>OX244270.1:3937225-5207737 GCA_945867215.1 Epinotia demarniana
CCTGCGAGTCGACATCGGCGCCCACGACCCGGTACCCCGCCGGCGCCTGCACCAGGGCGCGCAGCTCGGAGCCGACGCGGTCCCTCTGCGCGTTGTATACCTGCGAGTCGACATCGGCGCCCACGAGCCGGTACCCCGCCGGCGCCTGCACCAGGGCGCGCAGCTCGGAGCCGACGCGGTCCCTCTGCGCGTTGTATACCTGCGAGTCGACATCGGCGCCCACGAGCCGGTACCCCGCCGGCGCCTGCACCAGGGCGCGCAGCTCGGAGCCGACGCGGTCCCTCTGCGCGTTGTATACCTGCGAGTCGACATCGGCGCCCACGAGCCGGTACCCCCGCCGGCGCCTGCACCAGGGCGCGCAGCTCGGAGCCGACGCGGTCCCTCTGCGCGTTGTATACCTGCGAGTCGACATCGGCGCCCACGAGCCGGTACCCCGCCGGCGCCTGCACCAGGGCGCGCAGCTCGGAGCCGACGCGGTCCCTCTGCGCGTTGTATACCTGCGAGTCGACATCGGCGCCCACGAGCCGGTACCCCGCCGGCGCCTGCACCAGGGCGCGCAGCTCGGAGCCGACGCGGTCCCTCTGCGCGTTGTATACCTGCGAGTCGACATCGGCGCCCACGAGCCGGTACCCCGCCGGCGCCTGCACCAGGGCGCGCAGCTCGGAGCCGACGCGGTCCCTCTGCGCGTTGTATACCTGCGAGTCGACATCGGCGCCCACGAGCCGGTACCCCGCCGGCGCCTGCACCAGGGCGCGCAGCTCGGAGCCGACGCGGTCCCTCTGCGCGTTGTATACCTGCGAGTCGACATCGGCGCCCACGAGCCGGTACCCCGCCGGCGCCTGCACCAGGGCGCGCAGCTCGGAGCCGACGCGGTCCCTCTGCGCGTTGTATACCTGCGAGTCGACATCGGCGCCCACGAGCCGGTACCCCGCCGGCGCCTGCACCAGGGCGCGCAGCTCGGAGCCGACGCGGTCCCTCTGCGCGTTGTATACCTGCGAGTCGACATCGGCGCCCACGAGCCGGTACCCCGCCGGCGCCTGCACCAGGGCGCGCAGCTCGGAGCCGACGCGGTCCCTCTGCGCGTTGTATACCTGCGAGTCGACATCGGCGCCCACGAGCCGGTACCCCGCCGGCGCCTGCACCAGGGCGCGCAGCTCGGAGCCGACGCGGTCCCTCTGCGCGTTGTATACCTGCGAGTCGACATCGGCGCCCACGAGCCGGTACCCCGCCGGCGCCTGCACCAGGGCGCGCAGCTCGGAGCCGACGCGGTCCCTCTGCGCGTTGTATACCTGCGAGTCGACATCGGCGCCCACGAGCCGGTACCCCGCCGGCGCCTGCACCAGGGCGCGCAGCTCGGAGCCGACGCGGTCCCTCTGCGCGTTGTATACCTGCGAGTCGACATCGGCGCCCACGAGCCGGTACCCCGCCGGCGCCTGCACCAGGGCGCGCAGCTCGGAGCCGACGCGGTCCCTCTGCGCGTTGTATACCTGCGAGTCGACATCGGCGCCCACGAGCCGGTACCCCGCCGGCGCCTGCACCAGGGCGCGCAGCTCGGAGCCGACGCGGTCCCTCTGCGCGTTGTATACCTGCGAGTCGACATCGGCGCCCACGAGCCGGTACCCCGCCGGCGCCTGCACCAGGGCGCGCAGCTCGGAGCCGACGCGGTCCCTCTGCGCGTTGTATACCTGCGAGTCGACATCGGCGCCCACGAGCCGGTACCCCCGCCGGCGCCTGCACCAGGGCGCGCAGCTCGGAGCCGACGCGGTCCCTCTGCGCGTTGTATACCTGCGAGTCGACATCGGCGCCCACGACCCGGTACCCCGCCGGCGCCTGCACCAGGGCGCGCAGCTCGGAGCCGACGCGGTCCCTCTGCGCGTTGTATACCTGCGAGTCGACATCGGCGCCCACGAGCCGGTACCCCGCCGGCGCCTGCACCAGGGCGCGCAGCTCGGAGCCGACGCGGTCCCTCTGCGCGTTGTATACCTGCGAGTCGACATCGGCGCCCACGAGCCGGTACCCCGCCGGCGCCTGCACCAGGGCGCGCAGCTCGGAGCCGACGCGGTCCCTCTGCGCGTTGTATACCTGCGAGTCGACATCGGCGCCCACGACCCGGTACCCCGCCGGCGCCTGCACCAGGGCGCGCAGCTCGGAGCCGACGCGGTCCCTCTGCGCGTTGTATACCTGCGAGTCGACATCGGCGCCCACGACCCGGTACCCCGCCGGCGCCTGCACCAGGGCGCGCAGCTCGGAGCCGACGCGGTCCCTCTGCGCGTTGTATACCTGCGAGTCGACATCGGCGCCCACGACCCGGTACCCCGCCGGCGCCTGCACCAGGGCGCGCAGCTCGGAGCCGACGCGGTCCCTCTGCGCGTTGCTGGCCGTCATCCATGTCGGCTCACTCGCCCTACACGCGACAGGGTACAATGCGTCCATTTGAAACCATTCACATGGAACTATTTCGACCGCTTTAGCTTAGTTGGTAGTGAGCCTGCCTACGAAGCAAGAGGTTCGAACCCCAGTAAGGGCGTTTATTTGTGTGATGAGCACGAATATTTGTTCCTGGGTCGTGGATGTTTTCTATGTATTTAAGTATTAAGAAAAACATTTATTTTCTAAAGTATATACAAGATTATAACTATAACATTAACTAAATTAAATTAAAGCTAAGTTAAATCTAAAAAAGGCCCTCGAGTAAGTATTTATTTATCTATATAAGCATGTTTATCGTCGTCTAGTACCCATAGTACAAGCTTTGCTTAGTTTGGGACTAGGTCGATTTGACCTAATATGTATTTATTTATATGAATGAGGGTTTCAAGAACGTAACGCATGGCAGAGATGCTTGGATGTTTGGATGTTTAGCTGTTTGGATGTTTCGATGTTAGGATGTTTGGATGTTTCGATGTTTGGATGTTTGGATATTAGAATGTTTAAATGTTTGGATGTTAGTATGTTTAAATGTTTCGATGTTAGGATGTTTGGATGTTTAGATGTTTGGATGTTTAGATGTTTGGATGTTAGGATGGATGTTGAGATCTTAGGATGTTTAGATGTTTGGATGTTTAAATGTTCAGATGTATGTTATTCAATCACGCTTAAACGGCTTAACGAATTTGGATGAAATTTGGCTACTTTTTAATAAAAAGATTGTTTAAAATTAAAGGATCCCGGGTCCACGCAGAAGTCGTGGGCGGAAGCTAATACTACATATAATAAGCTGATCAAAAAGCAGCGGTTCCCAAGCATTCGAGTATTTACTAAAATATAACCTCAGTGGTCTTAAACGGAGTCAAGCTCCCCAAACCTAATTTCGGTATTGAAGAAAGAAGACCTAACTACTAGAAAGAGAGAACCATACATACGAGTAGGTATGACCTTTATACACTTTGATTAGTCGGTTAGTGACATTTAATAGACTAGGAGCGTGTTCTATTGTTCTCAGAGTAGTTCTTTTATCACACTAATTAATGGGTAAACAAGCATATGTTCGGATGTCCTCACCTCCTAGTGAGCGTGCCGCATGCCACAACCTGCGGCAATATGGCGCCGTACTGCCGCGCGCCCCGCAAGTGTTCGGGTAACGCGTGCGACGGCAGCCACACTACTTGCTGCCCCGCGATCCGCTCGCGGTTGTTGCGCCAGTAGGACATCATGCGCCCGAACGTGAGTACCTGATTAATAGTCAATATTTAGTTGAAGACTGGGTAAGCAAAATGTTGTGCACAGATATACGTATACACTAGATAACTTAAACACCTCAATCTGTATGAAAACCAACCGTGTAACTTTTTTTCTACCTAAGTTACTGTGTAGTCACAAGGGCGAATTAGTGATGTGATTTCCCCGATGTCCGCGCAAAATCCATTCAAAGGCGACGCCGTTCAGCTCGACTCGATTCAGCCTGGCCGCAGATGCACGGAATTTCGGTACGGTTTCCATATGTCAGACAGAGAAAGAGACACTTTTTGACGCGGGTCCTGTCTCTTGACCAAATGTTTCAATTGCCAACAGTTTCATTTGACCTAATGCATTTTTCGTGAAAACAGTGGTATTTTCGGGAATTCTTTGAATATCATCAAATAGGTTAGGTAAGGTTTGTGTTATAATAATCCTATAAAGCTTTCTATTTAAGACAAAAATGCATTAGGCTAAATGAAACTTTTGTCAAATGAACCATTTGGCCAAACGTTTTTTGGTTAAACATTAGTGAACCTTTTTGACGTCATTCCGGTCGGAAACCGAACGAAAATTCCGTGCGTGTGCGGCCAGGCTCAGTCAGCGGTGTCTTTGTAGTGGATGGTTCCGCGCGAGTTGTCACTTGTCACATTGAAACCAAGCGTTCCGACTTTTTAACACCTACTGTGACGCTTTTGGATACGTCTGCATAATCTCAAGTAGGTTTACTAAAATATATTCGTTGATATTTAAATTGAAACAAGTGGGATTAGTATATTATGACATATTTATTATAAAATTAGGACATATTATTATTAAGTATGTCTTTCCCGTTCACGAGACAATGATGTCCCGGACCTTTGGGAGGCGTGCGTGGAGCTAGGTACCTACAAAGTACCAACTGAGCCAACACGTAGAGGCCCTTTTGACAATTTAATGAAATGCAAGGAGTACACCGAGCGGATGCTGTCCCTGCCCGTGTCATGGGACGCACACAGAGACAGCACCCGCTGGGGTGTATAGGGACTATTGATGGTTGATGGAATCTAAATAAAACGGGTTATTGGGTTGAAATGATGGACTAGTGGCTGGGCTATTGGGTGAAACATCGGACGCCTGCCTAATAAAACTGTTTCAATCTTTATCTCTGGCAGACGGTGACTCGCTAACTGCTAAATGGGCCCCTATTAATAGCGACATTAAAAAATGGCCTAAGGGCAACACCGGTCAGAGAGCTGGGGGGTAGAGAGGTGGCACTGGACTTTAAACATATAGCCAACTCGCCACTTAGGTGTCCACATCTACCCTCGAGCATCAGCTCTTGCGACTCCACTCTGGACGGCCAATAAAGGCAAGCCAGAGGCGGAGGGCCTGTCCAACCAACCACCCGATCGGCTCAGCCTGACCACAGGACACCCCCAGGAGCACTCAGGTACGTAGGGTCGCTACTCCCTAACAGCCCGCCACAAGCTGCCTTACGTTGACTGATTGCACCAGAAATCTGGTGGGCGATGGGGCCGTCACATCCCTACGCCATATTATTAATATTATTACTTTAAAGCAATTCGCAAGTTTTCACTTCTGCCGGCACTCCCGGAGTGCAACCCGATCTTTTTTGTTTTACATTTGTATGGACCAGTTGGCCAACGCTCCATACGTATAAAAAAAAACGCGTAAAAAATTGTTTGTCTTACTTTTTTCTTATCAGAACACGATACCTGTTATGCCCTTGGTCGGTTCACACCCCATTTTTGGAACCCACCTTGTGAAAATGCACTCGTACTCCGTGACCTCACCTAATACAAAATAATAAGTAGAGTAACTCACTTTTTCAGCATCATTCCCCTGCGCCGAGAGAACGTTCTGACTGAACATGTCGAGGAAATCCCGCGCTAAGGGATTGCCCACTTTGTACTTCGGGCCGTCCTTGTGGGGCAGCTTCAGGAAATGGCAACAGCCTACAACAAAAACACAAGTTTTTATGAGAAAATTTCCTCGCGTCAACTGCTTTTTTCGCCCATTTAAGGAACGACCACACCGCTGCGTTACGCTGCGTATACGCGTTGACGTGTCGTATGCGTCACGTATTCTTCATACAGTTTGCTGCGTTTACGGTGCGTTAGCGTATTTTGAGCAGTGGTGTGGTCGCTCCATTAAAGGATGAATTCCGGATTAATAACTGTATGTCCTTCCGAGGGTCTCAAACTATGTTCATACGAAATTTCATCTAAATCGGTTTAACCGTGAAAAAGTATCAGAGAGACAGAGTTACTATAGTATTCATCGAACGAGCGAGCGAAGCGAACGAAGTTGTATGCTTCGGCTTGAGCCGAAAATCGTTTGTCTGTCCGGTGTTCGGTGTATGTCTGGCTTGTCTTCTCAGGTCGCATTTCTAAACCAATTCTCGTGAAATTTTATGAGCAGTTTCGTCAATCATATAGATTATTTTGTAGTCGTAATAAAATGTAAAAAAAAAAGACAGGCATGCGAGTTTTACAGCTACCAGGGGGTCTGTATGGGAATGACAGATGCCGACGAAACACTTTTCGTTAACATCTGTCATTCCCATACATTTTATTAGTTTTCTATTGGCGTTAGCGCTTGTCGATTATAACCTTGTCAACGGCCCCAGTAATATTAAGGTGGGGATAGTCGCCATTTCACTTGTTTACACAGGTTTTTTTTAGAAGACGCACATACAACATACCTTGCAACTGTATGCCGCACCACACACCCAGACCGTGGTACTGGTTCGCGGCCGCCTGTTCGTCCAATTTCTTCCTGGCGAAGTACGCTCGCCGACCTAAATCCTCCTACAACATGTTTATGTTAGTTATGACCAGTGCCCCGTTTTGCGAGGCTAACAGTTCCATGTTTACCTCTAAATTGGTAACACTAAGCCTGTATGGGCTGTATGACTAAACATTTGACCTGTGTTGCCTGTTAAGCCTCGTAAAATTTGCAACACTGTGCCGCTTGGCCTATAACTGGCCATTTGAACTGTGTAACCAGTTTAGCCTCGTGAAATTGGCAACACTGATCCACTTGACCTATACTATAACTGACCATTTGAACTGTGTAACCTCGTAAAATAGGCAACACTAACCCACTTGACCTATAACTGGTTATTTGAACTATGTAACCTGTTTAGCCTCGTGAAATTGGCAACACTGAGCCACTTGACTTATAACTGGCAATTTGAACTGTGTAACCGGTTAAGCCTCATAAAATTGGCAACACTAACCTACTTGACCTATAACTGGTTATTTGAACTGTGTCACCTGTTTAGCCTCGTAAAATTGACAACACTGACCCACTTGACCTATAACTGACCATTTGAACTTGGTAACCTGTTTAGCCTCGTAAGATTGGCAACACTAACCTACTTGACCTATAAGTGGTTATTTGAACAGTGTAACCTGTTTAGCCTCGTGAAATTGGCAACACTGAGCCACTTGACTTATAACTGGCAATTTGAACTGTGTAACCGGTTAAGCCTCATAAAATTGGCAACACTAACCTACTTGACCTATAACTGGTTATTTGAACTATTTAACCTGTTTAGCCTCGTGAAATTGGCAACACTGAGCCACTTGACCTATAACTGACCATTTGAACTTGGTAACATGTTTAGCCTCGTAAGATTGGCAACACTAACCTACTTGACCTATAACTGGTTATTTTAACTATGTAACCTGTTTAGCCTCGTGAAATTGGCAACAGTGAGCCACTTGCTCTATAACTGGCCATTTGAACTGTGTATTTCAATTCCTGAGAGTTATGGAGTTTCGATATTAAAGCCATTTAGGATATTAGAAAAAAGCCATACGCGTAAAATATAACTACAACTTAGACAAGTTTAAAAACCCCGACATTCTCATTTCAAAGTCGAACATCTCAAAAACGGCTGAACAGATTTTCATGAAACATAGTTAGCTATGTGAACACTCGAGATAAAATTATCTATGACACAAAAAAACCGCATTCAAATCGGTCCCTCCGTTAGGGAGCTACGATACCACAGACAGACACGTTAAACTTATAACACCCCTCTTTTTGCGTCGGGGGTTAAAAATTAACTAAGTTAGTCTACCTCTACAGTCTTCGGCAAGACATAGGAATCCTCCAACTCGCTCTCCTTACATTCGGCGACGGGACATTTTTCCAATAACTCCTCCAAGGGCAGTCTGGGTTGGTCGTCAGTATTGTTCTCCCTTCTAAAGGGAACGAGGAAGCCCCACCCCTCACCCATGATGTAGTGGAGGGGATAGCCTTCCCAGGATAAATGCAGAAGTTTAGGAGTTATCTGAAAGGGAAAGTGGAATTCGATTATAACACACTAGCGACCCGCCCCGGCTTCGCACGGGTACTATATTACATGTAAACCTTCCTCATGAATCACTCTATGTATTAAAAAAAACAGCATCAAAATCCGTTGCGTAGTTTTAAAGATCGGAGCATACATAGGGACAGACAGCAGGAAGCGACTTTGTTTTATACTATGTAGTCAAGCTGCCTTGCGCTCCGTTTGCGTATTACTTAGAATGCAGGAAAAGCCACAGGAAAATGTAACATACGCTTGTAATACAACATTTTGAAATCGGATGAGTAGTACCGGACATTACCCCCACTAAATGCAAGCTTACTAAGTTACAACCTCACAGAAATTTTCTCTTCATTATTTTTAGTCAACTTTCTGTAATTGACGAATTTGTTAATCAGTGATTCTTAAAAATGTAAACGTACAGAAGAATCTCCCAAATGGCGAAAAATGTTTAATAACTTTCAACATATTTGTATTAGCGTCAAACATGCCTACTTTGCTACCAGGCAAAACTTTTATTTTAAACAAATTTAGTAACAAAAACACAACATATTTACGGCAACCTTACTATTTTTAGTAAGCATGGATTATTTACTGTTTTTACTTTCATTACGAAAAACTTTCATTAAAACGAGCAACTTATTCATACTTCAACCCAATCTCAAATTAGATATCATTCTTATTTAATTTTTGAGTGCATTTAACTATACCTGCATACTTGTAGTAATATTCGATGCCCCGGGCTCCCAGTTATCCTCCTTACCCGGCTTGGTGCAAAGCTTTCTATACCACGCCGGATATCCGGCCAAATACGGCCTTTTAACCGGCAACGCGCGCTTCAAATCAAACAGGTAACCAAACTTTTTACTCAATTCCCCAACCTCCTCAAATGTATCTGGCCGAAAAGACTTGGATTCTACAGCTTCTATGTACTCGTCGCATAAAACATCGAATTCTTTTTCAGATTTCGACGTTCGATTTTCAAATTTCTTACTGGCCAGTGGCTCTGTAGGGACGTCATCGTTTTTCTTTTTCTTTGTTATAGTTTTTTTCAATTTCAACGTTTGAGTAGACCAATCTTGGTCCCACATCCAGAGGTCTTTTTTGTAGGCTTCGTTCTCCATTAGTTTGCAAGCTTCGTCCGCTTTTTGGGATAAAATCTGTTTCGATTCTAGTTTTAAATCTTCAAATATGGTTTCTGACGAATCTATGTATTGCAGCCAGTTTGAGTTGACTGGTAAATACGCCGAGCCTGTGGGACACATAAATCTGCTGTAGGCTAAAAACAACATGACGTCTTACTACATTTAAATAAATAAATATTTGGGGACAATCTTACACAAATCAACCTAGTCCCAAATAAGCAAAGCTTGTACTATAGGTACTAGACGACGATATACATACTTAAGTAGATTAATAAATACTTTAATACATAGAAAACATCCATGACTCAGGAACAAATATTCATGCTCATCACACAAATAAATGCCCGTACTGGGATTCGAACCCGGGACCTCCGGTCACTACCATCTAGGCTACAGAGGTTGTCATTCTTGGCCATTTCAGGATCCAGATATCGTTAAATACATTATGGAAGAAGAACACACTATACGAGTATGACTATACTTCTTAGTCACGAGAAAAAAGTATCCTAAGCGTTCAAAAACAGCTGGGTATTTTTTGTTATTTTCTCATAGCTTAAAAAGGCCTCAAGGGCTCTATTGGTTTGGAAATAAGGAGCTTTCGTTCGGCCTGCTTCAAAAGAATCTGCTTTAGAAGATCTGGCTGCTTTGCTATTCTTCTAGAATGAAATTGACGGTGTGGGGGACCTCTAAAAACAATATCGTTATATTCTTTATAGTACCTTTCAAATTGCTTGGGTACAGTGACATTATTTCATTCATGCATTTGAGTTTTAGGGTTCCGTGCCCAAATGCTAAAACGGGACCCTATTACTAAGCCAGCTGAACATTTCACAAATTATGTATTTCTGTTGCCACTATAACAATATAAATACTAAAAACAAAATAAAAGAAATATTTAAGGGGGGCTCCCATGCAACAAACGTGATTTTTTTACAGTTTTTATGGATAATGGTACGGAACCCTTCATGAGCGAGTCCGACTCGCACTTGGCCGGTTTTTTTGCTTTTAGGCAAGACGGCGCAGATCAAATTCTAAGACGTGCCATTGCTACTCACTCACCTAACTCCAGCATGCCCGCCATGGTCACCGGGTGCGGGAACCGTTCCAGGAACAGCGGCAACAGCTGCCCCAGCACGTTGTGCGTGGCTATCACGTCGTTGGCACAATAGCACATCAGCTTCTGGAAGTTGTCGTGGACATCTTGCATAGCGCCGTCCACGAATATCTCGCAAGTCTTGACCACTGGCAGGCCGTAGACACTACATTGCTACTCACCCAGCTCCAGCATGCCCGCCATGGTCACCGGGTGCGGGAACCGTTCCAGGAACAGCGGCAACAGCTGCCCCAACACGTTGTGCGTGGCTATCACGTCGTTGGCACAATAGCACATCAGCTTCTGGAAGTTGTCGTGGACATCTTGCATAGCGCCGTCCACGAATATCTCGCAAGTCTTGACCACTGGCAGGCCGTAGACACTACATTGCTACTCACCCAGCTCCAGCATGCCCGCCATGGTCACCGGGTGCGGGAACCGTTCCAGGAACAGCGGCAACAGCTGCCCCAACACGTTGTGCGTGGCTATCACGTCGTTGGCACAATAGCACATCAGCTTCTGGAAGTTGTCGTGGACATCTTGCATAGCGCCGTCCACGAATATCTCGCAAGTCTTGACCACTGGCAGGCCGTAGACACTACATTGCTACTCACCCAGCTCCAGCATGCCCGCCATGGTCACCGGGTGCGGGAACCGTTCCAGGAACAGCGGCAACAGCTGCCCCAGCACGTTGTGCGTGGCTATCACGTCGTTGGCACAATAGCACATCAGCTTCTGGAAGTTGTCGTGGACATCTTGCATAGCGCCGTCCACGAATATCTCGCAAGTCTTGACCACTGGCAGGCCGTAGACACTACATTGCTACTCACCCAGCTCCAGCATGCCCGCCATGGTCACCGGGTGCGGGAACCGTTCCAGGAACAGCGGCAACAGCTGCCCCAACACGTTGTGCGTGGCTATCACGTCGTTGGCACAATAGCACATCAGCTTCTGGAAGTTGTCGTGGACATCTTGCATAGCGCCGTCCACGAATATCTCGCAAGTCTTGACCACTGGCAGGCCGTAGACACTACATTGCTACTCACCCAGCTCCAGCATGCCCGCCATGGTCACCGGGTGCGGGAACCGTTCCAGGAACAGCGGCAACAGCTGCCCCAACACGTTGTGCGTGGCTATCACGTCGTTGGCACAATAGCACATCAGCTTCTGGAAGTTGTCGTGGACATCTTGCATAGCGCCGTCCACGAATATCTCGCAAGTCTTGACCACTGGCAGGCCGTAGACACTACATTGCTACTCACCCAGCTCCAGCATGCCCGCCATGGTCACCGGGTGCGGGAACCGTTCCAGGAACAGCGGCAACAGCTGCCCCAGCACGTTGTGCGTGGCTATCACGTCGTTGGCACAATAGCACATCAGCTTCTGGAAGTTGTCGTGGACATCTTGCATAGCGCCGTCCACGAATATCTCGCAAGTCTTGACCACTGGCAGGCCGTAGACACTACATTGCTACTCACCCAGCTCCAGCATGCCCGCCATGGTCACCGGGTGCGGGAACCGTTCCAGGAACAGCGGCAACAGCTGCCCCAACACGTTGTGCGTGGCTATCACGTCGTTGGCACAATAGCACATCAGCTTCTGGAAGTTGTCGTGGACATCTTGCATAGCGCCGTCCACGAATATCTCGCAAGTCTTGACCACTGGCAGGCCGTAGACACTACATTGCTACTCACCCAGCTCCAGCATGCCCGCCATGGTCACCGGGTGCGGGAACCGTTCCAGGAACAGCGGCAACAGCTGCCCCAACACGTTGTACGTGGCTATCACGTCGTTGGCACAATAGCACATCAGCTTCTGGAAGTTGTCGTGGACATCTTGCATAGCGCCGTCCACGAATATCTCGCAAGTCTTGACCACTGGCAGGCCGTAGACACTACATTGCTACTCACCCAGCTCCAGCATGCCCGCCATGGTCACCGGGTGCGGGAACCGTTCCAGGAACAGCGGCAACAGCTGCCCCAGCACGTTGTGCGTGGCTATCACGTCGTTGGCACAATAGCACATCAGCTTCTGGAAGTTGTCGTGGACATCTTGCATAGCGCCGTCCACGAATATCTCGCAAGTCTTGACCACTGGCAGGCCGTAGACACTACATTGCTACTCACCCAGCTCCAGCATGCCCGCCATGGTCACCGGGTGCGGGAACCGTTCCAGGAACAGCGGCAACAGCTGCCCCAACACGTTGTGCGTGGCTATCACGTCGTTGGCACAATAGCACATCAGCTTCTGGAAGTTGTCGTGGACATCTTGCATAGCGCCGTCCACGAATATCTCGCAAGTCTTGACCACTGGCAGGCCGTAGACACTACATTGCTACTCACCCAGCTCCAGCATGCCCGCCATGGTCACCGGGTGCGGGAACCGTTCCAGGAACAGCGGCAACAGCTGCCCCAGCACGTTGTGCGTGGCTATCACGTCGTTGGCACAATAGCACATCAGCTTCTGGAAGTTGTCGTGGACATCTTGCATAGCGCCGTCCACGAATATCTCGCAAGTCTTGACCACTGGCAGGCCGTAGACACTACATTGCTACTCACCCAGCTCCAGCATGCCCGCCATGGTCACCGGGTGCGGGAACCGTTCCAGGAACAGCGGCAACAGCTGCCCCAGCACGTTGTGCGTGGCTATCACGTCGTTGGCACAATAGCACATCAGCTTCTGGAAGTTGTCGTGGACATCTTGCATAGCGCCGTCCACGAATATCTCGCAAGTCTTGACCACTGGCAGGCCGTAGACACTACATTGCTACTCACCCAGCTCCAGCATGCCCGCCATGGTCACCGGGTGCGGGAACCGTTCCAGGAACAGCGGCAACAGCTGCCCCAACACGTTGTGCGTGGCTATCACGTCGTTGGCACAATAGCACATCAGCTTCTGGAAGTTGTCGTGGACATCTTGCATAGCGCCGTCCACGAATATGTCGCGAGTCGCCTTGTCCACTGGCACGCCGCAGTACAGCTTGTGAACCTGAAATAAGGTACAGATAGTTCAGCATAACGCTAGATTCGGAGGGCTACATCGGTTACCTTGGTTCTGCTGCGGATAGCCTCATTTCTGATGCGATCACGCAGCGAAACTCCCAACATGGCCCTCTCCATAGCCCTTGGGGTGACTTTGAGCTTTCTTATGAGGCCCATAGTAAGCGACCACGTTTCAGTGCCATATGTCATCACTGGCAACACACACTGGTCAGACTCTCGTCTTGAGACACTGCAGAATATTGGACGAAAAGATGTGCCGTAGCTTCCCGAACGCTGCCCAGCCGAGTCGGATTCGACGATTGACCTCTTTCTCGAAGTTGGACCTACCTAACTGGATAGTCTGTCCTAGATATACATAATCGTCTACAACTTCGAGCGTGAAGTGTCCGATTGTAAAGGGAGTTGGTACTACGAGTACATGGGCATTTGACATGATCTTCGTCTTATCCATGTTCATTCTTAGACCAACTCGCTCGGAAGCTTTACTGAGGTCATCGAGCATTGTACTTAAGTCCTCCATGGTCTCAGCCAAGACTACTATAGCGTCAGCAAACCGAAGGTGAGTGATGTACTCGCCGTTGATGTTGATGCCTAGCCTTCTCCAGACCAGAGTCTGCTTGGGCGGGGCACATAGCACGTAGAACCGATGGCCGTGGGGCGGAAAGGTTCTCGAGTGGCGACCACGTACCGTGCAGCCCCCACAAGGTGAACTGATGACCTGGTAAAGGTCGCGGGAGCCGCTGGATGCGGGTGGCGCAGGACCGGTCATCGTGGCACTCTGGGGGAGGCCTATGTCCAGCAGTGGACGTCTTTCGGCTGATATGATGATGATGATATACAACGTGCTCCTGAGGAACCCGCATAACTTTATCAGAGTATACCTGTGGTCATAACGAATTAAAAATGTTGTATGATCCCAGGTCGAAATACGAATTTAAACTTTTTTTAAGTTTTCATACATAATAAATAAATTATTTTTGCTTCACCACTAAAACAATGCCTTAGGATGAGCTGGGAACGTTTATTATTGTTATCTCTTTCCATTAAATAAAGCAAAGCGGGATTTACATGAGTGCAATCGGAACGCTTTATGATTTAGGGCTTGCCACACACTAAGCGATTCTCAGCATTCACGTTTTTGAACAACCCCTTTCGATTCAATGCGTAGTTGTTACTACTGATTAAATGCAAATTACTATGAAGTGTAAATCTAAAATTATTCCAAAACTCGAGTTCAGGACATTTTTTTTTCTAAACATGATCAGGAATACGCTGGTAAGTGCGGGTTCCTCAGGAGCACGTTGTATATGCACTCGACTGTACCTCACTCAGACTGTTCAGAGAGCTGATCTCCATCCAATAGTCGTCTGTGGGGTCCGGGTCTTTGTTCTTGGACTTCAACACGGTGCGTTGGTAGCTCGTAACCCCGCTGACGCACGTGTGCATCGACATTGTGTCCATGAACCTCACGCCTGGAAAAGACGTTAAAGGGATATCAGCCTTACGTAGACCACTTTAAGGCTCGAAATAGAATAAAGCTGGCATATTTCTTTTACCGCGTCCGCTGTATCCGGCTCTCGCACTCGCATCCGCGGATGCGGATATTTCGAGGCTTACATACGCGGATGGGGATTTTGAGATAAAACACTCAAAAATATAAATACGAGGTTTTCATCGATTTCTGACGAGTTTTGAACCGTATCTCTTACTTTTGCACTACAGATAGAATTATAAGTCAAACGGCTATCGGTTCTTCAATATTTTATCTCCATTTTACCGAATTTTGAATGAAAGTAATACTTCATTTTGTATGATTTTTTTAAACATTGTCATTATATCACTTATTTCGTATCGCTATTGACGTGAAAGATCTAACATATACGAAATGTACATATTTGGGTTCGTCTATGACGTCTCTAAAAACGTGTCTACACAAAAGGCCAGAAAACCAGTTTTATGGCCTAAAATTGTTCAACTTTGATGCCAAATATCTCGAAAACAATGATAATGGGATACTATATTGCTTAAGGGTCCGCAGTAAGCTCGATTCTCCATACAAACGTAGTTACGCTCTCATTTTAAAACTACGTGTTGGATTGTAACATAACTTTGCATGTACAATGACATGAGGTATATCTATGTCTGTAATTAGTTTATGTAGCTTCAGATACCATAGTAAAAAAAATACAGGGAATTTAAGTTTTTCATACAAAACTGGTTTTGGCTGTTTTTCGTTTGTTTTATAAACTGGAACCATATAAACTAATTACAGACATAGATATACCTCATGTCATTGTATATGCAATGTTTCGTCACAATCCAACACGTAGTTTTAAAATGAGAGCGTAACTACGTTTGTATGGGAAGATGAAATTCGGCCGAGCTTACTGCGGACTCTTAAAGCCGTTGTTTTTAATATAATAAGCTACAAAAAACACCACCTGTCTTTTCCAGCCAGTACTGCTCCTTAATCTTACTCCTGTCATACGACACATTATGGCCGACGACTATCCTAGGCCGATCCAGATCGCCTAGAGGCTTCTCTCCGTCGGTCTCCAGCGGGATCAAGTCTTCATAGTTGACATGGTCGAAGGTTTCGTGAGGATCGCCGTTGGCCAGGGGACGGCTCACCCAACCGTACCTGTGGTGAAATATACGGTATTTGACAACAATAACAACAACTTAGGAAAGTTGAAAAACCCCCGACATTTTCATTTCAAAGTCCAATATCTCAAAAACGGCTTAACAGATTTTGATGGCTCTGGCCGGCTCGGGATAAAATTATCTATGACAGAAAAATACCGCATTTAACTCGGTCCACCGTTTGGAAGCTACGATACCACAGACAGATACACAGACAGTGTATTTATACACTAGCTTCTGCCCGTGACTCCGTACGCGTGGAATTCGTTTATATCGTAGCTCCATACAAACTTAAACCTTAAAGGTAAATGTAACAGACAGACTGACTGACACACTTTCACATTTATAAAATAAGTATGGATTATAAAAGGCACGAAAATGACGGCTTTTACTATGAATGACATGTGTGAATACTGGTAGCCACACTATGGTGTGAGTGAGCTGGCACGAGAGTGGGGGCGATTTTACATTCTATTATGTATTGGCACCCCAACGAAAATACTCAGAAAACAATAACCTTTAATGTACGATTCTCACCGAACGGGCCGGGCCGGGTCGCCTGGCGCCGCGTCGCAACGGGTGCGCGAGCAACCGGCGGCAGCCGACCGCCGACCGCTTTTTAATAGAGTGCAGTAGGCAAAAGCCGGACGGAGCCGGTCACATGTGACGACAGCCGACCACAGCCGAGTCCGCGAGGAGCCGACCGGCCGCAAGTACATTCAAATATGAAATTTAACGTCTATATTAGAGCTTCGAATTCATTTGGCAAAAAACGCGCAGGCGCGCTCTGGCCCGGCCCGGTCGGTGAGAATCGTACATAAGTCATAATTTAACAAGATCAAAAAAATTACGCTATTTGAGCTTAGAAAAATGTGCACTAGCTTTCTGTATTTACGAGTCCCTCTATAGAGACTAGTAGAGTACATATTTTTGAAAGGTTGTCTGTATGTTGATACTGGCGAACTCGACTGTAATACGCGATCACTGTCATTTGTCATCCAGCACGGCTATCACGCGGCGGCGCGCGAGATCTCTCAATTTTCTCGCACTATCCCTCTCTTATTAGAACACTTAGAACAAGAGGAATAGTGCGAAAAAATCGAGAGTATGTCGCGGCCGTCTCGTTCTCGTTTTATTTATTTTTTGATATTAGATTGTCTTTCTAGAAACATTCTAGACTATTTTTTTATTAAAAAAAAAATACTTCATATAAATTTTACTTTTTATGTTTAATAAATTACTCTAAGTAATTAGCTTAAGATTATGTTTCTACCTGACGATTTGAAAGTGCTTGTTACTGGGCCTACTTGAATAAATATAATTTTGAGTTTGAGTTTGAGAGTAGATAATACATCTCATACAGAACAGAACATACCAAGCATCAGGTGACACGGCGCAGGCCAGCGTAGGACTCTTGCCGGCCGACATCAGCACTTCCACGTCGAATATGATCGCATCGTCAGGCGGGCAGGGCACTGGCTCCACCACGTCGCTGGTGTATTTACTCCACCCGTACCTCTTTGACCATTCCTGCAAGTTCAAGAAGAAGTTCGCACATTGAAAATGCAGGGTAAAGTCATTGCCATGCAATGGGTCCCGTCGCATATAGGTATAACGGGTAATGAGATAGCGTACAAAGCAGCAAATGAAGCGATAAGCGAAGGGATCTCGTTTAGTATAGTACCCACATTGTCGGACTCAGTATATTTGATTAAAAAACAGTGCAGGGAGTTGTGGAGTGAACGATTGACTATATGTGATATTGCAGTGATAGGTTGCTAGCCCATCGCCCACAACACACTTCAACCCTGCTCCCTTAGTCGACTTTTACGACACCCACGGGAAGAAAGGGGGGGACACCACACGGGGAAGAAATTAAAATAGAAAAAAAAACAAGATCTTATCGCTTAGTTTGTTTAATTATATTTTTATTATAATTTATAGCAATAGAAACTAGTTTCCCACCTACCAATCATCGGGGGATGACTAGGTTATGTGGTATAAGTTCTATCACTTTTTGTAGTGCTGCAATAATCGCAGTGTGTAACCGCTCTGTTTTTTTTTATACTACAACGGCAAAAATAGGTAAGCAGTCACAGTAGCCTATGAACGCTGGACGACTCACACCCAATCTGCACAGACGAATTCTTCGTTGTTAATAATAAGAAATAGCATGGATAAGTAGTATTTTGGAGGAAGCACCATTCCAAAAACGGGCACCCAATTTGTTCTTAATACTTTGTCTATTCATCCTTAAGTGTCTTATCATGTAAAAAAACAATTCTTCAAATCATGTCAAAACTGGGAAGAATTTAATGGGATGAAATTGACTCCCAGTTATAAATTAATATATACTTAAGTACTTATGCTTTTAAAAGTCTGCGAAATTTAGCTTTGTAAGTACTATTGTACTACTATTTGGGGGAAGCAATGTATCTGTGTGGTCTTTCGGCTGATATGAAGATGAGAAATTCGCAGCAGATTAAGAGGTCCTCAATTTTTCGATATGAAAAATGTGAGTCACTGTGAGTAGTCGACTTCAGATCGATGGATAAAGGTATATGGTATAAAACGATCCAGCCACAACTCTCAAGAGGACCATGGTTTGAGCATTCTTGCTTGGGTCGTCGTGATATTGTATTAGCCTTGAGGTTACGTTCCGGACACATTCCACTTAATAATTTTGCCTACCTGATGCGAAAGGTTGCATCACCAAATTGCAATGAGTGTGGCATTATAGAAGATACCTATCATGTTATTATGGAATGTGACCGGAACGCGGACGCGAGGGGGGGGTTGTAACCAAATTTTGTCGCACCCATTGTCTGATGAAGCAAAATGTTTGTATAAACTTGTAGCGATTGGATTAAGTAGAAGATAAAATATGTATGTAATATATTTGTTCATGCGAATTCATAGAGTGACATAGTCACATAAGTGACTAAGCTCTTTACATAAAGATTAAAAAAAAAAGTTCATTAAAGGTTATCTCAGTATCATCATCCTCATTATCCTCCTAGCAATATTCCTGGTTGTGCTCTACGAGCCCAGGGTACGCTTTGACAGTTAATACAGTTAGTTTGACAGCCGCATGCCTGAACCACTGGGCTACCATAGCTTTAAAAAGTTATCTCAGTATACGATACGATAGTGTATGATATATATAAATACTTAAATACATAGAAAATATCCATGACTCAGAAACAAATATTCATGCTCATCACACAAATTTTTGCCTTACCGGGATTCGAACCCAGGACCTCTCGCTTTGTAGGCAGGGTCACTACCAACTAGTTAGATGAAGCACCCATGCACAAAAGAAGTATCTACCTAGGGTGGCACATAGTGCACAGAAGAGGTACAACATATCACCGCCCAAGAATCTGGAATTTCCTAGAGGCAACGAGACTTAAGTGAAATCTAAACAAAGGGCTGCCACAATAGATCACCTGCTGGTCAAAGCGGCATATAAAGGCCCACAATACAACAACAAATAAAAAGTTTATGAAATTTGGGTACTAATGTTCACGTTCCTGTTTTCAGTCCCTGTTATCTCCCAAAAGTCCTCATGCCTGCGTCGTCGCGCGCGACGTGTGTCGCCGTTAGATAGATTATCAGTCTATTTCTAATGAGAACACATAGAAAGGGACAGGTTGTGTATCTTGCGCGTGAAATAGTACGCCGTTGGGCTTGCCCTGTAGGTCTTGTGCCTTGTTTCCCATTTGATTTTCAAGAAAACTATTGCAACACTACCTGCCCGAGCGGCTTTGCCCGCGAATTAACCTTTTTTTTCTTTGTGTTCATGCATATTCAGTTTGAATTATTTTAAGCAGGTTAAGAACTATCACTGTAATAAGCTTTTGTTCTGGCCTTTCTTCTTGACAATGGTATTCTTTTTCAGAAATGCGCACTTGCAGAATAAAAATTGTTTTTTTTTAATATCAAAAATGCACTATGTTAATATTCAAGTTTTCGCTTCTGCCGGCACTCCCGGAGTGCAACACTGTCTTTATTTTTTAACCAGAAACTTTGTAGGAAGATTACTTATTAGAATACAAATAATAGAACTGTCAGTTTTAGAAAATTCCACCCCTAAAGTTTGTATGAGGGAAACTTTTCCTTTTGAGATAGAAACTTGAAACTTTGTAGACAGATTACTTATTTGAAGACAAAAAAAGAACTTTAAGCATTTTGGAAAATCCACCCCTAAAGGGGTTAAAAAGCAGCAAGAAGGTGTCAAGAAGTAAAGTCTTACCTTCGGTGGGCGGGGTATGTTGGTGCTGGCTAGTGTCTTCAAAAGCTCTCTATACGGTCCACACTGTTGTTCCCCAATGTTTTGAAAATGTTCCACAACATCCTTGCCCTGCAGTTCTGGCAGTTTCAACTCCACGTCAGGCACATATGGGTTCTGTTTGTAGTCTATTCCATGTTTTATTAAACTTTCTTGGCAACTAGAAATACAAATGGTTATTTTAGAAAACTAGGTAAAATATGTATGTTTATGTCATATTTTAATGTTGTAATAAATATCTTTAATGTTGTTAATTAGAAGTACCTTATTTTTAACGTAGATGTAGTGAAAACAGACGAAATTCGTTGGTAGTATATTTTACCTTTTAATGACAGCTGAATCCACTTTAGGACTGGGATATTTAAATAACTGATCGTAAATATTCTTTGAAATCATTTGTATATTAAACTCATTAACTCTAAATTCTTTGGAAATGTTTTCTTCACCATTTTCTTCTTGAACAATGTCTGGTTTGAGGTTATTCGGTTCACTATTCTTTTTCCTCACAATCTTCACTTGGCTTGAAGGAATTATATCACAATAACCTCGTGCACGAATCCGAGATAACTTTACAAAGTTTTTTATGCACATTGACACGTTTATTTTTAGCATTTTTAATTATAAACAGGAATAATTATTTACAAACAAAACTTTGCCGCGACCAAAGTTGCGTTCTGAAACCGGAAACGACACTAGAAATGTATCTTACATCCAACTATGTTACTATATTAATGATTACTATTTTCTATGACTGAGTTATGTTTAATTTATTTTTAAGTATTTGTCTCTTCGTTTATTTTATTTAGTATGTAGTTGTTTTTATTTGTTCCAGTTTATAAATAAAATTATAATAATTGAATATATAATTGTGTATTTTATCTTGCAATTATTAAATCTAGATCGGTAAACATATTTATAATATAACTGTTAAACCTATGTTATTAGAAAAGGATTTTAAATAGATTGTAAATATAATTTTGGTCTTTGAACGTACCAACAAACTGACATCCATGTCGGCGATTGACTAGTATCACAACATATTGAAGCAACTTATCCTTGCCAAATTTTGTGGCCGTTTAGCCGCTGGGCTACTTTTTATGACGATTAGAAAACTTTACCCATTTTTCAAGTCCGCAAAAAGCAGAAGTATTAGAAAAACTAGGATATCCTTAACATCTTACTTAGAATTTGTGGTAGTAATCAAATAAACACTTCTAAGATATCTTGTAAGAATATTTTATTACTGTGTCAATACATAATACTATTTCCATAATTTCATACCTATAATGACAGTGTTAACTCAGCAAACAATAGTGATAACATATTAAGTGCATACTCATACTTATAATAAAAGGAATGTATTAATAACAACATATGATGCTCAGTTGGTCCTGAGCTGATAGTCTCCGTTCTGGGTTATGTACCGCACCCATGGCAAAGCTTGGTAGCCGCTCTTCTCTATGATCTTCAAGTATCTGACTTGAATGCCTGATGTAGTGAAGTAAGGTATCTCAAACTTTACCTGGATTGGTGGCTTGCCATCTACCTCTTCACATTCAACGGAAGGCAAACCAAAATGAGCTCTCATGAGGTATTCCTTGCCTCCAGGGAATGACTTGATGGACCAAGTAACAGCACTCTGTTCAGGAGTGTATTTAACACTGCCAATGGTAGTCTTGAATTTAGGTGAATCAGCATCTGCAGGCACGGGAATAATAATCTCCACATTGTTTGCTGTGGAACGTCTTTTGAACTGCGACTTGGCTTTGATCATGTATTCAACCCGGGAGTGTGCGTGACGCTCAATAACAGATTCAATCCATATCAACGGCTTCACATGCGTGTTTAATCTGTAGGACATCAGCTCGAATTCACCATCAGGAGGAATGAATGAGATTGTCCTGTCATTCTCAAAGCGTGACAACCGGACGCATTGATGGAACTTTACATCTTCAAGCTCAACAGACTTGGATTTTCCTCGGCCAGTACTCTCAAAGAGCACCTTATCGTTCAAACCCAAACGTAACTCTGGCATGCCAGATAAATATACTCTCATTTTTATGGCACCAACTATCTCACTCCGCAATACATTGCCATTAGCGTTGGCAAGCAAATTGACTGATTCAATCACATCTAGGAATACTTCATTCTTTCTGTACTTTATACCTTCTGATCTCCAAGACACTGCATTTGTGACTGCCATGGGTATTCTAGGCTGCATCTCCAATTTATGACCTTCTTGGGTGATGTACTCCTGCAGGATTTTGCTATCTGTGGTCTGTGGATACCCGAAGTCGATTAGTTCATCTAGCAACTCATAGATAACAACGAAATTGTCGCGGATGCTTTCTTCTTCGAGTTCTTTGAAGTATTCAGTCATGACTTCAACAATCTTGTACAGAAACACGAAAACGAGCGCTATATTGGCGTTTTTCTTCGTAGTTGAAACGATGTAAAGGTTGTTGGTCTTGATATAGGAGAATGTACACTCGCTGGTCTGCAGTAATGGCGTCAACATTCCTTCCTCTTCCTTGTCCATCAGCAGAGGCATGAACTTATCGATGACGCCCATATCCACATCGCCGCGGTAGTTCCTCGATATGAGGACCTTACCTTTGACGTCCAAAATGTATATCGCAGACGAAGACATCTTGGGGCTGTAACGAAATGGGTACAATCTTAATCCACTTATCACACGGTCATTACATGCCGTACAGGTAAAAATTATGCTTATTCTGTTGTGTTTTTATTTTTATACTTTAAACAAACAAAAAAGGATGAAGTTACTTACAAAATATGCACTATTTTCTTAAATTATGCTCATTATTTCCGAAATATGTACGTGGGATGACGCAAGTTGGAACGACACAATTGAGACAGCTGTGACATTTATGAATTTTATGATTAAGATATCCGGCCCAAATCCGGACGTTTTTAATATGAGGTCGAATGATTGTCTGTGGTAATATTTGAGACACGCATAAAATGGTCAGATTAATGTCTTAATATGGATTTAATGTTAAATGTCAAAATGTACAAAGACATTTCCGATGTCAGGCTGACACTGACATTTAATTTAACTGTGTCTCGAATAGTTTCAATACTGGCGGCATTGGCGGATAGATTTTTCGTATCGTATTCACGTTGTTGTCAGTGTTCAATTGTTCAACAGTTCGATAAACAGTTAATGTTTGTAAATAACTAAATAAACAATTTAGAAATGGCCAGTTAAAGTAGTGATGCTTAGATGTTACGAAAGCAGTAGAAAGAGTTTTCAGTTCCATTGTTTTCATGGCTGATATTAGAAACAAAGCAATGGTGGGACGAGAAGTTCATCAAAACAATTCTATTGTGTTCTTAGATGTATCTATTGATGGTGAGAAAGGTAAGTTTGAGATATATTTTGGTACATATGGTGTATTTTTAAAGTGCATGCCTGGTGCATTTCTAGGTCATTCAGTTCAGTGGGGCAAGGACGCGCGAGCTGTTGTGCATTATTTATTAGACATATCAATTTTATTTATGTTCATGACTTTGTATCTATTTGAATACAGATACGGCAGGTTCCTAATGTGACTTGTCTTTGACGAAATATAGGTACTTAAAAGTTTTTTCCTTTATTTATGGAACCTCATTATTTCTAAAAACAGACAGGTCTAAAAATAGCCCCATAATTGCATCTACAACGGAGATTCGTAATTACTGTGTGATTTATAAGACTTGAATAAGATGATTGTATGTATTACTTTGAGTGGTCCTGGCTCTAAATTGATTTAGAATAGAACACATTATACAATATAATTTGTACTTTCATTTCTCAAAATTGTACATGGCGAATCATAAAATTTCATGTGTGTTAGTCTGGTTAAGTTTATTAACGGACAAATAAGCAGGAGCAGCATATATAATGTGTTTTATTCGGACAATCAACTTTAATTTTGAATGCACATACTAATTATGCATATGAATGACTACTGCACAATATACTTGGTTGGGAAATATACATGTTTTTACTTGAATATTCATAATTATGGTCAACTTTTGGGAAGCCTTGGTAATTGATCTTTAAGCAAAAAAGGTAACCTTTCTAAGATTGTTTTTCCTGTTTTCTAAGACTTATGACTTGAGAGTTGGTGTAGCACCTCATAACATCAAAAGAATGACCTATAAACCTAAATATCTATATATTTTTGACAGTATAGTCCATATACATATTTTGGAGTCTGTACTGTTGTGCTTACTCACCTAGTATTATTATACAAAAATATTCTATTCAGGGTATTTATGTATGTATGTATGTACATACTTTATTGTACACAAGACACAGGTAAAAATACAGACAAAATTAAAGTTTAATCAGTACAAAGGCGAACTTATCCCTGTAAGGGATCTCTTCCAGTTAACCTTTGAGCAATTGAGTTGAGATCAGGAACAAAAAGATAGACAAACTAACATGTGTACAGACATATGTAATACATATATATGTATATATATATATATATACTACATGCAAGTACAAATAAAAATAAATAAATAGTATACACATACTATAACTATATATAATTATATACATATATATATTTAATATTTGCACGGACATAGTGATTAAACAAGTTCCTGTCAAAATTTTCATTTTTGGTAGGTACAAGCTTTTTTTCCCGACTACTTTTCTGTATACCATCACCAACTACCCATTGAGACGATTCCAACAAGCCCAAACTCAACGGGGTTACATCAGTTAAGTACTGAATTCCCATGGCCACCTTCTGTTTCCATCATCAGATCAGCTGGATGGTACCATAATATTGAATTGTCATCCAAACTATACTTATACCCAAAATTTCAGCTCATTGGGTCACCGGGAGGTGGATCAAATTTAACTTGCAAGATTTTATTACAGACAGACAGAGGACAGGACAGGTGAAACTAAATAAAAGCTTGTTAAATATGATCCAACTTTATTGTAACTTAATCTTAAGCTTCATTTTCTTTCTAAGGTTATACTCGCGAGCCATCTTTATACAAAACTTTCAGTCTTTCAATTTCAGAAATCTAATTAGACAATAAAAATCTGTATGATTATGGAACAAAAGTTCACAAGAATCGGTTGATAAATGCGACTTGTCGAGAAGAAGACCTGGAAATTCGGACATACAAAAGAATATTTGCCAAATTTGAAGCAGAACTTTGTTTGCTTCGCTGGCTTGTAGATATTTTGGAACCTTTGGGAACATGCATATATTTATGAACTCAACTGTAACATATCCTTATCAAACTACCACATCTAGGTAGTTACCTTGGTGTATTGCAGAAATCATTAGAAATTTAATACTTCATAATAATCACTTGTATGACTGAGGTCATACAAGTGCATTAATAACATATTCATTTAGTTTATGGTTATCTCCATTTTATCAGTACTTTGAATTTGTGCTATACTGTTTATATTGTAAGCCTGAATTTAGAAGTTTTGTTGTAGACAAAATATGACATTTTGTAAATAATTTTTTTTAGCAACATGTCTGTAATGCAATTTATTGTATGCTTGTTACGTGTTAATATTAATTCTACTACACTAATACAAATTCTCTCAGGATGCCTCTATTCTTTTAAACCACCTGTAAGAGATATATACAGTGTGGAAAAATAAGTCGGGCCCTGGAGGGAATCTACTTCAAATCCTTAAGTCGGCTCATTTTACATAAAGGAGACATTCCTTTATTTTTAAAAGAAACAAAACTGCATTCAAAGATTTTCGATAACCTCGCTTGCCTCGCCGGGGACTTGAACCAACAAAAATAAAAAAAACAAACGCTATGTGCTGCTATGCTAATGTTTGCTATGTTTTTTACATGGAATGTTTTTTATGGGATACAATTTACTATAACAAACACCATACCAGTTAGTATGGACACACAGTAACGAAATGGAATAAAAATCTTGTTATACTTTTTTTCTGCTCTAACAATCGGAAGTACTTTCGCTTCTGAGTAGAAAAAGCAGTATTTTATTTTTAAAAAAAGTCGATCATACCACTTTCCGCAAAATGGCTCTAGTAGATCATACGGATACCGGCGTAAACACACGTTTATTGACTTGAACCAGTTTCAATGAAGATCATAAAAATGTGTAGGTACAGTCGTGTTCATAAATATGTGGACGGACAAAGTGATCAAAAATATGTGAACACGGGTTTATTGTGAAGGGCGTTAGGTTGCCCAGATAGTTTTGAACCTTTGGACTGCTATGAACTCGGCTGTATAGTGTTGACTGTACAAAAATATGGATGCATGTCATTGCATACAACTTACTCATTTATACGTACATATTTATGAGAGGTTTAAATCGATACATATTTTTTCACTGGACTGCACCTGTCCATACAATACAACACCTACAATACTTTATTGATAACACCATAGTTACAAGCCAAATGGTACACGACCTTGACAGCAGAATTAATTATGTCAGATACGCCCTTCTTCCGTGGAACAATCTTACATTGAAAGGGCAACGGAATAGGAATACTAGGTAATGAAATTGGGTATACTTCACAGCGTCGAGGCCGACAGAGCTATAAAAAATGAGGGACAAGGGTTTGAAAAAAAAACCGGCCAAGTGCGAGTCGGACTCGCGCACGAAGGGTTCCGTACCATTATCTATAAAAACGGCAATAAAATCATGTCTACTTGCACTTGGCCGGTTTTTTAGTATTTGTTGTTATAGCGGCAACAGAAATACATCATCTGTGAAAATTTCAACTGTCTAACTATCGCGGTTCATGAGATACAGCCTGGTGACAGACGGACAGACAGACAGAAAGCGGTGTCTTAGTAATAGTGTCCCGTTTTAGTAAAGTAAAGTTTTTTTTTATTAATAGGATCGTTATAAGTTTTCACAATCACATCATGTAGGTATTATAATTACATTCGCAATTTCGTTATAATATTCATAATATTACATTTATTTATTCACTCATATGCGACTAGAATAAGATAACATTAGCTCAGGATAGGGACGGGCGGCGTACTCGAAGATAGGCCTATGCTCAACAGTGGGCGATTAGGGGCCATTCATTGATTACGTCATCTTTTTAGACGATTTTTGACCTCCCCCTCCCTATCATAATCCTGTTATTCCTTGAAATGGACCTTACCCGCCTAATAAAATGACTATCGTCATCCAATAGCCAGATCCCCTCCCCCCTATTTTGAAATGACGTAATTTATGAATGACCCCTTACGGGATGATGATGCGAGTAGGTATACATGTATTCAGGTTATATTTATTTATTACTAGCTTCTGCCCGCGACTCCGTCCGCGTGGACGTTTATATCGCAGCTCGATACAAACTTTCACCCCCCATTTCACCCCCTTAGGATTTCGGGGATAAAAACTATCCTATGTCCTTCCCCGGGACTCAAACTATCTCTGTACCAAGTTTAACCTAAATCGGTTCAGCGGTTTAAGCGTGAAAAGGTAACAGACCGACAGACACACTTTCGCATTTTTAATATTAGTATGGATGGATTGAATAATTCATTTACGTCACACCTGGCCATAATGCGTACGGGAAAACTCGCATTGTGGCCAGGTGAAGACGTAAAATTTTGTACGCAACACGGGCGGTAATTCGTAAAGCCCCAGAGCGCATATTTATGGCCCTCACCTTCGGTTCGGGCCACAAACACCTGCGATCTGGGGCATTTACGAATTCACCGCCCTAGTTACGTAATGTACTATTATGTCATAAAATTGTGATTGCAACAGCCATTCCGTCCTGTTTTTACCCTTTGGGTACGGAACCCTAAAAAAAGCCACGTGTAGCACTCCACGCGCGCACGATCAAGGTCATTGTTTATGGTCTGTGAATAATCGTCGTTACACACTTGACGGATGCACGGCGTTGTTACCGCGTCAACACAGAATGAATGAATCATGAGTCTACTGCCAATATCCGCCAATGCGGGTTATAGCCTCGTAAAACACACTTTCTGTAAAGGTGCATTTTTAGAATGATAATTTTCCCTGAAAGTACACTGTCTCTAAAAGTGCACTTCCCGATATGTACACTTTGTCAATAAGTGCACTTTCCCAGAATGTGCACTTTCGCAGAAGGTATAACTATTTTCCCGGAAAATACACTTTAGGGGTACGGGTGTCACTGTTTATAGTACTAAGGGTTTCTATGAAATAGAAAGAAATAGTGCAAATTATGCAAACAGACGGACGGACAGAAAGACCGAAACTATAAGCGTTCCGTGCGTTTTGGAAAACAGCACTGTTTGAAAAAGTGCACATTTCGGGAAAGTTTCCAAATTGGGAAAATGTACATTTTGGGAGTGTTCATTTTGCGGAAAGTGACATTTCGGGAAAGTGTGTTTTGCGAACCTAACCCGTCAATACTTATGTGCATACTTCAGAAAGACAGTTTTCAGGTGATGGAAATTTCTTAATTCTATAAAAAAGTTTTTCATTCGATACGTTTATATGGCGTTAATATCTAAATAATAGATATTGGGGCGAAATCTTGCCCAATTCGACTTAATCCCAAACTAAGCAGAGCTTGTACAGTCGACTTGCATACTTACACGACCTTGACATATTTTTGTAACTTTGTAACATTATAGTCGTGTAAGTTTCAATTTTTATAACTTTTGCCGTATCAATCAATCTCTTTGTCGTCCACTCTACAATGGGTGGTAAAGGACGTACTATATATTATACGTAATGAAACCCACCTAAATACATAGAAAACATCTAACACATCATCCTCCTAGCGTTATTCCCGGTAGTGCCCTACACGATGCCCTTTGACACCTAATCCCAATAATTGGCAAAGGCACTAGTTTTACGAAAGCAACTGCCATCTGACCTTCCAACCCAGAGGGGAAACTAGACCTTATTGGGATTAGACCGGTTTCCGCACACAAATACACCTAAATTAAATTCCCTTAGGTACTGTTATTCGAACCCGGGACCGACCGACTGCTTCACTGCCAACTAAGCGAAAGTGCCTGTTATGTCTGTTATTCCTCTTTTTATCTTTTTCCATCTTATCTTTATTATATACAGAGCGCCAAGAAAGCCGCTTATTAAATTCTATTTGTAGGAGCTTTTTCTTTGAATGACTAAATGCTACTATTGTTTTAACCAGAGACCGGTTAGCACATAGGCACTTTATGCAGCGATACAAATTCGCGTATCACGATACTACCCATAGAATTACACGAAAGACAATCTGCACGGCTATCACGCCACGGCGCGCGAGCTCTCTCGATTTTTCTCGCACTATCAGTCCCAGTCTCTTATTAGAACACTGAGAGAGCATGAGGTTTAATGCGAGTAATATCGAGAGTATGACGCGGCCGTCCCATCATAGACGTGCTGTATCGATTGTGCATTGCGTATATGGCGTATAGGTATGTGAAATGTAATTTTATATGTTTAGAGTATAATCTCTGGATTAATCATCCGAATTGAAAAAAACAATTAGATTAAGATGCTTCCAAATGAGATGCTAATACTTTAAGAGATGTCAACTTACATCATAAAGAAAACATTTTAACCCCCGACGCAAAAAAAGGGGTGTTGTGTATCTGACTGTGGTATCGTAGCTCCAAAACAGATGGACCGATTTGAATCCGGTTTTTTTGTGCCATAGATAATTTTATCCCGAGTGTTCAGCCGTTTTTGAGACATTGGACTTTGAAATGAAAATGTCGGGGGTTTTTCAACTTTTCCAAGTTGTAGTTATTATGTTAAATATTTGTTTTTATCCGAACTAAATAATTAAATTAAAATTCTGCCCAATCAAGATTATCCTGAATAATCAACTGACATGGTGGTTATCATTATCACTTTCTGTCATGTGAGCGTCCTTGTTTGTCGTTGATTAAGATTGGCGGGTTAAATGTTAGAAGGTAGCTTTTCATATTTTTTAATAAGTACTAATCTAAACATCTCATTGACGGAGTATTATTCATGTGGCACAGTTGTTTTCCTAATTTTCTCCAAAAACTAACAGACACTTTATATTAGTTTTACTTAAGTCTACTTGTAAGGACGAGTACTACCTGTTCTGAACGCATTGGCATCTAATTTGGAAGCACTTCGTATGGAAAGGACTTTCGGGATGGACACAAGACTGTATTCTACCCCGCGACTCCGCCTGAGTTCTCTGTATTGGCAGTCTGCGGTCAGCTAGTACAAAATACACAGAAAGAATAAACCATATTATTGTATTTTGCCGATGATGTCGTTGTTGTATATTTAACCTGTTATACATAATTAGGTTTTTTTTTATTATGCCGTACGATAAATAAATAAACAATCCCTCTGTTCCAGCCGGGCGTATAGTGATAGAGCTGCGGAACGACGTAGTTCCGCGGACGGCGGAAAACTTCCGCGCGCTGTGCACGGGCGAAAAAGGTCTAGGGGCGAGCGGGAAGCCACTTCATTACAAGGGCACCAAGTTCCACAAAGGTAACTTATACTTTCACACTTTCGCAACCGGACTAAACATGGAACCATTCACCAGAAACCGGCAGAATTCGCTAGGCGTGGGAGTTCATATTACTGCCCGCCTTGCGGGTCCAGCCGTTAATCCAGCCAGCATCTGAGTAAATATTACGAGTGCCCGCTAGGCGGGTTCTTGGTTGCGAACGTGTTAATATCATCATTCGCTTACCCTTATCCCGTATTGGGGTCGCCGCAAGATGTCGTTTTCTTCCGTACCTCTCTATCGCCTCCTTCGCCTATCATCAGCAGTAGAGGATTTTTTATGGTAATAAAATAAATGGGTTGATATATTTAGGTAGGTAGAACATTAAGAGTCCGTGTCGGCCCGGCAAAAGTTCGATTGTAGGTATATTAATATTACCCGTCTCCCGAGCGCGCCAGCGCAGGTGTCGTGGTGGGGGTCGAGCGAGTGCTAGGTCGGCGTAGAAAAGTTTTGATACTTTAACCGTTTTATCTGAGTTTTTCGTTACTTAATATTTATATTCATATTAGAGATGCAACGGATATCCGGTTGCTATCCGGTATCCGGCCTATCCGGCCATTATTTTACTATCCGGCCGAATACCGGATAGTTACGCACTATCCGGCCGGATACCGAATAGTGATTCTGTTTGGTATTTAATTTTGAAAAATGGATAGTAATACTAAAAACTTACCTATTCAGCAAAATAGGCGGGCGCACGTGTACTGCATACGAAATAGTTCCGTACATTGCCCTAATAAAACTCGTTTCTTGCCTAGAAAACGGTCCGCGCGAACCTACAATACGTAACAGGTTGAAACCTGAACGACGCGCCCGCCGCCAAGCTAAAATGTAGGTATCGTTTGGCCGGCCGAATATTCGGCGGCCGGATACCGGATATTCGGCCGGTGATCAGGCCGAATATCCGGTATCCGGTATCCGGCCAAACAACTATCCGTTGCATCTCTAATTCATATAAATATATAAATGTTGTATATTTGTTATACGTGTTGTGTTGAAATAAAATATCAGGCAATCAACAAAAAAAACTCATGTATTTTCTGTGTGAACATGATACGGAGTATCAAAATTATGCACAAATAATATTCGGGCTATTGAAATTCAGCGTAATCGAACTATGCGAATCTCAATTCTGCCTAAACAGTTTATTATGCTAAAAGTCAATTATGGCTACATAGATTATGCGAAATTGAATTCCTACTAAAAAAAAGACCGGGTTGCACTCCGGGAGTGCCGGCAGAAGCGAAAACTTGAATAATTTTAATTTTGCAAAAAAAAAACCCTTCCTCCCCCCTCCCTGCGTGCCAATATATCTAATAACAGCCTTATTAGTAGTACGCTATAGTTCAACTTAACTCAGCAAAATTGATGAAGGAGACGATGAAATAAAATACCAATTTTTTTTGCCATTGCTAAATATTTTTCAAAGCCCTATCTCTTTAGGAATAACGTCCAAATTCGAACTATTCGAATTTATTCAATGGCAAAACGGTAAAGGACGCGTGGACAAAATTACATATTTATTTGCAGACAATGCAATTGCAATAAGTGTTTAACGGCTTTATACTCTTACGAATAGTGTTCAGTTTTGAATGAAGTCGAATCGGCTAACAAAAAATATAAGAGTTTGCTTTTTTAAACAAAATGGAATTTGCATTTACGGAAAATGTGTTACGACCTTATACTGTTAACAATAAAGTACAAACTAGAACTATGTGCCCCTAGTCAATCCCCCGTTTTCCCCCCCGCCCCCATGCCTCGTCCCGAATCTCTCCCAATTCTACGGTCACGTGACATCACAAAAATCTGTCACGACTGTCACGAGTTTATCAATTTTTCCCCATCCCAAAAAGTGCTCAGCGCCGCTAAAGAAGTTTTCACTTCAAAAATATGCCAAAACAGAGGGAACCTACTTAGAACTGTATCGTTAATTATAATGTATTTATGTAATTACTAGAAATTCAGAATTCATTCAAGTACTTACTTGTTTGACGACTGCTTTAGCCTAGTTGGTAGTGACCCTGCCTACGAAGCTGGAGGCTCTGTTCGAATCCCGGTATGGGCATTTACTTCTTCCTGAGTCATGGATATTGGTTTTCTATGTATTTAAGTATTTATTTACCTATCTATATAAGTATGTATATCGTCGTTTAGTACCCACAGTACAAGCTTCCCTTAGTTTGGTACTAGGTCGATTTGAGTAAGATTGTCCCCAATATTTATTTATCTTTATTCATCTTAAAACTTAGTAACTTTGGCTTTGCTGGAAACGTATGGCCAACTGGTGCCTTTTTTTAGGGTTCCGTACCCAATGGGTAAAAACCGGGACCCGTTCGCTGTCCGTGTGTCTGTCACCAGGCTGTATCTCAAGAACCGCGATAGCTAGACAATTTTGAACGAAGCCCTTTCACGTCGGTTGAGAAATGCGACCTCTAGAGGAGAACAGCCGGAAATCCGGACAGACATACGAAAGCATTTTTGTCCAAGCTGAAACGGCGACCTTATTCGCTTCCGCTCACTAGGTCGATAATTAACTACTGTTAGAGTTTTCAGTTTCCAGGTTATTCAATTCTAGGTGAATAGTTTTTACCTGAATTATAGTATAACATTAGTGTATGTGTTGAAATAAAATACTAGGTAATTTAGAAATGTAGGTACAGTTTATTTTTGATTACAGTTGATTGACCTAACGTATGAGCTTAATCACCTGATAAATATTAATAATTCGTTAACCTTTCCAGATTCCAGCGTTGTGCTGATTTCGTTATAGTCTGGTTTAAATCTTTAGGACAACTAAATATTTTCTCTCTCTTTACTTTACCAAATGAACGGTTTGTCTTCCTAGGCGCCATACTTGAATCTAAAATAATAAAACCAATCAATTTATGAATATTGTTTTATAGTATACTACATTAGCGACATGAATAGTAAGAATCTGACCAAGGAAAAGATGGGCGATAAAAAGATATGGAGATAAAACATGTTGCACCGTACGTCCACAACTAAAGTGAAAGATGAAACAACTTCAGGAAATATTATCACTATACGTAGGTCATAAATGACTTACAAGATGCAAAACGATAATACACTTTAAAAGCGCGAGTTCTATACAAGTGGTGGAATGATATTGTACAAATTACTATCAAAGCTGCAGAAGAAGAAACAGAAATAGCTTATTTTTTTTTGTGAAAAAAGCCGATTTTAGCTATAGCCTTTAAGAGTGCTATAGAAAAAAGCGCTCGCTCAGGATTCGGTATTTTGAGACGCGTAGTGCGTAGTGTGTGTGTAAATACTACTAGCACGCACACAAGCTAACTGTAGCTGTATAGCGCACCGTTGGAGCGAATGCGCGACCGATATTAATACTTGCACTATTCATATTGTTATTTTTGTCAACCCTGCATATTATGGCGGTGGTTTGTAAGTACTTGTGAATGTTACAAATGAAAAAGTGATGGCCGTTGGACCTTGGACCCCCCACAAAGTGGACTGATGTAACTAATAACAATAACTAATTAACAAATAATAAAAGCTTGTTTTATAACAAGCTTTTCTCCTTTTATTAAATTTTTAACTTTTTAGATTTTTAATTTTTCCTGTATTTGTTGGAGTTGCATATTCACGCCATATCATATAGATATGTCAAACGAGCCCAAAGTCGATGGGGCTGCGTCTTTTAATTACGGAGTTCCATGGCTACCTTTCAGCTCCATTATCAGACCCTGGTTACTATATAGAACCAAAGTACTCGTCAAGACGAATTACACGACCCCAAACTTGATGGGGTTGCGTCGTTTAATTACGGAGTTCCTATGACCACCTTCCAGCTCCATCGTCAGACCCTGGTGACCAAAGTACCCGTCAAGACGAATTAATCAAGCCTAAACTCGATGGGGTTGCGTCGTTTAATTACGGAGTTCCCATGGCTACCTTCCAGGTCCATCATCAGACCCTGGTTACCAAAGTACTCGTCAAGACGAATTAATCGAGCCCAAACACGATGGGGTTGCGTCGTTTAATTACGGAGTTCCCATGGCTACCTTCCAGGTCCATCATCAGACCCTGGTTACCAAAGTACTCGTCAAGACGAATTAATCGAGCCCAAACACGATGAGGTTGCGTCGTTTAATTACGGAGTTCCTATGGCTACCTTCCAGCTCCATCATCAGACCCTGGTTACCATATAGTACCAAAGTACTCGTCAAGACGAATTAAACGAGTCCAAACTCGATAGGGTTGCGTAGTTTAATTACGGACTTCCTATGACCACCTTCCAGCTTCATCATCAGATCAGCTTTATGTCATAATAATATTACATTGTCATCCAATTTATACATGCATGCAAAATTTCAGCTCAATCGGAAACCGGGAAGTGGATCAAATTTAACTTGCAAGATTTAATTACAGACAACGGATAGGTGAACTAAATAAAAGCTTATAAAAATTCACCAAGTGTCACGATCACTCGTAAAATATTTGACATTGGAGCTATTCGTAAGTTGTCTCGATTAGCCTCACGAATGTCTCACTAGTATAGTTTGACCCCGTCGTTGGTAACAACTATGTCTAGCCGGAGATCAAAATAATATTTTAGTCGAGGGGTAGCCTTCGTGAATAGCCACAATCACACGACGTACCGGTCCAACCCGGACAACGGCTAAACCGGTACTGCCGAATCGAGCGCCGTGCACGGTGTTTTATTACGAACTTTAGTGTGATTTCAAATATTTTTTATGCTTAAATTTACTTCTACACATAAATATATTTTTGTTTGTACGAATAGCGCTTAAACTAGAGTTTCTTGTTATGGCTTCATATTTTTGAAATAATGAGCTAAATGGCCAAAAATACTGGCGATTCTTCGTGTGTTTTTACTCAAAAGTTGTTGGATGGAAATACGGTTTTACTCAACAATTTAATATGTAACTTGTAAAATGTTTTCCGCTTATTCCTAAGAAGACTATCATTCCAATATGGATATATTTGTTTCATGTCGGTTAGACATCAAATAGTTCTTCAAATCCACGTCGTTTTACACGTCTCCGAGCGAAAATTGAGAAAACAGCGGTTGGACTGAGCCAAAATATGGTAAATTGAGGGCTAAATGTAAACAATTTTTCCGCTTATTAAACTTGAATTGAAATGATCTTTCATATTACACAATAAAATCTTTAGGAAAACGAATATTTAATGAGATATGACCTCAAAAAGTTTAGCGAATTCAGCAAACGGCTATATACGGACTCTTAAGTAAATTATTTGATTAATATAAAAACATGGTTGATAGTATATATACTCCTTATTGTTGAATTTCTTATATCCATAGTAATATTATTAATGGGAAAGTGTATATGTGTGTTTGTTTGTCCTTCACGGCAAAATGGAGCGAAGAAATGACGTGATTTTTTAAGTGGTGATAGTGGAAGGGATGGAGGATGGGATGATAAAGGATAGTTTTTATCCCGGAAATCATCCCCTAAGGGGGTGAAATGGGGGGGGGGGTAAAAGTTTGTGTGGAACTGAGATACAAACGAGTTCCACGCGGGCAGAAGCTAGTATCCTATATTGTTACTTTTTGAGTATTAATATTGTAAATAATAAAACTGATGTAATTATGCATTAGCTTGACATTCAGTAAATTATTAAATTGATACAAAGCCATAGTTGACATGATAAAAAATCCTTATTATTGTTTTTCTGCTTTTATTCTATATTGTTAGTTTTTGTTTATTTTGGATTTGTTTTTATTTTATTATTTTGACATTTTAATTTCAAATGCAATGTACATCGTTACCTCTTTCTATCTACCTCTTTTTTTTCTTGCGTTCCTTTTTTCTCCATTTCAATACATTGTAAATCCTTTCTCGAGAAAATACAACATATTATTATTAATTATTTTATTAACTGTCTACACCCCTATATAACCATATTGTGTTCCAGCGGTGACGCAGTTCATGGTGCAGGGAGGGGACACGGTGAACAATGATGGAACGAGCGGGGAGAGTATATACGGACCCACGTTTGAGGATGAAAACTTCAAGCTGCCGGTAATTTTGAATATCAGATTATAACAGATCGCTCAATCCAAGATCGTGCCAGCTCCTAACTACAGCTATCTGCTATGGATATAAATAAAATGCCCCCGACTCGGCAAACATAGCTAACGACAGGTTTTCGATTAAAAAAAAAACTGGTTGCACTCCGGGAGTGCCGGCAGAAGTGAAAACTTGAATATTTTTAATTTTGCAAAAAAAACTTGAGAATCCGCGTTTTGAAGCGCAACTCCCGCTTTTTGTATTCCGGCAATTGGCAACACTAAATCCTACTGTCACGTGACCTACGCTCCTACACCTGTGGCGAGTTTAACAATTATTCCCCATGCCAAAAAAGTGCACAGCGCCGCTAAAGAAGTTTTTACTTCAAAAATCGTACCTTTTGGGAGCCAAGATGTCCTACGCCTGGGCGTTTGTTAGTTGTAGTACTATACAACATGAATCAAATACAGGATATAACAAATTAAAAATAAAGGTTAACAACAGGCGGTCTTATCGCTAAAGAGCGATCTCAGAAAAACGCCTGTAAATTACGCCTGGTAAAGAGTAATTTTGTATTTACCGGGAGTGGGGCAACATTTCGATTACAAACCATCAAATTGTATTTCAATCTGTGCGGGTAAGACTGCTAATGGATTCCTATTTTCCAACTCGTCATTTTATTCTGTTTGTTTGTTTTATGGTTAGTAAACCGTAAATCTATCAAACTGCAATGTATGCTATTATATTATTATGCACTACTGTATGCTATTATATTATTATGCACTAAGGTCCACTAAAAATGTAATAAACTCGATGACCTAGTTTGCAATTATTGCCGACGCTGACACTGCAATACCGTAGCGTACGGAAATGAAATATGATGAAATAAATATTCTTAGATTAATATGCACAAATTATTTATGTTGTAAGATAATTCGTTATTTATGTCTTTGATGTGAATGATTTTAATTTGTAAAATTGTTTTCCAATTTGTATACTATCTCTTTGCCTGAGATACAGGATAATCCTTGTTCAGGCGTATTTAATCAATTCCCCTACATGTAACAGTGCAAGCACAATGTAACGTTAGGCGTAAGGTTTGTTTTTAGTAAATTATTCTATTATTGCCCCCCCCAAGTGTGGTGTCGGGTTAGAATTTCACCACCCCCTTTCTTCCCGTGGGTGTCGTAAAAGTCGACTAAGGGACCAGGGTTGAAGTGTGTTGTGGGCGATGGGCTAGCAACCTATTACTGCAATATCACATTTGTCGATCTTTTATACCCACATTTATGCTAAAAGAAGCGCTGGAACATACGTTTCATGTGCTCTGCCTATCCCTTTTGGGAATAAAGGCGTGAATGTATGTATGTATTCTATTATTGCCAGTGATGACGTATGGCACGGAAACGTGGTCGCTTACTATGGGCCTCATAAGAAGGCTCAAAGTCACCCAAAGGGCTATGGAGAGGGCCATGTTGGGAATTTCTCTGCGCGATCGCATCAGAAATGATAGCCTGCAGCAGAACCAAGGTAACCGATATAGCCCTCCGAATCGCTAAACTTAAGTGGCAGTGGGCATTGCATGTAGAACCGACGGCCGATGGGGCGGAAAGGTTCTCGAGTGGCGCAGCGTGAGTAGGCCCCCACAACCGACCAACCGAGGACTGATGACCTGGTAAAGATCGCGGGGGTCCGCTGGATGCGGATGGCGCAGGACCGGTCATTGTGGCACTCTTTGGGGGAGGTAGGTGGGGGGGTTTGGGGGTGGGTCCAGCAGTAGACGTCTTTCGGCTGGTATAATGATGATATAATCAACCTATAGGCATGCGTGTCTCTGTGTCCCGGTCACCTCTCCTTGATGCAATTGTAATTCTTTCTTGATGCAATTGTGGTGATTCGATTTCAAAATTTTCGTTCTTACTACCTGGTAAAGGGTTGACTGAACGCCAATATTTTCGACAGCACGAACCAGGAGTGCTAAGCATGGCGAACAAGGGGTCGCCGAACACGAACGGCTCGCAGTTCTGCATCACGTCGCAGCAGAGCCTGCACCTGGACGGCACGAACGTCGTGTTCGGGCACGTGCTCGGCGGGCTGGGGCTCGTGACGGAGATGCAGCAGTACGGCGAGCAGGACGGCAGGCTCAATCTGGTGAGTTGTAGAAAGAGCTCTCTGTATCTCTCTAGGCGTGCTTTCTCTTCGTCTCCCTCTATCACACACGTGTTATATCTTTTCATCATCAGCATACCCCGGGGTTTTCGGTGCGTGAATGAATGACATTAGCCAAAGAATAGGTATTGACTTAAAAAACAGAATGTACTAACCTACTGAATAATTAATTGAATAAAAAGATACTTATTAAAAAAAAACATACATTCATATCTAGACCTCGTTATCTTGTCGCACTGACAATGCTTTTCCGTAGAGCGTGAATGATTTTTTTATCGACCGTCTCGATATTATCATGTTTCTATACTGCAACAATGCGATTGAATTAAAAGAATTAAAAGGCGAATTGAATTCGCCTTTTAAATCTTTGCTCAATCTCAATGAAAACTTCGTGATGAAAAATAAGTAGATAACCTCATTGGTGAAGCGATTAATGAGTATTGTTATTTTATTTTCACTATTATCTCGTATGAGGCTTGGTAGAAATGCTAAAGTACCTACTACTTAAGTTAAAATAAAATTGTATAGTTTGTTTACAATTCGCAGGAAGGTATTTATTCATTAGGCACAATATGATATTTTGTCAGAATAACCATCTGTTTACTCTTTCTCAAGTTATTCCCGCACCGAAAACCCCGGGGTATGATCATCAGTCGTTCCCTCAATGCTGAGGGTCATGACATCACGTCCTCTTGTTGACCAGACTTCTCCAAAGGCTCCTATCAACCGCTTTATGTATGGCCTCGTGCAGGTGTAGTTACAAGAGTGCAGTGATGTGTGCGCTCCATCTAACGGGTGGTCTGCCTCGAAGCCTCTGGCCCTCGACTTTTCCCGTCATAATAATCCTCTCACTTTATATCTTTTATTTAAGGTGATTTGACGGCCACACAATAGTATTTTATGCAATCGTTATGTTTAGTATAGACAGTTCAGTTTTCATTTATTTCGCCGCGCGAAAGAGAAAGCATTCGGCCAGGTGAAACAGACGTACGCGCGGCCGTCGTGACTGCCCGCGCGCATTCGGATTGCGAAAGTGGGACAGAGCTACGCCGCCAGCGCGAGAGAGGGAGCGCCCGGCCGCGTAGGGCAGAGTTGCAATGGCCGCCGGGCTGTACGGTTGTTCGGTATAATAATTTGTGTATTTACTCGTACGGAGCGCCCATACGGGACGGCGCCCGAGTTTTAGTGATTAGTTACCTAGTTTACGGTGTACGGGATTTGCTTGGACTATAAGGAGCTGCCTGGACGAGTCCTGGTGAACGGGAGGGCTCCGCCGCCCGAGCTCAAGCGGCAGCCTCATCGAAGACTACCAGCAAGCACACATACACACACTTACTCATCCACATAAACACATTCTTGCTGGCGGCAATTCTCGAAGCCTGAAGAACGGGGTGAGTGGGTTTTTAGACATAAGTTAGGTACTTAGGTAGGGTTAAGATTAGAGGTGCGTATCGCGCCCAGTTGCTCTCGCCAGGAGAAACCGTTGTATGAGGGTCAGCTGATGGGCCCCTGGCTCTCCGGGTAGTCTTGGCGAGAACACGTTATATAATGTATGCTTTTTCAGTCGATGCACCTAATGAAGGTACGAGACTTAAAAAGCTAATTACATTACTATACAATACTTTTTATACTCGTCGACCTTAATGTTTGAATTAAGACTTCGTACACCAAACTTAAATCACATACTTTTTACTATGGAGCTCCCAACTCAAAATTTCATAACTGTTGAGACAACTAAAATGAAATTGACCAATCACGTGGCGCCTTTACTGAACTATAATATATTTGACCAATAGGACGCCGTCATGAGAAAGTCAAAAGGTATATAGACATCAACTCACAAAAAGAAAAAGCCGTTGGTTGCACTTCGTTTTCAATAAATACCAAGTTTGTTTAATTAGTTCAGTTGACTCGTAGAAAAAGTATTCGACACAATAGTTATATAATTAGCTTTTTAAGTCTTGTACCTTAATTAGGCCACTCAGCAAGCTTCGTGGCGTAAACGTGGTACTCGACTAAATAAGCATACATCATATAATTGATTGCATAAAATACTATTTTATACGAGTGAACTGAACTAACCTGCGCCTGCGAATACAAAAAAACGTCTTTTGACATTCGCAAGCGTGATATTTTAAGAAACTTATGTAACACACTTTCATAAATTGGCTTTGCATTGGCGTGTAATTCCCCCTTTCCTAGAATAAACTAGAATAATGGACCAAGAAATAAAGCGTAACCTAGACATAATTCGATAACTGTAATTTTCTTTTTCTATGTTATAAAGTATGGTTAGTTACAGTTAAAATAAAACGAATTAAACATTTTAAGGCTGCGCGTCATTAAAAAAAAAACGAAATACTAGATTTTAAACATATTTTGATTTTATAAGTACATCATAATAAATAACTTTGTAAAGGTACCTGTATTATGATATGACGCTTGCATTCCAGTTAAAGAACACTAAATTAAACTAATTCATCAATTGGGACTATCATTAATAAAGAAGGTTCAGTAAGTGACACATTTTCTGGCAAATCTTACCAGAAATAATAGATAACTGTAATTCAACAACTTATTCTGAATAGAATATAATGTATGTTGATAAATTATCAAAAATTAAACTGATTCTCTTTGCGTATATGCAAAATCTCAAATATTGGTCATTTTTGGAAAACCAAAATACATAACTACTTCAAAAGTGTTTAGTTTATGCCATTAATATATTATTAGTACTATAAGAAACAACTTAAGCAAAAAAAACCACGTTAAACTAATAAATTGATATTTTTTCTTACTTACGTTTCAATATGAACGTTATTTCTTGCACCATAAGGTCGTCATTTCTTTGTGCCTCAACTCCCGACCGTGCTGTCGCGAGTCGCGGCTCGCGAGCGATTCTAGTACCTATTCATCTCGGCAACCTATCAATTTGAAAATATTTTTCCTAGAAAGTTTTTATAAATTTCTACATTCGAGATTTTTTTCATATTTTTAAAACTTATGGTTCAAAAGTTAGAGGGGGGGGGGACACATTTTTTTTAAATTCTGGAGCGATTATATTAGCGTGTATTTTCAACTTGTTAAGCGTGCCATTAACATGTTTAATTTTGATGAAAACATGATTATAGTACACAAAAAGCTATCATTAAACAAAAATTTCACGGTTACGATTTTTAACTACTGAGAAATATAGTATTATTGAAACCGTTAATTTAAATGTTTAATTTTGACTTAAATATCTAAAAAGACGCAATAGAGCCTAAACAGATACAAAAATCATGGTTATTATTTGGGCTTATCTAGATATTGAGGTCAGATGAAAACTATGAAAAATAACGTAGATGCAAATTTTGTTTCAGTTTAAATTTGCTATTAAGTTATCGCATTCGAATGCACCACAAAATTATACTAACAAGGTATTTGGTTACCTATTTTCCTTTTAGGACAAAGTTAGGAAGTGTACGATATTCATGTTTTTTTTAAAATACAGTTACGACCGCGGATTTTTTACATAATATATCTAATTTATATTTGGTACTTAATAATAATATCCAATAAAATAATAAAAACAACGAGTTATCGAATTATCTCTAGGTTACGCTTTATTTCTTGGTCTATAATTTATACAAGTTTATTCTAGGAAGTGCTAGTATAGTTATATTAAATATCATAACTTGTTTGCTCCGGGTTGCCCATCGAAAATTATCACGCGCCGCCACTGGTGTCCATTATGTGTTATAGACGTGAATGACCCGTTTTCATTATAATTGAATAGTTTCGAAATGTTTTTTTTTCGTCTACAGGAGTGCTATATAGAAGACTGTGGCGAAGTGACGGGCGACTGGCGCGAGTGGATCCGAAACGCGGAAGACAACTTGCCGGAATATCTAGAAGACTATCCTGAGATGGAACAACTCACGGTGAGCACCGAAAATATTTCCCGTATACCTTCATAATAACCAATTACAGCTGCTAATAACAAAAATGGACACTATTTTTAATCAATCCGGACTTAAAATCAATAGTAGTAAAACCAAAACCCTAGTCATCTCTAAACATACAGCAGTACACCGGTCTATAACATTACAGGATAAGCCAATAGAACAGGTCAAGCAATTTAAATATTTAGGAAGTGTTATTACTAGTGACTCCAGATGCAAGGACATTATACAACGAATTGCAATTGCTAAAAACGCCTTCAACAACAAAAAACACCCACTTAAGACACATAGTATATGTATATGGTCCACACACCGCACATTGCCATCTCAGCGAAATTACCTTCGATCGCGTAAACCATTAAAGTACGCGTCAGTACACGTTTACAACCAACACAGCACGCGTGTCCTCATTCGCACTATCATTCATAATATCGTGCTTTTATAGTTAGTTTTATACGGTATAAATAAAGAGTTTACTTTGACTATAATAGTGAGTTATTATTGCATCATCAAGCAAGAACATTTTATACTTTGGTGTGTGTGGCACTAGCAGCCCGTACATCAAATGGTCCTTCGAGGAAAAGTGAGTGCTTTTGAGTGTCTCAAGTTCAGTATCGCATCGGTCTGATTGGCCTCCCACAAGCGGGTCTCACCAGTCAGATTGAGAAGGCGTCTACACTGCACAGTGGGGCTCAGAAGTACTGCATTACCAGCACCTTACAACAGAGCATCATACAGTGAAGCAGTATTTAGCAACAGCATCTTACAGCATAACAACATCGTTTTCCAGCATATCATCAGCATCATTCAGCACAGCATCAACAGTGTTTACGACTATTGACATCAGATAAGCATATTTCTAATATCAAAATGGAATCACTATTGGAAACACAATTCCAACTCATGGAGGCTATGAAGAAGTTTCTTGACAACTTCAAAAAAGACGGAGCAGACCGCAAGACACCAGAGAGGATCCCAAGAAGGTTACAAGTTCTTGACCAATATTGGACCGATTTTCAGCAAAATCATGAAAGGTTATGTGAAGAGGATGTGGATCATCCCTACTTTTCAGGTAATCAATTCGACATCACTAAACAATTTTACCTAACTACCAGACAGTATGTTAGCTCCTTCATGACATCTGAACACAAACCGATGATGACTTCATTATCAACCCCATCAACGTCAAAAACAGAATTATCACCTCAATCAGGTCCACGGAGTCAGGTCCAGACCCGTGTAGAAACAACTCGTCAAGAGCCATCAGACACAGTTGAGCACACCTCAATTCCCACGGGACCTGCTCGCGGGGAACTTGAAACAGCAGAAACAGTATCACGTGGATCTCTCAGCAAAACAGATGAGATGTTACGTAAGCAGACCAGCAACTTTAGAGCATTCGTCAGAACTGTGTCTAACATTTCTGTAGATCATATCAATGAAAAATGGGAGTTTGAGGATGCCTTCAAGACTCTGCAAGCACGGTGGACAGCCATAGACACCCTTCACTGGGAAATTGACAGCATCCTAGAAAATAGAAACGTCACGTACGAGATGAATTACAACACCTACGAAATGCAGTATAATCAAATCAAGAAAGAAATTAATACAAAAATGTGGTCAGTCTCACATAGGGAAAAATCAACCCCTAAGATGGAGATTCCCATCTTCAGCGGCAGTTATCAACATTGGACATCATTTAAGGACTTATTTACTGAAACAATTCATGCAAATCCCTCCCTTCCGAACGCTCAAAAAATGCAGTTTCTCAAGAGCAAGGTCAAAGGAGAAGCTGAAAAACTGATCCAGCATTTACTCATCAGTTCTGACAACTATCAAACGTGTTGGGATATTTTAAATCATCGGTACAACAACAAAAAGATGATTTTTACATCCCATCTCAATATACTGCTGAGCCTACCCAGCACTCAGCAACATTCCGCAGCATCAATTAAGAAAATCCACGACACAGCGAATGAATGTCTTCACGCCATCAAGAACCTTGGCGTGGACACGACGTCGTGGGATCCAATTTTGGTTCATCTACTCTCGCAAAAACTCGATACGGAGACACACAACGACTACGTAGATTCATTGAAAATGCCACGTGAGTTACCCACACTTAACGACTTTTTGGAGTTTTTGGAGAACAAATTTACATCATTGGAGTCATCTCGTCGCAAATCCGAGGTATCAAAACCACACCAGCATTATCAGCAACCGTATGACTCCTCAGCAAGCAACAAGAAGTTTCATTCGTACAAAGCATTCAGTACCAATCAAAACATGAATTCTAAATCATACTCAAATAATTCATTTTATACGACATCGAAGAATTACAACGATCATTATAAATGTCCACACTGTAAAAATGACCACAAGTTATTTGCTTGCAAGCCGTTTCTCGGATTACAGCCTGACGGTAAACGGGAAATGATTGCGAAATACAATTTATGCAAAAATTGTTTATACGATCATAAAGGCAAGGAGTGTCATTCACAAAAACGATGCCGCGTATGTAACGGAAATCATAACACCTTACTTCACGATGCCTACGGAAACCCGATTCCGGGTACTTCATTTAACAAGGGAAATGCCGCCGAGAACAAAAAAACTAACAATTACAACAGCAACCACGTGTCTCAAGAAGACTTATCAGAAATTCTCTTAGCAACTGCATTAATCAAGGTCAAAGCATTGGACCAATCTCAGGTGACCTTGAGAGCCTTAATTGATGCGGGTTCACAGACTTCACTCAAAAGTGCAAAAGAAAACAATTGCAAAGGCGTCATAAATATAACATGTAGCGCATTAAACAATCAATACACTTTCAACACAGATGTTTACGTTATGCGGAACCTTATCAATAATTTACCAAACAAATCGTTCAAGAAACCATCATGGGACTTTTTAGAAAATATTGATCTGGCTGACCCTGAATTTTACATCAGTCGTCCGGTGGATATTTTACTGGGTGCTGACATTTATTCAAACATCATTCAAGAAGGTATAATCAAACACAATAAAAAGCAACCTCTTGCGCAGCAGACCCGAATAGGCTGGATTTTGGTCGGAAATGTCCAGCCACTGCAATGTAACGTGGTCCTAAACAATGTAGAAGATATCCACAAGTTTTGGTCCGTGGAAGATATATCAGAAACTTCAAATATTTCGCAGGAAGAACTCGACTGTTTACATCATTATCAAAAAACAACAACACGCAATGAGGAAGGCCGATATATCGTGTGCATGCCGCTCAAGCCGGATTTTGAGGAAAAATTGGGATCATCAAAACCCATGGCTGTAGCACAATTTCGTCAACTTGAAAATAAATTTATCAGACAGCCACATTTTGCAGAAGCATATAAATCATTTATGAATGAATACCAATCATTAAATCATATGGTTGAGTGTACTAGTAACGAAACACCAAGTTGCTTCCTACATCATCACGGAATTGAGCGGGAATCTACAACGTCAGCACTTCGCGTGGTTTTCAACGCATCAGCAAAAACATCAACAGGCTACACTTTGAACGACCTTATGAGTCGTGGACCAAATTTACAGCAAGATTTAATGAGCCTCATCTTACGATGGAGACAATATCAGTACGTATATGTTGCCGACATTTGCAAAATGTTTAGGCAGATATTAATCAACACCGAGCAACAGAAATATCAAAAAATAGTATGGCGAGCATCACCGCAGGAGCCACTGCGAGAATTCAAATTTACCTCAATCTCTTATGGAACGAGAGCCGCTCCATTCCTAGCAATGATGACCCTGAAGCAATTAGCAATAGATGAAGGTCACAAATACCCAGCAAGCCGTGCAACACAAGCATTACAAGAGGAGTTCTACATGGATGACCTTGGTAGCGGTAGTTTTACCCTAGAATCAGCAAAACAACTACAATCGGATTTAATACAATTACTTCAGTCAGGAGGCTTTAATCTACGAAAATGGTCATCCAACAAGGACGAGCTTCTAGAAGGTGTTAGCAAAGCAGAAGACATCCAACCAGAATTTACTTTTAAGCATAAAGAATCAACAACGAAAACACTCGGGCTAAAATGGAACCCCAAGGAAGATCAGTTTACATTTCAAATGAAAAACGATGTCACAGCAACACCGATCAAGCATACAAAGAGATCATTACTATCAGAAATTTCGAAAATATTCGACCCATTAGGGTGGTATACGCCCCTTACTACCAAATTCAAGCTCTTGTTTAAACAAACTTGGCTGTCTAACATTCAATGGGATGATGAACTCCCCAGCGAAATAAAAACTGAATGGGACAAACTTCGAACAGAGCTGCATTACATAAACGATTTTAAAATTCCACGGTGGTATCAAACTGGAGAGTGTGACAATATCCAATTACACGGATTTTCTGACTCGTCAACAAAAGCATATGCATGTGTCGTATATTGCAAGGTCAACAACAAAATCACACTCGTTGCAGCAAAATCGAGACTGGTTCCCGAAACCAAAAATCTCACCCTTCCCAGACTTGAATTATCAGGGGGACTTCTTTTATCAAAACTAATGAGCAAAATACTACCAACATTGGCGGGTCATCATATCAAGGTTTTTGGATGGACCGACTCAACCGCTGTCCTGGGATGGCTCCAAGGAGACAGCGGCAGATGGAAACCGTTTGTAGCCAACCGAGTCAAACAAATAACAGAAGTTATCCCGCCAAGCAACTGGCGTTATGTAAAGTCATCCGAAAATCCCGCGGACTGTGCGAGCCGTGGAATAACTGGAGAGCAATTAAAGCAACATATATCATGGTGGAATGGACCGTTTTTCCTTTCTTCATTCAAGGAAGAACAAAACGTAGGTCAGCCTGTCCACGTCACCGATCTAGAAGTTCGATCAATGAAACAAAGCAACGTCACAACGCGTCACGACTCCGATGACGTAATACAATACATATTAAACAAATTCAGCAACATGACGCGAGCCGTGCGAGTACTCGCTTGGGTATTACGTGCCATAACACGTCACACAGAGCAACCTGCTTATTTGACTGTGGTGGAGTTAGAACGAGCAAAAATGAAGTTAATTAAATACGTACAAGAATGCGAATTTAAAGAAGATCTGAACCGATTAAAGACAAACAGACAACTACACAAAAATAGTAAGATTTTAGATCTCAACCCGTTCCTTGACGAGCTTGGACTTCTAAGAGTTGGAGGCAGAATCAAACATGCAAATATCAGCAAGAACAAGAAACATCCTTACATCATTCCCCACCGAAGCCGCTTAACAGAGCTAATCATCGATCATGCACATCACACAATGATGCACGGAGGCGCACGTCTTACATTATCAGAAACTCGAAACAATTTCTGGATAATAGGGGGAAACAGAACAGTAAAAAAGCAGCTACGGCCTTGCGTGAAATGCAGGAAAATTAAAGCAAAAAGGTTACAGCAACTTATGGGAGATTTACCAGAAGCAAGAATCAACCCTTCGCGACCCTTCCTGCATACCGGCGTGGATTTTACAGGGTTTGTCGATATCAAACTGAACAAGGGTCGAGGAGTGAAAACCAACAAAGGGTATATTGCCGTCTTCGTGTGCATGGCGACCAAAGCCGTGCACTTCGAACTCGTATCAGACTTGAGTACGTCTGCATTTATAGCAGCATTGAGAAGGATGTCTTCTCGTCGTGGAAAGCCCAGTCACATGTACAGTGATAATGGCACGAATCTAGTCGGCGGAAATAACGTACTTCAGCAAGAATTAGCAGAAATCCAGCAAATTTTCAGTGACGATTTACTCACTGAAATAAATGAGATGTCCATCCAATGGCATTTCAATTGCCCGGCGTGGCCACACGCCGGGGGCGAGTGGGAGTCTCAAGTAAAGGGACTTAAGTATCATTTACGGCGCGTTATGGGCGAGCAGAAACTCACATACGAAGAGTTTTATACTATACTGACACAAATTGAGGGATGCATGAACAGCCGTCCCCTCTGCGCAGTATCAGAAGAACCAGATGACTTGGAATATCTGACACCATCTCACTTCCTTAACAGCGGTCCTATTCTTACCATATTAGATACGGAACACGACGAACGAACAAGGTGGTACAGAATACAAAAAATACATCAAGATTTGTGGAAGCGATGGCAATCAGAGTACCTTAGTCAACTGTCGGTTCGAAGCAAATGGAAACACCCACAAGCAAACCTAAAAATCAACGACATAGTCATCATACACGAACCCAATCTCCCATCGGGAAAGTGGGCACTGGGCAGAGTCACAGAGTTGCATCCAGGAACCGACGGCCTAGTCCGAGTGGTCACATTGAAAACAAAAAGCGGTTTTATGAAACGTCCCGTCGTAAAGTTGTCGTTACTAACCACAGACACGTCGTTAAATTCAGCATACAACTCAAAAACTAAACCTGACCAAACAAGCATTGACGGGGACGATAACTATCAGAAAACACAGCAAACAAGCGAGAACAGAAAAGGTTCGAAAGGATCCTGGAAAACAACCTTAACATCAATGGCCTTATCACTATTTTTATTCATGGTCGTCGTTTCACCGGGACACTGCTACTACAATATCACGAAACTGAGCAAATCACTTTATTTGGATCGAGTATCAAGCATGCAAGTTATACGAGACGAATGGAGGCTTGTCGTATATTATGACATGAACCCCTATTGGGACGGCACGGAGACGTTTAAAAAGTACTTACAGCAAATCGACCAAATATGCGCTAAAACCGAAAGCAAACCTCTCTGTGATATCATATTATTACAATTACATCATTGCCATAGCGAGTTACAATACTATAACAGCATGCTACTGAGTCAACGTTTTGAATCACACATACGGGAACGCCGCGGCCTTGTAGACGGCGTGGGTTATGTCGCTAATAGCCTCTTCGGTATCCTCGATCAACGATTCGCTGACCAATATGTGAAAGATATAACCCACATCAAAGAAAATCAAAAACACTTGGCTCTACTGTGGAAGAACCAAACATCAGTGGCGGAAGCAGAATACAACTTATTGAAACGAACAGAAGCGTCAATCAACAAACAACATAAAGTCATCAATCAGCATTTGAACAGCTTGATAAACGCCACCAACACGATAAACAAAGAAGTTCAACACGCAGAAGTCATGAATGAACTAGCACTATCAACAATCATCGCCAACAACATGCTTGTCAAGCTAAAATCAATCCAAGATACCCTACTAGACACCATTACGGATATTCACCACGGCATGTTTAACATACACTTGTTGTCACCCGAGCAACTACGCAACGAACTGAGTATCATCTCAGGACAGTTATCGCAAGACTTATCATTGCCCATCAGTAACATACAAATCGGAATGGCGAAGATTTATCATCTACTAAAAGTTAAAGCAAGAGTCGCACAGCAGTATTTAATCTTTGAAATCAAAATACCACTCGTCAACAGAGAAAGCTTCGACTTGTACAAAATTATAACGATCCCGCAACAAATTATTAATAAAACTATCAACGTCGTACCAGTATCGGATCACGTTGCTATCAATTTACGTAAGGATACTTACCTACCTATGACAGACAAGGATGTACAACAGTGTCTCCAATATGAAGAATCGACCCGACTATGTCATACACAAAAGCCAATATTTCATTTTAAGTCAGATGAAAGTCTATGCATCAGAGATCAGAAAACAAACAAATGTCAAACAATAATTTCATCATGCCGAAACATTTGGACAGAGTTAAATAAAATCAATACGTACTTATACTACTGTTGCGAGAAGTGCACACTACAAATCATATGCGACGATCAAGTTACTGCAGCGCAAACAGAAAGAGCCGGGGTTATTGTGCTCGGGCAGAGCTGCGTCATCAAAGGAGAAGACTTCACTGTAATATCTCATAAGGATCAGCTGAGCGAAATACGTAGTTCGTCGGATATTTACACACCAGAAATCAGTCAGATTAATCACATAATAAACATAACATTACCTTTATCTGAAATCAACGTTACTGATAATAAAGTTGAAATAGACCAGATTAAGAGCCAAATTCAAGAAATGAAGAGAGAATCCGCGCTAAACGACGACATATCGTATCACGACGTACATCAGTACTCTATTATTTACATTTTACTCGTTGCTGCTGTAATAGCAACAGGAGCGATGATTTGGCGCCGCCTACGCGGTCGCTGCAGCGGGAGCGCCGACCTACGATCGCAACTAGAGGACCAACAGCCATCTTCTGTTGTAACACACGCTCCTCAAATTCGACCAAGAGTCCTGGACCGCTCATCAAGACACGAGCTGCCCACGGAATTAAAAGTATTATCCAGCATTCGCAAGACGACGCAGAACAAAGCTACCTCAACAGTTTTGCATAAAACAACTGTGATCAACGACAGCGATCGTCTATAATTCGAAATTGAATGTTTTAGCTTTTAGGATGATTTTTATTTTGTATCAATTGCTTTTATCATCAAATTTGTATCATTCTCATCTCACGCTTCTCTCGCGGGGCAGCATGTACGGTCCACACACCGCACATTGCCATCTCAGCGAAATTACCTTCGATCGCGTAAACCATTAAAGTACGCGTCAGTACACGTTTACAACCAACACAGCACGCGTGTCCTCATTCGCACTATCATTCATAATATCGTGCTTTTATAGTTAGTTTTATACGGTATAAATAAAGAGTTTACTTTGACTATAATAGTGAGTTATTATTGCATCATCAAGCAAGAACATTTTATACTTTGGTGTGTGTGGCACTAGCAGCCCGTACAGTATATCTAAGAAAACCAAGAAACGTCTAATCAAAGTATATATATGGAGTATTGCATTGTACGGGAGTGAGACGTGTACGCTGACGCAGAAGGACAGAGAAAGGCTCGAAGCCTTCGAAATGTGGTGCTGGCGGAGGATGGAAAGAATAAGCTGGACAGAAAGAAAGACAAACGAAGAGGTTTTGACGATGGTAGGAGAGCCGATGCTTGCTAAAAACAATAAAAAATAGAAGAGGCAAAATGATCGGACATCTAATACGGCACGACAGCTTCTTTTTAAACATTTTGGAGGGCAAGATCGAAGGAAGGAGAGGAAGAGGAAGACCCAGACATACTTACACCAGCCAAATAAAAGACAAAGTGGCTGTCGAGTCATATGAAGACGTGAAGAGGCTGGCAGAGGACAAAAATCAGTGGCGGTTACTCTACCGACAAGAGCCTAGCTCTTAAATAGATGATGATGACCTTCATAATGGACTATTTATTTGTATTTTTTCGGTTGTACCTTGTTTTATCGAAAAATGCTCCATCGAATGTATGTATCGCAGAATTTTCATTTCATCGAAAACCATTTCTTTCAGGATTGTTATAAAACAAACTTAACCTAACTTTATGGGTTCTAAAGAATGACCTTTTAGCTGTACCTAAAAAGTTAACCGTTTCTAACAAAAAATCGATGAAATGACAATTCGGCGAAACCATGCATTCGGTGAAACGTTTGCCGGTGAAATAAGTGGACACCAACCATTTTCATATTGCATTGATGAAACCGTTTTCAGAACTATTATATCCCATTAGATTCGGTTAGGTTTGTTTTATAACTATCGTGAAATAAGTCCGGACTCCGGAATCATTATCGAACCAATCCAACTAATATTATGAATGCGAAAGTTTGAATGTTTCGATGTTTGTAACCAAACACGCTTAAATGGCTGAACTGATTTGGATGAGAATTTGCACGAATATAGTTTACATCCCTCATTTAATTGAATTTTAATATTAATGTTATCATGGTTTTTTTATTATCTGAAATAAGAATGATTATGATGAAATATAACTAGGATGGTTTTTATCCCGGGTCTTCGCAGACGAAGTCGCGAGCGGAAGCTAGTGGAAAATAAAACGTAACGAAAAAAACAAAAAAAAAACATTCATTTCATACATTATTAGATTTGGTAACTCCCAATCGTGATTCGATTGAAGTAGAATTAATATAATGGTATCTTTTTATTGGATGATGGATAGCAATTGCAAAACATGGAAACAGAACAAAAACTTTTTTTTTGTCAGAGGCAATACATTTTGTTCAACAGAATATTACTAATAGGAATTCCTCAGTGAGTCACAATATTGGCTCTGACAAAATAAATCCTTATTGTTCTAGTACTTGTTGATTTGCATTACTCACTATATTTGGCACTCTTTGGGGGAGGCCTATGTCCAGCAGTGGACGTCTTTCGGCTGATATGACTATATTTTTCGATGTATTTTATTCGCATTCTGTCTCTTTCCAGATAGAGGACCTACTAAGCAACGTAAGCTGTATAAAGAGATTTGGGAACGCGTATTTCAGGGCGGGCAAGTACAAAGCCGCAGTACGCAAATACGACAAAAGCTTGCGTTACATCGCGCGAATTATGGAGATTTTAGAAAACGCACCGAGCCCCGAGCCGCTCATGCCCTGTGAGTACCTCCATACGTTTCTATACTATGAGTAAATCGAGCGGTAGTGCGCCGTTGGTGCGTTGCCATATTATCAGTACAATACAACGCATTTTACTAAATCTACTATACTGTATACTTTAGTGTACAAATGTTGTCTTAGAGCGAACTGCTGAAGGTCCTGTGTTCGAATCCCGGTAAGGGCAAATATTTGTGTGATGAGCATGAATATTTTTGTTTCTGAGTCATGGACATTTCTATGTATTTTAATATATATATCTATAATATATAGCGTTGTCAAGTACCCATAACACAAGCCTTACTGAGCTTACTATGGGACTAGGTCGATTTGTGCAAGATTGTATATTTATTTAAAGAGCTTGCTCGTTAACTATAAGTGTTGTTTACCTATACTTTTGTTTACTGTTGTCAAATACCGTATTAATTAATGACAGATAGCACACCCAATGGCAATCCTCGCACAAGATTGTGCCGTTGTGTCTAACAATTATGTGCTCCCTGTACAATGATATTAACAAAGATCTCTCTCACCCGTGTGGTGTCGGATTAGAATTTCACCACCCCCTTTCTTCCCGTGGGTGTCGTTAAAGTCGACCAAGGGACCAGGGTTGAAGTGTGTTGTGGGCGATGGGCTAGCAACCTATCACTGCAATATCACATTTAGTCGATCTTTTATACCCACATTTGTGCTAAAAGTGGCGCTGGAACATACGTTTCATGTGCTCTGCCTACCCCTTTTGGGAATAAAGGCGTGAATGTATGAATGAATGGAAATGTAATTTGTATAAACTACCTTATGATTTGTTGTTACTGTGCCTATTAATAAATAAATAAATTGTGCTGTGATGTGTTCCAGTGTTCGACACAGCGGTGGTGTACACTCAACAATGTAACCTGAACCTGGCGGCGTGTCACGTCAAGTTGGAAAAATATGCGGCGTGCATCAAGTGCTGTACCGAGGTGCGTTAGCCCTTCTACACTTTTTGCACAGAGACCTTATTTCGTTAGTTGTTCATAGTTCCATCGAGAGCTACGGTAGCCTAGTGGTTCAGGCGTGCGGCTGTCAAGCGGTCGTGGGTTCGAATCCCGGCTCGCACCAATGAGTTATTCGGAACTTATGTACGGTATAATTACCGTTGGCTCTTTGGTGAAGGAAAACATCGTGAGGAAACCGGTCTAATACCAATAAGGTCTAGTTTTCCCTCTGGGTTGGAAGGTCAGATGGCAGTCGCTTTCGTAAAACTAGTGCCTATGCTAAATCTTGGGTTTAGGTGTCAAAGCGGACGCCGGGCTCGTTTTGGGGCATTACCGGGAATAACGCTAGGAGGAGGAGGTTCATAGTTCTATGGAATACCTAGCTTCTGCCCGCGACTCCGTCCGCGTGGAACTCGTTTATATCGTAGTTACATACAAACTTTGCACCCCTGTTTAACCCGCTTAGGGGTGAGTTTCTCCAAAACCCTGAAATTACATTACACAAAGTTTCAAGTCTTAACTTAAAATGTTACTCCATCCCCATACAAACTTTCAACCCCCTTTTTACCTCCTTGAGGGTGGAATTTTCCTTTTGGTACTTGCGTTATATAAACTACCCATTGTGAAAAAAACCAGCTTTCTAGGTTCAACAGTTTGGGCTGGGCGTTAATATAAGTGAGTGAGCTATATATATGTTGGAGAAAGGTTGACCGGAGCGGGTAATTGGCCTTCTTCTGGGATATCGGGCATGGCGACGGACTTCCTATCACGTTTGCAAATAAAAATCAGACGAAATATACCACTTATGCTTTATTCGCATTCACATAGTTAAAAGATAGTTAATAGTAACACTAAACTAAATATCGAATCGGATTCACACAACTATTAACGGTAAGCTATTTATTTGCCATAGACCTTAACATTGTACTAGGGTACCTAGGTATGCACTAGATCGGAAACCGACAAGTCTCTTGGCGAGAAAGTCTAATTCGTACAAGCGCTCAATACAGAATGTCCCGCAATGGCGGTTTATTCCCGCCAGCTAGATACCGATTCCCGCCAAGAGCCATGTCCAAGCGAGGGACAAAGTTGTTTAACCAATCAGCGTCAAGATATTAGCCCAACGCTTGGGTTTCCAGTGTACCAACATAAAATTACAATCGACAGCCAATCAGAATAAAGAACCACCGGACATTAGTCTACAGGTTGGCCAACTTAACTCTAAACATAACATTGCCATTTAAATCACAATTTACCAGCAGGGTGTTACCAGCAAATAAAATCGAATGACGTTAACTGTCAAATGGAGTCACTACCAGTTGACAGCGATCAAACAACAACCGATTGTTTACATAAGATTACCCACTTTTAAAATTATAAACATCGTTGCCAACTGGTGGCGCCGCTATCACAATTCGACACGGCCATCATGACCATCACCCGTCCTCGGGTGCGCTAACTGTGAACAATAAAATAATCTGAGAGTATATCGCTCGGCTAACCTGACACAAAACTTAAGCTTAGACAACATACATTCACACACACAGTGTGAATTACATTCTAAAGTCATTACATTGAAAAATCAGACCATACAGTCAATCTAAATCACACTACACAGACTCACACCAGTCCTTCGGCGCTCGCTAGAACTAATAACTCGTCAGAAGTTAACCATCTCAGCCGCGTAAGTGCTACTCCTCGCAAAGAGCATACCGCATAATAAAAAGCAGTCAACGTGCACCTCTTACATGCTCCGGCACCTCTGACGCAGTTACTAGATCGTGCCCAGTCCGTCGGGCGTGCTCTCAGTCCATCGAAAGCACAACATCAGACATGTAATGCCCAGTCCATCGGGCGTGCCTTCAGTCCATCGAAAGCACAAACTCAAAACAAATAATGCCCAGTCCATCGGGCGTGCCTTCAGTCCATCGAAAGCACCAAAAGATTCAAGTGTGAATCTGAACTTAGTCTGAAACAGAGGGGCTTTCAAAGTCATTGTCGGCCAAATCAAGTTCAGGAGGAACCTGCTGCTCAGGCATTTTCCTGACTCTATCATTAAATGATTACTCCAAACCCATATAATTTCGACAAAAAAAAAGATTTTATAGCACGTGAGAACTGCATAAAAACTCCGATGAAATGTGAACTGCTCACCGGATTAACTGTAGGCCATGGTGCGTTGCCACGACGCACACGGTAAGGAAAGAGGGTCTTCTGTTATTTCGTCACTGCCAATGCCGCCCGCCTGCTCGCCGAGTTCACCACGAAATCTCCACTGCGACGAAGTACCGCATTTCATTCTGTAAATGGCAATTTGTATGGTATCAGTTTTATCATACCTACAGACCATGACGACGTTTACATCAAGCTATTCTTCAAGTAAACTAATTTGTCTTGAATTCAATTTGAAATTAAAATTGATGTATTATTCAGAAAATTACACCAATGCCGTGGTCTACAACATAAAAAAAAAGCAATACAAATCTCATCAATAATGATTGAAACACTAATTATCGTTTGTTGGCTCTAATTTTGCATGAAATCAATTGGAACGAATACAGTCCTTTTATTTCTGTTGCTTCAATACAGTCGTTGCCAGTAGTGTCCTGGCTAGCTTCAGCACAGCACGTGTTCTCTGATAGTCCGACGTGCGAGAACCGCCGATGCTGCACGGTCTCGAAACTTCAATGATCCACGCTACTGGACGAGACGTTTGCAGTCAGTAGTACTGCTTATAGATGTAGGTACGCCATGTCACACTGAAACATTAATTTCAAACGCGTAGCAAATATTTTCAACCCCGATACGGTATCAAGGTACTTTAACCAATTGCCATAAAGTTGTTAAGCAAAACAATGAAATTTTAACACTGTTCTAAAAGTTAATACGAAAGTAGGTAGTTAGATTTTCACAAAGCTATCAAAATGAAATGACTACCTACACTTATGTACCACAATTTTGTAAATACGACAAGTTTTAAGGAGAACGTAGGAAAAACACTATTGTTACCGGAAAATACGTCAAATCTTGTATCAACATAGCAAAAACAATAAAAATGGTTTGACCTCACCGGATTTATGAGCACGTCATTTAAATTGGGCAACGTAGTTGTTCAGTAGACCGCCCAGATCATCTCGACATAAGCGAAGTCATCATCCTTGCTGTGGCCTGTACGCAATTCATTTTCTTTCGGTCGTACCAGAAATCGATCCACGTCACTCAGGTAATGGTGTGATTGCCTCCAATAAAGCCATTTTTTTTGCTGCTCCATGAGCATTTCACACATGTGCACGTTCTTATTCACATCCTGTGGGCACTGATTACATCCCGCTTCTGATGTTGGAGAAAGGTTGACCGGAGCGGGTAATTGGCCTTCTTCTGGGATATCGGGCATGGCGACGGACTTCCTATCACGTTTGCAAATAAAAATCAGACGAAATATACCACTTATGCTTTATTCGCATTCACATAGTTAAAAGATAGTTAATAGTAACACTAAACTAAATATCGAATCGGATTCACACAACTATTAACGGTAAGCTATTTATTTGCCATAGACCTTAACATTGTACTAGGGTACCTAGGTATGCACTAGATCGGAAACCGACAAGTCTCTTGGCGAGAACGTCTAATTCGTACAAGCGCTCAATACAGAATGTCCCGCAATGGCGGTTTATTCCCGCCAGCTAGATACCGATTCCCGCCAAGAGCCATGTCCAAGCGAGGGACAAAGTTGTTTAACCAATCAGCGTCAAGATATTAGCCCAACGCTTGGGTTTCCAGTGTACCAACATAAAATTACAATCGACAGCCAATCAGAATAAAGAACCACCGGACATTAGTCTACAGGTTGGCCAACTTAACTCTAAACATAACATTGCCATTTAAATCACAATTTACCAGCAGGGTGTTACCAGCAAATAAAATCGAATGACGTTAACTGTCAAATGGAGTCACTACCAGTTGACAGCGATCAAACAACAACCGATTGTTTACATAAGATTACCCACTTTTAAAATTATAAACATCGTTGCCAACTGGTGGCGCCGCTATCACAATTCGACATATATATATATATATATATATATATACAGGAAGTATCATCTTAAGGGGCTCCCATACGCCAATGACCTTCGATCTGAATCCCTTAGTTTTCTAATGTTTTCTGTAGCTTATTATATTAACAACAACGGCTTCAAGCAATATAGTATCCCATATTTACTTCAAAGTTCATTGCTTTCGAGATATTTGGCATCAAAGTTGAACAATTTTAGTTCAAAAACTGGTTTTCTGGCCATAACTTTTGTGTTAATAAGTAAGAATATCAAAACGCATATCAAAATTATAGGTCATTTCAGTATGTATGAGAAGGTATCAGTTACGGGTGTATAAAAGTTATAATGAGGATGAGGTGTCGGGTTTTGTATTTTTAACAGACCCTCCTTTAAACATGGATAATTAATTCTGTATTAACATTTTTCAAGTTATTCAATATCAATTATGTTAAACAGGAATCAAACTTTCCCATATCTGCACCTGGAAAGCTAGCTTCAATAAACCGAGGACGAGTGTCGAAATGAAAACTACTAAATTTTGTTGATTTTTGACGGCAGCCCCTTAAGCTTTCAGTTTAAAAAGTCCTTAAAAGGAGATTACACTCCCCATAATTCACATATATTTCACACTAAGTTTTTTCAAAGGTAAATAACTTGCAATCCATTATATCAAATAAAGGTGAATCCAAACAAAATGTATTTTTTTGTAAATAATGCATGGTTTATATGCTGAATTTGGCAAACAGGATCGCTTTTTTTTAACGCTTTAGCCATAAAAACACTTCCTTTCAAATCATCGAATTAACGTTATTATCATTTTTTTCAATATCTCCCAAGTGGTTAGGGTGGATTTATCAGATTTTGAAGTAATGTACGATTCTCACCGAACGGGCCGGGCCGGAGCGCATTCTATTACATGCAAAGAAATTTGAACCGTCTATACAGCAGATGGAATTCATATTTGATTACAATACAATCCCCACCGACCGCGTCGGTAGCTGCCGCCTCGCAATGGATACACGATGCTTTCAAAAATGAAATGTAGTAACTGTTTATACGGTTCAGATTCCTTTGCATGTAATAGGATGGGCTCCGGCCCGGCCCGGTCGGTGAGAATCGTACATTAAGCGACACTCATGTACGGGTCGATTCACGAAAGCTGGCACGAATGATTTGAACGAGTGAATGATAATGTCTATGTGTGCATCACATAATGATTAAATACAGGTTGATGCAAAAAGTAATTAGGTATGATAATTGTTTTAGAATTTGTTTGTTTGTGTTTCTCTTTTTTTAAATTTTGTACAATTCGAAGAAGCGATCACCTTTCGGTTCTTGACACAATAAAATAAGTCAGAACAATATACATACGTTTTATTTACAAAGGACTTTAACAATAATTACTAAAAGGATTAACATGATTCTCGGTGCAGATTATAATAATATAATTTTTTTTTTCTTGAATAACGAAATCGTATTAGGTACATGTTTACAAATATCAGGAGCCCCCTGTATAAGAACGGCACTCACACTGCCACTCACAGTGACAAGTGACATTACTTTCGGTCAATTCATTCATGCTAGCTCTCGTGAATCGACCTGGACATATATGTTACTGAATTTAAATCCATAACAAATTTTATCCAGTTTTTCAACTTTGCCTACGAACAACCCGCATATATCTTCGAATGATAACGAGCGTCGCTAAGGACTATAATGCTTTAACCAATTTCTATAACCTTCACAGGTCCTCTCCGTAGAACCACGCAACGAGAAAGCCCTATACCGGCGCGGCCAATCCAACTTCGCCCTTAAGAACTACGAGGCCGCCTTGGCCGACCTCAAGATGGCGGACGAAGCCTGTCCCAACAATAGGGCAGTCCTCAAACTGTTAGACCAAGTAAGGATATCAAATAAAAGGTACAATGACATGCAAAAGGAAAGGCTGTCAAAGTTTTTTCGTGACCAAAAAACGAAGGGCGTCCAGGTCGGACATCACTGAGTTAAGACTGAAAGTAGTGATTTACACTTATAAATAATTAGGTGGGAAGCTAGACATGATCAAGTAGGCATAGGGGAAATGCCTTTCTGTCAGTTAACGAAAATACAATTTTAATTTTAATGCCATAAATACTTTGACGTAGGTAAAGCAGTGATACAACTCCGTACAAACGTCAGTGACGCACTCAAACAGACTATAATAAACAGAGCCCGGATTTTTCCAGGCAAAACAAAACACTATCGTAATCTAGCCAGTGGTAGAAACATTATTTTAGCGATATCGATAATTGTGTAGTAGAAGAAAAATCGTCACCATTTTTATTTTTATAAATAACTGTAATATTAGGGTATTATACGTATATCAAACACGTCGGATTCAAAGTGTTATAAGAAATAAATAATATCTAGACGCAATTTATGATTTATACGTAATGAAATGACATTTTAAGTCCTATGGAGTAATAATAATTGACTATTATTGACTGTATTGTCTATTATTTTCAATGAGGTGGTATAGTCATTATCGCTACTTTTTAGTTGGCTCAAATATCTATGGCGTTTTCGGATGAAAAATACACTTCTAGTTTTATATAAAAAAAATATAAAAAGGTTGTTTTGTAAAAGTACATCGGCATGCTATTTTAATACCTATAGGTACTTATTCCTAATGATAATACTCGATATCGATAAAATAATGTTTCTAATGGCTAGATTACGATAGTGTTTAGTTTTGCCGGGAAAAATCCGGCCTCGGATAATGAAACTAAGGCGCAAGTCGGGGTAGTCGGCGGTACAGTCACCATCAGAAGTAGCTCGACACAATAACACACTCGAAATGACCTTCACAGTTCCTTATAACCTTGACATTAGAGTTCATGTGTAGATCATATTGAGCACTAGGACCTCTTAGCAACTTCTGCTGTTCACTGTACGTCAGTCCGCGTGCCGCGCATGTGTGCGTACTAGTAGAGTAGTTGAGCTTAGCTCATCATATACAGAGTGTCCCAGAAGTCAACGTCAAGCCGTATACAGGTGATTTGCCACAACTGATTTAGTATGAAGTTGAACACAAACCATTACCCGTCCAAATTGAGTAGGTTGTTTATGGCAAGTCATCAGCTATTTTATTTTAAGACCAGTTCTTAATTTAGCTGCATAGGAGCCTAGCCGTCCCTCGCTGTGGCATCACGTATGGCCTGTCCTGAGTATTATAGGTCCATGTTGCTCGATTGAAATAGAACTTTGAATTTCCTATGCGGCATTACTCAAATTTTGACATTGTGTTTTAAATTTATTATTCTCGTTTTATTTATTTTTTGACAGTAGATTGTTGTTCTAAAAAAACATTCTAGAGTAGTATTTTTTTATAAAAATGTTTAAACACTTCATATAAATTTTACTTTTTATGTTTAATAAATTACTCTAAGTAATTAGCTTAAGATTATGTTTTTACCTGACGATTTGAAAGTGCTTGTTACTGGGCCTACTTGAACAAATATCATGTTGAGTTGAGTTGAGTAAGGGGAGGTCTTGATTTGAGTCGAACACGCCCCCTAGACAGAGACAGAGGCTGATGCCTTCAGCGCAAGAGAAAAAGAGATGTAACACTCTTCGAAAATGGCTTTTTTTTTTAGAACACAAACAGTCATAATAAACATGTTACATGTGTTGTACACAATGTACAAAAACTGACAGGTGATACAAACAGACCTGGAGGTTCATAAAACAAATTTCGATAAATACCTAACATAGTGAAGTCTTATTTAAATTTCGTAAAGTGACTTTTTAGATGAGATAAAATACTAACTTGATTGTGTCGTAATAGTAAATTACGTAACTAGGGCGGTGAATTCGTGAATGCCCTAGATCGCAGGTGTTTGTGGCCCGAACCGAAGGTGAGGGTCATAAATATGCGCTCTGGGGCTTTACGAATTACCGCCCGTGTTGAGTACAAAATTTTACGTCTTCACCTGGCCACAATGCGAGTTTTCCCGTACGCGCAGCGTGCAGTAAAACTCGCATTATGGCCAGGTGTGACGTAATAGTACGTTACTGCAGCCGCCGGGAAGGAAGGGCTTGCCGGGTGAGTAGGTATAGACTATTTATAGAGTAGGTATAGTATAGGATAGTGATACGAAGCCGGCAAGCCCTTTTCACGGCTAGGCAGGTATAGTGATTTTCTCAAACATATGCAATGAAATAAGAAATATCACCACTCAAAAAACCAACCTGCATTTATGTACTTGTCCTTCGATTTTGGCGGCAACAAGTTATTCATTGCTAATTACAATTAGTTTATTCGTCGCTGTTATCATCGGAACTCATTTTGAAATTATATTTATGAATATCAACCACAAATATACACGACAAAAGACATTTAATTTTCCCTCCAATCCCTCCATAATGTTTTTTTTACGGAAGTCGTCCGTATCACGCGTGTGTAGTATTCGAATAGACTCTATTAGGGCCATTATACACAAACTGATAATGAGAATCTTAATTTCTGTAATAATTAAAATAAATTCAGAGGATATAAATAAAATAAATGCAGAGCATTTTTAATATTGTCTATGGTCTCTGGTGACTTATGAATAGACAATATTTTAAATTTATTCATCAACATATTGAATCACACAGATTTCTATTCTTAAATCAGTTCGTGTGTAATAGGCATTAACGCGGATATTTTTGGTAAGATAACCATTCAGCCACTAGAAAAAAATCAAAAAATATAATTCAGCTGTTTAGCCTGTTCATGAACACAGACGCCATATTTAGTTTAGAATTAAAAAAATATACTTCCCGGCCTAGGCCTTAAATTTTGTATGAAATTCCTTTACAGTTCTCTCGAATTGCTCCACCCGAAATGTGATACTTCGAAGCCTGATATGACGCACGTAACGACGACATTTCATTGCATGTTGAGAAAAATAATGTATCGTTTGAGTAGGCTGATTTAAAAAAAGAAAATACAGACCCAACTTTGGATTGTTTTTTCTATAGAGGTCTACTTTAAATATCAACAATACAAATATTCTTTATTGCTCCGTACAAGACATAGTAGACAGTAGAAAAATAGTGATAAATTAAACATAAACAATGGTAGACAACAGGCGGTCTTATCGCTAAAAAGCGATCTCTTCCAGACAACCTTTGGGTGGTGGAGACGATGCAAGAAAAGATATGATTCAAGCATAATTACGGGGTGACCATTTATTTTTATTCATACCACCCGTTTTCGGTTCGACGTTGCCTTTTGGGACACGTTGTATATTTACTGTGACTTTGACGTCCTTTATCGACACATCGGAATATAATTGTTGAAGACACGTACTTTTTAAGGCATCATGGCCGCAGAACAGGACGCGGTTATGCGTTGGAATGCAAATGCGTCTTTCTCCCTCTAACGCATAGTCGCGTCCTGTATGATGGGCCATAATGGCCTTTATACCATGATGATATGATTCACTTTTAACCAAGGCCTGTTTAATCAATATAAATTAATGTCAAACCAAATATAACATGTGTCAAACTGGCTTAGGAAGGTTTTATAAAGACCCGTTAGAGCTAATGTCAGATAAAATATTAGTATCTTGACATGTAGAAAGAAACGGGAGGCCTTAGCCCAGCAATGGGACACTCAAGGGTCTTAATAAAATACCGAGAATAGGTCAAACAGTGCTTATACGACCCTGACTTATAATTTATAACTGAATTAAAGGCGAGAAATTTCGATGAATGATATTAGTAGAATAATTCGAAGGAAATAGTTTGATGGGCTTTTTATACGTAAACTTTTAACTAAGTACATGTTTTTAAATTATTTCTTATGAATCGAGCCATTTGCTCATTTCCAAGAGTATTATGCGGACAATTGAAAATCTATTATATCATTATTTTCATCATAGAAAATGTAATTTGAAGGTTATTTTTATTTTAGTGTACAGTTGAGTCGAATTTGTGTCATTTTTGTTTTAGATTTTTTTTATAAGTTAGCTAGCACCATACACATACTAATAGAAAAAAAGTACGCGTAGTTGGTTTTAGTGGCATATTTTTCTTAAAACCGAAAATACAACATGACATGTTTATACTATTATTGTCATAACACAAAATCGTACTAAGAATGAAGTAAAAACTAAAAATCTATTGATCGGATAGTCGTTTATCAAGAGTTGTATTATCTTTATAATTATAAGTTTTAAAAATTATACTTTTTAATCGAAAGCCCCCTCGTCACGTGGTATAAACATTCCAAAGAGTATGGATCCATTTTAGACCCACACTGTCATTTAATTGTCAAAATATTGTATGCATGTATGTATGTATGTATGTAAATACTTTATTGTACACAAGACAGGTAAAAATACAGACAAAAACAGTTAAATCGGTACAAAGGCGAACTTATTGTATATTTACTTTGAGGTGTGCTCAAATATTCGGTAATTACCTAATTTCTCAGCCATATATGTTTATATTCGGCTGAATGTTCGTAATTTTGTAAAGTGCCACTGGAACATAAGTATATGCTCTGCCTACCCCTTTTGGGAATGAAGGCGTGAATGTATGATGTATACATGTATTATTTTGTATATGTTACTGTATTGATCATACGATGATCGATGAGTGCTGAAGATGCGCTGAACCGAATTATTCCCCCGAATATTGCTTGTTCGTCAACGAATCTCAACTTTTTTCATACATATTGCGACCTATAGATTATGTAATATTAACACAATCAGACAGTTAAGAATGTAATTTTGTCCTTGCATTTCTGAAACAAATAGTTTGAGTCTAATATTCATATGATTCATCCTAATTCAATTATTAATTATTATTTAAGTCGTAGGATTATGTTTAGTAAACGGCATATAATTATATTTTCTCAAACATGCTCTGAAATGTATGCGTTAATATCACGAAATGAAGACAAGAAGTTTCTTGTTTATGGCTCCCTACATTACTTCTTGGCCTCAGGCCAAGAAGTAATGTATGAAAACCCTAACTAAAAACATTATTGTCCGCTACTCTAACTTTTTAAATTTGCTTACTAATATTAAACTGACAAAGGAAAAATTACATACTGCCAACCACCACTAGACTCTGTAAGCAGACTTGCGACATAAAAAAAATCTATGGTACTTTACTTATGTGCGGTTAAACATTGTGCTTGAACGGCTTGTTGAAATGTCATGTTTAAAAAATAAAAAAGGCGGCAAATTACACTATTGTTTTCTGAACTTTCGTTCCGATTGTAATTTTAACAAACTAGTATTTAATTGATTACCTTGTAGGTATTTATTTTTATTTTAATATTTCCTCACATCGTTTGAGAAAAGCACTATACAACCCTCGGCCGGAACAGGGATTGCTGGACTCGTTCTATCCGTCTACCCCAAAGCTCGTCCAGCAATCCCTTACTTCACGGCCTCTGCAGTAATGTACTATTATTTATTTACATTCTGAGGTCACTTGACGTTTCGGACGTGTTGCAAAATTCTCGGTCCTGGGCAGACTGGTGTATGGATACATTTCTAGCCGCACGGGACTTTGAAACTACCCGTGCTTGGTTATTTCCGCACAACATTAACTATGACCAGTGATATAATGGACGATGTTTATCGACATTTATGGGATTCAACGAAAATGAAATCTTAAGTCTTAAAACAGTTATCCCAGTTAACATACGATGTTTTCTAGGGTTCCGTAGCCAAATGGCAAAAAACGGAACCCTTATAGATTCGTCATGTCTGTCTGTCTGTCTGTCCGTCCCTATGTCACAGGCATTTTACTCGAAAACTATAAGGTGTATTTGAATAAAATTTTGAGGATAGGTGTATTTTGTTAAGCGCTACATAGTTATGTAATGAAATTACAAACAATTTTTTTTTAGTGGTGCACTCCATACATAAAATTGTGTGTCAAAAAAAAATCATTGCATGCCCACGTGTGGCACATCAATCGATAGCTGTATAAACACATAAAGTGGCTGTCAATAGAATTTGCTAACTATGTAAACAAACCGCCATAGTGAAAGACAATTTCAGTATGGCGGTTTATGGGTTATATGTCAGTGCGCGCATAATTAAAATGCCCCTAAAAATTGTCAGCAAATATGTACAATTTGATTTCACTGAATATTTGCACAGTTAATAGATAGGTGTATTTTGTTAACCGCTACATAGTTATGAAATGAAATTACAAATCGAGTCGGCACATTTTGTCTTCTACTTCAATAAAGTGTCTTACACAGTCACTTCATTTTTGAGGCGTCACCATTTGCAAACATTCCTCAAATAAGGTCTTAATTTCATTCATTTTAAATGGCTTGTTGTTCCTGGCGACGTGCCCCTCTACCTGTGCCCAAACTAATTATATGGGATTTCACAATGGTAAGGGGGCAGACGCAGGTGCTGCCCACTTTGTACGTTCAGAAATATTTAATGATTTATCAATCACTGTGAATTAAACTTATAGGAAACCGATAATTGTTTTAATTACTAACCAAATGTTTAACTTCTCACCGTTACCAACAGCATAAATTGAAACTCCACATATTTTATTTAAACAACTGTAATGCGTAATAAAATATTTTTGACTATTCATACGATATTATTTCAGTCTGAATATGATAATACTTATGAGTATTTCAATGATTTTAGACTAACAACTGCCTGCGTTTATTTTGTCCGAAGTGTTATTTGACAAAAAACATATTTTTTACGAAATTCATACTCCACGTAATTTTAAGTTATCCCACCATGTTACTAACCACATCACAGTACCTAAATGATCCGAAATAATTCCGAAAACCATGTTACGCTGGAATAATTTTTGTTTTAATACTAATTTAAGATATTATACTGATCTATATGTATATTCCATTAAATTCAATTTCAATTTTCTATTAGCGAAAAATGGCGTTTCGGACAGATGACTTCGGATTTTTTCTGTGTTCTGTGACTTAAATTAGTCACATCCATTAGGGCATCCGGAGAGGGGAGGGTATCTATCTAATCTATCAATTGTGTATAATCCCTCAATCATATTTGCACAATTAATGATGGTTCGGTCGCCCCTGGATACTTTGTGAGATGTAAAGCGTGAATTATACAGAGACGGCGTGAGGTGAAGACGCGGCGCAAGCGTGGAACGGATACAGCAGGGATGCGATTAAAATTGTATGGAAGAGGCGAAGAGATTGTATAGAATTACGAAGTGTAATTCATCAATGGACCTTATTCCATTCTATTAAGGTACACAATCATTTAGAGCGGCATCATGCCTGCGTCGCGCCTTCACCTTGCGAAATATTTTTTGGGCTCAGCCGAATCGGCATAAACGACTGCCTGGCATCGTTTTGACACCCCGCCCCCATCCCCGCATAATGGCAATAGCACCTATTCTGTGGGGCCATTTTGCGTTCTATGGTTTTATTCGTTCGCTGTGTACGACTTATAATCGAATCTTATTTCTAAATGCTCACGTACTGTGGTAATAAATAATGTAATCCAAGTACAAGCAGGCCTATCTCACTGTCTTTTATGCGCGAAACGATACTTATCACCGCACGATACGAATTTTACAACATTTTGCTAACATGACGAAAGAAGTAGGTACCTAATCTCATTGCAAAATATGAGCGGTTTTGTAAAAACTTAATCTGTATTCATGCCTTTTTTATGTAATCCTTTGCTATCGTATTTTGTTATTGTCATAAAATATTATTAATTCCGAAATGGATGATTATTACGATAACAAATGAAGAAACTAAAACAATTATAATTTTGGATGTTCAGTTATGTGTCGTCGACAACCCTATCCCACTCTATGATTGTCTATTGCCAGAAAATGACAGCTAACGTCATCAGTTATCAGTGGACCTTCTGTACCCTTAGGTATTCTTAATTATTCTGTGGTACGAGGAAATAATCTATGCTCATGTCTGATCTCTACTTCACAGTTATGTCTTTTAATTAGTTTCAGAGTATCTGTAAAATTACGTGTGTTTAGTCCTACCGTACTTATCGTTTTCGCTACCGCTTACCGCTCTATGACGAATAGTGCCGCAATCATATTCGGACGGATAATATAAAACGTCTTATCATATAGTCATTTTCATGTTTACCACAGCAAGATAAGATTCGTAGAAACTGAAATTCTTTGTTAATGATTTCCCCTACACAATGAATTTAGGGGTTGTCTATTGTTTGCCCGACATTCATATACTATAATAATCATTTGCCCGAACTTCGCTTGCCCGAATTTCATTTGCCCGAATGTTTCGTTTACCATAATAGTTAATTGACATACTCTTGTTTACCCGAATATTGGATGTCATAATGATACGAATGCCATACGTATTGTTTTCCAGATTATTGTTTGCAATAATATTATTTAATGTAATATTTAAACGCCATACTGAACATGTATTAGGATTAATCTTTGTGAATTTGTTAGTTTTTCCGCTCTTTTATAAAAAAAATAACCTCGAAGACGAAAACCTCGGGTGCAAAGCTCCCGCTTCCGTCTTCTAACCTATCCGCGATCCGAGTCGGTTTTGCCACTAAGCCCCTGTTCCCTACTGCCTACGATACACCACTATCTTGGCATTGGTTAATCTCAGAGAAAAGTTTATTTTTACTAAGTGGCAAAACCGACTCGGATCGCGGATATGTTCGTAGGCAGTGCAATACGTACCCACTATATTACATAATGAATATTATGGATGTTGAGATTGATGGCAAATGTCATTATGGCATGTGATAGTTATGGATTACAATGATTATGGAAAATGAGATTATTGATATTGATATTATGGAAAAAAAAGATTCTGGCATATAATTAATATGGCAAACAATGAGTATGGTATACAAAATTATAGAAAACAACATTATGGCAGATGAATATTATGGCAGATAAAATTCGGGCAAATGACATTCTGGCAAGCAAGAGTATACCGAATTTAGGTGTTCAACATTTATCAAGTCAAAAGTAGGCCAATTAAACATGTTTCACTTAAACAGTGCACTATTCATACGGCCTTAGGATGGATTAGATATGGGGATTACAGTAGCCCGATGTCTATGGCACACAATTATATCGAAAGTAAAGATACGCCTGTCCGAACAATATTCGCTTGACATACTGTGACACACTGTGACAGCTGAAGGCCCGCAATTGCCAGTGTCGGGCCACCGCATTGGACGAATTACTCGTGCGCGTTTGACCTCTCTTTACGAAGTAATATATATATCTATGATGGCACACGATTCCCACCTATAATAGAGTTAGGATACTACAATAGAGTACTTTATCTTTCTGATCTTTAATAATAACCAAGCATTTGCTTCGGCTTTTGTTATACGGATGTTTGACGCCACTATTTTATATGCAGTTTTTATTTTTTGTTTTATCACACCTTGAATATGTCACAAATAACTGTAAAGTACAACACATACTTACACATATAAGTACCGTTCATTTATTTTCTAAAGTGCGTACAAGATGATAACTAACATTAACTAAATTAAAACTAAGTTAAATCTAAATAACTACAATTTAGAAAAGTTGAAAACAGAATTCAGAAAAACAGAGTTGAACAAAAACAGAATTAAAATGTGATGATATTTCGGAATAAAAACGGTGGTCTAATCCAGGCAAAGGTACTTGAATTTAGGGACTGCAAGCAAAGAGTAATTTCCTAATAATGATATTACTACAAAAGGTATAATTATTCCCTTAATATTCGTCGAATTATGATGTTAAAAATAAGTTTGCTTGAATGTGATTATATTAATAAGACATAGATGTAGGGATATTATATTATACGTCTAACTTTAATGTCTTAATTATGTTTTACAGATTAAGTTATTTTTTTATGGTATTATACAATAATGGTGTAATAAACGATTTTTTTAAATCGGATTTTGTTTTTTTTAACACCCCAAGCGACCCGTTTCACGAAACTCTTAAGACCTCTAAGTTACTATTTTAAGGGCCCCACATTCGCGCGCCTACGCGTGAAAGCGTGAATGTGGAGCCGATTCCCGTATTTTTCGCGGTTTGCCGCCTTGTTAACAAATGTTTGTCGGCCCGCTTCAAAGAGCCTGTGAACGTGAACAATTGTGACAGCTGTGAACACTGCGAATGTGGAGCCAAGGTAGAGTTCACGCGCGATACGTGCCAGGATTCACACCCTCGAATATGGAGGGGCCTTTACCAGTGTAAACTGGCAACACGGTGCAATAGCCAGTCGTTATTGGTCAAGCGCCTCTATGTTGCCACCTGCATATTTCACCAACTTGGCAACGACAATTAGACATACGTTTCTGCGTCTACAAGTAGTGATAGTCTCTCGGTGCTATCGTTTCTAATTGTAAGCCTGAAATGTACCTACCTATGAAGTGATCAAACGGTGTGACCACGAGTCCAAACCGCAATAGGGGTATACACAGTAAATAAAATCTTACCTATCTAAATACAGGGTGGCCCAGAAAAACGTTGACATAGAATTATAAGAATATTATTTTATTACTTACACCAAATTCATAAAATAACATTAAATAGTAAAATTCAATATCTTGAAATAAAATAAAAAATTACTGTCTTCAAAATATCCTCCTTTTGCACTAATACACAGACGCAAACGTTTGGTAAAATTATCGACGATATGCCGCAGCTCTTCCGAGGTAATTTTTTCCCACTCCTTCGTAAGTGTTGCTTTTAGAGCATCTATATTTTTGTGCTTGGACGCACAGGCTCTTGACTCTAGGATTGACCATAAACTATAATCCATTGGGTTTAGGTCAGGCGAGTAGGGTGGCCATTCTTTGGAGCTTATAAATCTGGGAAAATAGTCCCTACACCACTGCTGCACACTACGAGCCCTATGGGATGGGGCAGAGTCTTGCTGGAATATCCACGGTTGGTTACCAAAATGTTGTTGACTCCAAGGAAGAACTACGGCTTCAAGAATATCTCTTTTATATATTTCTTGATTTATTTTGACACCTTTTTCTATAAAAATAAGGGGTGTTTTGCCTGTAGAGCAAATCCCACCCCAAACCATAACGGATTCCGGCTTTTGTCGGTGAGGAATCACTGCAATTGCTCCAGGACGACTAGGATAATACATTCTATCATTTTGGTGATTATGAGCCTGTTCAATAGAAAACAGTTTTTCATTTGAAAAAAAGATGTGATTCCATTTCTCAGCCGCGGCACGCCTCTTAATTAGACGACATCTCTCGAGGCGAACTTTTTTATCTTTATCTTCAAGAAGTTGTGCCTTACGCAGTTTGTACGCCTTCAAATTGAGGTCATGTGCGACAATACGTTGCACCGTCGAACGGCTTATACCCAGGTCTCGAGCCATTTTTCGGACTTTGGTCCGTGGATTACGATCAAGTCGTTTTTTGATAACATTTCGGAGCCTGGGAGTCCTCACAGTCCTCTTTTTTCCTCTTCCTGGGTGGTCTCCAATATGGCCGAGCTCATTAAATCGCTTAATAGTCTTAGACACAAGTTGACGACTGACACCGAGTGATCTAACTATCTCACACTGTCGTTTTCCAGCCTCGTGTAGGGAAATTATTGCTCCACGTTGCGAAGACATGGCAAAAATATTTAATAACCAATAGTTTTAATCACGCTGTCTATTTTAAATGGCGGCAAAAACGTGTCAAATCGCAATATAAAAACAAATGAATTCGAACCGCGTTCCATTTGAATTTTTTTTACCGTTTAATTTTGTCAACGTTTTATTGGGCCACGGTGTATATAAAAGAAGAAACTGACTGACTGACTGACTGACTGACTGACTGACTGACTGACTGACTGACTGACTGACTGACTGACTGACTGACATATCAACGCACAGCCCAAACCGCTGGGTCTAGAGATTCCAAATTTGGCACGTAGGTTCCTTATAAGGTGTAGGGGAGCACTAAGAAAGGATTTTTCAAAATTCACCCTCTAAAGGGGTGAAATGGGGGTCCAAAGTTTGTATGGAGGATACATTATTTATTGACCTAGAGACTTGAAACTTTGCAGGAAGATTACTTATTAGAATACAAAAAAAGCACTTTCAGCGTTTTACAAAATTCCACCCCTAAGGGGGTTAAATAGGGGTGCAAAGTTTGTATTCAAAACTACTGGGACTACAAACTTGAAATTTACACCAGACCTTCCTTTTATGACGTAGGCAAGGGATAAGACGGGATTTTTTTAAATTCTATCCCTAAGGGTGTTAAATAGGGGTGCAAAGTTTGTATGGGAGAAACATTATTTTTTGTATTAGAGACTTGAAACTTTGTAGGGATATTACTTATTAAGATACAAAAAAGTTCTTTCAGCGTTTTACAAAATTCCACCCCTAAGGGGGTTAAATATGGGTGCAAAGTTTGTATTCAAAACTACTGGGACTACAAACTTGAAATTTACACCAGACCTTCCTTTTATGACGTAGGCAAGGGATAAGACGGGATTTTTGGAAATTCTATCCCTAAGGGTGTTAAATAGGGGTGCAAAGTTTGTATGGGTGAAACATTATTTTTTGTACTAGAGACTTGAAACTTTGTAGGAATATTACTTATTAAGATACAAAAAAAGTTCTTTCAGCGTTTTACAAAATTCCACCCCTAAGGGGGTTAAATAGGGGTGCAAAGTTTGTATTCAAAACTACTGGGACTACAAACTTGAAATTTACACCAGACCTTCCTTTTATGACGTAGGCAAGGGATAAGACGGGATTTTTGGAAATTCTATCCCTAAGGGTGTTAAATAGGGGTGCAAAGTTTGTATGGGTGAAACATTATTTTTTGTACTAGAGACTTGAAACTTTGTAGGGATATTACTTATTAAGATACAAAAAAAGTTCTTTCAGCGTTTTACAAAATTCCACCCCTAAGGGGGTTAAATAGGGGTGCAAAGTTTGTATTCAAAACTACTGGGACTACAAACTTGAAATTTACTCCAGACCTTCCTTTTATGACGTAGGCAAGGGATAAGACGGGATTTTTGGAAATTCTATCCCTAAGGGTGTTAAATAGGGGTGCAAAGTTTGTATGGGTGAAACATTATTTTTTGTACTAGAGACTTGAAACTTTGTAGGGATATTACTTATTAAGATACAAAAATTTCTTTCACCGTTTTAGAAAATTCCACCCCTAAGGGGATTAAATAGGGGTGCAAATTTTGTATTCAAAACTACTGAGACTAGGAACTTGAAATTTACACCAGACCTTCCTTTTATGACGTAGGCAAGGGTTAAGACGGGATTTTTGGAAATTCTATCCCTAAGGGTGTTAAATAGGGGTGCAAAGTTTGTATGGGTGAAACATTATTTTTTGTACTAGAGACTTGAAACTTTGTAGGGATATTACTTATTAAGATACAAAAAAAGTTCTTTCAGCGTTTTAGAAAATTCCACCCCTAAGGGGATTAACTAGGGGTGCAAATTTTGTATTCAAAACTACTGGGACTAGGAACTTGAAAATTACACCAGAACTTCTTTTTATGACGTAGGTAGGGGATAGAACAGGATTTTTGGAAATGCTATCCCTAAGGGGGTGAAATGGGGGTCCAAAGTTTGTATGGGGGAACATTATTTATTGAACTGGAGACTTAAAACTTTGTAGGAGGATTACTTATTGATACCAAAAAGGTACTTTCGGCGTTTTATAAAATTCTACCCCTAAGGGGGTTAAATAGGGGTGCAAAATTTGAATTAAAAACTACTGTATCTAGAAACTTGAAATTTACACCAGATTTTCCTTTTATGACATAGGCAAGGGATAAGACAAGATTTTTGGAAATTCTGTCCCTATGGGTGTTAAATAGGGGTGCAAAGTTTGTATGGGAGAAACATTATTTTTTGTATTAGAGACTTGAAACTTTGTAGGGATATTACTTATAAAGATACAAAAAAAGTTCTTTCAGCGTTTTAGAAAATTCTACCCCTAAGGGGGTCAAATAGCGGTGCAATGTTTGTATGACGTAAACATTATTTATTGAACTTTGTACGAAGATTACTTATAAGGATACAAATATAAATATCCTTAGCGTTTTTAAAATTCCACCCCTAAGGAGATTAAATAAGGGTGCAAAGTTTGTATTCAAAACAACTGGGACTACAAACAAGAAATTTACACCAGAACTTCCTTTTATGACGTAGGCAAGGGATAAGACGGGACTTTTGGAAATCCTATCCCAAAGGGGGTTAAAAAGGGGTGCAAAGTTTGTATGGGAGAAATATGATTTTTTGTACTAAAGACTTGAAACTTTGTAGGGATATTACTTATAAAGATACAAAAAAAGTTCTTTCAGCGTTTTAGAAAATTCTACCCCTAAGGGGGTTAAATAGGGATGCAATGTTTGTGGAGGGGAAACATTATTTATTGAACTAGAGACTTGAGACTTTGTAGGAAGATAACTTATTAGGATACAAAAAAAGTAATTTCAGCGTTCTATAAAATTCCACCGCTAAGAGGGTTAAATGAGGGTCCAAATTTTGTATAAGGGAAACTTATTTTTAGCTACTACGTACTTAAAACTTTGTGGACAGATTACTTATTAATTTACAAATAAAGTGCTTTCAGCGTTTTTGAAATCAATTACACCTAAAGGGGTTAAAAAGGAGGTCCAAAGTTTGTATGGAGAAAAAAGATTAGTTAGACAATTTTATTCGAGAATTCACAGGATAATTCCTAACGATAAATGAGTAAACAAGTGTTTCCGGTTTTTTGAGAATTCAACCCCTAAAAGGAGACATGTGGTGACAAAATCTGAAAATCAACATCGGCATCTATTGTTTCTATGGTTTATCGGGTCGCTGATTAGGAAAACAACAACGATTTTACATTCCAACGTGGCGTCTAAATATCAATATGGGCGTTGTTATAACGGTTTTTTGGGACGTTAATAACGAAAATCACATAGATTTTGAAATGTAATGTTGTGGACATGAAAATTCATGAAAATATTTGTGCCAAATTGCAATTCAATCGGTCCAGTTTTTTTCGTAGCAAATCGGTTGTAACAGACGGACTGACAGACAGCCACACGTGATCCTATAAATAAGGGTTCTATTTTTGCTTTTGAGGTATGGAACGAGACCCGCATTATATAGGGTTATAGGTTTTAAAGTTTGTATTCGGTGCCATCTCGATCGTCAGCAATCGGTACCTAGGCGAGTGCGGGCGGCGCGGCGGGACGGGAGGATAGGAGACATTGGGAAAGTGCCTGCATCCGTAATAAGTACATTCAAGGTGCTGCACGAAGATCTGCTTACTTTTAATATGTTAAGCATTTTGGCCGCCGTTAAATTAAAACAAATTTTTGGGTATTTATTTTAAATACTGGTTCGAAAAGCATACAAAAAAAATCTTAGGAAACAAGCCTATAGCAATGTCCAGGCCACAAATTTGACTTAACATTCGTGGAGATATTTTGGTATTTCAACATTAATGTTCATGAACATAAAGTAGCTTTCATTCCAGAGGAAAGATTCTCCTTAATCATGATTGTAAATTTAATAACAGAAATACGTACATACATGCATACATTGACGCCTTTATTCCCAAAAGGGGCAGGCAGAGCACATGAACTTTATGTTCCAGAGCCACTTTTAGCATAAATGTGGGTATAAAAGATCGACAAAAAGTGATATTGCTTAGGTTATTAGCCCATCACCCACAACACACTTCAACCCTGCTCTCTTAATCGACTTTTACGACACACACGGGAAGAAAGAGGGTGGTGAAATTCTAACCTGCCACCACACGGGCATAAATATAATAGTAAATAAAAATTAATTTACCATAATGGGTTATGACGAAGGGTTAATAGTAGGGGAAGTTAGCAGTAGTAGGTTAGTAGGCGGCGTAGCAATTCAACAATTATTGGAAAATTACTTTTACTACGCGGGCGAAGCCGCGGGCAAAAGCTAGTAATATTATAAATGCGAAAGTTTGGATGTTTGGACGTTTAGTTATTCAATTCAAATGTTTGTTACTCAATCACGTTTAAGAGTCCGCAGTAAGCTCAGCCGAATTTCACCTTCCCATACAAACGAAGTCCTTTCTCATTTTAAAAGTACGTTTCGGATTGTAACGAAACTTTGCATATACAATGACATGAAGGTATATCTAGGTCTGTAGTTAGTTTATATGGCTTCAGTTTATAAAACAAATGAAATATAGTAAAAACCAGTTTTGTATGAAATACATATTCGCTGTATTTTTTTACTATGGTATCTGAAACTACAAAAACTAATTGCCGACCTGGATATACTTTATTCCAAGTACAAAGTTTCAGAGCAAACCAGCTAGTCGTTTTAAAATGAGAGCGTAACTACGTTTGTATGGTGAATCGAGCTTACTGCGGACTCTTAAACGGGTCAACCGATTTGCATGAAGTTTTACACGAAGATGGATTAAAATATTGAAAAGTTTTTACCCCTAGTCCACGCAGACGAAGTCGCCTGCGGAAGCTAGTAATCAATAAAATGATGAAATTTCTTGAAAAAGGATAAACAATGTAGTCAAATGGAGAAAAAAAACGGGTTGGGCTCAGTCCTCCTAAATTTCATTATACCTCTTTTTCAATAGTCCGAGATCTCAAAAGGCCTTAGTGTCAAAATACCTAAATTACAGAACACCTAACTTTTTTTTTTCATAATACCTTGTTCGCAATATGGCTAGATTTTACAATATCTAAGTTTCATAATGGGCAAACTTCACAATACCATAGTCGCAAAACATACTACTACTATGTTCAAAACAACCAAGTACCAGAATACCTACATTTCAATCAGACTAGTTAACCATCATGTATACTTTGCTTTACTTACCTTCTTGTTACTGTAGCTAGCTCCATAGCTGCAAATATTTAGGCATTTTGAAACTATGACATTTTGATGTACTGGAGTTTTCAGCTTAGGTTCTTTTAAAAATTTGTATCTGTGATTCGGTATTTGAAATAAATGTACATTTTAATATTTAAGTATTATGATCATGAGACGTTTTAGTTTAAAGTAATTATGAAATTTGTTCATTGTAGCAATTAAGACAATTGGATATTTAGGTATTATGAACCTACGGAAATTTGAACTTTAGTGTAATTAGTGTATTAGGCGTTATGGAAATTAGGTGGAATGAGCCCAACTCAAAAAAACAACGCAAGAGGTTAGATAATCACAAAGTTTTAAGAAGGGGTATGCTGTCCCTCTTCCACAAAACGCACCTTCATATGCAACGATTGCCATATTTGTTATTTGCTATGACGCTCGAGGATCGTGACGTTTTTTGTAATTTTTTGAGATTTTGGAATGAGATTTTTGTCGTTACATTATTTATTTGCCTTCTTTCTTTTGAAGAAATAATATATTTTGAGTAGCCTGCTTTAAAACCTTTAACCCATTCGCATTCGCAGAATAAAATGCGAGGCACAAACACACCACGCAGGTCTTGTCTATTATTTGTGGACTCCGTAGAACTCGTTGCAGGTGGGTGACGTATCGGTGTCAAACTTGAGTTGTTGTCAGCGGCGGCGAATAACAGACAAAACTAATTCCCTTGTTGGCTTTTGAATGATCCTTGGAACATGGCGGATCGTGCTCCAGACATTTTTTTTTCATTTTCTGCATCCTGCTGTTTAATGTATAGTTTTGATAGCGTATTATGCAATAAATGGCAAACGTGACGGCTACAGCTTATGAAGAATTTTCCTGGAAATGCGAATAACCAATTCTTGGGCATCATTCAGCGGTTCGTGGTCGCGGCCGCCATTATACTTTGTATACTGCTCCAGCTATCACTCAGTGCATCGTGAAGGCCTTACACCGTACATCATGCATATGAAATGTTTTTTTTATTTCTGATTTCTGTACACTGTCTTTGGCAAAGGCCCTAGAGGCTGCCATTTCTCTAATAAATAATTCCCTTGTTTATTTTCCTTGTAATGCGGGGCCACTAACGAGAAATGCCATTAATTATCGCGATAATGGACGTTAAAGATACAGCCACACTACGATTATCGCGATAACAGATGCCATCGAATTTCTCGTTAGTGTGGCTTACACGGTATTTAGCTGTGCCCGCCGGCTCCCCAAAGATGGCCAAACTGATTATTCGTATCCGTACATTTATATTTATACAAATTTGAAATTAGAACAGATTACGGGTCCACCAATAGATTTGCGAGCCTCGTTCACACATCTTTTCCTTTTGGTGAATTGTTTCCTCGCACATGTGTGCCCCGCTACCTAGCACAACTCAGCACGTCTATCCGTCTATCAGGAGACGGCCGCGACATATACTCTCGATTTTTCTCGCACTATTATTTTGTTTTATTGTTACCTACGCATTTTTTATTATTTTTATTTACTATTGTTCTAAGTGTTTTAATAAGAGAGAGACGGATAGTGCGAAAAACCGAGAGAGCTCGCGCGCCCCGTCTCGTGATAGCCGTGCTGGTGGTTGAGGTTTAAATTTCTTCATTTTTATATTTACCTATCAATAAATTCTCGCCGTATACCTATACAATACAATACAAAAACACTTTATTGCACATCTAAAAAACTACACAGTATCGACCATAAAGCAAGTCGAGGTAAACAACAGGCGGTCTTATCGCTAATGAGCGATATCATCCAGAGTAGGTACCTGAAGCTACCTAAAGGTAGCGGATGTTCTTGATGGCATCACGGCCGATTATGTACGATTCTCACCGACCGGGCCAGGCCAGAGCGAGCCTGCGCGTTTTTTGCAAGTAGCCAAAGGAATTTGAAGCTTTAATATAGACGTTAAACATATTCAAATATACTTGCGGCCGGTCGGCTCCTCGCGGACGTGGACGGCTGTGGTCGGCTGTCGTCACATGTGAGCGGCTCCGTCCGGCTTTTGCCGACTGCACTCTATTAAAACACGGTCGGCTGCTGACGGGGGCTCGCGCACACGTTGCGACGGGGCGCCAGGCGGCCCGGCCCGGCCCGCGAGGTGGGAATCGTACATTACGACCTCAGCGACTGTATCGACTGGATTGGATATCTTTTGTGATAATTAAGAATTATTGGAGTGTTGCTGTTTTAGTCTCTGGTGCGCTCTCAGGTGGCTTGCCCATGGTCTGTGTATGGTCGTTCTGATAGTTTTAGTCTCTGGTGCGCTCTCGGGTGGCTTGCCCATGGTCTGTGTATGGTCGTTCTGATAGTTTTAGTCTCTGGTGCGCTCTCGGGTGGCTTGCCCATGGTCTGTGTATGGTCGTTCTGATAGTTTTAGTCTCTGGTGCGCTCTCGGGTGGCTTGCCCATGGTCTGTGTATGGTCGTTCTGATAGTTTTAGTCTCTGGTGCGCTCTCGGGTGGCTTGCCCATGGTCTGTGTATGGTCGTTCTGATAGTTTTAGTCTCTGGTGCGCTCTCGGGTGGCTTGCCCATGGTCTGTGTATGGTCGTTCTGATAGTTTTAGTCTCTGGTGCGCTCTCGGGTGGCTTGCCCATGGTCTGTGTATGGTCGTTCTGATAGTTTTAGAATTTCGTCCTGCTGCACTGCTGGTCAAAATTGCGTAGCACGAGGGGCTTATTCTGGATTTCAGGCCAACGGGACGCGCTGAAGTCCAGAATAGGTCCAGTGCTAATCGCTTACCCACTTCGCTGTTCGTCACACTGAAAATAAATGGAGAAGGATTCTCAATTATAGCCATGAATAAAGCCGTACTTATTTGACGCCAGGAAGCTCACCTCAACGCTCACCGACAAATATATCTTGACACCGCGATAATAACCGTAATAACTAAGCTTATAGTCTGGACGTTTAGGTATATAAAAGAATGTAAACAAACAAAACCACGTGACTTGGTCATTCAGCCAATAAGATTGCTGTGAATAGCAACCTTTTGTATCTATGGTATTATTTATCTTATTGGTTGAATGACCAAGTCATGTGGTTTTGTTTGTTTACATTCTTTTAAATACCTAAACTTCCAGACTATAGGTAGAGGTCTAGTTTAGTGACGGTGACCGGCGGGGTGAGCCGCATTAGCGCGTAGCGAATAACATCCCAGAAGCCGAGCCACGTCAACGCATCAAATGAATGCGGATATAACCGTAATAAATGTATCCGATAGCGCTGTGTCGACACGCCTCATTAGACAAGTAAGTATGAATGCGCATTTGTTTGTAATGAATCATTTCCCCCCGGTAAAAAGTAGCCTATGTTCATCAGGGATAATGTCGGCTTCTAATGGTTAAGTAATTTTTCAAATCGGTCCAGTAGTCGGAGCCTTTTCAATACAAACAAACAGTGTTAGTCTGTCCTCAGACTCAACGTTGCGACACCGCGTGTAGTTTGGGATCGTCCACGATTCTCACATCGCGTCTTTGAAGCGAGTTTTCTCATTAGAAGGTATAAACTGTAGCTTGCACAAAATCTAGCGATGATAATAAATTGCAATACAAATTACAAACAATATTGTCGAAGTCTGATTCTATCACCTGCCAGTGGCGGAGCGCCCACTCGAGCAGATTCATAACTTTTTCGTTCCGTGTTGCACATGAAAAATGTTCACGCGCTGCCTACCTACATACGTAGATACCTGCAGCATACCAAAAAGATACCGTGATAGATTTTCCGAACCGGTATACAGTGGTTAACCATTCACATTAACACGGTTGATTGACGTCTACGAGGTTAGCACAATTGACACCGTGACACGACGCGACACGGAAACATCTAGCCTCCTCTTTCTAATTACTGCAGTGGGAGAGAGACAGGAGTTGATAAGTTTTTCAACCTGGTAGCCTGTTGTGCTAGCCGCCTGGCCCGAACTCAGGTCGACAACCGATAGGTGGTTGACCCCCTGCGCGAAGCGGACCCACGCAACGATATATTCTGGGTGGAAGATGCGAAATTACCGGCGTTCAGTTCAGACAAATTGACTTCATAAAAACGTCCGCGTCCAAATTAGTACTACCTACCTTATTTTTACGTCACGTACTTATACTTACCAATGTTTTTCTAGTAAGACCACTCAAACCGTCTGACAATATTACCCCATTTAAGTATTTATCGTATGGCATAATTTTATATTGCAGTATATCGGCATTGGCATAGACAAATATTTCAATTGAGACAGGGTGAACCAAAAATAATTTAACAGAATTATTAGATTATCGAACAGTACTTGAAAAAACCGTTAGCGAATAAACGTGGCTCTGGGCTGACAATTGGAACGATTGGCATGTATGGGAACTGCCAATTGTTCTAATTGGGGCGCATGGTTAGGCATCTGGAACATCTTCATTTCATTTTCATTCTGGAACATTCTTGCCTGAAATAATGAAAATTAGAACATTTGGAATATTCGCAAATAGGTACGTACGCATCGTTTAATAGTGACTTCGTCGTTAAACATAACGTGAATTGAAAATATTGCGACTTTCAAGTAAGAAAGGATCTATTCTGAAAGTGCGGAAAAGGAGAGCATGTATTTCAAAAATTGTAAGATCTAAGAGTAAGAGTGACATTCGTTTGCCAATTTACTGTTGTCGTGCTGAAAAATCTTGTAGAATTATTTGTTGTAAACCTGGCAAAATGCCCAAATTAGAACATTTAGGTTGTATGTGAACACCTAATTGTTCTAATCTGGGCACATGGCTAGGCATCTGTGAAATCTTCATGTCTCTTTTTCCTGTCATTGTCTCTTCGGTTAAATAGCCTGTCAATATGCTGCCCAAATTAGAATATTTAGTTTCACATCACACACATACATCATCAGCCTATATACGTCCCACTGCTGGGCACAGGCATCCTCTCATGTATGATATTTAGTTTGTATGGGCACAACTAGATGTTCTAATTGGGGCACAGTGCTAGAACGCTGTAGCTGAACATCTTCTTCATTTAGCTCTTTCTTCAGTTTTATTTGCTTGACACGCCATCTTCTAATTGATTGCTCTAGTCTGGAAACAATCTTGACGAAGATAATCTTTACAAATACGTTACATACCAGTAATTCTTTGTGTCTCTTGATGAGGAGCCTGACAACATGCCCAAATTGGAATATTTGGCTAGTATCCGCACAGGCAAATGTTCTAATTGGGGCATAAGATCAGGAATCGGCAGGACAATCAAATGTAAAAATATTGACGCATTTCAATTCTATAAAAACCCATCTGTAGCGCATATCTTCAATCATTGTTCTTTTGATTATGTTCTGCCTTATTTGGCCTTCTTCAATTCAATTTAATCGAAGAGTTGTGCTGCCCAAATTAGAATATCTAGTGAATTTGAACCACGGCTGAAAACAACTAAGTTAGGTAATCATACTGAAACTTGAATCCAGCTAAAGCATAGGCAGAAACGTTCAGAGTATATTATATACATTGCTCTAATTAATATCCTTCACAACATCTAAGAAAGGGTTTAGAGTTTTTGCCTAGTATTGGCACAGGCAAATATTTTGAACTTGCGACTCACGGTTAGACAGAGTGGGTTAGATCAATATAACCAATAATAATTTACCGTCAGAAAATAATAAATTAATTATTCATTACTTTCATTGCAATGAATAAAAACATAACAACATAAATAATAAATAAAATAACCGAAGAAACAAATGCTTAAAAATTTGTTTCATTACGCTATTTGTCAATTCACTTCATAACGTTAAGTAAGTATCTATCCTTTAATATACTTGAGTAAATATGAAAAATTTTCTGTGGTGCAAGCCTAACAATATGCCCAAATTGGAACGATTGGCATGTATGGGAACTGCCATTCGTTCCAATTGGGGCGCACGATTAGGCATCTGGAACATCTTCATTTCATATTCATTATGGAACATTCTCGCCTGACAAATGAGCAGCCCAAATTAGAATATTTGGTCAAGTACAGACTCAACCAAGTGTTCCAGTTGGGGACGTTGCTAGGCATCCATTTTGTAGGGTAGACACTGCGTCCTTTTCTGGTTGCTCTGTCTTCTGTAGATTGCCTGACAATGTAACACCCAAATTAGAACACTTAGTTCGGCATCGACGCAACTAGGTGTTTTAACAGGGGAACATTGCTAGGATGATATCGCCCTTCTAGATCCCGCTGAGACGTTGGTTTGTGTGACAGATGAATTTTCCTAGTAGGTAGGGTAACAAAATAACCATAAATGCCACATTGATTATATATAAAATGCTGTAGAAATAAATGAAGATAAAGTGTGATTTAAGTTTCTCAGCTAGAAACGGAGACACGTGATTGACCTCCGAAAACAGATGTTCTAAATATGGACAACCGATTGGGAGCAGGTTTTGGTTGTCCCGAGAAGGACAGTTTGTAATTATGAAGACGCCGGCCGGCATTGGAGCACCCATTACAAATTTCAGTTGTAAATTACAAAGTAGGTATGAACTGCCATAAAATATGTGCCTAATTTTCAAATAAAACGAGACGCACGCAAGAATAAATAAAAGAACGTGCTTATTATTCGGCAGCTGACTCTATCTTTAGATTTGATCATATTTGATGATTCATAGATAACGGCGAGTGTCCACGTGTGTCCAGTGTGCGAGGTTGCGAGCGAGGAAAAAATGGACCGATAGGGCGATAGGAAGCGATGTGCCAGCGTGGCCACGTGTTAGCCAGCTATCGCTATTGGCGGACCCTTAAGGTCACAGCTCATTAGAGCCACCCGGTGCCCCACCCGCATTTCCTCGCCTCGAGCGGTTAGTATTCTTTATATGGATTTGTACGGGCATGCGCTCACTGTATCAACTCCGTAGTTAGTAGGTACATTTACGAGGCGAGGCGGTGCGGGTCGGGCGCCGGATGGCTCTAATGAGCTGTGACCTTTAACGGCATATTAGATACTCACATGGACCTATAATACTCAGGACAAGCTATGGTAAAATAATACTACGACAGAGCGAGATGGTAAGTATAGTTTACAAATCAACAGTTTTTTGTCGCAAATGAGTTAGTATGGGGTTACGGCAAAGAAACCATTACCCGCCCAAATTAAGTAGGATATTGTTTACATTAAGGCGTCAGCCATTTTAAGACTAGCTAATTTTTATATTACATCATTGCTAGCTAGTAGCACATTGGTTGACGTTGAACTAACTATAGGTATATACCATATAAGTGATTTGGTGTAAAACTGTTAATTTATGTGTAAATGAATAAATAAAAAAAGATATATCGCGTCCAAACTACATATTTGGAATATTTGCGCCTTGGCAACGAATGGTTTATTTCGTTGTTGCATTCCTAGGAGCCTTTCCGTCCCATGTGGCAACGTTTATACTCTGTGGAAATCTATACTGTAAATGGTAAGACATTATTTAGACTATTTTAGACGTACGAATACTCTGTAATTAGCCCGGAGAAGCATTAAATGATTTTTTTAGCCAAAGATAGACACGGGAGTCATGACAATCAAGTCTTTGCGGAGCAGTAGAATACAAGGCAAGAGACAAGAAAAATAAAAATCTCATTAAATATCTGAATTAGTCACCCTCCATGCTACATAATTTATAAGTATTATAAATGAAAAAAAGTGTCTGTGTCTGTCTATTACCGCTGAACTGATTTAGAATTAATTTGGTATAGAGATAATTTGAGTCCCGTGGAAGGACATAGGATAGTTCTTATCTCGGAAATCATCCCCTAAGGGGGGGGAAAATTGTATATGGAGCTGCGATATAAGCGAGTTCCAAACGGACAGAGTCGCGGGCAGAAGCTATAATAATCTATATGACACAGCGTTGTACTGCTTATCGACCTCACACGTGTAAAGATAAAACAATGAAGTATGCATAAATCGAACGGGCATGCATCTATAGTGTCATATTACTACGCGATAGCAACTCGTGCTAACACTGACTCAGACTGAACTGTGGCACTATATAACTCAACATCCTCTACATAACTACGGACGTACGGAAGCTCACTACCGGGCATCGGTGGGTCGAAAAGGGCCAACAAAAAAGGCATTTATAAAAAAAGTTGCCTCGGATTGCTCCGAGCTCAGCGCGGTCACATCCAAAAATGTATATCGGTACACGATTTTAAGTCCTACACCCCGGGATTATGAAACATATTAAGTAGGTACACATTTATACACGTATTTAGGTACCTGCGAATTCCTGATCGTCGGCCGGATCTCACCGCATATCGGAATGCACTCAAATACTTTAATACGACGGCTAAAATATAAAGAATGTACACATGGAAGTTAGCTTATACATGACGATACCAAGAAAACTAATGTAAGTGGCGTCAAACGCAGCCGTTTGCCCCGGCCTCAACGATGCACTGCAACTGCCTGCGAGATTGCATTGCACTAAAGGCCGAGCTACACCGGTGTCAACCTATTTCACAGCCAGAAATTTCATAGAATATCGTTTCTCAGAAAATATTTCATAAATTATTTGATTCATATACTTTCAGTTCCAATATTATTGTTTCATAGACTATTATTTATTTATTGTTGGTTTTTGGGCCTTTGTTTGCCGCTTCGACCAGCAGGTGATCTATTGTGGCAGCCTTTTTGTTATTAGATTCATAGACTATTCACTTGGTTGAAACATATTTCACAGAAATTCAGTTCAATGTATGTACTATCAAACTTTTTTACTTCAGAAACTTATCAAACTGTAGAATTACCCAACCAGCAAAACTAAGTCGTATGAAAGTCGAGAGCACGTTTCTATTTTCACCTAAAGCTGAGAAAAGGGTCTTCAAACTGTCGAGTAATAGATCTGTAAACGTTTACTCGACGCGATTTGGGCACACTTTACTCAGCTTAAAGTGCTATAATTGTCATAAAATAGTCGAGTTAAGAGCCAAATGATGGTATAAAAGTCGAGACAAAGCGACATACAGCACCGTCAATGCTATAATAGCTATCATTTCAGCATTAGTCGACTAATAGGTCGGTTGAAAGCAACAAAATTGCTTTTTCTCAACTTAATAGTGATGTGATAGCTACTTTGTTGCATTCACTCAGCTGTTTAGTCGATTGATCGCAACGACGCGAGCTTTAATAGCACTAAATGTTCGAAGTATTTGCAACGTCAATAAATGTGTGTTATTTGTGTCAGAAAATAAGAAAATAATTGAAGTAAGTCAAAATATATATTTTTTCTACTTAACAACTATAGAATGGTAGCCATGTTCTTAATAAATAATGTTTTCGTTGTTAGCTATTATTCGTGTAACATACTAAATTTCAATGCGAATTTTTATTTTTCGATTATCTTCCTTATATTTCTAGTTATTATTTTAACGGGCGTCTTTATTTTCGAGATATTAAGAAATTATTTATAAAATTATAATATCAAAAGGAATTGTTCCGCCATGATATAAGTACGTTTGCTATCTTACTACCTTTACTCGACTTTCAGTTGCAAAATAGAAAATATATTACATTTACATTACTATGTAGACGCCATTACAGACAATATTGGGGTTCCTTATTGCATATGATAAATCTTCTCTCTTTTAGCAAAGTACTGACTATACAAGCACACACTGAATTTGGTCCATTGATTATTATCCATTTTCTAGAATATGTGAGCCTCTAACGTAAACTCATGAATTGCGGTTTGGTGCTGTAAAAGATTTCAAAGATCATTTATGCTACTTTTTGCTGCAAGATGGCTTTAAAAGTGCATTTGAATTGCTGTAGGTGCTATAACAATCACTTTTAGAACTTTCTCTCGGCAAGTGCTGTAATAGTGAATCGATATCTTTTATATGACACTTAGTGCTTTATGAGTAACTGAGATGCTATTTGGTCATATAAGCAGCTTTTTTACCATTATAATGCTTCCACGGGAACAATGTCGAATGATGGTGCTATAAAGACTTCTTCAGCAGCTAATTAGAAAATTAGAAGCTTTTATACAGCTAATTTAGAACATGAAGTGGTATAAGAGTGAAATTTGACACCTTTATACAATAATTGGGTAAACGCGCTGTAAACATGTCGAGAAAACGTTTAGTCGACATGGTTTTACGCCCAAAATGCGAAAATGCTAAAGAGTTGAGTATAGATCTTTTATACGGCGATTTGGCAGCTTTAGCTTCTTTTTACGACTGTTTCTCGATCATTAGCTGTAAAAAGCTTTCCTTATACGACTGTTTTGCTGGTTGGGTATGTTTCGTGTATTCTTGTTTCGTACACACAAATTTCATAGATTATTGTTTCATACGAACCGTTTCATATAATATTTAATTCCAGTTTTTTTGTTTTCAAAAATTCTTATGAAGGAACATCAATTAAATTACAAGTACACAAGGATCAAGGAACAGGACTTAGTGGCAAAACCGACTCGGATCGCGGATAGGTTAGAAGACGGAAGCGGGAGCTTTGCTCCCGCTTTCGTCTTCGTGGTTATATTTTTTATAAAAGAGCGGAAATCACGCTTACGCACTCATAAATATATTAAACTAGCTTCTACCCGCGACTCCGTCCGCGTGGAACTCCTTTATATCGCAGCTCCATACAAACTTTTACCCCGCCATTTCACCCCCTTATATGTCACTCTCCATCCCTTCAACTATCTCCACTTAAAAATCACGTCAATTCGTCGCTCCGTTTTGCCGCGACGAAAGACGGACAAACAAACACAAAAGAAAATTCGAAATAAAGCAGCATTGCGACGCGTGCTGAAGAGTTTTATAAATTTTTGTTTGTATAAGCATGTGTGCGTGAGCGACTGGCTTGGTTGAAAACCGGCTTCACTATTAGGTTGTTCGTAATGCTCTGTCTATCTTGTTGTAAAGTATGAATCCTCATAAGACTTGTCGCACCGCGTTAATATGTGCACGTCTACCTCTACGCATATGCATCGTTCAACTAGCACGATGGTTTTATCGTCACGATTTACGGTGAAAATATACTGGATAATATACTGACCATGTGTTATATGATCATCATCATTATCATATCAGCCGAGAGACGTCCGCTGCTGGACATAGGCCTTTTTGGGGGAGGCCTATGGTGTGATATGTCTTATGGGAATTCATACTTTACAACGCAGTGCTGGTAATAGGTAGGTACGAGTACGTGCTGCACACGCGGATTTGCTGTGCCCAAGCCTAAGCCCGTGACGTGACAGACTTTTAGTTATAATATATATGTTGGTATATTATAGCCGAGTCTGTGAAATAGTACGCAATATATATCGTCATTATACCCTTAAGAAAGTAAATATTTATATGTAGGTATAATATAGTAAATCTGTGACGGGCTTTAAATCGATATTTAATGTTATCACTTAGTCGTTGCATGGACATTATAATGGAAGTGAAATTTATTTTTAATTACCTACCTACCATTAACGTTGAAGAATTTGTTAGATTTGACGCCTAATTACCTATAAATAAATAATAAATAAATATTAGGGGACAATCTTACACAAACCGCACTAGCCCCATAGTAAGCTCAGTAAGGCTTGTGTTACGGGTACTAGACGACGATATATTTAATAGATATAAATACTTAAATACATAGAAAACATCCAAGACTCAGAAACAAATATTCATGCTCATCACACAAATATTTGTCCTTACCGGGATTCGAACCCAGGACCTTCAGCTTCGTAGGCAGCGTCACTACCCACTAGGCTAACCGGTCGTCAAACCTATAATATAACAGCATGAGAGCTAGGGTGATCTTTGTTCTGTTTTTAACATCTCATGATCTCAGGCATCCCAAGGGTTAACCCCGTCACAGACTTATTAATACTTATTTTATTTTATCTATAAATCGCACTATTATTGTAGTCGTATATAGTTAAGCTAAGTGTTGTGGACTCTAGCTGTTAATAGTACGAAAAATATATCTTAATACTGCCGTAAGATACCTTGCTAGCTATTATATTTAGACATATTAATTTATATGACTTAAGTATACCTAGCTAAGTAAAGTGACGGGCCTTAAGCGGTCTACAATCAATAAATTTAGAATGCCTTTCCTACACAGAGGCAGTTATTTTATTATGAAATTATATAAATATTTATTTGTAAAACCGTTGCTAAGATACGCATTATTGCTGTTACGCAACGCAATGCAAAAATCTCACATTATTTATTTTAATACATTTTGATCAAAATGGTATATTATAATTTAAAATGCAATTTTAGCATTGTTTTCGAATCTCGTAAGTAGATATGAGATCTAGAACGATAAAATCTGTTTTTTATTCTTTAAGCGTGGCTGTAGCTACTATAAAGTAGCTTACATCTATAAAAGTGGAATCTTGAGTTTTATAAATGAAATATTACAGTTCTAAATAATTTATTACATACATACCTTATTCCGCTCTGCGACCACTTGTAATTTATTGCAATTTTCTTTATTCTAAGTGCAAAAACCGTTATTTGCGCAATTTTCGTTCACACGGTTCAATTAAGTAGGTACGCGTACGTTACTTACGCATATGCGCGCATGGCCTTCACATCGCACAAACTACACCGACATTACAACGCTTCGCTTTTGTCAAATTGAAGTGAGTGAACTATGAATGAGGGCCTCTACCGCGAAACGGAGACGTATTTCGATCGTGTATCTCCCTCTCTGTCGCACTTGCTAGCTCAAGCGACAGAGAGGGAGATACACGAACAAAGTTCCTTTTCGTTTCGCGGTAGCCCTTCCGCGAAAACACAAGCCAATCCAGGCTTGGGTCATAAAAAATGTTACGTCTAGAGTTGCCAGTATTCATTTGTCGATTTTTATTCTAAGAATTACTGCACAGTTATCACGGGACGGCGCGCGAGCTCTCTCGATTTTTCTCGCACTATCCGTCTCTCCCTTATTAGAACACTTAGAACAAGAGGTATAGTGCGAGAAAAATCGGGAGTATGTCGCGGCCGTCTCTGATAAGACGTGCTGACTCGACTCAACGGTGCAAAGTAAAAAAACCTAGCATTTTTTGAGAAAAGCACTATACATACCTCCTCTAGTGATTGCCTGCCTCCTACCTCGTATTACTGTATAACACACCCGGCAGGCAATACCTTCCTTCCCGGACTTTGTAGTACTTTAATGCTACTTTTATCTGTCTTATCTTATAATTACGACTGTTGGACCGTAACATCACACACTTGTTTTCACCCGTATTTTAAATGTAGGTCGGTGTGAAGTATTAGAATACCAATGTTGAGGTAGCTTTGCTACTATTATTTATTTTACGTCACACCTGGCCATAATGCGAGTTTTACTGCACGCTGCGCGTACAGGAAAACTCGCATTGTGGCCAGGTGAAGACGTAAAATTTTGTACTCAACACGGGCGGTAATTCGTAAAGCCCCAGAGCGCATATTTATAGCCCTTACCTTCGGTTCGGGCCACAAACACCTGCGATCTGGGGCATTCACGAATTCACCACCCTAGTTACGTAATGTACTATTGTACCTGCACTGAATGCAATTCCAATGACAATTAAAAAAAGACGGTCACATCAAATAATCTCCACAATGCAATAAAAACGTCACAATAACCGAGATGCCGGAATTTAAAACCGGTATTTTTGTATGAAAAGAATACCCCTCGATTTGATCCAAACCTTAAGACCTATCCACCAGAACAGTGTGAGGTCGCCGAGCGGTGTGCGAGGGATAAAAATCATAGCTGCGCTCACGCATCCCTTTCTATTTGTGACCTTTCCCTCGCACACCGCACCGCAACCTTGAATACTCACCCTTACCGAAAAGAGTTCATCTAATTTACAGAAATGAAACAACATTCAGTTTTAAATTTGTTTTATAAAACATAATAAATACAGGCTTCAACGTAATGGACAACAAATAAGGTGGGTACAATTGAAAAATGAAGTTTTCAGGACGGCAAGTGCTTACAACTTTGTGTTCGCATACATTGACGTAGCAGATATTTTATATAGGAACACCTTGCATAGGATATATTTTATAAAGGATTAGTAAATTATAAAGACCGCCAGTGTGTATACAAAGTCGTTCCTTTACAATAATGAGCCCGTTGTAGGTAGCTAGTTTCACTAGCGGTCTCTGTCCCATTAATTTCGTATGGCGATTAGACTTCTCTATAATCATTATTTTCTTGGGACGCGACATTATACAGTTATTACATTACAGTCTTTCTCATAACTTACCAGTCTCTGGTAATATCAATGTGTCAGTTCAATACAGTCAAAAGAAAGAACATCTAGAATCGATTATTACAGTACAGTGTCAGGCCGCGGCTGTCAAGCGGCGGTCGTGGGTTCGAATCCCGGCTCGTACCAATGAGTTTTTCGGAACTTATGCACGGAATATTTACCGTTAGCTTTTCGGTGAAGGAAAACATCGTGACGAAACCGGTCTAATCCCAATAAGGTCTAGTTTTCCCTCTGGGTTGGAAGGTCAGATGGCAGTCGCTTTCGTAAAACTAGTGCCTATGCCAAATCTTGGGATTAGGTGTCAAAGCGGACCCCGGGCTCCTTTCGGGGCATTCCCGGGAATAGCGCTAGGAGGATGAGTGTCAGGCCGCGTTACATAGGCGGGCGAGCCGTCAGGCGAATATGGTCAGCGGCGGCAAAGACAGGAAACATAATAGTCCCGACAGCTTGCGCGTCGTGCGAAGCTTATACGTCCCACTGCTGGGCAAGTGGGCACAGGCCTCCTCTCATGGATGAGAGGGAACGGGCAGTAGTCCCCGTGATACTCCGAGTGTGGGTTTGGGACATTACATACACCTTTGAATTTCTGTGCAGATGTATGAAGGTGTCCTCACGTTTCTCTTTCGCCGAAAAGCTAACGGTGAATTTCAAATGACATGCGGGAACGCGGCCTTACACAAAATACAAAATCAGTTGTTTTTAGTTCGGCTAGGACACACAATTTGTGAGATTCATCAGAAAATAATGTTTCAACGCCATCAAGAATGCAGGCTCGTGCTCTTGAGAAAACATTTGATATAGTTTGGCTATCAATATTGTTTTTTAAAGTTTCAATGTGAGAAAGGGTGGGTCTCGCATTTCCCCCACGGACACTGATTGGTTAGCCAGTCTGTAACAAGAACATTTACCTCGAGCAATATTTTTATTCTGTATCAAAACAAAAAAGGAACAGCCATGACACTGAATCGGACGCACTGATGTTATACTTCTGCAAAACTTGTCACCTTGTACAAGCACTACATACAGCCTAAGGCTAAAAGTATTGAGGAAAGATAGACAAAAGATAAAGGAACAATAATAAAATTACATATGTACCTACTGTCAATGTATAGAGAACACTAGTTTAACATTGCGTTAATCTTAAAAATAATTACATACATACAAACGTTTAGCTTTGACATTTGCTATTATAAAATAGGTAGAGTAGATTCGGAAAAATCGGAATCCTATCTTCAAGACTTATGACCCTTATTTGACAATAAATAAGGATTAAAGTCGCACATATCGGTTGTTATAAAGGTACATAGTTTGTGACATAATACGAAGGCTTAAAGTTAAATGCTTTGTGAATTGCACTGCTCCATAGATGGTTGTTAAAAATGACTAGTTTAAAGTGATGAGGGCTCTTATAAGGCTCAGTCCTAGAATATATTAACCGTGGGAGTGCCAACGACATCTAAAGTGGTCACGACTTTTGGCCTCGTTGCAACCGGCGTGTATATACATTCCGTGGATCCGCAGTCTGGTATACCAAAGGTCAAACCCTTATAAAACTTAACTAACGTCTTTTAGTTAAAAAAACCTATTGCCTTTTTCTTACAAAGAAATGAAAAGTGACATTGCAGAATATTTTTAATTAGAAAAGGCTTGAATGATTTTTATAAGGTTGTTCACGCTTAGATAAAAATATACTTAATTGGCATTAAGATCGCGAATTTTGCGTAAAGCTGATTAAAATGTCGCTACAATTAAGTAAGTTGTATCAAAATATAATGAAACCGATCACTAACATCTTTGACGCCGAATATCGCTCGACATGTTTCGCAATTGAGGTCGAATATCGCTCGTCATGTTTCGCATTTGAGGTCGAATATCGCTCGTCATGTTTCGCATTTGAGGTCGAATATCGCTCGTCATGTTTCGCATTTGAGGTCGAATATCGCTCGTCATGTTTCGCATTTGAGGTCGAATATCGCTCGTCATGTTTCGCATTTGAGGTCGAATATCGCTCGTCATGTTTCGCATTTGAGGTCGAATATCGCTCGTCATGTTTCGCATTTGAGGTCGAATATCGCTCGGCATGTTTCGCATTTGAGGTCGAATATAGCCCGACATGTTTCGGACCAATAAGCGGCCCTTATTCGTGAGCACTCGCGACGCCGGCGCGTTTAGCAGTCTTAGCACTTCGACTTTAAAGACGTGAGTACCCCGTTTCATTACATTTAAATATGTTTGAGACTCACGTGAGTTCTCTAAGTACTTAAGTTTTTTTGTTTGTATAATTTAATTTTAAATATTTGGGGCATTGTCAGATTTCAGTTAGCGACTCTTCTGTGGAAATTGCCAAAGTTGAGGGCTATAAAGCCTAATTTTTGGTTGAACCCTGAAACACGCCTCTTTAATAATTCAAGGCGATAAAAACACATTATATATAAACAAAAGCCTGTGGTGCTTAAGCCACAGAAGAGACGATATTTGTTTTTTTGACTGACAATGACACATTTTTTTAGAGAGTCAGTCCCCAAGCCTTATAAGAGCGTAGTTAAAAATAATACAAAAAAAGCGTATAGTAACGAGATTCGTGTACAAACTAAACTCCCTACCCTTATAGATACTTGTTAAATAAAGCGTAAGCAAGGCAATCTGTTCGATAAATTATTACAGCTAGGTTATCTGTACATTCAACGGCTAGCTATGCGACAAAGCGTTCAAAATCATCTGCACCATACTCTGATGAGAATAAGGATCAAGTGATATTGGGGCATATTCATCATTTTATGGCCCTTAAACGGATAGTAACAAAACCGACAGTCAATGTCAATCGCATACATTTAGTAACAAAACCGACAGGTCAGATGTGACGTAAGCATCACTTTAGTTTTTAAACTCCCCATTTGTGGTTGTGGTTTTTTTCCCGATCAAAAAGATCATGAATAATGGCCAATGGCATTGCATGGATCTGTCTAGTGTAAAAATATAGGTGCATGCAACTTACTCATAAATGTGTCCCATCCCTGTTATTTTAGCAGATTAACGTTTCGTTACATATGAAGGAATTAAGGGTGTACCAAACCTTCTGTAACCGTAAGCGATTTGCGTTAAAATCAAATAGTTTAACAATTTTCTATAGAGTGACTGTCGGCGCCATATTTAACGTTAGTCGGTAATCGTAAATTGGTGCAAGTCGCCCTCTTTACTCCAGTATGTTCAACCAGTTGAACATATTGGACGATTTTTTCCCAATTAATTCAACTTTAAAAGGTATTTGAACTTTTTGGACTGAAAATTGCAATAAGTTCAATTGCAGTATTTTTATTAAATATACTTTTAAAGTTGAAATAATTGAAAAAAAAATCGTCCAATATGTTCAACTGGTTGAACAGATAGTTGAATAGGTATAATGGAGTAAAGGAAGACGCTCCTAGTTGATACATATTTTTGCATATAACTGTTCCATTTTGTAAATAAGTTTCGTCACCAACTGCAGAAATTTCGAGCAAGTTCCGCATAGCTATCGTAGATTGTTTTAGCCAGAGTGACATCCATTTCCTTTTGTATGCGATTTTAAATAATGAAGATACTGTACATACATATGATTCATTGTACAAATAAATAATAGAACTGCATGAATGATCAGTCACTCCGGTTGTGTGGTACAGAACTATACTTAAAAATCTATTCAATGGTGTGTAGTTAAAGACTCGCTCGGACATAGAAACTATAGTTAATACATCACATTAAATATTATCGCAAATGGAAACCAGATAGGTAACTAGCTGCAATTAAGCGGCAACATTACTGGCCAAAATTGTACGCACATGACGTATAATGCCGCGTCATTTTAAGCCGGATTCAAGCGTTCTATACACATATCAATTTGTCACTACAACCGTCTTCAAATGAATGAACTGAATGTATTCTTCTTTCATCTTATAGCTGCTGTGACAGTCTCTAGGTTGTGACAAATTGCTTGGTGCCTAATGGCTTTAATATTTATCTGACGTGTTCTTGTCTCATGACGCAACACAACGGTATCAGTGACATACATTTAATAAGGTCAGATTTACAGTTCAGCTGATGCCCTCTGACGTGACGGCTGTCGTGTCAGACGTTAGTGCGCATCGATGGCCATTTTCATGGCCCAACAACTAGTCTGCGAGTTTCATTACTTTGATTGCGTTCACAGCATTTCGGTAGCCCACAGCCAAGACCAAGTAAATGGCCTTTAAGAGAATATCGAGTCAGATAAATATACATCCGGCTTTATATACTGGATGTAATGTTCGTTATAAAAACTAGGTACTCAACGATTTAGTGTCTGTCCGCGAGGGTGCAATGTAAATGGAACGGAATGTAGTTGCCATTTGATGTAACAATTTTAAAAGATCTATCTAAAGGTGTAAAGTAGGATCTGCTTAGATCAAATCGATTATTTCCGTTTTAAGATTTATAACCACAGATTGGTAAATTACAGATACTGACGATTACGAAGAAAGCTCTGTTCAGCCAAAATAACTATAATAATTCGTTTAACTATATTTTCTTTGACAATAGCACTTTTTACATTTTACTAGACTCTCATACAATTCCGTTCCATTTTAAACTTAAATAATGTGCATTAAAATGTAGTCACCATTATTAAACTTATTATAAAAATTATGCAAACGTTACAACTTCAAATGCGGGATGTTCAATCCCGAAATTATAAAAATGCTATAATTGATAGAATGAGAGTTAGCAGGGTTTGTATATTTCCATCTCTTTCTATCATATTGTTGTGGTGTTTAGAGTACAGTCCAGTTAAAAACACAAGTAGTTGCGTGGATCGGCTTTTGAAACAAAGAGATAACGAAGTTCTTTTTTATAGTTGAAAAATATGTCTTATCGTTGACTTTTATGGCGTCAAACATTTTGATATAACATTCGTAAAATTTGAATTTGGAACTTTATTCCATTAGTTCGAAACTCGCTACGTAATGTACTTATGCTGCTAACAGTACTGTTTCTAAAGTATAAAAAATCGTTATGACAGGTCAGCCGTTTAAAAATAGATCTTCTAAATTTCAAGTTTTCAACTATCTTACACACAACACCATTTTGTACGGATTACATACACATTTTAATTAAAATTAACAAATTGTCTTTTTGATCGCAAGAATCGAGTCTTTGTTCCAATTAAATACAAATAAAATATATAACTAATAAATAAAACATGATTTTAAAATGGTGCTATTTTTACAGTGTTTATTGAAATTATTATGGTACTATAAGACCATGCATCGAAAAGCAATGAATAACAGTTTTATTATTATTACACACATCTTTTAAAAGTACTTTTTTTAGATTATTATTAAGAAACAACAAGTAGCGAACACATTACTGCTTAGGGCATATCTATTATGTAAGTTTATAAAATTGTGACAAATTCTATCCCCCTTGTTCATAAAACTAAACAAACCTCAGTAAAATGTGTTTCGTCTCCCTCACAAACACAATTTTCAAAATGACAGATAGCGACAACTGTTTAACGGCGTTTTAGCTAGCTTGATGAATGTTTTTCAATAAGGCCTATAAACTGTAATGCTAGGCGAGAAACAAGCGACACTCGCTATTATTAACACTTTACATTAATTGGTAATTGAAAACGGCAGTGCCAAGTTGGTACGATATAGGGCATGCAATTTCGATTAAACCAGCACTTTTATTAAAAATAGCTTCCGCCCGCGACTTCGTATGCGTGGACACGGGATAAAAATAAGGCTATAAACTATCTTCGTGCAAAATTTCATCGGTTCAGCCGTGATGGAGTAACAAACGTTTAAACATTCAATTAAATTCATAGCATTTGCATACTTGTTCAATGAAAAACGCCCAACATCTACTGACTTTCTGGTCTCGCTAAGTCTGAAATTTTCGAGATTGCATGCCATATTACGAAACCAAAAATTACAAATATAACCTAGAATAAATACAATTTTTAAGTCCAAACTAGCAACACTCTTCACTAATAACAGTCCGTCTTATCGTGTGTTTTGTGTATCCCAAGGTAATTAAGTACCTCATTAGACTCGTGTAAATCAATTTTCCAGACATGCACTCTAATGCCTTGACAATAGAGCTGTATCTGTTGTGGAACTACGTTTGTGTGGAGACCCAACTTGAGTCGACAGTCCTCTTAATGTCATAAATTTCACTGGGACTGTTAACGTCACTTGTCATTAACGTCAAAAACTATAAGCATAGTACAGGTCGATTCACGAGAGCTGGCATGAATGAATTGACCGAAAGTAATGTCACCTGTCACTGTGAGTGTCAGTGTGAGTGCCGTTCTTATACAGGGGCCTCCTTATATTTTGTAAACAAGTACCTAATACGTTTTCATTAATCAAGAAAAAATAAAGTACCTATATTATTATAAGCTGCACCAAGTACCATGTTAATCCTTTTAGTAATTATTATTTAAGTCCTTTGTAAATAATACGTTTATTTTATATACATTTTTAATGTATATTTTTCTGACCTATTTTCAATGTCAAGAATCGAAAGGCTTCTTGGAACTGTAAAAAATAAATAAAAAAGAGCAGAGAGCAAAGAGAATGCTATTCTCTAAAACACAATTATCATAGTCACTTTTTGCATCAACCTGTATTTAATAATTATGTCCTGTCAGGTCGATTCACAAAAGCTGGCACGAATGAATTGAACGAGTGAATGATAATGTCTATGTGTGCATCACATAATTATTAAATACAGGTTGATGCAAAAAGTGATTAGGTATGATAATTGTGTTTTAAAATTTGTTTGTTTGTGTTTCTCTTTTTTAGATTTCTTACAATTAGAAGATGCCATCACCTTTGGATTTTTGACATTAAAAATAATTCAGAAAAATATACATACGTTTTAGTTACAAAGGACTTTAATTAAAATGATACTTGGTGCAGATTACAATATTATAATTTATTCATCTTGAATAACGAAAACGTAAGGTACATGTTTACAAATATCAGGAGCCCCCTGTATAAGAACGGCACTCACACTGTCACTCACAGTGACAAGTGACATTACTTTCGGTCAATTCATTCATGCCAGCTCTCGTGAATCGATCTGTAGCTATACGCCAGTTCTTTTCTTATACGCCCGAGCCTAAACTACGTTCTATACAATTTGGTGTTGCACTATTTCCGTTGTCAGGGAACATCTTAATTTAACACTAACCAATATTGTAAACCCTTGAACAACTTTAAACATCTCAATAATTCAAATTGTGAACACGTTTTAATGTTAAACATTAATGTCAAATTATACGATCGAACGCATCTACATACATATATACGGCCGTATTTATTTATCATATGCGTTCTGGATTGGACAATACTTGTGGCGAACAAGACACAATTACTCAATATCTCTAAATTGTACGCGTGTCTTAGTAATTCAGAGCACATAGTTTTAACGAAATATACATGTTAGACAAAACACACGTGCTGGTAACCACGAAAATCGAAGTTTTATTTTCGAACACGTCCATCTCTTTCGTACTTGCACAATAGGGTATTTGACAACAGTGAATTTTTTTCATTAGCAACAGGAAAAACGATTAAAATTTGTTAAAGTGTAGTTATATATTTGTCGTATGTGTTTTAGTGAGAAATGTTAAGGGAATAAGTGCACGTTCTTATCACATGTTCACAAATAAATAAAATATACGAAAATAGTCGGAAAGTATCAACCTTGCATTTATTTAAGATTTTAAAATTCGCAAAAATCAACAATAGGGAAGTTGTTGGATTGTGACATCACAAGCAAGTAATCCCTACTAATTCCATACTTAAGGAGCGTTTTTGACGTTTCACAAAAATAAGCTGATTTGACTTTAGGCAAATACCGTATTGGAGCGATAGAGATATATTCGGACTTCGATCGAGTGTTCGTACGAAGACGCGGTCATTATCTGACACCGTTTTGCCGACACAATCATTTTCATTTTGATACTATGTATAACTGCACTCTATGGTCATTTTCAGAAGTAAGTCCTTACAAAATTACCATAAATTTAGCTAAGCAAAATAAGGGTTTACAAGACTACTGTTTATAACAGAGAAAACTTACGACTAATGTCATGACACTTAAAGCTACCGTCAATAAATAATTACAGTTGAGATACAATTCGAAATCATACCGAAATAGCGCTTACAACGTCAACGCAGAGTTACAAATTGAGTGGCATTACGCTAATTGTGCTCATGCAAATCTTTGTGACATTTATATTTTTTAATTTCTAAGTTTTATGCGATGCAAGGTGTTTCCGCACCGTCCAAACATAGATACAGTATTTGAAACAGCATCAACACTCCTGTAACTCTGTAATTATTAGTAAATTCTGATCAATTCTTAAACATTTACTTTTTGGCAAATAAATAATTAAAAGACACATCTTCACAAGAGATAAATTAATAAAACGTAGCATTGACTATCGCACCAAGCTACCAGCCACTAAGCGATCGATTGCGAGTAGTTGTCTATCGACGATCGATCGATCCGTGTTACGTCTTGACAGCAACTTTTAAAAGATATCGATACAGTCAGAATCATATAGTTAGTAGCGGCTAAAGAAGCCAAATATAAGATAAGATAAGAGAGGCAGTCAGTCTTTAACGCATTTAGTATAAGTTGGAGCAGGACAGCCTGCATGCTTGCTTCAAATCAGATTAGAGAGCTGGAAAGGCATGTTGCTTCAGTCAAAAATCTAAAGAAACACACACTCATTTGTTTTTGCCTGTCTATTTACATACTTGATTATTGTTCATCTGCATTTCGTTAAAAACAATAATTGCGTGATAAAAATACTATTCAACACTATTTGAGCTGCCTTTTGGTTATAGTTGTGTTTTTTTTTATGATTATAGTATCAATATTTAAAAAAAATATAACGAACCTTTAATTTTCCAATAAGCATCAGTACATCCCTGGAATATAAACTCAGGAAACATGTTCTTATAAAAGTTGTAGTCAAGACTAAAGCTTCGCTTTACAACATGAACCTTAATAGATTAGTAATAGAGTGTACTTTCCTTCGTCATCAGTCCACAATGAGTTCTCTTTTGTCGAGCGTGTCTGTGGTCTCCTCTATGGGGTCTTCTATGAGCGACTCCGTCCGTTCGATGTCTATGGTCTCTATTTCGCTAGTCTGCGTTTGTGTGGATTCTCTGTAATTTAGTTTAAAAGTGTTATTTGTATGAGCTGGAAACATGGGTGTGTCGAACGGTTTTATGACCAAAACAATTGTAGAGTAGTTAAGGCGCCGTGGGTTCAGCGAAGTCAAGCAAGTTTGCTTGACTTCGCTGAACCTGTTTTGAAACAATATAATGTGTCTGTTTATAATATGGTTTAAAAAAAATACGAGTAGTTATCTTGAGGCTTTTCTGAAGCGAGATGAGTGATTCGAAACATGATTAAGCAATTTTCGCTCGATAGAAAAAAAATCACGAACATAGGTCTAAAATACACTTAAAATATTCGTAACAAATTATGCACAAAAGCGAAAAATATTAAAACTGGCTCTAAAAATATTAAAACTGGCTCTAAAAATATTAAAACTGGCTCTAAAAATATTAAAACTGGCTCTAAAAATCGGCAATATCATGTTTTTGAGAACTCAGTGATTTCATTACTTTTTTATTTATTTAAACGCCCAAAAAAATTCAATTAAAAACATGATATCTGCGCTTCCGAGCACGCACTTCCATCTCGCTCGCGCTTATGCTCAGGGAGAGGGAGAGAAGTCCATGAACCTACGGCGCCTTGAGTAATGCTGCTATCTGGTGACCGAAGAGCTGGCGGCTTTCTAGTTCAACGCATCAGCATTGCAATTGACAACATTTCATTTTTTTAATGGGCCATTTTATGATTCTCTTCGATAGAAAATGAAAATTTAAGGTATACGTGTTTTTTTTATTTCTCCCTAAATGTTTATTTTCATCCAAAAATATCAAAATTAAAAGTAGTGAAGTCCAAAGTAAAATATGACGTCATAATTATGGCTCTCTATGTCACCTGTCCACATCTTTCACTCAACAGACATAAGAATGACGTCACGCACGGGGTATAGCGCGTTTTACAGATTTTAGTGATTTTCTCGGAAACGAGTAAGAATAAAAATGGGAAAACCACTTTATTACGTTCAGATAAGATAATTACCGAAATGGTTTTCGATTTAGGCATCACTGCATATTTTGAAATGTTGTCAATTCATCGAAGAAATGCTGCTAGCATCCTCGGTACAATGCCTCGAGGGCCTTTATTAAATTTAACTGAGTTTTAATTAATTTAATGTAATTTATCGTCATATCAGCTGAAATACGTCCACTGCTGGACATAGGCCTCCCCCAAAGAGTGCCACAATGACCGGTCCTGCGGCACCCGCATCTAGCGGACTCCCGCAAGCTTTACCAGGTCATCAGTTCACCTTGTGAGGGGACTACCGACGCTGCGCCTTCCGGTACGTGGTCGCCACTCGAGACCCTTTCCTCCCTCACGACCATCGGTCCTAAGTCGAATGTGCCTCGCCCACTGCCACTTAAGTTTGGCTATCCGCAGCAGAACAAAGGTAACGTACAACGTGTTTTTTAACCGTCTTACTTTTTTTAGTAATGAAAGGTAAGTTTAAAAAATTCTGTATGGCGCGCGGTGCGAAGTTCATTAAACCCGGTTAGAGTTCGTACCTATCTACATAAGATGGCGGCTAGCGGTCACTGCGGTCACTCGGCTGGATGATTAAAATTAATATTAATACAAAAAAAAAAACTTAACAAAACTTTTTTCAAGTTCTTTGTAATTTATACATTAACTGGGCTTCGGCTCTAAGACGGTAAAAAAAACACCCTGTATATAGCCTTCCGAACCGTTAAATTTCAGTGGCTGCTTTCTGTACAGTGAAAATACGGTTGCACCTGGAGATACTTACGTTTGTTCGTTTATTGGGTTAGGTGCGGGCGCAGGCGCTGAAGCGGGAGCGGGCGCGGAGGCGGGAGCGGACGCATGAGCGGGCGCGGGCACGGAGGCGGCAAGAGACAGCGACTGCGGCCGCTTCAGCCAGGTACACCGCTCCTCCTGTCACCAATTACAAACAATGTGACAGGTGCTAGTGACTCATATGTTCGATGTAATCGAAATGTACGCCTAATACTTTTTTAAACCTAAGCATAAAGAGAGAAAGGAATTGTCCTCTATTTATGCTTGGGTTTAAAAAAGAGAACGAGAGAAAGAACGAGTGTGTGTGTGTGTGTGTGTGTGTGTGTGTGTGTGTGTGTGTGTGTGTGTGTATGTGTGAAAGAATGAGAGAGAGTTATAGAGAGAAGAGAAAGAGGAAGATATATAAGAGGTGGTTTGCATCAAACTGTGTTTAATCGTAAGCAGTTACCGTTAAAATCTGAATGTATGTATTTATACAAGTAAGTTATATACACAAGTTTTTATCTTAACTCTTCCACCGTAAAAAATAGTGAGACACTGCCAAGTTGCAGAATTTTATTAAGCTAGCAAATAAAGAATAATAAGAATGCCTGAGACTTGGTACTACAAAATGTCTCGCAACTTTTTACGGTGGAAGAGTTTCGAGACTTGGCCTCTTTTTTACATGAAATGTTTTTTATGGGATCTCACTTCTTTTTGTAGGTCATTGTGTTATCAATACATAAAAAAAATTGTATGCAGACCCATTCATGATTTTTTATATGTTTATATAGAATTAAGAAGTTATTAGTCGATGTATCAAGAAAACTGGACTGAAATTGCATTTATTTTTAGTTTTCTCTTGATTTATAAACTAAACACTAATTGTATTCTTAATTTGAAGCTTCTATGTCTGCTCGAACTGCCTTAGACTTTTGATGATCGGTGAGTCAGTCAGTGAGTGACAAAATTAAGAAACTTTGATATAATACTTAAGCTACTGGTTCAAATATAATGAAATTTAAAATACATCGTGTATACACAATGCGTGCTTGGTTACTGAAAATTAAGGCTTCTAAACAAAGACGTTTTTGGGGGGTCAAAAATGGGCTGAACTCCTTCGACAAAAGGATGGTACGGCCGCGCCGCTGTTTTGTTTTGGGGGGGTCGAAAACGGGCTGAACTGCTTTGAGAAACGATGGTACGACCGGACCGCTGTTTTGCTCGACTTGGCGGGGGCACTGCCGTGCCCTCAGATGATATGTGCAGGATGGAGCCCTACTCGTACCTGCGGCGAGTGGACTGCGACGATGTCGGTCTGCGTGGCTGCGGGCGCGGCGGCGGGCGGCAGCACGCAGCGCAGCACCTGCTGCATGCAGCCCTGCAGCTCCACCACCTGCAGTACAGATGATATGTGCAGGATGGAGCCCTACTCGTACCTGCGGCGAGTGGACTGCGACGATGTCGGTCTGCGTGGCTGCGGGCGCGGCGGCGGGCGGCAGCACGCAGCGCAGCACCTGCTGCATGCAGCCCTGCAGCTCCACCACCTGCAGTACAGATGATATGTGCAGGATGGAGCCCTACTCGTACCTGCGGCGAGTGGACTGCGACGATGTCGGTCTGCGTGGCTGCGGGCGCGGCGGCGGGCGGCAGCACGCAGCGCAGCACCTGCTGCATGCAGCCCTGCAGCTCCACCACCTGCAGTACAGATGATATGTGCAGGATGGAGCCCTACTCGTACCTGCGGCGAGTGGACTGCGACGATGTCGGTCTGCGTGGCTGCGGGCGCGGCGGCGGGCGGCAGCACGCAGCGCAGCACCTGCTGCATGCAGCCCTGCAGCTCCACCACCTGCAGTACAGATGATATGTGCAGGATGGAGCCCTACTCGTACCTGCGGCGAGTGGACTGCGACGATGTCGGTCTGCGTGGCTGCGGGCGCGGCGGCGGGCGGCAGCACGCAGCGCAGCACCTGCTGCATGCAGCCCTGCAGCTCCACCACCTGCAGTACAGATGATATGTGCAGGATGGAGCCCTACTCGTACCTGCGGCGAGTGGACTGCGACGATGTCGGTCTGCGTGGCTGCGGGCGCGGCGGCGGGCGGCAGCACGCAGCGCAGCACCTGCTGCATGCAGCCCTGCAGCTCCACCACCTGCAGTACAGATGATATGTGCAGGATGGAGCCCTACTCGTACCTGCGGCGAGTGGACTGCGACGATGTCGGTCTGCGTGGCTGCGGGCGCGGCGGCGGGCGGCAGCACGCAGCGCAGCACCTGCTGCATGCAGCCCTGCAGCTCCACCACCTGCAGTACAGATGATATGTGCAGGATGGAGCCCTACTCGTACCTGCGGCGAGTGGACTGCGACGATGTCGGTCTGCGTGGCTGCGGGCGCGGCGGCGGGCGGCAGCACGCAGCGCAGCACCTGCTGCATGCAGCCCTGCAGCTCCACCACCTGCAGTACAGATGATATGTGCAGGATGGAGCCCTACTCGTACCTGCGGCGAGTGGACTGCGACGATGTCGGTCTGCGTGGCTGCGGGCGCGGCGGCGGGCGGCAGCACGCAGCGCAGCACCTGCTGCATGCAGCCCTGCAGCTCCACCACCTGCAGTACAGATGATATGTGCAGGATGGAGCCCTACTCGTACCTGCGGCGAGTGGACTGCGACGATGTCGGTCTGCGTGGCTGCGGGCGCGGCGGCGGGCGGCAGCACGCAGCGCAGCACCTGCTGCATGCAGCCCTGCAGCTCCACCACCTGCAGTACAGATGATATGTGCAGGATGGAGCCCTACTCGTACCTGCGGCGAGTGGACTGCGACGATGTCGGTCTGCGTGGCTGCGGGCGCGGCGGCGGGCGGCAGCACGCAGCGCAGCACCTGCTGCATGCAGCCCTGCAGCTCCACCACCTGCAGTACAGATGATATGTGCAGGATGGAGCCCTACTCGTACCTGCGGCGAGTGGACTGCGACGATGTCGGTCTGCGTGGCTGCGGGCGCGGCGGCGGGCGGCAGCACGCAGCGCAGCACCTGCTGCATGCAGCCCTGCAGCTCCACCACCTGCAGTACAGATGATATGTGCAGGATGGAGCCCTACTCGTACCTGCGGCGAGTGGACTGCGACGATGTCGGTCTGCGTGGCTGCGGGCGCGGCGGCGGGCGGCAGCACGCAGCGCAGCACCTGCTGCATGCAGCCCTGCAGCTCCACCACCTGCAGTACAGATGATATGTGCAGGATGGAGCCCTACTCGTACCTGCGGCGAGTGGACTGCGACGATGTCGGTCTGCGTGGCTGCGGGCGCGGCGGCGGGCGGCAGCACGCAGCGCAGCACCTGCTGCATGCAGCCCTGCAGCTCCACCACCTGCAGTACAGATGATATGTGCAGGATGGAGCCCTACTCGTACCTGCGGCGAGTGGACTGCGACGATGTCGGTCTGCGTGGCTGCGGGCGCGGCGGCGGGCGGCAGCACGCAGCGCAGCACCTGCTGCATGCAGCCCTGCAGCTCCACCACCTGCAGTACAGATGATATGTGCAGGATGGAGCCCTACTCGTACCTGCGGCGAGTGGACTGCGACGATGTCGGTCTGCGTGGCTGCGGGCGCGGCGGCGGGCGGCAGCACGCAGCGCAGCACCTGCTGCATGCAGCCCTGCAGCTCCACCACCTGCAGTACAGATGATATGTGCAGGATGGAGCCCTACTCGTACCTGCGGCGAGTGGACTGCGACGATGTCGGTCTGCGTGGCTGCGGGCGCGGCGGCGGGCGGCAGCACGCAGCGCAGCACCTGCTGCATGCAGCCCTGCAGCTCCACCACCTGCAGTACAGATGATATGTGCAGGATGGAGCCCTACTCGTACCTGCGGCGAGTGGACTGCGACGATGTCGGTCTGCGTGGCTGCGGGCGCGGCGGCGGGCGGCAGCACGCAGCGCAGCACCTGCTGCATGCAGCCCTGCAGCTCCACCACCTGCAGTACAGATGATATGTGCAGGATGGAGCCCTACTCGTACCTGCGGCGAGTGGACTGCGACGATGTCGGTCTGCGTGGCTGCGGGCGCGGCGGCGGGCGGCAGCACGCAGCGCAGCACCTGCTGCATGCAGCCCTGCAGCTCCACCACCTGCAGTACAGATGATATGTGCAGGATGGAGCCCTACTCGTACCTGCGGCGAGTGGACTGCGACGATGTCGGTCTGCGTGGCTGCGGGCGCGGCGGCGGGCGGCAGCACGCAGCGCAGCACCTGCTGCATGCAGCCCTGCAGCTCCACCACCTGCAGTACAGATGATATGTGCAGGATGGAGCCCTACTCGTACCTGCGGCGAGTGGACTGCGACGATGTCGGTCTGCGTGGCTGCGGGCGCGGCGGCGGGCGGCAGCACGCAGCGCAGCACCTGCTGCATGCAGCCCTGCAGCTCCACCACCTGCAGTACAGATGATATGTGCAGGATGGAGCCCTACTCGTACCTGCGGCGAGTGGACTGCGACGATGTCGGTCTGCGTGGCTGCGGGCGCGGCGGCGGGCGGCAGCACGCAGCGCAGCACCTGCTGCATGCAGCCCTGCAGCTCCACCACCTGCAGTACAGATGATATGTGCAGGATGGAGCCCTACTCGTACCTGCGGCGAGTGGACTGCGACGATGTCGGTCTGCGTGGCTGCGGGCGCGGCGGCGGGCGGCAGCACGCAGCGCAGCACCTGCTGCATGCAGCCCTGCAGCTCCACCACCTGCAGTACAGATGATATGTGCAGGATGGAGCCCTACTCGTACCTGCGGCGAGTGGACTGCGACGATGTCGGTCTGCGTGGCTGCGGGCGCGGCGGCGGGCGGCAGCACGCAGCGCAGCACCTGCTGCATGCAGCCCTGCAGCTCCACCACCTGCAGTACAGATGATATGTGCAGGATGGAGCCCTACTCGTACCTGCGGCGAGTGGACTGCGACGATGTCGGTCTGCGTGGCTGCGGGCGCGGCGGCGGGCGGCAGCACGCAGCGCAGCACCTGCTGCATGCAGCCCTGCAGCTCCACCACCTGCAGTACAGATGATATGTGCAGGATGGAGCCCTACTCGTACCTGCGGCGAGTGGACTGCGACGATGTCGGTCTGCGTGGCTGCGGGCGCGGCGGCGGGCGGCAGCACGCAGCGCAGCACCTGCTGCATGCAGCCCTGCAGCTCCACCACCTGCAGTACAGATGATATGTGCAGGATGGAGCCCTACTCGTACCTGCGGCGAGTGGACTGCGACGATGTCGGTCTGCGTGGCTGCGGGCGCGGCGGCGGGCGGCAGCACGCAGCGCAGCACCTGCTGCATGCAGCCCTGCAGCTCCACCACCTGCAGTACAGATGATATGTGCAGGATGGAGCCCTACTCGTACCTGCGGCGAGTGGACTGCGACGATGTCGGTCTGCGTGGCTGCGGGCGCGGCGGCGGGCGGCAGCACGCAGCGCAGCACCTGCTGCATGCAGCCCTGCAGCTCCACCACCTGCAGTACAGATGATATGTGCAGGATGGAGCCCTACTCGTACCTGCGGCGAGTGGACTGCGACGATGTCGGTCTGCGTGGCTGCGGGCGCGGCGGCGGGCGGCAGCACGCAGCGCAGCACCTGCTGCATGCAGCCCTGCAGCTCCACCACCTGCAGTACAGATGATATGTGCAGGATGGAGCCCTACTCGTACCTGCGGCGAGTGGACTGCGACGATGTCGGTCTGCGTGGCTGCGGGCGCGGCGGCGGGCGGCAGCACGCAGCGCAGCACCTGCTGCATGCAGCCCTGCAGCTCCACCACCTGCAGTACAGATGATATGTGCAGGATGGAGCCCTACTCGTACCTGCGGCGAGTGGACTGCGACGATGTCGGTCTGCGTGGCTGCGGGCGCGGCGGCGGGCGGCAGCACGCAGCGCAGCACCTGCTGCATGCAGCCCTGCAGCTCCACCACCTGCAGTACAGATGATATGTGCAGGATGGAGCCCTACTCGTACCTGCGGCGAGTGGACTGCGACGATGTCGGTCTGCGTGGCTGCGGGCGCGGCGGCGGGCGGCAGCACGCAGCGCAGCACCTGCTGCATGCAGCCCTGCAGCTCCACCACCTGCAGTACAGATGATATGTGCAGGATGGAGCCCTACTCGTACCTGCGGCGAGTGGACTGCGACGATGTCGGTCTGCGTGGCTGCGGGCGCGGCGGCGGGCGGCAGCACGCAGCGCAGCACCTGCTGCATGCAGCCCTGCAGCTCCACCACCTGCAGTACAGATGATATGTGCAGGATGGAGCCCTACTCGTACCTGCGGCGAGTGGACTGCGACGATGTCGGTCTGCGTGGCTGCGGGCGCGGCGGCGGGCGGCAGCACGCAGCGCAGCACCTGCTGCATGCAGCCCTGCAGCTCCACCACCTGCAGTACAGATGATATGTGCAGGATGGAGCCCTACTCGTACCTGCGGCGAGTGGACTGCGACGATGTCGGTCTGCGTGGCTGCGGGCGCGGCGGCGGGCGGCAGCACGCAGCGCAGCACCTGCTGCATGCAGCCCTGCAGCTCCACCACCTGCAGTACAGATGATATGTGCAGGATGGAGCCCTACTCGTACCTGCGGCGAGTGGACTGCGACGATGTCGGTCTGCGTGGCTGCGGGCGCGGCGGCGGGCGGCAGCACGCAGCGCAGCACCTGCTGCATGCAGCCCTGCAGCTCCACCACCTGCAGTACAGATGATATGTGCAGGATGGAGCCCTACTCGTACCTGCGGCGAGTGGACTGCGACGATGTCGGTCTGCGTGGCTGCGGGCGCGGCGGCGGGCGGCAGCACGCAGCGCAGCACCTGCTGCATGCAGCCCTGCAGCTCCACCACCTGCAGTACCAACAACATGGTAAACGTATTCTATTTGAGATAGAGAGTGGGTGTTTTACCCCGTTCTCCAATAAAGAACAGGGTACAGTAGTACCACAAATCCATACTAATATTATAAATGGGAAAGTGTATGTGTGAGTTTGTTTGTTTGTCCGTCTTTCACGGCAAAACGGATTGATTTTTTAAGTGCAGATAGTTGAAGGAATGGAAAGTGACATAGGATAGTTTTTATTTCCGAAATCATCCCCTAAGGTAGTGAAATGGGGCCTGAAATTGAGTTTGTATGGAGCTGCGATATAAACGAGTTCCACGCGGACGGAGTCGCGGGCAGAAGCTAGTATAAGATACATCTGCAATCTTCGTCCGCGCCGACGAGTGCTGACAAGTACCGAATCAAATCGAACGTATGACCATTTTAATAAAGACCTTGTTGCACTAATGTGTAAATGAAATGCGTTTGTTAGTTACCCATAAAATCGAGAACCGCTGGACCGATTTAGGTAATTTTGGTATTGAAATGTTTGTATTAGACCGCAGAAGGTATAGGTAGTGTAAAAACACGGAAATATTATGATTATAATTAGAAAGCAGTGATTCTTTATTCCCATATAAATCAACTTGACTTGACAATGACGTGACGTTAATGACGGCTGCGTTCCAAACGCATTGTGATTTTATAAATTTATCTTGGCGTTTTGCGTGTTAGGCAAGTTTGCTGAAAACAGTGTTTTTTTTCTCATACATTGTTGTGGAAATTATATGACAACGTATTAAATCAATATTAGTAATTATTCCGTTAAAGAATAACAACATTTTGGTCGAGACATGTCAGATAAACCGGCAGAACTAACACTAAATCGGAACGCACACATACAATAATAAAGGTCACTATACACATGGTGATCGGTCGCACGATTAGAGTGAGCTGGAGCGATAGGAGTAAGGCAAGACATGTGTATCCTACTCTAACTATCGCTCTGTCTCTTGCTAATCGTGCGACAAGTTAATTACGTGTTTTTTTAATAGTATTAATAGACGTTCGAATTTCCAATCTTAGCAATGCTAAATAGTGCCAAAAGATGACATATTTGGGAGTTGATGGGTAGTTGTCAAATATTTATGGATGCGTTCAGAAATAATAACTTAAAAAGGAGTTAACAAGCTATATAACATTAGTTCGATTTCGCGATAGCAGGTCCGTGTGCTGTGAGCGTGATTCGGAACACAGCACATACGTCATAAGGTGACATTTATTCAAACAATAACCGCTTCTGTCGAAACACAATTAAATTAATTCGTATGATGTGTGTTTAGAGGTATATTATCGTGTAATTTAATGTTATTGATAAGGAAATGCCACCAGTGAGGCGGCAAAATATATGTCGGCGTACACGTCACGCACGCAAATGGTCGTATATTTGTAATTGTAATTTTATTTCAATATAGGTATATGGTCGTATTTACATATTAGAATTGTATGACTTATCGATCTGGTGAAAAAAGGCGACGACGAGAGCCCGGACAATTCCGGCGCGCTTTCACGAGTCAGTTGGGCGGGCCACGGCGGCTATGGCGCGACGGGAAGCCCCGGTGACTGTGAGTGAGGGTCCTGGTGCCCTTCTGTTCCCTCGATACTCTCCCAACCCGGCAGGCACGATTATAATGATATTTGTTAAACGTTCAACTGGGTCCCTGCAAGGCGTGAATTTACAATTGGACCTGATAGGTGGCACTGTAGTCGGTATGTCACTGATCTCCTCCTAAACGGCAGACACGATTTTTTTTTGTAAACATTCAAGTGGGTCCCTGGCGGTCCCTGCAAGGCGTGAATTTACAACTGGACCTGGTAGGTGGCGCTGTAGTCGGTATGTCACTGATATTTTCCTAAACAGCAGGGATGAATGAAGGGATTTGTCACTTTCAGTTGGCAAGGAGTACCTTTGTTTATGTGTACAGGCTGTTTAATTATTAGTAAACAGTGCAGTATATATAAATGATGATTCAACCGTAGCTACGCCAGAAGTAATTATAGAATCTCAAAAAAAAAAACATAGTGACACCTTTCCTTGCTGTACTTACTATTATACTAATTTAATATTACAGTCCATTTTGAATTTATAATCATAATAAGAACAATTAAAGGTTTGAATCTTATATCGAAAATTCGAAATAAATAATGCTCCCCTTACAAAACGCCAAAGTTAGGACAGTATTTGTATTTGTGTTTCCCACCGACCGCGTCGGTAGCTGCCGCCTCGCAGTGGATGCACGATTCATTCAAATATGAAAGGTAACTACTGTATAGACGGTTCAAATTCCTTTGCATGTAATAGAATGCGCGCCGGCCCAACCCGTTCGGTGGGAATCAAACGTCTGTTGCGTCCACTAGCAACAAAAACAAAACCCGGTAGATGGTGCTGCAGTCGGTTTCCAGAACCCACCAGACTTTTGAGAGATGTCTTAATATTTTAACGCTTTTTTAAACAAACAAAACAAACCGTTTTGATTTGGATGGACCGTTTTTAAGGGAATTATACAAATTGACGCTGATTTTCAGAGCAGGACGACGTTTGCCGGGGCGCTAGTTATCTATAAAAACGGCAAAAAATCACGTTTGGTGTATGGCTTCCTTAAATATTTATTACATTCCGTTTTTTAGAATTTGTTGTTACAACACCAAGACTCCATCCTTGGTTCAATCTTATTTATTTTATACTGTGCAGACATAGGGTTGCATATATCAAATTCCAAGTTCCATATATACGCTGATGATATACAAGTGTATATCTCATGTAAGCAGTCTGAAGTCGACAGTGCGATACGGAAACTTAATAAGGATCTCGCTAGTATAGCAGCCTGGGCTACAAGTAATGGTTTATTATTGAACCCGTCTAAAACTAAGTACCTTATCTTTGGCAGCAACCAGCAGTTGAATAGGCTTAGTCCTTCAGTGAGTGTTACAATCACGGAATAAGGAACCATTGGAAATGGTAAGTGGGCGTTCCCGTGTCGCCGAACATGAGCAATAACTAGCATACTTCTTGCACAGATTATAGTCAGTCACCTGGCAACCGCACGCGGCGTATGACATGAGCGAATATTTGTTTATTTTAGTAAAATGCCGTATTGCGCTATTAAAAGCTGCTCCAATAACAGCACAGTAAAAAACTTGTCTCATGGAGGTATTTCCTATCATCGGTAAGTATTATTTTAGAATATGTATAAAGAAATATATAATTTTCTATTTTATAGAATCACAGACAAAATTTGCGTTTGTAGTCACGTAAATATCAATTCTATTTCTCTAAGAATAAAGTTCATAATCCTGTGTATTGTTTAGCTACTCGGAACGTCAAATGCATAAAATGTCTAGAAGGTTCGCTACTCAAATGCTGTGGCTAAGGTCGATAATTGTTATCGATAAATCAAAATGAAAATAAATTTGTTTATGAATCCTACGAATATTATAAATGTGAAAGTTTATTGGATGTTGTAGATGTTTGGATGTTTAGAGGTTTAGATGTTTGGATGTTTGTTACTCAATCACGCTTAAACGGCTCAACCGCTTTGGATGCCATTTGGCACGAAGATGTGTTATAACCTAAATTAAAATATATGATAGTTTTTATCCCGGGTCCACGCAGGCGGAGTCGCGGGCGGTAGTTAGTAATATATAATATCTGAAATTATGTCATACACAATAAAATAATTATTATAATATTATAGTTTTCCTAAAGACACGAAAATAAAGGAGAAATGGATTGATACCACGGGGAGAAAAGATTGGTTTCCGCAACGATGCAACACCATTTGTTCGGAACATTTTGTGGAAACAGATTTTTGGGTTTCGCCGAAAGGAAAACGCTTCATTCATGAAGATTCAATTCCCACGCAGAATGTAGTATTTAGCGTAAGTACGAATAATTTTATTATGATTGATTATTGTTTCTCTATTTACATACTTATTATAATGTTGTAAGTAGCCCCGTGGGTCAGGCATGTGCGGGTGTGCAAGCGGCGGTCGTGGGTTCGAATCCCGGCTCGTACCAATGAGTTTTCCGGAACCGGAAGGAAAACATCGTGAGGCAAGGAGGTCTTACCCCAATAAGGTCTAGTTTTCCCACTGGTTTGGAAGGTCAGATGGCAGTCGCTTTCGTAAAACTAGTGCCTATGCCAAATCTTGGGATGAGGTGTCAAAGCGGACCCCGGGTTCCTTTAGGGGCATTAGTAGGAATAAACGCTAGGAGGATAATGATAATGTTGTAAAGTTCATAGCTAGGCCAAGATACCGAAAGGTGGCGGCAGTGCATTGGGCCATACAAAAGAGCGAGCAACGCTCCGATTTCTCACAAGACGCACTGCTTCCAGAGGCTTACTAGGGGCATACAAAGCTGACGGTTCTGGGTTCGAATCCCGGCAAGGGAAAATATCTTTGTGATGAGCATGATTTCCGAGTCTTGTACTTTTTCTATGTAATTGGGTATTTACACCTATGAAATACATCGTCGTTTAATAACTATAAAGCAATATTTTATTTATATTGCATGTAGACTGAACTCAATAAAACAGAAGAGCCAGGACCTTCGTCCAAGCGGGCAGCCACAGAAGGAACGGGAGATGGTCAAGGTTCTAAAAGACTACGTATTGAGGACTTTGGATCACATAACGCCCAATCCGTTAGTGATGCACCGTCACCGTCCAGTTCGACGATTTCATCCCCACGTAAACGAACACTAAAAAGTTCATTAAAAAAAACTGAAGAAAAATTAAAAGCCCAGCAAAAGAAAGTCAAACGTCTGCAAGCTCAGAATCGTAGACTAAAAAAGAAGATAAAAACCTTACAAGACGTTTTGATCCCGTTGCAAGATAAATATTCGTTGACAAATGAAAATATAACGTGTCTTGAAAATACAAATGTCGAGGTAAGTTCTTACTCTGACTTCCCGCCAATATCTGCGTTTAATCCTAGGGTATGCGAAGTAGCTACGACAGCTGATATTTTAGGGTTCCGGACCAATAAGGTGCGACTCTGTCAGTCTGTCACGAAGTTAAATATCTCAAGAATTACTAATGCTATCCATTTGAAATTTGGAATAGTTTTAAAGAAAGTTAATCCACGTGTATGGAACATGAAAAATTTAAATATAATATTTTTTTATATCTATCTAAAATTACGGATAAGAGGGGTGGGGGATTCAAAGTTTAGTTAGTAGGTCAAGTCCCCACTCCACGAGAAACGTAAAACTCTTTCTGAATGTCCAACTCAAGCCCTTTCATATGATACCCCTATCATATGAAAGGGCTTGAGTTGGACATTCAGAAAGAGTTTTACGTTTCTCGTTACGGGTGTATATAGTGTATAAAAGTTTGTACGGAACCCTCGGCGCGTGAGTCTGACTCGCAATTGCCCGGTTTTTTTTTGTTCTGGTATCTTTTGAATATAATATGAAATATGAACGTTAGAAATTTGCTAGTGCTTGTTAACCTCAAGTAGTATTTTGATTATGTGAAACGTTACATAGTCATTTATTTTGACAATATGATTTTTTATTAAATTTCTGAAGTTGTTCCGTGCGAGGGCGAAAATCATAGCATATTGAGTTGTGATTTGAGCGAGCCAGGCTAAATTGTGAGGCTACAGTCGGTCGCCTTAAACCCCAATACATACTATCACTCGCCTTTAATCATTAAACATAATGTCTAACATTCGCCTCTCATTTGAATTAAACTTTAGTCGAGTCGTAGTCTTTCTCTTACGTATGCTGTGCATTTTTTGCAGGTTCAGGAATTAATAATGCGCCAAGCGTGCAATGCCGAAACAGGTGGTATCACAACAAAACAGTACTCGCCAGCACTTCGAAGCTTCGCTCTTACACTTCATTTTTACTCACCGAGGGCTTATGAATATGTAAGAAACACGTTTGGATGCAGTTTACCGCATCCCCGAACCCTCAAAAAATGGTATTCTAATATTGGCGGCGAACCAGGATTCACGCAAGGGTCTTTTGCTGCCTTAAAAATGAAAGCTGACTCATCAAGCCAGCCCATTTTAGCGACGTTGGTCATCGATGAGATGAGCATTCGACGGCGTGTTGAATGGGATGGTCAGAAGCTTCATGGATACGTGGATATGGGTACAGGACTAGAAGGTGATCATTTAGGAGAAGCTAAGGAAGCGTTGGTATTTTTGGTGACCGCTATCAACGCCAACTTCAAGGTTCCTGTAGGTTACTTTCTCGTAGATGGAGTCACAGGAGCACAGCGGGCTGAGCTTGTGCAACAATGCTTGGAAATGGCTCATGAGGCTGGCATTAAGATTGTTGCCCTAACCTTCGACGGTTGCGCAGCAAATGTTTCTATGGCAGCAAATCTCGGTTGTTGTTTTCAAAGTAACGAAATAAAATTTGAACATCCTGTCACTAAAGATACCATAGTCGCTGTCTTAGACCCATGCCACATGATCAAGTTATTGAGGAATTCGTTTGAATGCTATCAAACTTTTATTGATGGAGACGGCAATAAGATAGAGTGGAAATTTCTAGCTGAACTGAATGATCTGCAATATAAGGAAGGTTTCCATTTATCTAATAAATTAAGAGACCGGCATTTAAATTTTAAAAACGAAAAAATGAAAGTTAAGTTAGCTACGCAACTGTTTAGCCAGAGCGTTACGGAAGCTATACAGTATTGTAGGACAGAATTGAAATTGAAATCTTTTGAAAATAGCCAGCCCACTGAAAAAATTGTCTTAACGTGCAATAATATTTTCGATGTCTTCAATTCAAGAAATCTGCATTTTTTTGGTTTCAAAAAAGCATTAAATGAGAAGAATGCAAATGAAATATTTGAATTTCTGAGGTATGCAGGAAGTTATCTTTCCTCGCTTAAAATGGAGAATGGAACTTTACTTATTAAAAGTTTAAGGAAAACTGGGTTTCTGGGATTTTTAGGCTGCATAGAAGCACTGAAGCACCTTTACTCGAGCCTAATTAAGACAAAAATTCTCATATGTCTCCCATTCTATAAACTAAGCCAGGACCATATCGAACATCTGTTTTGCAACATCAGAGCACATGGCGGGAGCAACAACAACCCGACAGCTCGGCAGTTTATGACAGCTTACAAAAAAATATTGGTACATGTCCAATTAAAAGATACAAGCAGGGGCAACTGCACAGCCTTGGAACAACTATCTATTTTAAATTGTTCATCTGCTGTACAACGCATAAACAAAAGTACAGCCACTGATGTTGATTTGGACGACGAGCCCAACGAGGAAATCGAAGAAGATCTAGGAGATTTCTCAGATTTCAGTAGACACGCCATAGCGCACATAGCCGGCTTTATAGTCAGGAACTTGAAAAAAAAAATTCACTGTGCCATTTGTGTTCAGGCCCTCACAGCTACTGAACTTGACCCTGACCACAAATTCATTGAATTTAAAACCAGAGGTGGTTTAATCTTTCCGTCAAAAGACGTAGTAACCATCTGTCGTGCTTCAGAAATGATTTTGAAACGGAATCATTACGACTTCGTTTTTAAGGAAGCCCGAGCTCTTAAAAAAGAAATTGTCTTAAACAAGATAATGCGGCACATGGTGGGTATGAAAGTTTTTGATGACATCGATTAGCATCAAATAGGACAATACCCTGCATCAAACCATGTTACAGATAATTTATTGAATCAGGCGTTACTTTGCGGAAGTCCATGATATATTAGGAGAACAATATTTCTTTGCTATTCCGCTAAAAAACGTGCTGGTCTATTAGTGAAGATAAGATGCAACTATTTGCGTAAAAACATGCAAAAAATTACAGCAAACCACCACCAATAATGACAAAAACCTCGACACGTGTTTCGCCTCTCTACGAGGCATCATCAGGAGATGCTGGCAGGAGATGTTGCTTGCGCCACGTCCACTGAGCAAATGACCCGCCCGGAGCCATCCGCCATATTTATATTCTGTCCCCCCATACTACCGTTCATGCGTGAAAGAGATGGAAGAACACGTAACAACGGTGATGACGCAACATTCAATTGTTCGTTGATAATAACGCCTCTATTGCTGTACCTAATTATTTCTAATTGTTCTAGAACACTTAGACGCAATCCTTTTTCGCAAACATGCAAGATGTTGAAAGAATGATTGTCAGATAACGCATGGTTATTCTCCAATAAATGTTTTGCGAAATTAGACTTGTCCGGGTGATTATGCCGATACGACGCAACATGTTCCTTATACCTTGTGCTAAAACTGCGGCCTGTTTTTTGATTTGATCAAATCTGTTACAGAAAAGTACATCAACATACGCGTCCATCACTTATTAAAACTAAAAGTGAAATTGTCGAAAAGGCAATTATTGAACAAATATGTCTTATTTCAGGGCCAGTAGTATTTTAGGACAAAATAACTAGTGTATAAAACGATGATTTTAAACGATAATAAGTAATATTTATTATATTCTTGGTATCACCTACTGAAGACCTACCTATGCTTGTATTATATTGAACAAATTATACTCTTTGTTTATTAGAAATGGTGTTTAATTGCAACAACATTTATAAGAAAAGTAATTGACTATAAATATTACCTATTACTAATTATATAATAAACAAGATTTTATTAGAAACAATTTGTAACTAAATGATAAGTAACCGAAGTAGCTTATTTACCCTATGAATATTATAAAAATATCGATAGTCAAACTCATACGTCATACCATACCCACATCCCTATTCCGTTATAGCCAAATAGACTTATCATCATACGCATTTCGCAGTACATGCGACTTTTTAGTTTTAAGAGGTCGCATCTCCATAATTTGAAAACAACGCTACCTGGCGTCGAGTAGCCGAACTACCATGTCTCTTGCACGGTTTGCAACGCATATGGTAACGGACGTAAGAAATGTTTACTTGACACTCTAAATTATACCGTAAACAGTACTACTTTAAGTAGATTTTGCATATACAATTTGTTACCGTTAACAACTTATTGTCATAGTACGTTTTAACAAATCGGAAGTGTATTGCAATTGTGTGTTCGTGTATTTAATGAAGTGTGGTTGTGTGTGTGCGGCGACACTGGTTCTCTATGAAAATCGGTTGAGTGCCATTTCCAATGGTTCCTTATTCCGTGGTTACAATGATGGGTGAACCTATTGAACGGGTCAGTGAGGCGCGTAACCTTGGCCTTTTAATGGATGATCAGCTACGATATGAGAAACACATTCTAAATTCAGTATCATCATCATTTGTGAAAATTTCAACTGTCTAACTATCACGGTATATACACCCTGATGACAGACGGACAGCGGAGTCTTGGTTCATGAGATACAGCCTCGTGACAGACGGACAGCGGACTTATAATAACAGGGTCCCGTTTCACCTCTCGGGTACGGAACCCTAAAAAGAACATTATGAAGAGGTTCACCTGTCGCTGTAGCCCGCAGCAGGTCTCGGTGAGCTGTCTCATCACGTCCGGCTCGCACTCTGTGCTCTGCAGTGTCGACACCTTCTTCCACAGCGCGTTGATCGCTTGCATCTGCACCCTGTATAATGAAGAGGTTCACCTGTTGCTGTAGCCCGCAGCAGGTCTCGGTGAGCTGTCTCATCACGTCCGGCTTGCACTCTGTGCTCTGCAGTGTCGACACCTTCTTCCACAGCGCGTTGATCGCTTGCATCTGCACCCTGTATAATGAAGAGGTTCACCTGTTGCTGTAGCCCGCAGCAAGTCTCGGTGAGCTGTCTCATCACGTCCGGCTCGCACTCTGTGCTCTGCAGTGTCGACACCTTCTTCCACAGCGCGTTGATCGCTTGCATCTGCACCCTGTATAATGAAGAGGTTCACCTGTTGCTGTAGCCCGCAGCAAGTCTCGGTGAGCTGTCTCATCACGTCCGGCTCGCACTCTGTGCTCTGCAGTGTCGACACCTTCTTCCACAGCGCGTTGATCGCTTGCATCTGCACCCTGTATAATGAAGAGGTTCACCTGTTGCTGTAGCCCGCAGCAGGTCTCGGTGAGCTGTCTCATCACGTCCGGCTTGCACTCTGTGCTCTGCAGCGTGGAGACCTTCTTCCACAGTGCGTTGATCGCTTGCATCTGCAGCTGTTGGATCTTGCGCTCGCTGTCCAGCGCAGCTTTCGTGGCCTCCATGTCGCAGGTCAACCTTCTGGATTAGATGCTTATTAGTCAGGGTTCGAAATGATAATTATCAATGATTATTATCACGATAATTATCATAATTAATATCACGATAAATATCGTGATAATAACAGATGGGTAATTATCGATTGATAATAACAAAAAATAGCGCTCGTGAAAGTTAACTGTATTCGAAGTATTCGAACGTGTATTTCCGCACTTGCATCTATCCGAACTCACGAAGGGTCCACGTGACGTCCCGTGACGTGTTGATTCCCCTTACAAGAAGAATTCGGATTATGCAAAGTTGAGCGAACTCGAGTGTCACTGGTTCTTATACTGGTGATAATTATCCGATAATTATCAGGAAGCGTAATTATCTTGACAATTTCAAACCCTGTTATTGTACAGGAGCTAAGATTATAGAAATAATTTCCTGGAAAAAATGGAGGACTTTTATTCTACGGCTTTTATTCAGACGACTCAAAAGAAGTCGCGACGCGACAAGGGGGACGAGTAGAAGAAGCCTACTTGTCGGAATCTGTGCCAAATCACCTGCTGCGTTCTATTTCACCATCGACGTAGATTTAGGTGTCCCGGGTGCACTAAACTACGAAGGCAGAGGAAGTAGTGGAGTAGGTATGTGTGGGTGAAGACCGGATTCATCCTGAGGGTCGTGAGGTTGGAGTCTCGCCATGAAGTGAATTTTAATTCCTTTGTGGTCAGATCCAACAGACCATCCATCGACCTTCACTAAGGAAGAATCTTGGCCGAAGGGAGTCAAGTTCCGACGTTTCCGGTCGGTTACCTGACGTCACGAAATATCGCTACACGTCGCAGTAATTGTGTCATCATCATCATCATATCAGCCGAAAGACGTCCACTGCTGGACATAGGCCTCCCCCAAAGAGTGCCAAAGTGACCGATCCCGCGCCACCCGCATCCAGCGGACTCCCGCAACCTTTACCAGGTCATCAGTCCACCTTGTCGGGGGCCTACGCCGCTGCGCCTAGCCAGTAATTGTGTGTTTTGTAGATATTTATAAGTTTATATTGATATGTATGTTAGTCTTTAAGGTATATGTAATTTGGGCCTTGTAAGTTGGGTCCGACATTTACGGACTAAAGGCGGGTTGCACCAACTTACGATGACAGACCGTTAAGGGGATGCCTTGATTTGAGTAGAACACGCCCCCTAGAGATAGACACGCTTATGCCTTCCGCGCACGAGTAAAAGAGATGTAAGACTTTTCGGGAATGGCTTTATTGGACAAATTTCCATAAATATCTCAGTGAAGTTTTATTTAAATTTAATCAAGTGAGATTTTAGATGAGATTATTGGTTTTTTTTTCTATAGAGAAAGTTTTAAGCAATCATGTATCGATCAAATAAGATAAACAATCATATAGTCAAGAATGATATATCTGAAAATCAGACCTCATTGTTTCTTAATCTAGTCAGAACGGCGTTTCAAGGCACGCCATAATTTCCAATGCACCTTAAATATGGCGGCGACAGGAGAACTTGACAGACTTTCCATACATTCAGGTTTTAACGAACACCGCTCACGATTAGACAGTTTGGTGCCCACCCTAAGAGACAAACGGAGTCCATAACCCACTCACTGTATGTGCTGTCTCGCCCTCGCCGCCTGTATCGCGTGCAAGATCCTCAGCGTGTCCTTATTCAGGTTCCTACTCCTGTAGCCTCTCCACATCTTCTGTATCGTGACTGCTGCCAGGGCTTCTGCGCTCATTTTCTTCTGCCTTCTCTGATTTGAAGCTAACTTGATAATCTCAATCTTATCCTGTAAAAAAAATTTTTGGTACTAGCTTTTATTGCCGACTGTACTTTTCTGTATACCATCATAAACTAATCATTGAGACGATTCTAACAAGCCCAAACTCAACGGGGTTACGTCGGTTAAGTACTGAATTCCCATGGCCACCTTCTGTCTCCACCATCAGATCAGCTTGATGGTACCATAATGTTGAATTGTCATCCAAATTATACTTACACCCAAAATTTCAGCTGAATCGGGAAGTGGATCAAATTTAACTTGCAAGATTTGATTACAGACAGACAGGACAACTAAATTCCTTTATTATTAGGCATTTTAGGATTAGGCATTTCTTGTGGGTTCAATTGCAACTTTTCTCATACTACTTTGATGACAAACGAACGAATGGCCAGCATTCCTAACGAAAACTTCACAGACAATTTGAGGCATGGTACAATCTCGCTTCAGAGAAATGTGACCCTCTGCATACAAACTTCAATGCAGGGAGGGGCACGTTTTGCTGTGGCTGATTACACATACAAACATCCTTATAGTTACCTGGTCTATCTCATCTTTAGTAACCCCATTAATCTTTTCCTTAGACTCCAATTTCAAACTGCCTTTCCTCTGCTCCATTCTAGACTTCATCTTAGGGGAAGATGTCGCACTTTTGGGTAACTTCGGTGAACTTTTCAAGTTATTATTGATAGTTTTCGGCTGCGTTATCTGTCTGTGCGGCTTGTCTTCGTGTATGCTGCTGTTGCTTGATTGGGATGACGTGTTAGATAAGCTGTTGACTGAGTGGTTGGTGGGTTTGGGTATGGTGCGGTGTATGTCGTACATGGGGTCTTGGTAGTCGGGGCTCATAAGGGATTCTGGGACGGGCACCATTTTTGAGGCTGCTTCTAGCGATTGGTTCACTGGTTTGGCGGGTGGTTCTGGAAAAGAAAGATTCTTCTGTATTTTAAACTTGTAAAATCTTAGGTCGATTGAGGAAATGACACGCCTATAGTCAGTTAGTCTGGTCAAGACGACATCCAACCTTATTTTGCGTGAAAAAGGGGATAGCACTCTTCTAACCACCCCAGCTCCTTTAGAAGTTTATTAATGCCTTGGTATGATACGCATAAAACTATCTATCGAAGTTGTTATGTTTGTTTGAAATAAATGAAATTGAAAATCTATATTAAAGTAACGCAGGACCCACGATAACGGTGTGACAATTACACCTATAACTTTTAGTACTTCGTAGTATATCTTCGCCGTCAGCGCAGAAGATCCAGTGATTCACTCACCCTCAACCTCGCCATCAACAACCCTACCTTTCTCTGTCTTCCATTCCTTAAGTCTTCTCCGAGAATAGAGCTCATGGCATGTATTGAAATGTATTGCCAGATAACCTACCCAAGTGCGACAGTTGGTTTTAACCCCCGACGAAAACGATGGGTGTCAATGTATCTGTGTGTCCCACAAGCTTTTGAGCGTGTCTCCAAAAAAGTGGTAAGTGTACCTTTCTCTTTCTTGTCCTCCCTAGTCTTCTCATAGAGCCCCGGCGAGTCGAAGCTCTGGCTCATGGCGGCGGGGATGTCGGAGCAGGGCGCGGACGCGTGCGAGGGAGAGCTCGTCTTGGACAGCGCCGCGTGGGAGCTCGAGGTGAGGCGGTCCGGGGAGCGGCCCATGTGGCGAGGCGTCATGCGAGCTGGACACATTATAAAATAGTATTAGCACACTTAGAGCGCCCACACATTGCAAAGCGCTGCGCGCATAAATTAAAGATTGATACTATGCGAGTATTTTCGTAATGTTTATCTGTTGCTAATGGAAAAACAATTAACTTTTCACTGCTGTCAAATACTTTTTATCATCATTTGGAAGAAATACAGAATGAAACGTTTATTCGAGACAAAAGAAACAATGGACAACATTTCAAATTTTCATGTAGGCCATTTTATGATTTAGTTCGCTAGAAAATGTTTTTTTAAGCGACACGTGTTTTTTTATTTCTTCCTCAATTGTAATTTTCATTCAAAACTATCAAATTGAAAAGTAGCGAATTCCAGAAGGTTGTAAGTAAATTATGACGTCAATACTACGACTCTGTATGGCAGTTTGGACACCTTTCATATGGCAGCCATAATACTGACGTCACACACGGTGAAAACCACTTTTATACGTTTTCGCGATTTTCTTAAAAGCGAGCAGGAAAAAAACACTGAAAAATACTTTATTACGTTCAGATAACATAATTACCGAAATGCTTTTCGATTTAGGCGTCATTACATATTTTGAAATATTGTCAATTAAACAAAGAAGAGACATCTTACGTATAGCTACTTACATTGCATTCTCGGGGATTGTGATTTCGGCTTGTTGGGGCTGTGGTTCTGGTCTTTCAGCTGCTGCTGGTGATGCTGAGCCTGGAAGTGGGCATATCTTTAAAAACACATTTTATTAAGTACCTGATTATAAATAAATATGCACAGAAAACCAAAAAAAAATGTATTTGGCGTCAATAATAAGGGAAAATTATTGTTACTCCAAAAGAAATAAGGCAAAAACATATGCTCAGTGACGGAAATCCCATTCAGATATCTCAAAGAATTACGAAGCTAGTAACCGTTTTAATATTAAGAGAGAAAACGCAAACATTGTGTGACGTCACAATATGCGAGGCTGCCGCAGAGCGAGCCGCTGATGGTTTATTTTTCCATTATATTCTTTCTCTCTGTATCATATCATTTATTATACATACGTCTTAAAATAAGCTTCGGTTATTAACATACCTATATTAACACCATACCTTGCTGAGTATGAGGCGCAGTTTCCTCTGGTCCTCCGTGTCAAGAGCGTCTGCGGTCAGGGGGCACGTGGAGGCCAGGTACTCGCACAGTTCCTGGTGTTGCCCCGAGTGGTAATGCCGGCCCTTGCCTTGGCTGTACAACCATTCCGCTTTCAGGCTGAAAGAAACACAGGCTGAAGGTAACAGTTGTAACTGATGGGTTTAGGGTCCAAAGGAAACAGTAAGTTGCTCAGTTATGGAATGTATTCGAGATCAGGAGAGAAGCGTACAGCGGATTCGACTTTAGTTAGGCAAAAATAAAAAGCCAACGCTGTTGACATAAACAGCTACCATAGAGTAAGAATGTATTGCGTCAGAGTATCCAACAGTAACATGACTAGAGTTATCACATAATATTGTTGTCCCAAAAATTGTTTGTGTCATTAGTGAGGGACAGCGGAATGTCATCTCGCTCATAACGCTGTTGTCCACTAGAATCCACTAGCCTGATCCCCCAGGGGTAAAAATGGTTAGGTTGTTAGGTGAACCGCGACCTTACAGCGCGCGAGCCGAGCGAGCGAAGCGAGCGTGACGCGGCAGCGTCCGGCGAAGCGCCATAACCGAACATTATCATTTTTTCCTAGTTGAATATAAAATAATTACCGCTAGGTTCCCCTGGGTCAGGTGATTAACGTGGATAATACGTGCTCATAACAGGCGCAGCCCAACTGGGGATGTCTACTGTTTGACACAAAAAGTTGTCATAGAATTGTATGGTTAATTTTCGTGTCAACTCGGAAAACTTTCATAGTAAATTTAATTGAGTGAGTTAAGCTGGCCAATAATTTGGTCCTTACCCACTTGCGAGCCTTTTTGAGAGCTAGGTGACTACCTAGTTAGTTACCTGTTGAGGGTCGGGTCAACACGCGTTTGATCGTTTCTTCGCACGAGTGCGTATGCTAATATGTTATGGTGTCTGTTTTCAATCAGACAGGCCGTAACACGAGCTTTTCTGTCATAAGTTTCTGACAAAAACTCATTTTTGGCACAAGCTTTTATTGCCGACTGTACTTTTCTGTATACCATCATCAACTACTCATTGAGACAATTCAAACCAGCCCAAACTCAACGGGGTTACGTCGGTTAAGTACTGAATTCCCATGGCCACCTTATGTCCATCATCAGATCAGCTCGATGGTACCATAATATCAAATTGTCATCCATACTATACTTATACCCAAAATTTCAGCTCAATGGACTGAAAAATGGATTGCACATTTTGACGGACAACTTATATAATATACTTACGAAATAGTCAAGTTAATATAAAGCTTGTAAAAAGGACTCAAAGGATATAATTATGGAGGCAAAACTCCGCTTAGAATAGGACCAAAATTAAAATGCTGTTGGAGCTAATTCATTCCCGAACGTCTTGTCTAGCGACCGCTTTAGCATAACGATGTGTTACCTCCTTTAGCAAGTTGGTTCTGGTACTCAGACTTAAAAAATCCGTTTGCACGGAAGGTATGCTCACCTTTCTATAGCGCTGACGACGAATCCGTCAATCGATTTGACACTCATGATCCAGTTGAGGACGAATGGGCGGTAGTCGAACCCTCTGAGCTTTGAGTTAAGGATTCTTACGGTTTACGGCCACTACGGTTGTCTCGTTCTTACTTGCCGGCTAGAGCAAGACGCCTGTATTTATCGGCCACACGTTGGTGTAATTTTCCCTTTTCAACCCCCGACGCAAAGAGAGGGGTGTCATAAGTTTAACGTGTCTGTGTATCTGTCTGTGGTATCGTGGCTCCCAAACGGATGGACCGATTTGAATGCGGTTTTTTTTATTCGAAAGTTAATGAGATCCCGAGTGTTCTTAGCCATGTTTCATGAAAATCTGTACAGCCATTTTTGGGATATTGGACTTTGAAATGAAAATGTCGGGGGTTTTTCAACTTTTCTAATTAAATAATTTAAAGAATAAAATTATTAGTTGTGTGCCAGGAAGAATGATCGAGCTCAGCATAGTGCTATAGCATGGCGGCAGTTTGCTACGAAATGTGGTTGATGCAAACAAAGTATCATAGTAAAAATCGGTAAAATCTATTAAGGAAGAAGACGATAAAAAGGGCATAAATAAAATAAAGCAACTTTCTGTTAAGATTCGTTCCCGCTCTGTGACAATATCGACCTTTTTTTCCTTTACACATCCTTCCAAGTTGGGCCCCGAAGGGGTCCTTAACCAAGCACCTATAGCTATAATACAGAGAAACGCGCAAATCATGCAGGCCTGAACCTATAACAACATACAAAAGCTAACTACTACGTTTAAATCTAAAAAACAAGAAAAGATACATTTATACACAAGCACACAGGACAAACATATTTAACAATAAAATAAACAAATAACAGATAAAACATGAAACAATGGGGTTGGCCGGGCGAAGGAATTTGCAGATGGCGCCAGCATATGTTTTACCGTCAGTCCTACCAAAACTGGTAAATTCTTGTTTTTTTTTCGGAATTTCCTTGTTTAGAATCAAGCCGTTTAAGCAAAATCCCATAGAAATATGCTAGTGATTAGGTAAAACCTATGATGGCGCCATCTAGTCAAACATTTGACAGTTGCCAACCCCATTGGTGTCTCTGCGGCAGGGAACCGACCCTGGCACAACACAAGACGCCTGCAGCGCTGATTTTCAGCCAGCACCGTCGGTGACTCACGGAAACGTCATATAAATGTAATAAATAAACTACCTACATTATTGGGACAGGCGAAAGAGACCACATAAATACAAAGTGAGATAATACATGTACACGCTACCTAGAAATAAACGATGATAAAACATTTTTTTTTGTTAAGCACTAACGCTGCTAACGAAAACTACGTTGGTGCCGTTAAGAAGTCTAAATCTTCTGGTAGATGTCGCTAACCACGCCTCCCTAAGGCGTTGTGTGAAGGAACTGATTGAAGGATTTCGTGCCCGTTCCGGATTGTTCCGATAGCTCAGTTGGTTAGTAGCGACGGGCCATGTATGCCTGTGGTCGCCGGTTCGAATCCGGCTCGGAGCATTATATTTTTCAATTTTTTCCTTAGATTTAAAAATTGATAATAAACCTATAAATGATTGAGTATCGAGTAGTGAAAAGGATACAGCTTATCCTTCCCGGCCATCGCCACGCACGGGTTCCCTTGCACTGTGAAGCTGTCCAGCTTCGTGAGCTGCACCAGGTGGCACACCTCGTTCAGGTCTGCGATGTTGTTGTGAGCCAGCCCCAGGTGCCCGAGGCTGGCCGGCAGGTACCGGTCGCACTGCCGCAGGTCCTGGATGCGGTTCCGTTCAAGACCTAGATGCTGGAAAATTAAGATTAAATTTATTTATTGAAGTGAAAACTTCTTTAGCGGCCCTGTGCACTTTTTGGGATGGGGAAAATTGTTAAACTCGCGACAGGTGTGATACGTAACCGGTTACGTAGCATGGTTTCGTCGGCGGCCGAAGGGGATTCGTAAGGTGAGATCTCACCTTACGCATGATGGGTAGACAGGCCGACCCTAAGACGGACGGGGCTTGGGGGCGGGGTGGGGGTTTCGTTGTGGGGTTGTATTTTTTTTAAATACTGATAATTAAAGCATTTCGTGCAAAATTATCAAAATTGCACAACATTAATATTCAAGTTTTCACTTCTGCCGGCACTCCCGGAGTGCAACCCGGTCTTTTCTTTATTTATTTATTCCGGTACCTATCCACGCCGCGCCTTCCGGTACGTGGTCGCCACTCGAAAACCTTTCCGCCCTATCGGTCATCCGTTCTACGTGCTATGTGCCCCGCCCGCGGCGTGGGTCCCCCACAAGGTGGACTGATGACCTGGTAAAGGTTGCTGGAGTCCGCTGGACGCGGGAGGCGCAAGACCGGTCACTTTGGCACTCTATGAGGGAGGCCTATGTCCAGCAGTGGACGTCTTCCGGCTGATATGATGATGATGATACAGTAAATATGTCAGTATCATGTTTGGAGGTTTAATTAAAATGACAATCCAATAAAAAAAGATATAGAAGCACAGCTTGTCACTGGCATAAGTTGTTTAGATAACTAACCCAATTGTTCTCAATTGTGTGTGGGTTGGATGAGAGTGTCAGCAAACGACCATAAATGCACCCAATTTAGCAAATCTGCTTGTCATTTCGAAGATAACATTTTTGTTCAGTAGATATAGATTAGGCCAATTGTAATTAATTAAACAGGGCCTATGTCAATGTTCCTGATCATCAAATGTTCATCAAATCTTTCAAAGCCACGACTTCAAGCGGTAGCGGTGCGCCACACGTCCGAGAGTGAGACTGCACTCTGATCTCTCCCTCCCGCATATGCAAAATTACACACGATTAAGTCACATTTCGAGGTTCTCGTGTGGGTGTGGCGACCACGTAGCACGGGTACACCCCCCAAAAGGTGGACTGATGACCCAGTAAACTCTTTGGGGGAGTTTCATGTCCAGCAGTGGACGTCTTTTGGCTGATGTAAGTCATAGACGTGTTGAGTAAAAATAATACCTTCAAACTCTTCATATAGCTGATATCTGCTATAAATGAGATCTGATTGTTGGACAAATCTAGATGCTCCAAATGCATGTTGTGGTTGAGGTGCTCAATTGACTTTATGTTGTTTCCTGTAATGAAGAAACATAATATGAGAAACACTTTTAGGAATTCTACAGGAGCCAGCCAGGTAATATTGCTTGTCTACAAATTGAAGATCATTCTTAATTAGGTTTTTATTTGCCTTGAATATATATGTAAAGCAACATGTTGTCTTGCAAAAAATATTGGCTTGATCCTTTCTGACCCCAAAATGGACCCTAATATAGAAATGAAGTTTTATGGCTCTTGGGTAAGATTTCTCCAATTGGGTCATTATCTTCTAATCAAAATTCACTGTTCTAGATTAAATAAACTTTGAGAAAATTGCCTGTGACAAACGGACAGGATAGCTTCTCACGCCCTAATTTATTAACCCTTACCAATCATGTATATCTTTTATTGCGTTCATAAGCGTCGTCGTGTTTCTATATAAGCGTCGAGAAATAGCTGATACGACTTATATTTTAAATATCACTAGTGGGAAAATTGACTGTCCGGATTTACTCGATAAACTTTCATTTCATACGCCTATACTCGATCTAAAAGACACTCTCCCCCTTTCTCACTTAAATGTACCTCATCTAATTACAGGCAGAATAGTTTTTTGATTCGCGCTAGTCGCTCTTTGCATAGTTTATCAAGAGAGATGGATATTGATGTATTCAACTGCTCAATTCCTTCTGGGAGGCGAAAGCTAGCATGTCGTTTTTTTTCATGATAAAAATTCTCCAACCTATATTTCAAGATAGATGTTGCAGGTGGTGATTTGTTCGCGTGCGTGTGACTTTGCTCATGTGTTTCTTCTTTGTTAATTAGTTCGTATGTAGTTTTATGTATTTTTGTTTTCTCTTTTTTTTTTCAGGTGCAATATTGTGCGCTAAGTGTGTCAAATATTTATATTTTTTCTATGCCACTTCTATCTGTGAGTTCCTGTAATTGGCTTTGTATTGCTATTTAAGACTTATGCCATGTTTTTTGTAGCTGTTGGTACTCCTTAAGTATAAATAAATAAATAAATAATGAATCTAGCCAAATAAAACAATGATCAAGAATTTAAAGAAACTTACCAGCCAGCTTCAACACTTTAAGGTATATCAAGTCCTTGAGCCCCTCAATCTGTAGGATGCCGTTGTTGTTGAGAGCCAGGACGCGGATGTTGGTGAGCCGCGATACGCTGTGCATCCGGAGCAGAAAGTTGTTGCATATCGACAACTGGAATATGAAAGAGTACCCCAAGATTAAATACACTTCCTGAGCAACTGGGTGGTGAATGCTTGGAACAAACTGCCAGTCAAATTTTAGCTCCACAATTATATAATACTTAAAAGATAAATGTATACAGCACGGCTATCACGGCGTGCCGGCACTCTCGCTTTTTCGAATCAAATCAAATTATTTTTTCTCGCACCAGTTGTCTCTTTCTTAATAAACACTTAGAACATGAAGTATAGTGCGAGAAAAATCGAGAGTATGTCGCGGCCGTCCTATGATAGACGTGCAGGCATCATGAACCTAACTTCAGAAGAAAAAAAATTATTTGGTGCGAAAAAGAAATTATACATGTGTTTAAATAACTGAAATGCACCCAAATGGATGCCACCCAGCATATGCCAGCAGCAATATATGCTAGAGGTGCTTGTTTACAGGGCACCCAGAGAGATACAGATTTTGAAATATAAATTACGTCACACCTGGCCATAATGCGAGTTTTACTGCATGATACGCGTACGAGAAAACTCGCATTGTGGCCAGATGAAGACGTAAAATTTTGTACTCAACACGGGCGGTAATTCGTATTCGTATCCTTCGGTTCGGCCCACAAACACCTGCAATCTGGGGCATTTACGAATTCACCGCCCTAGTTACGTAATGTACTATTATATGTAACAAAACCTCATTATTGAGAAGGAAAGGTTGCTTGTCAATTAATCCATTCAGAGCTGAGTAAGTGTTTACTAATCCAGTCTACATATGATGAAATGCAGGAACTACATGGATTGTCCGCTTATGCATGTGAAATTTGTAGGTTGATAATAATGTACATTTTAAGTTTGATTTTAAAGGATGCAATAAATATACAGCCTTTAGGAGATAATAATATCAGTGTTAACTTTTTTTTTTTTTTTTTTCTTCTCTTAAAGAACTGCCATCAGTCGGTAACGACTATTATCACTTTTGGTGAGTGCCTTCATGAGATTGGGTTTAGGAGACCATCGCCTCGCTCAACCACTATGCAGCCCTAAACAATGTGCTTTCGTTTTAGGCGTTTCACAGCTTGTGTCGTATCTAGTAACCTTATAGCCAAAGGATTTGGGTGGCCTGCAAGGCGCTCGATATATCGTCTCGTGTGCTTTATAATTTCGTCATCAGTGTTAACTTAGGGTCTAAATAGTTTCAGAACTGAAAATATTGAACATAATGGAATGTAAAGAAGTATGGCATACATGAAAAAAATTACGACTATTCATGTACAATCAGTTAGTACTGTTTGTATTATTCATAATATTCAATAATTCAGAAAAACACTTTGTTAGAAATAAAAGTTTGGCAAATTTTAGTGTTTTTAAGTAGAGAGTATCTTTGCCAAGTAACGGGTGATTTACTTATGCAAAAATCTATGCGTTTCTGAGCGGAGATTACTGAATAATTACTTTGGATCATACATCTGAGTTAGCATGCGGAATGTGAAGTTTTTATACGGCTTTTTGCTCGCATGAAATCACTAGCTTACGTTTTCGACGCGGTTGTAGGTGTCCAGGTTGTCCAGCCGCTGCAGCTCATTCTGGTCGAGAATCAAGTTTACTATTGTTTTCCCGTCGTCCGTTGGCGCTTTCTCTATTTTCTTCAACCCACGCCTCGAAAGGTCCAGTGTGTCGCTCGTAGACTCCTCTGCTAACATCATAACGGTTACAAAACAAACCAAGCGAAACCATTTACGATATTGATAGATAACTTACCCATCCTACTGTACTTTATAGCATCTTTTATTTATTTAGAAAATTGATGCAGTTTTTCACAAAAATCAACATTCGTAAATTCACGTTCTGAATATTAATTACAATTATTGGTTAACTGTCAACGCCCAGATATTTACAGTAAATTATATGTAGCAACAATAAATAAATAATCTTTCAACACAGTTGCTCGTATCTAAATAATTATATTGATTTGAACATAAACTTAATTTATCGTATCAATAATATTGAACAATCAAATACAATCACAGAGCACATCATTGTTGACAAAATTTTGGAGGATAGTTTCGGAACCCATTGTTTAATTTGACGTTAGCGTTGTGCACAAACCGATTCGGCCATGTTTTGCCCGATCAGAAAAGTAAAAAGAAATGCGACTTTCGCTTATACAAATTATCAATTAATGCAAACAAAAGGTAATATTAATTTAACTGACATATTTCCAGAGTAAACGTCAAACGACTATGAATTAAAGTTACAAAAGCCATCTTAAAACCGTTAGTTGTCGAACGTAAAAATCGGTAAGTTTTATTTACTCGACCCGCACAACACTACCACGCGGCGGCGGGCTTGTTATTGAGGTTAGTGAAATTTTAACGATATTTTGTTTTTCTATTGAAATGTCAACAAATAACAAACGTTTTTAGGTTTCAATATGACTAATTAACAATATTCAATCATCAGACAATAAGTAAATGCTATCATTCATTCATTTTCAGCTTTAATCCAAGGGACGCGTTAGTTGACACTTTTTTCGATAAAGTTTGTTTCGCTTGATAAACTCGTCAACTTCAGGGTTTCTAATTGGATTGCAGCTTCAATCGTTCTAAATCTAATTGTGACTTCATCCACTCTGATATTAACTAGAATTATATTAAGAATCGAGCACATTACAGCGGTCTATTTATAGCATATCACATGTAACCTCTTACGTTTAGGCGGGAGAATGGCACTGCCCTTCATTGCCAAGGGCCTGAGACCCTCGCAGGTGGTCTGCGCTATAGTTTTCGTGAGGATCCTGTCCGTGTTCCTGGTTCAAACCTGGTACGTTCCGGACGAGTACTGGCAGACTCTGGAGGTGGCTCATAAGCAAGCATTTGGATATGGAGCTTTGACCTGGGAATGGCAGAAAGGGATTAGAAGCTATCTGTATCCTAGCGTTGTGGCAGCATTGTATACTATCCTGAAGTATACTGGACTGGATTACCCGGAGGCTTTGGTAAGTGTTGTTGTTACTGATAAGGACTGATTAGCAGCAATGAGGAGAAACAAACAATAATTATCTGATTTGTGAATTTGTAACATGTTCATGACAATTATTGCTATAATATATGCAGTCTTTAGTGCAAGGACACGGAGAACAGTCAATATTTCCGTACCTTTTTGGATCATCTAACTTGTGATCACCAACTTCAAGCCACCCATAGTGTCTTCTTGTTCTTGTCAAAGTCGCAAGGTATGCAAGGCCAAAGGCCAAGCTCCGTGTAGGGTGGAAGGCACAAAGGGTCCCATCAGAGCACTCTTAAGCCACACGGGATATGCCATAGAATTCTATAATGATGATGCATTATGAGCAATGGGTGGTTCCGTGATATGATTATATTTCCAGGTCCTTCTACCCCGTATCCTCCAAGCCCTGCTCAGTTCCGCAGCTGACTACAGCTTGTACCAATGGACGGGCGGCCGCAAATGGTCCCTGTTTCTCATACTGACGTCATGGTTCTGGTTCTACACGTCTGGGCGCACGCTGCTGCAGACCGTGGAGACTGCACTGGTGGCCATAGGGCTCTCTAAGTTCCCGCTCAAGGATGGAAGGCTGAGTTATTATGAGAAAGGTTTGTCTTGCTTTCTTCTTCATTGTTGACTTATAGCTGAAGATAGAGACTTCATGGAGTTTTCCTGTAAACAGTTCTGTTATTTGGCATATGGACTTATCATCACCAACTTATACAACGTGTCCCAAAACTCAACGATAAGCCGGCACCAGAGGATGGAGCTGCTTATGATAAAAATATATCTCAAAAAAAAAAAAAAATATATCTTTTGAAAATAATTGCCATAGTGGTGTCAATACTATTTTTTTACACCATGATGATTGAAAGTGGACTGTAAGAAAAAATCTTTCAAAATTGTAGGGACAAAATGAATTTTGATTATTTTTTGTGTAAAAACTACATGTATTATGGTATTTTTAAGAACTGTGTTAGATAGCAGGGCTCCTTAAGTTTCCAAAAACAAAAAAAAAAAACAGTAATATTTGAATATTTGTAGACATGGTCGTTAAAAATACCATTAGGGATGTTGATTTTCGACGAATTTCATTTTTTTTCTGTAATTTCTAAAATAATTGAGATATATTTTTTTCCTTATTTTTTTCTCGACTAATCATAAGCAGCTCCATCCTCTGGTGCCGGCTTATCGTTGAGTTTTGGGACACGTTGTATATGTCTCACTGCTGTAACCAGGATGTCATGTATAGGTAGAAATTAATAATCATAGTTGTATTTATCATGTTTCGGCTTTCTTTAAATAAATAAAATAATACATCCTTGCATTATAGCAATGGTTTTAATGAATTCTATGTAATTGTTATGATTTCCAATGTGTATGTAATTTGAAGCATTAATTAAGTAATTATTCAGATTGCATATAATCTTTCTAATATATTAGTTTTTAGGAATATTGTACGCCTTAGAGGCAGGTTATACTGAACTATACTATTTATTGAACAGCTGTATTACGCACATATAACCGAGCAATAAATATTTTGATTTGATTAGCATATACAATATATCTCTAAAAGCTGACAGTAACTTAAGGTCCAAATCATCATCAAGTTGTCAAGCCAAAAGACGTCTCAACCGCTGGACATAAGCCTCCCTCAAAGAGTGCCATATTAAGTTCCAAATAACTCTTTACAATCCGGGATTTGAACCCACAGCGAGACATTAACACAAGAACCTATGACTGAATCCATAAATGGGACTCCCGAACTTACAGACACAAGTATGATTAACCCACGTTTTTTATGATAAAACATCTTTCTTTGATAAAATTGCAATTGTCACTATTATTGTGCTAGCATTGTGACTTTTGTATAGCTTCTAAAGTCAGCTAAAGAACATGACAAAGAGGTCAATGACTGTCATTGTTTTAATGTTAATAGGATGTACAATACATGCCTTTGGAAAAGTTGTATGGTGATGGAAAGTGCTAATAAGTGTAGGTTCTAAAGGTGTAATTTGAAATGCAAATATGCCTTGTTTGTACAAGAAAGGGTCAGGGCCATGTTGGTCATGGTGGAAACTGGAGACAAATGGTTTCTGACTGTTTCCACTTTGAGGTAAAAACTTGGCAACATCTGACTCAGCGCAGTGGTTCTAAACTCAGGGATATAACACATTTTGTCAAAGAAATAAGTTACAGTCATGCCTAAATTGGTAGGAGGAGCATTTGTGGATCAGATTTTGCTTACAACATTAGTTAGAAATACCCTCTTTTTGTTAAAATTCAAACATGCATTTAGTTTTAGAGTTACGTATAACTTTACTAAGTAATATTTTTTAATTTAAGCAAATTCAAATTAGCTATATTGCTATAGTAGCATAAAAACCAAAACCGGTAATAAAAAAATATTGAAACTTGACACACAGGCAGGTTCATGAATAAATAAATATTATTAGGGGACAATCTTACACAAATCGAACTAGCATAACTCAATAAGGCTTGAGTTAAAGGTACTACACGACGATGTATTTGTTATGTTGGTCTGGCTTTTGCTTGCATAATAAAATTAATAAAAACACTTAAAACATAGAAACATCCAAGACTCAGAAACAAAAACCTATTCAAGTTCATCACACTAATATTTGCCCTTGGGATTCGAACCCAGGACCTTAAGCTTTGTAGGCCACTGCCTCATTACCTAGGCTAACCATCGTCAAATGAATGTTTCTCAACTTGTGTGTAGAAACATAGTCACATGGTATTTGCTCGAAACTAGGATGTTTTCGTGCTTTAAGAGCGTGTGTAACAGTACCTTTAATTTAATGAATTTTGCAGAGAGCAACACGTGGGTATGGCTGGCATTCGTCAGCGTGTTCCTGCGGCCGACGTCAGCGCCGCTGTGGGCGGTGCTCGGCGCCTACAACATCTTCACCACCAATCAGGGACGACTGCGGCTGCTGGCCCGCACTTATGTACCCATTGGGTGAGATAAACTCCCTATTACTGTCCAAGATTGGCAAGCTAGTTATAGCACTGGCAAAACGAGAAAATTTTAAAACTTTTAGTAAGCTATGTTTTACGCACATTAAGCAATAGAAAATATGCACGGTAGGTATTAATATTAACATTATTCAAGCTACCCACATCCAATTGGTGCATGACACTTAGTGCCGATAATCTACTCGATGATAAATTCTCGTCTAGTATTCATCATCATCATCATATCAGCCGAAAAACTTCCACTGCTGGACATAGGCCTCCCCCAAAGAGTGCCAAAGTGACCGGTTCTGCGCCACCCGCATCCAGCGGACTCCACCTTTCCGCCCCAACGGCCATCTTTCATTCCGCATCATCGGTTCTACGTGCTATGTGCCCCGCCCACTGCCACTTGTTTACCGATACGGAGGGCTATATCGGTTACCTTGATTCTGCTGCGGATAGCCTCATTTCTGTTGTGATCATGCAGAGAAACTCCCAATATGGCCGTCTCCATAGCCATTTGGGTGACTTTGAACCTTCTTATGAGGCCTATAGTAAGCCGACCATGTTTCAGTGCCATATGTCATCACTGGCGACACACTGGTCAAAGACTCTCGTCTTGAGACACTGCGGAATATTGGACGAAAAGATGTGACGTAGCTTCCCGAGTGCTGCCCAGCCGAGTCGGATTCGATGTCTAGTATTAAGTTTTAACAGTCTATGCCTTATCTCATTCATTTCTATAAAATGTATTCTTAATGTATTCCTCTCTAATATTTATTTCATATTTATTTAAAATAACAAATTTAAATACAAACAACTAATCCCACAATATAATTTAGAGTGGCATGGCCACTTCTAATTATCGGGGGAACTTATCACGATATGCGAGCTCTTGGACTGTCCCAGAGCAATGCCAGAGGCGTGGCGCGAGCTAACAAGGCAAGCAACTTCCGGGTGCCTTACACCAACTTATCATGGTTGCTTGACAACAACTTATCGTGATTGCTGTTTCAGGCTCGTCTCCGCCGGCGCGCTGATCGCCCTGGACTCGTACTTCCACGGCAGCCTGATAGTTACTCCCTGGGAGTTCTTCCGCTTCAATGTGCTGCATGACATCGCTTCCTTCTATGGACAGCACCCATGGTGAGTTTTATCCGCCTCCGAGGTGTCCATACACCCAATCGTGCTGGAAAAAAGAAAACGTGCTACCTTCATTTCTATGCAAAGAGCGCGCGGGAGAAGGATGCCATGATTTGAATTTTCTAGCTGACACAACACGGTTTTGTTAAGGCGGGATTCCACCGGCGTGCGGCACAAACATATTCAGTACAGAAATGCTTGTGCCGCACAGTGCCGCACACCGGTGGAATCCCGCCTTTAGACATCTGCTGTCCGTGAGAACAAGAAGAAAGCAAATAAGATGAAGAAAATAGAAAGATTTTTGATTTTACGCAAGTACTATTATTTATTCTCAATTCTGTGTAGGTTCTAAAAACTAAAAAGGTTTAGTTGTTTTGTCGTTGGACGAGATTATCGGTAAATACATATACGACTATCAAAAAAACATTTAGTAGGACTTCCTCTCGTTCATTTTCCATCGTAATGAGGACCTAAGTTAAAATTAGACACTGCGTACGAAGCTGGGCTTCCAAACAAGGCATGGCACGGTTAATTTTTGTTTGTGACTCCTCAGTCCTCATGATAAGTGCTGTGATGAGAATTTGCACCGATTCCTTCCAGGCGATTTTTTTTATTAAGCAGTAACGCTACTAACGAGATTATATTTTTTTTAATCATGGTTAAAAAAGAAAAAGGTAAAGCTCTGAGCCGGATTCGAACCGGCGAACACAGGCATTCATGGCCCGTCGCTACTAACCAACTGAACAATCCGGTTCAGTCACCAAATCCTTCATTCAGTTCCTTCCTACAACGCCTTAAGCTCGGGCTTCCTAGAATAGCGTTGCCGTCATTTGACGGCGGGATAGACTATCCGCCTCTTTCTAATTAGACCAATTACCAAGACCCTAGGAAACCAGAGCTTTAGGGAGGCGTGTAGCGACATCTACCAGAAGACTATTAATAACTGTTTGTTTATTGTTCCAGGCACTGGTATCTCTCGCAAGGCCTCCCAGCGGTGCTGGGCATCAACTTGATCCCTGTACTATGGTCCGTCTACTCCATCCTCCGCCGTCCGAAAGAGAACAAAACTGGCCTGCTACTGTTGACGGTGGTCGCGGTTCACGTCAGTTTATACAGGTATCTGATAATGCGCTTTATTGCGATGATATAAGGTTCGAATTACTAACGCCCGTGACAGTTTTTAACGTGTCACCACGATGTCTGATGTCTGTCTCATGGCCAGTCCAATCCATCCACCTATCATAGGAAATACAACACTGGCATAGTTCTGTTGCTGTACATAGAGTTTAATTAACAACTGTATCAGTCATAGTAATCGGGTCATACTCAAATTTAGGCTCGCGTCTATCCCGTGTACACTATAAAAGTTAAGGGCTACGAAGCCTAATTTTGGTTTGGACTCTTAATCCGCATAAACAGCGTCTCCTCTTCTATATTACTATTCGATAAAAACCTTATTTATATGCACGTGAGCTCTTAATGATTGAACACAAGAGAGACGAATTTCGTTTATACACTGGGTTCACCCGAACACACTGTATAAGCAAAATTCGTCTCTCCTGTGGTCAATAATTAACACACCTGCATATAAATCAGGTTTTTATCGAATAGTCATTCATAAGAGGAGACGCTGTTTATGCGGATTTAGAGTCCAAACCAAAATTAGGCTTTGTAGCCCTAAACTTTTATAGTGTCCACAGAAAAGACGCGAGCCTAAATTTGAGTATGAACCAATCAGACGACGTGGTTTATGGACGAAACACCACAAGTGCATTGCCAACCCTTTATTTGAAGACTCATTGGGTTGATCGCAAAAGAACTCTGGCTCTCAACACAGCATCGCTGCGGTGATTTATTCAAACACACCAGGAACACAACTCCACTTACCTACAGAGCAAGTAATGGCGTTATTAAGGCTGCAGTCTCCTGTTTTATTTCACGTCACATCATCAGCCTATATACGTCCCACTGCTGGGCACAGGCCTCCTCTCATGTATGAGAGGGAACGGGCAGTAGTCCCCACGCTGGCCCAGTGCGGATTGGGGACTTCACATACACCTTTGAATTTCTTCGCAGATGTATGCAGGTTTCCTCACGATGTTTTTCCTTCACCGAAAAGCTAACGGTAAATATGAAATCATATTCCGTACATAAGTTCCGAAAAACTCATTGGTACGAGCCGGGATTCGAACCCACGACCGCCGTTTGACAGCCGCATGCCTGAACCACTGGGCTACCGTAGCTTCTTTATTTATTTATTTATTATTGTTGATTTGTGGGCTTTATATGCTGCTTTGACCAGCAAATATGTGCGAGAAGGCATTCTGCTGTGTCCTGCCTCTCAAATAATCCACCTTTGTTCCAGCTTCATCGCACACAAGGAATTCAGATTTGTGCTGCCGCTGTTGCCCATTCTGCTTTATTTGGCCCAAGACGCTATTGTACCATGGAGTAGGAAAGCCAAGAAGTAAGTTACACGTACAATATATTCTCGAAAACCAGTAAACCTAAAAATAAGCGGAAGGAGTTTTTCATGTAGCCGTAATAAGATTTGCTAATTAATTTCCTTTGGAGTGGAAGATTGTCAAAATTTGGTTCATTAATGAGTTAAAGCCAGTGGGAAATCATTTCACGCATTCGACTAGCGCATTTTTTTTGTTGTTACATATTCTCTAGGTTATATATCTCTCAGGTTGCATCAACTACTCAGTTGCGCAGGCAGTTGTCATCTAATTGAAAACTGTCAAACGTGATCATTACAAGATGATTATGGTTACGAGGTTTATCGAAAGCAGTCGAGAATAAGTTTCTGTCAAAAATGTAATTTTTGGTACAAGCTTTTATTGCCGACTGTACTTTTCTGTATAAGTACCATCATCAACTACTCATTGAGACGGGGTTACGTCGGTTAAGTACTGAATTCCCATGGCCACCTTCTGTCTCCATCATCAGATCAGTTGTCATCCAAACTATACTTATACCCAAAATTTCAGCTCAATCGGTCGCAAGATTTGTCCCATACTGACATATATAGATACTAACAGGGCAAGTTAAATAAAAGCATGTAATAAAAAGGACGGTGGCATTTGATACAACCAATCCTTAAACTTATTAATTTTCCAGGTGGCAACTGTACTTGGTAGCAGCTGTTATCCTCATAGGCAACGCGGTGCCTGCGTTATACTTCGGTATAGTCCACCAGAGTGGCACGCTCAAGGTCATGCCGCTCCTCAGGGAAGCCATTCCGAGCAACAGATCCTCGGTGCTGTTCATGATGCCCTGCCACTCCACGCCTTTGTACAGGTAAGGGGTCGGTTGATCTTTGGCCAACGTGCATTGCGGCTCACTCGCTCTTTAAGCAAAATATGAGACGTAAATACACATTGTACAAAGATGTTGGACAAGTGGAATACTACCCTAAGCTAGTTATAATTTTGCTAGATGGCTTTCTCATTGGTTCACGGGCTTAGAACAGCTACTGTGAACTCGGGTACTTATATATAATATCAGTTGGATTTAAATGAAGTGTGAAAGGTTCTTGGATAGCCGTGCTAACTTCACGCAAGCTTATTCAAGCAAAAACACCTAAATTAATCGAGGTATGAGCATCATGCTCCCTACAAAGGTTCATCTGACTGAAGCTATCCATTTCTAGTTCCGCTTCGCAATTTATTTCCCAATAGGGAAGATGCAGCTATAATATTTACCATTATTTTGTGACCAAAATGTTGAAAAAACATGAAATAATAGCTACTGAATCGTTTTTACTTTAGTTTCTGCTAATTCCGAACAATAATTACGATTTGAAGTAATGTGAAACGGAACGTGTAATCCAAGAATCAGCGTCACTCCTGTCAAAAGTCGAAACTTACGCAACTCTATGACATATAGGGACGACCCACGGACAAACAATTATAGCGAGTGACACACATGAGTGACGTCACAGGAACTGTAGATCCGTTTAGGGCGAAAGTTTAAATTGTCAGTTTGTAACAGGAATTTTTGACTATGAATAATAGTATTTTAATACTTTCGTGGTCTATTTTACATGCGATTCTTTCAAATGAAAGCAAAATTGAAAATATTGCATCTTCCACCACTGTGCCTATATAGTGTGTAGGTTATGGTCAGAAGAGACAGTCCTTTAAAGATTTGTTCACAAATTAACTCATTAAGTCACTCAAACAGCCTTATTAACTCCTTTTTGGAGTAACGACTTCACAATCTCGGGACGATGTTCATTCAAGTGTACTATCGGCTGCATTAATGCATGGACACCTTACGGTCTAGTTTCGCTTGCACCGTTTGACATCTACAGCTGATATGATTGCATGCGTTGCGCACAAAATAAACTAGATGGCGCTGCTGGCCAAAAATATTGATTATATAGACGAATATAACTTAATTCACTGATAATAATTGACTCCTGTAATCACCAAAAAATTTTCTTGCGATGCGAGTACAATTTTTGACAAGTTTAGCAAGGTTTAATCTACTGTAACCGTATTTGAGTGTGACTGAACTGTCATCCTACCTACTCGTTTATCAAAGGTATATATTTCACAGTTGAAATATGTATACCCGTGATAAACCACTGACCAGTGTCAACAACAAGATTGGATGGGCTTGTGGATTAGCCTATTAAGTGCAAATGACACGGTGCTGACTGCCTTTTTAGTGTTTTTATGATTTCTGTTTTTTACACTATTTTGCACAGCCAAAAGTAGATTTTTTAAATATAAATAATAGTAATTAAATACAATTAAATAACTCAAAGAACTTTTCATTTTAAAATTATATTTATTCAGTAGTAGTATTAGTGAATTAGCCACTTTTTAACATGTTATCGAGGTTATAGCTTAAGTTTCATTTCCGAAAATCGGTAAAAGATTGAAGCTTTACCTCAATAAAAATAATACCTATTGTCAATTTTATTAATAATTTCAGACCGGGTTATGATAACATATATATCAGGCGAACGCATTCTGGTGTTTATTGGCATTTTCTATTTAAGTGAGATTTGAAATAAGTAATTAAACCCGCCATTTAAAATAATAAAAAAATACGAAACAATCTTACAGTTCACTAAGGCTTTTATTATTGATACTAGTATTTCATAGATTATAATGGTAAGCTTCTACGGTTATCTATCCCACTAGATCTCGTTAATTAACAAAATGATTATATTCTATTATGATAATTTTCCTTAACGTAACACATCTATTACTAATAGTGTCTACAGGGATAAGAAAGCACGATGAAAACAATATTCTACTCATATTTTACTTTTGTCATTTGTTTATATATAACCCGGTCTGTCTTTCTTCAAACCCTACATGTTCACAGTTAGATATACCACCAGATTCCGCGTTAGGCACTACGTGATCACTGAACGTGAACTTATATGTCCTTATGAATAGATTTAAACACTTCTCACTTCTCATCACTAAACATGACAAAAATCCAGTTGTCCAGTGTCCAAATTGCGACAATTTGATGTTTTATGTGCTTCTCTGTAAGTATGGGTTTAACAGCATGCCCATGATAATTATAAACCCTTCTCGTTATGGAGACACGACGAACTCTACACTTGTGCAATAAATCGACGTAATGACTTGTCGATTCAAAATCATTTTCTTTATAGTCCATTGTCAATGGCTGGTGGCCGTTCTTTGTCGGTGTAGCAGAGACGTTTCCTTTTGCTCAACCTTTTTTTAGCTGTAACAATATTATTTTAAAATAAATCATCAGAAAAATGTATGATAGTTCAGTAGTAGTTACTAAATAATTATATCACAAACGTGTAAAATAACTACTTACGTTTAGATCAGTTTCTGTAGCTTGTAGCTTCGTTACATATCGCAAATATTTGCGACATTTTAACTACATCAATATTACGTCGAAAACTAGTTTTAATATTCATGTTATCCCTAAAAAAATATGAATAACAAAGCTGAGTAGTCCTACGAACGAACACGTAACATCTTTGTGATAAAAACGAATAAGTATGGTAGTTTTGATTCATTCGTCTACCCTCATCGATTATTATATTAATCGTAGTAGTAATGGATTAATATCTGAGCAGCAAATTAAACTTATGATAAATTTCAACTGCCTAGTCAATTGAACCGATGGTCGAGTGGCTAACAAGGCAAGTAACTAGGTCGACACCTAGCTTGAGAGTCGTGGGTTCAAATCCCGCACCCAAAAATATGTTGGGAAAGATGTGTTTTTGGAATTGTTTGGATATTCTCTGGTATTGAATCGGAAACATCGCAAGAAAAATAAATGCACAAAGGTAGCACATAAATAGAATACACATTCCAAATTGCGTCATAATACCGCCATTATCGATCGATAATGCGTTGGCAAGATTACTTGACAATATAATATAGGAAAAATAATAACCCAAGAAAATAATTATAATTATATCCAAGACGAAGAATTACTTTTTGTTTCCATTTTTGTTAACAACGCCATCTAGTGAAACCTTGCTGATCCTCTGAGGTTTACATTTACATCTATAATGATATTACACGTCGTGCACATAGATGGCGTTAGCGAGCGCGTCAAAGGAAACAGTTTGTCAGTTGACCATGCACTTATGCTGTCTAGTGTACAATCATATCTAACCAAGATAAATTCTCCCAGCCACCTCCACACGAACATCACAACCCGCTACCTCAACTGCGACCCCCCGATCGGCAAGACCGGCGAGTCCTACGAGGCCGAGGTCTTCTTCCACAACCCTCAGGCCTGGTGGCGCCGGGAGTACAACAGCAGACAGCCGCCTACGTTCGTCGTGCTGTTTGACGTGCTCAAGGGACGGGTCGAGAGCTTGCTGGCTGGTTATAGACAGATATACGAACTGCCCCATACACAGGTATGTTATGTTATGACTGTGTGAGACTATGTGACTGCCGACGTAGTGCGTTTAAAGGTATGTCAAGATGCTCCGACACCTGGTTGAGCCAGAGTTGGAGGCTTCGACCTCTTGGTCTTCTGCCATCTACTGTGCCGGTTACCATAAATTTCTCCAAATTCTCTGGGTCTCGGCGAGCTATGTGGCCAAAATATTGGAGAATACGCAGTGGCGTGCCTAGGGTTTCGGAATAGGGCAAGCCGAGACATATGTTTTTGTAGTTTTTACGGTTATTGTGAATAAATCCATCTTGCCTCATTATTGATCAATCTTCAGTTGCATATGCACTTGCTAGCGAGGACGAACTCACCAAAACACACTGAAGGCATGCTACTATACTAGATATAATTTTACAGACATCTACAATCCAATGAGTTTTGTACCTTGATTTATCAAACTGTCTTTTATGCGATTTACGGATTTACTACTCTGAGAAATACACAAATCAGGCGGCAAAACCTGGCGAACAAATTAGTTGTTTCTTCTGAGCAAAGTTTAAAGAGTTTACCTTTCCCTCGCCAAGCAAAACTTGCACACACTTTAAATTATCACAATCACAACGAACTACTTCCTCCATTGTAAATCCGATTAAACAGCAACCCAGCAAACAAAATACTTAATGACCGCACTGACAACAAACGAAAGTAATTAAAATTGAAACTTGAAACCACAAGTCGGCCGTCATCACACGCACGCGCGAATTTCGCATTTTACTAGACTTGTGTACAACTTCATACGCGCATGCAGGGCTTAAAATCTCGTACTACCTATAAACACTTATGTCTCATTATTAGGCAGTCTTCATGGGTAAGAAAGCGACATAGATAGCTAGAATAGAAGCCCGCTTGCGAGCCAACGCGTGCGAGTGAGATGACTAGCCGTGTGCCTGTCTCAAGCGATTTCGGCTCGTCGTCACAGCGATAGTGCTACCAGCCAGCCGCGCCGCGGCGGTGCGCGGTCGAATTTTGTACCACGATGTTGGTAATAAATTTGAAAAATGCAATGAGAGCGCGAAACAGTGCGAATGGAAATAGTTCGTGCTCTCATTACCATTGATTTTTGATCGATAATGAGTTTTGAAAGGCAAGCCCAGCCTTTGGGCTTGTATGGACTGAGAATACGGTGAAGACATAGAGACGATAGTCGCTGTTCTTTGTCCAGGCTAATCTCTTTAAGGATGGATGCGTTTTTACGAAACAATAATAATAATATATTCTTAATTTCGGAATATTATTCCATAGTGTCATACTTAGAATTGAAAATAAAAAAATAAAACGTACGTATTTATGAGTGGGTCAATGATATATTGGTCATAAAGTCGTCTACGGTTTAGCGAGCCAGTTTCCGCTCATGCATTAGATATTTGTAGGTTGATAAGATACAAGGATGCAATGGATATACAGTTTTTGATAGGTGGCGGAAGATCATTCCAACACTTCGGAACAGCATACCGAAAATTGCTACGAAAAGCATGTTGTGTTGGTAACTACTTATTAGCGATTCCGTTCCAGTTCCCGGAAGGCGAGGTGAGCGCCAATGTGCTGGTGTTCCAGAAGAACGACCGGCCGAAGCCCGTCGACGACGCCGCCTAACCTGTTAGTAGCATCACATCAACTAATATATTCACAACAAGGTCAATCAACTATTTCTTGTTGCTCGTTGCCATGGTTACGTCTCCTGGGTCACTCTATAAAACTATGATTTTATGGGGTTTAAATCTACAAAACAAGTGTTTTTGTTATATTGGTTAACCCATTCCATGCTGGGGCATCTCCTTAGCATGATAGAAGTCCAATTTATAGTATTTTTTCCAAGCAACTCTGTCACAGTTGTCTCTTGGCTTACTGGGACAGAATAACAACAAGAAAAAGTTGATTCACCCAACAGCAGCCTGTGGATACAGCGCGCTCTCTACACACCATTCGCTCTTAATGCTCATACTTAACACTTCCGCTGCCAGGGACCGGCCTAGCGGGTGCCTACGCCGTAGTCGCTTTCCGCTTTACGAGGAAAACCACGGGATCGGCTACGAGCGTAGCGCGTAGCGATTCTTGGCAGCGAAAGTGTTAATTACTATGCTGGCTCGATGACCCAAAGAGTATTATGGCCTCGGACACAAGAGAACGCCACTGTTCCTTATTCTGCGCCAGCTCACTCACAATTACAACCGGTACCCGCTCCGCCACCGCTGTCAGTGCGTTTTGGCCTTTAACTCCGTCACTGCCGGCAATCCACTAGTCGGGTTTACAGGCATGCAGTTATTGCTATAAAACAGGAAATGCATGGTATCGGCTACGCCCGCGCGTATTACTACGGAAAGTGAATGTGAACCCATTCGACGCGAGCAACATTTTTGCGCTATGTAGAGGAAATCTGATGTAGAGGCCTGACTCACATGTGAGTCATTAGCATTAGCTTGAGATTAGCTTTAGCGTTAGCTTTAGCATTTGGCTTAAGGGGCTACCCGAGGTTTCCATCGATTTTTGACAAGTTTTGAATCGTAACTCCTACTTTTGCACTACAGATAAAAGTATAAATCAAACGCTTATCGGTTCTTCAATCTTTTATCTCCATTTTGGTCTACCGGATTTTGAAACAAATGAATACTTAATTTTGTATGATCTTTTTAAACATTGTCTAAAATAACACTTATTTTGTATCTCTATTGACGTGAAAGATCTAACACGTACGAAATCTACATATTTGGGTTCGTCTGTGACGTCCCTAAAAACTGGTCTAGGGTTTTCATTTTAAACCAATTAACACAAAAGTTATAGCCAGAAACTAGTTTTTTTGGCCTAAAATTGTTCAACTTTGATGCCAAATATCTCGAATACAATGAGCTTTGAAGTAAATATGGGATACTATATTGCTTAAAGCCGTTGCTGTTAACATAATAAGCTACAAAAAACCTAAGAAAACTAAGAGATTCAGATCGGAGGTACGATCCCAGACGCCAATTATGGGAGCCCCTTAAGCCCTGAATGGATTAATTGCCTGTTTACACTGACAGTGTAAGTCAAAAGCCTAGTATGACCATCACCCTTATCTAATCGCGCCCCAAACGGTGTTGTCTAGCACGAATTCAACCAAACAATAATACAGTTAGTTTTAATCCATTTTGGCGATTAAGTAAGTTTGTGTGTCAACTTGGTCAAAATTGGTCTTGATCAGGTTTTATGGAAAATTAACTATTGTACAGTCAATGTTAAATGTAAGCCTCAATTCCTTGTCTTGAGAGCCCGCTGTATCCACGGACAGTGCTTTAAACAGGATATACGCTGAACCATTGCATTTCAACTCAGTGCCAAGAGTGAGCTAGATTAATGTTAATATTAAGATCGACAGTATGGGAGTTTTTGCCCCATCCATTTAGCTTTAGAAAAATTTAGAATTTCCGGGGATGGTTATTGGAAACTAAACCTTGTTGGCGATAATTTAAGATCGTATTTACAAGTATTGTTGCAAATTATATATGCCTCTTTTTAAAGATCTGTCTAGTAAAGTCGATAGCATAACACAGCGGGGGTTCTACAAGTTCAAATATGGATAAAGTTATTATTACGGTCTTATATGGCATCAATGTCGCAGTACAATGACGTCTGCACCCTATCTCTTTCAACACACTGTTTTTAGTGTGCTGTAAGAGAGAGATGACAAGTATTTTGACATATACGTACTACAGTGGTCGCGGCGTCAACACTTATTTTCTCGTACCGTCCCCAATTGTCTCGAAATTATACTACGAAAGTAGTCTAAAATTAATGTATGTATTGTGAACGTGTTTGTTTAGTGTTTTCTCTCATTCTGTCTCCCGTGACTAGGGCCAATCAACTATTTTTTGTTGCTCGTCGCCATAGTTACGTCTCTTGGGTCACTCTTTAAAACTGTGGTAAACTTTATGGGGTTTACATCCACTAAACTCGTGGGCCATCTCCTTAGCATGATAGGGAAATATTTAAAGTATTTTTTCTATGAAACTCTGTCACAACATGAAAAAGTGGATTGGCCCACTAGAGAATCGCGCGACGCAAGTACAAATTATGTCTTAATTTACATATTTTACTCACTTGCCAAAGCTAGAAGAGTTATGACGACTAACATATCTTATGTAATATATGCGGTAGTTGCGTTTCGTTCTTCGTGACAAGTAGAATGGGCATATTGTTTTGCTGGAACTGTATTGTACGTTTCCCACCTCGCGGGCCGGGCGGGGTCGCGTGGCGGCGCATCACGACGGATGCGCGAGCAGCCGACCGCGTTTAGACTGCAGTAGGCAAAAGCCGAACGGAACCGGCCAGATGCGACGACAGCCGAGCGTAGCCGTCCACCTCCGCGAGGAGCCGGTCAGCTGCAAATAAATCCATTCAAATATGAAATGTAATTTCTGTATTAAAGCTTCAAATTCCTTGGGCAACTCCAGCCCGGCCCGGTTGGTGAGAAACGTACATAAATTCTTTACTTGTTATGACTCCTTTTAAAACTTTGTAACAATTTTTACCGCTTTTTCTATGCAATTAATAGGAGAACTCACCTACATTGACCTCATCTGTATTTGACAACTGCTTTAGCCTAGTTGGTAGTGACACTGCCTACGAAGCTAGAGGTCCTGGGTTCGAATCCCGGTAAGGGCATTTATTTGTTCCTGAGTCATAGATGTTTTCTATGTAATTCAGTATGTATTTATCTATATGAGTATGTTCATCGTCGCCTAGCACTATAGTACAAGCTTTGCTTGGTTTGGGGCTAGGTCGATTTGTGTAAGTTTGGGCGCAAATATTTACTTATTTTATTATCAGATAATTAATCTGAATACAGTTTTTTGAACTTTTGGTATGAGAACGAAACGCAACGGCTACACTACCACCGAATAATAACAATTGAGAAATAGACAATATTTTCATATTTGATATAAAATTTAATTGACATGATATTTAATTTCGCTTTAATATGTATTACTTATTTGCAATGGATTTTGGATTATTTTTTCTTATTTAGATTATAGATTTAACTATTTGCCTTGCTCAAATTATAAAGACAAGTAAGTATTTTAAGATCTCTTTAAGCTTGGACAGAAACTTCATGGAGCATGATAAAAATTTTTTAAGAATTAAACGACAAAAAAACTATAGGCCTTTTTTTAGGATTAGAAATACGGTAAACAAAGAAGCAGTCATCGTCAACCTTTCCTGCTGAGGAAAAATATTATATGTTACCCGGAAGGCGGAAATTCATCCTTGCTGCAAAGTTCACACACCAACTTGTAAATGTTCACCACCATATGTTTCTCATTTGTTGTTAATGGAATCTGAGGCCCTACCACGAAACGAAAACGAAATTCGTTCGTGAATAAACCCTCTCTTTTGCACTTGCTTGTTAGTGCGACAGAGACGGAGCCATCCGAACGAATTTCGTTTTCACTTCGCGGCAGCCCCTCTGTTTCTGTGTCGAGATTCTGAACGAGTCGGTCTTTTTTGCAAGCCACTTCAACAAGACCTGCCTCTGGTTGGTCCATCGCAGCATACACAACGAAAAATTTTATCTTAATATTAACAGATACTCGTATAATAATCTCGTAATGTTCAACAATTTGTTGATTACCAAGAAAACAAGAAAAATAAATTGTCAATTTTGACAATGTCGACAGCGAAACTGAACGAACCGATCGTTTCAAACCTCTTCTTCTGTAGGTTTTTTATTATGCAACCTTTCCAGAACTGAATAACGATATTCAAAATAACAGAATCAAAAAATAAATACTTTAAAAATAAATATTTTGTTGTAAGTATTATTTAGATATAAATAATGAAAACACTTCTATCATTTTAGGGTAGACAACAATAACGTAAGTCTTTTTCAATGGCTGTTTGAGAGACTTTGACAGTTCTGTGGCATAAAGTGTCTTATTCTGATATAAAATACCTCGTGCTTTGTGCTTTATCCTTCTTTCTAATGCTAAAATAAACGTACTATAGTAGAAATTATGACAGAAAAACTGCCAAAGTGTATTTACATTAGTTCTAATCAAACCATCTTATCTAAACAGTTGAAACTTAAATTTCACGTGCTCTGCTTATGTATGTATCTGAAGTCTCTGTCCATGTCTGTCTTGTAATGTGAAGGTGCTTGCAAACGGAGCATTTTCTTGTATATTCGCTGCAATTATTACAAGTAGTCACACACAAAAGACTACTTTTAAATACAATCTTTTACACGATCCCAATTCAGATGACACTATAACAGGCTGACTCAGGCGTGTTATAGAATTATACTAATTATTCTAATTAGTCAGTGCGCGGTACAACGCGGCCGCTTGTACACTCATCCTGAAAGAGAGTTGAAGGGTTCGAGACATGTCGCCCGTAACCAGATAATTTAATTATAATATAATTTTATGATAATTATTATAATTCTAAATAGAATATGCATTGATATTCCGTTGATTTATTGACATTATAAATTATAACGTTTTGTTTTTGTTTGTAAAGTAAATGATCCAGTTTGTAAGCACCTTTAGAGTATTCAATATAAATAATTGTATTTGCCACCTAAGACCAGATATGACATCTAAAATATTTTTAGGTGTAACGGCATAGTATGTATTATTTATTAAGAACAATATCGAGCAATATATTTAGGTAATTAGTTTGTTATCTCCTAGTGTAAGTTAAAGCAATTGTCTTCTATAGAAATGTGAAGCGTGAATTTTTAAATAAAGATTTTATTTTTAATAAGTTCTATTGAAAATCGTTTTATTTACTCCCCTTCTTAGCGTGAAGTGGCAGCTTACTTGCTTGACAAGTTGACATCATTATATCAGTTATTTGCAGACATAGGCCTCCCCTAAAGAGTGCCAAAGTGATCGATCCAGCGCAACCCGCATCCGGTGGACTCTCGCGACCTTTACAATCATCAGTCCCCCTTTTGGGGGTCTCCCCACGCTGTGCCTGCCGGTACGTGGTCGCCACCCGAGAACCTTTTCGCCCCAACGGCCATCAAATCAAAGTTGACAGCTAGGTATCAAATAACTGAAAACACAGCTCACAACTCTAGTGCATATTCACCCTTGCAGTGCAGTGTATGTAATAAAAGGCGGCTTTTCTGTTCAAAAATAGTTCGTAATTTGTTACAATATGACAAATTATCATATCAATACAAAAGACAGGATGTATATAAAGTGTATAAGTAATCTTACTAAAGATATAGCAAAATGCCCAAATACGCAGATAATTTAAAGCACAATGATTTCCTCGAGTAACCTATATCGATTAAAAGGTCAGGGGGCGTAAAACATAATGTAGGTATTCTTATATTTAATGAGGACAACTTTGGTCAAATTAGATATGTTACCTATTAATAGATAAAATTTTGAAAATTATTTTCCTGTTATGCCAAACAATTTTGAGGCGCACAGCTTTTTTTTTACATACTTCAGCTTTAGAGTACACCAAGAGTCAATATGAGTGATATAAGATAGAATGATAAGTATACGAGCTAAGGTCAAGGACCTTTGCGCCAATCGCAATGTCACTTCTAAGGAAAGGACCTCTAAAGTCGCGTTAAGGCACAAGCGAGCGTAATGTCTCGTGACCTGTCGGGCGACTGGCGGAGGCGGAAACGCCAGTCGCTTGACACCTCACGCGACATTACGCCTGTCCATAAATGCTGCCTTAGGCTTCTAGTATAAGCCTGCCTTCCCACTATAGCTAGTTGAACCAGTATCTATAAAAAAAAGGCATCACGTGTGTCACTTATAGGGGAACAACTCAGCTGATGGAAAATTAGCCTGCACGGCTATCACGCGACGGCACGCGAGCTCTCTCGATTTCTCGCACTATCCGTCTCTCTCTTATTAGAACACTTAAAACAAGAGAAAAATCGAGAGTATGTCGCGGCCGTCCCATGATAGACGTGCTGACGGTTGATTGTATCCAGTTTTTTTACAAAGCGAAAGTGGACTAGCTTATCTAATGTTAAAGTTAGTCGCGAGATTGTAATTTTTAAGTAATATAATCCTGGAAAACGATTTCAAAAATTCTTTCACCTGTGATGAATATGGGTTTTATTGTAACCCGCGGCTTTGCCTGCTTTCTTTACAATACGCGAGCAAAGCCGCGTGGGCAGCTAGTCAATAATAAAGTTATCTCACGAATCAAAGTTACATATTAATTGTCCGAGACGTTAGACACGAGATAAACTGTAGTAATGATAACATCAGTCCACTAGCATCCGAGTGACCGTTACGTCGTGTGCATCATGTATAAAATAGTAATACTGCTAGTGTCTACAGCACTTTCTTACTCAAGTGTTGTGAAAGATGAGCCCAGCAGTTTAGTGTTCGTGTTCGACACAACGGGATCCATGTACAATGACTTGAAACAGTTGAGGGAGGGAGCCGAGATGATTCTGAATACGGCGTTAGAAGAGAGCAACATTATTGAGGATTTTGTGTTTGTGCCGTTCCATGATCCTGGTAAGTTTAAATCTGAGATTATTATTTTAGTATTTAGATTAGAAGGAAGCTACGGTAGCCTAGTGGTGCAGGCATGCGGCTGTCAAGCGGCGTTCGTGGGTTCCCGGCTCGTACAAATGAGTTTTTTGGAACTTATGTACGGGATATTCACCGTAAGCTTTTCGGTGAAGGAAAACATCGTGAGGAAACCGGTCTCATACCAATAAGGTCTAGTTATCCTTCTGGGTTGGAAGGTCAGATGGCGGTCGCTTTCGTAAAACTAGTGCCTGCCAAATCTTGGGATTAGGTGTTAAAGCGGCCCGGGCTCGTTTAGGGGCACAACCGGGAATAACCCTAGGAGGATGATGAGATATTCTGCAAGGTCTGATTACTCCTGTTTATTAAAGTTTTATTATACATTTTAGAGCCTTGGAGCTAGGTTCATGTCGATCTCCATGTATTTTCTCTCTTAAGCGTTTATTTCCGGCACGATGCGATGTTTACTTTTACCTTGATTTTGATATTTTCTACTGTTCTTATTTACATTTTTTTTTATAAAATTTAATTTTAAAAACTCCATTCTTTTTGACTGGGGACATGGTCCTCCAATGACCCAACAAAACTCTCAATAAATCGAAGGGTTCCCCAAGATTAGTTATAAAGTTTTTTGTGCACTTAGATCAGATATTAATGCTGGTGACTGAACAAAAAGGTTTAACACATTGGACACCGCGTACCCGACTCTCGGGCACTCGTAAACTTTACTCAGATGCCGGCATACCCGAGAGTCGAGCACGAGCTATAAACCCTCACGCGACGCCAAAGTACCCGACAGTCGAGCAAGCTTTGCATCTTCGCTACCTCAGGGCTGCCACTGCCTGTCTTCTGATTATTATGTACTTATGTGGTCTAAAAGTTGGTACAGTTGATTATATTTTATTACTTCACTTTGTATTTTTATTTACTTTACCTAAGCAGCAGCAGATTTAATTTTATGCACGTATACGTTACTTGTAAAGTTACTTGGCACAGCCCTGAGCGTCCGCCGCATGCCCGACTAGCGGGTTCGCGGCGTCCGGCATTGAGTTGCACGTCGTTGCTCGACTAGCGAGTTCTGTCGGTTTCTGGGGTATTGTTCGGAATTTTGCCTGGTTGCGAAAGTGTTTGTCTCTAAAAACCTACGACACACTCTGTTTCTTACCTATCGACTTTCTGGGAGGCCCGAGTATGAGTGATAACTAGACTGTATTATTGAAGAGATTCCGACCAGAATTACATATCATCCTAAGTTTAACCAGTTATTAACTTGTTGATATCTTTGTTTCTAAGGTTAATGAATATTGTAACATATAGTAGGAACTACTCGATCCGGAAGCGTTCGGCTTATAATTATAACTGAGTTCGACCGTGATCGCATTATGCTGTTTATATTTTTTGACCCCAATCACGATAAGACCAAGGCAATGATAAAATGAAGCTTTTAGCCGGGGAAGTCCCGGATTGCGTTTTGTAATGTATTATTAAGCCTACTAGATACCCTGAAATATAGGAAAAGTCCCTTAATGCCGGACGGCACCTAGTGCCGGACACTCGTACTATCTCGATAACATTATTATATCCTTTACCCCCGCGCCCCTTTTACCTGTAAGCACTTGACTCGCTCGCGTTATTGGTTATCGAGATAGTACGAGTGTCTTCAAAACCTACTAGACAGACCATCATCGTCATACAGCCGAAAGATACAAAGATACTAGGCAGATACAAATACTCAAAGTAGCCCGAGAAATGCCCACGTAATCTGTCTAATAACGACGCATATTTTATTTAAGACGATACAAGTATCTCAAGTACCTAGTGTTTCTTTCTCACTAAAGGCATACTTACCATTATTTTTCGTAATAAGTACCTGGAGTTTCTAGTCGGCACGCGCCTACCCGCCGTAGAGTAATTGATCTTTTATAATAATCCTAGCAGCACACTTCTTCTTCTTCTTCAACTTAAGAGCTCTGCTCTTGTCGGTGGAGTAACCGCCATTCAGCTCTACGCTCTGCCAATGCTTTGAGCTCCTGATACGACACTACATTGACCTTCTCCTTGACCTGGTCCATAAAAGCACGTCGCGGCCTTCCTCTGCCTCTTCTTCCCTCTATTTTCCTTTCGATTATAGTTTTTATGTAACTGTCATGTCGTAACAGGTGCCCCAACATATTTCCTCTTCTATTTTCAATCGTCCTTAGCAAGGATCTCTTCTCTCCGACTAAATCCAAAACCTCTTCATTCGTTCTTCTTTCCGTTCAACTAATTCCTTCCATCCTTCGCCAACACCACATCTCAAAGGCACTTAATCTTTCTCGGTCTCGCTGGGTAAGTGTCCATGTCTCGCAGCAATACAACGCTATGCTCCAGATATATGACTTTATAAAACCACCATATTTCAATAGGTGTCGGCCCCGCCACAGTAACCAGAAACAAAACGGTATTCCAAGCCGCCCTCGACGTGGTCCAAGTGCGCGGCGGGGGCGATTGCCCCGAGAAGAGTCTGACGGGACTGCAGCTAGCGCTGAACGTGAGCCGCCCGCGCTCGTTCGTGTACGTGTTCACGGACGCCACCGCGAACGACCACAGATTCGTGGGGAGAGTGCTGGATATGGTGCAGAGGAAACAGACTCAGGTAGGACATGCAATACAATACAATACATATATTCTTTATTGCTCACCAGACATAGTAGACAGTGGAAAAATAGTGCTAAATTAAACATAAACAATAGCAGACAACAGGCGGTCTTAGCGCTACAGAGCGATCTCTTCCAGTCAACCTTTGGGTGGTGGAGACAATGCAAGAAAAGATATGATTTGAGCAGGTGAAAACAGAAAAAACAGAATATAAACAACTTAACTGTAAGACATACACATACATAAATACATATTTATATAAACCTACATACACATACACCTAACTAAAAGTCATATAGAAACAGTATCACTTACAGTTGAAAACAAACAGCACACACCAAGTAGGAATGACTAGTTACGGAAGAGAAAAATAATAATCCTTAAGTCTAGTTTTAAAAATGGGAAGAGACTTTGCACGTTTGATTTCTATAGGCAAAGAATTCCACGATCGAACAGCACGGAAAGTAAAAGAATTGTTGTAACATTTAGAGTTAGATGGGGAAACACTCAGAAGTAACTTCTGAGCAGATCTAGTAGAAGAAAGAAATTTAAAGCGTTCCTTGAGGTAGCGAGGAGTTGCAGGGTTAAAAAGAATTCCATAAAGGTGGGCGAGGACGTGAGATACGATATGATATACCTTTTCACCGCCAATGACGGCCATTCACGTCATCGGCAAAACCGTGCAATTCGTGCCCTTGACGCCAGAGCCATAAACCTACCAAACATTATGAAAGAGTTCTAGAAGTAGTTTGTATTGGTTTTTGGACGGTCTTCATTTGACGTTGGTTTGGTGGCGTCCGTGGCACGTCGAGTCGCTTCGTCAGGTGGCGGTCAATAGGTTAAGAAGCTGACGTGACGGAGGTCACTAAGGAGATTTCCACAACCCGAAGGATTTGATGATAACGTATAATACGAGTAATGACTCTTTATCCGGTTCGAAGGACCATTCGTTCCATTTAGACACCTATAATAGAATAACAAGACTACGATACTGTTCTGTGATTACTACGATTTAATCGGGTTGCACGTGAGAGTGAAACACTTCCTATAAGTAAGTATATTCCAGGTAGTATTCGTGCTAACGGGTCACTGCAATGATTTGAAGCGGCCCTCGTACTTGGTGTACCCGCAAATCGCCGCAGCTAGCTCTGGCCAGGTGTTCTATTTGAAGAAGACCAATGTTCACAAGGTAACTTCCAGATTCTTACCCCCTTATATTTACATAAAACTTAAAATGCCTGTGCTAAATAAAAGGTGCTTTGTCCCTTTCTTACGAACACATATGTCAAAGTAACGTTTATGAATACGGCCGTTAGTGTTTGAGAATTTTCCGACCATGCGAAAAATCATGTAACTAATGTGAAATGACATAACCTATCAGACATTACCATAAATGTGAAAAAAAAACACGTAGAACTTTGAAAATCAACATTGACTTGACAGAATATATTTATTTTTATTTTTTTATTATAGTAAAGTGACTGTTTTCTGTCCTAATATTCTTCGCGTTTTCAGGTTTTAGATTTTGTGAGGAGCTCCATTAAAGCTAGATCGGTTAATCTAGGCACAGTGACAAATCCAGCTGGATACAACTACACTAGAGAGGTAAGCAACTGAGTATACAGTTGTACAGGGTTCCATATATGGAACATTCGATTTTGAGCCTACTAAAGGGACAACTCGTAGTCTATTGTCGTCGCAGTCTAAAAATCTTTTTAACCGAATTACAAAAAAGGCGGAGGTTCTCAATTCCGTTGTTTTTTTTTTCAATGTTTGTTACCTACCTCAGAACTCCGTCATTGATGAGCCGATTCGTTTTTTTTTTTGTTTTTATGTATATGGTTCCAGGAGGGTCCCATTTTTTCTACATTCAGTTAGATGATGGGATCCATGAGGAATTGAATCTCCTCAATTTTATTAGGCATGCCTGTAGTAATTTTGGTATTTTCTATTATAACTCGTGTATTTACATCCGGAAATCATAAATTTAGTGACGAGGAATTGATGATGAAGACCACAGATGACTTATCAAATTCCTCAATTGTACTTAAAGGTGCAAAAGTACATCGCAGGTTCTGATAAGATTCCGTTGAAATAGGAACTAATGAAGTGCCCTTGGTCATGATCTTGGGGAATCGACGTAAAAGTCCTCAAATATGATCGGCCCACATACAGCGATTCGGTATTTTCCTATGGTAATCAACGCATTTGCTATCGGAAATCAATTCATGTGGTAAATTGTAAAAAAAAATTGGAATTGTTCTCGTGGCTTGGCGGAGTACTAAATTGAAGTCGGTTAAAACTTTGTTTTTGAAGTAAATTACATCCAATTAAAAGTCATTAATTTCCTACAATTTAGATTCCAGTGGACAGTACGCTCGGTGAAGTTACCGTATCGGTATCAGGCTCCAAACCTCAGATCCATGTATACAGCCCGACTGGGGAACAAATCAAGGGTCCACCCAAACTGGTCACTACTTTAGACTTGGCGGAGATTATGGTAAGTTTACAGAAGGAGATTAGCCCATTCATGCCCAGCCATAAACGTGTTTATGCCATAAACCCCCAATCGAGTACAGCGGGCGTAAATTATTTAAAATAACTAGGTATATCTGAAAACTAAAGGTGTTTTATTGTGCAAGTTGTGGAGCATCCCACGGGAAACGGAACATCCATTTTGAATTTTTCTGTCCGACATGGAAATTAAAAAAGTCTTGTCTTAACACCTTCGTAAGTCAGTGTGTGTAAATCTTGCTTGTAGGTGGTGAAAGTTCTCCAGCCAGAGCCAGGGAACTGGTCCATAACGGTCGGCAGTAAAGCAGAGCACTCAGTCAAAGTGGTGGGACTGTCCAACCTGACCTTCCATCACGGGTTTTCTGTGGAGCGGCCGACCACACCCTCTGAGACCAGCTACAGGCCTCTTCTAGGTAATAATTGTCAATAATGGACAGAATATACTACCTTCCGCCCGCTTCTTCGTCTGCTTGGACCCGGGATAAAAACTATCCTATATTTTAGTCCAGGTGCAGGTTACGTGGCATATTAAACTATTGCGTAGAGGATTTACAACCTACACGGATAGCTTCTAGCGAGACGTAATAAAGGAGGCTTGATTGACGGATAAATGTCAAGTCAGTGAGAAAATCGTTTACGACAACTACTATTTAATTAAATGTTTCTTGTTTATAGCATCTACCAAGTTAGTGTGGTACTAAATATAGTTCGTTGCTTTAATAACCCTAGTTTACTTAGATAACCGCAACACAGGTTATAAACTATCTTCGTGCAAGATTTATAAGCCGTTTAAACGTGAATTAACCTATGTCCATCGTCTAGTAGGGGTTTCTAGGCTGAAAATGATGAAGATGATGTTTTTTTTTGTTCCAGGCGCCTATAACTACATGATGCTATCATTAACACAGACTGACATATCTGTCCGCGTTTCTCATGCTGAGATACTAAGCTTGGATGGAAAGACAATATTTGAAATACCCTTAGCCGAATTGGATCCTGTTAATAAGAGATATCTAGCTGAGCCTTTCATACCGCCTAACGACCTATTCTATATAGCAGTAAGTATAATGAAATCGGGGGTCGATACTGTCCACTTAAGACTGGTTATCCACCACAAACCAGTTAAACTGTATTTCCACACATGTACCTATCATAAATTTTTAAATGAAAGGAAAAATTGAAAAATTTAATGCTCCGATAATGGTAGATGTCGCTACATACGCCTCCCTAAGGCGTTATATGAATGAACTGATTGAAGGATTTGGTCCCCGAACCAGATTGTTCCGATAGCTCAGTTGGTAGTAGCGACGGGCCATGAATGCCTGTGGTCGCCGGTTCGAATCCGGCTCGGAGCATTAAATTTTTCAATTTTTCCTTTCATTTAAAAAATTATAATTTTCTTTAGCAGCGTTACTGCTTAAAAACAAATATTAATGTACCTATCATATTAGCTATATTGCTTTTTAGCTTCTTTCAGTCGATTTGTGTGGTAACACAACTTAGCTGAGTTAATAGACAGTTCCACATTTTCTTGTGTAATCATTGGATGATTATTTTATATCAACTATCATTTTCAGATCATTGGCGTAGACGAAGATGGGCAAGAAATACGTAGAGTCGGCGCTACAGCTATACAAGCCAAGGCTTCAGGTGACTTTTATTATTTCTCCGCTCTAACTAAGTTTCTTCTTAATAACTTAATTGTTACAAAAGATATGATCTGTTGTTATGCTTTAACGATCTTTTTTTCTATTCCCAGATGTTCCATATCTGACCCTGCCCAAAAAGGTAATTATTTATTTATTATAAAACAAACATCTATCTTCGTACTAAGGAGATCTGTAGTTTCCAATATAAATCAAAAACTTATAAATATCGAGCATGGGGATTTTTGTCTTATATATCTATATAAGACAAAAATCCCCATGCTCGATAGTTTATAGTGCTCATTAGTTGACAGAATTATATTATTCACTTCAATTTCATGTTAAAGATAAAGTGTCAATGAATTGGGCCAGTGTCGAACACTAACAATACAAAAACAGTTGCTGTATTCTTTTTACATATACCTTACTATTTAAGTTCTATTCTAAAACTATTTAAAAAGTATTACAAACCGGTAAAAAATGAATGTAGTTCTTATACAGTAAGTATATTATACTTATAATTATATCTAGCGTTGAACTTAGTAGTTTTAAAAGACTTCATAACGAATGAACCTCATTCCAGTGGACCTCATAGTTGTCTTGTAATAAATGAAATAAATAATAAATGCTAATAGTTGAAATGAATCTTTTCCTCGGGTATACAAAATTACCAATACGTGTGTTTTAGATACGAGCATTTCGTCATGGAACAGTGACACTTCAGTGTGTCGTGGATAGTTTGGTGCCGGTCAGTGTGTTGTGGACGAAAGATGGCGCCAAAATCCAGCCACTCATTTCCAGCTTGTAAGTTTTAAATCTCATATTTCAGTGCTTAAACTTTTCGCCAGGTTAATCATCATCATCATCATATCAGCCGAAAGTCCATTGGCGGGACATAGACCCAATGAGTACCACAATTATTGGGCGACCAGCATCCAGCGCACTCCCGCGATCTTTACCAGCCTGGTTGGGTGTTCTAAAATATTTAATCACAACTCTGTCATTTATAACATACTAGCGACCCGCCCTGGCTGTGCATGGGTACTATATTATAAATATAAACCTTCCTCTTGAATCACTACCTATTAAAAAAAACCGTATCAAAATCCGTTGCGTAGTTTTAAAGATACATAAGGACAGACAGCGAGAAGCGACTTTGTTTTATACTATGTAGTGATGATAACAAGTCCAGTCTGCTTTATTGAACGGGCAAGACTTAACTTGTGTACATACTTTTTAGGCAGAGTACGTCGGTTCAGCACGTAATAAGCAACATGAGCGAGGCAGACATGGGAACATACGGCTGCACCGCTAAGAATGCCGCTGGTGTCCAGCAAGCCACCACCGAAGTGGAACTCATAGGTATATTCTCTGAATTCTGAAAAGGTACCTACACAGTTAACGGAACTTAATAAGGTTGACTGAGAATGCCTTATGGCATTAAGTTCGCCATTTTTTACTTTATCTTGTAGTATTGTGCAAAAAAGTTTAAATAATTAAGTAAAATTGTAGTGTACTAAGAAACCATCATCCTCACCTACAATGTCTTCTGCCTTGGTCCCCTTTACCTGACGAGCAAATTTAAAACACTCACCTGGTCAGATTTATACAGAGGTTTATTTATACAGTGACATGGATTTAAACAAAACATGGTTTCTGTGACATACTGGTTACGGAACACTGTCATTATAGCTTAAGATTAATGAGATTGCCAGTGTCACCTGCACTAGGCTATGCCTGTCTTGCAGTGTAGTGTTAGTATTGTAGTCTAAATAACAATTTCATTGAGGACTCCGTTTAATAAAAATAGTTGAAACATAATGTATGCATTTAGACAATACGTTTGTGCCGTATATGATACATGATCGTGAATTTGTTATATTATGATTTAATGATCTATTCCAAGACTGACGTCTAATCATACAGTCTAGCAGCTTATCAGTTTTCAATGGACTTAATGCATGCCAAAGGAAAAATCATTAAACAATGTTTTAAAACATTTTCAGTCGATCCACCGGTGACGTCGATATCATCAAGTAGCGATACGCTTATGGCGGGTGAAGATTTGACAATATCGTGCACTGTTTCATCTGAGATTCCTTTGACGAAATATCAGCTGACATTTGTCGGGGATGGCTATCGAAATGGTAAGATTTGACTTGAATTTTTGCTTTTGAACATCTAATCCTTATTTTTGAGAATTGAAATTGCCAAGACCATTTTTTAGGAGTTACTATTTAAAACAATTTTGTATACTGAGTGTAGCGTACTGTAGCGCTACTAATTATTGTTATTATATTTGCTTGTGTGCCATTTGTATCGAACCGTTGGAGTAAGAGACAGAAGTAAGCCTATACACCTCATAACGATAAAGTTATTCATGTAAGATGTGTTTGGGAAGAGGTGAGGTAGGGCGCAGCGAAATGTCATCCCACTCGAATTTGGAGCAGCCCAACTGTGGAAGTACTTACCTCCGCCTTGCATAAGACCACAGCCATAATAACACTACTACTTGCTCTGTAGTAGTGTTGTGTTCCTGCAGGTGAGCCGGTGAGGTGAGCAAGGTCACCAGTGCTCCCGAGGATGCGTTGTCTTGAGAGCGAGGGCATTTGTTCCTTCAGCTGTCAACGCGGCGAATCCTCAAACATATCAAGGGTCGGCAACGCCCATGTTACTCCTTTGGAGTTGCATGCGTCTATAGGCTGCGCTGTCCGCTTACCATCAGGTGGGCCGTACGCTTGTTTGCCACCGTCGATGTATAAAAAAAGCGCAAAGATAAAGCGTTATAGGGCTACTTATTTAAAATATATGATTGTTTTCAGATACTGACATCAGTGTGGCGGCGAATAACGAAGGACTCTACCAGTTTAGTAAAGTAATTCACAAAGTAACGGAAAAAGATGAAGGAGTTTATTCGTGTATAGCTGCCCAAGAAGGTAATGTGAAAGTTCTTTTTAGGGTTCCGTACCCAAAGGGTAAAACGGGACCATATTACTAAGACTTCGCTATCTGTCCGTCCGTCTGTCTGTCACCAGGCTGTATCTCAAGAACCGCGATAGCTAGGCAGTTGAAATTTTCACAAATTATGTATTTCTGTTGCCGCTATAACAACAAATACTAAAAACAATATTAAATAAATATTTAAAGGGGCTCCCATAGAACAAATGCGATTTTTTCCTCTTTTTTGCTCGATATCAATAATGGTAGCAACTTGAAATATTCACAAAATACTCAGTTGAATTTTTACTTTAATATAAAATAATAATAAAATAAATATTCAAGAGGGGCTCCCATACAAAAACGCCTTAATATTTTAATTGTTATTTGTATGGGATGGAACCCTTCGTGCGCGAGTCCGACTCGCACTTGGCCGGTTTTTATACTATTACGTTTTACAGGAGTGCTGATAAGACTACGTTAATATCTTGGTTTGGAGACAAAACAGGATCGTATATTAACTGCTATAGTGATTAATATTTCATGAATTAAATGTTAGTATTTGCACTTTTGACTATTTTAAAGTTGTTCCATTGCAAGCAAGTGGCATGTGAGACACAAAGGATAAATAGCCAGCGGAAGCATAACTTTTCAAAGGTTAGTTCAAATGTTTATAAATAGGTTGTTTTCAGGTGGCCAGACGACTAAATCCCTCAGCATAATGATCACTAGTCCTCCGACAGCACAAATACTAGGGCCCCATACTCTGCCAAAAGTCTTACATACCACCGTACAACTAGTCTGTGTAGTGGATCATTCTAGTGAAGTCCAGTGGCTGTATAATGACATGGTGGTCGAAAAACGAACGGTCAATGGCAGCGATAATGCTGTGTTGGAAAGAGAAGTAGAGGGAGATGGAGTTTGGATGTGTTCTGCTTTGAAGGGTGATTATAAAGGTAGGTAACACTAACACATGTTCCAAATATGGAACACACGAGAAGTTGAATAAGATTTTATTTAGTATCAAATTGCTTTAATTAGACACAACTCAAACCTCGTTGACCTCACGCCTCACCTCGTTACGTTTCAGAAGAATAGAAAATGCATTAACGTCTTCATATTTTTAATATTGCGAGTGTTTTACCTTTATTTTTTTTGTTACTTATGCCTTAATACCCTTGACCCTTTCCAGTGTCAGATTCAGTGGAAATAATAGGTTTAATAAAACCGGAAGTGGTAATCGACGGCGACAAAAATATCACCATATTGAATGGCACGGCATACAGCATCAGCTGTTTGGTGAAAGCGAAGCCTGAACCTCGGATCATATGGCATAAGGAGGAAGAAAGATTTCTTAATAACACCGTAAGTTAATATGAGATACTAGGCAGACCATTGCCTCTTCGCAAAACGCAGGAGGAGACGTGGTAAAAATATAGCCTGTGTCTACACGGAAGACCCTAGCCCATACGATGTCCCACAGTTGGACAAGGTTTCTCCCTCTAGACTTCCAATCCTTCCCAATATGTGCTCGTACACAGATATAGATATACAATCACGCAAATGCATGTACTTCGCGTGTCCGAGTTGGCACTCCGACTTACATTCCGCGCGCGTCTGTTGTGGTAGCAGGTTGTTCGTGAATATTAAGAAAATGCCTTATTGCAGAATCGATTTTGCGCGGACACCGGGGAATTCACGTCACTGATTCGCCCGTGTGACGTCACAGTAGGTAGAAAAAGTGACACGGTCGGTTTTCATACAGTTTGAGGTGTTTAAGTTATATAGTGTATATCTATATCTGTGGGCTCATCCCTCCAGCCAGGCATTGTGGAATGTATCCATATGTCACCAAGATCGCGCGAAGGCGGCGCATGACGGTCGTTATGAGAGTGAAGATCAAGTGAAGTCAATTTTTGGGAAAGTTTTCGTCCAGCATTTGACGTCTTTCCGCTGATATAATGATATTTATTATGATTCATGATCGGTATCGACTGTATTTATTTCAGGTATCTGTAATATCTCCTAACGTGTACAGAAGCGTGTTAGAGCTTGACAGTAAGACGACTAGGGTTGACGGAACATACTTTTGTTTTGGAGAGAACGCCGCGGGTATTCATCAGGACTCCATATCCGTCAATGTTAGAACACCTATGAGACTTGTACAAGGATTTTCGGGTAAATATAACAATAAGCTTTTCTACTTGGAGGATGGTTAGACATATTAAAAATGCGTTGCACAGGGACTCGGTGCCACCGTGCTTACCATATATACCATATATACCATAAATAGCAATGATTACACTGGATTACACCATATTCAACCCGCGACCACGACACGGTAAATTTGGTTTCGATTCGAAGGCATTCAATAAAACGAAATAAAAACACCCACATGGTTCTTACAAATTTGATGACGTTTTATTTAGAAATGAAATGTTGCTAACCTTTATTTCTGTAATTAGAAATTTTCTAATGTGGGACATTACTTTATTTTATTATTTCAGATATTTCAACACAACTGTACTCAGGTGTGAATATTATGTGCCAAATAGATTCATATCCAAGAGCCCATATAAGATGGTATCACAATACCACAGAATTGAAAAACAAACAAAATATACGCAAGTCTGAAGATAACTCAGTCCTTGTAATCAACAGGGTTAACTTTGCCGATCTTGGGCTTTACGTGTGTGTAGCCAACAATGGATATGAGGAAGTGGTTGTAAATGGAACCTTAACTGTTTACGGTTTAGGTATGTATTTAGTTGTTTACCAGTTGGTTCACTCTCAAGTAATTATGTCAATTAATTTATTAAGGCTCAATCAACGTCTGATAAAACCCGGTTATTGGTGCATTTTTTGCATTACATTACATGTTACATATTTTATGTTGTAAACTTCTGTGTTCCAAATGTGGACCAACTCTAAAATTAATTTGCGATTGACGAAAACACTTTGTTTGATTAAATGTAGAATTGAAACGCCATCCATCTCTTTTATTTCAATTCAGGATTAGTACACTTCTTTATTCTAAAAATTCACATAAACATTTTCAGAAATGCCTACGCTGTTCAAAGAGCCGTCTACTGAAGTGTTACACAAAGGCAACTCCACAAATTTAACATGTAGGTGAGATTATGTATCGACTCTATCGTACGCTAAATATGAATACTACAAGAAATTTCCAAGTGTATTTCTTTTAGTATATTTTTTAAATACAAATTCTCGTTTTTGGTTCACATATTTGATACGCATAGATTATGTTTCATAGTATGTTCACTTGTAATTTTTATAAGCAAATTTCTACTATCATTATAATCTTAATAATTTTCAGCGTTTTAAAGAGCAACCCAGCGCCTATACTAAAATGGCAATTTCAACCCGACTCATCGCAAGTGCACGGAGACCTACCGAGCGATGTGGTCGTAAGTGACGATCGCTCTGAAGTCGTCATATCGAATGTGAGCGTTGTCCACGCGGGGTTGTATCGTTGTGTCGCGGAAAATGTGTTGGGGAGAGATTTCTATGACGTCACACTAGTTGTTCAGTGTATGTTATTTTTTTCTCTTAAATCTCAAACGTGCTATTTTTTTGTCAATCCCTTCGTTTAGCTATATTTGCTGCTGGCTCAAGTCAAGTGTAAAAATATGCGTGCATACAACTTACTCATAAATATGTCCCATAACTCTTATGTCAGCGGATTAAGGTTTTGGTATTTATTTATGAGAGGATGTTATCGATACATATTTTTGCACGACTGTACCTATATAAATTATCATTTCAATATACTTTGGTAGTATTAGTATTTTGTTCCAAATATGACACAAAATTGAATCTAAAAAAACATCGAACTATATATACTTTTTCTTTTGATATCTGTCTTGTACAGTTCAACTTATAATTTTCGGCCACTTTTTGTAATTTTGCTAGAAGGTAGATTGTAAGATTGGCTTCAAATTCGTTCATGACGCTGAAGTGATAACCCCCTTTCGCCGTTCGCGCCACAACAAAATGGATGGCAATGCAATTTGAATCAACTACAATAGGAAATAGAGTGGAGTTTGTTTAGTTTAGAAACGGATGAAACAAAGAGAAGCGACCCTGTTCGAATTGATAAAGATATAAATCCCGTTGAAGAGGAAGATGGCGGTTCGAACTAGGATCCTCGAAAATAAAGGAAATAGAATAGTTTGCAGCAGAAACTTTATCTAAATGTTAAATAATGTTTGCCTCGCAACAGACCCTCCAGAAATAATCTCTAACGAGCATTTGGTGAATGCTAAACCTTTGGAAATCGAAGCTGGCGGAAGACTGACATTGTCGTGTCAGGCGGGAGGCATTCCAAAGCCTTTGGTCACCTGGACGAAGGACCAAATGGTGATACCATATACGAAAAATATGTAAGTATTTGTATGTGCTATTATTTTGTCTTAATAGAATCAGGATATATTATAATGTATGTAACATTATATATTATTCCTGCTGATCTGACTAAGATTGAGATTCAAACATTACGGTATTCGTGAAAAAAATACTTGGGATGTTATGGGGTCCATTTTAAGTTAGTTGAATTATTTTAATTTTCTTTTCAAACTATATGATATAGAGGGAAAGTATATAATCGAAAAATAAACCATCTTTGTCTGTAGCCCCCGACAGGACACGAATCTGCAATCCCTCTATTACCGGTAAAGTGCTATGACCACTAAGCTACAAGGTACAATGACTGAAGTCGCGTATGTTTCAACTAGAAATATTGTTGCTACGAATAGCGATCTCTCTGTATTATCTTGAAAGGCTCACAGCCTTAAGGGCCACTCTAATGGGCGAGCTATGCGCTCGATCCATTCTTATCGAACCACATCAGGTAGTTTCTGATTAACGAGAGAGATGGCGCTGTTTTACATTATACTTAACGAAATAAATTATTATTATTTCCTCTTTAAAAATGACACGAAACAAAATAAATAAATAAATAATTTGTTTCGTTAAGAAAGTATGATTTTCTATTCATCAAATTATAGGTATTTAACCAAAGACAATGATTTGGTGATAGAAAAAGCTACGGAGTATGATTCCGGATTGTTTACCTGCAATGCCACCAGCATACTGGGGTCTTCACAGAAAAACTTCACCGTGGTTGTCTACGGTAAGTAACAACTACAAACCAGAATACCTTAGCACTACATTGTAAATTGTCAAGAAATGTTTTAGTATTTTTGGTTGAATCAACTTTTTCTTACGCCAAAAAACAAAACACGCTTTTTAAAACTGTGTTTTACAGGTTTAATCCACCAACTATAAGATCTGTCGACATTTTTAACCCCTTTCTTAAAGGCTCTTCTAAGGGCGGGTTGTACCGACTTACGATTACAGACCGATCAACGTTAAATATGGCGCTGACAGCTGTCAGTCCATAGAAACTTGTCAAACGTTCCGTATATTCAGATTTTAACGAACACCGCTTACGATTACAGACGGTTTGGTGCAACTCACCCTAAGTACGCTAAAAGTCGATGTTTACAGAATAACAAAAAAATTTTGACTTACCCATTTATACTAGGCCAGTCATATCTGACCACTCATATCGCTAAAATCGCAAGCTAACGGCTAGTTGTGATTTTTTAAATATGTTTTAAGGGCCACTATCAGTACCGTATATCGGTAAAAAAAAACGTATAGTAATTTAGGACTACTTATATTTTTACAATACCAAAAAAACTTCTCGAGTGCTGCAAACTTGGATACTTATACGGTACTGGAACTAGCCGTTAGCTTGCGATTTTAATGTTTGATTTGACTGGCCTATAAGCTTTTATTTGATTAAGTATAGGGATTACAAAAAACTTGCCAAGGTTTTTTTCTATAGCTTAAATAATTTCAGTTCAACCAAAAATCACCCCGCCGGAAATCGAACCCGAGCCCCAGCAATTCGTAGAGGGACAACTAGTGGAGTTGCCGTGTCGCGCCATCGGCTCGCCGCGACCGGAAGTGAAGTGGCTGCAGAACGGAAATGAGGTCACCGAGGACCGGAAATACATAGACGAGTTTGGAATGAGGTATGTGTTATATAGTCTGGCTAGCCGTTTAATAGTCTTCGTCGTTCCCTCGTGACTTGGGGATAGTGACTGTGCTGACGATTACTTTACTTAATACATGATACCTTTTAAATACCTACCTGCTATTCAGAAAATATTACTTTTCACACCTTTCATTCGGAAAAGTAAGTTTTGCTCCACGACGAGAGGGACCAAAACGCTACTTTTCTGTTCAAGCTACTTTTTTTAATTTATACATTGGCATTGGAACATTTGTACGCAATGTGCCAATTGAACACAGATGTTAATAAAATAATCGATTGTAATTTCATCGTAGTCGATTCATAACGAACATATTTTAAGTTTTAACTATAACAATGTTGTATAAATATTTATAAATATTTCGTAATATTTAAAAATTAGTAATAAAAATTAAGATAATTTAGATAAATTTTAACACTAGCTTTTTTTAAATTTCCTCATAGTCGGTGTGAAAAATAGTATGTGTCACTCGGTAGCAAAATTATTTTCGTCTCGGGCGTAAACACTTGTATCCCTCACTACGCTCAGCATCCTAAGTTAGAATCCCTCGCTACGCTCAGGAATCTATTGTAGGATCCCTCGCTACGTTCAGGATTCAATACACCGCCCTCGCCGTAAATATACTATTTTGCTCCCTTGTGACACAAATAACTGTTTTGCCCTCGAATAAAAGATACTTACTTTTCTTCCCTGATAACTATCAGTCCTGATAAGTATCTATACCGCCCTCGCCGTATATCACTTTGCTCCCTTTAGACACAAGCTACATTCTGTAACTTATATTCTCCTTGTCTTCTAGGTTTGTGGCAAACTTGACTGACTTTGGAGAGTACATGTGCATTGTTAAAAACAAGTATGGAAATGCGACTTTTACCTATAGCGTTTACATTTGGGGTAAGTTAGAAACCTAATCCCAACTTACTACTTGACCTGCCTTTCTCACAAAATTGCAAGTTTGTTACCAATAAATTACGAGTATAAATGACAGATAGGGAGTTCCTCAATTATCGGCGCTTTTCTCATATACAAGTGATCTGTCATTTGATTTAGCTATATTTACATTATATATCTGTATGACATTATAAATATATTTGATGTAAGTATTATATGGCCTCAGTGTATAATAAAAAAAGTTCATGTGAAACTGTCAATTTTAGTTCCACCATCAATTGCGCCGCCTCTGCACGCAGATACAGCTGTCCTTGCTGGTTTAAATACAAGCCTTAATTGTGATGCAGTCGGTTTCCCCCTGCCCGTCATATATTGGGAGTTTAATGGCACTGTTGTGAGCCAAAATAATACGAATTTAAGGTAAGTCACAGAGGAGAATATATTTTACTCCGTCCCGTTCCCTATATGAAAAAGTAAGGTTACAGATATAGACAGGTTAAATAATAGAGCTACCTCGGATAGTTGGTAACTACGTCTATACTACATACTACGATATAGTTTTATTTCTTTCTTCAGAATGGCAACTCTAAAGAAGAAAGAAGACCTGTAACTCATAATATTTACATAATATGAGAACCTAATTGAGCGTGTAAGTTTGTTTTCAGCTTTAATGATTTGGGAACAATTAACATCACCAATGCAAGCGCAAAACAAGAAGGTATATATGCTTGTTTGGCGGAAAACATAGCTGGTGTTTCCAAAAAGAATTTCTACTTATATGTCAATGGTAAGTGTATCTCTATTTTGAACTTAATACATAGTTATTGTACCTTTCAATTATTTTATTAACAACAATAAAATAATAGTGTTCAATTAAAACACAATAATTTCTAAGAAAATGCTTTTCGGAAATTCAGAGTCACCACGGATTCTAGAAGACAACTACACTGGGCCATACATAGCGATGGAAAAGGATTTACTGCTGAAAATTACCTGTAAAGCTGTGGGCAAACCCAGACCATACATATACTGGGTAAAAGACAACGTATATCTCGACAAAGGTAACGCGAACTACGCGAACCTACCGACTGCGCCAGTGCACTTTATAGAATTATTTTTTGATACCTTTTTACTATTGCCATTGCCAAATATGTGTTCATCTTTACTTAACTGGTTGTTCATTTAATCGACATCGAACTGCGACATTGAAAAATAAAATTACCGTGATTGGTGAATCTACAAAACAGAAATATTGTAACTTGTAGCACTAGCATCGCATATATACGATAAACGAAAAACCTAAGAAATACGCTTAATTTACAGACAGCAGATATGATGTAGACATTACTGGGACACTGACAATTAAGTCACCGTCAGAGGACTTGAGCGGGTTTTATACATGCTTAGCGAAGAATGCTGTTGGTGTGGCCAACAAGACGGTTGCGGTGGAGATATATCGTGAGTAATTAGCACGTTATCACCTGGCCCCGATCACCCAGGGGAACCTAGCGGCAAATATTTTATATGGAACTAGGAAAAAATGATAATGTTCGGTTATGGCGCATCGCCGGACGCTGCCGCGTCACGCTCGCTTCGCGCGCTGTAGGATCGCAGATCACCTAACAACCCGTTATTTCCCCCTGGGGGAGCAGGCTAGGGGTTTCTAGTGGACAACAGCGTAAATAGGCTCTTATTTTTTCACATATTAAAATAAACTCCCGATTAAATGTAATGTCAGCCTATTTAGGAAAGATAAAACGCTAGAGTCATTCCCTTGAAAATAACAGATACCTACACATTATCAATGTAGGTGTATTTGTCATAATTTTCGATGTTGGACTTTCCAGCCTGTGTGATGGTTTTATTCCATAACAAGCCATTGGTTTTCAGCTGTACCACAGAAAGTTCAAGCTGATGAGTCCGAGTCCACAGTAACCTTCGTAGAGGGAAGCAGTGCTTCGGTAGAGTGTCCAATAAAGGCAGCGGCGACGCACAATAACTCCGTCACATGGTATAAGGTTCGATTCCATTGTGAAAAAATGCATGACAAATCTGAATTTGACACGAGAATTGTCAGTGGAACACACGCAGATGCAAAAATAGACTGCTACAATCAAATTTCTTCCTTTCGGCTCCGCCGTAGTCGGGCAAAAAAGGCGTATATCACAATTATAGTAACCATATATATTACAGAATCACTTGTTCGGTGTCTGTCTATTACTGCGACTATTATTGTTTTTTTAATCATCAATCGTAATCGTCATCCTTTTACCGTTTACCCGGTGTTTCCCTAAAGGAGCCCGGGCACAGATTATATAATACTTCTGCCCGGGGTCAACTTTGGCACCTAATCACAACATTTGGCGTAGACACTAGTATAGTTTTCAGAGAGAATACTACTGACAACTTGTATGGAAAAAATGACCATTTTGGAATTAATTTATAATAGCTTATTTTTTATGTGTAACGGATATATTATCAATTAAATAGTGTACCCAGCGACAGAATCCGACAAAATTTCAGACATCAAAAAAATGATAAATTAACTAGCTTCTGAAAAGTCGGAAAAAATATTATTAATTATTTTTGTCTTTATTTTGGTTCATTTACATTTGCTCTATAATATTCAAGATAAATCAAATCATACAAAAAAAGACAATGCATGCTTCACTTAAATTACATAATTACTTCCAGGTGGAAAGTTTGTCGGATTCTTGAATAAAGCATCTTAGAATAACATTTTAAAATGAAATCAACAAAAATAACGCTATTATAAATTAATGTTTTTCAAAACCGTTTTTTTTTTAACCTGACTGTTGCTATAAAAGGACGGACCCAATACAGCGGTCGAACTGCGTGGTTGGAGGGTGGCCTGGGGAAAATCCAGGGGAAGCCTCAGGCACGACCACGCGGGGATTTCAAAACCGTATTTTTCCTAGAGTATAAGTAGAGCAGTTTCCGCAGAACGCTCAACAAATCTTATTAGGCACTAAAATGTGGGTGCAAATAGTACTATATTGTAATCAAATTAAAATATTTATATACGATACTAGTGCCGAAGATAGGAAATTAGCAACGAGTGGTGATAAATTAAAACACTACGGAAGGGAGTGTTTTAAATCGACACGATTTGCGAATTACCTATTCGCACGTGTATCGTACAACGTTTTACTGTACATAAATATGGCTCTTTAAAGTTTCGACATATGCAAGGAAAGTGCTCTTTTCCGCACTAGTGCGGGAAAGTAACAACATATGTACTGTAGAAATATATACACATATATATTTTCAGGATGCCAAGCTAGTATCACACGGGCACTTGAATCTTCCCAACATATCTCGTCTCAACGACTCCACCTTCGCCTGTGTGGTCTCCAATGCTGTGGGATCTACGCACGCTAACCTTCGCCTCCTTGTGGAGTGGACACCAAGGTTTACTGGGGAGGTAGAGAGAGAGGTGACAGTGGTGCAAGGGGGGGATAAGTGGTTGGTGTGTGAGGTTGATGCTAGACCGATTGCCATGGTAAGATGTTCCACTTTTTATCCTTGAAAGGTATGGGCTAGGCTCGTAAAACACAGTTTCCCGGAGTGTGCACTTTCTGCAAAGGTGCACTTTCCGCAAAATGTACTCTCCCAAAATGTACACTTTCCCAATATGGAAACTTACCCGAAATGTGCACTTTTCCAAAACGCACGCTTTCCCAAAATGTACACTTTCCCATTTAGTGCACTTTCTCAAAAGGTACACCATACTCTTATAGTTTCGGTCTTTCTGTCCGTCCGACAGTCCGTCTGTCCGTCCATCCATCTATCCGTCTGTTTGCATTTACACTATTTCATAGAAACCCTTAGTACTCTAAGGGACACCCCTACCCCTGAAGTGTACTTTCCGGGAAAATATACCTTCTGCGAAAGTGCACATTCTGGGAAGTGCACTTTTAGAGACAATGTACTTTCCGGTCAAAATGATCATTCGAAAAAAATGCACCTTTACAGAAAGTGCACATTTCGGGAAAGTGTGTTTTACGAGCCTAACCCAAAGGTATTTAGGTTCTGAAGCAATTATTGCTGTGGTTTCTAATGCTATGGGCTCTACACATGCTATCCTCCATGTATTTGTGAAGTGGCGACTACAGTTCACTGGGGAGGTGGCGAGAGAGATGACAGTGGTGCCAGGGGGGATAAGTGGTTTGAGTGTGGAGTGTGTTGGGGAGTTTCATCTGTGTTCTCCGTAACTGTTGATGTGTGCGCCTGCGCCTATAATGAGAACAGCCGTGTCACTGCCACACAAATGAAACCTGCAAAGCTACAAGCCCACGCATAAATACTTACGTCTGTACAGTCAGCAAAAGTAGCTACGCAGAATAACACGCTTATAATGATCTACTCAGTTCTTGAGAGTCCGCAGTAAGCTCGGCCGAATTTCACCTTCCCATACAAACGGAGTTTCGTTCTCATTTTAAAACTACGCTACGTTTTTTTTGGATTGTGACGAAACTTTGCATACACAATGACATGAGGTATATCTGTGTCTGTAATTAGTATGGAGAATCGAGCTTAATGGGGACTCTTAAGCTTTTGACATTAGAGTCATGTGTAGGTCATTCAAGGCTTTACGACTTTGGTTACAGATAAAATGGTTGTTCAACTCCCGAATAATGTTGGGCCAGGACAAAGCTCGATTGAAACTAATGAATCTGCAATTGCACCATACGGGAGTGTACAAATGCATAGCCAGCAATAAACACGGCACTGTGGTGAGGCAGTTCAGTTTGGATGTCCTTGGTATGTTTTTTTTTATACAAACAAGCGTACGGCCTGCCTGATGGTAAGCGGACACAGCCTATAGACGCATGCAACTCCAAAGGAGTAACATGGGTGTTGCCGGCCCTTGATATGTTTGAGGATATGTTTGATATGTTGTCAAAAAAAACAAATTCCCTCGTTCTCAACAAAACGCATCCTCGGGAGCTCTGGCGACCTTGTTCACCTCCAGGAACACAACACTACTACAGAGCAAGTAGTAGTGTTATTACGGCTGTGGTCTTCTGCAAGGCGGAGGTACTTCGCCCAGTTGGGCTGCTGCAAACTCGAGCGGGATGACATTTCGCTGTGCCCTACCTCACCAAAAAATATACTGCTAGAAAACGCTTGAAATTTTGTCTATCCTATCATGCAAGAACATTTGCCAATGAAAATTGGATCAACTGCAATAGGAAATAGAAATGAATTTGTTTTGTTTTAAAATGAAGTCAAATGGAGAAAAACCAACGCAAGAGGTTAAATAATCACAAATAAGCTATCGCAAATTAATAGTAAACTGAAATTGTATATATTTTGAGATAAATACCTACATCATATCGTATCAATGTTTTTCTGTTAAATAAACATTTATGAATTTTGTTCCAGTGCCGCCTTTCATATCAGAGTTCGAGTTCTTAGACGTTCAGCTGAAGGAAGGAATGAACGCTACATTGGAATGTGACGCCAAAGGATCCCCTCAACCCGAAATTGAATGGACGAACAAGTTAGTAATTTTAAGTGTCACTAATCTATGCCAACCTCTTACTACATATCAATGGACTAGTACGTACTTAAAAACTGTAATTCCTGGTGGTAATTAAACAAAGAGACTAACCTTGAAATAGGGATGTTGACACCAAATCAAATAATCAAAAATAAGGGCATTGGGTAACCCTGTATTAGATAAAAAAAAAAATTATTTTTTACAGCGGCCGAGGATGTTTTTTAAATAATTGTTTAGAGGACCTCTTAATACGCATAGATATGTAAAATTAAAGGCGTTAAACAATATCGGAAACGAGATATTTAAGTTTGATGTTTTGTTTATAACTTTTCAATATGACCTGTGAAAATATTTATTGAAAATATCTCGGCTTCGATGTATTTTAGTCTATTTACATTTCATAACAAAATATGTTTGTTTTGAGTAGATTTATTATAATCTACCACTTTTACGACTGGCGCCTCATATAAATAAATTACAACAATTTTACCCAAACCCCTTTTCTTAGAAGTTTGAGGAGGTATATTCTGTCGTTTTTCCGCAAAACGCGCCTTCATATGAAACGACAATCATTTACTCGGTCTAACAAGCAACATGTAGAAGCTTCGAATTTTTTTGAGATAAGCACAATCCGGGATTTTCGTCTTTACGAATAAAGAGTCCACAACCATATTGGGGCGAGGACCAAATTCTTGGCCAGTAGTACAGGCACCGGCATCAATATCTGCCGAAACAAATCCGGCAAAAATATCTGACACGTCCTTATGGCATAAGACATAGAGTCGTGTCAGATATTTATGCGTGCTATGTTGTGGCAGATCTTATTGCTGGTGTTTGGTATTTTTTTGTGTCACAACGGAACTTTTTAACCACTACCGATTCACTAGGCTAACTACTGGCCAAGAATTTGGTCCTCAACCAATGTTGTATTGTTTTAGCAACCCCAACTGGCGAGTCGTCAACTCTTCACTCGTGACTACCAACGTAACTGTCAACTCTGAAGGCGTGTTCCGCTGCTCGGCGCGCAACTCGGGCGGCGCGGCGCGCGCGGCGTTCCGCGTGGCCGTCGCCGCGCCGCCCGCCGTCCACGAGCTCGTGCTGCTCACTGCACAGGGGACCACTGTCGACGGACGGGCCGAGCTTGTGGTATTCACTTCAGACCTAGTCTACGTCACTCTTCACTAACCACTACTTCACTCGTGACTACCAACGTAACTGTCAACTCTGAAGGCGTGTTCCGCTGCTCGGCGCGCAACTCGGGCGGCGCGGCGCGCGCGGCGTTCCGCGTGGCCGTCGCCGCGCCGCCCGCCGTCCACGAGCTCGTGCTGCTCACTGCACAGGGGACCACTGTCGACGGACGGGCCGAGCTTGTGGTATTCACTTCAGACCTAGTCTACGTCACTCTTCACTAACCACTACTTCACTCGTGACTACCAACGTAACTGTCAACTCTGAAGGCGTGTTCCGCTGCTCGGCGCGCAACTCGGGCGGCGCGGCGCGCGCGGCGTTCCGCGTGGCCGTCGCCGCGCCGCCCGCCGTCCACGAGCTCGTGCTGCTCACTGCACAGGGGACCACTGTCGACGGACGGGCCGAGCTTGTGGTATTCACTTCAGACCTAGTCTACGTCACTCTTCACTAACCACTACTTCACTCGTGACTACCAACGTAACTGTCAACTCTGAAGGCGTGTTCCGCTGCTCGGCGCGCAACTCGGGCGGCGCGGCGCGCGCGGCGTTCCGCGTGGCCGTCGCCGCGCCGCCCGCCGTCCACGAGCTCGTGCTGCTCACTGCACAGGGGACCACTGTCGACGGACGGGCCGAGCTTGTGGTATTCACTTCAGACCTAGTCTACGTCACTCTTCACTAACCACTACTTCACTCGTGACTACCAACGTAACTGTCAACTCTGAAGGCGTGTTCCGCTGCTCGGCGCGCAACTCGGGCGGCGCGGCGCGCGCGGCGTTCCGCGTGGCCGTCGCCGCGCCGCCCGCCGTCCACGAGCTCGTGCTGCTCACTGCACAGGGGACCACTGTCGACGGACGGGCCGAGCTTGTGGTATTCACTTCAGACCTAGTCTACGTCACTCTTCACTAACCACTACTTCACTCGTGACTACCAACGTAACTGTCAACTCTGAAGGCGTGTTCCGCTGCTCGGCGCGCAACTCGGGCGGCGCGGCGCGCGCGGCGTTCCGCGTGGCCGTCGCCGCGCCGCCCGCCGTCCACGAGCTCGTGCTGCTCACTGCACAGGGGACCACTGTCGACGGACGGGCCGAGCTTGTGGTATTCACTTCAGACCTAGTCTACGTCACTCTTCACTAACCACTACTTCACTCGTGACTACCAACGTAACTGTCAACTCTGAAGGCGTGTTCCGCTGCTCGGCGCGCAACTCGGGCGGCGCGGCGCGCGCGGCGTTCCGCGTGGCCGTCGCCGCGCCGCCCGCCGTCCACGAGCTCGTGCTGCTCACTGCACAGGGGACCACTGTCGACGGACGGGCCGAGCTTGTGGTATTCACTTCAGACCTAGTCTACGTCACTCTTCACTAACCACTACTTCACTCGTGACTACCAACGTAACTGTCAACTCTGAAGGCGTGTTCCGCTGCTCGGCGCGCAACTCGGGCGGCGCGGCGCGCGCGGCGTTCCGCGTGGCCGTCGCCGCGCCGCCCGCCGTCCACGAGCTCGTGCTGCTCACTGCACAGGGGACCACTGTCGACGGACGGGCCGAGCTTGTGGTATTCACTTCAGACCTAGTCTACGTCACTCTTCACTAACCACTACTTCACTCGTGACTACCAACGTAACTGTCAACTCTGAAGGCGTGTTCCGCTGCTCGGCGCGCAACTCGGGCGGCGCGGCGCGCGCGGCGTTCCGCGTGGCCGTCGCCGCGCCGCCCGCCGTCCACGAGCTCGTGCTGCTCACTGCACAGGGGACCACTGTCGACGGACGGGCCGAGCTTGTGGTATTCACTTCAGACCTAGTCTACGTCACTCTTCACTAACCACTACTTCACTCGTGACTACCAACGTAACTGTCAACTCTGAAGGCGTGTTCCGCTGCTCGGCGCGCAACTCGGGCGGCGCGGCGCGCGCGGCGTTCCGCGTGGCCGTCGCCGCGCCGCCCGCCGTCCACGAGCTCGTGCTGCTCACTGCACAGGGGACCACTGTCGACGGACGGGCCGAGCTTGTGGTATTCACTTCAGACCTAGTCTACGTCACTCTTCACTAACCACTACTTCACTCGTGACTACCAACGTAACTGTCAACTCTGAAGGCGTGTTCCGCTGCTCGGCGCGCAACTCGGGCGGCGCGGCGCGCGCGGCGTTCCGCGTGGCCGTCGCCGCGCCGCCCGCCGTCCACGAGCTCGTGCTGCTCACTGCACAGGGGACCACTGTCGACGGACGGGCCGAGCTTGTGGTATTCACTTCAGACCTAGTCTACGTCACTCTTCACTAACCACTACTTCACTCGTGACTACCAACGTAACTGTCAACTCTGAAGGCGTGTTCCGCTGCTCGGCGCGCAACTCGGGCGGCGCGGCGCGCGCGGCGTTCCGCGTGGCCGTCGCCGCGCCGCCCGCCGTCCACGAGCTCGTGCTGCTCACTGCACAGGGGACCACTGTCGACGGACGGGCCGAGCTTGTGGTATTCACTTCAGACCTAGTCTACGTCACTCTTCACTAACCACTACTTCACTCGTGACTACCAACGTAACTGTCAACTCTGAAGGCGTGTTCCGCTGCTCGGCGCGCAACTCGGGCGGCGCGGCGCGCGCGGCGTTCCGCGTGGCCGTCGCCGCGCCGCCCGCCGTCCACGAGCTCGTGCTGCTCACTGCACAGGGGACCACTGTCGACGGACGGGCCGAGCTTGTGGTATTCACTTCAGACCTAGTCTACGTCACTCTTCACTAACCACTACTTCACTCGTGACTACCAACGTAACTGTCAACTCTGAAGGCGTGTTCCGCTGCTCGGCGCGCAACTCGGGCGGCGCGGCGCGCGCGGCGTTCCGCGTGGCCGTCGCCGCGCCGCCCGCCGTCCACGAGCTCGTGCTGCTCACTGCACAGGGGACCACTGTCGACGGACGGGCCGAGCTTGTGGTATTCACTTCAGACCTAGTCTACGTCACTCTTCACTAACCACTACTTCACTCGTGACTACCAACGTAACTGTCAACTCTGAAGGCGTGTTCCGCTGCTCGGCGCGCAACTCGGGCGGCGCGGCGCGCGCGGCGTTCCGCGTGGCCGTCGCCGCGCCGCCCGCCGTCCACGAGCTCGTGCTGCTCACTGCACAGGGGACCACTGTCGACGGACGGGCCGAGCTTGTGGTATTCACTTCAGACCTAGTCTACGTCACTCTTCACTAACCACTACTTCACTCGTGACTACCAACGTAACTGTCAACTCTGAAGGCGTGTTCCGCTGCTCGGCGCGCAACTCGGGCGGCGCGGCGCGCGCGGCGTTCCGCGTGGCCGTCGCCGCGCCGCCCGCCGTCCACGAGCTCGTGCTGCTCACTGCACAGGGGACCACTGTCGACGGACGGGCCGAGCTTGTGGTATTCACTTCAGACCTAGTCTACGTCACTCTTCACTAACCACTACTTCACTCGTGACTACCAACGTAACTGTCAACTCTGAAGGCGTGTTCCGCTGCTCGGCGCGCAACTCGGGCGGCGCGGCGCGCGCGGCGTTCCGCGTGGCCGTCGCCGCGCCGCCCGCCGTCCACGAGCTCGTGCTGCTCACTGCACAGGGGACCACTGTCGACGGACGGGCCGAGCTTGTGGTATTCACTTCAGACCTAGTCTACGTCACTCTTCACTAACCACTACTTCACTCGTGACTACCAACGTAACTGTCAACTCTGAAGGCGTGTTCCGCTGCTCGGCGCGCAACTCGGGCGGCGCGGCGCGCGCGGCGTTCCGCGTGGCCGTCGCCGCGCCGCCCGCCGTCCACGAGCTCGTGCTGCTCACTGCACAGGGGACCACTGTCGACGGACGGGCCGAGCTTGTGGTATTCACTTCAGACCTAGTCTACGTCACTCTTCACTAACCACTACTTCACTCGTGACTACCAACGTAACTGTCAACTCTGAAGGCGTGTTCCGCTGCTCGGCGCGCAACTCGGGCGGCGCGGCGCGCGCGGCGTTCCGCGTGGCCGTCGCCGCGCCGCCCGCCGTCCACGAGCTCGTGCTGCTCACTGCACAGGGGACCACTGTCGACGGACGGGCCGAGCTTGTGGTATTCACTTCAGACCTAGTCTACGTCACTCTTCACTAACCACTACTTCACTCGTGACTACCAACGTAACTGTCAACTCTGAAGGCGTGTTCCGCTGCTCGGCGCGCAACTCGGGCGGCGCGGCGCGCGCGGCGTTCCGCGTGGCCGTCGCCGCGCCGCCCGCCGTCCACGAGCTCGTGCTGCTCACTGCACAGGGGACCACTGTCGACGGACGGGCCGAGCTTGTGGTATTCACTTCAGACCTAGTCTACGTCACTCTTCACTAACCACTACTTCACTCGTGACTACCAACGTAACTGTCAACTCTGAAGGCGTGTTCCGCTGCTCGGCGCGCAACTCGGGCGGCGCGGCGCGCGCGGCGTTCCGCGTGGCCGTCGCCGCGCCGCCCGCCGTCCACGAGCTCGTGCTGCTCACTGCACAGGGGACCACTGTCGACGGACGGGCCGAGCTTGTGGTATTCACTTCAGACCTAGTCTACGTCACTCTTCACTAACCACTACTTCACTCGTGACTACCAACGTAACTGTCAACTCTGAAGGCGTGTTCCGCTGCTCGGCGCGCAACTCGGGCGGCGCGGCGCGCGCGGCGTTCCGCGTGGCCGTCGCCGCGCCGCCCGCCGTCCACGAGCTCGTGCTGCTCACTGCACAGGGGACCACTGTCGACGGACGGGCCGAGCTTGTGGTATTCACTTCAGACCTAGTCTACGTCACTCTTCACTAACCACTACTTCACTCGTGACTACCAACGTAACTGTCAACTCTGAAGGCGTGTTCCGCTGCTCGGCGCGCAACTCGGGCGGCGCGGCGCGCGCGGCGTTCCGCGTGGCCGTCGCCGCGCCGCCCGCCGTCCACGAGCTCGTGCTGCTCACTGCACAGGGGACCACTGTCGACGGACGGGCCGAGCTTGTGGTATTCACTTCAGACCTAGTCTACGTCACTCTTCACTAACCACTACTTCACTCGTGACTACCAACGTAACTGTCAACTCTGAAGGCGTGTTCCGCTGCTCGGCGCGCAACTCGGGCGGCGCGGCGCGCGCGGCGTTCCGCGTGGCCGTCGCCGCGCCGCCCGCCGTCCACGAGCTCGTGCTGCTCACTGCACAGGGGACCACTGTCGACGGACGGGCCGAGCTTGTGGTATTCACTTCAGACCTAGTCTACGTCACTCTTCACTAACCACTACTTCACTCGTGACTACCAACGTAACTGTCAACTCTGAAGGCGTGTTCCGCTGCTCGGCGCGCAACTCGGGCGGCGCGGCGCGCGCGGCGTTCCGCGTGGCCGTCGCCGCGCCGCCCGCCGTCCACGAGCTCGTGCTGCTCACTGCACAGGGGACCACTGTCGACGGACGGGCCGAGCTTGTGGTATTCACTTCAGACCTAGTCTACGTCACTCTTCACTAACCACTACTTCACTCGTGACTACCAACGTAACTGTCAACTCTGAAGGCGTGTTCCGCTGCTCGGCGCGCAACTCGGGCGGCGCGGCGCGCGCGGCGTTCCGCGTGGCCGTCGCCGCGCCGCCCGCCGTCCACGAGCTCGTGCTGCTCACTGCACAGGGGACCACTGTCGACGGACGGGCCGAGCTTGTGGTATTCACTTCAGACCTAGTCTACGTCACTCTTCACTAACCACTACTTCACTCGTGACTACCAACGTAACTGTCAACTCTGAAGGCGTGTTCCGCTGCTCGGCGCGCAACTCGGGCGGCGCGGCGCGCGCGGCGTTCCGCGTGGCCGTCGCCGCGCCGCCCGCCGTCCACGAGCTCGTGCTGCTCACTGCACAGGGGACCACTGTCGACGGACGGGCCGAGCTTGTGGTATTCACTTCAGACCTAGTCTACGTCACTCTTCACTAACCACTACTTCACTCGTGACTACCAACGTAACTGTCAACTCTGAAGGCGTGTTCCGCTGCTCGGCGCGCAACTCGGGCGGCGCGGCGCGCGCGGCGTTCCGCGTGGCCGTCGCCGCGCCGCCCGCCGTCCACGAGCTCGTGCTGCTCACTGCACAGGGGACCACTGTCGACGGACGGGCCGAGCTTGTGGTATTCACTTCAGACCTAGTCTACGTCACTCTTCACTAACCACTACTTCACTCGTGACTACCAACGTAACTGTCAACTCTGAAGGCGTGTTCCGCTGCTCGGCGCGCAACTCGGGCGGCGCGGCGCGCGCGGCGTTCCGCGTGGCCGTCGCCGCGCCGCCCGCCGTCCACGAGCTCGTGCTGCTCACTGCACAGGGGACCACTGTCGACGGACGGGCCGAGCTTGTGGTATTCACTTCAGACCTAGTCTACGTCACTCTTCACTAACCACTACTTCACTCGTGACTACCAACGTAACTGTCAACTCTGAAGGCGTGTTCCGCTGCTCGGCGCGCAACTCGGGCGGCGCGGCGCGCGCGGCGTTCCGCGTGGCCGTCGCCGCGCCGCCCGCCGTCCACGAGCTCGTGCTGCTCACTGCACAGGGGACCACTGTCGACGGACGGGCCGAGCTTGTGGTATTCACTTCAGACCTAGTCTACGTCACTCTTCACTAACCACTACTTCACTCGTGACTACCAACGTAACTGTCAACTCTGAAGGCGTGTTCCGCTGCTCGGCGCGCAACTCGGGCGGCGCGGCGCGCGCGGCGTTCCGCGTGGCCGTCGCCGCGCCGCCCGCCGTCCACGAGCTCGTGCTGCTCACTGCACAGGGGACCACTGTCGACGGACGGGCCGAGCTTGTGGTATTCACTTCAGACCTAGTCTACGTCACTCTTCACTAACCACTACTTCACTCGTGACTACCAACGTAACTGTCAACTCTGAAGGCGTGTTCCGCTGCTCGGCGCGCAACTCGGGCGGCGCGGCGCGCGCGGCGTTCCGCGTGGCCGTCGCCGCGCCGCCCGCCGTCCACGAGCTCGTGCTGCTCACTGCACAGGGGACCACTGTCGACGGACGGGCCGAGCTTGTGGTATTCACTTCAGACCTAGTCTACGTCACTCTTCACTAACCACTACTTCACTCGTGACTACCAACGTAACTGACAACTCTGAAGGCGTGTTCCGCTGCTCGGCGCGCAACTCGGGCGGCGCGGCCCGCGCGGCGTTCCGCGTGGCCGTCGCCGCGCCGCCCGCCGTCCACGAGCTCGTGCTGCTCACTGCACAGGGGACCACTGTCGACGGACGGGCCGAGCTTGTGGTATTCACTTCAGACCTAGTCTACGTCACTCTTCACTAACCACTACTTCACTCGTGACTACCAACGTAACTGTCAACTCTGAAGGCGTGTTCCGCTGCTCGGCGCGCAACTCGGGCGGCGCGGCGCGCGCGGCGTTCCGCGTGGCCGTCGCCGCGCCGCCCGCCGTCCACGAGCTCGTGCTGCTCACTGCACAGGGGACCACTGTCGACGGACGGGCCGAGCTTGTGGTATTCACTTCAGACCTAATCTACGTCACTCTTCACTAACCACTACTTCACTCGTGACTACCAACGTAACTGTCAACTCTGAAGGCGTGTTCCGCTGCTCGGCGCGCAACTCGGGCGGCGCGGCGCGCGCGGCGTTCCGCGTGGCCGTCGCCGCGCCGCCCGCCGTCCACGAGCTCGTGCTGCTCACTGCACAGGGGACCACTGTCGACGGACGGGCCGAGCTTGTGGTATTCACTTCAGACCTAGTCTACGTCACTCTTCACTAACCACTACTTCACTCGTGACTACCAACGTAACTGTCAACTCTGAAGGCGTGTTCCGCTGCTCGGCGCGCAACTCGGGCGGCGCGGCGCGCGCGGCGTTCCGCGTGGCCGTCGCCGCGCCGCCCGCCGTCCACGAGCTCGTGCTGCTCACTGCACAGGGGACCACTGTCGACGGACGGGCCGAGCTTGTGGTATTCACTTCAGACCTAGTCTACGTCACTCTTCACTAACCACTACTTCACTCGTGACTACCAACGTAACTGTCAACTCTGAAGGCGTGTTCCGCTGCTCGGCGCGCAACTCGGGCGGCGCGGCGCGCGCGGCGTTCCGCGTGGCCGTCGCCGCGCCGCCCGCCGTCCACGAGCTCGTGCTGCTCACTGCACAGGGGACCACTGTCGACGGACGGGCCGAGCTTGTGGTATTCACTTCAGACCTAGTCTACGTCACTCTTCACTAACCACTACTTCACTCGTGACTACCAACGTAACTGTCAACTCTGAAGGCGTGTTCCGCTGCTCGGCGCGCAACTCGGGCGGCGCGGCGCGCGCGGCGTTCCGCGTGGCCGTCGCCGCGCCGCCCGCCGTCCACGAGCTCGTGCTGCTCACTGCACAGGGGACCACTGTCGACGGACGGGCCGAGCTTGTGGTATTCACTTCAGACCTAGTCTACGTCACTCTTCACTAACCACTACTTCACTCGTGACTACCAACGTAACTGTCAACTCTGAAGGCGTGTTCCGCTGCTCGGCGCGCAACTCGGGCGGCGCGGCGCGCGCGGCGTTCCGCGTGGCCGTCGCCGCGCCGCCCGCCGTCCACGAGCTCGTGCTGCTCACTGCACAGGGGACCACTGTCGACGGACGGGCCGAGCTTGTGGTATTCACTTCAGACCTAGTCTACGTCACTCTTCACTAACCACTACTTCACTTGTGGCTACCAATAACAAACGTAACAGCCACCCTGACTACTACAACGTAACCAAAGACTCCAAAGATCTTATTTAATCCCTTACTTGGAAAGACTAGACGTGTACCCATATGTGCAAGATCCACATTTCAGGAAAATGGTTGCGTGATTCTTTAATCTTATGCTAATTTGGCCTTTAAAGAAATTTAAGTTTAACTAGCACTAGTTTTACGCAATCGACTGTCATCTGACCTTCTAACCCAGAGGGAAAACTAGACCTTATTGGGATATACCGGTTTCCTCACGATATATTTAGTATATAAATTCCGAAAAACTCCGGCTCGCACCGGGATTTGAACCCACGACTGCCGCTTGACAGCCGCAGTCCAGAATCACTAGGCTACCGTAGCTCACGCAATGTATAAATTGTATTCGTAATAAATCCGGTTTGAAGGACCAAACTAAGTTAAATACTATTTTCAGGTTGGCAGCAACACAAGACTGTCCTGCATAGCTTCAGGCAAACCTACTCCCAGTATACAATGGATTAAAAACGGCAGGGTACTCAGCGAAAACCTCCAAGACATCAGTTATGCGGACCTAGTATTCAACAATGTGAATACTAGTAGTTCAGGAGTGTACTCTTGTGTAGCAAGCAATGAAGGGGGGATGGATGATAGGAGAATCAAGGTAGATGTGCTAGGTGTGTAAAACGAATTGAATAAGGCATTTTTCTCAACATATAAGTTAAAATTTCATATGTATGTGTGGCTATCCGCAGCAGAACCAAGGTAACCGATATAGCCCTCCGGATCGCTAAACTTAAGTGGCAGTGGGCGGGGCACATAGCTCATAACGAGGGCCATGTTTGGAGTTTCTCTGCGTGGTCGCATCAGAAATGAGGCTATCCGCAGCAGAACCAAGGTAACCGATATAGCCCTCCGGATCACGCGGGGCACATAGCACGTATAACCGATGGCCGTTGGGGCGGAAAGGTTCTCGAGTGGCGACCACGTACCGGAAGGCGCAGCGTGGGTAGGCCCCCGACAAGGTGGACTGATGACCTGGTAAAGGTTGCGGGAGTCCGCTGGATGCGGGTGGCGCGGGATCGGTCACTTTGGCACTCTTTGGGGGAGGCCTATGTCCAGCAGTGGACGTCTTTCGGCTGATATGATGATGATGATGTGTGAAGAACATTATTAGTTTTTTTACACTGTTCTAAACACAATAAAATCACCTCCTGTTTTGTTAAAGTATTCTGTTAATCGCCAACAAGTATTCGTCTTTATCGCACTTGCAAGGTTTATCTTATCTTATCCAGATGAGGGCCCTTTCGGATGCACTTCGACCCAGTGGGATTTTTTGTGCATTTGCCCTCTCCTTATGTCTACTCCCAGCCTCGCTCCATCATTTCCACAAAGCGCATGATGCAGCTCAGCGGGAGTACCTTGAATTCCTTTGGTTGCGGATATCCGTTACCAAAGTAACCCATTCTTTGTCTGGCAAGGGCACTTGCAAGGTTGGTAGAAAAGGAAGGATGCATTGCAGCCATTAGCATTATTGTGGTAGAGGCAGAAATTTCTTACTTTTGACGTGTTTTCAGAACCTCCGAAAATATTCAAGACCCTGTTCCAAAATTGGAATTCTACGGAACAAGAAACACGGGTGGAGGTGATATCCGGCCAAGCGTTTAATCTCCATTGCCATCCTTTTGGGAACCCTATGCCCGAAGTATACTGGTTCAAAGATGGTATCCCATTGAGGTAAAATTTATCGCTCTTACTTTATTTCCGACACAATTTTTCGCTTGAGTTAGATGAGGCGGCAGATTTTGCCACCTAGTCTCACAAACCTCTCACTCGTGCCATGAGATTGTTTCACTCTTAAAAACACACCTTGTGAGTTTCCCTTTTGAACGGCCAATGAGTTAAAGTTATCGTGACAGTATCAAAGTATATTTTGAAATGATTTGCAATTAGAGGAATCTCTCTATCGTTCCTCTAGTGTCTTGGTTCTGTTCGAACCTCATATTCAACCCAACTGGGAAAGTACCTCCGCCTTGCATAAGACCACAGCCATAATAACACTACTACTTGCTCTGTAGTAGTGTTGTGTTCCTGGAGGTGAGCAAGGTCGCCAGAGCTCCCGAGGATGCGTTATGTTGAGAGCGAGGGAACTTGTTCCTTCAGCTGTCAACACGGCGAATCCTCAAACATATCAAGGGTCGGCAACGCCCGTGTTACTTTTTGGAGTTGCATGCGTGTATAGGCTGCGGTGTCCACTTGCCATCAGGCCGGACGCTTGTTTGCCACCGTCGTATTAAAGAACATAATTGTACGATTCCAGACTATTCGACGACAGCATGGTCTCCACCGACTTCGGCGAGGTGATCCAGTCGCGCGCGGCGCGACAGCAGCAGAGCGGGAATTACTCGTGCGTGGCCAGGAACAGTGTTGGCAACGCCAGCGTTACGTATTTGGTTGATGTTTTAGGTATGAAATCATGAAGAGAATAACTTTTTTCTCTACTATGGGTCTTATCTTATCTTATCTAGATGAGGGCCCTTTCGGATACGCTTAGACCCAGTGGGATCTTTTGTGCATTTGCCCTCTCCTTTATACCTACTGCCAAGCTCGCTCCATCATTTCCACTAAACGGATGATACAGTTCAGCGGGAGCACCTTGAATTCCTTTGGTTGCGGATAGCCATTACCAAAGTAATTCATTCTTTGTCTGGCAAGGGCATGACATTGAAACAATAAGTGTTCCATAGTCTCATCCTCCTCGCCACACATTCTACAGTCTAAACTATCCGATACTCCCATCTAGGTCAAGAGATCCTTGACCCCGAAGTGACCTGATATGATTCTGAGTTGCTTCTTACTGGATACCCTATATTTATTTTGGGTTCTAGGTCTCTACAGAAAGAACAAACTGGTTCAAAGGAAAGCAAGTGGAACTTTAAAGAAAGATCGTATTTTTTTTGTTTCGTTTCGATTTAGAACAAATGACAATTCAAAACTGTTATCGAAGCAGCTTGGTTTAAATTCCATTGATATTTTATAAGCGGTCCCAGGAGGACATAACGGCAATTATTTACCTACTTTAATCTTGGCATGTAATATCGCCAGGGTTTGAGGCACGCACTATGTTTGAGGGCAGAAATGTGCATTTACGCTGTCACTACAGCGAATCTTCATAATCATCATCATCATCAGCCTATATACGTCCCACTGCTGGGCACAGGCCTCCTCTCATGTATGAGAGGGAACGGGCAATTGAAATGAAATTAAATGAAAATTGACAAAAACATGTTACATACAGATAAGAGTCGTTGGGGTCCTGAGCTAGGATTCCCTGTGTTATATTATACTTTTAAAAGGCATCGCACATGGGATATGGGATGTAAACCTATACATTTTAAGTGGACGCATTTGGTACAGTCCCCGGCATTAATATCTGCCATAACAAGGTAGGCGTAGGCGGATAAAAATATCAGATACGTTCTAATGATCCTATACATAGAGTCGTGTCAGATATTTATGTCATCATCATATCAGCCGAAAGATATCCACTGCTGGACATAGGCCGCGCCCAAAGAGTGCTAAAGTGACCGGTCCTGCGCCACCTGCGTCCAGCAGACTCCTGCGACCTTTACCAGGTCATCAGTCCACCTTGTGTCTACCCACGCCACGCCTTCCGGTACGTGGTCGCCACTCGAGAACCTTTCCACCCTAACGGCCATCGGTTCTACGTGCTATGTGCCCCGCCCACTGCCACTTATGTTTAGTGATCCGGAGGGCTACATCGGTTACCTTGGTTCTGCTGCGGATAGCCTCATTTCTGATGCGATAACGCAGAGAAACTCCCAACATGGCCCTCTCCATTGGCCTTTGGGTGACTTTGAGCTTTCTTATGAGGCCCATAGTAAGCGACCACGTTTCAGTGCCATAACTATGTCATCACTGGCAACACACTGGTCAGACTCTCGTCTTGAGACACTGCCGAATATTGGACGAAAAGATGTGCCGTAGCTTCCCGAACGCTGCCCAGCCGAGTCGGATTCGACGAATGACCTCTTTCTAGAAGTTGGACCTACCTAACATAAAATATCTGATACGTCCTAATGAAGAGTTATGTCAAATATTTACGTACATTTTACAAAATTGCTTCAATCAATCTTTCAGTTCCACCTCCACCGCCCAAAGATTCACACTCTATGGCCGCTCGTGTTGGCAAGCCACTAACTCTGACCTGCCCTGTGGCAGGCAGTCCCGCTCCGTACGTGACGTGGCTCAAACAACCCTACACGGAACTCGCTAACACGTTGAGGCTGTCGCTCTCTGAAGACAACATTACCTTGGTAAGAGTGTATTATCAATGCCACCACAATACAAAGATTCACACTCCATGGCCACTCATATCTCATATTGGCAAGCTACTAACGCTGAAAAAATTCAACCGTCTAACTATCGCGGTTCATGACATACAGTCTGGTGACAGACGGACGGACAGCGGAATCTTCGTAATAGGGTCCCGTTTTACCCATTGGGTACGGAACCCTAAAAGAGAGAGAGAAGGTTATAAGCGCTCCAAATGTGGCACATGAACTTGCCTCAGTTCCGGTTGTCAATGGACATATATAAACGTGTCTCAGTTGTCAAATGTGGTGGCCATTTTTAAACACGGAATTTCGTATTGACAACGTATATCTACGTACCTCTTTTATATTACATCATTATTTCTTTATATTTCTCAAGTATTGAAACTTCCAGACAATACAAAACTCAGAAACAGCTGACTCCGGCCTCTACTCCTGCATTATGACCAACAAAGTCGGCACCACCGAAGTGATGTTCGACGTGACTATCGAAAAGTCGCCATCCATTGCTGGCAATGTAGGCGCTAGTATCAGCGAAACGCGAACCGTGCCGTTGCGGAGGAGCCTTGTACTGAAATGCGAAGTTGACGGCCATCCCATGCCGAGAATCACTTGGCTGAAGGTAGGTAGTACTTTAATGTTTATTTATTTGAGATATTTATTAAACAGTGGTTTACAAAAATGGGTTATATAGACACTGCTTAATTTTACAGCTTTTTTATAGTTTGTACTATAAAAAATATTATTATTATTATTATATAATAAATTCTAGTGACGTATCTGTAAGTTTGTACTGGAACAAATACTCCAGCTCATCACACAAATAAATGCCCGTACCGGGATTCGAACCCGGGACCTCTGACCAACTAGGCTAAAGCGGTCGTCGTATATATTACAGGACACCCTGCAACTAAGCGGCAACTCGAGCAACATTCAACATGTGATCGGCAACAGTCTACTGGTAGTGTGGAGCGTGTCGCCCCGCGACGCGGGACAGTACATCTGCGTGGCCGAGAACCAAGCGGGCGCCGCGCATAGGCGATACAATATTATCGCACAAGGTATCCTATAGGGAAATTTCATTGAGGCACTGAGGTCAAAAAAAAGTAGCAAAAAGTAAAAAAAAAACTGCAGACTTTCAAACAAACAAGAGGCCGTAGGTTTGAAGCCCGGCTTGTATAGTTTGGATTATTTGAACTGAGTTCATGAATAGCGTTTGTTTGCGGTCAGCGCGTGCCAATTTTGCAAAAAAATATTACCGCCACTTATAATGTTCATTGAATAATGAACTCTATCTTCTTTTACAATAGATTCCAAATTATTCTCGCTTAGAACGGGTTTTTTTTAATATTTTAGTCCATTTTGAATCTATTGAATAAGACAATAGAGTTCATTATACAATGAACATTTTATGTGGCGCTAACCTTTTTCTTGCAAAAAATGGCACGCGTCCGACCACACCCGTCGTATTGCGTCTTTGAGATTGCCAAATCCGTTAAGTATGTGCACGGTTTGAATTAAGAGACATATATACAGGGATCGGAAATTCGGAAGCTTTTGTACCTATTCTGTGGCCTCAGTACCTACACCGCGTTGTTGTTGAGTAGCATGGAGACGGATTCTATATACTTTTACTAATAAACTTTCCGGGATTTCCTGGAATACCGAAAATTAGGATAATATAAAGTACACATATGTATTAAAGTACATAATTAGTTTATTTAAATACTTACGTATGTGTATACGTAATAAAGTATTTTAATAAACTATTTTAGTTATTCCTACTTACAAAATGTAATTTAATTCATGTGTTAATTTAACTAACAGAACAGTATTAGCTTACATCAAACTAAAATTGTATTGTTACTTTTATTAAAAAAAAATGGTACAAACGAAATTAAAACAAATGTACCCATCCATACAATAGTGAACAGGTAATCAACCTACACCGACACACGGTATATTTGCATTTCCGTCCTAGTCTAATGTTTAGCAGGTAGAAAAGGACGGCAATACAATTGCTTGATAGCGATATTAGCGATATCTTTACGACGGCGGCGGTGTCTTTTTAGTACGGTTATATAGATAAGAACTCAGGTAGTTTTAAAGGGTTGGGGATAGGAACGCAGCTAGGTTTTATAGGGACGTTCATGATTCATTCGTTGCTGTACTTTACATGTATTCGGGTGTCAAATGTGCTCTGTTTTCACGTCTCTACTTGGCTATTGAACAACAATTTATGATTGGATTTTGTTATTTAGTGTGTTTATTTACGCGTTTTTTTTACATTTGTGTGGAGCGTTGGCCGACTGGGGCGACCTGATCCATATAAAAAAACACGTTATATAAAATATTCCTAATATTCTGTAATCAAAACACAATACCCCTACCTATTACGCCCTTAAAAGGACCACCACTATTTTTTGTTACACCCTGTATGTCGTTAAAACTGTTTGCCAACGCGTATGTTATCATTGCCAATACAATCTCGGAATCCCGGAACAATATTTAAAATATTATTTTTAAGAAGCCAACTCCATCCTTGCTTAGCTTTTTCCGGGGTTTTGCTAGAAGTAGGTACAAAAGCTTCCGAATTTCCGATCCCTGCATATATACCATATGTGTAGTTACTAGAGCACTATTTTTTTTGACGTAAATTATGTACATAACGGATTGGGCAATCTCACCGAGTCTAACAAATAAGTTGTTAGACTTGAATGCTATCTCTACTATACTACTGAGTTGGTTACGCCTTTAGCCTCTCCGGCTAACGTCGGTCACAACTTGCTGTCGCGCGACTGAGCGTCCCCTGTCACACTCGCACCGTGCAAATTAGAACGAGGACGGTAGATGCTTCTCGACTCGCGTCGCGGCGCGGCGTTCATCGTGCTAGTCCCTAGCTGGTGGCGTCGCCCGATCGCGCTAGGCTAGGAGCACACGCTATGCGGCGAACGTGTCTCTGTCTGTGAGCTGGGATGCCATGATTTTAATTTTCTTGTTGCCAGACATCGGTTTTGCTAAACAGACGCCTCCTGTACGCAAGTACTACGATTCATTCTGTGGTGTTTTGTTCTAGTCCCCGGCAAATGGGGCGAGTGGTCGCAATGGGGCTACTGCAATGTGACCTGCGGGCTCGGGCGGCAAACGAGGACCCGGCTCTGCCGGTACAGCGACGACACTGTCACCGTTGGTACGTCAATTGGCCCCATTAGTAATGTACACTCGAAATCAAAAGTACCTGAACACCTGGGTACCTTCACTGTTATCCGTAAAATAAGTAAAAAAATTAACAGATAGATAGGTAGCTGGCTCCCAACCAGAGGTACAGGGGAAAATGTGGAATGATACTTGGCAGTCTGCTCAGTTTTTATTCTTTTTTGTGTTTTTTTTCCTGAACAAATATACCTGCTTACAACTTGATAAAAAAAAGTGTTACTACAGTATCAACCCATTTCTCCTAAAAGTTACAATTTTACAATTCTTACCTGGCAACACTAAGTCGCTTTTTGACCTGTTTTGTAAACAGGCAACACAGGTCAAATAGCTACATTTAGAGTTGTAAAATGGTATTATTGTACCACTCGTATTATTATTATTTCATGCATTAGAATGGATAAAAGGGCAAATTGGTTTCTCCTAGACTAACGAGACATAAGTATGACTTCAATTTGTGGATAGTGAGTACTTCGAAAGCACAATTCAGTTTGGCAAACTTATAAAATCATACTTACTCCGCCAGCGCGCCCTATTCTCTGCGATCTCCCAGTTTTTTGCGTGCAGCTATTCTGTAACTTGGTTTAAGCTCACCTCAACGCTCACCCACAAATATATCTTGACACCGCGATGCGTAGTAACTAAGCGTAGTTAGAGGTCTAGCCGTGACCGGCGGGGTGAGCCGCATTAGCGCGTAGCGAATAACACCCCAGGGCGCGAAGGTCTTCCTCTACCTCGTCCTTCTAACCATATCTAGGCTGAACAACCGGTCTTAGACCGCTCGGCCGTACTAGGTAGGCTCTCTCAGTAGGGGTAGGCAGGGGGGGTAGGCTCACCGCCCTGTCTACTGGCATTCTCTCAAGGTGTCCAAGCACTGGGGTCAAGGAGTCAAGCAACGTCTTCTGCCAGTTCCTGGTTCTTGCGGATTCTCCAGCTACCATCTGTGCTGGGCCCAAGATCTCCCGAAATATCTTCCATTGGGCAACAAGAAGCTTGTTATACAGGGTGACATTTTAATCAGTGTCCAAATTCAAGTATAAGATTCTTCAGCAAAATTATAAAATACGTTTTTTTTGTTTCATATCATTCATTACAAAAAAGAATAATAATTGTTGCTTGAAGTTATCCCAAAAAAACCTTGCCGCGCGGGCACCTCAGCGGTTCAGCCTCCACCTCCTTTGGCCCCGCCCCGCTCCGCGCGGTACTGGATGCCCAGTAACCAGTAAACCACGCAGTACGAATAATTCTTTTGGGACAGACAAATTATAATTTTAAAAATACCTACCACTTTTTTTTCAAAAATGGAGTCTAAAAATTTGGACACTGATTAAAATGTCACCCTGTATTCCATTAGTGTGAGTTCACGATTCACAATACATTAGGCCTGGTCCAATAAAAAAAAAAAAAAAAAACTTTTTTTCTATGACGTTTCGTTACTGTAATACGTATTTCAGATGAGAATAGCAAATCTGACAGGATCGTCCTCGACCAGTCGACGTGCAAGGGACTCGGATCGGAGCTGAGGAAGTGTCGCATGCCGCCTTGTGAGGTAAACATTTAGTTTTATTAGCGATTAGGCACAGCATACTGAGACTGTATGTATACAAATAGGATGTAATGGAATAAGAACCATATGGTGGATCATCATGTAAGCCTTACTGTGTACAACCTATGGTAGCGGGCTGCAACGTTGCTAGGTAGCCAATGAACCGGTCAGGTACACAATGGATCATTGCATGGATTTAGTTTAAATAATCTCTGTATGCAAATACCAAATAAGGAAAACATAAGGCAATTTATGAAATGTAACATTTATAATGTGAAAAAAAGACACATGTTGACTAGCTGCTGTACTGTAATAGTACATTACTACAGAGGTCGGGAAGTAAGGGATTGCCGGCCGAGTACCTAGGTACCTACGTATAGGATAGTTATGAGACTTATGAGGCGGGCAACCCCTTTTCACGCCGAGGTATGTATAGCGTTTTTCTCAAACATGCATTGGAATAAATAAATAAAAACCAAGAAATGTAACTTTAATTTTTAATACAGTTGCTCAAAAAGTGGTACTTTTTGTGGCTGCGTAGCGTACGAGAAGCTCAATTTCTCGAACTAGTGTTTTTCACTTTTTAGTTCCATGTGTGTGATTTGATTGGTTTAAGCAAATCTAGTTGGCCGCGCGCCACTAGAATTCTGCTCTGTGATTGGTTGAAAAAAATCTAGATGGCCACGCGCTCCAAGAATACTACTGTATACTGCTCTGTGACTGGTTGAAATATTGAAGCTGCGCGCTTCACTCGCACTGATATGGAAGTGAAGTTGTAAATTTCGTAAAGTTATTTTCGCAATTGTATTAAAAAACGTCGTTTACAACACGTGTGAAATGTCTTTTACCACTCGTACCGAGTCTTGCCACTCGCTTTCAGCTCGTGGCAAGATACCTCGGTACTAGTGGTAAAAAGACATTCTTTTCACACTAGTTGTAAAATGTACTATTTCATGGCTGAACGCCTTGATGCTATGCCACAAAACTGCGCCAGAAACGTGACACTTCGAAGCCCATTATGAAGAACACAATGTCAATATTTCATTGCATGTTTGAGAAAATAGTATAAACTCTTAAATATGGCAAAAGTTAAACTATCTAAACTAAATACTACATGTAGTATTGGATAACTAACTACCTAACCTAACCTTTTTTTTTTGACGCTGGTGAAATGTGTTTCTCCCCCTCGGAGTCGACGAATCGAGTCCAAAAGGGGCACATACCCCTCGGTCCGGGGAAGACCATAGTGGGGGTTATGTGGGGATCTCTCCTTCCGTAACCCCCTCCGCATAAGGTGGAGGGAGGGGAGGAGCCTACCCACTAAAACCCTAGCGGCGTCTCACTCTCTTGCCGCTGAGGGGCCGCCGTGGGATGCAGCATTACTTACCACGACGACCCCCGTACCTAACCTAACCTAACAAGATGGCCACGTTAGTGAATGGCGAAACGATGGCCAAATAGCAACTTAAACATTCATTGTATAAAAATTACGACATTCTTCGAAAATGAAACAACGAAACACCTAAGTTTTTTTAGTTTTGATGTCGAAAATCAGAAAATACTTCACCAAGTGTCTGTTTCAACGCGGGCCGCCACTGAGATGCGAGGGACGCGACCACATTGAAGCGTGTCTATGATCGTAGTACGGTTTGGCAACGTCGCATTTTCGAATAAAAGCGTTGGTTCTTTGTGTGCCACTGGATCATTGTTGGCTACCTTAACCTACTTAAAAACAATGTTACTTAAATCCAATAAGTCCGGAACCGTATTTCAAATCTTTTAATAGTATATATTTCTCAAAAATCCTGAGAAATGTAGGTAAGTATAAACCGCGGAATTCTGCGTTACGGCCGTCCCGAAGTAACAGGTCGCGCTAATGGACCACTTGTATATGGAATTGCCGAAGTTTGGAAATTTCGCGAACGTAAGGTCCACATTTTCCAGCATGCGTGAGTGAGACGAACTAATTTTCATCAGGACTCTGACGGGCAATGGGGCAGCTGGGCCGAGTGGTCGGCGTGCTCGTCGTCGTGCGGGACGGGCACGCGGGCCAGCACGAGGCGCTGCCGGCGCGGGCGGTGCGTCGGCGATAACGTCCAGGTAAAGGCCTCCACACACCGAGCGCGGGTCGTGCGCGGCGCGGGTCGGGCGGTATCTATATCTCTTTCGCGCAGTAGAGCGGCGTCTCTATCGCACAGTAGCGCGGGCCCGCCGCGGTAGCAACGCGGGCCCTCGCAACTGTGTGATAGAGATAGTGAGAGAGATATTAAATGCGTTGGTACACTAGAAGTCGGCTTCTTGTCAGTGAAATTTCCAATTTATAATACATTCGATCCTTCTTTCTTTTTATTTCTCTATAAGATGACGCGTTTATTTTTTCATTTATTTACTCCATTGTAAGATATCCCCTATTATATATTTCCCTCTTTTCTAATTTATATCTTTAATAATATATTTAATAATTATACAAAGTATATTTACGGTTCCTACTCTTATGAATGATGTTACTAACACATTTAATTTTTATTTAGATAAAAACATCTAAGGTATACCGAATATAACTAAACTATACCTAAATTAAAAGCTAAACCTATTGACGGTTTCATCAATCAGAAGCGGAGGAGTTTATCAATTTTATTATTTTATTATAATTTTTATCTTTTCTCATCAGATCAGAAAGTGTCCAAATTTGCCTAAATGCGAATCGTCAGAAAACGATGTGTTCGATACAAATAGCGAAGAAGATCTCGAAAATGTAAGTACATATTTACCTATAATAATTACTTATGTATTAGTTCATTTGTGTTTTTATTGATCTACTTAGCTGTGTTAAAAGAAACAATTCAACGCTAATTGTTTATTTAAACTTTATAGTACAAATAAAAAATACAATAGGCGGACTTAATACCCAAAGGCAATCTCTACCTCTTATAACCATAGTGCATTGATTAAATTGTTTAATACGACTGCATTCATTACCGCGCGAAAAAGAGTAAGTAATAAAAGTGGCAGACTAAGGCACCTGTCCCACCGCTGGCGAGTAGCGAGTAGTTACTCTCATAGTAATTCTACTCGTTTTTACTCGCGCTAGTAAGAATTACTAAGAGAGTTCTTCTTCTTAAATTGCCATGCCCTACCGGGGGTCGGTGACCACCTTTGCAAAGTCTTCCCTATTCTTGGCCAGTCTTGCGAGCGTGGCCGCGTCCTTGATGTCCGTCCATTTTCTGATGTTATCGAGCCAGTTCATCCTCCTTCTTCCCCTTCCCCTATTTCCCTCTAAGAGAGTAGGTACTCGCTACTCGCCGGCGGTGCCGGTGGGTCAAGTGCCTAAGACCGGCAGAAATGAGCATGGCGGTTATGATTCTAGAAGATATATACATTTTTAGAGTCCTTACACTCCGGAGGCAACCTTCGAGTTCCAGCCCGAAGTTGTGGAAGCAGAAGATTTCTATACACCGGGTAAGCATTTCAATAAAGTATAATCAATATTGGGAACCATTTTATTGTTTTTCGTCATCGTGCTTCTAGTTTCCCCAAATAGAATAACTAAAATATTCTAATAAATCTCCATCATCATCATCATATCAGCCGAAAGACGTCCTTTGCTGGACATAGGCCTCCCCTAAAGAGTGCCAAAGTGACCGGTCCTACGCCTCCCGCATTCAGCGGACTCCAGCTATCTTCTAATAAATTAATCCGCAATATCAATAATTAATCCTAATAAATTAAACTATATTTAGTGTAACTATCATAAATAATTTAGTTTAATTAATTGATTTAGGTAAGCCTTATAACCTCATGAATTGTATGTTGCCATAGAAAGACCTGAATCTTAAATGAAAATGTTCAAAATTGTTAAAGCAATATTCAAAATCTTTATCAGGACACTTTAATTAAAATTCCATCGTATCTTTTCTGATGTGCGGTCTCAGGACGACACATTTTATCGATCCTTTATTACATTTATGCTAAAGGCGGGATTCCACCGGTGTGCGGCACAAGCATATTCAGTAAAAAAATGCTACACTGGCATTAAAACTCGCACTGGAACATAAGTATAATGTGCTCTGCCAATCCCTTTTGGGAAATAAAGTGTATGTATGAATGACCATAAAAACAATGTGTCGTTTTCGCAGCGACATCGCAGGCCCCCGTGTACGAGGGCAAGGTGCTGCCGAGCCCCGACCAGGGCCCGTGCGAGCCGGGCTTTGTGCACAACGACACCATACAGAGCTGTGATGGTGCGTATACAATCGATGCCATTCAATTAACATAATAAAGGTCAATCACTGGACTATTTTATAAAAAAAAAAATGTTTCCCAACAATGTCCGTGAAAGTACGTTTTTTCTTACATATTGGAAGGTTACAATACCTTCCAATATGGTATTGTACAGTCGACCTCACGAGGGGCTGAGCAGCAGACGTACAGCGGAGTCTTAGTAATAGGGTCCCGTTTAAACCCTTTCCGTACGGAACCCTAAAAATGCACATGTAGTATAGGACGAATTTAAATTGCCATTGTTCGCCTATCCTAGAGGCACTGCGATATTTGTGACTGAAATAGCTTGCAGTTTAGGGCGCGTCACAGCCTGTATGAATTGATTTCTCCTATGCTGCTACGTTTCACAGATGTCGACGAGTGTCTAATAGACAACAACCACTGCCACTTGACGCAGATGTGCGTCAACACGGTCGGCGGGTACCAGTGCGGCTGCCAGCCGGGATACACGTCGCTCGGTGCCGGCCAGAGATGTATAGGTCAGAACATTATTGCTAGCAGACAGTGCCGCTCGACGCGTATGTGCGTTTTTGCAAATAGGAGGGTACCAGTGTGGATGCCAGCCGAGGCACACGTCGCACGTGCCAGCCAGAGATATATAGGTGAGACCATTATAGCTAGCTGCCAGTGCCACTTGACGCGTATATATGTGTGTCATCCCAAATGTAGGGTGCCAGTGGGGCTGTCAGCCAGGCTACATGTCGCTCGTTAAAGCCATTATTCCTAGCAACCAGTACCACTTGACGCATTTGTGCGTTATTGCAAATATCAGGGTACCAGTGTGGATACCAGCCGAGGCACACGTCGCACGTGCCAGCCAGAGATATATAGGTGAGACCATTATAGCTAGCTGCTAGTGCCACTTGACGCGTATGTGCGTCATCCCCTTACGCGACACACCTTGACGCATGTGTGTCGTTCAAAATACCTGAATACCTCGTCCTTTGCACATCTCCATTCTCTTCTTTAATTGTGTCGTTCCCAATTTCCCAAGCTAAGCAATCTTTTATGATTACGCTGTTTTTTTTTGTTGGACCCGTTTAAATCCTAACCAATATTGTGTTTTTGTCTAGAACAAACGATTCTTATGCTTATTTTCCAGACGTGAACGAGTGCGAACAGGACATAGATGGCTGCGAGTACGCGTGCGTCAACGTGGCGGGCGGGTTCGTGTGCGCGTGCCCCCGACACCTCAGGCTGCACCAGGACAAACGACACTGCTACAAAGGTAACCCTGACCCCATAGCGTTGCCTAGCGACCGTGCATTACAACCCGCCCCCAGACAACGTGGCAGGCGGGTTCGTGTGCGCGTGCCCCCGACACCTCAGGCTGCACCAGGACAAACGACACTGCTACAAAGGTACCCCTGACCCCATACCGTTGCCTAGCGACCGTGCATTACAACCCGCCCCCAGACAACGTGGCGGGCGGGTTCGTGTGCGCGTGCCCCCGACACCTCAGGCTGCACCAGGACAAACGACACTGCTACAAAGGTACCCCTGACCCCATACCGTTGCCTAGCGACCGTGCATTACAACCCGCCCCCAGACAACGTGGCAGGCGGGTTCGTGTGCGCGTGCCCCCGACACCTCAGGCTGCACCAGGACAAACGACACTGCTACAAAGGTACCCCTGACCCCATAGCGTTGCCTAGCGACCGTGCATTACAAGCCGCCCCCAGACAACGTGGCGGGCGGGTTCGTGTGCGCGTGCCCCCGACACCTCAGGCTGCACCAGGACAAACGACACTGCTACAAAGGTACCCCTGACCCCATAGCGTTGCCTAGCGACCGTGCATTACAACCCGCCCCGAGACAACGTGGCGGGCGGGTTCGTGTGCGCGTGCCCCCGACACCTCAGGCTGCACCAGGACAAACGACACTGCTACAAAGGTACCTCTGACCCCATAGCGTTGCCTAGCGACCGTGCATTACAACCCGCCCCCAGACAACGTGGCGGGCGGGTTCGTGTGCGCGTGCCCCCGACACCTCAGGCTGCACCAGGACAAACGACACTGCTACAAAGGTAACCCTGACCCCATAGCGTTGCCTAGCGACCGTGCATTACAACCCGCCCCCAGACAACGTGGCGGGCGGGTTCGTGTGCGCGTATCCAAGACACCGCAGGCTGCTCGAGGACAAGCGTACCAGATACCGTAGCTCAGCGACCGTACAGTGGCACCGCAAATATAAGTTACAACGATGTACAGTCAAGGAATTTAATTGTTGAGCTATTTAGAGCTCACTTTATACTGGACCCATCAAAGCTACTATTAAAAACCAAAATTACTTGACACCTAAATGGCCCAACAATTAAATTCCTTGACCGTACCTGCGCAGAAAGCATTTTAAGCAAACATGAGGCAGCGCGTTTGCGCGGGTAAAATCTTCAACGCCCATTGGCCGAAATTATGCGCGCGACGCCGGCAGCTCCGGTGCCCGCCATCTTGTCTGGCGCCATGTGCGGGAAAGCACGAGTTCACCTGTATATCGTACCTTACGTATAGTTCAACAAGGTTTTATTGAAATGGTCATACGTTCGATTTCATTCGGTACTTGTCAGCACTCGTCGGCGTGGACGAATATTACCGATGTATCTTATATTTGTGGCACAGTCACCAGCAATAAGATCTGCCACAACATAGCACGCATTAATATCTGACACGACCCTATGTCTAATGCCGTAAGGACGTGTCAGATATTTTTGCCGGCTTTGTTACTGCAGATATTGATGCCGGTGACTGTACTACCTCACAGGGGGCTGACCTTTGTACCGTGTCACTTTAGCGTCAGTCTCGACTGTCATGCGAGGTCGCCAAACGGATGAAAGCAAAGCGAACAAATGTCAGATACTCATGATTCAAAGTGCTACTTAAGTAGGAAAAGGTTCACAGGCCTTCGCTCGCTTTTCGGTGAAGGAAAACATCGCGAAACCGGTCTTAGGTCTAGTCTGTAGTATGTGGGATGGAAGATCAGATGGCAGTCAATTTCGTAAAACTAGTGCCTATGCCAAATCTTGGGATTAGGTGTCAAAACGGACCCAGGGTTCCTTTAGGGCACAACCGGGAATAACGCTAGGAGAAAGCTGTTGCTTAGCTTCCTCGCGCATGGCTTCCTATTGGTCCATTTTTACGGTGGCACCAAACCGTCTGTAATCGTAAGCAGTGTTCGTTAAAATGTAAGCCAGCATTATGCTGAGGCGAGACCAATTCGTGACAAGCATTTTTAAGTTTGTAGTTTTTTGTTTAAGTTTTTGTGTACCTACACCTTTTGTTTTGTCACGAATAAATTATTTTTCTTTCTTTCTTTCTTTCTTTCAAAATCTTGATGTATATATTTGACAAGTTTGTATGGAAGGACAGATTTTACGCCATATTTAACGTTTATCGGTCCGTAATCATAATTTAGTGCAAACTACATCCATAGTGTGCTGAAGAATAATTAAAATAACAAAATGTTAGAGTCCGCAGTAAGCTGGATTCTCCATACAAACGTAGTTACGCTCTCATTTTAAAACTACCTACGTGTTGGATTATAACGAAATTTTGAAAGAAAGAAAATAAGTTTATTTCGCAAAAATAACAATACCATACATTTTAACATTTTGAAGCATGCTTCGCATGTACAATGACATGAGGTGTATCCAGGTCTGTAATTAGTTTATGCAGCTTCAAATATCATAGTAAAATAAAAAAACAGCGAATTTAAGTTTTCCATACGAAACTTGTTTTTCCTATATTTCGTTTGTTTTATAAACTGGAACCATATGTACTAATTACAGACATAGATATACCTAATTTCATTGTATATGCAAAGTTTCGTCAAAATCCAACACGTAGTTTTAAAATGAGAACGAAACTCCGTTTGTATGGGAAGGTGAAATTCGGCCGAGCTTACTGCGGACTCTTAATATCCAATTTTTTTTTCAGCCTCTTCAAACCGGAATCCGTATGGATATTCTGAGACCGAGTATCTGAGCGCCCTCGTCGAGTCCCCAGCCAAATATAAGAACAAAAGGGATTAAAACGACAAACATAGTTTAACAATTTTATTGATACTATTTTTTCTTATTGTACTACTTCACTATGAACTTTAATATATGTAAATAAATATTTTGAAATAGTTTCTATTCTGTACAAGGCGGAAATTCTACTTATTTTCCACTCTACTTGACATAAAAGCAATGTTATTGCTCTTAGGACATGAGCTGCATTACTCCATAGGCATGTTTCCATATTGTCCATTGTTCATTGTCTTTTGGTACATCGATATCATAAACAGCAGAGGCGGTTACAAACATTTTTCACAAGTAAATTTTATTTATTTTAAGGCCGATTTGATTGGAGTAACTCTACTTCTGAGATTAATTGACAATTATAAAGATTTTTACATACATAAAAATCTAAAATGGACGCTGTTCGTCCAAACACAAATGTGGTGGTGACGTCACTTGTTAGGTTAGAAAGTTACCTATTTATTTTTAAAAGCAGAGGGTTGTTGATATTTCATAATAAGTTGCTGTATTGACTATATTTTCAGTCGACTATGCCACAGTGTAAAGAGTAAATTGGTTTATAGACTGTGACTATACTATGAACGCGACTGGCGCTACGTTTACTATACTCATTTCTGTATTAGGTAGTTAACTACTCACGATAATAGAACGTTACTCAGCTTGGGTTACCGCCCGTAGTACGTAATAGAACATTACGAACATGGGGACCGATTTTCGACTTAAAAGCGCTCGAAAATCAAACAAAAGTAAATACGTTTTTAGAGTCAAAATGGCCGGCACGTGCTTTCTACCAATATGATTGAATACGAGTGGTCAATACCACTCGTTTTTAGGGTTCCGTAGTCGACTAGGAACCCTTATAGTTTCGCCATGTCTGTCCGTCCGTCCGCGGATAATCTCAGTAACCGTTAGCACTCAAACGCTGTGATACTAATATGTACATCAATCACGTCGACAAAGTGGTAAAATAAAAAGTGGAAAAAAATGTTTTATTAGGGTACCTCCCCTATACGTAACGTGGGGAGTGTGTTTTTTTATTTCAACCCTAACGTGTGATATATTGTTGGATAGGTATTTAAAAATGAATAGGGGTTTAGTAAAAGTATTTTTTGATAATGTTAATATTTTCGGAGGTAATCGCTCCAGAAGTTAAAAATAATGTGTCCCCCTCTAACTTTTGAGCCATACGTTTTAAAAATATGAAAAAAATCTCAATAGTAGAACTTTATAAAAACTTTCTAGGAAAAATATTTTGAACTTGATAGGTTGAATAGTTTTTGGAAAAAAAATACAAAATAATTTCTGAACTAAGTTTGTAATTTAACCGTGTAAGTAGGTGTTTATTGTACCTGTAATTTCTACAAAATTACAATGAAATGACGTGCTTTAAAGACGCAATAAAGAATTATCCCATATAAATCATCTTCCATACTTTAAGCTAGCGCGCAATAGTTTACTTAATTTGTCGCTGTACGCGGAACGCTCATATCGTACGTAAGATTTTTCCTGATTTAATGGGGTCGGAGCAGGTGCCCATACATTAGGTTGAAAATTTGTCGTGCTCGAATTGTCTTAGTTGTCTTTGGTCGTTCGTTGTCTAATAATAAAATTGTTCGCTAAGTATTGCTTCTAGGATTTTAGGGTTCTGTACTTAATATGTCAACTCAATGTAACAAATACTTAGCCCATTTTTTAATGCAGTGGGGACACTTATTGTGACGGATGGAAAACTACGGAACCCTACACTGAGCGTGGCCCGACACGCTCTTGGCCGGTGTTTTCAATTTTCTATCGCTATTTCAAAATAGCATTTCATAATTTTTTACTGTTTTGGAGTGAAAGAGGCGGTGAATTCGGGAATGCCCCAGATCGCAGGTGTTTGTTGCCCGAACCAAAGGTGAGAGCCATAATTACGCTATCTGGGGCTTTACGAATTACCTCCCGTGATGCGTACAATTTTACGTCCTCTTCTGGGTGTGAAGTGATATTTGCCATTGTGCCCGTGGGCGGTAAATCTCACTTACCACCCAGAATGACGTATACGATTTTACGCCGTCCCCCGGCCATGAAATGTAACTTTTTGCACGCGTAACGTAGCGCTCGTGGGTAAAACAGATAAGACAATTCGACAATATGGAAAACTGATGTATTCTTATACTGAATCAGAATCTGTTTGTGATACCTGAACGTGTATTAAGGTAATTATTTGTATTTCTGTAAACCTTTTAGACAACACTAGATCTGAATGTATAACTATGCTTATTCTAAACAGGTACCTAACGTCTGATAGTGCTGGCTTTGCCATCTACATTTTCTACACATATATCGAAAGTCTACAAGTGTATAAGAAAAACAACAACAACGCATAGTTACTCGCGGAGCTAGACAGACATACCTATAACTTATTTTAAGAGAAAATATATAAACAAAGAATAATATCAATGATTTTGACTGATAACAAATTGGAACGATCGATTGGTGCTCAGATTGTTACGACTGATGAACTCGTTAATACTTATACGTTCGCGGACAGTAAGTGACAGTGCATGTCATAAGGCTCATCTTTGCAATGGGCCATCATGGCCCATCATAATGACATGTACAACGGGTTGTGCTCCGAAGAACTGATCGACATGATGCCTACGGCTGCTTTCTACCGTCGGCAGGGCATTCATACACACCCTGGAACCTAAATGGTCGCGTACCGTACGGTTTCAGAGAAATTTCCTCCCTCGGACGCTCCGGTTGTGGAATGGTGGATTTCCCGAGGGAGTAGAGTACGGGGTTCTTCAAAAAAGGAGTGTTAAAGGTTCGGCAATGCGCCTGTAACACCCCCTGGAGTTGCAAGCGTCCATAGGCTACGCGGTATCCACTTACCATCTGGTGGGCCGTAGGCTTGTTTGCCACCGTCTTAATATAAAAAAAAACTTCCAGGAGACAACTATGCGTTAGAGGGAGAAAGACATACTTCCATGCTCCTGCGGCCATGACGGCCCATTGTGTAGAGCAGCCTATAGACGGTATACCAAACAAAGCAAAAGATAACCCGAATGCTACAGCATTCGTGTCCGCGAACGTGAATCATTATAATTACTAACACCTACATACATAAAACAAATAAAGGTATTGTAAGTGTTTCGTGGTGAAGACATTAGGTGGCGATCGGGGGCAGCCGGTGGAGGCCTAGGACCTTCTTGACTGGTCCTCGCTTGACATCCAGCACTCGCTCGTCAGCTCGTCGGGGGACGTTTCTAGAACGTCATACCCACAGCGGCGGTCAATATACCTTTAGAATCTTAGGTCTGTAGGAATAAGGTTGGAAATTAAACTGAAACATGTTAGAATAATGTATACACTCAGTGGCAGCAATAGATTTGAACTCTTATGGTTGTATTTATAAGGTTGGGAATTAAAGATAACCTGTAAGTAATAAGGGCAGCATCTGAATTTTGATGCCAATTTCTAATAGGTACTTATTTGGCCTTATACAGACTTGAGTGCGGTCCTTGAGTGATTTTGACATAGAATGTTAAGTTCACAATTATAATATGTAGCTACTAGCTTCTGCCCGCGACTCCGTCCGCGTGGAAGTCGTTTCTATCGTAGCTCCATTCAATATTTCACCCTTAAGGGATGATTTTCCGGGATAAAAACTATCCTATGTCTTTTCCCCGGACTCATTTGAGCCTTCTTAACATTCTTATAAGATCATTCGATGGAAGTCAAATAACATAAGAAATTGATAAAACATGAGATACTTACTGCCAATACGAGCTGCTCCTCTGCAGACGCATGATGTTGTTCTGGCAGATCATCAGCTCGTTCTGGAGATACGTCCGCTGGTCGTTCACACGCACGAACAACTAGGTACAACACAAACACGCCATAAGCTACACCTAATTTACATTATACACCAGTGGCAAAGCCGGTGGAAATCGGCTTGTATGGGCAAGCCGATTTCCACACAGGCTTGCCTAAGATTTTTTTTAGGCAAGCCTAATAGTTATAAATGTACCTACCTACTCTAAAACTTTTTCATAAGGTCGGTTCATAAGGTTCAGGTTCGATTCCCGGTTATGTATGAGAGTTAATAAAAAAGTTTGAATGTAATTATTATTAAATCTAAAATCGACGTCATGGTTCCTAAGAACAGATCTCGCTATCTCTCATAGTTTCCGACTTCTCCATACTGACCCATTTGGATTGTACACCCGGTATACTATATAGTGCTCTGACTATGAAGTACCTAAATTTTAGCTTGCGCTTTTAGACAGGATTTGCACTTACATTTTCAGACGTAGTACCTACTGTAAAAACGAACTTGTTTCACATTCAAATAAGGTGAAATGTAAATTAAAAAATTAAAGAAAAATATAACTTTTATGCAAACTGAACACTTAATTGTCGTCATAATACTGACACTGAGTTAATTTTTGTTTGACGGTTCACGCTAATTGGGTACACAATATATTTGAAAATTTCGTCTTATTCGTCTACGGCTTTTTTGCTCGCGTTCAAAAGTCTAAAGTTTGCCCACGGTCTTCATGGCAGTAGTCTAAGTAATTTTTATTCTACGACGGTAGCAAATTAATCGGCGAATATAGTAAGCAGGACACCGAAGCCTACGGACGTGTATCTGCCATAAAGAAGTCTATTTTCTCGATGTTAAAATACAAAATACAAAAATACAAATTATTTATTCTGCAAATAGGCCACAAGGGCACTTTTACATGTCAAACGGTAGTTTACAATAAAAATAATAATCTTACAATAAAAGATTATAATCTAACACAATAATAATTTAAAATTTGCACATTAACGACTGATATAACAACACACTAAATGTCACAAAGTAAATGAAAACAAAACAAAATACGACCATTACATTCGATTAGAATAAGGTCTGTGCATTAACAGAAAGTTAATGATATTAATTCAGTATTCCAGAGATGTATAAGGTCTCTGAGCGTCCAAATACAATCAATAATTATTCAATGTTCGTAGAGATGTATACGGTCTCTAAGCGTCAAAACAAAACAATAAAAAAAAGGAATATTAATGTAATATTGTCAGTGATGTACATGGTCAATAACAATAAAACGTGTCAAGATCGGAATGATGTCTCTCGTCAATACGATAATAATAAAATAACACTAGTATTTAAGAAGTTGGGTACTATGCCCCTGCAAGCATGAACAGTCCGGACTCCACAAACAGCACCCGATCACGAGTATGACGCATATCTCAGCCATCGCCTCCCTCAACCATATGTTAGGGAAGGTGGCGACCCGATCAACGACGCCACCGTAAGCAAAGCCCTTTAAGCGAGCATGACATATTCAAGCCACCGGACAATGTTAAAAAGCAAAGATTAATAAGCGACTTGCTCGGCGAGAAACAGCATTACGTGCTCTCTTCTTACATAAAATGGAACAATTATTTCAGGTAGGTACTTATAATGTGTATTTAGGTATATTCCTAATAGAATTAGCCTACTACTGGCTTAAAGGCATTTTTGTCGTTTAAGAAATCGTTGACAGTATAATACGCCTTGCTTAGCAAATTACTTTTAACATGAGACTTAAATTGACTGAACGGTAAATTAACAATTTCGGTGGGTATTTTATTATGAAAACGTATGCAGTTCCCCACGAACGACGTGCTAACCTTGCGGAGACGACTGGCCTTCACTGCGATCTTGTTTTTACTTCTGGTGTTGTAGTCGTGGATATCGCTGTTGAGTTTGAACTCGTGAAGGTTTTTTCGCACATACATGATATTCTCAAGAATGTATTGGCATGCTACAGTAAGAATGTTTGCCTCCTTAAATTTGTCCCTGAGAGATTCTCGAGCTTTTAGTTCGTATATGGATCGCACAGCGCGTTTCTGTAGCACGAATATGGTCTGGATATCAGCTGCTTTCCCCCACAACAGGATTCCGTAGGACATAACACTGTGGAAGTAACTGTAGTACACCAGCCTGGCGGTCTCAACGTTTGTTAACTGTCTTATGCGTCTTACTGCATAGGCTGCCGAACTAAGTTTTCCGGCTAGGGCGGTGATATGTGCCTGCCATTGTAGTTTTGAGTCCAAGGTGATACCTAAAAACACTGTTCTATCTTCAATTTCCAGTTCATCACCCTTTAATTTGATCTTGGTATTGTTTACCTGCTTGACATTAGGTAAAGTGAATCTGATACACTTTGTTTTCTTGGAATTTAGCAGTAAATTATTTGCTGTAAACCATTTCACAACAGTGTTGAGTGCATCATTAATATCATCGAAGTTTTCCTCTTTCCTGTCTACCTTGAAGATAAGCGACGTGTCGTCTGCGAATAACACTATATCATGTTTATCTTGCAACATATTTGGTAGGTCATTGATGTAAATCAGAAACAGAAACGGACCCAGAATCGAGCCTTGGGGAACACCAAGAGCAACAGTTGTCCCTGCTGATTGGGTCCCATTGATGACTACTCGTTGTGTTCTCTCCGAGAGATACGATGTCACAAGATCAAGAGCACCGTTTTTAATTCCATAATGTTTCAACTTTCTGATTAAGTTCTCGTGATCAACGCAATCAAATGCCCTTGATAAATCACAGAACACTCCAATAGCATCTTGAGCCTCTTCCCAGGCATCAAAAATATGTTTAATTAGTACCACACCGGCATCAGTGGTAGAGCGACCCTTAGTGAATCCGAACTGGTTGGTATTGAGCAGTTTATTGCAACTAAAGTGGGACATAAGCTGATGGAGAATAAGCTTCTCAAAAACTTTGCTTAGTGCCGGTAGTATTGATATTGGCCTGAAGTTGGTAGGGTCAGTTTTCGTTCCTGATTTAAACAACGGGATAATTTTACTGTGTTTCATGAGGTCAGGAAATACTCCAGTATCAATACATTTATTGAAAATATTAGCTAAGAAAGGTGCAATTGATTCTACAATGGAATGTAATACTTTGACTGAAAGGCCCCAAAGATCTTCAGTTTTCTTTAAGTTCAACAATTTAAACGCTTTTATAAGAATAAGTGGGGTCACGTGACTGAATCTAAAGATTTCTGTACATTCCGTTACATTTGCTTTCAATAACGATTCAGCGACATCTGGTGATGAGTTTAAAGACTTCGTGGTCTCAACGGGTACGTTAGAAAAGAACCGCTCAAAATGATCCGCTACTTCGTGGTCAGAACTTACTAAAGTATCATCAATTCGTAGGCTGTAGTGCGGATCTCTTATCTGTTGTATATTGGTCCTTTGAACCGGATACGCTTGAAAACACTTTGCTATGTTTATACATTGAATATGTCTAAGTGACCTAATTTCTTAGCAGCAAGCCCGCTTTCACGACCTTCGCGTGCAGTAACAGAATGTCAATACGATACGCTTTCTGGAATCAGGGAATAAGGATCTAATATTACTTACTATACGAATATTGTGTGTATTCAAGGCCAATGACTCACTAATGAAATTAATGAATCATACCTCTACGAGCGATTTGCGCTACAAAACAGAAACTGCTTCTACGCTCTATGGCGTAGCACATGTAGCCTTCTACGCTCTATGGCGTAGCACATGTAGCCTTCTACGCTCTATGGCGTAGCACATGTAGCGTTGCTTCGGCTCAAACTAGGAAAGGGCGGCGAGAAAGATATTGCTAACGAAGATTTCTTAAAAGCGCGAAGCGAAATTGAATGCGTCAATGGCCCGATTTTCTTTATTATTTTGTCACCTTAAAAGCTGCAAACGCACAGAGAGCGATGGCGGGGCGGCGCGGCGCGGTGCGGAGGCGGTACCGGTTGTAATGTTCGAGCTAATACGGAAGGGTCCGCACAGAAAACCGCGCTGCGCCGCGCCGCTCTGTGCGGATTAAGCCGAAGCTTTAACACATTCACTGTCTAGAATCGCTACGCGCGACGCTCGTAGCCGATCCCATGGTTTTCCGGCTAAGCCTCTACGGCGTAGCGATTCTTGGCACTGAATGTGTTAATGTAATGTGCTACGGTACCTTGGACTCGGAATCCAAGCGCCACTCCTTGCTGCGAAGAGCGCTGATCAGGTCTGTCTTGATCCTCTCGAACCGCTTCACAGTACGGAGAAGCTCAGCCTGGAAACGATTATATACGGGTCAATTATTTCCGATTGTTATACTGCCCCGCTACCAGCAGGCGATCTGACAGAGTTTCTTAGAAATAAAAACGTTACATGATGGACGTTATATGCTTAGAACATGGCTCATAAAAATGGATGCTTTTTACCTCATTTGGAAGCTTAAAACCTTTTAAAATCAATTTAAAAATACAGGAGACGAAACCATGGCAACGACTAGCAAAAAATGGATTCTCCCAAATATTTAATTGTTTGAGTAATGTTTAGCGCATTTTCGGAGTATTTATATAACCCCCGAAGCAAAAAGAGAGGTGTTATAAGTTTAATGTTTAGCGCATTTTCGGAGTAAAAAGAGGGGTGTTATAATTATAAGTTTAACGTGTCTGTCTGTGTATCTGTGTATCTGTCTGTGGTATCGTAGCTCCCAACCGGATGGACCGATTTGAATGCGGTTTTTTTGTGTCATAGATAATTTTATCCCGAGTGTTCTTAGCTATGTTGCATGAAAATCTGTTGAGCCGTTTTTGAAATATTGGACTTTGAAATGAAAATATCGGAGGTTTTTCAACTTTTCTAAGTTGTAGTTATTATCTGTGGAAGTACGTAAACGTATGTAAATTTCTTTTACGTTACACCTGGCCATAATGCCAGTTTTATCGCACGCTGCGCGTACGGTAAAAATCGCATTATGGCCAGGTGATGACGCTAAATTGTGTACTCACCACGGGCGGTAATTCGTAAAGCCCCAGATCGCATATTTATGGCCCTCACCTTCAGTTCGCGCCACAAACACCTGCGACCTGGGCCATTCACGAATTCACCGCCCTAGGTACGTAATGTACTATTGTAGGTATTGTAACTTTATATACAGTCGAATACAAAGAGAAAGATACAGCCTAAGTACAAAAATATGTATAACCACCTTAATAATCAGGCAACAAAGACGTGTATACATAGTTTTGCAACTTTGGTCATATCGATCTCTTTGTTGGACTTTACGCATAGGCGATCTATGGTGGTACAATCTGGTTAAGTACTTTTTGTTCCTTTAGTTTAAGCAAGAATTACGTTAATCACCTCGGGCGGTAAAACAAAGAATTTCTCAGATCGCTGCAGGCGCCCGACGCCCGAGTCGAAGGAAAGGGCCAAAAATATGCGATCCGAGACTTCCTTTTTTTGAAGCCGTGGTGAGTACTGCGTAGGTATACTATTTTATGTCTCCCCCTGGTGAGGATGTTGGGGTTTCTTGGTTGTTTATTGGTAATAATCGTTGCTAATTAAATGGCCAGAGGCGACTTGAAAAATATATAATTAAGGGCGTGTTGCACCAACATACGATTACAGACTGATCAACATTACATACATATGGCGCCGCTAGTTCTCATTCCACAGAAATATGACAAACTCAAAGCACGTAGAACCGATGGCCGTTGGGGCGGAAAGGTTCTCGAGGGGTGACCATGTACCGGAAGGCGTGGCGTGGGTAGGCCGATGAACTGGTAAAGGTTGCGGGAGTCCGCTGGATGCGGGTGACGCAGGATCGGTCACTTTGGCACTCTTTGGGGGAGGTTATGTCCAGCAGTGGATATGATGATGATGATAAACTTTCCATACATTCAGATTTTAACGAACACCGCCGACAATTTGGTGCAACCCCTAACACAATACATATACGTTATGACAACTTACGGGAGTAAGAATATCCAGGTTTATGTTGAGATCATCATGCTTCAACTTGCAATCTGAAATAACAAGCGTTTTTAATTATTGGCAAATAGACGTGCATTTACCAAACAGTGAAACATGGACTTAACGTATCCATTAACAGTAGGTACATGTATAAGGAACTTTGGAAACTGAACCCTGTTCCTGAAGTCGGTAGGTACCTAATAAATTCAATTCAATTAGAAGAGCGATTTGGGAAATTCCCTCGTTTTATCAATTACAATTTGGTCTCTGGAAACATAGCTACCATTTTAAATAGGTCAATATATATTTGGTATTTCATGGCACTTAAAAAAGCGCCTTATTTGACTAACATAGCAATTTCTCCTGTGACTAATGCACAGGCGCACCACAGACCAGTGACTTCCCGGACCTTCCAATGCAACCTGGATACCGTTAAGGTTGATATTCCACTTCTCCAAGACCTTCGTCTAATGTGTATTACGTCTCACTCACTCTATAAGCAAAATGTGAGACGCAAATACACATTGGACAACGATCTTGACAAAGTGGAATACAACCCTAACATAAGGAGAACACGACCAGCGTTTTATTGTGTGTGGCACCGGCCAGCGAATCTATGTATTGGAGGGTTCACATATTGGGTGAAATTAAAATCACAAAATAAGTTTGGAATTAGCATACCTGGCCCACAAACTTTAGCGTTCTTCAACTTTTCTTTCCAAATTGGCAGTTCCACCTTCAACTGGTCTATTGTGTCCAGGAGATGCTTGTGTCGGGAGCTCTCCCTATCCAGGTCTTCATCGCTATCCCAGGTGTAGTCGGTTTTGCGAAGCTCCTCTTGTACCGACACAATTTGCTTTTCGAAATCACCATTCTGCCAGGCCGCTGCGTCTCTGTTGAAGACAAGATAAAAAGAAGCAATTCAAAGGACAAAGAAGGAATATATCTAAAGCGTTATGTTTCCTCTTTCTTTTTTTAAACATATCCTTTGAGAACATTTACCTGCATGATTTTTCATGGTCAAATTCCGTCTTCAAGTTGTCGATCTCACTGTCGTTCATTTTAGTAATTTACAAAGCAGAATAATTGCAAAATAAATTGTAATATGAGATAATGGTGGCCTGATACGGATTCCTATTGATTAAACAAAATTTGGTTAACGTAGGTAAGCCATAAAAGATTTTAGCGTTGAGGATAGCATATATATAAGAAAACTCATAAGTTAAACAAGAATTTAAAAAAATGTTGTTTTTTCGAATTATTAGAATTTTGATTTTATTGAGATTTTTGTTTCAATTGTATTTAATAGTCATCAATTGTGCCATCAATATAGTATAGCAAGAACGAAACGAAACTGTGTTCCGCATGTAGGATACAAATGTGTCATTCTAGCAAAGCAAAGACATACATCCAAATTAATTGGGACAAGTCTTACTTATAATACAAAAACGTAAAAATCGTATGAGTATTTAATTCTTCTGTACTACCTACTTTTTATATAATATGATGATAATAAATTTAAAAAAATATTTTACTTTATCTATTTGGAGCATGTTTCAGAACGTACTCTTCGTATGTCATAAATGTCAAAGCCATTTCGAATTTCAAATATGAAACACCTACCTAACTGAAGTCCGATAGTCGATACAAAGGAACAACTACTGTGTTGCTACTGTGTTTCTACAAAATAAACTATTTCAAAATGAGTTTAGTGAGTGCCGTGCTACAAGAAGTTGATTCAACAAAAAATAAGGATTTTAAGAAATACAGCGACGAATTAACGCTGAAGCTTAAAGACCTGATCGAACGTGTGGAGATATTGTCATGGACTTTGCAGCAACATTTTATCGAATCCCACCTGAACTACACAACAACAAAAAGCCTAGAACAGTTGAACTACAGGAATAGAAAAGGAAATATCGTTAATGACTACGCCACCATTACTGAAGAAATAAAATCTTTGCGTGAAAAGTTCAACATAACAGACGACGAGTTTAACGACCGCTGTGAAAAATTGAACAATTCTATGGATAATTTAAACGACTTCTGTGTTGCAGTAGAAGGTAAGCGCGTGCTTGATCTTGCGAACCATGAATTCCGAAGACACAATTACTGTGAAGCCATGCTGGCCATTCAAAATCTTCAACACCAGATTCAGCTGTTGAATTTCAAAGGAGACGCGGCGAAGGGTTTGCTGAATTTGATAGCTCAGGCTGAGAACCAATTGGCACTGTATACTGCCCAATTGAGTGTGGAATGGGAGGATATCTTCTCATGGTCGGAGATACCCACGCTACATTACCTAACATACTCACTATCTGTGCAGCTGAGTGATCCTATAATGCTACAAAAAGTCCTCAGGACCTTATATGTAACTAAAAGATTGAATGCAGAGTTAGGTCCATTTTCCACTTTCTTCATAGATCAGTTGTTGCATAATGTCATCAGGCACAACTGTGAGATATTCACTGAAGACCACATCGGCGCTGTTGTGTTCAATATTAAAATAACTTTGGAGAACAAGGTTAAGCCCAACTACCAGACAATATTCAACAATTTAACATTTATTTTTGAGTTCCTCCAATCTACACTGGGCTCTCAGCTGGAGGGAGATCAAAACTTCATTGAAATTTTCGCCAATTCTATTAGGCAAAAGTTTTTCAATAAGATAATAGATGATTGTATTAGAAACAACTTGCCATCATGTGACAGTACTTACGAGAACTACACAGGCCTCGTAGTGGAGTTGGATGCCTTTAACAAATTCCTTATAGAGTCCAGGTTTGTTGAGGCTGAGAAATCTCCGTTAAACAAATACATAGATGATACGGAATGTGTGCTGTATAACAAGAAATGTGAAAAACTGCTCTATGACGTCAGAAATATGTTAAGCCAAAGCCTTTCATACGATACAAAGGTGGTCGGTACTGAGAATGTGATTGTGAATGATAATGAGTCAATTTTGGAAGTAACGGATAAAACTGATAAAGAACCATGGGACTTGAATAGACCTGTGTTCCTTCCAAAATGTGTTATCTCGCAGAATGTGAAGAGGATTTTGGGGATGATTGTTGAGCATTTGGAAGAGAGTATTAAGTTGCCGGAGAAGTATAGCACTCAGTTGGTTTCGTATGTGAAGGATATTACTGCAATGTACCAGACCATTGTGCCCAAGAAGTTTAAGATTAACTTGGAGTGCTGTCCTTTGGATATAGGTGAGTTCAAGTGATTTATGTTGATAGCACTTTCTCTATGATAATTCCAAAACAAAATATGGTAAGCATGTGTAGGTTGCATAGTTAAGTATAAAAATGTAAATGCATAATCATGCAGCATGTGGAGTTGCAAGTGTCCATAGGCTATCAAAATCAAGGCAAAAAAAACATACTATCATCACCTTTTGATTCTCAAGACAGGTTAAAAAATATATATATTTCCTCAGCCCTATTCTTCAACAACTGCTCCTACCTGGCTCATGGTCTACTCGGTCCCCCATGGCGCACCAGTCTGCCCGCAGCCCTGGCCGACCACCTCACCTCCACGATGCTTGTCTGCATCCAAGACCTGCGGGTGCTCGGCATGGAGAAAATATCCCTGTACTTACAGAAGCAGAAGAGCGTCATCACACAGAGCATCGAGCCTAGTGGTGAGTTGGAAATATTGGTATACCTATACACACTTGGCCCTAAGGCACTTGTCCCACTGCCGGCGAGTAGCGAGTACTCTCATAGTAATTCTTACTCACGCGAGTAACAATTACCATGAGAGTACTCGACGGAGGTGTGACAAGTGCCTAAAGTGTCAATACATGCAATCTGAGACAATTTCTATTTACCACCCTGGGCGAGTAATGTAGTATTTTATACGATACTAGTTTCTGCCCGCGACTCCGTCCGCATGGAACTCGTATATATCGTAGCTCCATACAAACTTTCATTCCATTACACTCCCTCTTGGGGGTGATTTGCGCGATAAAAACTAGCGTATGTCCTTCCCCAGGATTCAAACTCTCTATAGCTTTCATCTCAATCGGTTCAGCGTTTTAACCGTGAAGAGGTAAGAGACACACTTTCTGATTTATAATATTAGTATGGATTTACTCACCCTATTGCGCATGATTCCGCCCAAGTCGGTTCTTTATTCAGTCTGTGTAGGTTGCCCTTCTCACAGGGGTAAATTTCAAAAAGTAATGTTCTCCTGGCTTACGCTTTCTACACGCCAAATTTAATCAACTTACATCAACATTTTTTTCCTGGAGCCAATTTACCTACTATTTTACTTACTTTCAAACGAGCAATAGGTACCTATTCGTATAAATACTTGTAATCACGTTCTCGGAAAAAGCTCTAACGATTTCGATGAAATCTGCAATACAGAGGTTTTCGCGGCCGAAAAATCGATTTAGCCAAGTCTCATATAAATTTTTAACGAAAGGAAAAATTGAAAAATTTAATGCTCCGAGCCGGATTCGAACCGTTCGGGCGAGCGTTTTTGATGGCTCGGGCGAGCCGCTCGGGCGAACCGTTCGCCCGGTGTGGACACAGCTATAGACAATTCAAAACAAATAAAATTTTGGTAGGAATGTAGAAAACTTTTAAGCTACATTACACATATCTTAATTACTTAAAAATAGTTCGCATCATAAACCTATACGTAACTGAAACAGTTGAACATGAAAAGGGTGGTTTTCAAGCTTTCATTTGCAACACTAAATAAAAAAATGATTAATTAATAATTATTTGTATTTTAAAACCTTTGTTACATAGAATAATATTAAAACTAAAAAATAATTAGCAAATTGCAATAGAAATGAATAAATTACGTACAAAATAATATCTGTGAAAAAAACGCCAATTTCATAGGTAAGGACCTAATATGTATTCATTCATCATTCCAGAGCCAACCCCCTGGTCGAAAACCAGCTACGAACAGTTCGACACAGCCGTCAACAACGCCATAATCCTAATGAGGGACCTCAAATGCAGCTGGCACCATATACTGCCCACACGCATGTACGAAATGGCGATGTGTACCCTCGTTCAGGCATTCTGTCACTCCGTTTTGCAAAGGATCTTCGCTGATAGCAAGCCGATAAAGGAAGACTTGGCGTATATGCTGGCAGTGAGGCTGCAGGATTCGTTGGAAGAAATTAGTACACTGTTCGAGGTAAGTTTTGCTTTTTAGGATTTTTTTTACACATGCACGCCTTTGTCCCTAAAAGGGGTAGGCAAAGCACATGAAACTTGTGTCCAGTGCCACTGTTAACGTAAATGTGGGTATAGAAGATCGACAAAATGTGATATCGCAGTGATAAGTTGCTAGCCCACAACACACTTAAAACTTGTTCCCTTAGTGGACTCTTACGACACCCACGGGAAGAAAGGGGGTGGTGCTATTCTAACCCGACACCAGACGGGTTTTTTTAATGATATTTCTAAGTTATCAAGGATGATAGTCATGTTACTTCAAGGGCATTAAGTATGAATGTGGAGGTTGTAAGAGGAGAGGTAGACAAAGAAAAAGGTGGATGGACTGCGTGAGAGACGATATGAACAGGAATGTGTGTGATGAGTTGACGGGTACTTATGCAAGAAAAAAACATGCTGCGCCGACCCCAAGTAATAAGATAAGGACAAGCAAATGATGATTTCTAAGTTATCATGGCAATTAAATTCCTTTACGTCACATCTGACCTGGCCATAGTTCGACAGTTGTAAATTTTCTACTCAAAATCACGATGTCATGATGAAAAAATGTGTCCCAAAATGTCCAACACACACACAATTGGAAAAATATCTTTGGGACAGTTTTTTGTCGTATCAGGGTCGAAAGAGCTCCTGATTCTGTGTGGAAATAGTTGACGTAAAAAAGTACAATTAATAATATTGCCGTTTTTTTTTAGAAACGCTCATCTAACAAATCTTGTCGTTACAGGAGCCAATCGAGTTCGACAAGCGTATCAACGTATGGACGAAGTTCACCAAAATGCCTCAACTCCTGAAAGCACAACTCCTGGAGACTGTTGACGACTGGAACAACAAGGGGCTTGCGCAGACCTACTCCTGCGAGGAGGTGCGACAGATCGTGAAGATGAGGTTCCCGGACAACAAGTACAGGCTGAACATGTTGAAGGAGATACAGTAACCAACATTTCTGAACATGGCATTCTAAACGGACATCATGAATAGGGATGATGACCAAGATTTTCTTATGATGTCATTCGAACCAGATTTTGAAGAGAAAGAAATGTTTGTATGGGAGTAACTACAATTAAAGAACATAAATACCCAAAAAAATGAGACAAAGATTGACCTCGCTGGCGGCAGCGCAAAACGCTCCATACTGAAAGACAGTTAATTATGACGTCACAATAATATTTGTTAGTACAAAGTACATGTATCGTTGTATGGAAAATCAGGTAAATTGTTGTTTCGGTCGCGAAATACTGCGTTTAAGTACATAGTTGTCATACAATTTTGTTTCTATAAAAGCGTAAGGATTCTATTGATGAAATTCCATTGAAAAATGCATATTTTTTCTTAACTTTCAAGGTTCATATTATTTTACGATTTTAATTATATTTTATAATTTATACTTTATTACGATAATTTGACGGTTTACTATCCATTTAGCATCACTACGTTACCAATTTGAACATGAGTCATCATGCCTATTGTAAAGAATGGGCGCCATTTTGAAGATGCGACAGATCGTGAAGATGAGGTTCCCGGAGAACAAGTACAAGCTCAATATGTTGAAGGAGATACAGTAACCATGGCATTCAAAACCGACATCATGAAGATCAAGTCAGAATTGTAAAGAATGGGCGCCATTTTGAACTTTTTTATTTGCTCCGATTGCGTTCAAAATTGATAGTTGGGGTTCCGAAAGATCTCTAAACACGAATCCGAGGTCGGAAATGAAACAACCGACCAAGTGCGAGTCGGACTCGCGCACGAAAGGTTCCGTATCTATAAAAATGGCAAAAATATCACGTTTGTTGTATGGGTCCCCCTTTATTTTTTTATTTTTTTTGTATTTGTTGTTATAGTGGCAACAGAAATATATAAAATGTGACGTTTTCAACTGGTGACGTGGTGACAAACAGACAGCAAAGTCTTAGTAATAGTAGTAATAAATGGTCGAAAATGTCGGAACTTTTTTGTTTAAGCTCTTATTGCGTTCAAAATCGATATTTGAGGGTCGGGAGAATATGGCCTCCATCTACGATCGCAGCATAAATGAAGAAGATTGAAATGGTTTCCGTTTTTTCCAACTTGAGAAGTGTTTTCCTCGCTCAGTGCCTTGTTAAATAATTACTATGAGTTCACCTAAATGCATCAACGCGTTGTGCTAACTGTATACCGCCGACTGATGGAGGGACAAAAAGTACAGACTCAACATGTTGAAGGAGATAGTGATATAAATCAAAGCATTTAATTGGTCAACCGGCTGGACCGGTTGAAAACAGGCTCCCGAGTTTGCGCTGATAGAGATGGACTTAGTACTGAGACCTGTTAGGAACGAACTTCGATTCTCGTTATAATGCCCAATACAGAAGATGCCCGAACGTAGGCTAAGAATTATTTAATTGGGCCCATGATTTATTTTTATACTAAAGTCAGGTAGGAAGGAAAGAATTGTAGTAAAAATACAGTGATATAAATCAAAACATGTTTTTTATTTCATTGCCTTATAGGTAGCATTTGTTTTAAGCCAATCCCCAGTCCGCCCGTTACCCCGTGTCACTAAGCTACAAGTTACCATTTTACAAGTCGAAGCAGGGCGGCTAGCACAACTGACGCGAGTCGAGAAAGATCTACCCTACTCTTTCTAATTTGCACGGTGCGAGTGAGACAGGAGAGCAAGTTGTGCAAGACTTACAGGCAGCACCCGGTTCAAGGGCCAGTCGTTATTAGACAAAATCAAGAACCTTCACAGACAGACAGAATTCTTACGGCCTCCTTGCGCTCCGCCGAAATACATCTTGCTAGATAAGACTTTTAAATTGTAGCTTCGGTTTTCATAATATTGTCATGGCAGGCACACGGCGTAAATATTATAATTTTTAACATTTCGTCATTACGAATCAATCGTTCTATGATTTCATGCATTTAGAATGTCACCATTTAACAGATCGCCGGTGTCATTCCATGAATGAATGGTTTATTCACATCAATTTCGCCACCATGCCACTAGCTTAACTCTTTCACTGCCAGGAGTGCCCAGGAACCCGGCTAGCGGGCGCCTACGCCGTAGTCACATGTGGAACCACGGGTACGAGCGTCATGCGTAGCGATTCTTGTCAGGGAAAAAAATCCATCAATGGACGGCTGCTTTTCGTATTGGTGGATTTTACTCGTACACCGCTTTGCTCCCTTGCACCTGTTGGATACTCATACTCACCCTTTCCATACGAGCATTTCTACATTACCTTTCCATCTTACCGCATGAACTGTTTACCGAGTGTAATTGCCTGGATTTCTACAGAGAAAACTCAAGTCGCTGTGTGTAGACCGATAATATTCGAGGAGTTCCATCGATTCAATCCTCTCAATCTCAAAACATTGGCACTTCATTAGTGACTACTTCAACTAGGAATCTTCAGAGGCGTCTTTACGTATGGTGCAGGGTGTGTGTTGCACACGGGTGCAGCGGTCCTAGCGGGCGCCGAGCGCCGCCCGCTACCATTCCGTTTTGACCGCGCGTTTACTAGGGGTGTTTGCACACGGGCTAGAGACGGCTCTGAGAATCTTTGACGTTCATCATCACGAATCTTTCATCATCATCAGTCGTTCCGTCACTGCTGAGGACCGTGACTCCGTCCTCTTGTTGACCGGACTTCTCCAAAGGCTCCTATCAACCGCTTTATGTATGGCCTCGTGCAGGTGTAGTTGCAAGAGTGCAGTGATTTGTGTCCAGCGAGAGGGTGGTCTGCCTCGAGGCCTCTGGCCCTCAACGACGTACTTTAGGAGTTCCATAAGTCAGAACTGAGACCACAGGTATTCATTAACAGTTCCACTCCACCAAACTTGCGATTTCCGAGGGCAAACAGGAGTTATAATAGAAAATACCGGAATCACTACACGCGTGTCTATAAAATTTGAGGATTGACCACTATTTCTTTGGAATCCCACCCCACCCCACCTGACAAGAGTAAACTACATCGAATTAAAAAAAATGAAAATCGGGCCACAATTGACAGATAAAACCGAAGACATAAAAAGAAATACTGCTTCGTTTTTGAAGTCTGTAGCTAACTGAATGACACTTCCCAGTTACTGACTTGGTCAGTAACTGACCATTTACCCTACATGCACGAATCAATCACCTGTATTGTTAAACTGTTGTGTCTAACCGCGTGCGTGCCATATTTACATGGTTGCGTAAGTAATAATGCGCGGAAGAACGGAAACAGGAAAGTGGAAAAAGTATAATTCAATATTGGTTGTTTGCGCACACTTGAACTTTAGTTATAAATCGCTCGTAGGTTTACGCGGCTAATGAGATCTTTATAACTACATGCTACTCGCGCGGTTTTCAGTCGAATGGAGTATGAGAGGCCAAATATAGTAGGCTATTTTTTTTTCTGTAGAATGTAACTGGATGGTTATAGGTAACCAAACAGGGTAAGGATTAAGATCATTTAATCTCGTAAAGAATTGTACAATTCACTTGCATGAGATACACACATAATAAAACAAAAAATGATTTTGAGCGCACAAAGATAATATTAAAACTATTTAATAAAAAAGGGTACTTGCATAATGATCGAGCGCCGCTCGCACTGCATGCAGCGAGCGACAATTAACCTTTTCACCGCCAAACACGTGAAATCACGTCATCGACGATTCGTGACACCAACGCCAAAGACGGCATTTGCCGACATTTTTTTTATTTATGAAAACCTACTCTGAAATAGCCCAATTTCATGTTGGCATTATTTCTTTATCCATTATTTTTTTACCCTTGTGGCGTGAGGTGGCACGGCAAGTTGCTTTACCATCTGGCGGTGAAAAGGTTACAGCAACAACAAGTAATGCACCGAATCGTTACAACTAGATACGGCATGCGTACGCTAATCGTAGTATACTTTATTGTTTACGAGTGTATATAATTTGTTTAAGTATTATTTTTGTTTAATATGTATTTTTATATTGTATAAACCTTTTATACTGTATATACTGGGTAACCACACAGAAAGTACATTCTACACGCGTTAGAAAGAATTTTTGAAATCTGCTAAGCGGTTCCGGCGACGGGTAGATAAATGGGTAACATACACACTTACAAAACTACAATCTCACAGACTTTTCTTCTTTATTATTTTAGTATAGACAACGACTATAATTTTAAAGTGCTGTTATGCATGTTCTTGTTGCTTGAATATGTTCTGTGTCTACAAATAAATAAAAACTTGTATGTAACATTGCTTTGTTTATGTGCTGTTGGTGGGTCCAATAAAATAAATACGTTAGCAAATCCAATTCACCTAGTTATTTGAGGTCAAGCATGCATGTTACGCCGTACCGGGGCCCATAACCTGTTAACACGTTCGCAACCAAGAACCCGCCTGGTAGGCACTCGTAATAAAAAAAAAAAAAATTGTTTAATTCAGACCAGCGATCCATATTATGTTAGTAACAAAATGACAAAATGACAGACAATAGAACCTTAAACGCTATGTTAGTAACAATAGTAATGATGAAAAAGAAACAAACAAAAATAAAGTTATTTAGTTATCGCGGGAGCAAATAGCCCCTGTTTAGACCTTGGCTACTTGGTCCCACCGATAACCAAATCGACCGAGTACTTGGTGAGTGGGCAGTCGAGGCGCTCGGCTAACATCCTCAGCATGCTGTTGCCGCTGCCACGCACTCGTCGTAGCAGTGAGGCTACTCTTTTCCGTCTGATGGCGAAAAAGACAAAAGTAATGTTTGCTCGTAAGATGTGCTAGGCGGGCAGTAGTATAAACCTACACGCCTAGCGAGTTCTTTTGGTTTCTGGTGTATTGTCCCATTTTTAATCCGGTAAGTGTTAATTCACTGAAGGATGACTCGCATATAAGTCATGCCTCTACGAGTGATCACCGCTACAAAACGGAAAAATGCTGCTACGCGCTACAGCGCACCACACGTAGCATCGCTTGGTTTCTTGTTATGTAGCAAAAACCGATCGTCGACCGCCGGTCGAGGATCACACGTAGGGCTAAGTAGGTTGAGACGTGTTCATCGGCCTTGTGGGTCAAGGCGGTGCATCGATACGAAGTGCTACGCCGTAGCCCGTAGCAAGTAAATCGCGAGTGTAGAGGAGCATTTTGCGTAGAGGCTGATCCAGTGGCACTGAACCAGGATCTAATGCACACTCTGTTTCAAGCGTTGATAGGGTGCGGTAATCGCTGATTACTACTAAGCGGGTCGTGTGCTTATTTGCCACCGATTTTGAGGTAGGATTTAGTGGTAGGACGAAACCGGAGGACCCAGGTTCCAATCCCGGTAAGGTAATCCCATTTTTTTGTGTGATGAGCAGGAATATTTGTTTCCAAGTCATGGATGTTTTCTGTGTATTTAAGTATTTATTTATACAAGTATGTATATCTTCTAGACCTACCCATAGCACAAGCTTTGCTTAGTTTGGGACTAAGTAGGTTAATTTGTGTAAGATTGGCCCCATTTTATTTTTATTGTATTATTTCGCATAATCCAACTGAGGAAATGCTCCACAGCATAGATCACACACCCAAATAGTAGGTACTACTACTGAACTAGGTACCTATGTAATAATGTCGTATTCATGGCGGCATGATCGTTCTCGGCTGGGCAGCGTTCGGGAAGCTACGGCACATCTTTTCGTCCAATATTCCGCAGTGTCTCAAGACGAGAGTCTTTGGACCAGTATGTGTTGCCAGTGATGACATATGGCACTGAAACGTGGTCGCTTACTTTGGGCCTCATAAGAACGCTCAAAGTCACCCAAATGGCTATGGAGAGGGCTATGTTGGGAGTTTCTCTGCGTGATCGCATCAGAAATGAGGCTATCCGCAGCAGAACCAAGGTAACTGATATAGCCCTCCGAATCGCTAAACATAAGTGGTAGAGGGCGGGGCACATAGCAAGTTAGAACCGATGGCCGTTGGGGCGGAAAGGTTCTCGAGTGGCGACCACGTACCGGAAGGCGCGGCGTGGATAGGCCCCACACAAGGTGGTCTGACTTGACCTGGTAAAGGTTGCGGGAGTTCGCTGGATGCGGGTGGCGCAGGACTTTGGCACTTTTTGGGGGAGGCCTATGTCCAGCAGTGGACGTTTTTCGGCTGATATGATGATGATGATCTAATAGCCCATAGTTATACATACCTACCTTAAAGACTATGTTACATACAATAGGTACAATTAAAATTAAATTATTTTTATTTAGGCGAGACGAAACAGCGTGGCTCCGTTGCGTCGGCAAGTCCGTTGTAGAATTCAGTAGGTTGCCCCGGAACCGTCGTAAAACGGCACCCTTCGGCCAGAAATCAGTACATGTAGGTACGCGATGGCCTTTTGCAGCAGCCGCGGCACACGCACCACAAACGAGCTGAAATACCATATAGGAACCATATCTAGGTACCTATTGAAACTAGTGGTAATTGTTCAAACAACAACAGCTTTTCATAGTTATTGTTATGCATCGCAACGTGCAAAAAAGGAGTGTGTATAAAAATGACAAAACCTGAAATAAATTTTATATTTATAAGTAGGTACTCGCATTGTAGCGACTGTCCTCACGACAATATGTTACGAGTTGTAAAAAGTGTAACAAATACTGTTATGAATTCGCGTGTAAATTATAGCGGATTCCAGCCAATTGTCTTAATTCGTGGGCGTAGGTATTTTTTGTCGCTGATCATATTTTATCATATTTATTTTCTTAAAAACGAGTCTACAGTGTGTCGTCCATACGGACCTAAACTTTTAACCAAAGATAGTTTTAAACTCTGTGACAATGGTAATTATAGATGCTAATCTCGATTCTTCTCTCTTTCTCATCTTGGCTTTAATCCCGGTCCTTAGTGAGAGATTTAGGCTTAGCCAAAGAACCAACCATAATCTGCAGATTTACATTGTAGGTGTATCTAGAACCTATTCACAATGTTCATTCAATGTATTTCTTGTTTTTTTCTTAGTAGGTACCTACCTATTTACATACAGAAGACACCCAATTCATAAAATGTATAAAAAATTAAAAACATACTCTACTTTGCCAATATAAATGATGTGCTTATACTTATCCAAATTATTGACATTTTCTGACCCATTTCCATCCTTCACGATATCATGTGGAGGCCATTTGGACTAGGTTCAGTCTATCTGCACGTCGCACGTGCCTCATGCCTACAGAAGCTGAATAAACAAACATCAATTAGAACATTACGTACTTATAGTCGTTAACAAAATAATCCAGGGATGAAAGAAGTGGATAACAGAGAAAGTTCACGTCCCGAAAGTCAGCCACCCATCACCGACGCTATATAAGTGAGTGGCGCTTCCTCGGACCCATCATTACGTATCGTGCTAGCCAGCAATCGGCCGCCGGTGCTGCACAATGCAACACTTATCGGTAGGTACAGCACTAATTAAAAAAAATAAACGTCACAAAAAGGCGGGAAAAGTGTAGTGAGTGAAAGTGTTTAAAAAGTGAAATGTGTATTTAGGATGTGATTTATCTTTTGTTCTTTTGTGTTGCAGTGACCTTAGTTGGATTTGTTTTTATATTTATATATTTTATTTTATTGTGTTTTCGTGAATTTGAATGTATTGTGATTGTTTTCTTTGCCATTTTAAAATAATTTTGAGTGCATTCGGTGCTCTCTAAAAATCATACAGAGATGATTGCAAAAAAAACTGTAATAAATATAGAGGATGATTCCATAATTCGCAACAATATATACTCTCTAACATACAAAAAAAAACAGTTTAGAGGCATTGTTAATCAAAGTTACATTCGCACTGTTTTTTGTGATTTGGTGCAGGTGTAAGGTGAACTAATGGATTAGCTTCTATAAAAGAGGTGTTTCCTAAGATTGTACTTTTCCATCAGAAACAGAGCCCTCATTTCATCTGGTTTTCCCGTGTGCCTACCTAGAACGGATAAATAGTTTTGATTGAACGCATTTGACATAACACATAATAAATAAATAAGTAGTTAGGAACAACTATAAATATTATGATTTTTTATAGATCAAAAAATATTTAAAACACGACCTTAATGTTACCTAGCAAAATCAGAGAAAGGAAATTAAATTAAGAAAAAAAAATCTCAAAACACGATAACTTTTTTCTTAGCCACTCGCGTAAATAGCAGAACCTGGGCAAGCTTTTTGAATTTCATTATAGGTACATATAACAACTTAAATGCTACACATTGTCCCGCAGTTATTCCCACAGCAAAAACCGCCTGGTTTCCGGCTTTCGGTGACCGCAGCCGGTAGTTTTCAGTCTGCCTTGTTGGAGCTGAACTACGTTGTGTCTGTCGGTTTGTGGGACACCATCCCTTGCAAGGACTTTTTATTTTGCAGAAGATAGTTTAAAATGTTGAGGTCACAGGTCACTTCGGGGTCAAAGGTTCTGCCGGCCAAGCTGGGACCCACGGAGAACATGGATTGTAGAATGTATATGAGAGAGCTATAACCACGAACATCGAAAGTCGAAGTTCGGGTATTTTCATCTCTATCGCACTTACATTAGGATATAGGGATGCATGTATACGAACTACGAGTTTCGATTTTCGTGGTAACGCCGGGAAACACCAAAGAGAAGTCATTTTATTTGTGGGTTTTTTGGTTTACCTTAGACCCTTGCTGCAATGGTGGGTGTGACGTCCCTTCATCGAAATTCAGAACAAAATCCAAAAGTTTCCAGTAATATACAGATTATTTAAGTCTAACAAACACTAACTGCTCAATGTGCCAGCAAAAAATATTTTTTAATACAGTTGCTCAAAAAGTGGTACTTTTTGTGGCTGCGTAGCGTACGAGAAGCTCAATTTCTCGATCTAGTGCTTTTTACTTTTTAGTTCCAAACTATACTTTCGAAACGCAGTAATTTTATATTACATTTTTTACCCGATGGCGCTGATTCCAATAGTATGTTGTCACTGTCAGTGTCATTTGTAAAGTATGGGTTCGTTCAAAAATAACTTCGAAGCAAGCATATTTTATCGCAATGATATATTAATTTATTATTTTTCGCAATTGTATTAAAAAACGTCGTTTACAACACGTGTGAAATGTCTTTTACCACTCGTACCGAGTCTTGCCACTCGCTTTCAGCTCGTGGCAAGATACCTCGGTACTAGTGGTAAAAAGACATTTTTTTCACACTAGTTGTAAAATGTACTATTTTCGCATCCATAGTTTGCAAGATCAGGTGATGTACATCGCCTTTCCTGTCTCCAGGTGTCTCATGCTACGTCTTGTTTAACCATTTGAATTAAATAGAATAGAATTCACTACTCTGAAGAGCTCTATCCAAGCCTGAAGCACTAAGGGTCCTGCGGTCCGTTGAGAAAACCCATACGCAAAACGACAATGACGACGATTTTTTTAGCTTAACACATTTCGTGTCCATATTCAAATTCAAAATAGGAAAAAGAGAGAAGAGAAGGATGTAAGAGACGACGTAGGCCAAGGAAAAGATGTGTGTGAATTAGGCTTCATTTTGTTCTAATAACTATATGGAACGTTAGTTTAGATGTCCACAACTACATCGGGTCACTCTAGTCTCTTGTTATTGGTAGCTGTAGTTACCAGACGTTATTCTCATCTCAAACTAACACATTCGGACCCTTAATCGGGTAGCGATCGAGGTAGATTTGTTTGTTTGTTCTTTGAACGAATTCACAAAGGCCACGTTATATGTATTGTGTTATTGTAATTTGTAATGTTTTTTTCATTTTTCTGTTTTGTGTCAAATTCCATACTGTCGAATTAGGATAGCCTGTAAGGATGGGTGTGTGTATGTAAATAAATAAATAAAAATATGTAAACGCTAAAATGATAAGCATAAAATGCTTAAAATTCAAAATCATCAATAAAGGTATACAACTACAACTTAAAACAGTTGCAAAACCCCCGACATTATCATTCGACATCTCAAAAACGGCTAGACAGATTTTCATGAAACATGGCTAAGAACACTCGGGATAAAATTAACTATGACACAAAAAAAAACGCATTCATATCGGTCCATCCGTTTGGGAGCTCCGATACCAACACAGATACACAGCATGTTTAACTTATAACACCCCTCTCTTTGCGCCGGGGGTTAAAAACAGGGGACATGACGGGGACACGTCACATTTTGAAAAAGGAATGCCTGCCCAAGCCACTTACGTTTTTCCGCGATTATAATTTCCGTATTTGTTTGATCAACATAACCCTTTCTTAACAATTAACCGGTTCTCTGATACAATGGTCATTGAAGCGTGTTATACAATAAGCTCATAACATAAACACCTTTGTTTACGACGCGGGCGCTGAGTAAATAAGACCTGCCATGAAAGAGAGTTGACCATTTGTGAATCATAGTGCAGTGGGTTAAGGTCAACGATTAGTCTATAACTGTGTGTATCAGCGGAATACTTATTTCTCTCCAACTGTTAGAGCTGCAGTTGTGCTGCAATCTGTCTAGCTATAAATATGTACAGTGGTATGGCATTAATACACGTGAATAATATAATGAGGCTGTATATACACGTAAGTAAACTAATTACCTAATTGGGTTTATTTTTCAAAATTACATCTTATTTTTATCTTTTATTGAATATGCCGCGTTTGTCAAATATAGTGTGCAAGGAAGTGCGAATTTTTTTTTTTCCCTGGTCGGAAGTAATTTAGAATTTGCGTTTATTGACCTAATTAAAGATTTCAGCCTGTGCACTTACGTAACGTAACGTATAAGCAATAGTTGCAATCAAAATAAACATAGACTACATAAAAACCTAAAAAAATAAGTACCTACATGCATGCACGTTAATATGTTGGTATTTTTCATGAATGAAAAAATATATTCAGATTATTCATGACTAAAAATTATTTTCAAACTTAACATAGGTATTATGAATGTCGGTTACGAACGCCCTTGCACGAGTGGAATAAAAACTTATAAATGAACATGATTTGACATTGAGAATCCACATAAATATCAAGACGCTTCACTTGTTTCTGTTTCCCTGCGAAGTGCGAACTTACTTTATAATGGAGCCATTTTTACGTTTCATAAAAAGTTGCTATTTTGACATCTGTCAACCTCTCTATTGTTTACTTATCTATATGATTGATGATAGTTGTTCTTAATCGTTCATCGATCTTACTAAAATATCTTTCCAACGAGATTTCTTTAGTCTATTGTTCAAGTTTTTCTTAACAATATACTTCTGGACCCTCACTTGTTAATTCATTAAAGACTTATGACCTCTACGAGCAATGTTCGCTACAAGGTGGAAAATGCTGCTACAAGCTACGGCGTAGCACACGTGGCGTTTGCTTGGTCTCGAATGGGTTAGGTATTATTCAAGTCGGAACATCATAGGCCATCGTTTGTAATAATTTATCTATCCTGTCATGCAAGTTCTGTGTAGAATAAATAAATTCAGACAAAAATATCTTGTAGCATTTTCAGTTGTGTTAACAGACTGGTTTAGACATTCATTCATTGTATACTTAATTGAAAATTGTTAATGAAGGTTAATATTAAGGTTATTCACTAATTAAGCAATACAATTGGCAATTTGGCATCCTTTAATAACGTTATTCCCGGCTGTGCCCTAAGGGAGCCTGGGGTCCGCTTTGACACCTTATCCCAAGATTTGGCATAGGCACCAATTTTACGAAAGCGACTGCCATCTGACCAGAGGGAAAACTAGAGCTTATTGAGATTAGACCGGTTTCCTCACGATGTTGCCCTTCACCGAAAAGCTAACTTATTCCGTGGATAAGTTCCGAAAAACTCATTGGTACGAGCCGGGATTCGAACCCACGACCGCCGCTTGACAGCCGCATGCCTGACCCACTAAGCTACCGTAGCTTCTTCTTATAAATACGAAAGTTAGGATGTTTGTTACTCAATCAATCACGCTTAAACGGCTCAACCGAATTGGATGAAATTTTGCACGAAGATAGTTTATAGCCTGGATTAAAATATAGGATAGTTTTTATCTTCGGTCCACGCAGACGAAGTCGCGGGCGGGAGCTAGTTTAATATATTTGATCATTCTCTACACCATTGTATTCCGACTTGTTTTGTAATTCCTATACCTTTTGTAACTTGTTATTGTATTAAAATAAATATATTTAAAAGATAATATCATGTAAAATTTATATAAATTTATAATTATAACATTTGTGACGCACTCACACGGAAGGTGTTTGAATGCGAACGCATTATTGTGCACGCGCTGGTATTAAACGCGAGCTAAAAATACATGAAACATTCATAAGACGATATGTACACTGTTTTTAAGATTAATTACTTAACAAGAAGCCAGCAGTGAGTAGAGTCATCCATCCTTTTATAAACTTTTCACTTCTCATGCTCAAAAAGTGCATCATATTAGACTTGGCAAGCGGGGCTAAAGTAGTACATTTAGCCCCTAGGGAAAATATGTATACATATTTATGATTTATAAAACATTTTAATTTGACCACTCACAACAGTTCAATATTACATCCACCAATCACATCTCTTTAAAAATACATTAGTATTTACTATCTACGAACCAGAATACAGCTAGACATTAAAATCGACCAATCATGAAACAGAATTCAATTCAAACATTGGGTGTTTTTCAAGCGTGAACCACGCTTGAACGTTTGGATGGAGCTATAGTCGGTCAGAGGCGTTTATTTTTGTAATTATTGTAAATTAGGGAATGAAAAACTCCTAATGTTTGAATTGAATTCTGTTTCCTGATTGGTCGATTTTAATGTCTAACTGTATTCTGGTTAGTAGACAGCAATTACTATTGTTATTTTAAAGAGTTGTGATTGGTGGATGTAATTAACATGACATAAGCTATGAAGATTGAGCGGGATAGACTAAGCCGCTATTATTATTTATTTATTTATTCATTGTTATGTCATGCATACATAATAAGGTGTTACATTTTTTTTCAGGTCAATTCATGACACCCTGTAAGGGCACACAATAAATTACAATATTAATTAATTCTAGACTTAATTGAACCGAATCCTTACGAGTAGCCTACTTGATTCTTCACATTTAGGGCATATGTCAAATAAATTAAATTTATCTATGTCAAATGCTTTAGCAATAATTTTATGTCAGATCTAAAACTACCTAAAATCATATGTCCTACTTTTATTGTACTTTATATAATATTAAATTTTTGTCGTCAAGGAATTCGTCTACCGAGTAATAACATTTTTCTATTAATAGATTCTTAAGTTGAGTCTTAAAGACTTCGTCACTAGGTTGCGATTTGATCACATCAGGAATGTTGTTAAAGATTAGTATGCATTTATACTGCGGTCCTTTTTTATACATTGTTAAGTTACATTTAGGCAATAATAATTTATTTCTATATTGCTTTCTAGTTTTAAAAGTGTCAGGTTTTTCTGGAAATAGTTCTGGATATTTACGAACAAACGTCGCAACCTCTAATATATATATTGAGGGTAGTGTCAGGAGTTTATTTTTTATGAAGTGGGGGCGGCAGCTGTTAGGAATGCGTACATTCGCTAGTATTCTAATGCATTTTTTTTGCATTACGAAGAGTTTGTGGGCGTCTGTGCTGGCTCCCCACAGGACCACGCCATATCGGAGACTCGAATCTATGTAAGCGAAATATGCTGACAAGGCGGACTCTAAATTTGTGTTTGACTTTAATATGTTCAGTGCGTATATAAATCTGGCTATTTTTTTCTTTGTATTTTGTACGTGTTCCTTCCAGTTCAGTCCAGTGTCTATTGTTATGCCGAGTAGTTTAAAGTTATTCACCTCTTGTATTTTATTTCCATTAATTTGCAGATTTAGGTCTAGTGGTTTTCTCTGAGCAGGTTTAAATTGAATTATTTTTGTTTTGTTTAAGTTCATATCTAAATTATGATCATCGAGCCATATTTTGACGGTATGCAAAAGGTGGGATAACTGGAAATTGCATTCGACGCTATTCGTTGTGTTTACTAGGAGGGATACATCGTCTGCAAACATAACACATTTCGTGTCGGTGTCCAATACTTTAGGTAAGTCATTAATGTACGATAAAAAGAGGGTACAAGCCAACACACTTCCCTGTGGTAGTGAACAGGTGGTATGTCGCAGAGGAGAGTTGACGACTGTTGTTTGCCTGGATTTGTTATCGTGATAGTCTACATGTACGTATTGTTTACGGTTTTGCAGGTACGATTGAAACCATTTGTGGGCTATACCTCGTACTCCCATACCGGATAGTTTGGATAGCAAAATCCCATGGGACACTTTGTCGTACGCCTTGGTCATATCTAAGAGTAATCCTACACTGTATTTCTTATTATTAATGTTTTCCAACACGTGTGTCATATATTTATAGACTGCCTGAGATGTCGAGTGGCGTTTCCTAAACCCATATTGATTTGCATCAAGGATATCATATTTTTCCAAAAAATGGTATAATCGGGTTGACATTGCTTTCTCGAAGATTTTTGACATAGCTGGTAAAAGGGCAATAGGCCGGTACTGATTGGGGTTGGTAGCCACGCCGCCTGGCTTTAATATTGGCTTAATTTTAGATGTTTTCAGTAGTTCTGGATATGTGCCTTCATTAAATGATTGGTTTATTAACCGTGATAATGGAATTGCTAATTCAGCAGCACATTTTTTTATTAGGGCTGATGGTATTTCGTCCTTACCGAAGCTTTTTTTGTTCTTCAATTGTCGTATTAGTTTATTTATTTCATATTCGTCGACTGGTCTAATGTACATCGAGTTAGTGGCGGGATTGATAACGGGGCGACCGAGCGGCCGCGCTGTGGTAGCGGGGCTCGACGCGCGGTCCTGTGATGACTCACCTACCATTGCGAAGTGCTCATTTAACAGGTTTGCTATCAGTTGGGGTGATTCTACAATTGCATCGTCTATTTTTAATACTATATTTTTCTTCTGTTGTATTTTACTTTTGTTCGTAACGTTTTTTATTAGAGTCCACATTAGTTATGGTTGAGTTTTCTCGATTGTTTTACGCATTTTTTCAATAGTTTTTCGTATGTTTTATAATGGTTCCTAATTATTAAATTGTTTGTGGTGTTAACAATGACTTTTAGTTGTCTTTTATGTATACAGGATAATTTTAGACCTTTAGTCAGCCATTTTTTACTCCTTGGTGTCTTTAATGTCTTTAATTGGATTCTTCTCTTTGGTATGTATATATTTAAGATGTCTTGTAATTTATTATGAAAAGCTTGGTAGTTTTTATTAATGTCATTTTTGGGTATGATTATGGTTTCCCAGTCAACTTTTGATAGTTCTTGTTGGAAAAGGAGCATGTTTTTTTCATTGAATGTTCTACTTTCGGTATACCATGGCTTCTGAGCTCCTTGTCGGGTTTGTTTATGGGTTGTGAGCAGGACGCTTTTGTGATCGGATATGCCGTTGTCCTTTACTACAATGTTACTATATGTCGCGTTCGTAAAAATAAGATCAATACAAGATGATGAGTCATTCACTTCCCTGGTGGGTTCTTTGACTATTTGTTTCAAGTTATAGCATAGCATAATATCAGTAAGTCGATTCGCGATGCTCGAAGTTCCTAATACATTTATGTTAAAATCTCCAACTATAAATACATTTTTACTCGTTTCCTTTTGTTTCACTTTGTAAAGTAATTTATTTAAACATTCGTAAAAAGTCTCAATGTCTCGATCGGGTCTATAAATATTTATTAAAAGTAAATTCTCGGTTTGAATTTCTATTGCACAACACTCAAAAATAGACTCCTTTGACAAATTAGCGATATCTAACCGTTCTGTAAATTCGATGTCTTGTTTTAGCAGAATTGCCACTCCTCCTCCTGGGCGAGTACTTCGATTGAATGCAGCTACAAAGTTGTACTTATCAATAGTGATTAAATCTTTTTGGTATTTAGATATCCATGTTTCTGTTATGCATGCTACTGGTATATCCTTCTGTAGTAAAAATGACTCTATTACATGGGTTTTATTCTTTAGGCTTTGGACGTTTTGGATTAGTATGCTGAATTCATTTGCGAAAGGAATTAGTCTGGTTGCTATCGTTGTTCGTCAGAGTAGGTATTTTCAACTGTGTTTGTTGGTTTGACGTGTTCGTAGCTGTAGTCAGAATAGGTGTGGTTTTCTGTGTAGGGGTATTTTGCTGTATATCTACTTGGGGTATTTGAGTTTCTTCTGATTTCTTTTGGTTGGGTATGTATTCTATTCCGTTGATAAACAGCCTATTGTTTCTTATAATTGCATGTTTTCTTTCTTGACGAGCCTTTATCATATTTTCTCGAAGGACCTTTCTTTCTTCTAATGACTTCTTGTCTAAGAAGGGAGACACAGCATATCTAGTGTTATTAAAACATTGGGCGTTTTTTAATACATAGTTTGTCATTCTCCTACTCAAAAAGTCTATTCGTAATGGGCGGCAGTATCCTCGTTTTCCTATTCGAGTAGCTTGTTCTATGTATCCATTTATATTTATGTTCATAATCATAGAACATATGATCTACCCGGCGGCACAAATCTGACTCAGTTTCCGAGTGTTGCTCGTCCAGGCCGTACAGAATAATTGTTTTAGTTGACTCGGTGTTTCGATTGGGGTTATTTTTCTCTACAAGTAGTTGGTGTTTGAGCTCACATATATTCTATTAGACGGTCAGAGGCGTTTATTCGTCTTGTGAATATTTTGTATCTGTGTCATAACAGTTTATTAAAAAGAATGGCGCCAAATTGAACAATCTTTTCGCCTTGGTAGAATTGTTGATTGTGGATGGATAATCTTTGTTTTTACTATTTTCTCGCAGTCGAAGTGAAAAGTAGAGTGTATAACTCTGGTCTAAAAGCCATATTACCCCTCGAACTATTTCCCCTCACTTCGTTCGGGAAAATATCCATCTCGTGGTAATATGGCTTACTTTAGACCCTTGTCATACAATCTACTATTATGAGTAAATAATTTGTAAGATATTCATACATGAGAGGAGGCCTGTGCCCAGCAGTGGGACGTATATAGGCTGATGATGTGATGTGATGAATGTGTGTCATAAACATAATGAATGACGCTTAATTATAATGAACGTAATAAGGTTAAAAGTCATTGTTCTCCGCAAGCAGAAACAATGCAGCGTACAAAATCAACCAACATAAAATATTTATTACGCAAATAGGCCATCAGGCACTTTACGTCACTTTACGAGTACATGCATCCTATTTGATGCGTTCCTAACAAGTTCAACAGTGGCAGATTTATGAGTTTCCACCGTATGTTAACTAAGTGGTCAACGCACATAGTGTGGATTTATATTTAGTTACTAAGGTCCAAAACAATTTTAACTACCTTTATGTAGTTTACCTACATAAAACTCTTGTTAACCGGAGACGCAAAAAGCGGGGTGTTATAACTAGTTTCACGTGTCTGTGTGTGGCATCGTAGCTCCTAAACGAATGGACCGATTTTAATGCGGTTTTTTTGTTACACATGACAGACACATTGAAATTTGTTTCAACAAAATCGTCTCAGCCGACTTTATCAACTTTTCTAAGTTGGTTATGTATAATGATAGGACAAGGTGGACTGATGACCTGGTAAAGGTCGCGGGAGTCCGCTGGATGCGGGTGGCGCAGAACCGGCACTCTTTGCTTCCCAGCAGTGGACGGCTGATAGATGATGATGATGATGATGAATGATATCTTATCTTACGTCTATGGAAGGCTCACAACTCTACTCTCTTAGAATGAGTGACTTATAAAGTTCATTCTTGCAATATTCTGTGGTTAATAACTGAGAAATTTGTTTTCTTTTCAGACGGCATTCCTGATCATAGCGTTAGTGATCGCCGTCAATCAAGGTGGCGCGACGGCACAAGATGACAGCCAGCCTGACCAGATCGCCGATGAGACCAAGAACCGAGCTGTCACTATAATCGACGGCCCCAAGTACGTAGAACCCCCCATCCAGTCGACCAAACCGCCAGCCAACCAGACACAGGAGCAGCGGCCGCCCAGCAAGCCGCCTCATCCGGCACCGGACAAAAAGATACAAAACTATGTGGACCAGCCGCTCCGGCCCTACCGCGGACCCATAAGGCAGAGCGGGCCGCCGCCTCGACATGTTTACCAAAAACCTCCGAAGCTCCGGCACGCTCCCAACTCACTGTACAGAGTCATACCGCTCCACAGAAATTATCACTATACCAAGCCATCCACCCGCCAACCACTCGTATTCGCAGCGTCCACGGGAAGACCAGTTCGCGTTCCCCTACAGCCTCCCAAGTTCAGTGTGCCCATCGAAACCATCAACGGTATACGCACTGATGTGGTCCGACCACCGAAGGGCCTTTATAACACGACCACCACCACAACTACCACCACAACGACGACGACCACCCAAAGGCCACTGAGGAATAAAAGAATCTGGCCCAAAAATTACGAGAAAAAGAACTTAATATTCAAACACAACACAACTGCTGGCAACACGACAGATAATAGCACAAGCACTAACAATAGCAGCACCGATCTAGAGATTGCTTCCGCGACTCACTACCGCTTTCGATATGTCACCAGCAACAGAACGGCGGCGCATGCGACGACAACGTTCGTCCCGCTCACAATCACGCGCGGCTACCGCCGGATCACCAGGGTGCCCAACCACACCACCACCACCGCTGCCTACGACACTAACTACACCCGCCTCGTACCGAACGATTGGGTGCCTATAGTACCTTCCCATTACCCCAACTCCAATAACAAAAGACGTCGGCCTAAACAAACGCCGAGCCTGATATCCAGGCGATCGGACGGCGGTGACATCGAGTTTACGGGTCCCGAGGGAAATCCTGAGGAGAGCAAACGCACGGTGTACCTGCAGTCCTATGGGATCGTACCCGTAGCCGCGCAGGGCCAGGGGCTGCCTAACGGGAGGAAGAAGATGGTATTCTTCCGCAAGAAGAAGCGCCCACTGAACATGCATGTCTATTCTGGTTACAGCCCCAAGCACGCCGTGCAACCGCACGCCCCGTACGCTCTGGGGGACCTCCATCCCGACGCCAGCCACCACCCGCGCGTTGTCACCAGGATCAAGCACCACCACCATCACCACCACCACAGATACATTAAAACCATCGAGAAACCCATCAAGGTCCCATTCAAAGTCGAAGTGCCGAGACCATACCCGGTTACAGTAGAAAAAAAGGTGCCCGTAGCCGTGGAGAAAATTAAGATAGTGGAGAAGCCTGTGCCGTACCCGGTGGAAGTGGAAAAGAGGATCCCCTACCCGGTTCAAGTGCAGGTGCCTCATCCAGTCCCGTATAAAGTAATCGAGAAAGAGTATATTCCGAAACCATATCCGGTATATCATCACATTCCAGTGCTGAAGCACGTGGAAGTGAAGGTTCCGCAGCCCGTGCCCGTTCAGGTAGAGAAGCGGGTGCCCTACCCGGTCGAGGTACAAGTGCCGGTGCCTGTCTATCACCCCTACCCGGTAAACGTGACCGTCGAGAAGAAAGTGCCGTACCCAGTGCCGGTGAGAGTGCTCGTGCCCCAACCGTACCCCGTCGAAACGAGAGTCCCCTACCCCGTAGAAGTAAAAGTGAGGGAACCGTTTGAGGTAGTGAAGCACGTGCCGGTCAGAGTGCCGTACCCGCAACCGTACCCGGTTAGAGTGCCGACGCCGGTCGCCGTGCCGGTGGAGAAGAAAGTTCCCTACCCCGTCGAAGTAGAGAAGAAGGTCCCGGTGCCTTATAAAGTGATAGTGCCTCAGAGGGTCGAAGTGGAGAAGAAGGTGCCCGTGTACGTGCCGAGGCCTTACCCGGTGGAGAAGAAAGTGCCAGTGCCGGTGAAAGTGCCTTATCCGGTGCCGTTAAACGTGTATAACGAAGCGCCCAATGTGCCTATATACCAGATGAACCAACCGTTCCAGTATAGCTACGCTGACAACTATGCGACGGGGGGCGTGACGGTGTCGGGCGAGGTGACGAGCACGCCGCACCACACCGTCACGGTACACGGGAACACCGGGTTCGCTGGATTCCAGTCGCGTTCAGATAAGACTGAAACGACATCAGCAGAGAGTTCAGAGTCCACGGAGGCCTACGCGACGACGGCCAAACAGGAGGTGACATTGACAAGTGCGACGGCAGCAACAACCAACGCCACGACGCAAGCTAGTTAAACGGACTTTAAGACCTCGCCTATTAGTTGTGAAAAGAAACGGACTGGCGATTGGATCGCAAGGAACCAACATAGTGGCAGTCCTTTTGTTTTGCAATACAGTTGCTGAGCCCTGTTTTGTGAATGATACAAGTTTTACATAACAAGTGCAAACCCATATAACCATGGAAACACTGCCAGAGGTATACCGCGTATAGGCCTTGTAGCTTTCATGTAACAGGCAGCGTAGTCGTTATGAGCGTTTTTGGATTGATGACCTGAATTCTAAGTGGATCAAACCCTTTTAGCCATGCCCTTTCAAGATTCTTACAACGGTTACAGAAGAATCGAAGTGCGTGTCAAAACTTTTGTGCGTGGATGTTTTCACTAACTGTATGTGTTCTGTCAATCTTTTAATGTTATACTTTCGTTCTAAGTATTCTTCTTTCTATTAACGTTCGTGGAAAAATTCGCAGACGGTCAGCTTTTGCCTAAGTTTGTTCGAGTAGCCAAAACAAAGTCCAGTGTTGAAACTCTATATGTAACAATATTGTAACAAGATACGATATGGCTGATTAGTCACCAGTGTTGACATCTTGGACTGATACATTAGTGTTTCAATAGGTCACTTCAGCCAGATATTTGTAAATGTGTATTGACTACATGTAAGTGTGCTCCCAAAAGATAATAGCTAATATTTTCAACATGGAGACCAATACGAAAACAGTAACTAATGTGTAGTTACTTGCTCTTAAATGCCAGACTCAAAGGTTCTATGTCATCCATATTTCATCCAATAGTGTTCTCATCCAAAAGCGTTAAAATATATTTAAATCTTAGCGTAATTGCGAGTGGTCTGAGTGTAAATATAGCCTCATGAATCATAATAATATATGTGTAAAATTATAAGGGATAGAACATCCTTTTGCACTAGCATTTACCTCGCATCCATCCCTTTTTGACAAATGTAACAGTGAAAGGGACGAATGCTAGTCAAGTCTAAGGCATTGGGATATTCGAGTCATTCACATTTCTTCTCTCAACTGAAACTAAGAAGATGCTTATTAGTATCCTAGAGATGAAAAAATGTGAACGATGCGGAATTGTTACGTCGAACTTACAGAAGTGAACATTATAGTATCTCGTCAAACTAACTTGTTAAAGTAAAGAAGAGTGGTTTGCATTCGTCACATTACCAGCTACGACTGTGGTAGTACGACAAGGTACTACAATGTTCATCTTCAGTTCGATCATTCCTTTACAGGTCTTATACTATTGTACTGTCGTTTGATTATGAAAAGTGCCATATGAATATTCATTTGCTCTATAAACCTTCATTAACGGTAATGTGTTGTTCCGATTAAAACAGTTTTTGCAACGGATAATTTCCATGGCACTTTTCGAAATACCGCAGTGTAGTTGTTAATAAGTTATTGTCGTGTGAATGAGTGGAATGAGCATTTGAGTAAATGTGCTGCTGTGATAAATACTGATTTTAATTTACAGGGGACTGAGCTGACGGCCCGCCATAATCACGCACGTCGGAGACAGTATTCACCGAGTGCGCGGGCCTTTAGCTCGGTCTCCAAAAAATCAACAAATACCTACGTTATGCACTTTATTGAAAAGGTAAGTCGGTTAATACAACCGCTGTTATAGAAGATTACAAATGAAAACATAGGTAGCGCCCCCTGTGCCGAGTCCCAAACGGGATAAAAAATCTGGTGAGAGACTTACCTTACCGCGATTCGAACCACCACCTCTTGCTTCATAGTCACTGCCAACTAGCTAGGCTAAAGCGGTCGTTTAGTTTAGATGTTAAGGAGTCGCTGAAACGCTATGGTTCACAGTCATTAATTAATCAATTTAGAACATTACTTTACGTAATTCCATTGTCACGTTCAATGTTACTGCATAGTTTAGCGTACAAGTAGATTACAGTCACAAGAATGATTACACACATAAGTAAGTACGTAATCTCTCCATAATAGTCGCGCCGCGGAGTGTGACCAGGCGTTCACCCGATGAGTGATAGCACTAATCACACGGCTGTCGCTTTCAGCGCAATTAGTGTGTTGTGAGAGCACAACACTAGTTGCTTATTATGGGCTAGTATTTAAAGGCACATCAAAAAAACCTAATAACTACAACTTAGAAAAGTTGAAAAACCCCCGACATTTTCATTTCGAAGTCCAATATCTCAAAAAGGGCCCAACGGATTTTCTTAAAAAATGGCTAAGAACACTCGGGATAAAATTATCTATGACACAAAAAAACCGCATTCAAATCGGTCCATCCTTTTGGGAGCTACGATACCACAGACAGATACACAGATAGACACGTTAAACTCATAACACCCCTTTTTTCGTCGGGGGTTAAAAATATTGATTGCTCAGCTAAAATACTACTTGTTCATGAAAAATCGGTTTTGTTTTGATGTGCAGTTTGGGACTAGGTCGATTTGTGTAAGATTGTCCCCAAATATTTATTTATTTAAGTCTACTGGGTTTGGTCGTGCGCAGTGAGTAGGTATTTTACTGGTTTCTAAACGATGAAATTTTCCCCTAATTGTGCATAATAGTAGCTACAAACGCTAACACGGTTAACTGACTATCCTGGGCCCGTAGACAAGGTTACAATCGACAAGCGCTAACGCCAATAGAAAACGAATAAAATGTATGGGAATGACAGATGTCAACGAAAAGGGTTTCGTCGGCATCTGTCATTCCCACACATTTTATTATTTTCTATTGGCGTTAGCGCTTGTCGATAGTAACCTTGTCTACGGCTCCTGTATTTATATAGAACCTTATTACAATACATATAAAGTGGATGGTCAGTTAGGTGTTGTCGATAGTACATGGCAAGGGTGATAATTGCCAATTTACGGCCCGATTGGATGTAAAGATTGTTGTGGCCCTGCTCATGAAGCTTAAAGTATTGTATATTCCTAATGGGCTAATCAATATGAAGAAATCATCTCATTTTAGTTACCTACCTGAATCACTCAAATTTATTTCTTAGCTGTATCGTTTGTCCGAATTTTATTTGTCCTAACAGTCGTCTCTGAAGCCATGACATTTTCAGAATTATTATAAAACAAACATAACTTAACCAATTAAAAGGAAAAAAATGGGGTAATACAACTATAGAGTTCGGTGGTGAAATTTAGTGATAGCGATTTATTTATTTCTTTCTTCTATCTTTTTCTTTCTTTTGTAAAGATAACCTTTTGAACCCCTATACGTTGATACGTATGAACCGAGGACGCAGCACAATAATGTTGGTAATCCTTCAATACAATCCATCAGGCGGGCCGTAAGCTTGTTTGCCACCGACTTATACTTAACCACGACCGGGCCTAGCCTGGGGTGGCATATGGGCGCTTAATTGTGACTCCATAAGAAACACAAGCGCGTTGCCGAGTATTGTGGTTGTGTTGCCAGCAACAAAGCGTTTTCTTGGGTGCAACATACAAATTCAGTGCCATTGTAACAGGCACTACAGTGGAGTTAATGAAGATAATATGTACGTTCCCAAAGGGTCGTGCACATATTGAAGAACTCAACTGCACAACGGTGGTCGCATGATGGTAAGTAGACATCGTACCATATAGGTGCTTGCAATGATGATAATGAACGTTCTGTATTAAAACTTCATCTCTAATTATCTATCAATCTAGTTTACGAAGCCGACTAGAAATTGTACTAAAGAAAATTCGCCCACTTTCAATAGAAACGTTAACGAACGAAGGTTGCCCGCGGAATAGGAAGCGCGCACGCACGCGACGCGCACGCGCCGCTCGAAAACACGACATCCGACCGTAAACCAGAAAGGTCGTATGTCAATATGAAACTCGTGTTGAGATACGATGTTCTGGATAACCATATGGTATGTGGACAGACAAAAAATATTACGTATGTATTTGTTAAAATGCTACGTTGTTGTGAAAAGGTTTCGACTAGTTTATAATGCCACGAAATTCGATTAACAAAATGTAATTTAAGAATACGCAAACATGTAAAAACAAAGAAAACTTAAAGTCATGTACAGAACCGGAGTTCCGCCTAGGCTTACAATGCCCCGGCCTATATCTCCAGGCAGCCTCTAGGGGCCCTAGAAGCGGGACCTGTACACAAGCTCCCTGAGGGGCCCCGAAATCAGGTAAATAAAAATATAAAAAAATGCCAAGTGCCTAGGGGCCCTAGCCCTCTGAGACCACACCTGCATAGTATGTCTGGGGTATGTTCAGCTTTGAGCGGCTAGACCCAAATGCCCTGCTAAAAATCCTCCTTTTGTGTTATTAACAAACTCTACTCTATTTCGAATTATAGGTCATTCCAATTTCATTGCCATTTTTTCTTGTATGGTGGGTGCCCAAACATTAAAAAAGATTTGTACCAAAATCCGGTTCGATGGACCATGTGATTTATAAAATAAATAATTGCACATAACGAGCGACATGTTTGTAGAAGTTGTCGCGAATAGTCACTTCGCGATGATTGGACTTCTTTGTGGTGGTTCGGAGTGTCGCGAATTGTGACAGTTGATGATATCGCGATGTCTTTAGCTCATGGTTGGAGCGTGTGAAATCGCCTTAAAAGATTATTTAGCCTGGCAAGGTAGTGATCAGTGTCAAAGGACTGGGTATAATTCCATGCCGTTGAATTGAAAGAATAATTGAAATACCGGCGGCATTGGTGCAGTGAAACTAAGTTAAAAGTGTTTTATCATCAAGGTCTGTGAGCTGCGCAGGCGCTACCTAAGAAAGCTAAGTGTCTTAGAATCATAGTACCATATTCGTTCTATTTAGAGATATTGTTACGCCATAATTATGATCCTTAACATGCAAATTCTAGATGGTAGCTCAGAGTGATATTTATATGATTCCACTGTGATGTAATAATAAGAACTTGCTACTCGTAGCCTGAGCAGGAGTGTAGACCCAGTGTGGTGACACAAAGACGTAATATGTGGATAGCAATGTACCACTAGGATAATACGAGACTAAAGGACGATAAGCGTTGACACGAGACATAACGACTGACCGATGCTAGTTTGACATACTTAGATGAGACCTTCCCTTTGTAGATATAAAGTTGACAAGACATAGTATAGAGATGAAGGTATTCCGAGGTTGCTTGGCCGATAGGCGAGAACCTGGACAGTAATACGGTGCACACACCTTATGTGACTAACATATGAAGATATGAATAGTACAAGGAACTGGCAGTATGTAATTGAGATGTACCTACGAGATAATTAGTATATCTACGTGAATTAGAATGATTCCAGTAGTTTGGTAGTTAGGACTTATATATGCTATGATCTGAGGCACTCATGGTGATGACGTTTTGATGTCATATTTCCACCCTTTAGGTGTAGCAGATAAGTCCAGCACAGAGCGAAGCAGAAGTCTATGGACTGCGAAGAGGATTAAGGTAGGATTCAAAACAATCTGTCCTTAATCATATCAAACATTGTCGTGACGTCCTCAAGATTAACGCAGTCTGAGTGTATTAAACGAGAGTAATAACATGTAATTTAACATGTAACATTCCTATATGACTGGACGTGACGACAAGATGATCTAGAATTTGCATGTTAAGGATCATAATTATGGCGTAACAATATCTCTAAATAGAACGAATATGGTACTATGATTCTAAGACACTTAGCTTTCTTAGGTAGCGCCTGCGCAGCTCACAGACCTTGATGATAAAACACTTTTAACTTAGTTTCACTGCACCAATGCCGCCGGTATTTCAATTATTCTTTCAATTCAACGGCATGGAATTATACCCAGTCCTTTGACACTGATCACTACCTTGCCAGGCTAAATAATCTCTTAAGGCGATTTCACATGCTCCAACTATGAGCTAAAGACATCGCGATATCATCAACTGTCACAATTCGCGACAGAAGTTAATCACGTCATTTTATGGCTTATACAGCTTTCATAATACATTAGATACTATTACGTACGTACGATAATCGTAAAAAACACCGTCCGTTCAATGCGTGTGTTATAAAAATAAGGTTTATTGTCCCGCACAAACAATAATGCATACAACATTAAAAAACAAATCATTAAACAAAGGAAAACTAAGTGAGAAACTTTTCTTCACACAAAAGGGAAATCGATTCAACATTCTTTTAAACAAAAAACATTACCCTGCGGTAGGAAAAAAGCCGTTATTTCTGTCTAGTGCGAAAACTAGTCCCATTTCCTACTGGCATACATATTTCCCCAAACATTTCCTTAAACGCATGACTGGAACCGTCCATTTTCCGGCCAGCATGCGCGATTTCGGAAGTCGGCAACGGAATTGGATCTATCGGGCAAACATATGAAAACACGCCATTTAGCATGCGTTCTATCGTTTTTTTTTTTGTCTAATTAGTCAACCATGAATGTATTGCATTCTATTCAAATGTGAACGTTATTTTAAGGAGTATAGAGTTGCTCCTACAAGTTGCAGAACTTGTAGATTTAATGATGTGAGGTTATGATAGTGAGTTGATATGTCTATACTATAGGAAATGAGGTAGTCATCAATTGCACGTGTACAGTATTGCTCCATAGCTCGATATGCGTGCCATTCGGAAGAAAGAATGAAACACGCATTTCACTTTTAAATGCGTTATTCAATGTCAATGAATAAACATGTATGTACTGACAACCATTAGCCATGTTGGTAGTGACGCTACCTACGAAGCTAGCGGTCCTGGGTTCGAATCCCAGTAAGGGCATTTATTTCTGTGACGAGCATAAGTATTTGTCACTGAGTCATGAACGATGTCTACCTATTTAAGTATTTACTAACCGACTTCAAAAAAAGGAGGAGGTTGTCAATTCGGTTGTTTTTTTTTTAACTTACCGTCTCCAAGTACCAATAGTAGGTAAATACAAGCTTTGCTTAGTTTGAGACTAGGTCGATTTGTATAAGGCTGTCCCCCAATATTTATTTATTTAACTATTCTTCATCATCATCATTTCAACCGAATGACGTCCCCTGCTGGACTTAGGCCTCCCCCAAAGAGTGCCACAATGACCGATCCTGCGGCACCCGCATCCAGCGGACTCCCGCGAGCTTTACCAGGTCATCAGTCCACCTTTGGGGGTCTACCCACGCTGCGCCAAATAATCTATTGTTTCTTCATGCTGTAGTCAATGAGCAACATGTCAGGTGGACAGATTCTATCGGCTGGCCACTGAAATTGTACCTCGAGAATAGAATCTAACCAACATTACCATATGTTGGTTTCTGGCAACAAGTCGAAGATTTCTTGGATCTGATTATGAAAACTATGCTAAATGTACAGCTCAAAGGCCAGCTCATTGCATTAAAATGTGTTATACAGTCACCAGCATTAATTTTAAGAAAAACAAGGCGCGCATATTTATGAGCGCCTACTGTATTTACAGTGTGTACTAAAAATAGAGTGTGAACCGATCTAGGGCAGGGATTTGTATGGGGCGATGGCCGACTGGGCTACACTCTGTATTTATGCGCGCCTTGTCGCATAAATACAATTTTCTCTTAGTTTTTTTTTATCAGAACACGATACACGATGCACTTGATCGGTTCACGTCCCATTTTTGGTACACCCTGTATATGACACGACTCTACTTCTAGGGCCGTTAGAATAGAACGTGTCAGACATTTATGCGTTCTTTGCTGTGACAGATATGACTTATCACTTATCAGATGTAGTGCATAATGTTTTTCCATGTTATTTTGTCGGAAAAATTAGTTGGTATTTATCTTGGTTTCTCAATATATCCATAGAGTCTGTCCTCTATTTTGCGTTGAACAAGTGAGACAGGATTACCTGAGTCGCGCGCACCGCGGCTTGGCAAACTTACCTACTGATGGAAGAAGATTATTTACTACACCTGTATTAAAGTATTACCAGGTCTTATGAAACCAGTGTCTAATGAGCATGGTTTATTGAAATCATTAATTATAAAAAAATATATATAATAGTGTAAATTCATAGTACTTAAAACGAGATAAAATTAGATGCACTTATTTGACTTTGATGAACTGCCATTCCAGCTCATACACTCCGACTGATGTCTGGTTTTTCTCATCGTAATCCACCCACTCCTTTTCCGTCAGATCCACATCCTCGAACTTTTTACCTAGAACAAGGACATAATAAATAACTTAAAAACACAGTCTAAAAACAAAAATAATAACTATAGTTGACACATCTAACTAAAGTGTAGTAGTATCAAGAAATTCACATGTAAACAGATCCCTGAAAACAAACCCCCATTTCTTGAGCAGACATGTAAAAATCATCATACTTAGCCTAAATCCTACTTCCATACACAGGTGAGCTGTCTTCTTCTTCTTATTAATAGGAGTCTGGCATATCAGTACATTATTTACCCCATCCACAAATGAATAAAATATTAATAAATATTTGCAGACAATCTTACACAAATCAAAATAAGCCATTTTCTACACATTTATAAAGATAATAAATAAATAAATAAAGCCTTATATTAAATAACAGTAAGTTTGAAGTTTGAACACACCAGAACCATATTTAGAGATAAAGGCCTCTTCCAGAGCCTGCCATGTTTTCCTCCCTTATATCCATACTAATATTATAAATGGGAAAGTGTGTGTGTTTGTTTGTCCGTCTTTCACGGCAAAACGGAGCGACGAATTGACGTGATTTTTTAAGTGGAGATTTTTGAAGGGATGGAGAGTGACATAGGATAGTTTTTATCCCCGAAATCATCCCCTAAGAGGGTGAAATGGGGAGGGGGGAACTTGTATGGAGCTGCAATATAAACGAGTTCCACGCGGGCAGAAGCTAGTAGATAGATAAATACTAAAGTACAGTACATAGAAATCATCCATGTCTCAGGAAAAAAAACACTTATTTTCACTCCCAACTAGGCTAAATTGGTATTCAAAGTCGCTTTACTTTATTTCAGGGGAAAAGATCCCAACAACTGTGATTAAAACTGGAGAGAGAGGTTTTAATAACCAAAGTTAGTAAATAAGCTTCACTTAGCAAGACAATAAAGATCAAATGACAGACTTAATGTTTTAAGTCCTTTTAATATTTTCTAGACAACTATAAAGATAAGTTTACTGGGTTATACAACCATGAAAAATAAAAATAAAAATAATGAGGTTCATTAGAGGAATAAATATTTTATATGTAGGTACCATTTTCTTCAGCCTCCGCAATCCACCCTGATTTAGGTTCAAAGTCAACAGGTTCCACTCCTCTGCAGTCGAATATTACCAGCGTCTTGAACTTGCTGGCATCCTCGTTTGTAAATGCACCTGAAAACAGGATTATTATTTAATAGTTTCTTATCCACATAAGATATACAGGGTGCAAGGATTAAACCCCATCAGGAGGCTGCATAGCCTAAAAGACGAACAACGCAAAATATGGTGAACAAAAAAAATACCTTCAACATTTACAGTGTTTGCAGGTTGGGGGGAACTTGGGTTCATTATTTCCACCTTGTTGATAAACTATTTCATAAAATGAATGAGATTCCTCCTATACCTACCATTGAAAATCCAATAAACCAAAATAAAAATCAATTTCTCCTTATTTTTGATTTCAATGCCATTATCCCAAACACAAAACTTTTTGAAATTCCATAAAAACAATTATCTATAATATGTCTTTGGTAAATACTGCCCTCATATAAGCCGAATAGCGGTATCTCAAAATGAAAAGTCTAATGACATAACTTACAATGACATTTCATTTTGAGATACCACGGCTTATGAGGGCAGAATAATACTCATGAAGTTATGCAGCATCTGAAACCTGTAGCCAAGCAGTAGAGAAGTAAACAATAACAATCATGTACCGCCTTAGAGCATTAAACCAACCGGAGTGGCTATTGACAGGCGTTCCCCTCTGCCAAAAGTATATGACCAGTGGTCATACACATTGTATGGACTGACGTTTATCTGACGTAGCTATTTTCACGTTACGCATACATTTGACGTTCCCCTACCCCGCAAAAATCGGCAGACTATTTATGTATAGAAAATGACTCATGGCCACTCCGGTTGGTTTAATGCTCTAAGTGTACTGCACATACTGTACCACAAAATTATTATTTTAGCTACTTTATTCCTAATTTTGGCTACCAGACCGACCAGAGTAATCAACCTGCCAAGTTACAGTTTCAGCACTAACAACTTGTTCGAAAACAACAAGAACTTTACCGCTAAGGTTATGTTTACAACACTAACCATTGCTGCCTTCAATGACATCCATGCTGTTTTCCCTGGAGCACAATTTGCACTTAATAAGAAGGTTCGTTTCGGACCGGTTGTGTTTCTGAGGCACCTTGTCCTCCTCCGTGAGGTCGTGAAACTTCTCTGAGACTTCGCCGCAACTGCTGCACTTTAGTTTTAAGAACCATTGGTAGTGTGGATGGTTGGTGTAGAGTTTCTCAATGCATTCTAAGTTCGCTCTGATTTGGAGAGCGATTTTAACCATTTTTGAACGCTTTTCGTTCGGCAAGTAAATAACGAAAACAAAACACCAAAACACCGACGGATGAAATGAATAAACGTCAAACGTATTTTTTTTTTTTTTTTTTTAATTCGTCCATTCGGACAGGCTAAGACCATGGGCCATACTGCCTAGTCTTCAGTAAGTATAATTTCATTTGATCGAATCCAGTAATAACGTCTTCAGTAGTTTCACAGAAGTCTCTAGTCCAATAAATATGTCTTCAGTTATTTCCAATTCATATGAACAAATCCAGATATTAAGTCATCAGTACCTCAAACGTAAACCAATTGACACAAGACAAATGTCAAAATAAAGCTATTTCAGACATATTAAAAAAACTAATTAAAAACAAACGCACAAATTACTTTATTCATACATATATTTATTTTATTACATACTTTCCAATAATTATTATATTATTTTTGGTCCTCAAATGAATAGTACTGGTAACCATTTCGGCTACATATGAAAAATAACTGTATTTCATGGCTCATGATTCGAATCAAGTAACCAGCGATCGAAACCACTGAAAAGATTGATCCTAATTTGATTAAAGCCTTGATTTTTTAATACCACGACGGTAGTAAAAACGCATACGACCACATAGGAATGAAGGATGATATTATCCAGGGAAAAATAAATAAAAATACTACTGCCAGTATTCATTCCACGATTTAATAATGATAACCAGGGAGCGTACATTTCATGCCGATGACAGGCGTATGACGTCAAGCTACATACAGGTGGAAAAAGTTTGAAAAGTGCAACGGCATAACGAACGTTTATTTATCCGTACCTAATAATGGAAAATGTGATTAATCAATGATTAATCACTGTTATCTAATCAACCTCTTCCGTTTAAGGCGCCGTAGGTTCAGCGAAGTTAAGCAAACAAGAGTTTTTGAAACAATATAATGCGTCTGTTTATAATAATATGGTTTCAAAATATATGGTTATGGTTTCTTGAGGCTTTTCTGCAGGGAAATCAGTGTTTAGAAATATGACTAAGCAATTTTCGCTCGATAGAAAAAAAAACACGAACGTAGGTCTAAAAGGGTCTAAAATAAAATATTTGTTAAAAATTATGCACAAAAGCTAAAAATATTAAAAAGGCTTCTAAAAATCGCCAATATCATGTTTGAGAGAACTCAGTGTTTACTTTTTTATTTATTTAAACGGCCAAAAAATTAAAATTAAAAAACATGATTTCCGCGCTTCCGAGCACGCACTTCCATCTCGCTCACGCTTATGCTCAGTGAGAGGGAGAGAAGACCATGAACCTACGGCGATCTAATGTATTGACACTTGAGACGGACATTGAAAGAACTTTATCTGACATTGTCACATCAAAGTTTACTCTTTGTCACAAATAGGAGACGTGCGGAAACAACATTTCAGTTAAATTTAATAAGATCAGAAAACTTAAGGCTTTGCTAGTGGCCAAAGTCGCCATGCAGGCTATAAAATTATTGTGCTAAATAAATCCATGTTTAGTTATAGATAATAAACAAATTTATTGTTCCTGCTGTCAGCAAAGTTTGCTACCAAAAGAAAGCAACATACGTACGCTTACGGTTACTAAGTCGTGTCACTACGTTTTTTGAAACATCCTGTGTGTGTTTATATGAATACGTCATAATGACGAAACCGGCATGAAATGTACGCTCCCTGATGATAACCCTTAGTGAACTGCTTTTAAATAATTGTCATATTCGGATACAAATACAGTTCGCTTTGGAGCAATTATGTTCCCCTTTCATTTATTATTAAAATCTAAAAGATTCCAGGCACTGGTTGGCAGCTGTATGTTAGAATGGAATATTTATATTCTATCTCATTTTAACAAACAGATGCATCCACATCACTCTTTCAAACACGTGATGATAGGTATTATTATCAATATTTTTATTTTATGTGCGATTTTATTACACTGATGTCTGATATAATACAAGCGTGTTGAATTGCGAGCATTTATTGAATTTGTTTCCTATAATTCTATTGAAATACTCCACCTTAACCCATCTTATGCTTAATTAATTACGCACAGATCCGCGCTAAGCATTAAGAGTCCGTGGCGGCCCGGCAAAAGTTCGATTGTAGGTATATTACCCGTCTCCCGAGCGCGCCAGCGCAGGTGTCGTGGTGGGGGTCGAGCGAGTGCTAGGTCGGCGTAGAAAAGTTTTGATACTTTAACCGTTTTATCTGAGTTTTTCGTTACTTAATATTTATATTCATATAAATATATAAATGTTGTATATATAAATACATATACAACACATGTGTTGTATATTTGTTATACGTGTTGTGTTGAAATAAAATATCAGGCAATTAACAAAAAAAAACTCGTGTATTTTCTGTGTGAACATGATACGGAGTATCAAAATTATGCACAAATAATATTCGGGCTATTGAAATTCAGTGTAATCGAACTATGCGAATCTCAATTCTGCCAAAACAGTTTATTATGCGAAAAGTCAATTATGGCTACATAGATTATGCGAAATTGAATTCCTACTAAAAAAAAGACCGGGTTGCACTCCGGGAGTGCCGGCAGAAGAGAAAACTTGAATAATTTTAATTTTGCAAAAAAAAACCCTTCCTCCCCCCTCCCTCCCCCTGCGTGCCAATATATCTAATAACAGCCTTATTAGTAGTACGCTATAGTTCAACTTAACTCAGCAAAATTGATGAAGGAGACGATGAAATAAAATACCAATTTGTTTTGCCATTGCTAAATATTTTTCAAAGCCCTATCTCTTTAGGAATAACGTCCAAATTCGAACTATTCGAATTTATTCAATGGCAAAACGGTAAAGGACGCGTGGACAAAATTACATATTTATTTGCAGACAATGCAATTGCAAAAAGTGTTTAACGGCTTTATACTCTTACGAATAGTGTTCAGTTTTGAATGAAGTCGAATCGGCTAACAAAAAATATAAGAGTTTGCTTTTTTAAACAAAATGGAATTTGCATTTACGGAAAATGTGTTACGACCTTATACTGTTAACAATAAAGTACAAACTAGAACTATGTGCCCCTAGTCAATCCCCCGTTTTCCCCCCCGCCCCCATGCCTCGTCCCGAATCTCTCCCAATTCTACGGTCACGTGACATCACAAAAATTTTTCCCCATCCCAAAAAGTGCTCAGCGCCGCTAAAGAAGTTTTCACTTCAAAAATATGCCAAAACAGAGGGAACCTACTTAGAACTGTATCGTTAATTATAATGTATTTATGTAATTACTAGAAATTCAAAATTCATTCAAGTACTTACTTGTTTGACGACTGCTTTAGCCTAGTTGGTAGTGACCCTGCCTACGAAGCTGGAGGCTCTGTTCGAATCCCGGTATGGGCATTTACTTCTTCCTGAGTCATGGATATTGGTTTTCTATGTATTTAAGTATTTATTTACCTATCTATATAAGTATGTATATCGTCGTTTAGTACCCACAGTACAAGCTTCCCTTAGTTTGGGACTAGGTCGATTTGAGTAAGATTGTCCCCAATATTTATTTATCTTTATTCATCTTAAAACTTAGTAACTTTGGCTTTGCTGGAAACGTATGGCCAACTGGTGCCTTTTTTTAGGGTTCCGTACCCAATGGGTAAAAACCGGGACCCGTTCGCTGTCCGTGTGTCTGTCACCAGGCTGTATCTCAAGAACCGCGATAGCTAGACAATTTTGAACGAAGCCCTTTCACGTCGGTTGAGAAATGCGACCTCTAGAGGAGAACAGCCGGAAATCCGGACAGACATACGAAAGCATTTTTGTCCAAGCTGAAACGGCGACCTTATTCGCTTCCGCTCACTAGGTCGATAATTAACTACTGTTAGAGTTTTCAGTTTCCAGGTTATTCAATTCTAGGTGAATAGTTTTTACCTGAATTATAGTATAACATTAGTGTATGTGTTGAAATAAAATACTAGGTAATTTAGAAATGTAGGTACAGTTTATTTTTGATTACAGTTGATTGACCTAACGTATGAGCTTAATCACCTGATAAATATTAATAATTCGTTAACCTTTCCAGATTCCAGCGTTGTGCTGATTTCGTTATAGTCTGGTTTAAATCTTTAGGACAACTAAATATTTTCTCTCTCTTTACTTTACCAAATGAACGGTTTGTCTTCCTAGGCGCCATACTTGAATCTAAAATAATAAAACCAATCAATTTATGAATATTGTTTTATAGTATACTACATTAGCGACATGAATAGTAAGAATCTGACCAAGGAAAAGATGGGCGATAAAAAGATATGGAGATAAAACATGTTGCACCGTACGTCCACAACTAAAGTGAAAGATGAAACAACTTTAGCAAATATTATCACTATACGTAGGTCATAAATGACTTACAAGATGCAAAACGATAATACACTTTAAAAGCGCGAGTTCTATACAAGTGGTGGAATGATATTGTACAAATTACTATCAAAGCTGCAGAAGAAGAAGCAGAAATAGCTTAATTTTTTTTGTGAAAAAAGCCGATTTTAGCTATAGCCTTTAAGAGTGCTATTAAAAAAAGCGCTCGCTCAGGATTCGGTATTTTGAGACGCGTAGTGCGTAGTGTGTGTGTAAATACTACTAGCACGCACACAAGCTTACTGTAGCTGTATAGCGCACCGTTGGAGCGAATGCGCGACCGATATTAATACTTGCACTATTCATATTGTTATTTTTGTCAACCCTGCATATTATGGCGGTGGTTTGTAAGTACTTGTGAATGTTACAAATGAAAAAGTGATGGCCGTTGGACCTTGGACCCCCCACAAAGTGGACTGATGTAACTAATAACAATAACTAATTAACAAATAATAAAAGCTCCCTATATTTGTTGGAGTTGCATATTCACGCCATATCATATAGATATGTCAAACGAGCCCAAAGTCGATAGGGCTGCGTCTTTTAATTACGGAGTTCCATGGCTACCTTTCAGCTCCATTATCAGACCCTAGTTACCATATAGAACCAAAGTACTCGTCAAGACGAATTACACGACCCCAAACTTGATGGGGTTGCGTCGTTTAATTACGGAGTTCCTATGACCACCTTCCAGCTCCATTGTCAGACCCTGGTGACCAAAGTACCCGTCAAGACGAATTAATCAAGCCTAAACTCGATGGGGTTGCGTCGTTTAATTACGGAGTTCCCATGGCTACCTTCCAGGTCCATCATCAGACCCTGGTTACCATATAATACCAAAGTACTCGTCAAGACAAATTAAACGAGCCCAAACTTGATAGGGTTGCGTCGTTTAACTACGGAGTTCCTATGACCACCTTCCAGCTTCATCATCAGATCAGCTTTATGTCATAATAATATTACATTGTCATCCAATTTATACATGCATGCAAAATTTCAGCTCAATCGGAAACCGGGAAGTGGATCAAATTTAACTTGCAAGATTTAATTACAGACAACGGATAGGTGAACTAAATAAAAGTTTATAAAAATTCATCAAGTATCACGATCACTCGTAAAATATTTGACATTGGAGCTATACAATTCGTAAGTTGTCTCGATTAGCCTCACGAATGTCTCACTAGTATAGTTTGACCCCGACGTTGGTAACAACTATGTCTAGCCGGAGATCAAAATAATATTTTAGTCGAGGGGTAGCCTTCGTGAATAGCCACAATTACACGACGTACAGGTCCAACCCGGACAACGGCTAAGCCGGTACTGCCGAATCGAGCGCCGTGCACGGTGTTTTATTACGAACTTTAGTGTGATTTCAAATATTTTTTATGCTTAAATTTACTTCTACACATAAATATATTTTTGTTTGTACGAATAGCGCTTAAACTAGAGTTTCTTGCTATGGCTTCATATTTTTGAAATAACGAGCTAAATGGCCAAAAATACTGGCGATTCTTCGTGTGTTTTTACTCAAAAGTTGTTGGATGGAAATACGGTTTTACTCAACAATTTAATATGTAACTTATAAAATGTTTTCCGCTTATTCCTAAGAAGACTATCATTCCAATATGGATATATTTTTTTCATGTCGGTTAGAAATCAAATAGTTCTTCAAATCCACGTCGTTTTACACGTCTCCGAGCGAAAATTGAGAAAACAGCGGTTGGACTGAGCCAAAATATGGTAAATTGAGGGCTAAATGTAAACAATTTTTCCGCTTATTAAACTTAAATTGAAATGATCTTTCATATTACACAATAAAATCTTTAGGAAAACGAATATTTAATGAGATATGACCTCAAAAAGTTTAGCGAATTCAGCAAACGGCTATACGGACTCTTAAACGGCATGATGGCCTTGGGATTTAAAACTATAGGCTCAAATGGGGTTGGCAACTGTCAAATGTTTGACTAGATGGCGCCATCATAGGTTTTACCTAATCACTAGCCTTTTTCTATGGGATTTGGCTTAAACGGCTTGATTCTAAACAAGTTCCGAAAAAAAAACAAGAATTTCAACAGTTTTGGCAGGACTGACAGGTAAAACCTATGCTGGCGCCATCTGCAAATACCTTCGCCCGGCCAACCCCATTGAGCCCGTTTTAAATTCCTAGGTCATCTTTCGATTACCTAATTTTGACATTGGCGTAGGTATGCCTGGTAAAGGTGGCGGGAGTCCGCCGGATGCGGGTGGCGCAGGACCGGTCACTTTGGCACTCTGGGAGGCCTAATGTCAAGTAGTGGACGTCTTTCGACTGATATGATGGCGATGATGAGGGGCCATCGCTAAATTACGTCACACGTTAAGGGGGAGTGAGGGGGCCGACGAAGTGTGACATTGTGTGACAAGGGGGTTGCTAAATTTCCTGACGTCAAATTTCAAAATCTATTATAATCTAAGTGTTAAAACACGAACTTAAACTATTAGGCACTTTACGAAAACCTCAAAAACATATACAACTATATCTGTGTAAATATAAGTCACGAAAAAAAACACGAAATTCGTGTGACGTAATTTATGGATGACCCCTGATAGGTAAGACATATCACCATAGATCAGAATTACAAGTGGTTTATCTGGAGTATGGAACTAGTTTGATGGTCTTCCCCTGTCCGTCCGTGTTGAGGTTCAGCCCCATGTCCTTGAGGATCTCGCTGTCCACCGGCCCTTGGAGCGTCATCTTCGCTATTACCTCCTGTCAATACATTTAATAACAAGCTTAAAAAAGTAAAAAAAAATATTTGGAGACAATCTTACACAAATCGATCTAGTCCCAAACTAAGCAAAGCTTGTACTATGGGTACTAGACGACGATATACATACTTAAATAGATAAATAAATACTTAAATACATAGAAAACATCCATGACTCAGGAACAAATATTCATGCTCATCACACAAATAAATGCCCTTACCGGGATTCGAGCCCGGGACCTCCGGCTTCGTAGGCAGGGTCACTACTACTAGGCCACGCCACAGAGGTCGTGAAAAAGATCGTTTCTGTCAATAATTTCATTTTTAGTACAAGCTTTTATAGCCGACCGTACTTTTCTGTATACGAACGAGCCCAAACTCAAGGTCGGTTAAGTACTGAATTCCCATGGCCACCTTTTGTCTCCATCATCAGATCAGCTCGATGGTACCATAATATTGAATTGTCATCCAAACTATATTTACCTATACCAAAAATTTCAGCTCAATCGGTCAGGGGGATGTGGGTCAAATTTAACTTGCAAGACTTGATTACAGACAGACAGACAACGGGACAGGCGAAACTAAATAAAAGCTTTTAAAATATTGAACATATATATGGTAGTATTATTTGCAACGGCAAAAGGGTTAGCACAAGGTGCTGCAAAGTCGCAACGCGCGGCTCAGCTCCTGTATGTTATGCACGCTTAGCACTAGACGGCTCGCGAGTTGTGTCGCGGCGAGATAGAGTATCTGTCTCTGTCTAATTAGAAAACTTAGAAAGAGACGGATAGTTTATTTCGCCGCGAGACAGCTCGCGCGCCGTCTTGTGATAAGCGTGCTGCACTGTGCAAATTAGAGAGAGATTATGTATGATCTCAAAAACAAACTCCATGTTTTTCAAGTAGTCTTCTTAGAGTTCTTATAGACTGTTGTATGAGAATCTTCTTGCCTCTTTTAGGCCTGCATCACACTGGCACGGCCAGCTGTGGCGGTCAATAGTAAATTTGACAGCGGCGGACAAGTTTTCTACTGTCCGCCGCGGCCAGGCCGCGCCAGTCTGTGAGAGGCCTTGATATTGCGCTTAAACTGTTGAGCTGCTCCACAATGCTTAAGGTGCAACGTCACTGACGAATTCCATACAATTTTCGTTCGGACTAGACGTCTAATCTATCGATGTCAGCAACTTGAAATTGTGATATTTAGATAATATATGACTCTCTTCTCCCGCAGTTTGAATAAATACACGCAAAAACCAGTAATATTCAAAATATAGCCATTTGAAATTCATAAAATTTTACTCCGAGCCTTGTATGTGTGCGTGAGTTAGACACTGTCCGTGTAAATGACATGGCCGCGTCACATGACAGCACGTTGTCCAAAACCTTCACTAGATGTCTTTGGTATCAAATCAAAATTAGTTAGACAGCGGGGTCAATAGTAGTTATTATATTTACCAGACGGCGACACCATCGTACAATCCCTTTTTTTCTGGTGAAAGAGACGGCATTCGTTTTATATTGCTAGGCTACTCATTTTGGTAATGACGTAAGAGCAATGTCATTTGTTTTTGATAGGCTGAATTTCAATGCTTTGCTCTTTATTCGTGATCGACCTAACTAAAGTCGACGGAACGAAAATTATGCATAGGTAGGTACATTTTGCTTTTTTTTTTTTTTTTTTTTTGAACCTGACTGTTGCTATAATAGGACGGACCCAATATAGCGGTCGAACTGCGTGGTTGGAGGGTGGCCTGGGGAAAATCCAGGGGAAGCCTCCGGCACGACCACGCGGGGAAGTTTGTACACTGGAATACTCTAAGAGTTTGCGCTCCAGTGAGATTGGTTGAACGGTATCAACCGAATCTGGGGTGTGAGTGGTATCGAACTACTGGGAGTTTTATCGCTGGTTCGCTAAAACCTAGCCTAGCTGAGAAGAGTCCAGCAAGAAACTCAGCTAGGCCCGACTTGCGTCGGACTGACTCTACCCGGTATGCGGCGGTACCGGGACGAAAGCGGACTGTATGTGTCTGTGTTGTCTCGCGGTGGACGTCCCCGCCGGCGGGAACGCTGAAGTGTACGCGATGTGTTGGACGCCGAAAGCGCAGCGTTCCATCTTTCGATGGACGCTGTGATTTCGTCGTCCGGGTCCGTGAGTGTGTGCCTAGGACGCCGGACCGTGCGGCCCCTAATCAGTGAGCGCCGAGTAACGACAGAGGGGGGAGGGATGGGGACGTAGTCAGCAGCCTTCCTAACTAACGGATTCCTATGGTGGGGAGCGTTATCAAAATAACGTCTGGCAGCCTGCTTAAAGAAACCATACATGGTGCTAATCTCCATGTCGTGGTGCAGGCTGAGGTTCGATTGGTACCACGGGGCACCAGTCGCCCTTCGGAGAAAACGATTCTGAATGACCTGAAGCGGCTTGAGCGATGACATAGGCACGTGAGCGAATGCTACACTTGCATATGTCATGATTGGACGAACACAAGTCTTGTAGAGTGTCAGCTTATTCCTAAGTGACATTTTACTAAACTTGTTGATCATCGGCCCTAGCCTTCCTAGCACGAACAACGCGCGGTTGCGTACCCTACGGATGTGGCTACGGAAAGTCAGTCTCCTGTCGAGGGTCACTCCAAGATATTTGGCCTCGTTGACCCAGGGGATGGGTCGGTCAAACATCTGGATCGGAGCCACCCGCCTTTCTGTACTAATGCAGTCCGACGGATGAAAGACTATTGCAGTGCTTTTCTCCGGGTTGACTTCGATACGCCAAAGATTAAACCAACGACCTAGGTCGGAGATTGCCTCTTGGAGGTATCGCCGGATAGTAGCGTACTTACAATGAGTCGTAAAGAGCGCGGTGTCATCCGCAAACAACCCCAGTTGCACCTTAGGGTGCCTGGGAATGTCGTTTGTGAATAACGAGTAGAGAGTGGGAGAGAGCACGGAGCCTTGCGGGACTCCGGCCCGGATGGGGTGTGGGTCCGAATACGTTCCCTCCAGTCGGTACCGAAAGCTTCGGTCACTGAGAAAATCTCGTATTGTGAGTACGAGTCTGTCCGGCATTCCGAGCTGGTATAACTTGTATACAAGCCCGTTATGCCAGACCTTGTCGAAGGCTTTCGCTACGTCGAGAAAGATCGCACCGGTCTTGAGCCCCTGGAATCGAGAGAAACCATCCAACACGTGCTCCGTGACGCGGTGCACCTGTTGGACGCATGAGTGTCCGGATCTAAAACCGAACTGCTCATCGATGAGGAGGTTATTCTCAGCCGTAAATCTGAGAATTCTCGTGAGAAGGATCCGCTCATATAGCTTTCCAAGGGAGCTAAGTAAGCTGATCGGCCTGTAAGAGGCAGGCGAGGTCCGGGGTTTGCCGGGCTTCGCTATCCCTATGACCGTTGCACATTTCCACGCGGCTGGAAAGTGAGCATTGGTCAGTGCGGCATTGAAGATGCCGACCAAAAGGAGGAGGAGGGTTTCGGGGAGAAGTTTCAGGATGCGATTGGATAGACCATCCGCACCCGGAGCCTTCCTAATACGGAGACGCCTGACAAGGTCACTGACTTCCTTAACCGACACCGGTAAAATGGGTGAAGTTACGGGGAGACGCGATCTCCTGTCCACCTCGGAATCGACCCTACTAATGTGGGCTTCGTCGGTGTTGAGGAGGTTGGGCGAACATTGGGACTCTAAACTACTCGCAAGGCATTCGGCTTTCTCACTGTCCTCGAACGCGGGGGTTGAGTGATCCGGTCGATCCAAGGGAGGGATGGTCCAACAGGCATCGGATTTGAGAGATCTCGCTAGTTTCCAGTAAGCCAGGTGACTAGGCGTTATCTCCCCCATCAGATCCCTGAACGAGTTCTCCCGAAATTCGGCAATTCTCTGTTTGGACTCGTTAGACAAGTCCCTCAGGATTTGCCGATTTTCGGCAGAAGGGTGATTTGAATAGGTACGTATGGCGCGATTTTTCCTTGTCACCAACTCTCTCAGTTCCGTAGGTAGAGGTCGGTTTTGGATGTCCTCCGCCGACACCTCCCTTGAGGCTTCGCTTCGAACAGCGTTGAGGTAGTTGGTGAAAGAATCGATCGCTTGGTCTGTCTGTTCGGTTGTAGTTATATTGTCTGGGATATCTCTAAGCAGGGGGGAGTCCGTCTGTAGGAGACCTGATTGTACCTTGTCCCAGTCCACGAGTGTCCTGGTTCGAGGAGTACTATTGGGGTGAGGGCCTAGTCTCAAGAGGACTGGCCTATGATCCGAGTCTAGTTCGTGTAGCACTTCTATAGAACGCAGAGATAACGCTACGTTCTTTAGTAGTGCTATGTCGAGTATGTCAGGTCGGTGGTCTACGTTATGAGGGAAGTGAGTCGGCTCTAAGGGAGCGAGGAGATCGAAAAGCCTCCCTTTCGATCTCCTCGCCCTCGATCTCATCGATCAAAAGGTGATGAAGCCGATTGCCGTTGGGATTGGATGCTACGCATCCCCAGCTGATATGCTTACTATTTAGGTCCCCGGCCACGATGACCGAAGGACCTAGGGAGGCTAAAGAGTTGAGGTCAGTCAGAAGTAAGTCTCGTTGAGGTGAAAGGTAGGTTGACGCAATCGATATCGGGGGGTGCCCCTCCATCGAGATGCGACAGACCGACACTTCCATATTAGTCAGGGGCGGTGGATTGAGACTTATGCAATGTAAGTTACGTTTGTAGAAAATGAGCGTGCCCCCGAATGGCCTACCATCTTGCCTATCATCTCTAATCTGAACGTATCCAGGGACGCGAAAGGCTCTAATGCCGGGACGATAAAAGGTCTCTTGGACCAGAAGTAAATCTACTGAGTGATCGCGAAGGAAGTTCATCACCTGGTCCTTCATACCCCTTAGACCATTGGCATTATAAATGCCAATGGTAATCGAAGCAGGTTTAAGCTTCTGGGATGTACTATCCATACTAATAGGCACCGTTAACCTGGCTGCCGCTTGGTGCGGCGAGATAGCGAGTAGCTGATGCGAATATGTGGGTAGACAGGCCGCTCGCCACCTCCGGTGGGAGTACCTGTACTAACTGCATAAACGCATAGAGTGGGTCCATAGCGGGCCGGCCCGCTTGACTGGCGGCGGGTCCCCATACAGAGGGGCCCGCCTGGGATTGGGGTGCAGAAGGCACCGGGCGGGGACCTACGGCCGCTGAAGGCGGCGGGTTCCTAGGGGCTCCTAACCCTACGGCCGGAAGGGCGGGGAAGTTTTGCGGAGTGCTATGGGGAGCACCCCGGCCCGCGCTTTGCTTGCGCCCAGAGGGAGGCGAGGACTTCGACTTTGCCCCGGTGTCGCGACTCTTTGGGCGGCAAGGGCATCCCCCATAATTGGCAGTATGCCCATGGGGGAGCTTGCGACCCAAACAGTTGCAGCACCGTATGCCGTTCGGGTCCTTGCAGCCTTTTGGGCGCTCGCAATCGCGAGTCGCGTGATCCCCAGCGCACTTGACGCAACGGGGGGAGAGTGGCAGCCACGGGCGCCGTGGCCAAACCGCTGGCAGTTGTGGCACTGTGAGAGGTGGGTCCTCTTTTTGGGAGTCTCCACTCTCACCGCCATTTTAAGGACCTCCTTAAGGGAGTGGACGGCTTTGCGCTGGTTCGGGTCGGTGACTATTAGTACGATATCGTACTTCCCTACTTGCTTATTGTAGAGGCCATGAACCTCCCTGACGGCGATCCCCTTGCGTTTGAGGTCCGCGGCTACCTCGTCCTCCGGGATATCCTTGTGGATTCCCCGGAGGACGGCCCTGTAGCCTTTCTCCTCGACGGTCAGCCTCCGGTTGTAGGCCATCGACAGCTCGTCGAAGAGACGGGTCAGAGCACGGTAGTCCTCGGGTCCCTGGACCGTGATGCGCATCCCTTCCAAGGGCGGTTTCAAAATCTCCGAACCGACCACCCGGATGCCACGCTGACTGGCTATGGCCATGGCAGTGTGGTATCTATGTGTGTCGATCAGGACACATGAATCCGGCTTGTCCGGGTTGCCTACCGGAGTTGGTTTGCTGGGGGCCGAAGACCCGCCGTCCGCTGCCAGAATGGCACTACTGGCCTGAGGGGCCTGCGCAGAGGGCGCCTGGACGGCGGGAGTCCGAAGGGCTTTCTTCGCCGGCGAATCGGCCCTAGGAGACTTCGGCAGCGCACGTTTGCCCTTGCGGCTGCTGCCTACTGTGGTCCAGACTGTCGTGTCCATGGTGCATTTTGCGTCTTATTAGAAAGGAGTAAGATCCAATATTAAAACGTAATCTGGTTTTGATCAAATGAACCGTTTGAATTTCCAACTTGCAGATTATAAGTAAGCTTCGATTGAGTGAATGTTACTTTATGTAGCATTAAATATAACAGACAATTATTAGGAGTGTACCTACCTGATAAATTTATACGTTCGCTTGAGTCGACTGCACATCGATTGACAGTAAAATACCTACTGCAACCTATTTAGTAATCGACTGTTCAACTAGAATATTAGATTACCCCCAACATGTAAATTAACTAAGTCACAATTTTTAGGGTTCCGTAGTCAACAAGGAACCCTTATAGTTTCGCCATGTCCGTCCGTTCGTCTGTCTGTCTGTCTGTCTGTCTGTCCGTCTTCGGCTTAGCTCAGTAACCCTTACAACTAGAAAACTGCAATTCAGCGTGGGTATATTAAACCAATCACGCCGACAAAACAGTAGGATAAAATCCTGAAAAAAAATCTTTGGGTACCTCCGATACATGTAAATTGGTGATGTATTTTTTTTCTCGTTAAACCTATAGTGCGGGGTATCGTTGGATAGCTTGTCCAAAAATATTATGGGTTTTCTAAAACTACCCCACACTATAAATTTAACGAGAAAAAAAATACATCACCAATTTACATGTAGGGGAGGTACTCTAAAAAAAATTTTTTTTCAGGATTTTATCCTAGGTACTGTTTTGTCGGCGTGATTGGTTTATATACCCACGCCGAATTGCAGTTTTCTAGTTGTAATGGTTACTGAGCTAAGACGGACAGACAGACAGACAGACAGACGGACGGACATGGCGAAACTATAAGGGTTCCTTGTTGACTACGGAACCCTAATAAAAACTGCTTTAGTACACAGTCAAATCCGTCTAAAAATCTGAGGTCGTTTATTGCGTATAAAATGTATACTATGCCTATTGTCCACCCAGTAAGTTCATTTATCCATCACCAGTGAAATAATTTTTATAATCGGATGTGGTTTTGGAGGTTATACCCTACATACAAACATACAAAATAACACTTTACAATAATCGTTCCGATAGCATAGTGGTTCAGGCATGCGACTGTCAATCGGCGGTCGTGGGTTGGAGTTTCATCTCATATTTACCTAAACAAGACATTCAATAATTTTGTAATCAAATCTCAATCTTTGAACATTAGTAATGAATGAGTGAAGCATCAAGCACACGTACAGTACGATTAATATTAGTTAACCACTGACAGATAGTTTGCCTTCATTTAATTTTCAACTTTACTGTCATACAAATAAAGCAATTTTCAGAATACTGTTACCCACGTCTACCGATTTAGAAATAACTAGATACTTAATTTGTATGAGGTTAAAGTTGAAAATTAAATGAAGGAAAACTATCTGTCAGTGGTAAACCCCAAATAATTCTAGTGTATACATAATCGCGTGAAAAAGTTGAATTCGAATTTTGAATTCTGACGTTCATCGAAAACAGTACCATAATGTCAAATGATATATTTCTCTCTTTCTGACGCGGCCTAGGTCGGGACTCAAGAGAAGTTTTGAATTTTGATAGAACAAACTCCCCGTTATTCACAACGCCACACGACATTCGTCCGGTGGCGCAAAATTATTACCAATTTTGAGGTCTAATATTTTAGACGCGAGTAACGGGCGAATACAAAACATTTTGTGAATAATACGTAGCCTTTCTGATTGTAATTATTATGTAGTCCCGCAAGTGAATATGGATATAACAAATAAAAGTACTAATATACTAAGTATAGGTACCTTTTTCCGTATAACACTAGATTTTTAATTTTCCTATAAAAATATTGGACTTACCTACTAGTGTTATTTCGATTATTTAATGTATGAAACAATTTAAATGTTTTTGTTTATCAAAATGGTTTCCATTCAAATCACGAAGATTTACGATCTAATCTCATGTGGAATAGGGTATAGAATAGATAAAGGTAGTACTTTGATTTGTCAACTGTAAACCTACGGATACCAACTCATGATTTTCGAATTAAGTGGAAGGCGTAACATCTTTTTAAATGAAATACCTATCAAAAATAGTATTTACGTAGTATGCAACATGTAAGAATAGGTCCGCCAAAAATATAGGGATTTTTGTGGATAATCTAGATACATGATATGCTTATCAAGAAAACTTAGTAAAATATGAAAAATAAATTGTAGCACATTACAAGTAAATCTTAGTTAGTTTAGACGGTCATATTGGTTTAGAAATCCAAATAAAAAAACAAAAAAGAAGTACCTACCATTGTCGGGATTTGAACCCGGTTCAACGATGGCATTACAGACAGATTTAAGCAAAAGAGTATATACTGCGCTACCGCATGACATTAGATGATGAGTGAAAAAGTGCATTGAATTCATCTTACGTTCTGGAGTGCCAGATACGACTACATTTAGTTTTACTATTCCCTAATAGACGCGCTACTGTAGATTTAGTTTTGCGCCCTCTAGTTTGATTTATGCAAAATGTTTGACAATGACAGACTTCGAAGTGACATTTAGTTACGTTAGTCTGCGTAAATTCACGAAAAAGCACTTTTATGCATATTTTCGGACTACATTTTAAATAGAAACACTGTTTCGTGCAGATTGATTGCGATTCATACGTAGCAAGCTCTTCGGCTTCCGCAGTTTGAAACACATGTTGGAACTCGTCACGGTTTTGCGTAAAACGATGAGCAACCATCGAAATTATATATCGCGACATCTGTTAGCAACAGCTCGACAGGAACCAGTGACGTTGCACCTTAATGTAGCACAACGTGCTGCAGGTATATTGAGTTGTAATCCTGGTAATAATAAACGGCTAAATTTCTAGAAATCCAAGACGCACTATGTTGAGAAGGGACCTGTATTAGGCTCTCGGTATTAGTATGGAATCTTCCATCAGCATTATTCGAGTGTTTGTTCCGATCACTTTTGTGCTCACATTTTTGTAGAAGTGGCTGCAGATTTCGATCATCAAAATCTACGCCAATTCTTCAAAAATATGTCCACGGAAGTGAGGCGGTTGGAAGGCTCGAATGATGATCTATCTACGGGCCGATGATTGATGATGATGACCCATCTACGGGCCGACAGAACTCTTATAAAAATGTCTATTATACCTGATTCTCGGGGCAGTTTTCGCAGAGGCAGCGCACAGCGAAAATCACCCATTGCATTATTACTGGAGTTGCGTTAAGGTTGTTTATGGTAATAAAATATGCTTAATCTAAAAAGGACCTCTCATCTGAGGCCCGATATCCGTTCAATCATTTATCAACATTCGCAAAAATAAAACCTTTTTTTGCCACACACACACACACACACGCACGCGCACGCGCACGCGCACGCGCACGCGCACGCGCACGCGCACGCACACGCACACGCACACGCACACGCACACGCACACGCACACACACACACACACACACACACACGCAATCACAAGCTACACGATAGATTAAGTATAATTAAAAAAAATATTTTAAAGCAACTAGCACTAGTTTTAGGTTGAAATTCAACTTAAACTATAATTATTTTTTTACTTACAAAATCGTTTATAATTACTTAAAATTGCCCAAGACACTACCAGCATGTATTATTTAACGTGAAGAGCGAGACCTCCTGATACATACTAGGAGGCCTCAACCACTACTGTAAAACTAATTTAAATTGTCCAAATAAACGTTTTTTTTTTATTTATTTTTTTACATGGTCTTAAAAGGCTCTCTTTTCGATGTTAGTATGTTGTTAATTCACTCTTATATATGAAATCTACATATAACTGTCCCTTATTAACGTCTACGAGACACAAATCTACGAGAGATTTCTAGTTTTAACTCTTTTTCACAAAAGTTACGTCCAAAATACTGTTTTTTTAGCCTAAAATTTCCAAGGTTTGGTGCCGTATATCTCGAAAAGAATGAGTTTTTTTACCAAAGTAGGGATACTATTTCGGTAAACCTCGTTGTTGTTAATACGATAAGCCATAAAAAAACACGAAATAACGGACAATTAGGCCGGCCCTAAACACTCAATTAAATTGCACAAAATTACGACATCTGCAATGTTTTTGACCGTTTAGGGTTAGTATTTAAGGTCTAATTTTTATTGTACAGTCGCCATCACATACATCTGAGCGGTCAAGGTGTTCACAAACATCTGAACACGACTTTATTGTCAAAGCCATAGAGTGCATGTTCAGATATTTATGAACACCCTGAAGAGTACAGATGTATGTGACGCTGACTGTACCATCTTTTTTATTGTACCGTCTAGGAACAGTATTGCGCAATATTTTTTAGTCTTTTTTAGGTATCGGCAGACGTATCAAAGTTATTGCGAAAATATTGAGCGTTTGATCGCAAGGGGTAGTTCAATTATATTGCACTACAAAAATATTGTGCAAAGTTATTGTAGGTCTAGGGGCTGAAATTGTTCTTAGATTAATAATCAATTAATCATCTAGATCTCTACTACTCAATGCAATTGCTATCTGCATGGGTTGTTTTCACATTAAAACTATGTTTCAATCTACACTTTGTAAAGGATACGTGGATTCCGAGCGTCGATGTTGCAACAGTCCAGCAACACTGGAATGACCTCCAACTCCCGCATCTAGAAGAACACCAAATAAATAATACTTCAAGTATAATCGCCGGCAACTATGCAGAGCATGGCGTCATTTGAGCTGTGTAACCCGACCACGAGCGATGGAAGGGTCTATAATTTATACTTAGAAGCAATCTGAATCTCGAAACTGTCATCATCATAATATCAGCCGAAAGACGTCCACTGCTGGAAAAAGGCCTCTCCCTAAGAGGGGAAAGCTTCTCGAGAGGTGACCACGTACCGGAAGACGGAGTGTGGGTAAAGTTTGAACAGCAACAATCAAAGTAAAAAGTAAACATTTCTCGATTATTGTACTTCGAACTTCTTTGTAAAAAAAATACTTACGGCAGTGTGCGATATTCGATCCAGCAATGACTGTCAACTTAGTGCGGTTGTACGCGGCGATATTTTGGAGGGCTGCAAACGCGAAACAATATCGATACGGGGTGATCTATGGCTAGTGTCGTGTGTATCGCTGCGAAACGTCCCCGTGTGTAAACGCCCTTACTTACACAGGGAGTAAAGATAGTGTACCTGTGTGTGTGTATGTGTATACCTGTCTCTTGTTGGCCTGGTTCTTCCAGCACAGGTTGGCCAGCGCGCGGACCAGCGCGGCCTTGAACCCGAACGCCACATGCCTCTCCACAGTCTCTACACTCGTGTACAAAGTCTTGCTGGTTGTCATGTCTATAGCTCCCAGTCTACAGATAAAACAAATAGACCGTTACACACCTAGCAATTTGTCACGACAACTTGCTTAAGTTGGTGTGACAAATTAAATCGTTTGTAATGTGCTCATAAATGGAGATTATTGTCGTGGGGTATACAGATGTGATTATACCCCAATTTATCAGTAGAATATGTCAGTCATAATTGGGCGTAGCATACAGATGTAACAATCCGACCACATGTGCATACAATTCCTCAATACAACTCGTTCGACAGTTGGATCAGCAGGGCAACATGCCTCCAGATAGCAATTAGTCAGCTTCTGATAAATTGGGGCTGACAAATCATGACATGTATACACAAACGAATCAGAACAACTACGTTGAACATTGTTCCTAGGCTTACGCTATGCTACGAAGCGTGCTTGTCTATGCCTGAATGGATCACTGCACGTTTATCATGAGACGACCGCGACATACTCTCGATTTTTCTCGCACTATACCTCTTGTTCTAAGTGTTCTAATAAGAAAGAGACGGATGGATACTGCGAGAAAAATCGAGAGAGCTCGCGCGCTGTCTTGCGATAGCCGTGCTGGCGTGATCGCTACGAAATGATGATTTGTCTATGTATAGACCATTCCAATGGGTAAAATTTTTTAGAGACTCAGATTGGTAAGGTAACTCTCTAGAACTAGCTAAATTCATTATCCTTGACATAAAACCAGAAACGTCTCCTATCGAATATCTAAATTCCAATAAAGCGAAAAATTCAAAAATGTATCCCACTAGTGGCGATAAATTTTTCACTTTCATCGGAATTTATAAAACTAGATGATGAGAATATAGGTTAAAGCTAAATACAATTAACAAATTCATAGTTATAAAACGAGAGCAAAAAAAATTAACCCTTTCGACTCGGGAACCGAGTTACTTCGCCCAGTTTCAATACTTGCTGTACTGAAAATACAATATGGTAGTAAGTTCTGGAAGTAACTATTTTGTTAGAAAAATTACTCAGAGGTATTCAATAAGGTAAAGGTAAGTCAGACTAAGTCATATTCACCTGGTTTTCTGGCTGTCAGGAGAGTCAATCTTGACCGACGGCACTTTATTGACCATGACGTTGTCTTCCGAAATCTTGACCTCCTTGACTGGTTCCTTTTTCTCAGCATCCACGCGTTTCTCCGAGATACCTAGAATCTTCTGCAATTGCTCGCTGAGGTCAAAATCGGTGGACAGATTCTGGCTTTTCTTGACCTCTTTTGGAGTATCAGGGGATTGCTTTTGCGATTCAGCCTCTTGGACATTATCGGCCAAGGGCGGGGAGATCTCGCTTGGCGATGCTTTCACTTCGCACTTCAGCTCATCCTTGGGTAAGTGTATTTCTGTGGGCGGATCGTTTGGGGAGCTCTCTTGGGATTCCGTTGTACTTGTTGGCTGCAGTTCCAGCCTAGGTTGCAACGCTACTGGTATGACTTCAGCTATCGTGTTCATGTTCCCGTTTGGCGACATGGCGTCTATGATTAGAGGGGGTTCCGTGTCATCCCCAATGTCTATCTTATGCTCGAGGCTTATTCTTCTGGTTGGCAACACTGTAATGCGGTCGTCAGCTTTTGGCACAGAGCTGCTCCTTTTAAAGGCTACCTTGGTTAAGTCACCGTCGATTTTGACGTTTGCGTTTCCGTTGGTGGGGTCTAGGTTGTCTGTGAATTTGGAGGTGTCTGTGGGCTCGAAGCGGTCGAAGGTGGGGTTCTCGTTGCATTCGAAGAATTGTTCGCTGCTTTCAGACTCTGTGCATTCTGACGTTGTTTCGTTGCAGGACAGCATGTTGTCGGCAGAGTCGTTTTTGGTAAGCGGAACTGTAATAATAATAAATGTTTTTGGTTACTAACTTAAACACTAACGAAACAATATCGTTATGAAATGATAGTGCTTTTTATTAACATAATGTTATAACGGGTTGCAAACAACCTGCGTACACGCTTTACGCTAAGCGGTCTCCGTAGCCTATACTAGGACGCTTACAACTGAAAAAGGGTCACATGCGCGTTGCCGACGCTTTAAAAATGTATTACTTTAATTTTACACTCCAGCACGGCTATCACGCGACAACGCGCGAGGTCTCTCGATTTTTCTCGCACTATCCGTCTCTTTCTTATTAGAACAATTAGAACAAGAGGTATAGTGCGAGAAAAATCGACAGTATGTCGCGGCCAGACGTGCTGGCTCGGAAAAACCTTGGGTCATTCCTCAACCGAAGTGTGTTGATAGCTAGAGAATGTCTCACCATCAACACCACATACCTACCTACAGACTACTGAACAATATAGTATACTACTAGTGCCCCGTCCACTGCCACTTAAGTTTAGCGATCCAGATGGCTATATCTTGGTTAGTTGGCCGTTAGGGCGGAAAGGGTCTCGAGTGGCGACCACGTCCCGGAAGGCGCAGCGTGGGCAGGCCCCCCACAAGGTGGACTGATGACCTGGAAAAGTTTGCTTGAGTCCGCTGGATCCGGGTGGCTTAGGACCGGTCACTTTGGCACTCTTTAGGGGAGGCCTATGTCCAGCAGTACGTCTTTCGGGTGATATGATGATGATGACGTCTTTATTACTATAGGTGTAAGGACGTGTTACGATATATTTGGCTACTTTCGATACTACTATATGATGCTGAGTGCACTACCAAGGTTGGGCTGCTCCAAATACGATCAAGATGACATTGCGGTGTGTATACATGTCATGATTTATCAGCCCCAATTTATCAGAAGCCGACTAACTGCTATCGTCTGGAGGCATGTTGCGCTGCTGATTCAACTGTCAAACGAGTTGTACTGAGAAATTGCATGCATGCATGGTCGGATTGTTACATCTGTACGCTACACCCAATTAAGGAGTTCCAAAAAAAAAATTTTTTTTTATCTGCAATCAGTCTCCAGACTATGATAGAGGCCAATGCTTCGTTCACTACTTAGAGAATGTGGTTACGTTTCTGTCTCTTAACCACGTTGACATTATTGAGCAATCCATAGGCCAATGGATTGGAGTGATGGGTATCAAAAAAAATGGCAGGTTAAAGGTTAACTAAAGTGGTGCTTAAGTCACATCTAACCTGTCGGTTTTGTTACTGAATGTATGCAATTGACATTGACTGTCGGTTTTGTTACTATCCGTAACTATCCGTTTAAGGGCCATAAAATAAAGAACATGCCCAATTATGACTTTGACATGTTGCAATGACAAATTGGGGTAAAATCACATAATCTGTATACCCCATAACTCTCTAAACTAACAGATGAAAGAAAGAGAACGCGAAACTCGTTGTACTCACTCTCTGGGGGAGTGACGTAAGCGTTCTCGTCGTTGACGAACTGCCGGCCCGTGGCCTCGTACAGCTTGTTTATCGACGAGAAGAAATTGCCGCTCTCCTTGCCCAGCGTGTGGATCGCGCGCAGCAGGACTGGAACGTGACGGGGGAATTGAGACTGAGAATTAGGGCCACCCCACACCTGGCGTCTTTCGAGCGTCGTCCCATAGTAAACGGGGGAGCGAGGGGCGAGGCGAGGTGGGTTGGGGGGACGGTTTACTATGGGACGACGCTCGAAAGACGCCAGGTGTGGGGTGGCCCTTAGTCATCATCATCGGCATATCAGCTGAAAGACGTCCACTGCTGGACATAGGCCTCCCCCAAAGAGTGCCAAAGTGACCGGTCCTGCGCCACCCGCATCCAGCGGACTCCCGAAACCTTTACCGGGTCGTCAGTGCACCTTGTGGGGGGCCTGCCCACGCCGCGACTTCCGGTGCGGCCACTCGAGAACCGTTCCGCCTCAACGGCCATCGGTTCTACGTGCTATGTGCCCCGCCCACTGCCAAGTTTAGCGAGTCGGAGGGCTTTATCGGTTACCTTGGTTCTGCTGCGGACAGCCTCATCACGCAGAGAAACTCCCAATATAGCCCTCTCCATTGCCCTTGCATTAGTATAAGATTAAAATATGAAACCCTAAGACATTTAAAAAGTTCGCTACGATAATTTTGAAGAAAATCGGATTGAATTTAATTTGTTTGAACGAAACAAAAGAAATGCCTATCGAAACGTGCCGTAGGCCTTAAGGGGATACATGTTCAGAGATAAGTGTGCATTTGATTATTCATAAGTATGAGAACATTCGTACTATGTAGCTATAATACATAGTCAGCTAGTAATTCCTTCGAACGCATAACTGTTCCATGGAGCAAAGATTTGTATAACAAATGAAATTGATGGAGTAAAGTGTTCAATTGTCAACTTACAAGCACAATTAATAAATAGAGAAGGGTCACTCTGCAAGCAATCCATGTACGCGTCCATACTCGAAGCCGTGGCAATGATCTCCAACAGAAACACCACTTCTTGGGGCTCTATCGAAGTCACATACTTATCCACGGTCTTCAGGATACAGTCAGACTTACTCTTGAACTCGTGCGCCATAAACTTCACAAAATTCACTGACACATTAATATCTTGAGACTCTGTAGACATCAAAATGTTGTAAGCTAGATTTAAAACCAGCATTCTGCATTCCGGATCTAATTTCGAATATAACTTCTCAATATATGTGTTCTCTACGCCAATTAAATATTCTATGATCAAATGTGGATATTCAGTGTTGCCATTGTTATACATGTACGCTAGAGAATTTAGGAGCGTCACGTCATCCGGGAACACGTTCGGCTGCCCATACAGTATGTTATAAACAATCATGGCGGCAGCAGAAGATATCTTGTCATTCGGACTGACTAGGGAATTCAAAATGATTGCGTCAAACTTATTCCAAATCATGATTTGGTTGAACGAATTGTTCACAACTAGGTTACCAAGTGTCTGCATCAAAACTGTCATGCAGGATTCGAATTTCTTCTGGAGTTCTTCATTTAGGAAGTCAACGCTTGGATGTTGGTATTCTGTGGCGAGGACAAGCATGGAATCTAATATGGAGAGTTCTTTAGAGATGGTAGTCTGCAGTTTGGTGCCAGCGGCGCCGCAGGAGCGGACTAGGCGGAGACACTGCTCGGCTACAGCGAGGGTGCTGCGGTTGTAGGAGGCCTGCTCTACGTCCAGCCTCATGATGTGTAGCACTTCGGCGATGAGACGGAGGGTGTAATCTGATGCTTTTTTACTGAAAAAACATAGAAGAAGGAATTGAGAGATACAACATACATAATTGCAATTGTAATATCAAAGGAGCAATATTAAGAGTAAGCTCGACCGATTTTCACCTTCCCATACAAACGTAGTTTCGTTCTCATTTTAAATTATGTTTGGGCTCCAGTTTTTAAAACAAACGAAATACTTACAGCAAAAACCAGTTTTGTATGAAAAACGTAAATTCACTGTATCTTTTATTATGGTATCTGAAGCTATATAAACTAATTACAGACCTGGATATATCTTAACTTATTCTAAGTACAAAGTTTTAAAATGAGAGCGTAACTACGTTTGTATGGAGAATCGAGCTTACCTCGGCCTCGGACTCTTAAGCACATATGTTTGGTCTGCAAAATAGTGCTGTATTTACTATATTCAATATAGGGCGGGTTGCACCGACTTACGATTACAGACCGATCAACGTTAAATATGGCGCTGACAGCTGTCAGTCCATAGAAACTTGTCAAACGTTCCATACATTCAGATTTTAACGAACACCGCTTACGATTACAGACGGTTTGGTGCAACTCACCCAGACTCTTATTGAGCTGGTAAAAATATACTCAACTAGGAGCTTCTCCTGGTTGAAACGGATACATAAACAATTAAACACCTTGTCCTGACAGATATACAAATATGTAGATCAAAATCAAATCAAAATAGCCTTTATTTCAGACAGTATTTTGTAAGTGTTTACATATATATTATTATTAATTTGTATCTGTATGCCTTTTGTAGGCAAAGGCCTCCCCTAACTCTTTCCACTTCTCCCTATCCTTTGCTGTTGTACTCCAGCAACCTCCTGCTGCACTCTTAATCTCATCCTCCCATCTTCTTGTTGGCCTGCCACGCTTCCTCTTTCTGTTTCCAGTAAACCAGTATATTATTGCTTTAGACCACTTTTCTCTCCCTCTAATTGTGTGACCTGCCCATTTCCATTTTAACTTCTTAATTGTTGTAGTGATATCTTTTGTCTTAGTACATTTCTTTATATCTATATTTCTAACTTTATCGGATAGTCGCTTTCCCATCATGCTTCTCTCCATGGCGTTTTGACATATTTCAAGCTTTTTGTAGTGGGATTTGTTTAGTACCCATGTTTGGCAGCCATAAGTTAGAACAGGAAGTATGCAGGTATCGAACAATTTTCTTTTTATGGTCATACTCATTTCTTTATTTTTCATGACTTCTTTTAAGTTCCAATATTGCTTCCACCCGTTTCCAATACGTCTGTCTAGTTCTTTCGTAGTCGAATCGTGTGGAGATATAATTTGACCTAGGTATAAGTATTCGTTTACATATTCGATCATGTTGCTGTTGACGTAAATGGGTTCTTGTTTTCCATTGGTCATGGCTTTGGTCTTCAGACTGTTCATACACAACCCTACATTTTGGCTTTCTGTATCTAGTTCACATATCATTTTGCTCAGTCTGTCTTTGGATGGTGAGACTATTATCAGATCATCCGCAAATCTTAAATGCGAGAGGTTTTCGCCATTGATTGATACTCCGCATTCATCCCAATTTAATTTGCGGAATACCTCTTCTAGGACCGCCGTGAAGAGTTTTGGTGACACTGGATCGCCTTGACGAAGTCCTCTTCCTATTTTAATTTCTTGACCCTCCCTGTCTAACTTAATTTTGGCCTTGCTGTTTTCATAGACGTTTTTTAGGATTCTGATGTACTTCGTTTCGACTCCTTGGTTTGTTAGGGCTTGCCAAATTTTGTCATGTTCAAGTGAGTCAAAGGCTTTACTATAATCCACAAAACAGCAGTAAAGGGTAATATTGAATTCCTTTGCTTTTTCAAAGAGTTCCTTAACTACATATATATGGTCCAGGGTTGAGTAACCGCTCCTAAATCCCGCTTGTTCCCTTGGTTGACTTTCGTCTAGGATCTTGGTCATTCTATTGAGAATAATTTTGGCGAAGATTTTGTATATGTTTGACATCAGACTGATAGGGCGGTAGTTGTTAATGTTGTTTTTGTCACCTTTTTTGTGTAATAGTATGATTGTCGAAGTAGTCCATTGGTTGGGGATTGTCTCACTTTGTAGCACGTCGTTGAATATGTTGGTGAGAGGTGGCACCAGGATATCTATGTTGACAGTCAAGAATTCGTGGCTAATACCATCCGCTCCGGGGGCCTTATCTCTTCTTTGTGTTTTTATTGCTTTTTCAACTTCTGCAGGTAATATGTCTGGCACTACGCTTCCACCTGCTATGTCTGTCGGATGGTTGTCTTCCTTCTTTGTATATAAGTCTCTGAAAAAAGTCGTCGCTATGGAAATTATTTCTGGACGGCTGGTTTTGCATTTCCCTTTTTTATCCGAGATGTTGGGTATCCAGTCTATTTTTTCCGACAACTGTTTTTTCACTTTTGTAATCCCGCCTGTTCTTTGAATGCAATTTTCCAGAAGTGCCAGCCTGTGTCTTTGTCGGTCTTTTCTCATATTAAGTTTTATTTTGTTACTGATTTTAGAAATATTTTGTCTGTCTTGTTTTGTCTTCCCAGGTGGTTCGATTCTAGTTTTCAGTAATTCCTTGGTTTCCCTTGTAAGCCATTTCGCTGAGTTACTATTTATCTTAGGTTTAATGCTTTCTTTTGTATGTAGGAGTTCCTCAAATTTGTCATATTTATTTTGGGTATCTAGGTGTCCTGTTAGTCTTGTAAAATTTTCAAGGTTTTCTTTTAAGTTTTGGCTATTTTCTATGAGTGTGGTAGTTGGTTTCAATATGAAGGATCTGTCTTTCTTGGAGGTTGTAAAATGAAGTTTAGCCCTTACCATCCTGTGGTTGGTGTTAAAGTTTAGATTATTTATTACTCGGCAGTCATGAAACAGTTTAGGTCTGGTAGTAAGAATATAGTCTATCTCGTTCTTGTGGAGACCATCTGGAGATATCCAAGTCCATCTGTTGTTATTTCTTTGTTTGTATACGCTGTTGAGTATTTTCATGTTGTTTTCATATGCTAGTTGGATAAGTTTTCCACCGTTTCGTGTGCGCTTGCCTGAACAATATGGGCCCATTACTAGCTCTTCTCCTATGCCTCTGCTCCCAATTCTTGCATTGTAATCACCCATCACTATTAAGTTCTTGTGTCCATGAGATTTAATTGCTGCTGTTAGTGAAGAGTAGAAGGATTCTATTTCTATTCTGCTGGATAATTCGGTTGGTGAATACACTTGGAAGATGGACCATGTTTCTTTTTGTTTCCCAAATGGCAGTTTTATGTTGAGTATTACTATTCGTTCCGATATTCCAATAAATTCCTCTATGTAAGGTTTCAGTTCTGGTTTTACTAAAAATCCTGTGCCATATTGACCGGGTGTTACTCCTTTATAGTACATAAGAAAGCTGCCATGATCCTCTATATTTTCTCCTAGTCGTCTAACTTCGCTAAGGCCCACGATGTCCCATTTTATGTTTGATAATGCTAGTTCTAGCTCGTTTAGACTTTCAGGAGTTCGAAGTGTTCTAGTATTCAATGTACAGACATGTAGAAAGTTGTCTTTACTGTTTTTTTGTTTTGCTTGATTTTCTTTGATCAGGGTTAGGGGGTGTTGGTCGTTATCCCCACGGGGACCAGCCGGCTTGGGGAATGTTGTTTTGTTTGATATGTTTGATTTGTGTGGTTTGACTTTCCTGTTCCGTTGTTTTTTCTGGTTGTTGGGGGAGGCTGGTAGTTGCTACATGTTTGAGTTTGTTGGGAGAGCAGAGGAAGTAGAGTTGGCTCTTGTCCGCATCATGTCGAAAGCATTTGCCCGAATATCTTTTGAAGTTTGATGTTTCCTTGGTTGGTTTGAATCTTGAGGCGATGCGGAGGGCATTCTCTTCCTATTATCTTTGCCTTCTTTGACAACGAGTCTGTCGTAGTTTATATAGGCGATATTCCCCTTTTCCCTCTCCTCTTGGACTCTAGTTTGCAGTTCTTTTCTCTTATTAACAATTTCTTTCGGGTAATCTTCGCTTGCATGGATGTCTTTAAGCCCTTTTTTCGCTTTCATTATTTCGCGTAAATATGTAGATAGTGGGAAAATATTTGTGTGATGAATATAAATATTTATTTCAGACCCTTGAATTTTTTCTTAGTAAGTATGTATATTGGTGCCTAGTACCCGTAACACAAGCATCATTTAAAATGACTTCTAAAACCTTTTAAAGAAATTAGTATCACACCTAGGGATCTAGACTCAGTTCTAGCCAAAAACCATATCTAATGATTTACCTAATACTCTTAATAGTCACATTTCAATATTCATCATCATCATCTCATATTGTATGATATGGGTAAGGACCACATTCTTGGCCAGTAGTTAGCCTGGTTAATCGGTAGTAGTTAAAAAGTTCCGTTGTGACACAAGAATTAGCCATAAAATTCTATGGTTAATTTTTCTTTCACAGCGGAACTTTTTAAGATATTAGACTACTCATTAGATTAACGAGACTAACTGCTAGCCAAGAATTTGGTCCTCACCAATATAGGGTTGACATGTTTTCTTGTAGAATCAGCCATTATTTTCTCGTAGACTGGATGGCCAGTTTTCAGAAACTTTAATAATTTTTTTCTCAAAAACTATGGGTTTTCACATTTTGAAATTTGGTGAGGAATCATCTTTTAATGAGTAGAATCTATATTAAAAAAATGAGCCATGAACTCGATGACAACGATTCTAAAGCTGAGCCGAATCGTATCTTCCATAGTCTGTACACGTCCAATTTTTGATACCCAAAGGCCTGTATTTTAGGTCATGCTGATCATAGCCCAATTTTGTAGAAGCCCCAGAGTAGTTTTAGTCAAATTAGGTTATCAAGTTTATACACTGTGTATAAAGTAGAGGTAATACGTGTTATAATCGCAATATCCTAAATGCTTACGGTCGCAACCGTCCGGTCTCCGTGTCTCTCGAGAGCTGCGCCTCGGCCCGAAGCATCTCCTCTACCGCATCCCACTCGCCCGTCTCCAGCTGGAAGTTGATAAGTTTGGCGTCTAGAAGGATCTCTTCTGCAAACCAAACACTTTTATCTCGTGACATTTTGAAGCAATACAATTTTGGCCATAGAAAAACTGGGAAGTGCTGGATTTTCGTCTACATTTACGTTACGTCAATATGACAATGACAGGAGTGCATGTCTGTGTTGCCAGCACTGAAATTCGATTCGATGCGATTCGGGTGTCCTGAAAACCAGCGCCTTCAGCAGTTGTATTGCTGGTGGCTTAAGCTGAGTGGCATTCATTTTGGTGAATACCAATTGTAAGTTTCTAAGTAGATGTATCATGACATCACACCAAATAAATATATTTCTCACTTTCTTTTTTTTCTTTATAATGCCTCGACAAACATACCTACCATCTATTGTACACCAAGTACATTTAATTATTAATTATGGTACACTCGCACTGTTATGAGGGAGCCACTTCATCTTCATCTCTCAGGGAGCATCTTCAAAATATTACAACTAAATGATTGTAAGCTATTCCGATTTATCGGGGGTGATGATAATGTTTCTCAAGATTTTCTGTATCGTGGTGAGATAGGCTCCCTGGCCGGTATGTTAGCGCTGCTACGGCATGCGTGCGTTCTATCACAACGCGTTGCATGCGGTAGAAAGGGATGGCCACGTTTAAGGTCGTTCACAAAGTTACAAATTGCATGCTTAAGTCTCTTTTCAATGCCACCGTTTCCAATTACTATCAAGTAGGAGATATCTGCTTGAAATTCTGCAACTTTATGAGACTAGTCCCTCATTCATTCTGTATTCAACGTATATACGTTCGGGTTAAGTATGGCCGTAGCGTAACTGATATACTTTGCGCGACTGTATCGTTCCCAGGCTAAAGGTAATTTATTTTATCAATTATCAATAAGGCGATATTGGGAAAGGTACAGTGTGCGAGTATTGAAATTTACAAAAACCCTTTAGTAAAATAAACCAGTATAATACTGTACATAAGTTTGTGGAAAGATGTATAGGTAATTTACTAAATGGCTTTATAAAATGTGGTGAACGTGAGTAAAAACGTTCAAGTATGTACTTAATTTGAGAATGCATTACTTGCAAACGTGTTTACACAATTATCAGCGAAATAACAAACGAAATGTTTACATGCAATTAATTTAATAAATAATTATAATTTCGTTAGAAGGTAAGAACACGGCGAGGCAGGCCGCGTTGACGGGTGGATGTCAAAGAAGTAGACGTTGCCATCGATTCGTTTGTTCTGAAAATAAAACATACATTATTTATTAAAATTGTTATAATATTTTTTGCATAATGTTCATCATATGTAATTCATCATCATCATCATCATCATCGAAAGACGTCTATTGTTGGACATAGGCTTCTCCCACAGAGTGTCAAAAAGACCGGTCCTGCGCTACTCGCAAAGAACGGTTAAAGAGGGGTAAGTAATACGAGGTATATCCACTTATCATATAACGGTCATAATATATACGCTCACTGTGTAAAAGTTTGTTTAGTATAACGTCCATTGTACATAACGAACGAAAGATATAATGTCAAAAAATATCAATTCGTAAAGTATAACGTACTTTAGATATAATATCAATTGATATAACGATTATAGCGTATAATATTTATAAAACCTATGGTTTATTAAATATATTATTCAATTTATCTAACATCAAATTGTATAATGCTCGTATAGTATAATCGCCTTCAGTTATTTTAATAACAATGCCGTATGAAGGAAACATTGTCGGAATGTGTATTTTATTCCAACCTAACCTAACTGCCAGCGTGTCGACGCCAGTCTATTTCCGCTCTAAGGGACACAAGACAACCATAACCTAACCTACAAGTAAAACCCACCATTCTTGAGAGCATTTGTTGTTCTTTACCCCTTTGTGGGGGGCTCCGCCCCCCCCCCGTCCCCCCTTTTCCTGGCTGCCTAAACCTAATTTTCTGTATTATACGACGTTATTGTCGTTATACGTTATGTATGTTACACATCATCATCCTCCTAGCGTTATTCCCGGTAATGCCCCTAAAGGAGCCCGGGGTCCGCTTTGACAACTAATCCCAAGATTTGGCATAGGCACTAGTTTTACGAAAGCGACTGCCATCTGACCTTCCAACCCAGAGGGAAAACTAGACCTTATTGGGACTAGACCGGTTTCCTCACGATGTTTTCCTTCACCGAAAAGCTAACGGTAAATATTCCGTACATAAGTTCCGAAAAACTCATTGGTACGAGCCGGGATTCGAACCCACGACCGCCGCTTGACAGCCGCATGCCTGAACCACTAGGCTACCGTAGCACTGTTATGTATGATCGTTATGTATGTTACACGATAATATATTATATGGTATGATCGTTATACGTTATGTATGTATGTTATATGAAATGAAATTATTCAATTTGAGTGTTATAGAAAAAAAACGTCATATAATATGATTATTATGGCAATTGACTGTTATCATTCCTTATAAAAGTATTGGTATTGTTGTTATAGCTAACATTCATTATTATCTTGAGAATGTTATTAATATGAAATTATAAATATTGTTGTTATATCTCGTGGGACGCACCCTTTAAAGCGATCACCAGTTTCCGAAGACACATTTTGTTGACAGCGAGATATGAATTAGTGAGATATCAAAGTTGTGCCAAATAGAGGGAACTCATTTTGAAAACATCGAAAGCTCATCATGATGATTTAAGATCGACTGCCTAAGTTTCGAAAATATTAACTATCTATTTAAAAGAAATAACGAAAACGACGTGAATGTCGATTGGTTGATCTCCGAAATAAGCGTCCCATTATAGTAATGTTCTAAACGTAAATTACCCATGCGTTAGGTATGACGACCAGCGAAGCGAAGAGGAGTGTTAGGTGTACTGCGCGTGGCCCTACAGCAATTAGCCCGTTTTTTTATTAATTTTTAATTTACATAGGTACCTAAGTACTAAAGTGGCACTGGACACAAGTTTCATGTGCTCTGCCTACCCCTTTTAGGGATAAAGGCGTGTATGTATGTGTGTATGTATGTATGTATGTAAGTACTAAGGTCGAGGGGATTATCTTATATTAGCAAGTGAAATAAAACATTTTCGGTTCTGGCACTTCGCCGGCCGCTGCCGCGGCACGCTCGCTACGCTCGCTCGGCTCGTGCGCTGTGGGGTCGCGGAACACCTAACACTCCTCCTCGCTTCGCTCGCCGTCGTACCTACACCGACCTGCCTTAGAGTCTCTCTCAAACTACTATGAACACATTACATACACACATTTTTTCGATATTGTTCAGCGTATGCCCTCCGCAAGTGGCTGGAGCGGTGGAAGCTGCTGCACGAGTATCTGGTATAAAAGAGACATGATTAATGTGCGAATAAAAATATTTGTAGCAATCTTCTATTCTATATAATGATAACTATTCATAGCCAACCGTGATTAATCAAATGTAGGCATCGTAATAATTCATAGTAATATAGTAGATGGATTGGTTATAGGGGAATTACGTTTGCGACTTATCTTACTACAATGAAATATACCGTAAATGTTTATTCCTGTACTACTGTACATGATAAGCCCGACGAACGAATAAGTTTCTCACTGTTCCACAGTATTTACAAGCGAAACCTGTAGGCGGAATGCTCAAAGAAGGTAGGTACTTATAGAAAAATGTACACATCCTAGTGTACATATACTTACAAATTTTTTCACATTCTGGCGACAAGATGCGCGTTGACTTCGTTTGGTGTGCGGCATCGTCGAGGCCGACGCGGTGTGTTCACATTCGACAGCGTGGACATTCCTATGAAAAGATAAATGTTTTTAATTTTGAATATAACAGTTGTATGCAGTTTATACTCTAAAAACAACGAAAATTAACACGTCATATACCTCTATTCGTCCATTATTATGATATTCATTCTGTTATGATATTTATATTGTTATACAGAATACCGATTTTGTTATAATGATATTTTCCAACATTAATGGTAGGTATATAATTTGTTATAATACAAATTATTTTCATAAAGTTTCAAAGGTCTAATTGCAGTGTAGTAGCCTAACGGTAAAGGCATGCGGCTGTCAAACGGCGGTCGTGGGTTCGAATCCCGGCTCGTACTCGTATGTACGGAATATCATTTGATATTTACCGTTAGCTTTTCGGTGAAGGAAAAACATCATGAGGAAACCTGCATAGAAATTCAAAGGTGTATTTGAAGTCCCCAACCCGCACTGGGGCCGTTCCCTCTCATCCATGAGAGGAGGCATGAGCCCAGCAGCGGGACGTATATTATAGGCTGATTTATTATTTATGCTATATTTTATTCCGCGGGTGAGTTTACGTAGTATTTTGTAATACGCGGGCGAGGAACCGCGCGGGCAGCTGGTTATGCTTTAGAATTTAATAATTAAAAGAAACTAAAAGCAATTAGGGACGGTAGTATTGTTTAAAATTGCTTACCTGTTTGTCGTTGCTACTCTCGTTGTCCAACACGTACAGCAGGGCAAGGAGAGGGCGGGTTGGGTCGATTTCGGAGACTGTCGATCACCACCGTAGTTTTGCGATGTCGATGGTGTTCTGAAAATATTTTTAATTGAAATTATAAATAGTGTTTGAGACATGTCCATAGCCAGCGGCGATCAGACGGGTCGTATATATGGAAGTAAGATATAGGGAAATTACATATGGATCTAATATATATGGTGAAAATATGTATTTTGACATTACTTACATAATTAATATGTTTCTTCAAGTCGTCAATCATTTTATTGACGTTTGTAGCAGTTGAATTTGCTCTCGGTACACGGCGTAGAGGTAGGGGGCGTCGTATTCGTAGTTGAATGTAAACAGTGTCTCTGTAAAATGAAAGTAATGATTATTCGTTAGCTACACGATTACAATGTAGTGATAGTTACTGTTACTACATATCAAGTGGACACTTCGTATTGTGAGCGCGGACCCGAGGGACGAGTGTCGAAATTGGGTAAGCCAATATACCTACTACTTTTGAGTGTTTCACAAATGAAATCTGAGGGTCAAATACACGAGGCGTCTATTGCGCGAGCCCGAGGGCCGAAGGCCCGAGGGTGCATGATCTGATATCCCCCCATGATTTTCAGCCCAGCTCTGTGAAGAAGGGTGGTGGTCATTTTTTTAAAATGATTTACCAGATTTCCTTTCTTCGCTTCTGGCCACATGTACCATGTGGAGCAGTGAGGCGGGACGCGCTGCTTTTGAAGACTGCAAATGCATCATAAAACGCGATGCCGATTGTTTTCTGAAATTGTTCGTCCAAGACACTATCTAAAAACTAAAAAAAAAAGTTAAGCATGATGAACGACTTGATTGTTTTAGTTCTACATGTTTTTCATTCGATATGGAAACATGCAGGTAACAGGCGGCAACCACGGGAAGGTTTAACAATCAGTCTTGCTTGAGGGATCATTGCAACTGTGAGCTAACTCCTCAAAACCATTCGCCAAATTAACTACCAGATAAGGTCTGGTAGCTAAAGTAGATGCAAACCCAATGCAATTCGCAACCGGTTGCAAATGTGTATTGCCTTGGACTCGCCTCCGCCCAAACGGGAGACCACCTCTCCCAGGGTATGATGAATGAATGAAGGTGTGTACATGTATTATAGCAATGTGAAAAAAGCAATTGAGTACAACGAATGACATAAAAAACGCATTGCGTGATTGGTTGGTGATTGCTACGCGAAAATAATACACAAAACGAATTTATGAAAAGATACAGTATAGCAAACATATCAATAAATCGGACCAATACAATTATTGAATACCCGAACTGGACGCATGACAAATGTGGTCCAAGGATCGTATCGTTTAATAACAACAATCAATATTGGTAGAGAGCAGTCGGATGCTGTATGAATTGAGATAAAGATGACGGTTATTATCCTAGGAAATCATGCAGATTAAGCTGCATGTTCGCCTAAGATGATAAACGATCCGTTTAATAGAGAAAACGATGCGTTAAGACCAAGGGCAGCCGTCGTCGTCAGCAGAGGAACAAAATGGCGCAACTGGGAATGATTCGGAAGGAAAGATTCGTAAAGGTGAGTGTTACACACTGTGCAGCGCACGGGTCGACCGAGCGGTGCGAGCTGGCCGACTTTGTTGGTGATTAATTCTGCGAGCCAAAGTAACAGAGGTTCCCATGCACAGCGAATGGTAAGTGCGTCTCCGTTGACGATCGTTTCCACTGAAAATGCCAATAACAATAGATTCGCAAAAGACTGAGAATTGACTTTAACATAATATAAATACATATATATAATAAAAAATAAGGAAAACGTCAACTTGCGCTGTTTGAAATGGTACAGTACCCCAGGAAAATTACGTTTTTTTTAAACATTAATTTATAACAGCGTTTTTTTTGTTTGGTTAATTTTCAAATGTTATTCTAAGATGCCTTATCCAAGAATCCACCAAAATTTCCATCGGGAAGTAAATATATAAAAATAAATGACTCGTCCATTATGTTTTTTGTGTGATTTATTTATTATTCTTGAAGAGCTCCTGTAAATTAACCAAAACATACATTAAAATATCTATTAATATTTTTCCTCTTTTTTCAGGAATTGGTTAAATATCGATTTTTTTGATGACTAATATTTTGGTGGATTTTGAGTCTACGTAATTACTTAAATGATAATATATCAGTTACACACAAAAAAGCTGCTGTTATGAATTATTTCCAAATTTCAATTTTTTCCCATACTAATGAAAATAAAGTGCTTGGGCTACAGTGGGTGACATGTAAATTATTAGGGTTTCAAAGTTTGTTTTAGAGTAAAAATAAATTATCGCCTATGATTGTTTTGCCTTACTTGAAATACATGTAGAGCGTCTCTGCGCAAGCAGACCACCAATCATAATTTAAAAAAAAAAACATCTGCCACGACTCCATGTCTAAAAATTTTGCTGGCTTCGTTATAATAGATATCGATACTGGTGACTGTACAGCTAACAGGTAAAGTAACTACTATACTTATTAAACAATAAGTGCATTGATCGTATGAAAAAGGAACTGATTCATTTAGAATTTGCCATGTAAAGTGCCGGTTTGATAAGGTAGCAAACTTATAGTTTGTGAGTATATGACGGTTTATTTGAACAGAGGGTAAAAACACAGTAGGTAATTTTACAAATTGCTAATTTATGTAAATGAATGAAATCTCAGAATATGTCAAGTAACTATGCATTAAAGCATGATATGCTTAAAAACTAATTCGCATCATTTTTTTGCGATTAACGCATCACTCTTTTTGCGTTTGTAAAACATTTTTTTTTAATTGTACTTATAACTAATACTATGGTAATTCGCATAACTCTTTTTGCGATTAACGCATGACTCTTTTTGCGTTTGTTTAAATAGTCATGTTAGTTGCGAGTTGTTTGTTTTTTCAGATTCTTTTTCTCTTTTTCTTCTTCTTGACGGATGATCGGTGTGATGGTGGTTTTCAAATTAGCCGGATTCACAGATTTTTCCCAATCTTGGCAGCATGTTGTGTGATGCATCTTCATATACCTACCTACCTACCTCTATATACATAAAGCGGGTACATTTTTATATTCCCATTATGAACAAAGTACATAATACATTTTGTATGTTTCTTGAACATTATACATTTTAAAATTGTACAACAATTATTGATGATGTTACGATAAACATTTATATTATACTGATGTTTATTAATAACCAACTTTAAATTTGCCAATTTCCATCGATTTATATTTTTCTATCCTTCTATGCTAAGCTACGCTCGTAGTGCTACGCCGTAGATCCGAAGCGGCTTAATCTCCATTACGAATGGCCGAAAGCGCTGGTATTCCTTTGTTCACGTCTGTGACTGGAACCGATGATCGTTCTTGATTAAAATTAAATTCATTCGGAGAGCATGTGTCTCATATCGTGTGCGAAAAGTTAAACTGAAGAGAAGAATCCAGTTTCAACATTGATTGCAGTAGGTGAAACAAAATCAATGTAATTGCGGCAAACCATAATCTGTTGTATTGAAAAATGTTTCTCTTTTCTTCTTGCGTAGTTTCTTTCGCCCACTGCCAATCAAGGTATAATATCCAAGTGTCGAAAAATGTGTTCTTTACTTGAAAAATTTGAACCAAAACGTGTTTCGTTCATAAATTAACATCACAGTTAGTAATACTTTGGAATGTGGCATTGATGAAACCGCGTTAAGCGTCCATAGACTGTGGTCGCTCGTAAATACCGCGGTAAATACCGCGTCGTGATGTACAGTCGACTACAAAGAGATGTATACACAATGTGCATTTTTCGACGGTTTGTTAGCTGGTTGTGTTCGGTGAATAGCTAAAGCGTCCAAGGTTTCTTCAAAATTGGCGAGAACATTAAAAAGATGCCATGGTTCTAGATCTACTTGTATTTTAACGTGTCCGAATAGAAAATGGCAAATTATGATTTTGAAAATTAAGAGTATGTATCTACCTACTTACAATCGTTACGTACAAACATATTAAAGTGCTAAACATTATGTTTTAGTTTGATCATCTAATCTTGACATACTCTGAGATTTCATTTGAAAATAATGAATGAACAAATAAACCCAAATCTGTTATTGTTGAACCCGAATTTTCAAATAAAACGGCTAAATATATGTCACGCGATTCGGTCATAAAAGGCAGCTCGCCCGTTTAGTATGTTACGATTTCCTTGTATTGGATAGTTAGTTTTGTTTTTATTCCAAATCAAGAGGTGCCTTTGGCTAAGCAAAAGCTGCAGAGGAGTAAATGTGGTGATCCATCAATGCAATTATTGTCACGTCCAATCCGATAGGAGTGTCTTATAGTGGTAATACTAAATGAGCGAACGGCCCGTTGTAACCGAATCGCGAGTTGCGGTACACACGCCTCAAAATTAGTTATATGTCACGCGATTCGGTCACAAGGGGCAGCTCGCCCGCTTAGTATGTTACTATTTCCTTGTATTGGATAGTTGATTACATATTCCAAACAAAGATGCATTTGACGAAGCAAAGGCTGCTGAGGAGCGTATGTGGTGCTCCATCATGCATTAATTATTGTTTGAAATAGTCATATCTGATATAGTCATGTCCGATATACAAGTGTTTATAGTGATACATATACTAAATGAGCGAGCGGCCCGTTGTAACCGAATCGCGAGTTGCGGTACACACGCATGAGAATTAGCTATATGTCACGCGATTCGGTCACAAGGGGCAGTTCTCTCGCTTAGTATGTTACTATTTCCTTGTATTGGATAGTTGATTACATATTGCTAATTCGCAGATATAGTTCGAGAAAACATTCCAGTGTTAGAGCGTGTACTCAAGTGGTGCATAAGATATTAGAAACGCAAGGGATTGTGATTCCAGGACTAACCATTATTGTTGAAGGAGATGGTGGTATGAAAGAAAGATGCTCCTCTGTATCAAATGGAACAGAAGGCATAACTATCCCACTTGAGCTCAAAGATAATCATTTTTAATTTTGTGCAAGCAGCACATCAGAAAACAGTAGTGAATCAGAAAATAACTGCTTATATGAGGCTTTATCAGGAGCTATACCTAGATTAAGAAATATAATATCACCAGAAGGATTCAGAGCTAAGGTAGCTAATTGTATTGAACATGATAAAGGAATACGGTATCACATTCAGCGAGGCTGGCATCAACTTCCTATATCTCTTGGTGCATTTGGTGGTAAGCGTGCTTATGATGAAGAAATACCTGCCGATGAACTAAGTAAAAAAATAACTGATAGGAAAATACTATTTTCACAAAGTAGTATAGGTGATCATACAAGTGACAAAGGAGGAAGAAAAAAAATGCATATTGGAGAATTAGCAGCACAGATTAAGAAGCATGGAAGTCAATTAAAGCAGTGAAAAAAGGAGATAAGTTAGTAGTACTAGATCACAGGCGGACAGTAGCTGTAGCAATTACTCAATCGTCTGAAGTAGAGGCAAATTTCGCAGTGCATGGGCCAGAAGATGAGTTTTCTTCAGAGAGTTGTGAAAGACAATGTGGCACACGAAAGGCTGGAGAAGCAGTTGAAAAGAGGATGAGAAGAGGTAGTTTACCAGATTTTAGAGGTATACGTTTTACATCATCTGATGTTAGAATAAGGACAACAAAATTGAGCGATAACCCAGATACAAAGTAAACTGATGCAACTTTAGAGAAGTTAGAAGAAATGAAATTTCAAGTTGGTGGTCCATCGCGAAAAACACGATCAAGAAGCTTGGATAGGTTTTCTTTAACTCAAAAAGGAAGTAGTAAACATAGATCTTAGATGTATAGTCCCAGAGTGTGATGGTATGATAGAATGTAAGAAAAAAATACCATCAAAGGAGGAGTTATGGGACATATATTACACGGGTGCGCCAGAACAACAGAGGCAGTACGGGGTCTTAGAGTTGGTCATGAAAAAGGTAAACTAGAAGGTAGACTAGAAGGTATCCAAATCGGTCATGAAAAAGGCAGAGCTGAAGATAAGCAGGAAGGTAGGGATGAGGGCAAAAACAGGCTAAAATAGCTGTAGTTAGAAACTTACTTAAAGCCGGCTTATCTGTTGACTTGATAGCCCAATCTACTGGACTTTCTAAAGCTGAAATTTTACAACTCAAGAAAGAAATAGCTTAAAAACTTGGTGATCTTATTAATTGATTATCTATTGTTGCATCACTTAAATAAGTTTCAGGGTTATCATCTATTACATCATCAGTTTCTTGCCCGTTTTCGCTCCAGTTTACGGTACTCTTCCGGGTTTTTTCTCTTAATTTTAGAATCACCTTGTTGTAAACTACCCAAGTTTTGTTCTTGCTCCGTTTTACCGGATGAATTACTCGATGCATTAGTTACTTTGTCTCCTTTACTAATATTCTGTTTATCTAAAAAAATAGGAGATACTTTTTTAACATGTTCATGTAATATATCAGATATCTTATAACAATCATTTTTGATGAGATTGTTTAAATATTTTGTTTTGTTTCCCGCTTTATCAAAACAAAGGTCATGCAATCTTTCAAAAATAGAACAAACATCAATTCCTACTCCATGTAGTATTCTAGATAAATCTTTCGGCGTAAAAAGCTTTTTCTCGGCCAAGAAGTGATCTAAATAATTTTCTTCATTAAAACAAACTTTATGAAAGTTTCTTAAAATAAAAGTGGCATTATTTCCCGACATGGATAATATATTAGATAAATCACTTGGCGTAAAACCTGCCTTACGAAAGTCACCTAAAAGCTGTGTTTCGTTTCCTTTCTCATCAAAACAAACATCATGAAATTTTTTTAAAGCAGGGCAAATATTAGATCCTGCTGCATGCAATATCTTAGATAAGTTACTCAGCGTAAAACTTTCTTCTTTGCTTAAGAAACGATTTAAGTATCTTTTTGTGTCTCCTATAAAACAAAAATCATGAAACCTCTTCAGACTCTTTTCTAGATTATTCTTTGCTCCACTCAACATACTACATAAATTACCCGGCCTAAAACCTACCTTACAGAAATCATCTAAAAGTTTTGTTATTTCTCTTTTCTCATTAAAGCAAACAATATGCAATCTTTTTAAGATAGAAGAAGCACGAGCTCCTGTTCCACATAATGCAGAGGATAAGTTACTTGGCCTAAAGCCTGCTTTATAGAAATCATCTAAAAGTTTTGTTCTTTTTCCTTCATCATCAAAACAGACATTATGCAATTTTTCAAAAGCATATCTAGCTCTAGTTCCTGCTTTACTTAAAATACTGGATAAGTTACTTGGCTTAAAGCTTTTTTCTCCACCTTTTTCCTCAATAAAAAAGTGCTTTAAATGCTGTTTTCTATTTCCTTGCTCATCAAAAAGAGTATCAAATAGTTCTTTAAAAGCTTTAGAAACATTAGCCCCTGCTCCATGCAAAATACTGGATATATTAGCTAGACTCATTCCGTCTTTTTCTAAAATTTTTAAATATTGCGTTTTATTTCCTTCTTCATCAAACCACAGATCATACAAGCTTTTGAAAGCTGCTGCAGCATTAACTCCTGCTCCATTCAAAATACTAGACATAATAGTTAGGTTTATCCCTTTTTCTTCTAGAGTTTTTAAGTATTGAGTTTTATTTCCTTCTTCATCAAACCACAGACCATATAGGTCTTTGAAAGCTGTTACAGCATTAGTCCCTACTCCATGCAAAATACTGGATATATTAGCTAGATTTATTCCCTCTTTTTCTAGGGTTTTTAAATATTGAGTTTTATTTCCTTCTTCACCAAACCATAGGTAATATAGATTTTTAAAAGCTGTTGCAGCATTAGCTCCTGCTCCGCCTAAAATACTGGACATATTAGTTAGACTTACTCCTTCTTTGTCTAGAGTTTTTAAACATTGAGTTTTATTTCCTTCTTCATCAAGCCAAAGGTCATATAAGTCTTTGAAAGCTTTTGCAATATTAGTTCCTGATCCACCTAAAATACTGGACATATTAGTTAGATCTATTCCTTTTTCTTCCAGAATTTTCAGATGTTGAGTTTTATTTCCTTTCACGTCAAACCATAGATTATATAAGTTTTTAAAAGCTGTTGCAACATTAGTTCCTACTCCATGCAAGATATTGGACATATTAGTTAGACTTATTCCTTCTTCTTGTAGAGTTTTCAGATATTGAGTTTTATTCCCATGTTCATCAAACCACAGATCATATAAGCCTTTAAATGCTTTTGTAGCATTAGCTCCTACTCCATGCAAAATACTGGACATATTAGTTAGATCTATTCCTTCCTCTTCTAGAGTTTTTAGATATTGAGTTTTATTTCCACCTTCATTAAACCACAGATCATATAAGCCTTTAAATGCTTTTGTAGCATTAGCTCCTACTCCATGCAAAATACTGGACATATTAGTTAGATCTATTCCTTCCTCTTCTAGAGTTTTCAGATATTGAGTTTTATTCCCATCTTCATCAAACCACAGATCATATAAGCCTTTAAATGCTGTTGCAGCATTAGCCCCAGCCCCACTTAAAATACTGGACATATTAGTTAAATTTATTTTTTCTTCTCCTAGAGTTTTTAAATATTGAGTTTTATTCCCATCTTCATCAAACCACAGATCGTACAAGCCTTTAAATGCTGTTGCAGCATTAGCCCCAGCCCCACTTAAAATACTGGACATATTAGTTAAATTTATTTTTTCTTCTCCTAGAGTTTTTAAATATTGAGTTTCATTCCCATCTTTATCAAACCATAGATCATGTAAGTCTTTAAATGCCGTAGAAGCTTCAGCTCTTGCTCCACTTAAAATACTAGACGTGCTAGCCAAATTTACTCCTTTTCTTTCTAGAGTTTTTAAATATTGAGTTTTATTTCCTTCTTCATCAAACCACAGATCATATAAGTCTTTAAACGCTGTGGGGGCTTTACCTCTTGCTCTATTCAAAATACTAGATATATTAGCTAGATTTATTCCCTCTTTTTCTAGGGTTTTTAAATATTGAGTTTTGTTTCCTTCTTTATCAAACCATAGACGATATAAGCCTTTAAATGCTGTAGGAGCTTTACCTCTCGCTCCGCCTAAGATACTGGACACATTAGTTAAGCTTATTCCTTCTTTTTTCATGACTTTCAGATATTTTTTTCCTTCTCCTTTAATTAAAAAACTTAAGAACTGATTAAATGCAGGTGTTCCTTTTTTACCAACCACACTTTTAGCAAATTTAATTTCTTCATCAATGTTTTTATTTGGAATTTTCTGAAAACTAGATCTATTATTTTGTATATCTTCCAAAAGCTTTTCCATTATTCCTTTCGTAATAAGGCCAAATTCATGAGATTCTGACCAACGTAACGCTACTTCATGTAATTTCTCGTAATTATATGGAATATCAGACTTACCTATCTCATTTCTAATAACACTATTCAATTTGTCCCTATTAGGTTGGTTAACTGCAAGTATTAGTTTATCTAAAAATTTCTCTTTTATTTCTATTTCATTCTCATCAGAGAGTCTTCCTTTCTCTTCTTCTTTCTGCAAAGAAGGTGGAAGCTTTAATAGACTTAAAAGTTTCTCTCTTGTTGTTCCTTCTTGCACAAATTGATAAAGACCATTCCCATTTATACTCGAACAATTTCTTAAAATTTTATATCTTTTTTTTCGAATATCTATACTATCAAATTTTAAAGGATAAGAATCTTTAGATTGCCCTTTTTTTAATTTTTTTTCTTCTGTAAGGTCTAGATTTGCATCAGTATAGATAATAAAATATTTTATATCCTTATCATTTTCTAATTTTTCAATGAAAAGAGTAAAATATTTATTAATAGAAAACGTATTCTTTCTTTCCTGTCTTTTGGAGGGAAATAACTGATCATAACCAATATTACTATCTGCATTATGAGCTTTTACATAAGTAACTCTATCTTTATAATTAAGAGTAATATTATTAGATGTATCACGGCTTTTTTCCTCAAAACTTATAGAAAGCATGTTTTTATTCAAGAACATTTCATGCAAGAAGAGTATTAATAAATTGAATTCATATATAACTCCAGATATATAATTCTCAAGTTTTTTATCCTTTTCTGGAGCTGTTAAATCACACAATATTCTTTTTTGTAATGCTATATAATCGTCTTGAACTTTACTATTTTTTTTTATTTCGTTTTTAACGATGTTGTTCAGTTCTTCTCTATTAGGCTGATTAACTGCAAGTACTAATTTATCTAAAAATGCTTTTTTTGTTTCTTTTTCAAACTCTTGAGAAAGTTTTCTCCCTTTTATTGCTTTTCGCATAGCAGGAGAAAATTCTAATTGTCCTAAAAGTTCTTCTCTTGTTGCATCATCCTGCAAAAACTGATAAAAACCACTCCCTTGCGTATTATCATTTGTAAACAAAAAGTCTTTTAAAATGTCACATTCCTCTGTATTTATGCTATCAAATTTAAAAGGATAAAAATTTCTCAACTTTCCTTTTTTTAATTCCTTTTTTTCTGTAAGATCCAAGCCTGAATTAGTATAGACAATAAGATATTCTACATTATTTGATAAACTATCTGATTTAGAGATTAGATGTTTAACAAAACTATCAAAGTAACTATTAATAGAAGAACTTCGTCTTTCTTTAGTAAATAATTTAGCATAGCTAATATCATTATCTATATAATATTTGTCTACATTTTCAATTCGTATATGAATAGACTTCTTTTCGTAACGAAGAACAATATTACTAAACATATCAATTTCAGAATCTTCAAACGCTAATGACAATGAAGGATATTTATGTTCATACGTAGACTTTCTAAGTGAGCAAAGCACTGACAAGTCTAATTGATACATAAGCCCTATCAAATGATGAGGAATGTATTGCTTAGTTTGACAAGTATTATCTAATTCATTCTGTCTAGGTTCATCTTGTAAATCACTAGGAGATTCTAAATCTTCATTACTAGCAATATTTACATCCATGCGCGCCCTTTTTGGTGCTTTATTATCTTTATCCATAACAGAACACCCACGTTTTCTACTTGTTTTATGATTTTTCTTACCTGGACTCCTTGAATGACTACCTTGTTTATGCGAGGAGTTTTCAATATCTTGTAATGGTGTAGAAATGTAAGATTGAGAAATATTGTTTGAATTTGAACCTACCACATTACCGTAAGCTTCCTCTCTAGAAACTTTTATGCTTCTCTTTATATCTTTTTCAATATTACTAAGAAGTGGTACAAAATGGTTCCTGTAATTCACTATGTAAATAATATTATTACCTGTACCTACCTTACCTTTAGTAACATGTAATCCATCGATCTCTTTATCTCTCAAATCTATAGTCCTAACTTTCACGCCATACTTTTCGCATATCATTTTTCCTTCAACTTCAGGTCTTCCCCATATAGCGTTTTCCAACTTTAGAATTTTTATTTCTGAATCAGAGCTTGTATTTTCAATGTCTTCTGCAGCAAATTCAATATGCGGAATATATTCACAAAGTTTTTCACCTTCTCCTTTTAAAGCACTACCCAACCATGAACCTTTTTTTGATTGATTAACTTGTTGTGCATATTGCTTACAATTTTCCCGCAAAGACTTTACACTAAATCCTTTACTACCTGCAATCAGACCTTTATCTTTTAGCTCGTTCAATCCTTGAGCTATGGAATCAAAGAAACAATCCCCTTCACCTATAGCAGCTCCTATCTTAAAGCCCTCAGGCAATTTCTTTCTTAGCGTCTCTAAAAGTTGATTAAGCTTATTTTTTTCCTCTTCATTCTTTGCATTTTTTATCCCACTGAAAATGGAAATAGGTTCTCTAGTAACAAAATCGGACTTTTCTAGAGTGATCTTACTATTAGGTGATTTACCAGACTCTTTATTCCCTGCTAACATATTGACTCACTATACCCTAGATAAGTATATGTTAACTATACTACACTATTCACATGATAGTTGAAAAGCCACACGTGCATCTATGCATGTGATGTGACAGCTCTGGTGCCGGTTAATGTACAGCCAATTTCGTCCGGGCTGATAATGCACGACCCAATAATCCGCGTCCACAAAAAGTGGACGCCGATTATCAGGCTGTACATTATTGGGCCGTACATTATCACCTTGAGCAAACTTGCGGGGCAATAATTGGAAGCCACTTTTGTCCGGGCTGATAATGCACGACCCAATCAAACTCAAACTCAAACTCAAAATTATATTTATTCAAGTAGGCCCAGTAACAAGCACTTTGAAATCGTCAGGTAGAAACTTAATCCTAAGCTAATTACTTAGAGTAATTTATTAAACATAAAAAGTAAAATTTATATGAAATATTGAAAATTTTATATAAAAAAATACTAGTCTAGAATGTTTCTAGAAAGACAATCTTATGTCAAAAAATAAATAAAACGAGAATAATTACTTAAAAACACAATGTCAAAATTTTCCAAACGGAATAAATAAATTATAAATCCAGTCAAAATTACTCCCAAGAAGTTTTATCATTCATGTAGTCTTGTGCGCTATAATAAGCTTTCAAAATAAGTTAATGTTTCACATAGTTCTTGAATTTATTAATAGATAACTCAGTTAAGTTTCCAGGAAGTTTGTTATACAACCTTACACAATTACCCATGAATGATTTTTTATTTTTTTGGAGCCAAGTGGTGGGCACCGCGAGCTTATGCTTATTTCTAGTATTAATATTATGTATGTCGCAGTTTTTCCTAAAATTGACAATGTTTTTATGTACATACACAATATTTTCATAGATATATTGACAATGCAATGTCATGATATTAATATTTTTAAACTTATCCCTAAGTGAGTCTCTATGTTTCAATCTATATATCGCCCGAATAGCCCGTTTCTGCAGAACAAAAATCGAATGAATGTCCGAGGAATCAGTCCACAAAAAGTGGACGCGGATTATCAGGCTGTACATTATTGGGCCGTGCATTATTGGCTCCCACAGCTCTGACAGCAGCACAGGCAGCTGTGTTGTCATTTTGACGTTTATTTTTTTTAATGCAATCGGAGAGCTGAATACATGGATGACTTACATGTTATTTCGAGAGTTTTAAAAAAAATAAGCATAAGTAATTTTAGATACAATTGCTTTTATACGTTATTTTTACGCCGGAGAGACAGTATCAATGCATTTCCTTTAAAAAAAGGTTTTTCGGTTTATGGTGAGTTTATGTGCAAAAAATGTTGCCATATTAGTTGGCTATTGATACTGCTTTTCCACTATAACCTTGAGTTCAAGCGCGCAGTTTCAATTTAACTCGAGATCAGCTTGCATATTATAATTTCTTATACTTGCCAAATATTGTCTTAATAAAAAATTATGCTTTTTTTCATTTTTTTTTCATAGCTAAATACTTTGAGGCTGTGCTCCCGAAACGTGATATTCGCTTGCTCCTCCGCCTGCCCCCGCTTCGCCGCCTCGCTCGGTCGAACGAGAGGAGAGGAAGTAGAGGAACGAGTAGCGACAGGCGGCGAGAATGGCATTTGTGCGTTAAATTGTTAGTTTTTTTGTGTGAACAAGTGCATATTTCTCACAGTAACGTCTTTACGCTATGACCTTTCTTGTAATTATGCGATTATCGGTTACATAGTGCTGCGTTATGTGTCGTTTAAGAACGTTTGTGTATCGTGAAACGTAAGTGACTGGATCCGGGGTGGCGATGTCCCTTGGATTTTGTGTCGTTGTATGCTGCAATAATGGACCGAATTCCCGCTAACGTTGTTGGAATTTAAATAATTCGGTGAGTCATGGACATTTTGAGTCCTAAAGTCTAAGAAAAACTACTATAAACAATGGTTGATTAAATGGGTAAAGCTCTAAAAATATAAAGTTTTGGTATCACGTTGTTTGAAATGGTATCACGTTGTCGATCTATTTATACTAGATTAATTGTCCCCTCCGCTAATAGTCTTCCGTGTCTTAAATAAGCAGGAATGTAAACATTTAAACAAGCATGTTAATTGGGGCTTTTGTGTTCATTGTAAGGTTTACGCTCCAATTTTAATTTGCTTTTAACAGACCGATTTTTAAACTGCACTTATAAATAAGCTCACCAAATGAGACAACTTAACAAAAACATGATGAAGACATACTAGTCCGCTTATTATTTATTAGATAACCTGGTAAAGTTGCACTCACCACTTTCCCAATATTTTATGAATTAAATTTAAGTATGAATGCTGCCAACATAATTATTATTGTTTACTACCGAAATATTACTTTCATAAAATTGACCCCAATCAGTAATTACTGACTAAGGAGTATCTCAGTATCATTTGTTGTTTTTAAATTTATTCAAATAAAATTTCTTGCAAACATAAAATCACAGAATAGGTACAGCTATAGAAAATTCAAATTGAATACTTAAAACTAAAACTTAACAAAATTCCAGATAATTGGTTTCAAATTTTGGCCTCTACTCTGTCATAATATAAGTTGTTTTGTACATCATATCACAACAAGTAGAAAATTCCTTCATTTAACATAAAACCCAGGGTTTCTTTAAATAAAATGAAACCCCATAAAACAAAATGGGATAAATTTAGAATGAAGGAAATTAAACTTCAGAATAATGTTTTTTTCATCCAACTTAAAATGCATTTGTGAACCTTACATATTGAAAGCTCATTTAGTAAGTGCCTCATACTAATACCTCACAAAATTGCTTTGCCCTAACACAGTCCATATTATTGTATTTTACAGCAAAAGTAATTATACATATAGGCATTGCATGCATAATGGTGGTTTCGGCACCATCATTTACTTCTGGGTTGGCGAAACTTATTGGCCTGGTGTTCCAAATTTCAAAACACGTCCCTGTATATAGGTGAGTTGCTCAAAATCATTTTAACAAGCAATTATTTCCTTGTAATGAAATAAAGATATATTTAGATCAATTTGGGCTACATGTAATGAAATGAAGATATATTTAGATCAATTTGGGCTCCATGTAATATATATGAGGGTCGTTCTTCTTTTTAACCGACAATGAATCGTCTTTTTTCTGTTTTTGCGTTTTTCAACTAATGATAATGATGGTTTTAATGTTTGATTTTAAGAAACGTTGCATGTATTTTTTATTAGGACTAATTCATGATAGTTTTACAGAAAATACTGTGACAGAGTGGTCGTTTTCTGCGGGGACCACATTTTGGATTACCACTCTGTCACGCGATTCTACGGAAAAACCACCATAATGAAAAAACATTATCGCCACGGAAAGAATCATGAATTAGTCCTGATAAAAAATACATGCAACATTTATTAAAATCAAACATTAAAACCATCATTATCAATACTTGAAAAACGCAAAAAACAGAAAAAAGATGTTTCATTGTCGGTTAAAAAGAAGAACGACCCATGAACTAATTTGTAAGAGATTGAAATTGTTGATGTTGTAATACAAATATAGAATTTATTAGAAAACTACCAACACTTAACTTAGTATTTGGGACATTCACATGACCTACGATCTTTTACCCAATTTAAATTAAAATATAGTTAGGGGATCCCCTTACTTCACTAATAATCATCTCACAATGTAGTTTTGTTATGCAGAATTTTCGTTTCATTTTTTTTTTCTCAGAAACCGTAAACTATTCCTCATTGTGTAGGTAGAACCCGAGGTTAGGTTAGGTTTGTTTTATAAGAATCCTCAAACTTTTACTGTTACTGAAACAAAAATCATTCAAACAAATTGAAAAAATCCAAAATTCCTAATGGAATATATGGTTTGTAGACTTTTCACTCACATATTTTTTTCAAATTCAGCCTATTTCACTCACAGGATTATGAGGAATCCAACTACACCTTATATGTCAAAATCTATCAAGCTGTTTGGCCTATAGCCCATTAAATAGAACTTTCTTATCCACATACATACACTCGAAAAACAGAACCCTCCTTCTAAAAACAATTTTGCACATACTACACGGTAATGTTTCGATTATCATCACATGAATGTATTACTGAGAATTTGTCATTTTATCTTGACTGTGAGTAGATTGAGGCATGTTTGTTTCTAAAACAAATATTATGTTTAGAACAAAATGCCTGTTTGATTAGCATCTGTTTATAAAATGATAATCAACAAGAGAAATGAGTATTAGTGATTGTTCATATCTTTTGTTAGTCTCAGAAGAACCAGGTGTATTGTTGATAATAAATTGTTTAAGTTAGCTAAAATGCAGCACAGGAGTTTCTATAGAAGCCACTACAATTTTCAATTGAGGAGGCTCTCATACAAGTCATACAGATGTGTATGTATATTTGTTATTCCTGTCCAAATCGAAATTGATTGATTTGGACAGGAATAACAAAATACTATTCATAACAATTTATAACAGTATGGGTGAGTAAAGTTTATGTATGAACAATGTTAATAACTTTTACTAAATATTTGTTGAATAATGGCATTAATGCCCTTTTTAATAAGCATTCATCAAACATTTTTAGTTAAAAAGCAGCTATAATTAGTTTCCTATAGAATCCCATAGTCTGAGGAGTGGTTAGATCGGTTCTCCAAACTCGTTAATACCGCATAGCAGAATTTCCATTTGCGTATTTTCCCACTTTTATTTGCCTCAGTCATTTCATTCATATTCGCGAGTGGTGAGTCAGAGTGTTATCTAGTCGCGTTTTTCCCCAATTCATTATTTTTCTAGACAATAGAGTTCATATTACCAACCAAAAAAACATATGGAATACAATCAGTCTATCTATCGTGTTGATAGACTGATTGTTTTCCATATTTTTTTAGGGTTCCGTACCCAAAGGGTAAAACGGGACCCTATTACTAAGACTTCGCCCTGTCTGTCACCAGGCTGTATCTCAAGAACCGCGATAGCTAGACAGTTGAAAGATTCACAAATTTGCCGCTATAACAAAAATACTAAAAACCAAATAAAATAAATATTTAAGGGGCTCCCATAAAACAAACGCGATTTTTTTTGCCCTTTTTTGTTCGATATCAATAATGGCAACAGCTACGACACTTGAAATATTCACAAAATACTCGGTTGTATTTTTACTTTATTAATTACAAAATAAAATATTTAAGGGGGCACTTTAATATTAATATTTTAATTGATATTGGTATGGTACGGAACCCTTCGTGCGCGAGTCCAACTCGCACTTGGCCGGTTTTTTCTACTTGTTTTTTTTAATAATAAGCTTAGTTATGTTGTTTTCTTGTTAAGTGTCACCAGGACGCTTGACTCTCAATTAAGTGATTAGAGAATTTGCATGAAAAACGTTGTAGACACTTTTTTTCTATTTTAATATATCATCCAATTGTGCATAAAGAAAGAAAGAAAGAAGAAAGAGAGATACATTTATTCACAAACACACAGGACACACATATTAAACAACAGAATAAACAAAAAAAAACACATAGAACATGAAACAAGTGTGTCTCTGCGGCAGTAAACCGGACACTGGCTCAGCATTATGCTGAGGTGTCAGACACCTGCAGCGCTGATTTTCAGCCAGCACCGGTGACTCACGGAAACGCCATACAAAAATAATAAAAAAACTACCTACATTATTGGGACAGGTGAAAAAGAAATAAACATAAATACAAAGTGAGATACCTAATACAAGTACACACTACCTAGACGCAGTTGCAATAGAATATTAATATTTACAATACACATTAAAAACAAAAATAGATAAAAAATGAACAATTGGCATATTTATTGCTGTCACAGTGCTGGGGATTAGGATTAGGATTTCTGGAGCGTCAACAAATAGCATTTTTAAGCATACGCTTAAAGGTGTATCTGCTAAGCGCCCCTTGGATAGGAGGAGGGATATCATTCCAGCACTTAGACGCCGCATACTTGAAACTACCTCTGAACGCAGCGGTTCGGTGCATAGGTATAATGGCCATTGCCTGCGCGCTCTTTTGGACCATACCAGTTTATGAAAAAGGTAGGTGGGGGTTTCGTGTTACCACCCCGAACAGCAGAGTGGCTAGGTGCAGGCGCCGGCGTGCAGGCATGTTAAGCAAGTTAGCGGCGTTCAAGTATGGAGTGATGTGGGATCGGGGAGGGACTCTGAAACAAAAACGAGCACATGCGTTCTGCACTCGTTGTATGAGCCTCTTGGAACGACCAGTAATGCACCCATCATACACGACATCACAATAGTTAGCATAAATATATAGCATAGCATAAAAGCTTTATATTATTCCTATATGCCGTTTTGAAAGAATTAACTTGAGTCAACCATGTTGTCCATGTTGACCAAGTAAGTCTCCAGCATTGCTACTGGTTGGCCCGCTGCCAGCTGACCTGTTAAAAGGGCTTTGTGTTTATACTTTACGACCTGCAGTTCTCTGAAACAATCTGAAACTATAAATGTCTTCTTTGTCAACCTATTTGTGTGCCCCCTGGTTGGATGACACATTTCTCCTCTTGCGCCGTCCCTTGAGAGGACTGTGCACAGCAGTGGGACTATATATATAATATACTTATAGGCTGATTTATAATATTACTCTGCGCTTGGTAACTAAATAATACTGTAAAAAAAATAAGCATAAAGATTGTGCAATCATAATTTAGAAACTTAGATTCATTTGGTGTCAAAATGAAGCCTAATACTAAAATTAGCAACACAGTCATACCAAGGGGCGGACACTCCGCGATTTACGTTCATCGCTACAAGTACTATGTCGGTGCCCCAACGTTGAGGAACCGGCATGTACTTGTAGCGATGAACGTCGACGTAGTCGTCGACGAAGTCAGAGGGCCATAAATCTTAATGTTTTGGCTGAGAAAAAGCGCCTTTTGTAAAGATCAAAGGAGTGTCCCTTCTGTACTTGAGTACTATTATCTATTTTGTGGTCATACCTGTTACTCCTCCTTTCTCTTTGTAACCCCCGACGAAAAAAGAGGGATGTTATTGTTATAAGTTTAACGTGTCTGTCTGTGTATCTGTGTATCTGTCTGTGGTATCGTAGCTCCCAAACGGATGGACCGATTAGAATGCGGTTTTCTTTGAGTCATAGATAATTTTATCCCGAGTGTTCTTAGCCATGTTTCATCAAAATCTGTTTAGCCGTTTTTGAGATATTGGACTTTGAAATGAAAATGTCGGGGGCTTATCAACTTTTCTAAGTTAGTTGGGCATTTTCGCGAGAAGAGATGCATCGTTAGTGACGTCACCGAGTATAAGTTACAAATGTTCCATTTTGTATGACAAATAAAAGTTACAAAATGGAACACTTTTAACTTATACTCGGTGACGTCACTAACGATGCATCTCTTCACGCGAAAATGTCCAGTTATCTTTCTTTTACTATGCCTGTGGATCCTTCTACCCAAATATTATGTATGTTATTTTTTTTTACTAGGAATATATGATGGTACAATTTTTGACCAGCTTTAAAAAAAGAACCCCTAGCATAAAGAGGGATTATTTTCAAAACTGCATATTTTTTTCCCTCTCATCCATGAAAGGTCTGTGCCCAGCAGTGAGACGTATATAGGCTGTTTCTTTTTTTTTTAAGGATTGGAACTAATGATTCATTCATGAAAAATGTCTAAACTTGTCTGATATCCTTGGCTATTTTAATTTTGATGTACTTTCCACAAGTAATTTAATTTAGTTGCAAGACATTTTTAATTTACTATTGGAAATAACGCCCACAAAGTCCAAAAACTCCAAGCAGGTGAAAGATTTTTCGAAATATTATAGTAGCTAGGCCACATATTTTGACCAGAGAAATCGCAAAAATCGCGAGGTAACGGCTAGTTGTTATTTTTTCATATGTTAGGACCACTGCCGGCACCGTATATCCATGTTTGCAGATTCGAAAGACCTGTGCTAACGTTGCAGCACTAGAAAAACCTTTCAATTTTATTAACCAACTTTTATTAACCAGATAATCGAATAAATCCTGACCTGTCATTTTAACTAAAAAAATATGAAGGAAATTCTCGTGAAATTTTGTGAGCAGGGTCGTTAATTACATAGTTTTTTTTGGCAAGACTTTTTCCAAAAATCGCGAGCTCTACAGCTCACAGACTCACTAGTAAAGAAAACACCTAAATTATATATGAAACACTATTTATTAAGTCTTGCGTTCACAAGTAATCTTTCTAAAGCCCGAGCTTCGGAACTCAAGTGGTCATACTCTAGCGCCATCTTTGGACGGCGCCAAACATTATGACTCCGTATTTAATAACTTTAACAATTAACATTACGTTTTACACAGCTAATATTCGTTAAATAATATTAGAACAACAAACAATTATTAAACACTTAATCTCTTTTCTAATACTTATATTTGTAACATTTATAAATTGGCCGGACCGGAAGTCTCTATTGAACAAGACTACTACTAAGATCCTGTCATTGGCCGTACTATTTACTACTTTATTAACAATTCCAAACATGAGTTAATTTTTAGGGGTTTAAATATTAAGGATAAATGAAAATTAGAGTTACTTTTTCTAACAATCGGCCATCCTGAAGTTTTGCCTGTCCCTAGGCAGTATGATACTAGAAGGAATTTGAAGAAGACACCGCCAGGCACATGCAAAACAATTAATACACCACTTCGACGAAGCTATATTTAAAGTATTTTTATACATATATGGTACATCTACATTACGTAGTTTTAATATCTTTAAATAAGGTTATACAAAGTAGTGAATAGTACAAAATAGTAGGCACCTATAACGGCTATAACAACTAAATATGGTACTTATACCCCTTTTCTTGTAAAAAAAATTAAAACTAATGTTAATGGTATTATAGCTAAACTAAACAAGGATAGTTTACTAGCAATCTTATGAACTAATTTGTAAATAAGAGACAAGTTTCGCATTTCTAACAACTGACATAAATCAATAAAATTTACCTATCTACTAAAACGTGATTATATTCTCTTTGAATGCCACTTGGTGTGGTTACAATTTAAACTTGTACTATGTTCGGCCATCCGTTACTTATTGGATGACCTCATTCAATTATTTTTACTTAACTTGAGAAACATATTACAATATGAGTAGTACTTTATCATTTGTATTTATCCATTATCTATGTAGAGTAGTCGCGTGTTTGTTGTAGGTAGTAAGTTGTTGTCCTGTTGTTGTTGGGAATAGTCGCAGAATGTAGCGGCCTTTGGGTGGCTGACGTTCCCTCTTAGAGTACACGTGCAGGGCGTAGGAGTCTGTTGAGTTGACATCTAGGTCCAGCGTACACATGCAGGATGTAGCAGTCTCTGGTAAGTGGATGTCTCATAACAGCGTAGGTAAGTAGCTACCGCGTACACTCACAAAGTGTATCAGCCTCAGTTTGGTTACGCTTGTTACCGCGTACACTCACAGGGTGTATCGGCCTCAGTTTGATTACGCTTGTTACCGCGTACACTCTCAGGGTGTATCGGCCTCAGTTTGATTATGGTTGTTACCGCGTACACTCACAGGGTGTATCGGCCTCAGTTTGATTATGCTTGTTACCGCGTACACTCACAGGGTGTATCGGCCTCAGGCAAGCTCAATAAAGTAAATACCGCGTACACTCACAGGGTGTATCGGCCTCAGGTATTGGTTAGGCTTGTCACCGCGTACACGCACAGGATGTATCGGCCTCAGACAAGCATACTGAAGATAGATTTGAAGTGATCTTGTATATGGTCATCTCAGCGCCGCGTACACGCGTAGGGTGCATCGGCCTCTAGCTGAAGTAGGCGGGCGCGTGGTCATCTTACTGCCGCGTACACGCACAGGGTGTAACAGCTTCTGGACCGCCCCGCCGTGCCAGCACTCGGTTGCATGTTCTCAGTTTCGGTATGATATGTATATGTATTCAATATATATATGGGTAAATAATAAGTTTAATATAATTTTCATAATATTAATGAGATGTATTCGTATGTTAAAACTGTGGTCGTTTTATGTGAAACATTAAATTTCATAGTTGGTGGTAACATTTTAGTCTTTATCGTCGTTATGAGAGCTATTACTGTCATTTTCGAAATCAGATTCCGAAATAGGGCCAAGTGTTATCCATGGCTTCATCTTGTCTGCTGAATAAACATTTTTATACTTCCTGGTCGAGAACCCATCTACACTACTAACTTCGTAACGATCATTACCCAGTACTGCGGTAACTCGGTATGGTCCGCTGTAGGGTGGCATCAACTTATTACTATTTCCGATATTACGAGCACTTTTAAAAATCATGACCAGATCGCCTGATCTGTACGTATTAGCCGTGCACCTCTTTTTGTCAAACCGCGCCTTCATGAGTTGTTGCTGTTCTCTTATATGTGAAGCCACCTGTTCCCGTGTCGCATCAATGTTCTCATCCACGGTTAATTGTTCCGAAATTTCATGCAAGTGATTTTCAGACAAATTAACCGTTTCTTTTCCAAAAACTACTTGCGCAGGTGTTTTTCCTATACCTTTGTTAAATGTGTTATTGAGGCTCCATTGAACCTTGTTGAGATCACTGTCCCAATTACGATCGTCTTTGTCAATATTTAACGCCGGCAAAGAGCTCAAAATTGACCGATTGTAGCGCTCAATCTGGCCATTAGCACGAGGGGTTGCCACAGCGTTTTTCACATGTTTTATCTGGTTTGATTCAATAAAACGTCTGAACTCTGCCGAAGTGAAACTAGTGCCCCGGTCGGACACGATCGCTTTTGGAGAACCAAACAATCCAATAAACTCTCGCATTACTTGAATTGTAGTCTTACTCTTAGTATTCCTAACTGCTCGCAGGACAATAAACTTTGTAAAAGAGTCAACGATTCCTAAAATATAAGTATTTCCGCTTTTGCTTTTAACGAAAGGGCCAACGTGGTCAATATGCACGCATTCGAACGGTGTGCTCGGTTTAGGAATTGGATATAAAGTACCTTGCTTTTTACCGGATGGTTCTTTAGCGTAAGCGCAGGGAATGCAAGCGCGAACATATTTCCGAACAAAATGAGCCATTGCAGGAAACCAATAGTCCCTTCTCATCTTTTCTAGCGTTTTCTCAAACGCGAAATGACCACTTTCGTCGTGGCATAACTGACAAATTTTCCATCGAGCGTCGCGGGGTACTACCCACTTTAACTCCGACCCAACCTTTCTGTATATTTTGCCATCTTTTAAACAGTAATTATCTCTTACATCCTTGGCTTCTATACAATTTTTGTCAAGGACGCTCTTGATAAGTTTCAGCCTGTGATCACTTAATTGTGCCGCCAATACTGAATGTTCTTCGGTAACTACGTTCATTACATCAAATTCCATTACATCATTGCGTTCATTAGGCAACGGATTTCGACTCAAACAATCAGCATGTTGCATTTTAGTGCCTGGACGGTATTCGACGATAAAATCGTAATCTTGAACGAGAAGCCACCACCGAGCTATTCGAGGTATAATATCTCGCTTAGTCAGAGTTGTCCGCAGAGCATTGCAGTCTGTCACTACCTTAAACGGAATGCCCAATAAGTAGACTCTGAATCGGTTTAAAGACATCACGACCGCTAGAGTTTCAAGTTCATAAGAATGAAGGTGTTCCTCCTCGGTTGTAGTTTGACGACTAAAATACGCCACGGCCTTGAGTGGTGATTTCTCGTCCTCTTTCTGTAATAAGACGCCGCCGATTCCTAATTGGCTCGCATCCGTGTGAAGTTCAGTAAGATAATGCGGATTATAGATGATTAACACCGGTCTTGTGGTAAGAGCCTCTTTGATCAGATTGAATGCTTTTGTCTGTTCTTCGCCCCATACCCATGCTGCTTTCGATTTTGTAAGTGACGTCAGGGGCTTAGCGAGAGTTGCGAAGTTACAGACGAATCGGCGAAAGAAGCTAGCTAACCCAATAAACTGACGAACCTCGTGACAGTTTTTAGGTACCGGAAAAGACGCGACCGCTTCCGTTTTTCGTGAACCTGGTCGCACTCCATTTGCAGAAATTTCAAAACCCAAATATTCAATATTAGTTCTGAAAAAGTGACATTTCTTTAAATTTAGAGTGAGGTGTGCTTCTTTGATTATGTCTAAGACACTTTGTAGTTTAGCTATTCCCTCTTCGAGTGAATTAGATCCTATGATAATGTCATCCATGTAGGCCAACACACCGGTAGTTTATATTTATTTAATAGTGAGTGAATCATTCTTTGAAATACAGCAGGTGCGTTTGATAATCCAAACGGCATCCTGTTGTATTCATAGTGGCCGTCAGGAGTGACGAACGCCGTGAGCCGTTTCGAGTCTTCAGATACTGGTATTTGATGGTACCCTTGTGCTAAATCTAAAGTGGTAAAATAACGTTGACCCTGCAAGTTATCTATCTGATCATCGATCAACGGCATTGGATACTTATCTTTCACCGTTTTCCGATTAAGCGCACGGTAGTCGATGCAAAGACGTAAATCCCCGTTCTTTTTTGTTACCAATATAATAGGGCTCGCATATTCCGAATCAGACTCACGTATAATGTTGTTTGAAAGAAGTTCATTAATAATTGTGTTCACTTTCTCCCTCTCAGCTAGTGATAACCTGTATGGTCGATACGTTACTGGGGTAGGATCGTGAAGTTGAATACGCATTTCAGTAACTGAAGTTTTTCCTAATTCGTTAGTTGAGAAAGCAAAACAATCCCGATACTTGTTTAACAATTGTAACAACTCTGCCTTAAGAGCAGAATTCAGGTTTTCGTCGACATTAACATTATCTGTAGTAATATCAGAAGCTTCACCTTGGATACGTCTCACATTGATAAAATAGGCATTATTATGTTCCGGAGAAATTACAACCGTAGGTACACCTACACCTCTAGCAAATATTTTGTTCTTTGGTATTACCACCTGTCGATTATTTAGACTGACTGCGATCAAACGTGCCATCCCATTAGTTACGGGATAGAGTCCTGGCAGTACAAAGTATTCTGAACCTGCATTTATTCTAATATCAGTGTTAATGCTTACGAAGCCGTTGTAATTTTGATGACAGTTCACTTCTACAATAGTATCACTTTGAATTCTCGTTACATTCGCGGTTTTCATTACAACTAAATTGCATTTGTTTGCCTTTATTTGATACAACGTCAAGCTTGTATCACTTTTAAATACTCTAACGGTAGTAAGTTCAGTTAGAGATTGACCTATTAAAACATCAGAGGGTAATAAATTAGAAGGCACAACGTAAGCAGTCAACTGAACGTCTACTAGATCTAGTACTATTCTGACTTGTGTTTTAGCAAGTGGAGTAATTGAATCATTGCCGAACCCGCGCAGTTTTGGCAAGCTATCTGTAGTCAGAGACAAATTTACTTCTTTACATTTGTCTTCACTGATTAGAGTGCACTCGCTGCCAAAATCTACGTACCCCAGCATTACCTTACCGTTAACTATTACCTGCTTATAGTATTTAGAATTCTTGTTTTCAGTTTCTATTATATTGAGAATTTTCTTGGATGTTGAATCTGTGCTAATCCTATTTTGAGATAGGTTATACGATTTGTGGTTTTGACATTTGTCCTCCAGGTGTCCATGACGATTGCACTTTTTACACTTAACAATTTCTTTGGGGCACCTAATAACGGTATGTCCAGCTTGCCCGCAGTTGTAGCAGGATACCGAAGATAAAAATCCCTTACGGTTTGCTATATTTTCATTGTTAAATTTATTCTTTGATTCATGACTTTGATCGGTTGCCTTTAGAAACGAATCTGTACGACGATCCGTATTCACCTTTTTGAACGCTATGGAGTCATTCCTGTTATGTGAAATATTGCGAAAATATTCGAGAACCTCCTCAGGTTCACAGTAGTGCGCACCTTCAACATTCATCCTAATGTTATAATCATATATGCCATGGCTAATACAATCTACAGCTTGACGACCCTTGAGCTGACAGCGATTAACTAGCATTATTTTATCATAGTAATATTCTACTAAAGTTTCATTGCGTCTACTCTTACGATTTAACATTTCCACTAACTGGTCTGCATAATTCTGGTCTTCCGGGAATGCTTTTAGCAGTTTTTGTTGCCACTCGTCCCAGTTAAACTTAACAGAGGTAAGACCGTCGTACCATTTCTTTGCAAGTCCTCTCAATTTAGGTAGCGAATAGAATATAGTTTGTTGTTCAGACCAGCCATAAACTTCTGCTGATTCGTTAATTTTTCTGATCCAATCCTTCATGGTTTGGGACTTCGTGTTGGGATCATATTCCGTTATAATGTTCTGAGATCCTTGAACGTGCGGTGCATTTCCACGGTAACTTCCATTTTGTAAAATATTAACCAATTTATCTATAATAGATTCACTTGTTACATTACTAGAATTGGTATTTTTATTGCAACGTGCATGTCCCAAACTGATATTATTTGAAGAGGCATGATGCTCTCCAGCTCGCTCTGGACGGGAGGGTGAACGCAACGAGCGACCGCCCGAGTTGTGGCGGTCTCGAGGCCGTTTATCAAAAGAGCGCGAGCGGGTCTTTCTCATTGAAGCTGATTCACCTTCAATGCGATACTTGCGTTCCGTGCGCCATCTACGAGAACGAGAACGGCTTCTGGTGACTCTAGGCTGTGGCGAGTCAACCCTTGAACGTCGAATGCGCACGCGAGAATGCGAGCGGCTTGTTGACGACGTCGAGTATGTACGAGACGAACGAGAATTATGTCGGCGCCGGCGACAACGACGATCGCGGGTAGACTCTCTTAACTGTGAAGAGTTTCTACGACGTTTCCTACGATGTGTTTCAGAATTCCAGTTATCGGATCGCCGTCGTTCTGAGGATGTGATATTGTGCGGCGGAACAGGGTCGGTAGGCGTGCGACCGCGATCTGACATTTTGGTACAAAGCTAATTTTGAAATTCAAATTCGCAAATAAAACACCGAAATGACTAGTACTCATGTAAAGCAGTTCTAGACCAGGGTAGATTGTACTGTTTGTTAATAACAGTTGTAATTGAGTTACCAGTAACAAAAAAAATAAACAATCGATCCTCTTATCCAACGATCGATGACTCTAGTTCACTTCTTATTTATGCATAAGGTATGAATTATAATAATATATTAAAAGAATACATATACAACCGAAACCGAGTGATACACATGTATTCTGAAATTTTAAGATTCGTTTCAGATGGTCACGTAATAATAAAGTTTAAACATTTAATAGGTAGGTCTCCGCACGTCAAAACATTACCTACTCCATTAAACAAGAAATCAAACATCCATGATAGTTCATTTCAAATAAGTCGCAGTGTATTTTAAACTCTGGTGCCAACAAAGCTCTGTTCAAATCAAAGACCAGAACATAAATATTCAAGAACGTATCACCTATTCATCGAAGGGTACTGAAACTAAATCCTCATCCACTTAAAATAACAGCAGGTACCCGTGCGACGAAGCTCGGTTTACGGACATCACCACCAAGTTCACGTAACGTAATTATCATTAACTGAATACACTTCGTTAAAGACTAGGTATAATTTAATGAAATGATTTAACTAAACTTTCTTCAACCACTTCAAAATTTCTTCAAACAGTCATGCATTGTAAAATTGACAAACAACTATGCCAAACGAAACTCGACCTTACACTTATGACATAAGAACGCCGAGGTCTGAAAACTATACTCAATTTAGCAGTTCTTTGATTTATAAATTATTTGGCGAATGCTCAAAATTATCAAGTTACTTAAACACACATTAGTTATTTTGCTAAATTTAAACAACAGGAAATATACTGAATATTAGCTTGGGTTTGGGATGACCCTTCTTTTTTGTAAGCGCGTCGCCGGTGGCTATCCGGCTCGGCAACAATAGTTGTTTATATTATAAAAATATCACTTACCGGTCACAACGTTGTTAAACCATATACTAGACCTTTATTTTGGGCGATCAAAGTAGTCCGTTGTCACTTCTGAACTAAAGAAAACACCTAAATTATATATGAAACACTATTTATTAAGTCTTGCGTTCACAAGTAATCTTTCTAAAGCCCGAGCTTCGGAACTCAAGTGGTCATACTCTAGCGCCATCTTTGGACGGCGCCAAACATTATGACTCCGTATTTAATAACTTTAACAATTAACATTACGTTTTACACAGCTAATATTCGTTAAATAATATTAGAACAATAAACAATTATTAAACACTTAATCTCTTTTCTAATACTTATATTTGTAACATTTATAAATTGGCCGGACCGGAAGTCTCTATTGAACAAGACTACTACTAAGATCCTGTCATTGGCCGTACTATTTACTACTTTATTAACAATTCCAAACATGAGTTAATTTTTAGGGCTTAAATATTAAGGATAAATGAAAATTAGAGTTACTTTTTCTAACACTAGTATTAGTATATATTACTGTTATTAGCTGAATTAAACCAGTTCAAGTCACGTTTAAAGAACTCATTCAGTTTTCAATGAAGAACCATTGTTATGTAAACTGAACAGTAACACTTTCCATTGAAATCAAAACCATCCCTAAGTGGAACGTAACAATGTAGCTAATGTAAATGTAGCTTTGTATTGCAAAGTAAACTCTTTGGAAAACAATGTTTTGTATTTTTTTCATTTCAATTGTGGTATAGACTTGGACTATTGACTACAGGATTGTGTTGATGAATGAAAACGTTCTGGTTTTCGTATTATTGCTCATTGCTACAGAGATCCATTATTATTTAGCAAAAAAAACTAACTACAACACACTGATTGCTTTGTTGTTAGACGGATTTTTTCTGATTATGATGAATGTGATGATAGAATGGCTACATGAAGACAAGTATTCGTGACTAATTTATTTATTGTTAATTTTACGGAAATTAGGTGACGAGAATGGCTAAATCTTACATATGTATTATCATAAAAAATATTGAATAATTCGTTTATATTGTCAATTAGCCATTACGTGTTTGTTTGTATGGCAAATTCCCGCCGACGTTCTCGTAAGGCCGATACGCACTAACAGCGGTGGCGAAACGGCGCGGCGCGGAGATCGTACCGGGGCGAATATTCAGCGTTTTTAAGGCGTTTGTTTTTCGTCATTGTCGGAGACAGCAAATACTATTAAAAGGTACGAGTATCAGAGTCTACTTTTGATGAAGATGTTAGCCAATACCAGTACTGAATCTTTTTTGATTAAAGGTTCTGCGGTACGTTTTACCTCTGATGAAATAATCTTGAGACGACAGTGACGTTAAAACCGAGCGGTTCAAACGCTCGTAGAATCGCCCACCGGTTGTATAGTTCGAGCTAATATGAAAGGATCCGCACAGAAAGCTTATTCTGTCGATATTCTGTGCGGACCCTTTCGTATTAGTTCGAACATTACAAGTTTACAACCGGTACCGCCGCTGCGCCGCGCCGCTCCGTCACCGCTGTCAGTGCGTTCCGGCCTTTAAAGAATAAAAAAATACGACACACACACACAAAGGGTCACTGAAAATAATGAACTAATCTCCCTTAGACTGCCAAATGAATTGCGCAGAGACAAATTAGTTGTCTGGCTCTAATTTTAGATGAGAGGTCATTTCATGCGTGCCATATTAATGTCTTCTTATTGGGCTCAATTGGCCATCCAATGGTCCCTTATGAAAACTGTGACTTCAGTGCTATATAACATTGCACTATTTTGTTGTGCATCAAAAGATGAAGTAAACAACATTATTAACACACACATCATTTGATAAATAGTATCGTATGTTTTCTACATTTTTCACTTAATTCTGATGATTGTGAACACTCAGGGTGTAGGTCGGGTCGTAACTCGGATCTGCTATCCTCAGTGGTTGCATTCTCAGTGATTGCTTCAGGGCCCACGGCACAGGGGCCCCGGGCAACCATTCTTCATGATAGGTTTGATTAAAAAGTATGCTAAAAAAGAGGATGTTTTAAATTATATTTCGTCATTACATTTTGATTTGCTTTTGCTAAAATACCTCTATACTATAGTCAACCAATTACTCCATTGATAATTAATTTCGTTAGAAACATCACGCAATGATGACTGCCAAAAACATTATCAATTGATAATGTATTTTTTTGATTTTGCCATTGTCATGTAAAAAGAAGACAAGGCATTCTTGTTAAAAATTTAGGGTGTTTCATAGTTTATTAGAAAAAGTGACTTAATTAGGTACCCACCTTTGACGCCATGTAATTTGTTGTACAAACTCAATTAAGTTCTGTGTTTGAACAATCTGCAGACCGGCTAAGGGCGCCTAATTTTAACTTCCTTCCTTGCTCCCTTGCTCTTTTTCACACAACTGTCGACTTAAGACCTTAAGACTGTAATGTAAGGTCCATAGTCGCTTGGCTGGTTGTTTCACTTTAAAGATGATAGACAAAAGACAACATTGCTTCAAATTTGTAAACATATGTGTTTGTTTACTTGTTCTCTATCAACGAGTGTTATGAAGTACACTAACAAAACTTATAATTTGTAATTGTATTTGTTGCGAAGTTTGAAGTTTGTCTTGTATTATTTGTCTTTAGAGCGTTTTCAATAAAGAATCTGAACGCTATTAATTCTGAAAAATACAAAATCGGCCTAGTGCGTGTCGGGCCACGCGCAGTGTTGGGTTCCGTAGTTGCCTGTCGGTCTTAGTTACATAGACATGCGCGCGTCAACTAAATGGTGCGTTTGCGTCTGCCGAATTTGTACGAATCAACTATTACTCGGTAACATGTTATGCCTTAGCCATGATAATTTTGTCTTTTTAAATACATTATATGTACTACTGCCACGGATTTCTAGGGCCTTATATCCAAAGGTCCTAGAACCACCAAAAGTGTATACATGTTTATGACGCTGACTGTATCATGAGCACAGAGCACCTTACGAAAATACCTCGCCGCACAGATGGAATCTTATAATTAAATATGTCTATATCTAATTCCTTTGTTATCTGATTGAAACCAATGAATAGCACGCCGCAGAAAGCAATTTTTTTTTATAGTTGGATGATGTAGTTTTCATTGATATGGGCGGAAAGTGCCTTTTAGAACGTATATAGGCACATAAGCGCTCGACTATGGAACACAGGAAACACAACTTTTGTTTTTTCACGCCACTGCTCGGAAATGTGGCAAAAGATCGTCAGAAAACAGGCTGCAAAACTGGGGTTAGTTGGACATCGCACGAACAGGCCAACTATGAGTTCAAATTCAAACTGTCCAACAATGTTATTGTTGGACAGTTCGAACAGCGATCCGCTCAATCACAGCTCCCCCCGCCCCCGCCCCAACACGCGAGCGGCCGCGCTAAAGTATTTCATATTATGATCTTTCTTCGGCGGTCGGATAGCACCATAGTGTCGCCTATCCACCAGCCAGCCATGATTCGACGTCACAGCCTTCGGGCTACGGCTAGAAACCTGTCAAAAAAAATTTATTATGATCTTTAACTAGGTACTTAATTTTGACTTATAATTATTTGCAATTTCCTCGCAGTAGGCGTGAAAAGCACTATGTAATGTTTCTGCCAAAAGTGCAATAGATGGACTCGTCTCCTTCGAGGTCGCTCGAACCCACTCGTCCATCTATTGCCTTCTACTTTCTAGCCTTTACAACAATGTACTATTGGACTCCTTCGTTCTTCGTTCCCTCTCATACATGAGAGGAGGCCTGTGCCCAGCAGTGGGACGTATATAGGCTGATGATGTGATAATGATGATGTATCAACATGGTGTATGTTTCAGGCGGCGATCGGCATGGATGAGGGTCTGCTGAACGACCTCCTCGAGTGCTCCGTGTGTCTGGAGCGACTCGACACCTCCTCGCGGGTACTGCCGTGCCAGCACACCTTCTGTCTCAAATGTATCAAGGTCAATATTTAATAAATATTAGTATTAAAACGTGCTGCACACTAATGGGGTATACAGATTATGTGATTTTACCCCAATTTGTCAGTACAACATGTCGAAGTCATAATTGGGCGTAGCGTACAGATGTAACAATCCGACCACATGCTGTGCATGCAATTTCTCAGTACAACTCGTTTGACAGTTGGATCAGCAGCGCAACATGCTTCCAGACGATGGCAATTAGTCAGTTTCTGGTAAATTGAGGCTGACAAATCATGACATGTATACACCCTATAAGCAGATAGGGTAAGATTTTATCTGCGTATACTGTGGAGGGTAGTTAAACCGTCTCGCTCTATAGACTCGCTCGTCTCCGCTCTCCCGCATACGCATACGCAGATAAAATCTTACCATATCTGCTTAGTGTGCATCACGCTTTACGCACGGAAGTCTTTAATAACTACAACTTAAGCCGAAGACGGACGGACGGACAGACGGACATGGCGAAACTATTAGGGTTCCTTGTTGACTACGGAACCCTAAGTTAGACGTTGATGAGAGAGCAGAGTCGCCATTAAATCAAACGGTTGGTTTCTTCAGCCGCTCAAATACGAGTGCATATATCTGAACATTAATTCACACTATAACGGCATGATAAGAGATGTTCAAATATTAATGAGCAGCTTGTTCGCTCCGATATATTTAATTGCTGCTGTACTTATTTGAATAAATTTGCGACCACATCATTTTAGGTATTGATTGAGTTAATTAAGTTTTATAAAACTGCGGTTTATCTGACGTAATCAATTTATAATAACTAAAGTATAATTCATAATTGAACATTATATCCGAGCGACGTCCGTTAATGCATAATGATAATCCATACTAATATTATAAATGGGAAGGTGTATGTGTGTGTTTGTTTGTTTGTCCGTCTTTCACGGCAAAACGGAGCGACGAATTGACGTGATTTTTGAAGTGGATATAGTTGATTGGGATGGAGAGTGACATAGGATAGTTTTTATCCCCGAAATCATCCCCTAAGGGGGTGAAATGGGGGGGGGGGGGTAAAAGTTTGTATGGAGCTGCGATATAAACGAGTTACACGCGGACGGAGTCGCGGGTAGAAGCTAGTACCTGTACTATATAATGAACTAGAGAAAGTTATTGTAATGAACTGAAGTCTTATCGCAATGTGGAATAATATTGTGAGCAAGGTGATATTTGAATGTGTATTTTTTTACACTTCTACGGTGGCAAACACGCGTACAGTCTGCCTGGTAAGCAGACACCGTACGCCTATGGATGCTCGCGATTCCCGAAGAATTTCACAAGCGCGTCGCCGACCCTTATTGATTTAAGGATTCGTTGTGTTCATAGAGACGAACGCGGGTACCTCACTCATTACGCGTTACGCCCCATTCTTTACTCATTTAATTACGATATTTTTTAATACACCCTCATATTGTGTCGGCATTGTGTCTATTAGGGAATTTAACCTAGGTATGATAAAAGTGCGAAGACGTAAGATGCGGGATCGGTCACTTTGGCACTCTTTGGGGGAGGCCTATGTCCAGCAGTGGACGTCTTTCGGCTGATATGATGATGATGATAGTTATTTTCATATCTCTTTTTTTTAATATCAAGACTTAGTGCTACAAGTACAAGTTTGAGTTGTACTCAAGTTTTGTGTAAAGATTTGGAACGAGACGCAGATTTAATGTCCACATGTCTTATGCGTACATTTTGAATCTTATCCTTATGAGATAAGGTTCAAAGTCGTTTACGTATTTCTAAACCATACATTTGGAAATTGGGGCGCTCTGAAACAAAGTCGAAAGCGAGTAGTGTGTACCATCGGCAACGCAGTTGGGTGACCAATTGTGAATCTTATTGCAAGAAAATAAGGTATATTAGCGGTCAATGTGACGTGTTGCTATATGTATTAGATTTATGTGTTCTTAGTACATTTGTATTTTAAACTGTAGTGTAAAGTAACGTGAACACACTACCGTGGGTTGTAAAAGTGTTTTAGTGCTAGGTGTAATGGAGATTTGCACCTTTCTGAGAGTGTATGCGGAATATTTACGTAGCCCGGAGGCCAAAACAGCTTAATCATTCATATAGCTTATTCGGACATCATGTGTTCTTGTAGAACAACGCGTTTTGATGATTTTTTTCTTTGTGTTCATATTCAGTTTCACTTATTTTAAGTTAAGAACTATCATTGTAATAAGCTTTTTTTGGCAAAAAATGACTGATTGTTGAGTTTGTTTCGGCGTTTCTTCTTAACAGCGGTCTTCTTTTTCAGAAACGCTGGTAGAATTTTGACTTGTAAAAGTGCTATTACGACCTACTTGCTGAATAAAATTCATTTATTTCATTTATTTAGTCGTTAGAGTACTTTCTATTAAGAAAGAAAGAAAGGTAATAAGTCGATAGGACATTGATTCGGTTGACCCTTGACTTGACCTTGATCTGCGGTCGTAGCATTATTGTCATTTTATCACTATCGCCGTTATCGTTATCACGCTCGCTCGCTGTCTGTGTGTCTGTTACCCTTTCACACTTAAACTGCTAAACTGATTTACATGAAATTAGGTATGGAAATACTTTGGTCTTTGAGACTCTAGGAAGCATATGACAGTTTTTTTCTGAAATGAGAGACGTGAGTTTGTATGTAGGTACAGTCGGTGTCATATAGTTAGCAGTAGTAGGCTACCTTTTGGCTGCTATTAACTATATGACGCTGACTGTACAATGACTATACAATGCCACAGAATAGATAATAGTACAAGTACAGAAGGGACGCTTTTTTCTCAGCCAAAACATTAAGATTTATGGCCCTCTGACGTCGTCGACGACGACGTCGACGTTCATCGCTACAAGTACATGCCGGCTCCTCAACGTTGGGGCACCGACATAGTACTTGTAGCGATGAACGTAAATCGCGGAGTGTCCGCCCCTTGACAATACGCAAACGACGACGACGAAGTCGCGGGCAGAAGCTTTAAATAAATATTTAGGGACAATCTCACTGGAATCGACCTAGTCCCAAACTAAGCAAAGCTTGTAGTACTAGAAGACGATATACGGTATCACTACATAGTATAAAACAAAGTCGCTTCCCACTGTCTGTCCCTATGTATGCTTAGATCTTTAAAACTGCGCAACGGATTTTGATGCGGTATTTTTCATAGAGTGATTCAAGAGGAAGGTTTAATTATTTATATTATGTATAATATAGTACCCGTGCGAAGCCGGGGCGGGTCGCTAGTGTGAATAATACAATTTTAGATTAAATTTAACTTTCTTTTCTTAGATTATGGTGCCCCAATTGTTGATAATGGGCAAATCGGGGGAATTCTGTCTTCCGACTTTTCACAGTTGTAATCTAATCGGTCGCGTCACACGCTTTGAATAATCGGTCTACAAGTATATATATATATCATATCTTATCACTTATCAGTATACGTTTGGTATTGTACAGTCAGCAACAGAAGCAGCTACGCAAAATAACTCGCTCAAAATGATCTAGAAGAGAATCCTCTTTTTTTGAAGTGAAAACTTCTTTAGAATGTTAAACTCGCAACAGAGGCTCTAGTGTAAGTTTTACAGAAACAAAACGTTACGACCGCGTTCGAGTTTAGCTGTCAAATCCCATACAAATTGAGGGTAAAACGAAAACGCGATCGTAAAGTTTTGTTTCGGTAAAACTTATACTAGAGCCTCAGGTCACGTGACCGTAAGATGTCACGTGACCATAAGATTCGACAGATTGAAAATTCGTAAGACGGACACGTGACCTGATCGGAAAACTGTTACAATGTCATTGAGTTTCCACTTCTGCCAGCACTCCCGGAGTGCAACCCGGTCTTTTTTTATACGACGGTGGCGAACAATCGTACGGCCTGATGGTAAGCGGACACCGCAGCCTATAGCATGCAACTTGAGTAACATGGGCGTAGCCGACCCTTGATATGTTTGAGGATTCGCTGTGTTCACTGCTGAAGGAACAAATTCCATTTCTCTCAACACAGCTCATCCTCGGGAGCTCTGGAGACCTTATGCTCTTGACATTAGAGTCGTGTTTAGGTCATTTTGGCGTAGCTACTTTTGCGGCTGACTAACCAATATTTGTTCAATCGCTAAATGCAAACATTTTTTCGAGAGTTTACTTACACTAGACATACACGATATATCACATGGATATTCGCCTATTCTGCTGATTGTCATACAATTAAATGAATACTAGACATTAGTAAATATACGTATAACATCTCATTTCCATGAATAATGCGTAAATTTACGCCTATATTCGCAAAATGGCTAAGCAGAAACAATTTTTCTGGACAAACGAACTCAAATCTAAAGGCGCTGATAGACTTAGCATTGACATGTAGTGGAACATCGAGTAGGTATTCACCGTGTTTAGGGTTCCGTACCCACGGGTAAAAACGGGACCATATTACTAGGGCTCCGCTGTCCGACCGTCCGTCCGTCTGTCTGTCTGTCACCAAGCTGTATCTCATGAACCGTGGTAGTTAGAAATTTGTAATTTTCACACATTGTAATTGTCACAGCCGGGTGACATGTGTACCATATAAGTGACTTATCTGCCAGTGCACTACGAGTTATAAGAAAAAAACCATCAACAGGGAAATATGCGCGAGCGAGGCTATGATATCATAGCAATAATAATGTTATAGTGGTGGTAGTTATGTTTCCTTACCCAAAGGGTAAACCCGGGACCCTATTACTAAGACTCCGCTGTCCGTTCGTCCGTCCGTCCGTCTGTCACCAGGCTGTATCTCATGAACGGTGATAGTTAGACAGTTGACATTTTCACAGAGTTGTATTTATGTTGCCGCTATAACAACAAATACTGAAAAACGGAATAAAATGAATATTTAAGGGGGCTCCCATCTCCTCATCTCCCCGATGATGAACTGAAAACTGTAAAAGTACGTCGCAGATTGTGATATGATTCCGTTGAAATAGCAAGTAATGAAGTGCCAAAGGTCAGAGATTCACCTTTATTGATGAATCCACGGAATCGAAAGAAAATTCTTAAGTATTGTTGGCCCACATACAGCGATATGGTGTTTTTTCTGTAAGTTAATCAATGTTCATGTGGTAAAGTGGAAAGGAAATGTGGAAATGTTCATGTGGCGTGGCGGAGTACTGAACTGAAGGCGGTTAAAACATTTTTTGAAAGTAAATTATTATATCAACGTTCCAAATGCTGACGGTGTCATAATGATCATTCCCCCACTCTATCTATACCCTCTTCGCACAGTTAACATCCTGCGTTACCTATAGGAGTCCCTTCCTCCGTCATCGTAAATAAACATCGCTTTATTACCACTAATCTAAAAAGAGTGGGCTCGCCGGTTTGAGATGAGCTCAGTACGCTTAGCATGAGTTTGAAAATGACGGCTTACGCTAACGAGTATCGAGTTTTCTATCTGTGCATCTCTATTGCACTTTGACAGTACGAGCGGGATGCACAGATAGAAAACTCGATACTCGTTAGCGTAAGCCGTCATTGTCAAACTCATGGTAAGCGTACAGCGGTCGAGTGCGCGTACTGTTTTTACCAATTTTACCCCGTGGATTAGGCAAAAGAGCACATATAAAACCTATTTTTAGATGGACAAAATATGCAATCTAGAGACTGTAAGCGCCTATGCACACCGCTTTTTTAAAGCGTCGTCGACACGCGATCTACAACGTTACAAATCCCTATGTCCCTAATACACCAAAATATCAATAAAAGCAGAGTAGGAAAAGTTTTTTGGTAAAAGCTTTTATTGCCTGCTGTACTCTTCTGTATACCGTCATCAACTAGTCATTGAGACGATTCTAACGAGCCCTAACCTAACTCAACGGGGTTACGTCGTTTAAGTCCCATGACGACCTTCTGTCTCCATCATCAGCTCGATCATCATCATCATCATCATATCAGCCGAAAGACGTCCACTGCTGGACATGGGCCTCCCCCAAAGAGTGCCAAAGTGACCGATCCCGCGCCACCCGCATCCAGCGGACTCCCGCAACCTTTACCAGGTCATCAGTCCACCTTGTCGGGGGCCTACCCACGCTGCGCCTTCCGGTACGTGGTCGCGACTCGAGAACCTTTCCGCCCCAACGGCCATCGGTTCTACGTGCTATGTGCCCCGCCCACTGCCACTTAAGTTTAGCGATCCGGAGGGCTATATCGGTTACCTTGGTTCTGCTGCGGATAGCCTCATTTCTGATGCGGTCACGCAGAGAAACTCCCAACATGGCCCTCTCCATTGCCCTTTGGGTGACTTTAAGCCTTCTTATGAGGCCCATAGTAAGCGACCACGTTACAGTGCCATATGTCATCACTGGCAACACACACTGGTCAAAGACTTTCGTCTTGAGACACTGCGGAATATTGGACACATCAGCATTGGATTAACATCAGCTCGATGGTACCATAATATTTTATTGTCATCCAAACAATACTTATATCCAAAATTCCAGCTAAATCGGTCACCGGAAAGTGGGTCAAATTTCACTTGCAAGATTCCATTACAGACACCGGGACATGTGAAATTAAATAAAAGCTTGTAAATATTTTCTGAAAGGAATTGAATTTGAACATTCTGAAGTGAGAAACAGGCGAGAGCCAGACTTCGATGTTTGTATGGGTCTTTCTCAAACACGAGATGTAGAGGCCAACTTATTCTGGTGGTGTGTGTTCGCATTGAGTCACTCCCGATTGAGTCATCCAGATGTAATTCAGTTGTAGGACGTGCACGATTAAGAGTACTTGAGAGGTACCCATTTTTTATCTGTACTGTACTGATAGGAATGAAGTATATTGACTTACGCTAGTGGTATATACAGGGTGGAAAGATAAGTCGGGCCCTGAAGGGAAACTACTTTAAATCCTTAAGTTGGCTTATTTTACTTCAAGGAAACGTTCCTTTATTTTTAAAAAGAAACAAAACTGCATTCAAAGATTTTCTAAAACTCGCTTGCCTCGCCCGGGACTCGAACCAACTAAACTTAAAAAAACAAACACTCGCTATTTTACTACACTAATCGATAGGATTATTATTCAGGATAAAATTTCTCCAACAAACATTTGGTCTTAAGAAGAAGAGTCGCAAAGCAACCAGTCCAGATACTTCATTTTATGGAGTCATGTAAAAAAATGTTATTTACGAAACCTGTTATGAAACCGTGCAAGAACTAAGGGTTGCGGTAGAACATGTTATTAGGTGCTTAGACCACAACACTTTGCTGAAGGCTACTCACGAAATGAATTTCAACGGAGACTAAATTTGTGTATCCGGAATGAGGGGGCTGATTTCGAACAATTTATCAGTTACATAGTTTAACCGTAACAAATTGATAGTAAAACAAAGTTAATGTAAGTTTTTACGATCATTTTTATTCTTAAGACCAAATGTTTGTTAGGGAAATTTTATCCTGAATAATAATCCTATTGATTAGTGTAATAAAATAGCGAGTGTTTTTTTTTATTTTATTTTAGTTGGTTCTAGTCCCGGGCGAGGCAAGCGAGTTTTCGAAAATCTTTGAATGCAGTTTTGTTTCTTTTTAAAAATAAAGGAATGTTTCCTTGAAGTAAAATGAGCCAACTTAAGGATTTAAGGTAGTTTCCCTCCAGGGCCCGACTTATCTTTCCACCCTGTATATGGTAGCTCGGAAGAAATAAAGGAAAGCAGATCAGACGCAAGGACATGTGTCCTTATTACAGAGGCCGGTATGTACACTGTACAGGCTGTTCAGCCGATGTCAAAGATATGTTATATATATATATGTATTCTTTTTTCGCCTTATTTCAAAGCAATTAGGTGCAAAAGTGTAAACATAACCTTTGACGTGCAGTGTACCAACATACTAACATAATATGCATGCTACTATTATAAATTGGAAAATAATCTGTCTGTGGCTACTTGAAATACTCAAACCTTAAGCCCTGAGAATTCACCTACTTTATTTCTTGAATTTCATCCCCTGGGGGGAGGAAAGGGAATTGACACAGACCGAATCCCACGCAGGCGAAGCGCGCGCACAGGTTTAAGCGCACCACACACTGCTGCCATATCCCGAATAAACGGGCCAAGTGAGAGTCGGACTTGCGCACGAAGGGTTCCCTACCATTGTCTATAAAAACGGCAAAAAAATCACGTTTGTTGTATAGGAGCCCACTTAAATACTTGTGCTGTTCTTTTTTTTGTATTCGTTATAGCGGCAGAAATACATCATCTGTGAAAATGTCAACTGTCTAACTATAACCGTTCATGAGATATAGCCTGGTGACAGACGGACAGACGGACGAACGGACAGCGGAGTCTTAGTAATAGGGTCCCGGTTTACCCTTTGGGTAAGGAAACATAACTACCACCACTATAACATTATTATTGCTATGATATCATAGCCTCGCTCACGCATATTTCCCTGTTGGTGGTTTTTTTCTTATAACTCGTAGTGCACTGGCAGATAGTCACTTATATGGTACACATGTCACCCGGCTGTGACATGATGGAATTTGCCATGTATCCATCAGTTTTAGCACTTTCGCCATGTCATGAGCCGTTGTTAAGAGGAAACAAAAAGGTCGAGAAAATTGCGAAATAGGTATTTGTAAAATGTATTGCTGTCGCGCCAACCTCAAGCCTCCCACCGCAGAGTGCGATAGAGACAACTGCAGCTTGGACCGAAAATACCTATTAAAAGAACATGAAATCAACGTTTCGTAGTCCCCTGATTTCTTCTCTGAAACTTGACCCATTTAACTATTTTTTTTATTAAAAATCAAAGAAAGGCTTTGGCCGTGTTCCTGTGTCTTCTTTTTTTTAAATAATCTAGCCAAAATTGTTTTCTGGATGTTTCAACACAGCGGAAAATCTGGCATAAATTTATGAACAAAGGAAAACATAGGAACATGTCAATAGTAGCCATAGATTTATGGAAAAAAAAATGCTCTACTGCCATTATCCAGGGAGAAAACAGGGAAACAATTTTTTTTGACGACCGGTTAGCCTAGTGGGTAGTGACGCTGCCTACGAAGCTGAAGGTCCTGGGTTCGAATCCAGGTAAGGACGAATATATGTGTGATGAGCATGAATATTTGTTTCTGAGTCTTGGATGTTTTCTATGTATAAATTTAAGTATTTATATCTATTAAATATATCGTCGTCTAGTACCCGTAACACAAGCCTTACTGAGCTTACTATGGGGCTAGTGCGATTTGTGTAAGATTGTCCCCTAATATTTAATTTAATTACAATTTTTTTTAATTAAATTAATTAATTTAAAGTTTCTATAGAAAAACGGCCGTTGTGTTTCCTCTTAAAACAAATCGAGTTGCGTCCCAGTTAACACATGGCCGGCCGTTTCTTCTAGTCTTAAATTCCGCCATGGTAATGTAGGAACATTTCAGCAGCTCGATTTAACGCAAACGGCGGTCGTCGTCAATAGGCATCTGGAAAAATGGGATGTTTTGAATATTGCAGTCGTTGGATCTTCGACTTTGTATAAACGACTTACGGACCATAGTTGATTGCTGAGAATAAGTTGTAGGTATTAAATTTCTTTGGTGTGTAGGCGCCAGTCAATTGAAGGAAGACGTTTGAGTTGATGCTTACTGTAATGGACACTGTTAACATGGATATTTTATACCGGCTGCAGAGTAGAAAGGAGGGTCATGGTTTTGTGATGCTATTACAATTTAAAAAACCTACCACACCAGTAGCAATTACGCGGGCGGAAAATCCCACTACCTGGCTAAGGAGAGACGTAAATTTACTCGCCACGGGCGGTAATAAAGAAAGAAGATCGTATATTTATCGCCCGTGCCTTCGGCTCGGGTGTCAAATACCTGCGATCTGAGACATCCTTTGTTTTACCGCCCTAGGTAAGTGATGTGCTATTACGTATACCTTTTAACTACTGGATTATTGTTATGAATCATGATGCTCCTAGCGTCTTTCCCGATTTTATCCTAGAAAGGAGCCCGAAGCTCTAATTTGGTCCTACGCCTAATCCTAAGATTTGGCATAGGCACCAAATTTACGAAAGCCAGTACACCTTCCAACCCTGAGGGAAAACTGTTAATTTTTGGGATTAAACCGGTTTCCTCACAAGTTTTCCTTCACCAAGATAAAGGAACGTCCCAAGTGCGGGCAGAATGCCTAAGTGACTAATTGAACAAGTATTAGTGTTTAAAAGTGAAAACGGATATAGTTATTAGTGATAATGTCGCGTAAAACACGGCAGAGAGTGAACGACCTCGATGTTCGTGATGAAGATGTCTCAAGCAAATTTCGCCACACTTACTTTAGAAATTAATGAATCGGCCAAGGTAAACGTTGTATTTTACAAATTTAACATTCCTACTTAAATAATACTTTTGTGGATCGCGTAGCTCAAGGGTTGCATTGAACGGTCACTGCACCATAATTAACTTGTTCCGTGCACGAACTTAATTGTTTCAATTCCACCCACGCCACGCTTAAGCAATCGGTTCCTTATAGGACTCGTACAAACGTTCGTGACGTTGCATCTGTCGCATTCGTTTGGCATATTATTACTCCGCTGAGCAAAACAAAGTGATTTTACAGACCTACATACATAGATTCACGCCTTCATTCCCAGGGGTAGGCAGAGCACATGAAACTTCGACTCTTAACATAAATCTGGGGATAAAAGATAGATAAAATGTGACATCGTTGTGATAGGTTGCTAGCCTATCGGCCACAACACACCTAAACCCTGTACCCTTTAGTACTTTTACGACACAAAATGGGGTGGTGCTATTCTAACATTTCTAACCCGACACACCACACGGGGTCAAACAAAATAAAATAATAAGTAATTTTACTTTAACATGAATCCCCTAATTCATAAAACCAAACAAACCTTAGTTAACTAAAATGTGTGTGTTTGTCCTTTACTGCTTTTATAAATTTTTGCATAACTAAAACTATGTAGTAGGTATTGTGTGATTGCCAGATCACAAAATTTTATTTAGCTAGCAAATAAAGTTTTTTTTTTGTGTATTGTGTTATCAATACATACAGATCATGAATGCAGTACCATCCTTGCCTGCCGTGTCCCCAGATTTTAGACATGTCTCACCAAAGTTTAAATTCAAATTACTTTCATCTGATATACCTAATCTTGTAACTTAAAAGGTAATAAAATCTTGATTTATTACGTTCTGTACGAACGAACAGAAAACTTATGGAATTAAATAGGTAAGTGGTCCAGGATATTACACTCTGTGAAGATTATAACTTCCAGACATACAGTACCACGATGAAATTGGTATTCAATAGCCAAAGGTTAATAGTGTTAAGTGGTTCACCCTTCAAGGTGCATGTTCGTCTATATTTGTACTTCCTGTGTAAATCTGTTGCGAGGCGTCACATATTTTTATCTACGCACATATGATTAGTGCTCTAAAATGCGTTCAGAAACCGTAGGAAATGACCAGCATTACTACAACCGATTCTACTATGAGAACTTTCTTGTCTGTGGTAGTAGGTAAAATCTGTATTGTAATTTCATTACAGTACAGATTTTTGATAAATTTGTATCGTTATGAGTTTAAATTTGGAACAGCTGTCAAAGTTCAAGTGGGTCTGGTCTCTATTCTAGTATCCGTAGATATTAAAACAGTTATCGATACGAAACGTCAATTCAGTACGTTTTTTAATACAGACCGTACGACATTTGATCTCGAGTGATATGAGTATAGGGACTACATTCGTTTGTCTATGATTAAAAAAAAAAACATTCGTCGTGACGGATGATCGAATTGCCGCCATTGCTGTTGTCATTTTACTGTTGGTTTTTTACTGTTACTTACTACTGCTTATGATATGTGTGTAGATAAAGTAGTGTATGCAACTGTACATAATTAGGCCTTAAAACACTCGTGTGATCCTATTATGAAACTCGCTGACGCTCGTTTCATAAAACCACACTCTTATTTTAAGGCCTCTCATTATGGATCAGTGGCATAAACTACTATTGTAGTAAGTCTGTAACAATATTATCTTACCACGGTGTTCCATTATTTTTGGAGTCGTTGATTCCCCTATTTTCGCATTTTACTCCAAAGGTACAATCACTTGGCTGACCGTAAGGCACTTGTCCAAGTACTCGCGCGAGTAAGTATTACTATGAGAGTACTCGCTACTCGCCGGCGGTGGGACAAGTGCCTAAAGTGGCAATTACCCGCCCGTTTCCTAGCTAATGTCATGAAAAAACATTGTGTGTGAGTGAGACACCGACGGTAATTAAGTTTCGTTCGTAAAAAATCCCTTCGACCTCGTACAACTATTCTCGACCACCAAATCTTAGCTTAAACTCGTAACCCCAGTCTCGAGGAAACCAACAAACGCCGAGAACACAAACTAGGTCGTAATGGACTCCTTCACATGACACCCCAATCCTGAAACAATATCATTCGTATCGATCCGGCCCACATTCACCACCGATGGTAAAAATAGTCGGGGCAGAGACACTTGATTCACCGTTTTAGACGGTAACTTTGACTATCTTTAGGCCATGGCGCTTTTGGGCTGACCGGCAATTAGGTTCCCGAGCGTGGCTCTATTTTAAAACAAATTTCACTATCACGTTTCACTTTCACTACGGAATTTTAAATTGGCAGTCATTAACCCCGGCAAACGAGGGCTGTCATAAGCTTAACATGTGTCGCCTAGTGCCACATCTCAAATGTATTTTGTCACTTCTAATTGAATGCTGGATGTAAAGTGCAAAAAATTCCACTTTTATGCCCTAGTGCACAAATATATATATTTTAAGTCTTAGATAAGCGAACCTAATATTAACACGCACAATACATCTTCGTAGAATTAACTTGTTATTTTATTTTATTTAATCCATTTCACTTCTGTGTTTTGTTTTCTATTACTAAATTAAACGTAAGTCTAATGATATCGAAAATTAAACATAAAAAAGCTATTAAAAGTTATGTGCCGGGAATGAGCTAATATTTCATTTAATTTAGCAATTATTTGTTATTTTGTCGCAATTCTCCATTTTACCCCTCTACATAACTATACACACTGGCCGGTGGCCCGGGTGGATATATCGAAACGACTCAGGTTAAATGACTCGTTTTATGCACTTGTTGTACAATCTAATAAATATAACTTGTCAGAGCGCTGTTTTTACAATCCATTTCTTGTCAATGGATATTCGATGCTTCTTTTCTATTTTATGCAGTCAGTTTCTTTTACTCTCTAAGGCGCAAACGGGGCTTGAACTCAAGATTTCTTTTTAATTCAAGATAGGGATAAACAAAATTGACCGTCATAATTTGATAAAATGAGGGCACGGTAGAAATTCTAAAACGCTGCGTGTTGTTTATTTTTGGTGTAATTTGTTGTAATTAATTATGAAAGGTGGAAAGCCATTTTATTAATTAGATTTGGAATGAGTAGGTGTGCAGTCCACTCCTAGCGTTTTTGCGTACCTTGGTACAGTACTTTAGTATTGAATTTTCAGCGAATTTACTTGTACTTATGTTATGATTGTCAAATTCCAAGCAACTTCGCCCACAATTAAAGTGTTTCGATCGCCATACAAAACGTCTTTTGAGTCTTTTGACATTCGCAGGCTAACGGCATGATTTTTTAAGAAACTTTAAACAAACTTTCATAAATTGGCTTCACATTTGCGCGAAATTCCCCCTTTCCTAGAATAAACTTGTATAAACTAGAATAATTTGAGAAATTAGTTTGTCACGTGATACTTTGCGAAAACGATTATTCTCAAATTATTCTGGTTTATACAAGTTTATTCTAACAAATGGGGAATCTCGTGCAAATGGGAAGCCAATTTATGAAAGTTTGTTCCATTAGTCTCTTAAAATATCATGCCGTTAGCCTGCGAATAGTGCGAATGTCAAAAGACGTTTTTTTATGGCGATCGAACCACCTTAATGTATCTGAAATTGTAATTGTTAGAATTGATCACGCACTTCATTTGTTATTTACAAGTTTAGTGAAGTTTATACAATAGTTATAGTTGGTTATAGTTAACTTCGCTAGTGGATCAATCAACTTTTTCTTGACTTGTGGTTATTCTGGTCCTGTAAGCCGGGAGTGTCTCTCTGTACGATTATCTGTAAAAACGGCAAAAAAATCATGTCTGTTGTATGGGAGCCCCACTCCGACTCGCACTTGGCCGGTTTTTTAGCATTTGTCGTTTTTTAGCATTGTTAGTTAATATTGGCAACGGAAATACATAATTTGTGAAAATTTCAACTGTCTAGCTATCGCGGTTCTTGAGATAGAGCCTGGTGACATACAGACGGACGGACAGACAGCGAAGTCTTTTTTTACCCTTTGGGTACGGAACCCTAATGAACTTTGTTCATGGTTGTCATGGCAGTCTATGATTTGAATATCCTTTATTTTGTCATTCGGATAGCATAGCTACAATCTGGTGGTTTTTATTATAAAAACTTTTCCCCTAGACGCAAATTGTGGCTAATTTCAACCCGTTGACAACAGTGACGTATTTGGCTTCCCCGTCCCCGTAGCGCCAACTGATTAGTGAACGCTCGCTGTTTCCAAGCCGCGTTGCCATGGCGACGGAATGGCGTCGATTCTATTATTTACGGATCGTCTAGAGGGCTTCGGCATGGCCGCCACGTTCGCCAGACCTCACACCTCTCGATTAATTCTTCTGGGATTGGTTGTCGAACTATAGCGAGGAAGTCTTTTAAAAAAATGCATTTGGGAGGATGCATTATTTTCATATTTACTTTCATTGGAAAGAATAACATTAGCCCAAGCACTTTATTTTCATTAGTACGGAAAAAAATGCAAATTTGGAAATAATTCATAACAACAGCTTTTTTGCGTGTAACTGATATATTATCACTTTAGTAATTACGTAGACTCAAGATATCGCATTTAGTCGATCTTTTATACCCACATTTATGCTAAAAGTGGCACTGGAACATACGTTTCATGTGCTCTGCCTACCCCTTTTGGGAATAAAGGCGTGAATGTATGTATGTATGTATGTATGTATGTAGACTCAAAATCCACCAAAATATTAGTCATCAAAAAAATCGATATTTAACCAATTCCTGAAAAAAGAGGAAAAATATTAATAAATATTTTAATTTTTGTTTTGGTTAATTTACAGGAGCTCTTCAAGAATAATAAATAAGTCACACAAAAAACATAATGGATGTGTCATTTATTTTTATATATTTACTTCCCGATGGAAATTTTGGTGGATTCTTGGATAAGGCATCTTAGAATAACATTTGAAAATTAAACAAACAAAAAAAACGCTGTTATAAATTAATGTTTGAAAAAAACGTAATTTTCCTGGGGTACATGTAGACTAGACCACGAAAGTATTAGAAAGATCCTGTTAAAAACTGTTGATTTTAAATTTCGCGCCTGGATCTACAGTTCCTGTGACGTCACTCAGAATTTATGTCACTCGCATTTGTTTGTACGTGATTGTCATAGAGTTGCCTAAGTTATGACTTTTGAAATAAAATTTAAATTAGTATAAACTAACTTATAAAAACTACATTATAAAAAATGTTACAGGGGTGTCTGTGCGCATGTGATATCTCGAAACATAGTAACAGTGCCCATATGCAGTTCACTATGAAGCCTTACATTAGGTACTTTCTATTTTATCTAATTTCCTAATCAATCCAACAACTTGGCTTCAGAATAAATTCAGGAAGACAGTATCGCCTTGACTCGCAAACTTATTGATAAGCGATAAGATAACCTGTAGTTCCAAATCCAGGGCTCAAGTACTTACTATCGGTTCCGAGATAACACTATTTACAAACAATCCCAATTAATTTTTTTTTTTTTTTTTTTATGTTATAGTAGGCAAACGAGCAGACGGATCACCTGATGGTAAGCGATTACCGCCGCCCATGGACACCTGCAACACCAGAGGTGTTGTGAGTGTATTAACTTAATTGACATTTACCAAACGGCTTCTCCTAATAGTACGGTCGATAACATATGTCTAGACAGTGTATGTATAAGCGATTCCAGTTTTCGCCTTGTACCTACAATGGAGTAGGGGAGAGTGGGTAGAATTCGTACACTTTTTTTTGTAAGTAATCACCTAAAAAAACTGTTAACAATTTTATGATAAATTAAATGCTGCTATACAAACCATTTATCTGGCTCTAATAATAATTAACTGTTGTTTGGATATAAAGCAGCATGGTGACCCTACGGTGATTTTTCTCAAAAATGGGAAACGTACGAAACTGCCCCACACGTGGGGTGGCTTCGTACACTATTCCTTTTTCCCAGGTTTCATTGGATTTTCAGCTGTTTCACCTGTTTTAGTCACCTTTAAGGCATATCTTACTGATATGGTATTGTAAATATAATTACTCTTGATCTACATTTGTTTAACTTACATGGGGTGCATTCGTACAGTATGAAACAACCAAAACGATCAGGAAAATAATCAAAATACAAAATAACCGTAAAAGTAATCCCAAAACCATTGTTTACATATTATTCTCAAGCATCTAATTACAAACTGTATAACTTTTTTTTAAATTCGAGTAAAACTTATTAGAGTTAGACGCAGGAGTTCTCAAAGGAGAACCAAATATTATTTTGGGTTGCGAAAACACATATTAATTATTATTGGCGAAATCTGCTGCCGCACTGCCATCACTTTTTGAGGGTAGCCTATGCATATGAGCGGCAGTCACGCATCCACATATGAACGCTTCGGCATGTTGGATAGTCGAGCTATGACTACTGTACGAATGCTCCCTGTGTACGAATCATACCCACTCTCCCCTAAGATGTATGAATAGGAACCCGTACATGTTTTGAAGACGAACATTCTATGGACTCGATCCTAATAGAATATAAACATTTTCTCAAACATGCAATGAAAGACGTTGTGTTCTTCATAATGGGTTTCGAAGTGTCACGTTTCGGGTTCAGCGAGACGAGTGATCCATAATGGCTTTTCATATAAAATTGGAGGCCTAGCAAGATGTTCTTTTTTAATTTCCATTCCACAATTTCTGTGGGCTTTCTGCCACGAAAATTAAAGTTTGATTTCTCAGAGTTTTTATTATTGTTTTCATTGCATGTTTTTGAGGAAACCTCGACGTGAAAAAAAGGTTGCCAGCCTCATAACAATCCGGCGTCGCTTGGCCGTCTATATCTACTCGGCTGGCAACCCCTTGCTTCGCGGCCTCTGTAGTAATATACTATTATTGACCGACTTCAAAAATGAGGAGGTTGGCCCAGACCGAATTGGAAAATTATTATTTTTTGGTCGAAATGGTCAACTGGAACAAAAAAAGGAGAAATCAAGGGAACTCTTTAAATAAGGCGAGGAACCGAATACTGAATTTAAATCGGTTAAAACTTTTTTATTTTTCGAGTAGCAAAATGACTCCTACAAAAAATGTTGTAATAAAGTAAGAGAAGGGATTAGATAAATAAAAGGCAAAGAAGTAAGTAATTAAACTATGTAGGTCTTTTTACTTTGGGGAAATGCCTTAACGCTTCCCGCCACATCGATGATCCCGCCCGCCACGGGGAGGGCAGGGCAGGACTAAACCGCGGCAGAAGCCTTGGACTGCCGTCTAAAAACCCAACGAGTGCCAGCTCCGTGTTAAGGCCCCGTAGGTTCAGCGAAGTTGAGCGAACAGAGTTTTTGAAACAATATAATGCGTCTGTTTATAAGAATATGGTTTAAAAAAAATACGAATAGTAATCTTGAGGCTTTTCTGCAGGGAAATCAGTGTTTAGAAACATGATTAAGCAATTTTCGCTCGATAGAAAAAAATCACGAACATAGGTCTAAAAGGGTCTAACATACACTTAAAATAAGTCTTACAATTTATGCACAAAAGCTAAAAATATTAAAATGGCTTCTAAAAATCGGCAATATCATGTTTGAGAGAATTCAGTGTTTACTTTTTTATTTATTTAAACGCCAAAAAAAATAAAATTAAAAAACATGATTTCCGCGCTTCCGAGCACGCACATCCATCTCGCTCACGCTTAAGCTCAATGAGAGGGAGAGAAGACCATGAACCTACGGCGCCTTAAGGGAGGGGCGCCGCGGGGTCGCTTTTCGCATTCGACCGCGTGCAAATATGTAGCTCTAAGATATCTAGTCTAGAAGATCTCGTCTGCGAAACAGCAGCATCACTGATTATAGAGCATTACCCTCGTTTTACATGCATAACAATGCATAATATTATCAGAGAAAGCCGTAGGTGTTATAGACACGTTAATCACCATTTTATTACATCTAGTAAAGCCATTACCGACACGAGAGGTCCGGTTAATGGGTAGACTGCGAGTTACTTTGTTTCCTCGTGATATAAAAGTTATTACAATACAATGATTCCGTTTGCTCATCTTAGTAACAAAACACGCGATAAAAGTAAACAATCAGCTTGGGCCAAAAATCTCTCGTATTTCCGGATGGCCAGTTATTCTTCTCTACGGCCTCTACGGGTCGCTTGTCGTGACATTTTGTGAGCAGGTAACATATAGATTTATATCGATAGTTACATAGTTTTTTTTTGTTGATTAATTTTTTGGCTAGTTTTTAATTTTAAGTGTAAAAAAAATCGTAAGTAAATGTAGTAGTAGTAGAATAGTTTTTTTTTAATTCACGCCTTAAATTTAACCCAGTGTAGACGTTGCCATGTCAAATGTGAAATCTATTCGTATCTGGCTCGCCTGGTTCAGGGGAAGCGTGAATATTACGACCTTGACATTATCTTCTGTTTACAAAGCATTTATATTTATGAGTGGCGATGCCGGCGCCTCGCATTACACATATTTTCACAGTAGGGACACACCCTCAGAGCATAAAATACTATAGAGCGGACAAGCCGCCGGCGGCTGTGTCGCACATTTCAGCTCATTGGGCATACTTCGCCATACATTCACCGTCCGTTGTCCACCGAGAAAGTTCCGTTTTTTGTCAGAATGCCGAGTTGTGCAATAAATAAAACCACGAATTAAAGAACTTGCGATAGGCATATTCAATACAAATCGCGTGGCATGTCCGATCTCCTTATTGTTTATATCTGTGGACACACCTGTAGCTGCCAAACGTAACCGGTAAAGTCTACATTAGATCAGTCGAGACGTTTACTTTTGGTCGCTATTTCTAAGTCACTCAGTAATTTCATGGAATCAGTCGACATTTAAGTTCAATTAATGGGTATCGGTGTGTTTTAAATTGCCAATCATAAAAGAAGAGGGAAATTTGACAGTTGCTGATGGCGATCATATTTACTACCTGTCAGTAATGTGTGGCGGAATGCAAAGAAAATGTTACAGATATTTTCTGTGGGATGAGATGATAGCTGTAGGCGCTCTATGACTGAAATAAAGAAATAAATAAATATGCATTTATTCACAAACACACAGGACACATTAAACAATAAAATAAACAAAAATAGATTAAACGCGAAACGTGTGTCTCTGCGGCGGTGAACCGGATACTGGCTTAGCAGACCTACCAGACATAAGCTATATCCGTCTCTCTCGTATTAGAACACTTAGAACAAGAGGTATAGCGCGAGAAAAATCGAGAGTATGTCACTGCCGTCCCATGATAGACGTGCAGCTTTGGCAGAAAAGCAGAACAAGACTGCGATTGTATTTGACGGCCTGAAACGGCAACGGAAGATGTGCTTATATGTATAACGCATGTGCCTCGCATGCTTCACAGTTAGGTGTCAAATATACTCAGCGGCACGGAATTTAACCCAATTATAAAAAGTATTTTTTATTATGTTTTACTCATTATGTTTAATAAAGATTAAATCCTACATGGTACATCGCTATTAAGAATGACATTTCTTTGTCTATGTCCGCGATAGTTCTTTTGTTTTCCGAAACAAGACAAATTAGTGCAAAACCGCATTAGATTCGTTAGTAAAGCTCTAAGATTTTGCGACTTTATGTGTATTAAGCTTCGTTTTTAGAAATTTGTTGCATTACAGTAGATACGAGACGTTATTGTAATGATAAAAAGCTATCAATAATGTCGTTTACACCAGCACAAGTCGCTCAAGCGGTATTACTCGTAGAACAAGGCCATTCTCAGCGTCAAGTGGCTACCATCTTAAATGTAGAGCGTTCTAACGTGAAATATGCATTAAAACGATATCGAGAGACCGGTCTCTACACGAGAAGACCAGGCAGTGGCGGCGTAAGGTGCACGTCCGCCCGTGATGACCGTTTCGTTGTCCTGGAAGTGCTTCGAAATCGCTTTCTCACCGCCGTTGAGATAAGACAGAGACTCCAAGTTACAAGGGGCGTGAATGTAAGTGAACGTACGATAAGAAGGAGAATCGAAGAATGTAATCTACGTGCTCGTAGGCCGGCCAGAGGCCCTGAACTCGAGAGACATCGTCGTGTAGCGAGACTTCAGTTTGCACGAGAGCACGAACACTGGAGTCTATACCAATGGGGCAATATTCTATGGACTGACGAATGCCGAGCCGCCTTGAGAACACCAGATGGGCGAGAACGTGTGTACCGGAGACATGGCGAACGATTTCTCCCAATAACCACAAGGCTAACAGTAAGTTTTCATGGGGGTTCTGTAATGGTTTGGGGCGGGATTAGTTCAAACGCTCGCACAGAGTTTTAGTCATTGTGGAAGGTCGTCTCAACGCTACACGATACATCGAAGAAATTCTCCAAGATCACGTTGTACCATACGCGGAGTTCATCGGGGCCGAATCTTTTTTACTAATGCAAGATAACGCCCGAGCACACAGTGCACAGTGCATTGAGCAATATCTGTTTGATGTAGGAATTCAAAAAATTCAATGGCCTGCCCGAAGCCCTGACATGAATCCTATCGAGCATGTATGGGACATGTTAAAACGGCGTGTGAAGCGAAGTCTTAACCCACCACAGAACCTTCGTGAGCTGAAAACTGCTTTAGTGGCTGCTTGGGAGGAGATTCCACAAATGGACATTAAAAACATTATCCACAGTATGCCAGACCGTATGAGAGCCGTGATAAGAGCCAGGGGTGGTAATACGCGTTACTGATTTTGTTTCATTAAAGCTCAATTGTTTTTTTCACTAACTGCGTTTTAACTCTTTCTTAAGTTTTTCTTAATTTTTTCGTCAAAACAAACAAAACGCTTTCTAGACAACTCTCTTTAATCACCTATCGTTAAATAATAGTACTACACTAATACTATATCAACAAAATGAAAATAATAAGTTGGGTTAAATTCTGTGCCGCTGAGATATGAAAACACATCTTGCAAATCTCTGATGGATTCACCCTTATGCAATGCAATCGTGACACATACGTGCTAACCTATCCCCTTTCCTTCCAGGTTATAGTGGAGTCCCACAAGGAGCTGCGATGCCCCGAGTGCCGCGTCCTGGTGGAGGCCAAGGTGGAGGAGCTGCCTCCGAACGTGCTCCTCATGAGGATCCTGGAGGGGATGCGGAACAACGTGCCGCGCAAGCTGCCGCAGCGGGCGCCGAGACACACGGTATGTAGGGAGCATTTCCCCACTCTGAGCGGAGATGAAGCGTCCAACACGTTTATCATGAGACGGCCGCGACATACCCTCGATTTTTCTCGCACTATCCGTCTCCTTGTTTGACAAGGACAAGAGGTATAGTGCGAGAAAAATCATATTCGGCAATCGGGTAGCCCCATAGTGGAGACTACCCACAAGCCAGTCACGACCAGTGGCTAAAGCCACTCTGGCTGCTACACGAGAACCAGGTCAAAAAAAAATGCGATGAAAATCGAGAGTATGTCGCGGCTGTCTCGTGATGGACGTGCAGGTGGAGACAAAGCTCGAATGTGGCAAGTCTGGCCCGTTTTATGAAGCTGATAGTTACACGTGTAAACAGGCAATGCTGGTCAAAAAATGACATGTTGTTATTGGCCAAGAGGCGCCGTAGGTTCCGCGAAGTTAAGCGAACAGTTTTTAATCCAAAATTGCTAATCCGTTTGGGAATTACGATGGCACAGACACACATACCAAATGTCATTTGCGTAGAGGGTTAAAAATAAAATATAGCTAACAGACATTGGTGAAGTGCCCGCAGGGCACGTGCACTGAATGGACCAGCTCAACCAGTCTAATATTTGAAATAAAACTTTTTTATACTCTTACACCAAACATCAATCACATCCTTTTTTCTAAGGAAATCCCGCCTCAACTAAAATAAATTAATGAATTTGACCAGTAGAACGTCTCCTTGGTCATAGAAGACAAGACATCAATGAAACTCTGAGCCGGTGAGCTCCGCTATTCGATTAAGGGGCTCCCATAATTGGCGTATGGGATCGTACCTTCGATCTGAATCTCTTAGTTTTCTTACGTTTTTTGTAGCTTACTATGTTAACAACAACGGCTTTAAGCAATATAGTATCCCATATTTACTTCAAAGTTCATAGTTTTCGAGATATTTGGCATCAAAGTTGAAAAATTTTAGGCCAAAAAACCGGTTTCTGGCCATAACTTTTGTGTTAATTGGTTTAAAATGAAAACCCTGGACCAGTTTTTAGGGACGTCACAGACAAACCCAAATATGTAGATTTCTTATGTGTTAGATCTTTCACGTCAATAGAGATACAAAATAAATGTTATTTTTGACAATGTTTAAAAGGATCAAACAAAATTAAGTATTCATTTGTTTCAAAATCCGGTAGACCAAAATGGAGATAAAAGATTGAAGAACCGATAACCGTTGATTTATACTTCTATCTGTAGTGCAAAAGTAGGAGATACGATTCAAAACTTGTCAAAAATCGATGGAAACCTCGGGTAGCCCCTTAAATAGATACCAAGTATTTATTTCAGTCTCCTAGAAAAAGTGTTGTTACACAATTAGCTCTTAAACTCTCGTACCTTACCAGGCCAGTACTTTAAGAGCCATCCACGAGCCATCAGTGTGTATCGATTGTAAAAATAAAACAAATGGTGTTTTTATTGTAATATAAAAAAATGGTAAATCAACTCTAATAAAAACAATCTGAAAGTATCACACGTGCAGTGCAATGCCGACATACAACACAAAACCTACCGAGATTATTTGTACACTTGTAACTATAGTATAAGTATATTTACATCTCTCTGGGCGGTAAGTGAGATTTACCGCCCACGGGCGCAGCGGCAAATCTCACTTCACACCCAGGAGAAGACGTAAAATTGTGCACGCACCTCGGGCGGTAATTCGAAAACCCCAGATCGCATATTTATGGCCCTCATCTTCGGTTCGGGTTACAAACACCTGCGATTTGGCGCATTCAGAAATTCACCGCCCTAGGTACGTATTAATGTAATTAAGGTCGACCGACGCACCTGCGTAATTGTTTAACAACCCTTGAACACAACAATTAAACAATAGATAGCTAGTGTTAATTGTTGGTGTCAAGTACTTTTCGTCATTGTATTTGAACAAAGCAAGAAAGCTATTTTGTTATTAAATATGTGTAAAACAAAATTAACAGCTTTACCCCTTTATTCATAAAACTTAAAATACCTCTTAAAAATTAAATTATATAATGTTTTTTTATTCCTTTACGAAACTAATGCCAAAGTTATAGACGTACGAATTTTAACGGCATTTTATCTAAAATACGTTTGTTGATCGTTTATGAATACAGCCATTAAGGTATGTGCCTGATATTGTTAGTTTCGTAGCCATTATTTCACTGAAAAAAAAGGGAAAACCATTAATTGATGGAAACCACTAACATGTAGCAACTAGCGACCAATTTCGTTCATTGGAAGTCGATCCATTGAGTTAATTTTCGCAAACTCATATCATATCACACATTAACCGGACCGCGAAATTAAACCTTAAGCGAACATATTTGAATAGATTTTTCAGCTGCCTGTTGCTGTAATTGGAGCTTGCGAAAATGATCAGCTATTGGGTTGGGTGGGCCTCGCTTAGCAGAATCGATTGAAACTTTCGAGAAACGCTCTGCTTTTGTTTACATCGCTTCGCTTACAATAAATATTGTAATTGAATATTTACGTAACTGGCCACAGGTGCGTAGCGAGGACCTTGTGCTGTGTTAGTAAGGTGCAAATTCGTTTGGCAGAAGGGACCGGACGATGACTCAATGGCGTTTAGCGTGAATGGGGCATGGCTCATTGACATAAGTAGTGCTATAGTAGACGTGTCTCGTTTAAGGATTAGATGGGTCTTGGTGGCATCCTGTTAGTACTGTGTCATAGGAGATAGGATCTCTTGCCCTTAAGGGTGCCTTTCCACCAGATGTGTGCTATGCCATGCTATGCAATGTTTTCACTTTTCATACATTTGAAACGTAGCTACAGCTACGTTTCAAATGTATGAAAACATAGCATAGCTCATCTCTGGTGGAAAGGCACCCTAAGAGTCCGCAGTAAGCTCTTCCGAATTTCACCTTCCCGTACAAACGAAGTTTCGTTCTCATTTTAAAAATACGTGTTGGATTGTGACGAAACTTTGCATACACAATGACATGAGGTATATCTATGTCTGTAATTCGTTCATATGGTTCCAATTTATAAAACGAACGAAATACAGCAAAAACAAGTTTTGTATGAAAAACTTAAATTCGCTGTATTTTTTTTACTATGGTATCTATTTGTTTATACAAACGTGACTTCATGCGCTCTGATTGGTGTTTAACATATCATGGCGGGCGTCCGTATTTTTCAGTTAAATTGTATCAAAATAAATAATAATCTCTTACTTAATAAAAAAATATGACCATTTTTCGAAATCTATGATTTAAATTTCACTAAGAAAGTACCATATTTTAGTGATTTTCAATTACTGTCATCATGCCTATTCGAATCCGGCTCGCAAAATTACATAATTTTTCTTTATTTTGACAAATTTTAATTTCGATTAGTATCAATAAAATGTACACACTGTACCGGTTAGTTATATGATAAAGACGATGCTAATGGGGTTGGCCGCGCGAAGGTATTCGCAGATGGCGCCAGCATAGGTTGTGCCTGTCAGTCCTACCAAAACTGTCATGTTCTTGTTTTTTTTTTTGGGATTTCCTTGTTTAGCCCCTAGAAAAAGGCTAGTGATTGGGGGAAACCTATGATGGCGCCATCTAGTCAAGCATTTGACAGTTGCCAACCCCATTGTAAATACGCATTTCATTTATTTATTGCATCATGTTGTTAACAAAGGTCTTATCAATACATTACAATCCAATACATGAACCCTGTTAGGGCACAGCAATATAATCTTATAGCTAACATGCATTCACACAATTTTTACCTAACATTCGTAATAAATATATTTAACTTTTAAATTTAAATTTGCATCAGAATAGGAATATCTGTAGAAATACATTAAAGGCGTGACAGAAGATAATTAGTTATATAAAATATATGAATTATTAGTTATTAGGCTAGAAACATTCCTTTAATGATCGATCTTTTACAAAATCATCTATTGAGTAGTATGCCTTGTTAAGTAGTAAGTTTTCCAAGTTCTTTTTAAATTGAATGATGATGAAATGATGCCTCATGTTCCAATTGATATCGTAGTGATGCTAATTGGATAGTAAAATTAGTAAAACATCAAATCATCGTAATAAAGTATAAATTATTATATGAACCTCGAAAGTTTAGAAAAATATGCATTTTCTCTATTGTCCAAGAGTAAATTAAAAGCTACGAATAGAAGATATGACAACTTTGTACTTAAAGGCAGTATTTCGCGACCTAAACAACGATTTACCTGATTTTCCATACAACGATACAACTACTTTGTACTAACAAATGTCAATTGTGACGTCATACCTGTCTGTCTATCAGTATGAAGCGTTTTACGCTGCCGCCAGCGACGTCAATCTTTGTCCCATACAAACATTTGTTCCTCTCCAAAAACTGGTTCGAATGACATAAACGATTTTTAGTCACCATGCCTATTGTACCGGACCACGTGTGGCGACCACGTGCCGGAAGGCGCGGCGTGGGTAGGCCCCCCTACAAGCTGGACTGATGACCTGGTAAAGGTTGCTGGAGTCCGCTGGATGCGGGTGGCGCACGACCTGTCATTGTGGCACTCTTTGGGGGAGGCCTATGTCCAGCAGTGGACGTCTTTCGGCTGATATGATGATGATGCCTATTGTATATGTTTCAGGGTCAAGCACAGCCGAGCGGTCAGTTGGGGCGGGAGAAACAGCTGCCGCCGCACGGACGCGCCCTCTACGATTTCATCTCTAAGGAACCAGGGTACCTACCTCTACACTTTCTCATTCTCATGTAGTGGGGTATCGTTAGATAGCTTGATCAAAAATGTTGTGCGTGGCTTTGTATAAACAATTTGGCAACTCAGTTATTCGTTTGCGAGGAATTGGGCTTTAAGAGTCCGCAGTAAGCTCGGCCGAATGTCACCTTCCCGTACACACGTAGTTACGCTCTCATTTTAAAACTACGTGTTGGATTGTGACGAAACTTTGCAAAAACAATAAAATGAGGTATATCTGTGTCTGTAATTAGTTTATATGGATCAAGTTTATAAAACCAGCGAAATACAGCAAAAACAAGTTTTGTATGAAAAACTTAAATTCGCTGTATTTTTTTTACTATTGTATCTGAAGGTACAGAAACTAATTACCGACCTGGATATACCTCATGGCATTGTACACGCAAAATTTCGTTACAATCCTACACGTAGTTTTAAAATGAGAGCGTAACTACGTTTGTATGGAGAATCGAGCTTATTGTGGACTCTTAAAGCCCTAATTTTTGTTCGAGTCATGTGCTACGACTCGCAGAATAAGAATAAAAACATGAAAAGTTTAGAGATTTTCTTGGCGATACGAAGTTCGCGGAGCCAGCTAGTCTTAAATAAAGTAAAATATTTTATATAAATACAAGGTTTGATGTTAGTCAAACTTAATTAAAATGTGAATTCGATTACATATTTGCAAGGATTACAATGAAAGTTTATTGAATGCGAGGATAATGCATCCTATAAAGTCACAGTTATATTGGTAAAACCCACTGCACATATTCTGACTCGCGATAGACATTCACTCCATCCTATGTATCATTGATTTTACATTGCTATGCGTCATTATATTGCAATTCATTTGCATACATATTACCTTATGTTTTTGCCATGGACATTGCCAAAATATGAACTACAATGCAAAAGGAGGATGGCAGGTTTGTATGGACACCGGCCCTGGAACCAATAAGAATAAGCTATATACCATCAGAAATGTTTTCTTTTCTGTATACCATCATCAACTACTTGCTCATTGAGACGATTCTAACGAGACCAAACTCAAAGGGGTTGCGTCGGTAAAATACTAAAATCCCATGGCCAACTTCTGTCTCCATCATCAGATATTGGTCATAAGGCCCGATTAGCTCACCCTCCTTTTTGGTTGGACACATCATCACCATCACAATGAAGACCTAGTATAAGTTACCTGATTGTTGCTACACCCTTCCAGGGTCCATTTATCTTAGTTTTAAGTAGTTGGTTGCAAATAAATATCTTAAGGTACTGGTACACATGCTCTTTAGTAGCGTGCTTGTTTGAGAATGCTCATTTATTATACACCGTGGACGTGAATAACCCGAAAGATTTTAACCACGCATTCCTTAGGTCATTAGGAGCAAAAAATGTTATGTGAACCCCACTGTCAGTCACTGCTGGGTTAGTTTTGAAGATACTATCAATTTTCATGTAAACTTTTTATTTTGATTACTAACGTGCATTTAGCTCTTTTGATTGTGACGTTGCTACCGATGTTGGCCAATTTTGCGTCGCTATTGACAGATATCAAAGTGCCAGCTACCACTCACTACATTTAACCTTTTTTGAAAAAATCATCGTTACCGTTTTATTAAAAGGGATAACTTCCATAAAAAAGCAATAGCTATCCAAGTTTTATTTACAAAAGCCGACAAAACAAGCAAAAAATAATTTTTTTTTGCTGAATTTTTGTTGGGGTTCATATAAAATTTCTTACTCCTAATGACCTCAGGAATGCGTGGTTAAAATCTTTCGGGTTATTCACGTCCACGGTGTATATGCAAATAGCATGCTCCTTACTCGCAACTTTATATTTACACATGCTATTTGCTCGAAACTAGCATGATTTCGTGCTACTAAGAGCGTGTGTAACAGTACCTTTAAATATCTTAATATCTGTTACAGGTCGATTTACGAAAGCTGGCAAGAATGAATTGAAAGAGTGAATGATAATGTCTTTGTGTGCATCACATAATTATTAAATACAGGTTGATGCAAAAAGTGATTATGATAATTGTGTTTTAGAGAATGCTATGCTCTTCTTTTTGGGTTTTTTTACAATTCGAACGAACCTTTCGATTCTTGACATGAAAAATAAGTCAGAAAAAAATATATACAAGGTGTTTTTGGCAATTTCCGTTAATTGCAAGGTTACATCAAATAAAGTTAATTTCTCCAAGACAGTAGTATCTTAACTCTTACTGTTATCAATATATTGAATATTTTAATTTAATCAGATTTGTAGATTTTACCAGTGTAGACTCTTAACTGTGGTGTCATCACAGTTTTTTAAATGTTGTAAGGTTCCTATACACTACAAGAAGGTTTACCAAGTGAGTTCGTTCGATATTAGGCAAAAACTGCGTCGAAAGTACATTTTTTTAACTTAATTTGTCTTCTTGGACCTTCTGGTCTTGAACCCTTGCACAATAAGACAATAACTGTTAATGCTACATTAAATTATTTTTTACAAAAAAAGAAAAAAAAAAATTTTTTTCACGAAATTATTATGCTAATTGGTTTCTGTGAATGTATTCTGCAATATGCCGAAGTTAACGGAAATTCCCGGGAACACCGTGTATACGTTCTATTTACAAAGGACTTTAATAATAATTAATATGATACTTGGTGCAGATTATAATAATATAATTTATTTATTTTTGAATAACGAAAACGTATTAGCTACATGTTTACAAAATATCAGGAGCCCCCTGTATAAGAACGGCACTCACACTGCCACTCAGTGACAAGTGACATTACTTTCGGTCAATGCATTCATGCCAGCTCTCGTGAATCGACCTGTACTTATATCATCCTCGTTGTGCTCCAGTGACTTGCCGTTCAAGAAGGGCGACACGATTCTGCTGCAGAAGAAACTAGACGCGTTCTGGTACCAGGGCGAGACCTCCGGCCGGAGCGGGGTCTTCCCCATCACTTACCTGCAGGTGAGCCTTGTTGCACCTACACACACAAAAAGGATATCGACAACACAGCAACGTTTTATGACATGCTATCTGATGCCTGTATTCTCGAATTAAGGGCCAATGACCTTCGATCTGAATCCCTTAGTTTTCTAATGTTTTTTGTAGCTTATTATATAAACAACAACGGCTTTAAGCAATATAGTATCCCATATTTACTTCAAAGTTCATTGTTTTCGAGATATTTGGCATCAAAGTTGAACAGTTTTAGGCCAAAAAACTGATTATCTGGCCATAACTTTTGTGTTAATTAATTCAAAACTAGACATGCACTAGACACGTTTTTAGGAATGTCATAGACGAACACAAATAAGTGGATTCCGTTTATCTTAAGTTAATTATAATTAAATAAATGTTTTAAAAAATCTAACCAAATTAAGTAGTCATTTGTTTCAAAATCCGGTAGACAAAAATGGAGATAAAAGATTGAAGAATCGATAGCCGTTTGACTTATAATTCTATCTGGTGTGTCTGGTGTATTATTTGTTATTCAATGTATTATTCAAAACTTATCAAACATCGATGAAATAGTCGTAGTCAGGGTCACTATGCCAAAGTACCAACTAGGCCAAAGCAGTCGCCATATTTTGACCGTATTCAAACCAGTGACTTTCTGGCATTGAAGACGAATCTTTCAACCAGTTCCCTCTATTAACGCCGTGGGGAGGCGTGTAATTAATTTCGTCACCAGACGCAACTCGTAATTCCATTAACGCGACTGTTTGACATGGTTTCACGCTAAAGTTGTATGAATGTATTTCAGGTGGTGGTCCCACTTCCTGTCCCGACGGCGCTGTGTAAAGCGCTGTATGACTTCCGGATGTCAGCGCCCGACGAGGAGGGATGTCTCGCCTTCGACAAAGGTACATAGAACACAATCAACATGAAATGCATCAAGACGCTTTAGTAATTGACCGAGATATTAGAATCGCGTCTTTCGGGAAGATGGCGTTTTCTGGCAATATTGGAATAGTCTACATGCTTGCAATAGAATAAGTTCAATATAACATCATTCTTCATTTATTTAAGAGCTTGGCTCTTGTCGGTGGAGTAATTTCCATTCTGTTCTATTCTCTGCTTTTTCCTTCAACTCTCTATAAGATTCAACTTCAATGTTTTCCTTTAGCTGCTCCATGTAAGCTCTTCGTGGTCGTGGTTTGATAGCAGTGGCGTGCCTAGGGTTTCGGAATAGGGCAAGCCGAGACATATGTTTTTGTAGTTTTTACGGTTATTGTGGATAAATCCATCTTCTTGCCTCATTATTGATCAATCTTCAGTTGCATATGCACTTGCTAGCGAGGACGAGCTCACCAAAACACACTGAAGGCATGCTACTACTAGATATAATTTTACCAATGAGTTGTACCTTGATTTATTAAAATGTCTTTTATGCTATTTACGGATTGACTACTCTGAGAAATACACAAATCAGGCGGCAAAACCTGGCGAACAAATTAGTTGTTTCTTCTGAGCAAAGTTTAAAGAGTTTACCTTTCCCTCGCCAAGCATAACTTGCACACACTTTAAATTATCACAATCACAAGGAACTACTCTTCCTCCATTGTAAATCCGATTAAACAGCAACACAGCAAACAAAATACTTAATGACCACTAAAATAAACAACAAACAAAAGTAATTAAAATTGAAACTTGAAACTACAAGTTGGCCATCATCACACTCATCACTTCATACGCATGCAGAGCTTAAAATCTCGTACTATTTGCTATATGAACCTATAAACACTTATGTCGCATTATTAGGCAGTCTTCATGGGTAAGAAAGAGACATAGATAGCTAGAATAGAAGTCCGCTTGCAAGCCAACGCGTGCGAGTGAGATGACTAGCCGTGTGCCTGTCTCAAGCGATTTCGGCTGGTCGTCACAGCGATAGTGCTACCAGCCAGCCGCGCCGCGGCGGTGCGCGGTCGAATTTTGTACCACGATGTTGGTAATAAATTTGAAAAATGCAATGAGAGCGCGAAACAGTGTGAATGGAAATAGTTCGTGCTCTCATTACCTTTGATTTTTGATCGATAATGAGTTTTGAAAGGCAAGCCCGGCTTTAGGGCTTGTATGGCAGTACCGCCACTGTTTGATAGGACATCTTCCTCGTCACGATGAGTTCATTAAAGTTATAAAAGAGGGAAAGATAGAAGGAAGAAGATAACATAATTAATTCATAGTAAAACTAACATAGCTTAAACATTTTAGCTACTAATACAATATGGAAACTTAATTCCGAATTTAATCTAAGGCTGCGGTCTGGGCGCAAGCGGGCAGCGGGGCAACGAGCAGCAGTTCATTACATTTGATCGAATTCAATCTATCTATAATCTGGCGTCCAGTCCGCGGGCTAAAGTCGAATTACGCTCGAAATGTTTCATATCGTTCCGCGACTTTTATAGCGTCCGCACATTGAGCCAATAATGGCGGCGGTGCGGGGCGGGGGGCTTGAGATTGAGCTAATCGCTGTTCAAACTGTCCAACAATAACATTGTTGGACAGTTTGAACTCATAGTTCGTGCGATGTCCAATTAGCCCCAGCTTTGAAGCCTGAATTCTGACCATCTTTTGCCACAATTTTTCACGCCACTGCTCGGAAATGTGGCAAAAGATGAGACATAGTTGGACATCATACAAACAGGTCAACTGTCTGTGTGTGGTGTGTGGTCTGTGTGGAATGTTATTGTTGAACAGTTTGAACAGCGATTCGCTCAATCACAGCTCGCGCTAAAGGTCCTCACGGCTCGGACCTCGAACTTACTTATCCATCTATTGCCTACTTCTGTCTATCATCATCATTTTACAACATATTGAAATATTGCAGGGGCGATAATAACGGTGCACCGGCGAGTGGACGAGAACTGGGCGGAAGGCCGACTAGAGCAACGCGTCGGCATCTTCCCCATCGCGTTCGTGGAGCTCAACCAGCCCGCCAGGCAGCTCATCAACAGGTACAGTCAGGGGTGAGGCCGACTAGAGCAACGCGTCGGCATCTTCCCCATCGCGTTCGTGGAGCTCAACCAGCCCGCCAGGCAGCTCATCAACAGGTACAGTCAGGGGTGAGGCCGACTAGAGCAACGCGTCGGCATCTTCCCCATCGCGTTCGTGGAGCTCAACCAGCCCGCCAGGCAGCTCATCAACAGGTACAGTCAGGGGTGAGGCCGACTAGAGCAACGCGTCGGCATCTTCCCCATCGCGTTCGTGGAGCTCAACCAGCCCGCCAGGCAGCTCATCAACAGGTACAGTCAGGGGTGAGGCCGACTAGAGCAACGCGTCGGCATCTTCCCCATCGCGTTCGTGGAGCTCAACCAGCCCGCCAGGCAGCTCATCAACAGGTACAGTCAGGGGTGAGGCCGACTAGAGCAACGCGTCGGCATCTTCCCCATCGCGTTCGTGGAGCTCAACCAGCCCGCCAGGCAGCTCATCAACAGGTACAGTCAGGGGTGAGGCCGACTAGAGCAACGCGTCGGCATCTTCCCCATCGCGTTCGTGGAGCTCAACCAGCCCGCCAGGCAGCTCATCAACAGGTACAGTCAGGGGTGAGGCCGACTAGAGCAACGCGTCGGCATCTTCCCCATCGCGTTCGTGGAGCTCAACCAGCCCGCCAGGCAGCTCATCAACAGGTACAGTCAGGGGTGAGGCCGACTAGAGCAACGCGTCGGCATCTTGTTGTCGAGTCTAAATAAATGATGAATTAAGTGGGTCCTCACAAGCAAATACTGGACGATCTCTTCGGTTTTCATCAAGTACTCTCAAGTAGTCTCTTTTTATAGCCGGTGGAGATTTTCCATTTGAGACATAAACTGCACCTCGCAGTCAGGGACCGGAACCGCTTACCCTTACACGGGTTTTTAAGCGGGTTTTCTTAACGCTTGTTTTGAGAAACCGTATCATTCCGGTTAGGCTTATTAAGGGTTAATTGCATGAACGGCTAAGCCGATCGTTTGAGTTAATTCAAATTAACTCACATCCCAATCAAAACCCTGTTTAAGGGTTTTAGCGGTAAGCGGTTCCGGACTGAGCGTAAACTAAATGTATCTTTATCGACATAGTTATTCAGTTCATTTTGGCTTGAAATGGCCGCGCCGTTCATTTGAATTAATTCAAATTAACTCGAAACCCTATCAAAACCCTTTCCAGGGTTTTTAACTTATAGAGCATTAAACGTTATCGATATTGGTCCTAAGCGTTATACAGATACGATTCAATTTTTAAATGAGTTTTGCCGAATCGAGCCAGCCACCCGCCGCGCCTCACTGCGCAGGCGGCGGTGGTGTCTATCAAAGCTTTTACAAAGGCACCGCCACTATTTTTGCGTCACACAAATTTGCTACAAGCTGCCTTAGGAAGAGATGCCATAATCGTCTGAACATATTGCACCTGTTTCGGCAATTTGTTTGTTTACCTATGAAGTTCGTTACTTTCTTTGGGAATAGCAAACTGATGCACATAGTAATCGTGTCTCGACCGTCTCGTCTTAATGCGAAAAAAGTAACTTAGACCTTGACCTTTGTTACATTGACACGCGCGCGCCAACTAAACCTTGTGCCGGCTGTACACACTGGGCCAACGTTGGCGCGGAGCAGAATGCAGCTATGCGTTAGAGGAAGAGGGCTTTATTTCGTTCTCATGCGTTTGCATAGCTGCATCTTGCTCACGCGCCAACGTTGGCCCAATGTGTACAGCCGGCAGACATTTATTAAGTTGGTCTTGTTGGTTTGGGTGGGGGTGGTTAGATATATGCCCACTTATGCGTGAGAGTTTTTGTAATTCATTATATTGACTACTGCAGTACTTATTCTTTTTCATACTTAACCATATGGCCGGCAGAAGGCCGGTTACACGACTCTAATAAAAAGCGGCCAAGTGCGTGTCGGACCACGCACAACGAAGGGTTCCGTGCCTATTAAAAAGGTCGTATCATTAATGAAATCTAATGGCACTTACGTCCTTTTCTTTAAGGAAGGCAGTTTTTTAGATATATATCAAGAACTTTTTAACCGACCTTGTACAAAAAAAATTTCGCTGAAAGACTTTAATAAGCCATGTCCATGATTTTACCATATTTTTAAAATACACGGTTCAAAAATTAGAGGGGGGGGGGGGGGGGGGACACAATTTTAGTGACTTTCGTGGCGATTATCTCCGACTCTATTCACTTAATCAAAAAAATTGCTTAGAAACCTTATATTTATTTTGAAAGACCTATCGATTGATGTGCCACACGTGGGCTTGCAATGAAAAAAAAAAATTTTTGACCTTCAGTTTTATGTATGGAGTGGCCCCTAAAAAAATTTTTTTTAATGTGTATATTCTACTGTTTTATCGGCGTGATTGATTTATATACCTATGCCGAATCACGGCTTTCTGGTATTAAGGGCCACTGAGCTAAGCCTAAGCCGCAGACGGACGGACAAATGGACAGACGGACATGGCGAAAATATAAAGGTTCCTTGTTGACTACGGAACCCTAAAAAAATGTGAACTGTTATTATTAAAGAAAATGCAATATTACGTAAAACAAAATTGATAACTCACAAATCCAGAGCAACTACATTAGAAATTAATAAATCTACTTCGTTTATTATTATTTGACAAACTGTATGCATATTAAAACACATCACATCACCATACCTTCAAGTTCAGTCGCAGTCGGATAAAAAAAAATTACAACTCTAGCACAGTCTGGTTTTTGGCTTGTATGCTGGCTCAGACTATTATTGTGACTTTGCCCACTAAAAATTAAACGTATTAGTATTCTGTTTTAAATCACTTCTAATACTTCTAATAGAATAAAACTAATGTGCCAAATTTATGGACGATTATAGTCTTTAGTTACGAGACGTATCAATAGGTTCGATAATCCTAAAGTATAAAAAAGCGGCCAAGTGCGTGTCGGACCACGCACAACGAAGGTTTCCGTGCCTATTAAAAAGGTCGTATCGTTACTGAAATCTTATAGCACTTACGTCCTTTTCTTTAAGGAAGGCAGTTTTTTAGAAATACCTCAAAAACCTTTGTACCGATCTTGTTCAAAACAATTTTCTCTGAAAGAATTTAATAAGCCCAAGTCCAAGATTTTTTCATATTTTCAAAATACACGGTTCAAAAATTAGAGGGGGGGGACACAATTTTAGTGACTTTCGGGGCGATTATCTCCGACTCTATTCACTAAATCAAAAAAATTGCTGAGAAACCTTATATTTATTTTGAAAGGCCTATCGATGGATGTGCCACACGTGGGCTTGCAATAAAAAAAAAATGATTTTCAGTTTTATGTATGGACTGCACCCCTAATTTTTTTTTTTCATTTAATTACAAAACTATGTAGCGGCTAACAAAATACATGTATCCTCAAAATTTTATTCAAATACACCTTATAGTATTCGAGTGAAATGCCTGTGACATACGGACGGACAGACAGATAGACAGACAGACATGACGAATCCATAAGGGTTCCGTTTTTTGCCATTTGGATACGGAACCCTAAAAAACATACAAACGAGGACAATGTTTTTTTTTGGCCTCTTTAATGATTTCTGATATATTACCAGATTTTTTTTTAAAAAGGTTTTGCCTGGTGGCAAAGTAGGCATGTTTCACGGTTTTAACAATTTTATTTAGTACCTACTAATTTGAATTCTCCGCTCTAAACCGTACCGTTCTTACCCCACCCAACATACCTACCTTATGTAAAATTATTGGAACTGTAAAAGGCCTCTACAAAAATATCCAAGATATGTTTATTTGTAATACTACGACGGTGGCAAACAAGCATACGGCCTGTCTGATGGTACGAAAACACCGTAGCCTATGGACGCTGGCGACTTCACAAGAATCACAATCAGGTTGCCGGCCCTTTTTTGATTTTTAGGGTTCCGTAGCCAAATGGCAAAAAACGGAACCCTTATGGATTCGTCATGTCTGTCTGTCTGTCTGTCCATCCGTATGTCACAGGCATTTTACTCGAAAACTATTAGGTATATTTGAATAAAATTTTAAGGATAGGTGTATTTTGTTAGCCCCTACATAGTTTCGTAATTAAATTACTAAAAATGCTCTCCATACATAAAACTGAAAATCAAAAAAAAAATTTTCGTTGCAAGCTTACGTGTAGCACAACAATCAATAGACCTTTCAAAATAAATATAAGGTTTATCAGCAATTTTTTGATTAAGTGAATAGAGTCGGAGATAATCGCCCTGAAAGTCACTAAAATTGTGTCCCCACCCTCTAATTTTTGAACCGTGTATTTTAAAAATATGAAAAAAAACATGGACATAGGGCTTTTTAAATTCTTTCAGCAAAATTTTTTTTGAACAAGGTCGGTTAAAAAGTTTTTGATATATATGTAAAAAAACTGCCTTCCTTAAAGAAAAGGACGTAAGTACCATAAGATTTCAGTAACGATACGACCTTTTAATATGCACGGAACCCTCGTTGTGCGTGGTCCGACACGCACTTGGCCGCTTTTTTACTCGCTCGTCACCGGCCCCAGGAAGGGGTAAAGAAGTGTGCCGGCGTCATACCAATAAGTAAGCGGTTAAATTAAGCCAATAAAAACCCTGTCATAACCCCTACAAAAACCCTTAAAAACCCCTTCAAATAACCCTATCAAAACCCTAACCCAAAACCCTCAGGTTATTTAGGCTTAACTCTGTTGAAGGGCTTACCCGTATATAAGTTAAGCTGAGGATACGGTAACCCAAACAAACGATTAATCCTCGAACGGCTTAAGCCTTTCGAACGGCTTAAGCCAAAGAACGGGTTTTCCGGTCCCTGCTCGCAGTCAACTACTGTCTTCTACTCAGAGGGCAAATTGTGAAGGCATTCGTCTACTCGTCTGTGAGCAGTACTGACGCGCTCGGCACCGCCCTGCCGCCCGCTGTTGGCCGCGCGGGGGCGGGGCGGGGGCGGGAGCGGGGGCGGGGGCGGGGGCGGGGGCGGGGCGGGAGCGGGGGCGGGGGCGCGCACTCGTCGCGCGAGTCCCGCGCCGGGCGTTCGTGCGTCGGCTCTGCCCAATGAGCTGGTGTTACCAGGCTATTCGCAGAGCCTGCTTACTAGAATAACTGCTTTGTCCGCACTTATCCGGTTTTTTATTATTTGAAGTGAGTTTCGCCTCTCATCGTCAAAACAAAAGCATATTCAAATAATCGCGTTGTGTGGCACACGCGTTTCATTTTTTGGCGTCCGGTGTAGCCTAGTTGGTAGTGACCCTGCCTGCGAAGCCGGAGGTCCCGGGTTCGAATCCCGGTGAGAGAATTTATTTGTGTGATATGCACGTATATTTGTTCCTGAGTCATGGATGTTTTCTGTGTATTTAGAATAGAATAGAAATGAATTTATTGCCAGCCAAAATAATACCACATCACAATTTCGTTCGTTATTTTAGTCTTTCTTTATCTATGTAAGTATGTATATCGTCGTCTACCGTTTGAGCTTTACTTCATTTGAGACTACAGCTCGATTTGTGTAAGATAGTCCCCAAAATATTTATTTATAATTGTTTAAAACGCCCTTGGGGGTCGTTTGATGCCTCACGATACGTGAGTCATATGGAATACCACCTAAAAACTAGCCACTCAAATTTATTAAAAGTTCAACACCTATTGAGTGTGCTGGCGTTTCGCGTCAAGATGGGCCGTTAACAGTCAATAGTTAACGTCAAGGGACGAGTTAACGTTGCCCGGTGAGTTCTCGTGTAGGCCTGCAGAGGTCCGCCGCACGCCTCGGGATCCAAACTCGACACAAAAGTCCCACTCGCGCTTAGCCACCAATACCAATATCTGAACCTCCAACTAGGTTTTCAAACAGATTCTACAATTAGTTCCACAAATCTCTAACAGCCCGGTGGCCTAGCAACGTTAGGTTACATTTCTTCAGTCCACATTACGCGTGGCACCCAAACCCAATGTACAAGGGACACATTGACAGGTGTCAATTTTAGTTTTTAATTCTAAGGACCCACTGACGGGTCCGAACAATAATTATTATTTAAAAGTACCCTGTACCGTGTGGTGTCGGGTTAGAATTTCACCACCCCCTTTCTTCCCGTGGGTGTCGTAAAAGTCGACTAAGGGACCAGGGTTGAAGTGTGTTGTGGGCGATGTGCTAGCAACCTATCACTGCAATATCACATTTTTTCGATATTTTATACCCACACTTATGCTAAAAGTGGCGCTGGAACATACGTTTCTTGTGCTCTGCCTACCCTTTTTGGGAATAAAGGCGTGAACTACATTGAATAATGGATTAGCTCGTCCTTACCGATAGGTTTCGAGTGTATGTTGTATAGTAGAGTGTCTGTTCCAGCCCACCCTTGAACCGGCCCGTGCCGCCGCTGCCCGAGCCCGCGCGCGCCGCACACTCTGACCACAGGCAACACGTGCAGGTGAGCCTATACAACCTACTTGTTTACTAGCGTCTGCCCCCGACTCCGTCCGCGTCCAACTGGTTTATATCGAAGCTCCATATTTTTTTTTAAATACAACAGGATAAAAACCACGTTAATCTCCTGACCCCGATCACCCAGGGGAGTTAGCGGCAATTATCATTATTATTATTATCATATTTTAGACAGGCAGCTGACGCTGATACGTCTAAATCATAGTTCACTTAAGATCAGGTTCACACTGCTTTAGATAGTTTGTCGAGTCTGTTTTTATTTTATATTCAACTAGGAAAACCTTGTAATTTTCGGTTATGGCGCTTCGCCGGTCGCTACCGCGTCACGCTCGCTTCGCTCGCTCGGCTCGCGCGCTGTGCCTAACCTAGTCGTTTTTTTCCCCTGGGGGATCGAGCTAGGGGATTAACGTGGACAACAGCATAAAAACTGTTATATGTCCGTACTAAATTTCGTCTAAATCGGTTAAGCGGTTTGAACGTAAAGCGTGACGAGGTAACAAACAGACAGACAGACACACTTTAGCATTTATAATATTAGTATAATATTAGTTTAGTTAGTACGGTTATGTATATTTAGAACTTACAAATGTACGGTAAAGTGTAGCGTAATTGCTATACGATGAATTAAACAATAATACAACATCTCTTTAGGTATATTTATAAAACACTTCTAATAACCGTCTAATACGGTAATAATAAATTAACATAGCTAATAACCGTCAAGCCTTCGAAAAAACCACATTCTAATCGGTTCATCTGCTTGAGAGTTACGATGCCACATACAGACACACAGTAAACTTATAACAACCCAAACCCAAACATTACATTGACAGAAACGTTATGTGTTTATCCTTGTTAAGGACCGCTGTGGTCGGTCGTGACCCTGCCTACGAAGCAAGAGGTCCTGGGTTCGAATCCCAATGAGGGCATATATTTGTGTGACAACAACGAGTATTTGTAACTGAGTCATGGATGTTTTCTATGTATTTATTTATCTATTTATGTATATGTTTATCGTCGTCTAGTACCCATAGTACAAGCTTTCCTAAGTTTGGGACTAGTTCGACTTGTCTAAGATTGCCCCTTGATATTTATTTATTTATTTTTGTTTCCAGCACCCCCACCGCTACCAACCAATGACGATGTCAACGCCGACCACCGGCCAGGGCAACTACCAGAACATGGCTACCATGAGTCAGTCCCACCCCAACTACCATCCACTCCCACAACCACAGCTCGTACCCGCGCACATCATATCCCACAGCCTAGTCACCAGCCCCAGGAACATCCTGGAACCCGCGCAGACAAAGCATTCCCTCGACCTGATACACTTCACCAACATGCACAACAAACAGGGCACTGTCATGCAAAGCGTTTCCAGGATAGGCGACAACTACGACCGGCTGCGGACGGTCAAGTATGACAGTTACACGACACCCGTACACGTCAAGGACGCGACGTATCAGAACGTCAGAACCCACGAACACTTCCCCGTGTCCGTGGCTAACTTCAACGCGAACAACGTCAGCTCGGATTCGAGCTCTAGCGTGAACACACCGTCAGTGATCAGCTCCACGACTACCCCCAACACTAGCTCCAACACTAGCACATGCGAGAGCGCCGAGCCTAGCCTGCCCAGCTCCCCCGACAACAACACCGAGCGAAACGCGACCGTAATAGCTTCCGCCACGGTTCAGAATCCAACGGAGGAGAACGAGAACCCCTCCCTAAACGCTATGGGCGTTCTAAGTTTGAACGAGAGCTCAACGGCGACGAATACCTCGCTGAACGTGTCGCTGCCCGCCGAGAGTCCAAAATTGAATGTATCGGCTACTAGTAATTGCACGTCGAACCATAATGACAGCCAGGAGAGTTCAAGCAATAATGAGCCTTCGCGGCTGGACGCGCCTTCGTCTTCGAAGGTCCACGGAAGGCCTAGCGGGCCGGACTCGCTGCTGACCTTCGGGCTGGGGCTGCAGGCCGCCTTGTCGCCAGCTCACGGGAAGGACAGCTATATGGCGAGGGGCCACAGGGAACATCATAGGGAGAAGAGGCATAGTCTGACGCCCTCCTCGCATCTGCAGGGTAATCACTCTACGCAAAACAGGTGAGTTGTTGTTGTGTGTTTATAGTACATTGTTGTAAAGGCTACTTTCTAGTAAGCCATAGATGGACGAGTGGGTTCGAGGTCCGAGCCGCTAGATGAGGACCTCGAAGGAGACGAGTCCATCTATTGCACTTTTGGCCGAGACATTACATGCGAGCTGGGATTGAGCGAATCGCTGTTCAAACTGACCAACAATAACATTGTTGGTCAGTTTGAACTCATAGTTGGCCTGTTCGTCCGACGTTCATCTAACCCAAGCTTTGAAGCCTGTTTTCTGACCATCTTCTGCCACATTTCCGAGCAGTGGCGTGAAATGAAACATTGTAGTAGTGGTGGTTCAGGTGCTACAGCTATTGCCTACTTTCCAGCTTGGTTTTATACCATCTATTGCCGCATTTCCGAACAGTGGCGTGAAAAGTATTTATTTATCTATATAAGTATGTTTATCTTCGTCTAGTTCCCATAGTACAAGCTTTGCTTAGTTTGGGACTAGGTCAATTGTGGAAGATTGCCCCCTAATATTTATATATATTAAACGGACTCGCGCGGCCCCGGGGGTGAGGAGCGCGCTGTGATTGCTGGTCTCGCTGTTCCAAATGGACTACAATAACATTATTGGACAGTTAAGATTCATATATGGCTGTGTTCGAGCGACATTCAGCACCACAGTTTTGAAGCCAGAATTCTGATTTCCATCCATCTTTTGCCATAGTGGCGTATGACAACGAGCGTCAATGACTGACCGGCTAGTGTTATATATATGCTCGTTATGCACTTCAGCATTTGCTCTTGGCTCAAACTCTACAACAAGTGTCAGGGGTCATGAGCAGCCACACCCCATTGCTATCGCGGGCCGGACTCTCCGCTTTCTTTTTACGGGCCGGAATAAAACGGCTCGCGGGCCGTAGTTTGGCCCTGGTGTACAACACAGTACATCCTTGCAGGCACTCGGCGGAGATCCTGGCCACGAGCTTACTCGACCAGGCGGAGCCGGAGGCGCGCAGGAGACGCCGCAGCCGCAGCGGAGAGCGAGCGCTGCCCGCTGCCTACGTGGCGCTCTACCCTTACAAGCCGCAGAAACCGGATGAACTGGAGCTGAAGAAAGGAGGTCGGTATTCAGAAACAATTCCTGAGACTCTAGTATAAGTTTTACCGAAACAAAACATTACGACCGCGTTCGCGTTTAGCTGTCACATCCCATACACATTGAGGGTAAAACGCAAACGCGATCGTAAAGTTTTGCTTCGGTAAAACTTATACTAGAGCCTCTGATTAAGAGGCTGGCTACCCAGGGTTTTCATCGATTTCTGACGAGTTTTGAATCGTATCTCTTACTTTTGCACTACAGATAGAATTATAAGTCAAACGGCTATCGGTTCTTCAATCTTTTGTCTTCATTTTTGTCTACTGGATTTTGGAAGAAATAAATACTTTTCACACCCGTAAAACAACATCCGGCTAACGCAAAATGAAGTATATCGACATATGATTTTGACAATTAAATGTAATCACTAATCAACCCGCACGATTATATTGGCCGAGTCAGAAAGGGCTAATTTTGTATGTATTTTAAAAAAAACATTGTCTAAAAAACCACTTATTTCTCTCTATTGACGTGAAAGTTCTAACATGTACGAAATCTACATATTTGGGTTCCTCTATGACATCTCTGAAAACTTGTCTAGGGTTTTCATTTTAAAGTAATTAACACAAAAGTTATGGCCAGTAAACCAGTTTTTTGGCCTAAAGTTGTTCAAGTTTGATGCCAGTTGTCTCGAGAACAATGAACTTTGAATTAAATATGGGACATATATTGCTTAAAGCCGTTGTTGTTAATATAATAAGGAATACACTACAATAGTACATTACGTAACTAGGGTGGTAAATTCGTGAATATAATATGCGCTCTGGGGCTTTACGAATTACCGCCCGTGTTGCGTACAAAATGTTACGTCTTCACCTGGCCACAATGCGAGTTTTCCCGTACGCGCAGCGTGCAGTAAAACTCGCATTAGGGCCAGGTGTGACGAAAAAACATGATTAAACTAAGGGATTCAGATCGAAGGTCATAGGCGTATGGATTAATGAATTCTCAAATATTTATCCTGAAATCTGTGATGTAACTAAATAGTTGGAAATGGCGGCCATTTTTTTTGTAACTCCGTAAAACGCACCGTAGGCATTTTCAATGTTATACAGGGTGGCCCAGAAAAACGTTGACATAGAATTATAAGAATATTATTTTATTACTTACACCAAATTCATAAAATAACATTAAATAGTAAAATTCAATATCTTGAAATAAAATAAAAAATTACTGTCTTCAAAATATCCTGCTTTTGCACTGATACACAGACGCAAACGTTTGGTAAAATTATCGACGATATGCCGCAGCTCTTCCGACGTAATTTTTTCCCACTCCTTCGTAAGTGTTGCTTTTAGAGCATCTATATTTTTGTGCTTGGACGCACAGGCTCTTGACTCTAGGATTGACCATAAACTATAATCCATTGGGTTTAGGTCAGGCGAGTAGGGTGGCCATTCTTTGGAGCTTATAAATCCGGGAAAATAGTCCCTACACCACTGCTGCACACTACGAGCCCTATGGGATGGGGCAGAGTCTTGCTGGAATATCCACGGTTGGTTACCAAAATGTTGTTGACTCCAAGGAAGAACTACGGCTTCAAGAATATCTCTTTTATATATTTCTTGATTTATTTTGACACCTTTTTCTATAAAAATAAGGGGTGTTTTGCCTGTAGAGCAAATCCCACCCCAAACCATAACGGATTCCGGCTTTTGTCGGTGAGGAATCACTGCAATTGCTCCAGGACGACTAGGATAATACATTCTATCATTTTGGTGATTATGAGCCTGTTCAATAGAAAACAGTTTTTCATTTGAAAAAAAGATGTGATTCCATTTCTCAGCCGCGGCACGCCTCTTAATTAGACGACATCTCTCGAGGCGAACTTTTTTATCTTTATCTTCAAGAAGTTGTGCCTTACGCAGTTTGTACGCCTTCAAATTGAGGTCATGTCCGACAATACGTTGCACCGTCGAACGGCTTATACCCAGGTCTCGAGCCATTTTTCGGACTTTGGTCCGTGGATTACGATCAAGTCGTTTTTTGATAACATTTCGGAGCCTGGGAGTCCTCACAGTCCTCTTTTTTCCTCTTCCTGGGTGGTCTCCAATATGGCCGAGCTCATTAAATCGCTTAATAGTCTTAGACACAAGTTGACGACTGACACCGAGTGATCTAACTATCTCACACTGTCGTTTTCCAGCCTCGTGTAGGGAAATTATTGCTCCACGTTGCGAAGACATGGCAAAAATATTTAATAACCAATAGTTTTAATCACGCTGTCTATTTTAAATGGCGGCAAAAACGTGTCAAATCGCAATATAAAAACAAATGAATTCGAACCGCGTTCCATTTGAATTTTTTTTACCGTTTGATTTTGTCAACGTTTTATTGGGCCACGGTGTACAAGCCGCAGGAAGCTGATAATTATCCCTTCAATATCGCACTGAGTGGACTACCATATTTTAACATGGCGTAACACACACTGACCCTGTATCAACTTATGTATTTATTTTCTATGTTGTTTATTCGTTGATGTATCAACGTAACCCTAATTTTAACATTTTCCATATAAAAAAATAATAATTTAAAATTTGAACTGTTTATTGCAATAATAGTTTTACATACATTTTTTTTCTTAATTACTTAGCACAATCTTAACTTTTAAAGATTATTTGCTAAGCATATTTTAGTTATATATTATAGATTTGACCTTTATATATTGTTATTTAATTAAGATTAAGATTTTTTCTTCACACTTAGTATGGCTTTCTTAGTTACACATTTGGCCTTATGCGGTTTATCTGTTATACTATCTATTACATTTTCAATCATATTTGTAGGAAGACTGTTTAGGACAGCAGGCACATAACTGGACCAGACTCTTCGCCCATAAAAGTTGTTGCTTCTTGGTACTGTAAATGTTTTACTGGTTGTTAGTGTCCGGAGGTTCTGTGGTCTGCTATACCTATTCAGCTTTCCTAGGTATTGTCTATATTCTAGAATCACTGCCATTTTAACTTTGTCATATACATTAAGGAGTCTACAGTATTGGAATAGGTTATCATAGTTGCTTTTGTGCTTATATTTAACTTTTAGTGGTACAATTGTTTTAATTAGCCTTAATTGTAAGTTGTATATACGCTGTAGGTATGTGTTGTATGTTCTTCCATAACTAGATATGCCATAATTTATCACTGAGTCAGCCATGGCCAGGTATATTAGGCGAAGTGTGCTATATGGCATTTTATTTTTAAGTATCTTTAGGTTACTTAGTATCCCTCTTAGTTTTTTACATACGTGGTCAATGTGTGGGCTCCAATTAAATTTATCATCTATTATTAATCCAAGGTATGTATGTTGTTTTACTAAGTCTAAGGGCTCGCAGTCGCAGCACGGACTTGGGTCATGCATGCAGGGGTGATTGTGGGCAACTATTTTAGGTATTATGTTAGTTTTATTATGGGATGAATGGATGTGCATTAATTTAGTTTTCTGGTAGTTAATGGATAGACCCATATCATGTGACCACCTGCATAATGTATCAAATTCGCGCTGCATTCTGCTTTCAGCCACAGATATGTCACTGTCAGCTGTTATTAGGCAAGTATCGTCAGCAAACTGGTACACAGAAGCCTCGCTGAATATGTTGTTCATGTCGTTGACGTAGATTAGATACTCAGTTGGGCCGATTATTGAGCCTTGTGCTGTGCCATGCATGGCCATAAGCAGCTCACTTTGCTCGCCTAATAGATTTTATTCTTGGTTTATTCTGTCTATTTAATCTCATGCCAAACGCTATGAACCTTGGTCCTGTGAACAGAATAATATGGGCGTAAACTCAAACATCATTATTACTCCAAAAGAAACAGGGCAAAAAAATATGCCTAGTGACGAACATCCCATTCAAATATCTCAAAGAATTACGAAGCTACAACCGTGTTAATATCGCTTGTTAGAGAGAATAAACGCAAACAGTGTGTGACGTCACATTACGGGATGCTGCCGTTGCTGTCTATTAGTGTGACGTCACAATCTTCCCGCGTCATCGGTTCATATGAAGTTACGTTTTTCAAACAAGGACAGCATAATACCCCTTAAAACTTTGGACACTTATAACTGCGTGATTATTTAACTTTTTGCGTCGATTTTTTCTCCATTTGACCATTTTTTTTTTTAAATTATTTTTCGAGAAAATATGACATTATTGATTATTTTGTTTAGTGTCTACACCTCTATTGGAAATAACAAATGTAACGTTTATGTACAGGAACGTACATAGTGACGGAGCGGTGTCGCGACGGCTGGTACAAGGGCCGCTCGGAGCGCTCGCAGCGCGCGGGCGTCTTCCCCGGGAACTACGTCGCGAGGCCCAGGCACGACAAGACACAGGTAAACATGGGGAATTTACACTATTAATGCTTGTAAAGCTCGTCTTCATTTTGTGTGATGGCTACATAAAATGACTTTTACATCACTCCTGGCCATAATGCGAGTTTTACTGCACGCTACGGGAAAACTCGCATTGTGGCCAGGTGAAGACGTAAAATTTTGTACTCGACACGGGCGGTAATTCGTAAAGCCCCAGAGCGCATATTTATGGCCCTCGCCGTAGGTTCGGGCCACAAACCCCTGCGATCCCGCCCCCCATCCCGGCAGCCGAGCCGGCATGGAGGGCTTCCCGTGTTCATGTTGACCCATGTAAAGGCGCACTTTCAGAGCAAGTGTCTCTCATCACTCGCATTATGGCCAGGTGTGACGTAAATAACTATTTCACTTCTCATGCTCAAAAAGTGCCTCTTTATGCTGTGTGTGGGCGATATAAAGTCGTAGTCAACTATTGGAGGGAACAGAAATCTTTTAGTGGGTGCAATGGGAAATGTTAAATTGAAATAACCGTTAATATCCTTGTACTTACTCCGATTAATGTTGGTATATATTGAAAACTATAGGTCGTATCCACATACTTCCAAAGAATGATTTGTAGATAATTTTATAATGACCATTTCGTTTTTTGACGAGTTTTTCCTAGCTTTAGCGGTTTTCAATAAAATTTAAAAAATCTACGATTGTGGACACAATAGTGGAGTGGAAAAAAGGGCTTTAACGTATTCCTATTTCAATATTGTAAAACATATATAAAAGCGACATACGCATGCCAAGTTTCATGCTTTCTGCCGGATGGGACCAATATTGAATATTGTTGAAATGAATGAAATACTTTATTTGCAAGATTATGGTAACAGGATCTTAAAAATAATAAATAAACCGACATAATCAACCTGTATACAGGTGTGCAAATTTTAATGAAATAAACAGCTTTTTGAATTTTTCTTCCATGATGTCAAGTCTTAATACTAATACTTACAGCTATTTGTTACATAGGTACCTAATATTTTCTTGTCAAATACTCCTTAACACTATAAAAACATTTTTCATGCAGCCATTTGGTCAACTTAGTTTTGAAAGACGTCATATTTTCTAATTTAATTATTTCAGGTAACTTATTGTACAGAAGTATACACATATTATAACAATTTTTTTCATATATGACAGATCTACAGGCAGGCTGATCTAAAAGGTTCATATATTGAGCTATTACATGCCTTTTACTGGTTTCGCTGCGTTGAGTGAAATATTGCTGGTTTTCTTTGACTATACAGCACGCGGCTCTAATGTACTGACATGGAAGTGGAAGTATGTTAAACTTATTAAATAAAGGCTTACAGCTGTCAAGAAACCATGCTTTATCTAAGGCACGAACGCATTTTTTTTGCAGTTTGAAAGCTCTCTCTATGTCAACAGAATTGCCCCATAATAGCAATCCGTAGCCTAGAACAGAGGAAACGTGTCCATGATACGCCGTGAGCGCAGCTTCTACAGAGATTGTTTGTCTTATTCTCTTCAAGGCAAAGACAAATTTGTCTAGTTTCTTACAAACGTGATCCACATGAGATTTCCAATTCAAATTCTTGTCAATATTAAAACCTAAAAAATGTACAATGTCACCTGTCTCTACATGGGAATTATCATATTTAATTTGTAATGGTACAGGGTTCACCTTATAATTATGAAATTGCATGGCTTTTGTTTTGGTTATATTAATTTGCAGGTTGTTTCTTTTCAGCCAGCTAACCGTGTCAAAAAAGTTTTATTAATAGTACGTTCAAATACAGATATAAATTTAATGTCACTTTTTATTATAAGAGTCGTATCGTCAGCAAAAATAATACAATCTTGATCTATGGAAACTGGTAGGTCATTGATTGCTATAAGAAAAAGTAGTGGTCCAAGAATACTACCTTGTGGAACACCAGTGCCGTTTACTAAGAAATTTGATCTAAATTTTTCCTTAACCATACACTTATTTTTATAGTTTCTTTGTATTAGCTTCTCGATTTCGGTACACTGAGTTCTTTTCCCAAGATAGCTCTCGATCCAGTCGTAAGCTTTTCCTCGAATGCCATAAGTATACAATTTATTTAAAACACTTTCGTGATCAACGAAGTCGAAAGCCTTGCTTAAATCTAAGAAAAGTGCCATAATAGGGGTTTTCTGATTAATGCTCTCAGATATAGATTTTATTAGGTTGAAACAGGCTAAAGTTTTTTTTTTTTTAATTTATTGGCCAAAATATTAAAATACAGTAGTGGTACCACATTTTACACCAGCGGAAACCTCAGGGGGTTTATATGCTGATGAGTAGTTCGCTTATGGCTACTATATATTATATTTACAAAATTTACTTAACTAGTTACAATTATAATACACACGTGTTCGGTTTAGTTAACGTGAGATATCTTTTAATGGACGGTATCGACTTGTAGCTGTTTAAATATCTATGCTGGAGTTCTTTAGGTAGTTGATTTATTATATGAGGAAGTAGATATCTAACGTTTCTTTTACCGTGCACATTAACAGTTTTAGGTTGCTTGAACATGGCTAGCTGCGGTATATTTTGTCTAAGATTATTTTGACGTACATTTTTTTCTAGTTGGTCTATAAAAGCATATTCTTCCTTTAAGGTACAAAACTTTACTTTATTGTATACAGACATTATTTTTATTAGACATTATTAGTTGTGGATTTTCCTTTACGGAATCCAAATTGTTTCGGTGTTAGTATGTCATATTTGGTAAAAAACTCGTTGAACCTATGAAACATGGCTTTCTCAAAGATTTTTGATAGGATTGGAACTATTGTTATGGGTCTATAGTTATTGGAATCCGATTTATCCCCTTTTTTAAATAAAGGTTTTACTATGGATATCTTTAATTCTTCAGGAAAGATGCCGTCAGTAAAAGATAGATTTATGATGTGTGATAAAGGACCACAGATAGACTTTGCACATAGTTTCAATGTTTTTGTTGTAATCTCATCCAAACCAGAGGCTGTAGTGTTCTTAAGAGACATAATTATTCCGTGGGTTTCACGGCCATCAGAAGGTTTCAAAAAGATGGATGCCGTATTGTGTAGTGAGTAGTGTAATTTCTTGTCAGACAGATTAGGTTTATTTTTATTTGTCAAATTTATAAGATAATTATTAAAATAGTTAAAAATGTCGTTAGGGTCATTGTATAATATATCATTAATTTTAAAGTTGTCAATTTCAGTCTTAGTATTTTCGTTTGAAAGAGTTTTTGATATGACATTCCAACAGGCTTGACATTTATTACTATTATTTTTAATGTAATTATTGTTACTTATTCGCTGTGCTTTTTGCATGCAAGATTTGAGAATGACATTGTATTGTTTAAATTTTAGCTTATTAAACTTTCTATTCACGCTGTTCGTTCTATATTTTATATATGAAGCTCGTTTTGTCTTGCACGACTTTTTTAGTCCTTTTGACAGCCATTTTATTTTTTTGAACGATTTACGATTTTTACTTTAACTAAAGGAAAACATAATCTATAAAATAAACAGTAGGTCTCATAAAAGTATCCAAATGCGTCTGAGAACTTATTGGAGGCGTATACATCACTGAAAGATAGTGCTGAACTGTTTCGAGCTAACAAGCCGAACTAAAACGAAGTGCAGCCCAACGGCGCTTATGTCGTATCGGTCAAACCAGTTATACCGTGCGCACAAAGTCCTTATCATCAGCGACCGGCGAGGCGGCTGCCTCTGACGTTTGTACCTTCGCGCCAGCGGCTCGCGTCTGCACTGCGCCTGTGCCTCGAGCCCGCGCCGGGGACTCAACGACGACGGTGCCTGTGCCTGCCCCCGCGCCGTGCGCTCTCAACTCGGCTGAGTGCCCTAAGGACGCTTCTAGTGATGCACACGACAGCCTCAAACAATGTCATAAGCTTACTCACACTTTTTTTTTTTTTTTTGAACCTGACTGTTGCTATAATAGGACGGACCCAATATAGCGGTCGAACTGCCACTTACTCACACGTGCAGGACGGTACTATATACTGACGAGGTTGGTGCAGGGTTTGGCGATATCTTAAATAGACAGTTAAACCAAAGCGTGTGCAATTATTGCCTACCTGGAACGACGTTAGCCCACTTGGCCAAATTGATCACGGCTGAGACGTTTGACAAAAACACCACTCTAATAGTGTTGCTTGGAAACAGCTTAAATGTTTCTAGACATGATTTAATTAAGTTTAGTGAGACTCTGATTAAGATATCTGAATCAGGTATAGGAAAAATTATTATAAGTGGATTTCCTTACATCTGTAATGTAGCCCAAAAAACGAATATGGAAATTTTCAATTTGAACTCTATTTTACATAAAATAAGTTTTTATAATCACCTCATATCTTATTTTGACCTAAATAAATTTATTAAAAGTGTACGTTTAACGCGAAATTCCATTCAGTTCAGTAAAAAGGACAAATCTATGTGTGCCAAATTATTGGCATTCAATACATTGGACCCAGTTATAAACTACTCTGCTGTTATAATCCCTACAAAAGGGCCGGGCTCCACAGAGGTGTCCACAAACATAAGTGCTGAAACACAGCCAGTGGTTTTAAACTGACATCATTGACGACGCCCGCGGCTGAGGCCGCGTCTGGCCGCAGTCGCGGTAGCCGAGACATTAGTAATATAAGTAACATTACTGTGATAAAGTCATCTAGTCAAATTAATATTGTTCACCAAAATATCCAAGGGTTTTCCGCTAAAGAACTAGAAATAGGACTATTTTTAGATTGTTTCGATATTCATGTACTTTGTATCACTGAGCATTGGCTTAAAGAACAAGAATTTATGTTTAATTTTAAGGTGCAACGTCACTGACGAATTCCATACAATTTTCGTTCGGACTAGACGTCTAATCTATCGCTGTCAGGAACTTGAAATTGTGATATTTAGATAATATATGACCCTCTTCTCCCGCAGTTTGAATAAATACACGCAAAAACCAGTAATATTCAAAATGTAGCCATTTGAAATTCGTAACATTTTACTCCGAGCCTTGTATGTGTGCGTGAGTTAGACACTGTCCGTGTAAATGACATGGCCGCGTCACAATGACAGCACGTTGCCCAAAACCTTCACTAGATGTCTTTAATATCAAACAAGATTAGTTAGATAGCGGAGTGAATAGTAGTAATTATACTCACCAGACGGTGACACCATCGTACAAACACATTTTAGTTTTTGATGAAAGAGATTGCTTTCATTTTATCTGGCTACGCTGCTCATTTCGGTAATGACGTAAGAGCAATGTCATTTGTTTTTGATAGACTGAATTTCAAGCAACAATGTATGAATTTCAATGCTTTGCTCTTTAGCCGTGATAGACCTACCTAAAGTCCACGGAACGATAATTATGCATGGGTCTGTACATTTTGCGTCTTATTAGAAAGGAGTAAGATCCAATATTGAAACGTAATTTGTGCTACCGGACGTATACATATATAGGTTTAGATCAAATGACATACATACATACATACATCCATACATTCACGCCTTTATTTCCAAAAGGGGTAGTCAGATCAGAGCACCTGAAACGTATGTTTCAGCCTCAATTTTAGCATTAATGTGGGTATAAAATATCGACAAAATGTGATATTGCAGTGATAGGTTGCTAGCCCATCGCCCACATCACACTTCAACCCTGCTCCCTTAGTCGACTTTTACGACACCCACGGGAAGAAAGGGGTGTTGTTGATGAAATGAACCGTTTGAATTTCCAACTTGCAGATTATAAGCAAGTTTCGATTGAGTAATATAATATAACAGACAATTATTAGGAGTGTAAGTACCTGATAAATTTAAACATTCGCTTTAGTCGGCTGCACATCGATTGACATTAAAATACCTACTGCAACCTATTTAGGAATCGACTGCTCAAATAGAATATTAGATTACCCCCAACATGTAAATTAACTAAGTAACAATTTTTCTTCTTTACAATGTTGTGAGGGTAGAATTATACACTCGTAGGCATTCTTCGGTGCAGGAACTGATGCCAGTTACGACCGGTGGTTAGGCAAAGTGGTTAGGCGACAACATAACAGTGCCGCAACCAGTTAGAAATATCCATTACCGGTATTTTTTTAAAGCCTAGTGATATCTTTTTAATACCAGTTTCAAACCGGTATTATTTCGATATTTACTTAGATATTATTTTGTTCTGAAGCGGGTCGACCTTGCCCTCCACGCCGAAGTCGAAGTATCGGTTACTTTTGTAACTTTTATGAAGCCGTATTTACGGTACCGAAAAAAATTGCATAAAATATAAAGCTGCAGCCAGCTATGTCTCGGAGAAAACCCATATATTTAATTTATTTTGTTATTATTAATATACTACATATAGGGAATGCAACGATCATCATGGAATCCCGAAATACCGGAATCCCCTACCGATTTTCCCAATATTCTAATACCAGAATTGAAAAGGACCAATGTCGAAGTACTACATTACCGGTATTATTATTATTTTTATCCTGCTAGTATTGTAAATGCGAAAGTTTAGATGCTTATATGCTATAACTCAATCACGCCTAAACTGTGCAACCTATTTGCCTGCCGAACCTCTTAAGGCCCATGGGCCTACTCATAGGACTTATTCTGTCGAAGGCATTTAAATTATATTCAACTGGAATAGAGCTGAATTTGTTTTGTTTCGGGCACTTTTCAAAATAAACAAAAGTCAACTCTATTTCCAACACAACGCGATGGCCATTCCAATGCCATTTTGTAATATATATACTGAGCCTTAGGAGGAGCTTAGATTAAAATATAGGACAATTTTTTATCTCGGGTTCATGCAGACGAAACCGTGAGTGGAATCTAGTTTTTAATAAAAAAAATATGAAATTGTCATGCATTTGTAAAAAAAAGGAACGCATAATCTAGTGTAGTTCAATTTATTTGTTAGTTATTGTCTGTCCTACGTAATTTTTCTACTGAAGAATAATCGCTTTTCCACTCTATTGATGCTGGTGGTAGGAGCACTATTTGAACTGTTAGAAGGTAAAATAGGCTTCCGCTAGAATGGGTAACTTCTATGAATGAACGTTGAACACCGTAAATGGGGAATGTAGAAAAAAAATGATTTATTGTTTTTTTTTTCTGGTAAGTTCGTTCTTTTTTTCTCAAAAAAACGTAGTTTTTAGGGTTGTTAACTGATAACACAACGTTACCTGACATAAAACTTTACTAAACCTTTGGTTGTAAACATGAATGTTAATAGTACATTACGTAACTAGGGCGGTGAATTCGTGAATGCCCCACATCGCAGGTGTTTGTGGCCCGAACCGAAGGTGAGGGCCATAAATATGCGCTCTGGGGCTTTACGAATTACCGCCCGTGTTGAGTACAAAATTTTACGTCTTCACCTGGCCACAATGCGAGTTGTACCGTACGCGCAGTGTGCAGTAAAACTCGCATTATGGCCAGATGTGACGTAAAAAAATATTATGCATATAGTCTTACTACTATCGGTTCAGGGAGGGCACTAATTCTATTGTATAGTTTCCAAATTCACAATGACTCCCTGAACAGATAAAAGCAGTGGTCGAAAACAGCCCCATAGGTATTTTTAAGTAAATAGGTTGGTTTTGCTGTGAGAGATGAGTGTTTAATTTGATATTAGGTAATATACCAATAGTTATGAATTTTTTGACAAAAAAATAAGCTGTAAAACTTCCAATAATGTAAATCCCAGTAATGCAGGAGATGAAACAAAATTTTGCGAATACTTACTAAAAAACTTATTATAATTGTAAATTAAATTGTTACAATTTAGTGTTATGTATTTGGTGAAAACACAAATGTATTGTTTACACTTTTAATTTCAGGCTTATTTTACAAGAAAAAGTGAACTTTATAGTGCGTTTTTTAGCATTACAAAGAAGGATAAAGCACAAAGCACGAGGTCTCTTATATAAGACACTTTATGCCACACAGCTGTCAAAGTATCTCAAACCGCCATTAAAAAAGACTAAGATCATTGTTGTCGACCCTAAAATGATACAAGTGTTTTTATTATTTATATCTAAATAATACTTACACAATAGATTTATTTTGAATGTATTTATTATTTAACTTTGTTCGTATTTTTCGCTATCGAAATTGTCAAAATTGACAATCGTATCACGTTCTTTTTCTAGTTTTCTTGCTAATCAACAAATTATTGGATTCAGATCACGAGATTATTAAACGAGTATCTATTTGTTAATTAATATTAAGATTTTATTTTTCGCTGTGTGTGCGATGGAGCTACCAGAGGCAGGCTCAAGTGGCTTGCAAAAAAGAAAGACTCGTTCTCTCCCGAACGTTTAGCCTTCAACAAAAGCAAAGAGACAGAAACAAAGTCCATTAACAACAATCGAGAAACGTTGGTGTTCAACATTTTCAAGTTGGTGTGTGAACTTTGCAGCAAGAATGAATTATCGTGTAACAAACCATGTCTGTTCAATATTTATCCCAAGCAGAAAAGGTTGACAACGACTTCTTCTTCGTTTAGCGTATTTCTAATCCTAAAAAAACGCACTATAATGTGCAACCAAATGTTCATAGGTATTATTATCGAAGTCCCGGTAATACCGGTATTGAGGTCCAATATCACAATTCAATACTACCAGGATTGAGGATCATCTGATATTGAAGGTATATATCTATTTCGTTTTTGACGATTATAATAATGACTTCATGTAAATTGGCATAATAAATAATATATCAGTTTATATGACGTTCCACTGCTAGGCACAGACCTTCTCTCATGGACGAGAATGAAATGAAAAAAACAACGGTATCATAATTATACCGGTTTGGAAAAGGAATTATAAAAGTTTCAGTACAATTAAAAATAAATACCGGTATCCGATATGTATTTCTACACGGTTCCGGATCCGGTACCGTTACGTTGGCGACGCGGCTAACCTTTACAATATAACGCTATTGTAATGGAATACCGATTCCATACCGGTATAACCGTAACCGAAATCAGTCCATGCTCGTAAGTCTGCCTTTAAAAACATAATTGCTGGCCAATTGTTAAAAACTGAATCGAAAACAATATCCATATACTTAATTGAACGAGCGAGCGAGACGAACGAAGATTTTCATTTCAGCCAGGCAATTATTCCAGATTTCCAGATTCGCGTTTAAAAGATCTTTACGCAAGTTGTTTGCTAGCAGAGCTGTAAATTCTTAGTGTTTCTGTTCTCTATTTTCGTCTGTATATAATGAAGGTATTTACATGTATTTTATTTATTTATTGTCTATTGTCGTTGTTTATTGTGTATGTATAACCACTGTGTGTATAAACACACAACCAAATAGTGGGCGGTGCAACTACAGATATAAATCTGTAGTTGCACCGCCCACAATTTGTCTGCTTTGCCCAAATGTTGACTGGTAGAGAATGCTTACGGCTTTAAGTCCACCTTTTGTACGATAAGTTGTTCTTTTGTTCAATAAAGACATCACCAGTGAATTATTTTTTATAATCGGATAAGTGGTTTCGGAGCTTATACCGTACATACAAACATACAAAAAAATAACACTTTGCAATAATCGTTCCGGTAGCATAGTGCTTCAGGCATGCGACTGTCAAACGGCGGTCGTGGGTTCTACAGATAAGTTTCATCTCATATTTACCTAAACAAGACATTCAATAATTTTGTAAGCAAATGCCCATAACCCAACCATTGAAGATTAGTAATGAATGAGTGAAAGCATCATAAACATATAGAAACGTAAACGCGTGAAAAAGTTGAATTCGATTTTTGAATTTTGACGTTCATCGAAAACAGTACCATATTGTCAAATGATATATTTCTCTCTTTCTGACGCGGTCTAGGTCCGGATTCGAGAGACTGGCCACTAAGAGTTTTGATATACAAACTCGCCTGTTATTCACAAAGCTTACTAAATTCGTCCGTCCGGTAACGCAAAATTGTTACCAACTTTGAGGTCATTATTTTAGACGCGAGTCACGGGCGAATACAAAACATTTTGTGAATAATACGTAGCCTCTCTGATTGTAATTATGTAGTACCGCAACTGCGGGTGAATATGGATATAACAAATCAAAGTACTAATATACTTACTAAGTATATGTACCTTATTCCTTACAATGTTAGATTTTTGTAAGGAAAAATACCTCTTTTATCTTCCTTTATAAATATTGTACTTACTAGTGTTATTTCGATTATTTAATGTGTTTCAAATAGAACAATGTAAATGTTTTTGTTTATCAAAATGGTTTTCATGACGCGAATGACTTGAAGATTTACGCACGATTTGTCTAATCTCATATGGAATAAGGTATAGAATAGATAATGGTCGTACTTTGATTTTTCAACAGTAAACCTACGGATACACATGAATCATGATTTTCTAATTAAATGAAAGGCGTAATATCTTTTCAAATGATATACCTATCCAAATTAGTATTTATGTCGTATGTATCATGTAAGAATAGGTCTGCCATAAATATAGTAGGGTTTTTTGTGGATCATATAGATACAATCATGCTTATCAAGAAATTATAAACATGTTTAAGTTAAAAAAAAATATTTTTGCACATTATAAGTAAATCTAAGTTAGTTGAGACGGCCATATTGGTTTAGAAATCCAAAAAAAAAACAAAAAAGAAGTATGTCCGTCGGGATTTGAACCCGGTTCAAGGATGGCGTTACAGACAGATTTAAGCAAAAGAGACGCGTACTGCGCTACCGCATGACATTAAGTAATGAGTAAAAAAGTCAGCTGCATTCATATTGCATTCTTGAGTGCCTGCCACAAGTACATTTAGTTTCACTATTTCCTAATAGCGGCGCTACTATAGATTTAGTTTTGCGCCCTCTAGTTTGATTTATGCAAGATGTTTGACAATGACTGACTCCGAAGTGACATTTAGCTACGTTAGTCTGCGTAAATTCACGGAAAAGCAGTTTTATGCATATTTTCGGACTACATTTTAAAAATAAACACTGTTTAGTGCAGATTGATTGCGATTCATACGTAGCAAGCTTTTCGGCTTCCGCAGTTTGAAACACATGTTGGTACTCGTCACGGTTTTGCGTAAAACGATGCGCAACCATCGAAATTATATATCGCGACATCTGTTAGCAACAGCTCGACAGGAACCAGTGACGTTGAACCTTAAGAACCATAGTTTTATAAGCTCATTTAGTCGCATGACTTGTGCCCGCGGGGGCTCTTTGATAATAGTTAATAATTGTTTAAAAAGTAAAGAGCGTAAGGACATTGTAAAGCTATCTGTTGAACGGGTTATTGAGCTGTCATGTGCAGAGCTTGAACGGTTTACTATTATTAGTGTTTAACGCCCACCGTCCGCAGACTTCAGTATCTTTGAGTCTGTCATGGAGGATGTGCTTAGAAAAGTCTGTAACAGCTCTAAGTGTATTATTGTATGCGGAGACTTTAACGTAAATTTAATGGAGTCATCAGCCATGTCAAATGGTATCATTAATTTATTTAAGTCATTCAATCTGATAAATTTGTTCTCACAGCCAACTAGAATTACTACGACCAGTGCCACCTGTATTGACAACATTTTTAGTAGCCAAGTTCCTGTTCAAAAGTGCATTTTAAATAAGTTGAGCTCTGATCACTGTGGTCAACTAGCATCCTTCCATGGAAAAGTCGCTAATCCACAAAAAAAAAATAGTTTGTAGACTAATTACTGCGGACCGCTTAACCCAATTTAATAACGGACTAAGTAGCTGTCTTAATGCACTGCCTTTTGCGCAAGATGACCCAAATGAAATGTATTCTTCTCTCTTTAACTGCATAGAAAATGAGTTCTCTTCCATTTTTGAAATAAAAGTAATCTGGGGAAAAGAAAGGACAGTCTTTAATGACTGGGCAACACCCGGTATTTATAAAAGCAGGAACCATATGTACGAACTATATGGCATGAGGAGTGTAAATAAGGATCCTCAATTTTTAGATTATGTTCGCAACTACTCAAAAACATTTAAGCAAGTCTGTAAAGTTGCAAAGTCTATATTTATTTCTAAGAAAATTAAAGGCTCTGTTGATAAGGTAAAAACGGTATGCAAAATTATTAACAGTGAAACTGGAAGAATAAAAAAGAGAGAGCCTCATGAAACCCTAAAAATCGGGGACAATATCATTAACACTGACCTAGAAATAGCACAGGAATTTGAAACATTCTTCACAAATATTCCCTTAGAAACGACGAGAGCCTTAAATTCGTCTCCTGACTTATCCGAATCACTTTTAAGAAGCTGTTTACATAAAAGTGACATTAAATTTAAATTTATTCATGTTACTCCAAGTCAAATAATTAAGTTGTTTAATTTATTACATTTTAAAAAAACTGATCTTTGGGGCCTTTCCGTTAAGGTTCTGAAATCAGTGATTGTCATAATTGCACCATATCTAGCTGTGATATTTAACGCGTGCGTTGATGATGGAATATTCCCAGACTGGATGAAACTTAGCAAAATTATACCATTATTCAAGTCGGGGTCAAGAACAGACCCCACTAATTTTAGACCGATCTCCATACTTCCTGTACTAAGTAAAATTTTTGAAAATATATTATTGGAACAACTCTTGTCCCATTTTAACTTAAATAAACTGCTTCACGAAAATCAATTTGGGTTCACTAAAGGCCGATCTACAACAGATGCTGGAGTAACACTATTACGAGCAATCTTTAATGCATGGGAAATGTCAATGGATGCCTTTGGCATTTTTTGTGATCTATCAAAGGCGTTTGATTGTGTACATCATGGTATATTAATCCGAAAGCTGAGTTTCTACGGGGTAAAGAACAATGCTCTATCTCTTATCACTTCTTACTTATCTAATAGAAAGCAACAAGTCGAGGTAAACAGAGTACAATCATCTGGCTCTAACGTAACTATAGGGGTCCCTCAAGGCTCGATTCTCGGCCCGTTCTTATTCCTAGTTTATATTAATGATTTGCCCTACCATATAAGCAAAAAACATGACATCATTCTATTTGCCGATGACACATCATTAATTTTTAAATTGAACCGTAAGCAAAACAATGTTGACGAGGTGAATGCCGTATTAAGCTCAGTTGCTAACTGGTTCACAGCCAACAACCTACTTTTGAACAGCAAAAAAACTAAATGTATCAAATTCACGCTTCCTAATGTTAAGGTCTCTTGAATTCACCCATAGTACGGTTTTTCTAGGTGTAACCATAGATCATAAACTGCAATGGGGTCCACATATAGTCAAGTTGGCGAATAGGCTTAGTTCGGCAGCATACGCGGTCAAACGAATGAGGCAACTCACCGATGTTGAGACGGCCAGACTTGTATACTTTTCCTACTTCCATAGTGTAATGTCATATGGCATAATACTCTGGGGAAAAGCTGCAGACATTGAATCCATATTTATCCTACAAAAGAGGGCAATAAGATCAATTTATCAGTTAGGATCTCGTGTATCCCTAAGAGAAAAGTTCAAGCACATTAACATTCTCACAGTTGCATCCCAGTACATACTTGAAAATATTATGTATGTCAAAAGAAATCAGCACTTGTTTAAATTTAATCACGAAGTGCACTCTTTTAATACAAGAGGTAAGGACAAACTTGCTGTGCCTCGGTTCCGTCTACATAAAGTGAATTCGTCTTTTATGGGAAATGGTGTACGCTTCTACAACAAAATCCCTAAAGATATTTTGATTCTATCGCTCACTAAATTTAAGAAAATTGTAAAAGACTGCTTAGTGTGTAAGGCATATTATAGTGTTAAGGAATTCGTGGAAGACAATAACTTCTTTTAAGGCAATTTATTCTTCTTTATTATTTTTAAGTGACATTTTATTTATTTGACCCACTGATCTGATTTAATATGATTTGACTTAATTAATTTTGATGTAAACTGTGTTCTATGATTTTGTATGTACTTGTCAACTGTAAAATTTTAATATGTATTTTAAATTTTCCATATGTAATCAATTTTAATTATCTTTTGTTGCATTGTGTATACATGTATTGTGACGTTTCTTAAGCACTCTTTGAGTCTATTTGAAATAAAATATTTTGATTTGATTTGATTTGATTTGATTTGACGGCTTTTCTTTTCGGTGCGTTGATGTTTTTTTTTTAATTTTGACTCACGACGGCGCCGTCGGATTCATTTTAGTTCAGTAAAGGTGCGAATTTATTTTAGTCTCTTTATAGTTGTATAATGTTGAGTTGGGACCTCCATAGTAAAACGTATGTGATTTAAGTTAGGTCTACGAAGTCTTAACTCAAACATTAAAGACGACGAGTGTATGTATAAAATGTGTTGTAATAATGGCCAGGCAGCGGTGGTGGCAGTGGTGAAGCCGGCCGCGGCCGCGGTGGCGGTGGCGGCCGCGCCCGCCGCGCTGGCGCCGCCCGACGCGCCGCCGCGCGCGCACAGCCCGCTGCAACAAGGTATACTCGACATTACCAGGCAGCGGTGGTGGCGGTGGTGAAGCCTGCCGCGGCCGCGGTGGCGGTGGCGGCCGCGCCCGCCGCGCTGGCGCCGCCCGACGCGCCGCCGCGCGCGCACAGCCCGCTGCAACAAGGTATACTCGACATTACCAGGCAGCGGTGGTGGCGGTGGTGAAGCCTGCCGCGGCCGCGGTGGCGGTGGCGGCCGCGCCCGCCGCGCTGGCGCCGCCCGACGCGCCGCCGCGCGCGCACAGCCCGCTGCAACAAGGTATACTCGACATTACCAGGCAGCGGTGGTGGCGGTGGTGAAGCCTGCCGCGGCCGCGGTGGCGGTGGCGGCCGCGCCCGCCGCGCTGGCGCCGCCCGACGCGCCGCCGCGCGCGCACAGCCCGCTGCAACAAGGTATACTCGACATTACCAGGCAGCGGTGGTGGCGGTGGTGAAGCCTGCCGCGGCCGCGGTGGCGGTGGCGGCCGCGCCCGCCGCGCTGGCGCCGCCCGACGCGCCGCCGCGCGCGCACAGCCCGCTGCAACAAGGTATACTCGACATTACCAGGCAGCGGTGGTGGCGGTGGTGAAGCCTGCCGCGGCCGCGGTGGCGGTGGCGGCCGCGCCCGCCGCGCTGGCGCCGCCCGACGCGCCGCCGCGCGCGCACAGCCCGCTGCAACAAGGTATACTCGACATTACCAGGCAGCGGTGGTGGCGGTGGTGAAGCCTGCCGCGGCCGCGGTGGCGGTGGCGGCCGCGCCCGCCGCGCTGGCGCCGCCCGACGCGCCGCCGCGCGCGCACAGCCCGCTGCAACAAGGTATACTCGACATTACCAGGCAGCGGTGGTGGCGGTGGTGAAGCCTGCCGCGGCCGCGGTGGCGGTGGCGGCCGCGCCCGCCGCGCTGGCGCCGCCCGACGCGCCGCCGCGCGCGCACAGCCCGCTGCAACAAGGTATACTCGACATTACCAGGCAGCGGTGGTGGCGGTGGTGAAGCCTGCCGCGGCCGCGGTGGCGGTGGCGGCCGCGCCCGCCGCGCTGGCGCCGCCCGACGCGCCGCCGCGCGCGCACAGCCCGCTGCAACAAGGTATACTCGACATTACCAGGCAGCGGTGGTGGCGGTGGTGAAGCCTGCCGCGGCCGCGGTGGCGGTGGCGGCCGCGCCCGCCGCGCTGGCGCCGCCCGACGCGCCGCCGCGCGCGCACAGCCCGCTGCAACAAGGTATACTCGACATTACCAGGCAGCGGTGGTGGCGGTGGTGAAGCCTGCCGCGGCCGCGGTGGCGGTGGCGGCCGCGCCCGCCGCGCTGGCGCCGCCCGACGCGCCGCCGCGCGCGCACAGCCCGCTGCAACAAGGTATACTCGACATTACCAGGCAGCGGTGGTGGCGGTGGTGAAGCCTGCCGCGGCCGCGGTGGCGGTGGCGGCCGCGCCCGCCGCGCTGGCGCCGCCCGACGCGCCGCCGCGCGCGCACAGCCCGCTGCAACAAGGTATACTCGACATTACCAGGCAGCGGTGGTGGCGGTGGTGAAGCCTGCCGCGGCCGCGGTGGCGGTGGCGGCCGCGCCCGCCGCGCTGGCGCCGCCCGACGCGCCGCCGCGCGCGCACAGCCCGCTGCAACAAGGTATACTCGACATTACCAGGCAGCGGTGGTGGCGGTGGTGAAGCCTGCCGCGGCCGCGGTGGCGGTGGCGGCCGCGCCCGCCGCGCTGGCGCCGCCCGACGCGCCGCCGCGCGCGCACAGCCCGCTGCAACAAGGTATACTCGACATTACCAGGCAGCGGTGGTGGCGGTGGTGAAGCCTGCCGCGGCCGCGGTGGCGGTGGCGGCCGCGCCCGCCGCGCTGGCGCCGCCCGACGCGCCGCCGCGCGCGCACAGCCCGCTGCAACAAGGTATACTCGACATTACCAGGCAGCGGTGGTGGCGGTGGTGAAGCCTGCCGCGGCCGCGGTGGCGGTAGCGGCCGCGCCCGCCGCGCTGGCGCCGCCCGACGCGCCGCCGCGCGCGCACAGCCCGCTGCAACAAGGTATACTCGACATTACCAGGCAGCGGTGGTGGCGGTGGTGAAGCCTGCCGCGGCCGCGGTGGCGGTGGCGGCCGCGCCCGCCGCGCTGGCGCCGCCCGACGCGCCGCCGCGCGCGCACAGCCCGCTGCAACAAGGTATACTCGACATTACCAGGCAGCGGTGGTGGCGGTGGTGAAGCCTGCCGCGGCCGCGGTGGCGGTGGCGGCCGCGCCCGCCGCGCTGGCGCCGCCCGACGCGCCGCCGCGCGCGCACAGCCCGCTGCAACAAGGTATACTCGACATTACCAGGCAGCGGTGGTGGCGGTGGTGAAGCCTGCCGCGGCCGCGGTGGCGGTGGCGGCCGCGCCCGCCGCGCTGGCGCCGCCCGACGCGCCGCCGCGCGCGCACAGCCCGCTGCAACAAGGTATACTCGACATTACCAGGCAGCGGTGGTGGCGGTGGTGAAGCCTGCCGCGGCCGCGGTGGCGGTGGCGGCCGCGCCCGCCGCGCTGGCGCCGCCCGACGCGCCGCCGCGCGCGCACAGCCCGCTGCAACAAGGTATACTCGACATTACCAGGCAGCGGTGGTGGCGGTGGTGAAGCCTGCCGCGGCCGCGGTGGCGGTGGCGGCCGCGCCCGCCGCGCTGGCGCCGCCCGACGCGCCGCCGCGCGCGCACAGCCCGCTGCAACAAGGTATACTCGACATTACCAGGCAGCGGTGGTGGCGGTGGTGAAGCCTGCCGCGGCCGCGGTGGCGGTGGCGGCCGCGCCCGCCGCGCTGGCGCCGCCCGACGCGCCGCCGCGCGCGCACAGCCCGCTGCAACAAGGTATACTCGACATTACCAGGCAGCGGTGGTAGCGGTGGTGAAGCCTGCCGCGGCCGCGGTGGCGGTGGCGGCCGCGCCCGCCGCGCTGGCGCCGCCCGACGCGCCGCCGCGCGCGCACAGCCCGCTGCAACAAGGTATACTCGACATTACCAGGCAGCGGTGGTGGCGGTGGTGAAGCCTGCCGCGGCCGCGGTGGCGGTGGCGGCCGCGCCCGCCGCGCTGGCGCCGCCCGACGCGCCGCCGCGCGCGCACAGCCCGCTGCAACAAGGTACCTACACTCATGAACATCAGCCACACTAGCTACTTCTCGCCGCCGCAGTGTTCAGCTGGGAACACATTATCGGACGCGGCTGACGGACGGCTGATAAATGTGCACAGTCGAACGGGACCCAGCGCGCCATATTCCTGTCGGACGTCCGAACGCTCAAGGTTACGTCCACGGCTTACCTCCGATAGTTTGCACACTAGGCATGATGACACATTTTGAAACACTGTTCTATAATGTTTAGAAACATTGATTATGTACAACAAATAAGATTTTTCAAGAAAATATTACAGTTAAGTAGGAAAAAAAATCATTTTAGTTTTTACATTTCAAATTGGCGCTAAAACGCTTGTCAGTGTCATGGCGTCCCGCGTGACGTCACGTTTGTATAAACAAAACGCAAACCTTTTTGCTACCTAGATGCTCAAAGTCTTGCGCGGCCGTGCGAGCGAGAAAGCGGAGACAATGATATATGAAGACCTGTCAAATAACAGGGTTCTATCCCTGTCTTACTAGTCGTTCAGTACATAAGTTTTCTCTGTAATCTGTGGTAATGGCCGTTATGGGTATTTCTTTATACGAGTGTGACGTCATGCGCTCTGATTGGTGATTAACATATCATGGCGGGCGTCCATATTTTTCGGTTTAATTTTATCAAATACATATATATAAATAGTGACCGGATATCCGTTGTATCTCTAATCGCGACGCTCTACAAAACGGTTACTTGCCTTTGAGTCACACCCGAACAACCAACAAAACAGGGAGCCAGACAAGCGACATGACGAATAACGTTGCCACACTGTCTCTGTCTCCTTTCCTCGCTATTCCCCACGTCACCCGACGAGTGTGTGCCAGGGGTAATGATTTTACGCATCCCGCCTGCCACGGGGAGAAGGCAGGGCAGGTATGACGGACTAACCGCGGCAGAAGCCTTGGACTACCGTCTAAAAACCCAACGAGTGCCAGCTCCGTCTTAAGGGAGGGGCGCCGCGGGATCGCTTTAAGCATTCGACCGCGTAATAGTCTTCACCCCTACGAAACTGTCATTATTTTAACATCCTATTTTTAACGGTACGAGGGCTATTCTGAAAATTTTTAGTTAAACAAAAACTATAAGGAATACAATAAAACTTTAATTACAATTTTTCAAAGTATTCCCCTGCTACATTTATGCACTTATGCATTCGACTGAACCAACTTTCAAAACAGGAAAAAAACTGTTCTTGCGGAAGGTCAAAAAAAAGTCGCCTGAATTCGTCTACTGCTTCATCCGCCGTCGAAAATCGTCGCCCACGTAATGATTTTTTTAACGTGGGGAACAGAAAAAAATCACACGGAGCCAGGTCAGGGCTGTACGCAGGGTGTGGTAGCAGTTGCACTCCTGATTTGCTAAAAAAATCCATGGTTCTGGCAGCCGTGTGAGCCGGAGCATTATCTTGATGAAAAATTATGCCCCGGGTTCCAGTACTTGGACGGCTGACGTTCAGCTCCTGGAAGGCCTGTGGCAAGCAAACTTCACTGTACCATTGGCTGGTAACTGTTTTATGATCTTCAAGTGGAATTACGGCTACCGGTCCACTACGTCGAAAAAAAAACAGCAACCATTTTTCTGTTGACGCTTCGGCCGCGAACTTCTTTAGTAGGTAAATCATCTTCTTCAAAGACCCATTGCGTGGATTGCTGTTTTGTAAATGGGTCGTAGCTATATATCCAAGATTCGTCGGATGTCACAATGCAGCTCACTTGTTGTGAATCGCCTTTATCGAATTTTTTTAGCATAAATTTGCACCAATCGACACGTCTATCTTTTTGCTCCTGCGTGAGAAAATGTGGTATCCATCGAGACGAAACCTTCCGAACTTGAAGGTGGTCATGCAAAATGGTAGAAACTGCCTGGGATCCAATCTTCAGTTCATCCTGAATCTCTCGGTGGGTAATGTTTCGAGATTCCTTGATTAGCCACTCTACCTTGATAACATTTTCTGGAGTGACTGCCGTTGGCGGTCGCCCCGGTCTAGGCTCATCTTTGACGTCGCTCCGCCCACGCTTAAATTCACGGAACCAGTAACTGACAGTGGCAAGAGATGGGGATAATGCCCCAAAAACACTAGTTAAATTTTCACGAGAATCCTTGTAAGTTAGCCCTCGTTTATAATCATAATATATCATAGCACGAAATGCTTCCCGCGTTAGCTCCATTTTTGCGAGCAAAAAGTGGCAGACATGTTTTTTTTCTGATTTCATAAAAAAATAACGGAATGTCACTGGCCAGTGACATTTACACGAAAAAGTTTGTAATGAAATTTGCCTTTGAGCTACAGTAAAATTATATGAATACGATTAATAGTACGCTGTTGACTAACTATTTTCGGAACAGCCCTCGTACTACCGGGTAGTATCCTAGTATGTCGCGGCGTCTGTTCATATGTACACAATCGGCAAATACGAAAAGCGCACCGCGCACTAGTTAATAAGTTAATAACCTAACCCAAATGTTTATTGCAGGTCAACCGCTATCGTATCCATGGAGTTCTGGCATCCAAATGAAGCAGACTACACCCAAATCGGAACGGGTAAATTAGCTTTTCATATTTTAAAAATCGCAATGTAAATTCTTCGCAATGGATATTTACCAAACTCCATTCGATAAAAGCAATGTAAAGTTATTATGTCGCTAAAGACGGCTTGCGCAAACTTACGATTACAGACCGATCAACATTTAATATGTTGCTTGCAGTTGTCATTCCATAGAAATTTGATACATTCAGATTTGAATGGCCACCGCTTACGAAGCTACTTTTTTAATTCATTCATTGGCATGTAACATTTACGCAATGTGCCAATAGATCTTATAAAATAATCGATTGTAATTTCATCGTTATCAATTAAAAACGAACATATTTCAAGTTTTAACTTTAAAAACGTTATTTGAAATTATATGAATTTTTCGTAGTATTTAAAATTAGTAATAACAGTTAAGAAAATTTGTTAAAACTTGTTAAATAATTTTAACAGCATTTCTTTTAAATTTCTTCATAGTCGGTGTGAAAAATAGTATGTCACTCGGTATCAAAATTCGTCTCGGGTGTTAACACTTGAATATCTCACTACGCCCAGGTCCCAACGTTAGAATCACCTACTCAGGATTCAATATACCGCCCTCGCCGTTAATATTCTATTTCGCTCCCTTGTGACACAATAGTTATTTGTGTCACAAGGGAGCAAAATAGTATATTTACGGCGAGGGCGGTGTATTGAATCCTGAACGTAGCGAGGGATCCTACAATAGAATCCTGAGCGTAGCGAGGGATTCTAACGTAGGATCCTGAGCGTAGTGAGGGATACAAGTGTTTACGCCCGAGACGAAAATAATTTTGCTACCGAGTGACACATACTATTTTTCACACCGACTATGAGGAAATTTAAAAAAAGCTATTGTTAAAATACAATATATCTAAATTATCTTAATTTTTATTACAATTTTTTAAATATTACGAAATATTTATAAATTTTTATACTGCAACATTGTTATAGTTAAAACTTGAAATATGTTCGTTTTGAATCGACTTCTATGAAATTACAATCGATTATTTTATTAACATCTGTGTTCAATTGGCACATTGCGTACAAATGTTCCAATGCCAATGTATAAATTAAAAAAGTAGCTTGAACAGAAAAGTAGCGATTTGGTCCCTCTCGTCGTGGAGCAAAACTTACTTTTCCGAATGAAAGGTGTGAAAACAACTATTTCCTCACAGAGCAAAGACAAACCGAAAGGCGAGAAGTCAATATCGACGGGCGTGAGTCTCATGAAGCGCTTGGCGGCCATGAAGAAGTGCAAGTCGCCGCCGCCGGCCGGGTACAGCATGGACAACCCCGTGTTCGAGGACGCGGCCGCGTGCTCGCTCGCACCCGCGCAGCCGCACCACGTCAGGTGAGACGGAACATTATGACTCGACATTTCATATGCCCCGGCCACACTGACGAGAAATGCCATTAATTATCGCGATAATCGTAGTGTGGCCGTACGGTTAAAGTCCATTATCGCGATAATTTATGGCGTTTCTTTTTAGTGTGGCCCGGGCCTTACAGGGACACAGATGTGGAACCTGTGGATCCGTTTCTAAAAGAGCATTTCTATAGAGCAGTTAGTACAGTCGGCAGGAAAAGTAGCTACGCGGATCAAGTGCTCAAATGACCTACAAGTACACACGACTCTAATGTCAAAAGAATAGGGACTGTCTAGATAATTTTGAACGTGTTATTTCGCGTAGCTACTTCTGCTGCTGCCTGTATATAGTTAACACGTCAATTATGTTAACTTTTACTATTCCTTTTTCTTACCATTTTATTTATTTATTTACATGAATTTAATTCATAGTTTGGGTAATAACGGTTCTCTTCTCCTGCAAACTCAAACACACAAAATGATCTTTATACAAGTAGACCAGTTAGAAACATAATCATAAGCTAATTTCTTAGAGCAATTTTTAAACAAAAAATGAAAAATATAAAAAGTAAAAAAATTATAAACAATACTAGTCTAGACTGTTTCTAGAAATCAATCTAATGTCAAAAATTACCTTATACTTCTCCTGTCACAGGTATATGTATCACTAGGAGGGTCACTAGGAGATCCCAAAATTTGTATATTTTATCTAATTTACATACATACATAAGTAAATTCACGCCTTTATTCCCGAAAGGGATAGGCAGAGCACATGAAACGTATGTTCCAGTGCCACTTTTAGCATAAATGTGGGTATTTGATCGACAAATGTGATATTGCAGTGATAGATTGCTAGCCTATCGCCCTCAACACACTTCAACCCCGTATCTAATTTGCTAAACGAATATAAACTAAACGAATATACTTGCTTAATTCTAAATAATCTCAAACCATTGCCTTATAAGTATAAAAAAGCTTGGTCACAAAAAAAGAACAATGAAAGATTACTTCATTGACGTGCTAACGATGTACTAATTGTTCTAGAAATGCTTTTAAATACAAGTGTTGCAATTAGACCCCATTCACTCCATTAGTGGGCTTTCTCATCGTCCCCGGCATTTTGTGCATTATGTTGGTAGCATGTGTTTGTGCTAATATGTATGTTGGTGTGCAACTCGATTTTTCACCCCTTTTATAAAACAAGTTCTTTATTAAGTTTGTGAATAAAGTAATTTCTCAAAAGCATCTATTTACCATTAGGATATTCGGCCAAAAATCGAGTGGCACCATTTTAATGTGATAGGTCAATGCACCCACCGTGGGAAGCTTTTCAACTAAAGTAATCGTAAATCAAGATAGACGCTGTAAATGAATACATTTATAATGTTAATTGAATCTCCATTATAACAATTTTCCTACTTAAATTCCATCAAATCTACTAAGAAATGTCACTGTCACAGTGAAAACTACCATTGTCAGTATGACGTTCCAGGTGTAACGAACCTTATTATGATAATACGAGTTACAATCGTCAGAATTGATGTAACAACCATCGGATATTTCATTTATTTATCAACTTTTGAATAACTGAATATTAATTAAATTAAGATAAATAAATATCGCGGTAAACCAATGCAGAGTATTAGGCTTTCCAAATTATGGTTCTGTATTTTTGAAGCGTCTATCTTGATTTTTTTGTATGTGGAACTAATCCAGCACTGTCAGTGTTTCCGTCACCTTCGTTTTGTTTTCACGTGCTCGTAACCACGACAAGTGGAGGTTATCGCAAGTTTTGGGATATAACATTAAAAAAGTATGGATAATTGAAAATAATCGTCAGTCAGTGTCTTCCTTATGAGTTTACACATAAACCTACATATTCATTGCCACAATGTGAATCTAAACTCAGATATACGAGAGTTGAGAGACATAATGCTAGAAAAAAAAATCTAACAGCTAATACTAGGAGCTTAGTTGCCAGAAACATATTGAAACGACACTCTTTTGAGTTTTTAACTTTTGATTGATATTAAACCAAGCAGTTTTTCAAATTAGGTACATTCATACCATCATACCCGAGCCTATTTAACTATCCGATAAATTGATCTCGAATGCCTAAGCTTGCTAAAATCTCCTCAGCTAGCTAGGCTTAGTGAACCAGCAATAAAACTCGAAAGTACTGCGAAGCTACTCTCTCCACATATTCCGATAGCTTTATTGGCTTAAGCCAGGTTTTTTAAAATCAATAATGGCAAATAATTATGCTTTTATTTACTTGAGCATAAATAAATAAAGAGGTGATTTTGTATCCAGTCTCATTGATAACTCATAATGGTAAAGACACACAAAATAGCATGCCTTCTTCGAATAACGCAGGCTATCACAGTTCAAATAACAACCCGACTACGAAAAAGTAACTAATAACAAAAGGTTTTTGTTTCATATAAAACGTAGCCTATGTGAGTCGGAACATAATTTCGAATCGATTGAAACCTCATTTATCAAAATCGCTTCGGTATCTTAAACGCTACGGTTGAACACGCGTAAATACAAATATATTAGTACAAACGCCAACACAGTTGCCTGACCATCCTGTATTTATATTGAACCTTATTACAATGACTATAAAGTGCATGGATGGTCTGTGTGTTGGCGATGGTACTGTATTGTCTATCCTCGAAATCCCGGGAGTTTGATGAAATTTTGTACAAATGTTCGTTGGAAGCCCTGTTTTCGTCTCCCAAAAGTTTCCGGGTCAGGCCCTCGTAGAACGGCCGCCATATTGGAAAATGTACTCCATTCGTAAGAAATTCAGGTTTTGCTCGAAAACAACGTCCTCTTTGAAAACACGGTCTAGCTAGAGCAACGTTAAAGCTGAATAAATTTTGCACAACCTTGACGAAAAAACGTGTCTCATGAGATTTTTCCTCAATTTCCGGGAAGATTCTCCGAATTTGAAGCTCGGGAGAATTTCAAATTCATTTTGATTTACACAATAATATATGAACCTCATTAATAATTAACATTTTACCCGACTACGGCTAAACCCAAAAGATTGGTAATAGATTAAATCGACAGTTTGCTACCACCCCATGTCAAGATGCTCGATGAAGTGCAACAAATGAGGTGCGGGATAGATTTTTCTCAATGCTGACAATATGTTGGCGCATCAAGTTAAAAAAAAGATATGGCTTGCGTGAGTGGACTTGAAATCTCTTCAAGCTCTTAAATTATCGGGCGAATTTCAATAAACATGACATCAGTAGATGGGTCGAACATTAAAATCGCAAGCTAACGGCTAGTTGTGTTTTTTTATATGTTGTTAGAACCACTATATATCTGTGCAGGACGACCTAGTTTTAAGTATAAAAGTCAGAAAATGTACCTGTAAACGTTAAATAAATAATTCACAAACTGAGTTTCAATTTACAAGCGTCGCTTATAGGAAAAGGTTAACAATAATGAATAAAGTCAATAAGAATAGGAAAATCCTATTAGCGACCCATAGTAATACCGAATAAGAGTCTATGTAAACATGTATAAGAAATAAAGGTAAATAAGACACTAATAGTACATTGTGATACAAGTGAGGTATGTTAATAATTACATCAGAGGTGAAATTGTTCACGCGAACCGCAGGTGAGCGTGATAAGGAAGCCGAGGATGTAATTATCAAAGCTCACGTGTATCATACGACGTTTTTCAACACATTTTGCGAGGAAAAAATCATTTTTATAATATGAAAATGTTATAGCCCTGCCAAATTATTTTCTTTACATTAATTAAATTATTAAGATGACAACAGGGTTTTACTCACAATTGCACATCGCCAAGAATTTCCAGTGGCGTCCATTCTATTTATCACTTTTCTAGTCACAACGAGTCATCATTTTTGATAATAACCAAACACGTATAAACTAATTTTACAAATATTTCTGAAATAACCTTTAATTTTTTTTCGTGAAGTTTGCCCGGTGTGGGCACAGAAATCTCTAAACAGCCAATACAAAATAAAATTATATTTTCGTTTTAAAATGTTATCTGTATTTAATTCATGTAAAATGTTATCAAAAGTGAATAGTTTTACTAAATTAAACGTTTCTATATCATATACAAAAAGAAATAGTCAATTAATTAACAAAAAGGATTTAATTTGTTTAGTCGAGTAAGAATCCATCTGCCTAGAATTAAAAAAAAAGCTGTACACTCTGTACAACCCGGTTAATTTAAGAATGCACCGTGTTCATGCATATATCTTGCTGCAAGGTGCCAACGTGACTTAATCGGGATATAACCATAACACACAACTGTTGTAATGTTATAAAACACGCGTATTTAATATCCAGGATTATGAGCCTAAAAGCGACACAATAAGAGGTACGTTACGAGCAATTGTGTTGAATAATTATATTAGAAATATAAGTTTATTATTGGAATAAACGAGAGTTGTCGTTGCGCGCACAAGCCCACGGGCGGTGCGGGGGCGCCCGCCGATATAAATAGCACCCCCGCTCCCCGCACCGCCCCTTCTCGGCAGTCGGGTAGCCCCGCAGTGGCGCCTACCCACAGGCCAGCTAGGATTAGCCGACACAGCCTCCGGGCTTCGGCGAAACGAACCTGTTCAAAAAAAAAACCCGCACCACCAGATCTCACCTGTCCGCCGCAGCGACAACATCTTCTGACTATGAACGAAGAATTTTATTTCAACGCCTACAAGAAACTCCCTTAGTCTGCATTTAACCAGTGCAATAGGTGCTTCAGGCACAATATCCAAGTTTGAAGCTTCGAAAGACTTTTGCTTAATTTGCAGCACTTCGACACAACTCGATGTGTGCCAACACATTGTCAGCATTAAGAGAAATCTAACACCACCTCAGTTGTTGCAATTCATCAAATATCTTCACCTGGAGGTGGTAGCAAACTGTCAATACTTAACAATCAATTTAATCCATTACCATTCTTTTGTGTTTAGCCGTAGTCGGGTACAAAGTTAATATTAATGTAGTTCATATCCTATTGTGTAAATCAGAGTGGGTTTGAAATTCTGCCGAGCTTCATATTCGGAGAATCTACCCTGAAAGGAAATTGATAGAAAATCTCATATGTGGGTTCATTTTTCGTGAAGGCGAAATACTGCAAAATTAATTAATCTTTAATGTTGCTGTAGACCATACTTTCTTGGAGTACGTAGTTTTCGAACAAAACTGGAATTTCTTACGAATGGAGTACATTTTCCAAGATGGCGGCCGTTCAACGAGGTCCTGACCCGGGGACTTGGTAGACGAAAACAGGGCTTCCAACGAACATTTATACCAAAATTCATCAAACTCCCCAGGATTTTGAGATTTCGGGAGGATGATGTCTATATCCCTTCGGGCTTCGCTGCTGTAGGCGGGCAAAAAAGCAAACTCTCCAAACCACAACTAGCGAATCCTCCGCTTGACACTAACGGTCCCTAGGTCCGGCTCGTGTCCCTCGCAGTTGCTGCGCGCGCTGCCAGCCGGCGTGGGCGCGGCGGCCGGCGAGCGCAGGCACAAGGAACGACTCGCACTGCACGACCATCGGATCAGGTATGTAGTCGGCTGGTCGTAGACCTTGTGCCGATCCTCCGCTTGACACTAGCGGTCCCTAGGTCCGGCTCGTGTCCCTCGCAGTTGCTGCGCGCGCTGCCAGCCGGCGTGGGCGCGGCGGCCGGCGAGCGCAGGCACAAGGAACGACTCGCACTGCACGACCATCGGATCAGGTATGTAGTCGGCTGGTCGTAGACCTTGTGCCGATCCTCCGCTTGACACTAGCGGTCCCTAGGTCCGGCTCGTGTCCCTCGCAGTTGCTGCGCGCGCTGCCAGCCGGCGTGGGCGCGGCGGCCGGCGAGCGCAGGCACAAGGAACGACTCGCACTGCACGACCATCGGATCAGGTATGTAGTCGGCTGGTCGTAGACCTTGTGCCGATCCTCCGCTTGACACTAGCGGTCCCTAGGTCCGGCTCGTGTCCCTCGCAGTTGCTGCGCGCGCTGCCAGCCGGCGTGGGCGCGGCGGCCGGCGAGCGCAGGCACAAGGAACGACTCGCACTGCACGACCATCGGATCAGGTATGTAGTCGGCTGGTCGTAGACCTTGTGCCGATCCTCCGCTTGACACTAGCGGTCCCTAGGTCCGGCTCGTGTCCCTCGCAGCGCGGCCGGCGAGCGCAGACACAAGGAACGACTCGCACTGCACGACCATCGGATCAGGTATGTAGTCGGCTGGTCGTAGACCTTGTGCCGACCCTCCGCTTGACACTAGCGGTCCCTAGGTCCGGCTCGTGTCCCTCGCAGCGCGGCCGGCGAGCGCAGACACAAGGAACGACTCGCACTGCACGACCATCGGATCAGGTATGTAGTCGGCTGGTCGTAGACCTTGTGCCGACCCTCCGCTTGACACTAGCGGTCCCTAGGTCCGGCTCGTGTCCCTCGCAGCGCGGCCGGCGAGCGCAGACACAAGGAACGACTCGCACTGCACGACCATCGGATCAGGTATGTAGTCGACTGGTCGTAGACCTTGTGCCGACCCTCCGCTTGACACTAGCGGTCCCTAGGTCCGGCTCGTGACCCTCGCAGCGCGGCCGGCGAGCACAGACTCAAGGAGCGCCTCGCGCTGCACGACCATCGGATCAGGTATGTAGTCGGCTGGTCATAGACCTTGTGCCGACCCTCCGCTAGACACTAGCGGTCCCTAGGTCCCGCTCGTGTCCCTCGCAGCGCGGCCGGCGAGCGCAGTCACAAGGAACGACTCGCACTGCACGACCATCGGATCAGGTATGTAGTCGGCTGGTCGTAGACCTTGTGCCGACCCTCGGCTAGACACTAGCGGTCCCTTGGTCCGGCTCGTGTCCCTCGCAGCGCGGCCGGAGAGCGCAGTCACAAGGAACGACTCGCACTGCACGACCATCGGATCAGGTATGTAGTCGGCTGGTCGTAGACCTTGTGCCGACCCTCGGCTAGACACTAGCGGTCCCTAGGTCTGGCTCGTGTCCCTCGCAGCGCGGCCGGCGAGCGCAGTCACAAGGAACGACTCGCACTGCACGACCATCGGATCAGGTATGTAGTCGGCTGGTCGTAGACCTTGTGCCGACCCTCCGCTTGACACTAGCGGTCCCTAGGTCCGGCTCGTGTCCCTCGCAGCGCGGCCGGCGAGGGCAGTCACAAGGAACAACTCGCACTGCACGACCATCGGATCAGGTATGTAGTCGGCTGGTCGTAGACCTTGTGCCGACCCTCGGCTAGACACTAGCGGTCCCTAGGTCCGGCTCGTGTCCCTCGCAGCGCGGCCGGCGAGCGCAGTCACAAGGAACGACTCGCACTGCATGACCATCGGATCAGGTATGTAGTCGGCTGGTCGTAGACCTTGTGCCGACCCTCGGCTAGACACTAGCGGTCCCTAGGTCCGGCTCGTGTCCCTCGCAGCGCGGCCGGCGAGCGCAGTCACAAGGAACGACTCGCACTGCACGACCATCGGATCAGGTATGTAGTCGGCTGGTCGTAGACCTTGTGCCGACCCTCGGCTAGACACTAGCGGTCCCTAGGTCCGTTCGTGTCCCTCGCAGCGCGGCCGGCGAGCGCAGTCACAAGGAACGACTCGCATTGCACGACCATCGGATCAGGTATGTAGTCGGCTGGTCGTAGACCTTGTGCCGACCCTCCGCTAGACACTAGCGGTCCCTAGGTCCGGCTTGTGTCCCTCGCAGCGCGGCCGGCGAGCGCAGTCACAAGGAACGACTCGCATTGCACGACCATCGGATCAGGTATGTAGTCGGCTGGTCGTAGACCTTGTGCCGACCCTCCGCTAGACACTAGCGGTCCCTAGGTCCGGCTCGTGTCCCTCGCAGCGCGGCCGGCGAGCGCAGTCACAAGGAACGACTCGCACTGCACGACTATCGGATCAGGTATGTAGTCGGCTGGTCGTAGACCTCGTGCCGACCCTCGGCTAGACACTAGCGGTCCCTTGGTCCGGCTCGTGTCCCTCGCAGCGCGGCCGGCGAGCGCAGTCACAAGGAACAACTCGCACTGCACGACCATCTGATCAGGTATGTAGTCGGCTGGTCGTAGACCTCGTGCCGACCCTCGGCTAGACACTAGCGGTCCCTAGGTCCGGCTCGTGTCCCTCGCAGCGCGGCCGGCGAGCGTAGTCACAAGGAACGACTCGCACTGCACGACCATCGGATCAGGTATGTAGTCGGCTGGTCGTAGACCTCGTGCCGATCCTTCGCTAGACACTAGCGGTCCCTAGGTCCGGCTCGTGTCCCTCGCAGCGCGGCCGGCGAGCGCAGACACAAGGAACGACTCGCACTACATGACCATCGGATCAGGTATGTAGTCGGCTGGTCGTAGATCTTGTGCCGATCCTTCGCTAGACACTAGCGGTCCCTAGGTCCGGCTCGTGTCCCTCGCAGCGCGGCCGGCGAGCGCAGACACAAGGAACGACTCGCACTACATGACCATCGGATCAGGTATGTAGTCGGCTGGTCGTAGATCTTGTGCCGATCCTTCGCTAGACACTAGCGGTCCCTAGGTCCGGCTCGTGTCCCTCGCAGCGCGGCCGGCGAGCGCAGACACAAGGAACGACTCGCACTACATGACCATCGGATCAGGTATGTAGTCGGCTGGTCGTAGATCTTGTGCCGATCCTTCGCTAGACACTAGCGGTCCCTAGGTCCGGCTCGTGTCCCTCGCAGCGCGGCCGGCGAGCGCAGACACAAGGAACGACTCGCACTACATGACCATCGGATCAGGTATGTAGTCGGCTGGTCGTAGATCTTGTGCCGATCCTTCGCTAGACACTAGCGGTCCCTAGGTGCGGCTCGTGTCCCTCGCAGCGCGGCGAGCGAGCGCAGACAAAAGGAGTGACCCGCGCTGCACGACCTTCGGATCAGGTATGTAGTTAGCTGGTCGTAGATCTTGTGCCATTGTGATAAGAGTACTGATTTCTACAGAGAAACTATGGTTATAATTATGCCACGACCGAGCGAGATGGTAGCATAAAAATCTCAATAAGGGTGACAGAAAGGGTTATATCATTCGTTGTCCTTATCTTATTAGAAGTTAGTATGATTTTGCGGCAAATAAACCTAAGGTTTATGGTAAACCGACAGCTATTTTAGGACCACTTTTTAATTTAGCTACATAAGAGCTTTCCGTCCTTTATGGTGGCAATCGCATAGCTCATCTGTAGATATCTGTACTCTAAGGACAAGGTATATGATCGGTCAGTTGCAAGTGTTGAACTTAATCGCGTATAATACTTATTTAATTCTCTGAGGTTTCTCGACGTTTCGAATGTCTCGCAACATCCAGAGAGGTGAATCAATAATTTAATTATACGCGATTAAGTCTCGTTTAGTAAAAATGTTCACCTAGAATTTCAAAATTCGGAATATAAAAGTCAGGGTACTACTTTTACAATACGAGTATACCTATTTACCGTAAGTAATGTGTTTCGTTCCGCTTTATTTGTTTTGTGTTGCATCATCCCTGTGTACCCACATTTCAACTCTTCAATCGCCATTTCACTTCACGCTACTCCTCACTACTACTAAAACACATCGCGGCTTAGTTATCTAAGTATTTTTATTTGGCGGTCAATATACCATTTTCTGAATTTGGGATATATGAGTATTTGTCTTATACTAGAATCGAATACGAATTTAGTTTCGGGGTAGTTTTACGTCGAAGTTACTTTTATCAAATCTTATCTTTTGATATAGAGGGGTGTGTTCAAATCTAGTTAACATTTGTACTTATGACAACTTACACATTGCGACTTTTGACAGCGATATAACGCGCAACTGTTATAGTTTAGGTTATTTGAACTGAGCTCATGAATGGCCATTATACTGAGCACATGAATAGCCTTTGTTTGCGATCAGTGCGTGCCAATTCTGCAAAAACTGTTACCACTACGTGAAATGTTCATTGAATAATGAACTCTATCTTCTTTTCAATAGATTCCAAATTAGCTACGAGATCAAATAGTTACCAGACACAGCGCCTTGTACCTGGCTCGCTGGGAGCGAGTTTTCGTAAAATCTTTTGTCCATTTTGAATCTATTGAATAAGACGATAGAGTTCATAATACAATGAACATTTTATGTGGCGCTAACCTTTTTCTCGCAAAATATGACACGCGTCCGACCACACAGTCGTATTGTTAGACTTAAATGTTATTTTTCTTAAGATAAGAAGCTCAGTCCAGTTCAGAAAATCTGAACTATACGCGACACTAGTTGTAAGTGATCTGTCAAAATCCCCTGGATGTGTATACTGTATGCAGCACAAGTCGCAGCGTGTAACAACTCTAAATGAGGTCAAACTACATTAATTATTTGGTACAATTAATTATATATAAAGAATAAAAAAAATAAAAAAAATTGCATGTGTGGTTGACAGCAGAGTGAACAACGAGGGTCCGTGGCAGTCGCAGCACCGCAAGTCGCAGTCGCTCGACGTCACCGCCACCAGGAGGGAGCGACACCACTCGCAGCCCGTCAAAGAGAGGTACACACATTCGCAAGTTCCGTGCAATCCATAAAGCCGGCTACTCACTAGCGAGCTGTAACCGTAACCGTTGCATGTACTGTAACCAAAACACATAGTGTGTTCCTGGTTCGCGAGCACGGAATAAAGAATCCATTGGAAGTAGTGAGTGAGCGTTCCCGTGTCGCCGAACATGAGCAATAATAAGCATACTTCATGCACAGATTGTAGTCAGTCACCTAGTAACTGCACGCGGCGTATGACATGAGTGAATATTTGTTTATTTTAGGAAAATACCGTATTGCGTTATTGAAAGCTGTTCCAAACTAGTCTCATGGAGGTATTTCCTTCATACTTAAATAATATTTTAGAATAATACGTATAAATTCTATTCCTCTAACATTAACTATACCGTTAACAACGTGTTGTCACAGTACGTTTCAGAAAATCGAAAGCGTATTGCAAATGTGTGTTCGTGTATTTATTGAAGTGTGGTTGTGTGCGTGCGGTGACAGTGATTCTCTATGAAAATCGGTTGAGTGCAACTTCCAATGGATTCTTTATTCCGTGTTCGCGAGCCTGCAACGAACGCTACACGAGCAACTCGCAGCGAGCCGACGATTGTCTGTTTTTGCCGCGAATCAAAGGGCGCTCGCAGTGCGCTCGTGGACGTCAAGAGGAGAGGTGCTGCTAGCCTCTGCGAACCAGCTATATATTCGAGTATTTCTTCTTTATGAGAGGTCAGAGGATAAATGTGTTTTTCTGATAGACGCCTACGAGAAAAATTGTGTAAATACTATGGAACCTTCAGGACAATAGTTATTTGTGTCACAAGGGAGCAAAATAGTATATTTACGCCGAGGGCGGTGTATTGAATCCTGAGCGTAGTGAGGGATACAAGTGTTTACGCCCGAGACGAAAATAATTTTGTTACCGAGTGACACATACTATTTTTCACACCGACTATGAGGAAATTAAAAAAAATATTTATTTATTTATTTATAGTTAAAACTTGAAATATGTTCGTTTTGAATCGACTACAATGAAATTACAATCGATTATTTTGTTAACATCTGTTTTCAATTGGCACATTGCGTACAAATGCTCCAAATGTATAAATTAAAAAAGTAGCTTGAACAGAAAAGTAGCGCTTTGGTCCCTCTCGTCGTGGAGCAAAACTTACTTTTCCGAATGAAAGGTGTGAAAAGATTATTACAAGTACAGATGAAAAGTAGATAACTTCTCTCCCGGTACATTCTATGAATCCACCATCTCCGTGGCCGTTCATGATCATCGAGTAAGGCATCTATAAATATGAATGTTTACAAGCGAGAAACACTTCGTCCGACATTGTCCGTCCGGCTTTTCAGTGGCCTTCTCGTACACACTAGAACCACCTAGAACCTCGTTACTGTATCTGTTTGGTTACAGTTACAGATCGCAAAATGAGTACGCTCGGTGAAAGTGTTACGTCGTCAGCGTAAACTGTAACACGCGTACACTAGAACCTCGTTACTGTATCACGCATGTTACGGTTACGGCTCGCTAATGAGTACCCGGCTTAAGGGTGACCTACACTAAACACTATCCTAAACTTGCCCTCAACCGAAAAGACGACTAGGGCAATAAATCCCATTGTAGTGCACGGAGCGAGCGGAGACCACTAGTGCAGATAGTAAACCCACATAAATGAATGTCGATAAGTTGAGTCAGTTAACAGATACATTTCTTGTGCATTAATTCAATATTATTATAACAAATATGGAAATATGGTGTAACATTATAATTAAAAACATGTGCATACAATTTCAAACAAATAATTTATACAATTTCTTTAATTAATATAGGTTCTCAGTAAGTATTCGAGTAACGGATGAGGTATAATGTAAACTTTATTCCTTTTATAGTTGACAGCATAATTACTTATGGATAAAATGATAATAAAATGTGTGATTTTTTAATTACCCATCACTATGAACTGGTTAAATACCATGTAGGTAGGTACCTTATTAATTTATTAAATTAGTCAACAATTACCTTATTTACACCTCAGACCAAGAAAATATAAAGACGGAGCGTTACGAACAGTCTTGTGAAGCCAACCGGTTTCCAACCAAGCCCCATAAGTTTAGCACACGCTAAACAAATTAAATCGCACAAAACTCGAAATAAATGATCTTGACAGCATTGCGACACGTGCTGAAGAGTTTTGTGCAATTTTGTTTGTATATGTGTGCGTGAGCGTGTGCTAAACTTGAAGTAGCTTGGTTTTGTTTGTATGTGGTTTGGCTTCAATTGACTGTTCGTAACGCTCCGTCTGTCTTTTTTTCTTGGTCTGAGATTTACACAGACAAAAATCATGAAATAATCGGGCAATTACAGTGAAACTTAAATAAAATAGAATTACATGGACGTATAAAACACTTCGTAATGGACACATTGCCATCAATACCACCGCCGAGTTTTATTACCCCTGCCTCGAGTTTTATGGCCTCAATCGTCTTTTCGGTTGAGGGCAAGTATAACACACTATCGTCCTCAATTCCAGGTTTCGCTGCATAGTCCCCTACCCGCCGAACTCGGAATACGAGCTCGAGCTGAAGGTGGACGACATCGTCCTGGTGTCCAAGAAGCGCGGCGACGGCTGGTACAAGGGCACCCTGCAGCGCACCGGCCGCGCCGGCCTCTTCCCCGCCTCCTTCGTGCAGCCCGAGCCCGAGCCCGAGCCCGAGCCGCACCCGCACCCGCACCCGCACCCGCACCCGCACGCGCACGACTGACCGAGGACCACGCACACTCGGTTCGGGACGCTCTTCTAGGACTCTAGTGTCACAGAATAAGGTGCATTTTGCAATAGTGATGCCTCCTTTGTGCAGTCCTAGCCGGGGACCACGGCCAGTCGGTTCGGGATGCTCTTTTAGGACTTTATTGTGATGGAATTAGGAGCATTATGCAATGGTGAAGCCTCGATATAAGTATGTGCAAGATCCCTCCTTTGTCCGCCGCAGGACTGAAGAGGACCACGGTTTGTGACGTTCCTTCAGGACTTTAATGTGACGGAATAAGGTGCATTTTACAATTAATAGTGAAGCCTCGAAATAAGTCTTTGCACTTTGCCCAAGATCCTTCGTTCAGCCCTCGTAGCAAGACTGCCGTGGAGTCAACCAAGTCGATTCGGGGTTTTAGGAATCTAATGTGACGGAATAAGGTGCATTTTTCAATAGTGAAGCTTCAAAGTAAGTTGTAGTTACTTGTCCAGTCAGTCGGTTTGAGAGATTCTATTCTCGCACCTCATTCTGTCGCATTATCGGATCGCCGAGGATATCGACTAGTTCGGAACATTATTCTAGGAACATTATGGGACAGAAAGTTCGTTTAGTATTGTTTCAAAGCAAGTGATTGTACAATTTACAAAGGGCAGTGTCCATTGGTTCACCTTATTAATAAACCTTAAGATAAGCGCGTAAGATGCGTTTCTCTAGGATAAGTTAACAATGAAATTCTTCGAAGCTCGATCGTTATTCGGCCATAATGCAACTGGTGAACGTCCGTTTTACAATGTGCAATATTGGATACATAGGCGACTGTTCCCGCATCTATACAAATCTATATTCCATTTCTAGGTCAACGATCAATTGACAACATTTCAAAATATAACGCCTAAATAGAAAACCATTTCGGTTTTTATGTTACCCGAACATAATAAAGTAGCTGTTTCTTTTCCTGCTCGCTTTTAAGAAAATCGCGAGAACGTATAAACGTGGTTTTGGTGTGACGTCAATATTACGTCTGTCACGTGAAGGGTGTTCAAACTGCCATACAGAGGGGCTACCGCGAAGTGAAAACGAACTTCGTTCGAATATCTCCTTCTCTGTCGCTCCAACTAGCAAGTGCGACAGAGACGGAGATACACAAACGAAGTTCGTTTTCATTTCCCGGTAGCCCCTCAGAGTCGAAGTATTGACGTCATAATTTACTTACGACCTCCTGGAATTCACTACTTATCAATTTGATAGTTCTGAATGAAAATTACAATTAGAAGAAAAATAAAAAAAACGTGTCGCTTAACAAAACATTTTCTAGCGAACTACATCATAAAACAGCCTACTTGAAATTATGAAATGTTGTCACTTATTATACGTGTGGCGTACCGCTGACGCATATGTAGGTCAGATCATGTTTAATGGAATTTATACCATTCTAAATTGGAAAAGAGTTGCATTTGTTTTGCGTCATTCGATATTCAAAACAGAACACAGTCTATTCTAATTCGTATTTTGAGTTGATTATAACCTATAGTTTAGTATAGATAACCTAGAGTTTTCCTCCACCGAAATCCTACTGTTAAATGTCGAAAGATGATAATTCCTAAGTTTTTTTTTAAACCCAATTAACTCGTAAATGAAGTAGGTAAAAGTACACGTATGACTGACATTTCAGTGGATGTAGGGAACAGTCGCGAATTATTTCATTTGTTACGGCACACGAATAAAGTAAAATGTATGAAGAAATAATGTAATACAATACTATCTCAAAATGGAAGTGGACAGTATTAGTCTTCTCTAATATCCTCTGGAAGACTCTCGGTGTCTTCTTGTAAACTGTCTACTTTTAATTTTATTCTTTCAATATAGTATGGTTCTTATTTTTTTTATCACACCAGTGCATCATTCGTCACCTAAAGAACGAGTATAAATCGACGTAACATAACCTTTTTGTAAGATCGTAATTCCCTGTAGTCCGATAGTAGTACGTAAGGAAAAGGTATTAAAGCTCATTTTTGTATGGACAAAGCAGGGAGATAAGACGTTAAGATTGTGAGCGCTGTCTCTACAAGCTAAGATTGAATGTGATTGTATGATCTGATTTTGTAAATTGGACTTTATTTGTGAGATGTAAGATTCAAATAGTAATATTAGTGAAATTCGGTTTCTTATTGATATTAAATGTTTAACTAGGACGTGCATTTTTAACTAGTCTTCACAAGGAACATCGAAAATTTGAAATTTTAGTACATGAAACTGCAATAAATGTAACCACAAGTGTTTATATTCAGCATTTTTCTTACTGTTACAATTTACGGTATTTTTTAAACCTGTTATGTTGACTGACACCTACTGCCGTCTATTGTATTATATTTCTGAACCATTCTTTGTAAATTATTTTTTTATAAACTTCCGTATTGTAGGGCGATTGCCATCCAAAAAACAAAGTGGGCCAATATCGTGTCCAGAGTAATGTATTTTTATAAAAAAAAGAATTGAAATCGCATTGATGCACGGAGATCACATGCCTCGTTTGTAGCAGGGCGGAGGTGATCTTTCGGCTAGACACACATATAGGTATATCTATACTGCACATTGCCTCTGGCATATGAACTTCGTTTGCCAGAAATGTGGAAGTTCATGGCGGCCTCTATAGTCACGGAAAACGATGTCGCCATAGCAATATTTAAATCTGAAATAGACGCAAAGGTCTATTGATACTCCACAGTTTGACAGTATCAGAACGTTCATGCGAAAGTACGGTCATAAAAAGGGCCCCGAAATATCCATCACCACCACCAACTGAATACCCATGGGTGGTATAACTGGTATATAAAATAGTTTAACCCATTAATTGCCGACGCATCATATTTTTACTCATCACGCACGCATCACGAATTCGCGTCCGCGGCATTATGTTAACATTTCATGGACGCGAGTTCGCGTCCGCGGCATTAGGTTAACCCATTTCAAGGACGCGAATTCGCGTCCGCGGCATTACGTTGTCAAGGACGCAATATCGCGTTTTCGGCGCTGCCGCCGCCTTCCACGCGACCACGCGAATTCGCGTCCTCGGCATTACGATTACACATACATGGGACGCGAATTCGCGTCTTCGGCGTCAGAGATAAGAATTATGAAAATTACAAATGCACTGAATCCAAAAACCAGCAACAGTATAATATTATGCTTCATAAATGAAGTAACCTTTTGGTATCAGCATTTAAGTACAGTTGTTTTCTAGCAAAAACAAACAACTCAAGGACGCGAATTCGCGTCTTCGGCATTGAATGGGTTAATAAATCAGTTTTATAAAATAGTTTCATAGTTGAAATGAAATTTAAGAAACCACATTCAGGCAGTCATCACATTGCCGCCGCAACCCGCTGCGGCGTGCGGTGCCGCGGACAAAATTCGCCGGACGGAGTGCGGTGCAGTGTGAAGTACCGTGCGGAATAGTTAGGTGTGTAGACTCGAAAATTATTATTACTCCAAAAGAAAGAAGGCAAAAAAATCCCATTCAGATATCTCAAAGAATTACGAAGCTACAACCGTTTTTATATTGCTTGTTAGAGAGAGAAAACGCAAACAGTGTGTGACGTCACTTTACGGGATGCTGCCGGGGGGACGCGGCTCTTGCCGTCTATTAGTGACGTCACAATCATCCGGCGTCATCGTTTCATATGAAGTTGCGTTTTGCGAAAAACGGACAGAACATACCCCTTCTTAAAACTTTGGACACTTATAACTTCGTGATTATTTAACCTTTTGCGTTCATTTTTTCCCTATTTGACTACATTTTTAATCCTTTTTCGAGAAAATATGACATTATTGACTATTTAATTTAGTGTACAGGTCGACACATGTAAAAATAACCCTGGCGGCCATACATTTTATATGGCCGCCAGGGCTCTTTTTACGTGTGTCGACCTGTACCCCTATTATGTTCAAACTGAGGTACTTGCAAAGTTGCGAACCTTCGCTCCGCACGCACGGCGGCAGTGCGTGATGCGTCCCTTCGTCTGTGTTGGGTTAACAAAATAGTGGGTTCAAGCCTCGGTCGCGCCGCATTAGTAATAATAATGTATGCATAAAAAAAATGCAAAAAGATGACCAAAAATTTGGGTAGGATCCTGATCAAACACAGATGAAGGGTTAATAGATGACATTTATACCAGTGAAATTGTGTGCATCTCAAATTCGGCACTTATTATCAATATACCTAGAAACTTGGAAAGTCGGTCGCCATATGTGTCTCTAGCCGGAAAACACGAAAAGTACATAGCTGTAATATCCCATAGGTATATTTTTCAATATACTACCCTATATTCTTATAAACTAGGATAGGCATTTTATTCATGGTTCGACGATATGCATGTGTTTACTCTCGGTTGAATTTATTTTATCGATTAGGTTGGATACGCTTATTATTTTACAAACGTTTTATTTTTAAGTTCCACTGCCATATTGCACTTTGAGTTCTTCGCATTTCTGTTCAAATGTGTATTGTTAGGCACTATCCCGTTTTAGAAATGTAAGGTTAACTCTAGACTAATCTAGCTCCTATTGTTTTATTCTTAAACAATGATTTATATATAAACGAATTTTGTTTTAGTATTCAATAACTAACTTTTAACGGTAATTGAGACTGTATAATAAAATCTTGTTTGATTAAGATTTGTTTAAATAGTAAAAAAAATTGAATAAGTATAATTTTTAGCGAATGTAATGGTTTTTTGAGGTAACGTAGAATAAGGTTTTTGAGTGATATGTTGTTGATATGTCCCTAGAGTTTCCGCGGTCACTGATAGGGAAATTCCAAATTGAATGTTGACATTTTGTAGTATTTACACTCGTGCCGTTTACGATTACTGTATGTTTTAGCCATTTATGTGCTCGGTACCATGTACAGGTAGCCAGGCACTTTGAACTAGTGTAAACCTTTGTCTAAGTAAAAGGGTGCTCACGCTCCGGTTGAGTCCATTTTGAATTTTACTCCTGACAATGTCCACATCACTGGGCTGTTTTACGGCATCTTTTAATTATGAGTAAATCGGTTTATAGCAACATGCAAAATGTGTGCACTGAGTAAAACTATACAGCAAACTTGTTTTTATGTTTTTTTTTTAAACAACTCAGATGGCCAGGTTACAGTTTAATTTCAGTGTTCTCGTCACAATAATCCGGCAAAACTACAAAGTGAAAAAGGTACGCAACGTACATTTAAGTTTAAGTGACTTTTTTAAAACTCTACTATATAGAGAACATTATAATGGTCACTTAAAAATTCTCATAAATTAAAATAACGCAACACGAGTCTGAACGTACTATCACATATTTAAATTGTTAATTGCGGTTATTAACGTTCATTGGAAATTCATGTCTTCTATGAATATTTTAAAATGTATTTATTACTAACTATTTTTCTAGGAAATTTCATTTGTGGAGGGTAGCAATGTGTTGATGCTAACTTCCTTTAACTCTTTTATATGTATCGTTTGAAGCATTATCTTTATTTTAAAATGTCTAGATTAGTTAAATTATTCTTTATTGTTGTGACTGTTCCTTCCATCGAAACTTTTCTGTTTAATATTGTTTCTCGTGCTAGCCATTTTTTCCTAATTTTTACTATATTTGTCTATTAAGTCTCCCTCCACACTAGAGATCTCCATTAAGGCGGTTCCTCACTCGTGTCCGTCATATTATATGTAATTTATACATTATACAATTTGGTGCGACTGTGTAACTGCCGTAGACATACTAAGTCTTGTCACAAAAAAGAACTGATTTATTTTAAAGCATATTTATTTGTGGTTTTAATTGTTTGTATATTTTTGTTTAACTTCTAGATAACCACAACGAAACTGGTACTTTTAATAGCATGTGTAGCTGCTATTATTTTTCTCAACATGGGACGTAAAAGGTATTATTCAAATATATACCATAATACAGAGATTTTAGTCCCATAGGAACAGAATTTGTTATGCAATATGTCATCATAATGGAGTCGATTCACCGGTAACCATAACTTGTCCGGTAACGAGGTGGCGTTTTCACGGTGTTGATAAATGTGTTCGCACAACGCATATTAAACGGTGTTGTCTATTGTTTGCCCGACATTCATATACTATAATAATCATTTGCCCGAACTTCGCTTGCCCGAATTTCATTTGCCCGAATGTTTCGTTTACCATAATAGTTAATTGACATACTCTTGTTTACACGAATATTGAATGTCATAATGATACGAATGCCATACGTATTGTTTTCCAGATTATTGTTTGCAATAATATTATTTAATAGAATATTTAAACGCCATAATAACATGCATTCGGATTCATCTTTGTTAATTTGTTAGTTTTTTCGCTCTTCTATAAAAAAAATAACCTCGAAGACGAAAGCGGGAGCAATTTGCTCCCGCTTCCGTCTTCTAACCTATCCGCGATCCGAGTCGGTTTTGCCACTAAGCCCCTGTTCCCTACTGCCTACGATACACCACTATCTTGGCATTGGGTAATCTCAGAGAAAAGTTTATTTTTACTTAGTGGCAAAACCAACTCGGATCGCGGATAGGTTGGAGGTTTTTTTTTTTTTTTTTTACTGCAATACGTACCGACTTTATTACATATGAATATTATGGATGTTGAGTTGGCTGGCAAATGTCATTATGGCATGTGATAGTTATGGATTACAATGATTATGGAAAATGAGATTATTGATATTATGGAAAACAAAGATTCTGGCATATAATTAATATGGTAAACAATGAGTATAGCATACAAAATTACAGAAAACAACATTATGGCAGTTGAATATTATGGCAGATAAAATTCGGCCAAATGAAATTCTGGCAAGCAAGAGTATACCATTAAACGGGTGTCTCAATGCACTATTTCGATTAAAATAACCCTTAAATTAGGTATTCATTAGAGGGTAATTAATAGTGCACTCCTATTGAGACGCCCGTTAGTATGGAGTTTCATACAAAGAATACTGAGCGGCGGGTTCCGGTCGGGCGCCGAGGTATTTAAAAAAATACAGATTTCCCAAAATATGTTTGCATCTTTCATCATTTAATTTTGTAATCAATATCTAATCCTACTGTTATTAATTTAAGGTGCCTAATTGCATAGCTCACGTAACTTATTCTGTTCCTCTCCATTGTAAACTTCAAGATGCCGACCCTGTTGCGACATGTTTGGACATCATTCGCTTCTAGTTTAATTAAGAAAACCATATCGAAGAGTTGATTAGGTAATTTTGAAATGAAATAAAGATTTCTTCTTAAAGTTGTGTTTTACTCGTATCTTTTCATTTCTGCCTTCCAAGTTCCAAGCTAAAACATACCTATATTAGCCCAAGCACTTTATTTTCATTAGTATGGAAAAAATTGCAATTTGGAAATAATTAATAACATCAGCATTTTTGTGCGTAACTGATATATTATCATTTTAGTAATTACATAGACTCAAAATCCACCAAAATATTAGTCATCAAAAAATCGATATTTAACCAATTCCTGAAAGAATTGATATCTTAATATTTGTTTTGGTTAATTTACAGGAGATCTTCAAGAATAATAAATAAATCACACAAAAAACATAATGGATGTGTCATTTATTTTTTATATATTTACTTCCCGATAGAAATTTTGGTGGCTTCGTGGATAAGGCATCTTGGAATAACACAAAAAAAAACGCTGTTTGAATTAATGTTTGAAAAAAAACGTAATTTTCCTGGGGTATATGTATACTTGAGAGTATTTCAGTATCTAATTGCATAAAACTAGTACTTTAAGGAAATCTAAATCTAAAAAGGAAATCTACCGTCCAACGTATATGATTCAAAGTCCAGTCTTAAAATGGCAAAAGAACGGTGGTCGTTGGTGTGAATGTCTAACAGGTTTTAATTAATTCCTATATTTTGATTATTACATTAACCCTTCAGAACCCAGCGTTTATAGACTCGTGAAAAGTCGAAATAAACAAAACGCATTGAAAAAATGCAAAAAGAATCTCTCCGGCGGGGAATCGAACCCCGGTCTCCCGCGTGACAGGCGGGGATACTTACCACTATACTACCGAAGACTTATGAACAACGGGGAAATTTGGCAATATAAGCGTAGCGGAGCTGCGGCCACCACGGCAGAGCAACACAAACGGCGCAAATATGCTCTCCTCGGTGAGGGCTACATGTTTGCGCCGTTTGGAGTGGGAACTCTGGGGCCGTGGGGATCGGGCGCGAAAGCCCTATATAAGGAACTTTCGGAGCGGCTCATCGAAACATCCGGCGACCAGAGGGCTGGCTGCTATTTTAGCCAAAGGATTAGCCTAGCAATCCAAAGAGGCAACGCTGCCAGCCTTCTGGGCACCATAACCAATGATGGGGACCTGGGGGCATTTACTTTTTATAGGTTTAGTTTATAATATAGGCTTAGTTTAGTTATATTCCGATAATACTGTTCAATAAACAAAATTACATTGTATTTACATATACCATAATAAATGAATAGCGTAGCGTATATTAGACTCAAACTCAAACACAAAAAGTATCATCATTCTCCTAGCGTTATTCCCGGTTGTGCCCCTAAAGGAGCCCCGGGTCCGCTTTGACACCTAATCCCAAGATTTGGCATAGGCACTAATTTTACAAACACAAAAAGTATATTTAAAAGAAAATTGATTAAATTATTATTCGTCTGCTCACTTGGCTACAATATCAAAGGACACCAACTTAACGTATTATAGACCTTAAGTCATCGCGAAAAGGTTCACTAATTGAGTTGGTAAGAGTGTTGTTTTTTTCTAATCACTATCAAAGCTCTTAGGTACCTATGTCACGATATTGCATCCAAGAAAAGTTTGGCTTCATGCGCTAACACGGCACGACATTACCCGCGCTCACATAATTAACTTTCGCATACCTTATTATATTTCACTAAGTACGTAATACTTATTAGGTAAGTATATAATTAGGTACCTATCAAATACAAAAGTCAACAGTAGGTATTGGAGATTGCCTCATTTGATTTAAATCCATAGCTACGTAGGTTCATGGTCTTCTCTCCCTCTCACTGAGCATAAGCGTGAGCTAGATGGAAGTGCGTGCTTGGAAGCGCGGACATCATGTTTTTTAATTTTAATTTTTTGGCCGTTTAAATAAATAAAAAGTAATCGCTTAGTTCCCTCAAACATGATATTGCCGATTTTTAAAAGCCACTTTAATATTTTTAGTTTTTGTACATAATTTGTTACGAATATTTTAAGTGTATTTTTGACCCTTTTAGATCTATGTTCGTGATTTTTTTGTGTCGAGCGAAAATTGCTTAATCATGTTTCGAAACACTGATTTCCCTGCAGATAAGCCTCAAGATTACTATTAGTATTTTTTTTAAACCATATTATTTTAAACAGACGCATTATATTCAAAAACTCTGTTCGCTTAACTTCGCTGAACCCACGGCGCCTTAAAGGCCGAAACGCACTGACAGCGGTGGCGGAGCGGCGCGGTGCGGCGCGGAGGCGGTACCGGTTGTACCTAATGTTCGAGCTAATATGAAACGATCCGCACAGAGCGGCGCGGTTTTCTGTGCGGACCCTTCCGTATTAGCCCGAACATTACAAACGGTACCGCCTCCGCACCGCGCCGCGCCGCCCCGCCACCGCTCTCTGTGCGTTTGCAGCTTAGTATAGCTATAGCTCACTTTCACCGTTATTACTAGAAATAGGCATACATTTATGGCGTATTTTGTTTATCTACGTAGATAGGTATATGTACCAATGAACTCGGATCATCTTCATTTTTTTACACCCTGGAGCATGGAAGTCCCCAGTCAAGTAGGTATACCTACTTTAGCCAGATGAATGAATCAATATCCCAATATCAAAATATTTTAGTTAGGTGCATATTCTTCACTTTATAATCGAAGACTTGTTTCCTCGGTACGAATTTCGCTGTTTCTCACAAGTAATAGTTTCTAATATTTCCTCTCTGACCTGTTTGGATGGTATTGATGTCGCTATGATGTCTTGGATTATGCCGTTATATAACCACTACTTGGCAGATGACTTAATGCCAAAAGAATTGCTTATTGAAGCAACTGCCAAAAAACTACCGAGCTTATTCAAAAGATTGTATTTCTGCACGAGGTTCATAACGAAATACCGCCTTTATTGGCTTAATCCGTTCCAGGCCAAGTAATTACCGCTAAAACGCCTATTAGCAGCTTTTTACCGCCTTATAGCGGAAATGGCTCGTAGAGATATGACTCACATTGAGAATGGGATAGATAAATATAGTGCGGATCCTTTTTCTACGCCGAATTCACTTCTCTTTGTGCCTAGTAAACAATGTGATTGTATTCCATTTGTTAAGTCAAATGGTTTCGGAATTTTTGTGTATTCCCATTGTGTGTGGCACGTGCCTATTGTGGCTTTGTTGGTCAGATGGGTCTTAAGAAAAAATCCTTTTTAGTTAACCATACCTACACCCTACTGCATTTCCCGTTATCCATCCATATCCATACTTCCATACTAATATTATAAATGCGAAAGTGTGTCTGTCTGTCTGTTGCCTATTCAAGCTTATAAACCGCAGAACCGATTTAGGTGTTTGGTACAGAGATAGTTTGAGTCCCGGGGAAGGACATACGGTAGTTTTTGTCCCCGAAATCATCCCCTAAAGGGGGTGAAAGTTTGTATGGAGCTGCGATATAAACGAGTTCCACGCGGACGGAGTCGCGGGCAGAAGCTAGTTCTTTATAAACGTTTTTTCACTTTAATTAATTCACGACGCCGCCGACTGCATTATCTTATGGAAAAATAAGAAGGTAGGTAAGTACCTAGCTAAGTATGTCGGAGAAGGGCAGTCTATACTTTTATCAGGGAATAATTATCTTAGGAATGGCGAAGAGCCATGTTAAGGCGCAACTAGTTTAATTACATGAACAGGTGTGTTAAGACGGTTACGGCTGACATTTCTAATTATAGGTCCCACTTACGACATACCTACCCACCCTGCCGACATAAACGAATGACCGCTAGGTATTTGTACAGGTCAATTCGCGAGAGCTGGCGCGGAAAATGTATGAAGCTGTCATTAATTTCATAGACATTACGCGCCAGCTCTTGTGAATCGACCTGTATAGGTACGTCTAAATGTCGGAGACCGGTTGTTTTGATACAGTGTAAGGGGCACTCACTTGAGAGCTATGGGATCGAAATAATTGTCCCCCGATGGAGCCTCAAAGACGAACCGCGTGCATACTTTTGTGCTTTTGGGTTACCTTTGGGACGAAGCTCACAGGAGATCTAGTAAGGTGTGACCTTGGCTATACCGGAGCTAGCCAACAACTGTCCACTCAGGCCCAGGCCGATCACACGCCCGACTGCGGACTGCACGGCGGATGGGGGACTGCCGTGGGGATGCCTTACATACAAATAATAACTGCTATTAAAAGCCGACCTTTAGGTCGCTGTCTTTCAGAGCTACATAAGCTTTAGAGCCACGTGTTTACAAATAATTAAACTGATGAGCTATATTATGTGTATACATAACATGCTTCACAACACGCACAAGCACGTCGGTGGCAAACAAGCGTACGCTCCGCCTGATTTTAAGCGCCCACAGCCGCTTATTAGTGGGTGTGCTATTGCAAGATACCTTGCACTTTTTGACTATGCGTTGAAACTTGGCACTGTTGATCCTTAGGTGGTCTTGAGTGGATTCAGACCGGGAGCCATCGAGAGCCACCCCGCATTTAGGGGGGGAGGGGGGGAGAAGTTCGACTCCGCCGCGCTTTATTTAAAGCCATTTTTTTCTGAAACTATACACACCAAGGCAAGTATTATATCATTTTCGGATAAATAAAGGATGAGGAATCTATTTTACGAACCAAAGTAATATATTTTGGAACAAAAAAATTAAATAAAGTAGAAAAACATAAAAAGCGTAAATTATTTTTATTCAATATTACATTAGATAAATAAATACAAAAAATAAGGCCATAAAGCCACATTAATTCTATTGCAGAAAATATATTTTGGTTCGTAAAATAGATTTCTCATCCTTTATTTATCCGAAAATGATATAATACTTGCCTTGGTGTGTATAGTTTCAGAAAAAAATGTCTTTAAATAAAGCGCGGCGGAGTAGAAGTTCTCCCCCCTCCCCCCCCTAAATACGGGGTGGCTCTCGATGGCTCCCGGTCTGAATCCACTCAAGACCACCTAAGGATCAACTGTGCCAAGTTTCAACGCATAGTCAAAAAGTGCAAGGTTCCCATACAACAGATAGCAATAGCACATCCACTATATGTAGGTAATACGCTCGCAACTCCAGCTGTGCTATTCTGAATTTGTTTTCAAATCACCTCACCGTTAACCCACAAATATATCTTGACTCCGCGATTCGTAGTAGGTAACTAAGCGTAGGGAGAGGTCTAGTTTCGTTAGGCGTGACGGGGTAGGGAAAAGCGAAGCGTTCGAATAACAGGGTGTTAAATTCGAGTTGCTAACCCATTAAAAATGTAACCCTCATTTCTTGAAGCTCATTCCACAACCGGAGCATTCGGGGGAGGAAATCTTTGTACGTGACTAAATACTCTCGATTTTCTCATACATCTTGTTCTGAGTGTTCTAATAAGAGAGAGACGGATAGTGCAAGAAAAATCGAGAGAGCTCGCGCGCCGTCGCGCCTGTGAAAGCCGTGCATGGGAGTCCGTTCTCGTTTCGCGATATCAAAAGCTAGTATACTCGTACACTAAATTTTTACGTAAATTATATGCACGGGAACGGCACATCATTGAAATTAGCTAAAAATAAGACATGTTTTGGCGATTGTTTTCTATCGAGGCAATTTTGGTTTTGTATGGTTTTTTTCAGACAAATAGATTGCAAATATGATGTAGTTTCTGTATGTTTCTTTTTCCTGGCATTCGCTTTATTTGTCATAGGTAAGTAAATATTCAATCTAAGAACTTCGATTTCGCGGAGCGCCCCCTCTTAACCCTCCTCAGGACACTTACCTTTGTGACAAATCCTGCGAGTCCTACGACACTTCAATTCGTTGAACCCGAAACTCAATTAAGGGCCGAGGTAAACAACAGTAAACAAACTGAGACATGACACGTGACGCAGAATGAGGAAAATGTAATTTGTTGACCACGCCGCAGGGTAAACAAAAACAAGAGGTTGGTCAAGATAAATTGGTTTAGACTTTAGATAAGCAATTCTTGGTTTTTACCTCCAAAAACCTAATAACTAATAAAACTCCATACAAGTTGTCAGTTCATTGACGGGACGACATGTTTAATTAACTTTACTCGAATAAGCAGTGACTCTTTTGTTAAAGTAGCCAGGTTCAATTAAAAACGATAGGTATATCGGTAGGCAGCATGAAATACCTATTTACTTGTACGAATGAATGTATATGTATGAAAACTATTAAAGATAAAGATAAAAGATAAAGATAAAATCATTTATTTGTCCAACATAGGTTACAGGATGTTACAGAATGTGGTCAGTTTCACTATGTGGAGCCTTACGGCTTACAAATTGTTGAGCATGCATGTCAAAGTCACTATCATTTATATATTCATTTATGGTATAATAACTTCTATGAGCTAGAACATTTTTTAAGGCTTTTTTAAATATATGTAGTTGGTCTATTGAAATTAAACACTTTGGTAATTTATTAAATATCTTCGGAGCCATTGCAACTACATTTTTTTGGAATAACTTTGTTTTGGGTATCATTGGGTATTTTATTTTATGTTTTAAACGAGTGCTCTTAAGGTTTAGGTACAGATGGGAGTTACATTTCACGAAAACACACATTTCATATATATATAAACTAGGAAGAGTTAGGATCTTAAGTCTTTGAAAGTGGGGCTTACAAGATTCCAAAGAGTTGATACCACATAAAGATCTTAGACACCTTTTCTGCGCTCGAAATGCAATTTCTCGATCTGTCGAGTTCCCCCAGAATATTATACCGTATCTTAAAGTTGATGTCACAAATGCATGGTATGCAGTAAGCACTGCAGCTAGATTAACTTTTTTTCTTAAATTATATAATGCATAGGAGAATTGATTTAATTTCTTACATATAGAGTCAATTTGATATTTCCATGTCAACTTATCATCTACATTTAATCCTAAAAACTTTGTTATGTCAGTGTCTTCAATTTTTTGTCCTTTATAAGCTATTGTAAGATTAGGCACGTAATTCGTTCTCTGCTGAAATGTCATGAGTTTTGTTTTACTTAAGTTAATGTTCAAATTATTTTTTGTTAACCATTCTATAATTGTATTTAATGTCTTGTTGATATCAGCTTCATAAGATTTCAATTTTTTCCCAGAGAAGATTACAGGACTATCGTCGGCAAAGAGAACCATGGGGTGGTCAATTGTGTTAGGCATGTCATTTATATAAATGAGAAACAGCAGAGGTCCTAAAACACTTCCCTGTGGACGTGGATGGTGTGTACGCCATAACGGATTTCTCGTACATCCGATGAGTAGATCTGTTCCGTTTTTGTCTTGTAACATATTTTACTTATTTGAGTTGTTTGTCTTCTGTTGCTTAAATAAGATTGAATTAAAGAATGGATATTACCACGTATTCCGTAGCGATACAGCTTATCTAAAAGTATTCTATGGTCAACATAGTCAAACGCCTTTGACATGTCCATATACAACGCAGATACTGGGATCCTTTTATCCATATTCTTTAGAACAGTTTCTACTAAGTCAAAGATAGCCATGTTGATCGTCATGTTTTTACGGAAACCTTTTTGCTCATTTACAAACAAATTATTGTGTTCAAAGTAGCCAGATACACTATTATAAATATACTTTTCTATAATTTTTGAGAAAATAGGAATAAGCGCTATGGGTCTGTAATTATTCATGTCTTCTTTGCTATGTTTTTTGTGTAGAGGTTTTATAATTGTTAGTTTCAATTTTTCTGGAAAACGTCCACAAATAATGCACAAATTTACGATATGACTAAGTAGAGGTGAAATTATATGAGATACTTTTTTTACTATATATGTACTTACGCCATCGAACCCAGTGCTGTTTGTATTCCTCAAGCCATTTATTATTTTTAGAATGTCATCAGAAGTAGTAGGTTGCATGAAAATAGAATTAAGAGAATTAAATGTCAAATTGTTATTTAAATAGATATTAGATTTGTTAGAATTTGAATTATTATTTAGTATATTAATTGGTTGAATTTGGTCAGTAAAATGATTGTTGAATTCTTGCGCAATATTTTTTGGATTAGAAGTTTGTATATTATTATGTGTACATATTTCTGAAATATAATGTCTTGGTTGATTTGACTTAGAACTGTTAATTATTTTCCATGTCGCTTTAGACTTATTTTGCGCATTTTTAATGAGATAATTGTTTTGAGATTTTTGAGTTAGATTAATAATTTTTTTGAGGCGTTTCGAGTATTTTCTGAAGTATTCTTTATCCCCTTGTTCAGAAGATAAACGACACTTCCATAGTAAATATCTCTTTCGCCTGCAGCACTGTTTAATACCTTTTGAGATCCATGCAGGTTTTTTAATGGAGGATATTTTACATCTTTGGTATGGGAAGCATAGATTATAAAATAATTCGAAAAGGTCCGAGAATTTGTCGTAAGCTTCATTAGAATCAACAGATAAGTACACTTCATTAAAATTTAGATTTTGGAGGCACTCAATGAACTTATCAATATTTTCTTGGCTGAGATCTCTTTTTGTTACGTACCAGTGAGTCAGAACATTTGTCATCTTCACTGGACATGTTAAAACTTGTGCTGTGTGATCGGAGAGTGCTAATTCGATTACTTCAGCTTTGCTTCCTCTAATGTTATGTATGATATTGTCTATGCATGTTTTGCTACATAAACGGGTCGGCTCTATTATGCTAAGCCTTAAGTTATAACTGTGTAGTATGTTCTTAAATTCTACTGAGACTGCGGTTCTTTTGAGTATGTCAATATTGAAATCACCACTAATAATTACTTTCTTATTTGTGTAACATAATTTATACAAAAGTTTACTTAACTTATCGAAAAATATTCTCATGCGTGCATTGTCATTTTTAGGAACTCTGTATATAGTAATGATTATTATTTTGTGATCTGTCAGTTCAATTGCACAGCATTCAATTATATGTGGTATAGAAAGTTCTGCAATCTCTGGTAGAATCTTATATTTATGAATGTTTCTCACTAATATGCATGATCCACCATCTCTACTTTTTCTGCAAAAATGAGCAGCTAGGGTATAGTTGACTATCATTAATTCCATTTCATCATCAAATTTCATGTTGTGTTCTGTTATACAGATAATGTCAATAGGCTTTCCAATGTTCATAAAACCTTGTAAATGGACACTTAATGCATCAGCCTTATTTATTAAGCCATTTATATTTTGGTGTAAAACTGATATATATTTGTAAGAAATGCTAAAATCCTCGGTGGTTGATTTCATTTGCCTACTAGGTTGACTAGGTTTATTAACTATAAAAAAGTACCTTTATTATAAAAGGATTCGTTAACACTCCTTAACACACTATTTATACATTTGGCGAGTTTATATTTGCCTCTAAAATTAAGTTCATTCCCATTCATTTCATAGTCGTAATGTCCTAAATAAATACTGTTGGGTTGAAGCCAGACATGAGAACAGTTTTTAATAAACTTCTCATGTAAGGCATAGTTAATTTTCTCTACATAACTGTTGTATTGGTCGGCAAATTTATTTATGCTATATGGTATGTCGCAAAATATTACATTGGTGTGAGTGGCGTTTTTAGCAGTATGTCCTAAGATATTAAGAACCTTACTTATGGGATTAATATTGTAGTCACTGCCACCGCACATTACAACTAAACTATCACTTTTTGTAAAGTCAGCAATTTTTTCTGTAACTCCTTGTAGAACTCGTTCAGTTGTTCCGTATTTTATAATGTCTGCTGTGAAATCGTAGTCATTTCTTCTTATTTTTGATAAAGGTTGTTTGGCCAGTTCATTTAGTCGACAAACCGCTATTCATGGCGGTTCACTTATATTAATGCGTAAGAATATTAAGTTTAAGCAGCGTAACGATATAGTTAAGATGTCGATTGAGCAAATTATTGAACTTTCTTGTGTGGAACTGGAAAAACACATAATAGTCAGCGTGTACAGACCACCAAATATTAAAAATTTTGGCACTTTTGAATCAGTTATGGAAGACGTGCTCAACATTATTTACAGAGCGAACAAAATAATTATAGTATGCGGAGATTTCAATGTAAATATTTTAAATGATAATGTTTTGTGTTCTAGATTTCTAAACCTCTTTAGATCATTTAACTTGAAAAACGTCTTTTACGAACCTACCAGAGTGACATCTTCCACAGCTTCGTGCTTGGATAATGTATTCGTTAATTGTGAAATCTCAGCTAAGAATATTGTAAACCTCATACGATCTGATCATTCTGGACAAGAAATTGTGTTTATGCATAAAATATTAGATACCAAATTAGAAATTAAATCTCGTCCAATAACACGAAACCGCTTGTTACAATTTAATAACATACTACTTAACCAATTGTTGTATCAGGATTTGAGTTTAGTTGTAAATGACACCTGTAACAATCTCTACAGCAGGTTATTTTCAAAGCAGTATTTGAAAAAAGCTTTCCAGTGAAAGTAATGAAAATCGCTCAAGCGTTTAAATTTAGTGATTGGGCAACCGCGGGCATCCGTAAAAGCAGAGAGAAACTGTTTGAACTGTATGAGCTAAAATGCCTGATTCATACCGAGAACTATCAGGAACATGTCAAAAAGTACTCAAAAATATTTAAAAAAGTGTGTTGGACCGCGAAAGTAAATTTTATTAGCAACAAGATTAAAACAGCTAACGATAAAGTTAAAACCATTTGGCATATCATTAAAGGAGAATCGGGAAAAATTAAGCATTCAAATAGTAAATTTACTATTTGAATGCAAATTTGCATTGGCCACGTCTCGAGGAGTGATCAGATCTGATTTGGAAGTAGCTCAAGAATTTGAATCCTTTTTTACTAACATTCCTATTAAAACAACTGAAACACTTAACTCATCTTGTGATAAAGCTAAAGCATTACTAGCTGATAATATAAGTCAATGTCGAACAGAATTTAAATTTGAATACATAGATCAGGAAATCATCGTGAGAACCTTTAAGCAGCTTAAAGTAAAATCTACTGAGGACTTGTGGGGGATATCAGTGAGAGTATGTACTGCGATCATACTCACACTGGCACCTCACCTAGCTTTTATATTTAATAAGTGTTTGGATGAGGGCGTCTTTCCCGATCTCATGAAGGAAAGCAAGGTGATTCCATTGTTTAAAGCTGGTGATAGCAAAAACCCTGGTAACTATAGACCGGTCTCTGTCTTGCCGGTGCTAAGTAAAATATTTGAGAAAGTAGTAATGACGCAACTTCTTAATCATTTCACTAGGAACAAACTGTTTCATTCTCAGCAATATGGCTTTACAAGAGGTCGGTCTACCACTGACGCGGGAATTACTCTGATCAGAAATATTTTCGAAGCATGGGAGGAAAAGAAGGACGCCGTCGCCATTTTCTGTGACTTATCGAAGGCGTTCGATTGTGTAGATCATCTCACTTTGCTGACCAAGTTGAATTACTACGGAATTAAAGGAAAAGCTCTGGACTTGTTACAATCAGGCAGAGTTCAAAAGGTTCTAGTGAATGGGACTCGGTCGGCGGGGTCTGAGTTTAGAATCGGCGTGCCTCAAGGCTCGATATTAGCTCCTCTCCTTTTTTTGGTTTACGTCAACGACCTACCTTTTATGGCGAAACACATGTCTCGAATAATTCTTTTTGCAGATGACACTTCACTCATTTTTAAAATAAATAGATATAGATTAGCCCAGGACGTAACTGACATTAATAATGCCCTTCAACAGGTTCACGAATGGTTTACTGCCAACAATCTCGTGTTAAATGCCAATAAAACGAAGTGTATACACTGTAAAAATGATTAACACCATACATACACTGAGAAACTGATATGTATCTACCTAGTTAGATTAAAACGAAAAATCTTGTAGATAAGCTAACCAGGAAAGTTTAACGAGCATTATTTGGTACATGATACTTGAATAAACTAATAATCAATATTTATAGCCACATCATCATCATCATATCAGTCAAAAGACGTCCACTGCTGGTATGCCCAGTATGGCCTCCCACAAAGAGTGCCACAATGACAGGCCCTGCGCCACCCGCATCCAGCGGACTCCCGCATTTATAGTAACAAAAGGGTCAAAATTATTTCAATCAAACAGTGGACATGTGCGAATCCGAAAAACGACCGCATAACGAATATCATCAGATTCTAACACATCACTTTCCTATGTTACTTTGAATTATGATATGACGCTTATAGCGTAGGCTTACGGTTGATTTATGATCTTGATTTGGGTTTTATACAACCCCGCCAAAGAAAAGAAGTCCGCGTAGGCGGACTGGCTCCAGAATATGTTATCATTAATACCTTTTTTATTTGCTTGGATTTACGCCATTTAAGTTGAGTTGAGTGCTTGGCAATTGTTTTAAGTGAGTAGGAGGTACTTAGATACTTACACTGACAAGACAATGCCTGCCGCGAAACTAAAACATGACCGTTTTATGTTAGCAGGTACCTAAATTTTGAATTCAATGTCTCAAGCTATAGACGTCGTCTGCTTTAAGTATATGTTTACGTACATAACGAAAACTTTAGGAAAAAAAGACTGGGTTTGACTCCGGGAGTGCCGGCAGAAGTAAAAACTTGAATATTAAACGTTGTGCATAAAAAAAACTGCCCCTTAAACGTGGCCACGCATAGTGCTTCGATAGAACGCGTGCGTGCCGCAGCAGCGCTGACATACCGGCCAGAGGGGCTACCGCGAAGTGAAAACGAACTTCGTTCGAATATCTCCGTCTCTGTCGCTCGTACTAGCAAGTGCGACAGAGACGGAGATACACAAACGAAGTTCGTTTTCATTTCCCGGTAGCCCCTCAGGGCCGGTAGGCCTTGTACAATGTACCTACTTGTAGCGGAGCGACGCCGGCCGCCCGGCCGCCCCTGTACGCTTACCATGAGTTTGACGATGACGGCTTACGCTAACGAGTATCGAGTTTTCTATCTGTGCATCCCGCTCGTACTGTCAAAGTGCAATAGAGATGCACAGATAGAAAACTCGATACTCGTTAGCGTAAGCCGTCATTGTCAAACTCATGGTAAGCGTACTGGTGTATCGAATTTCACACAATGACTGCTTTTATCTGCCGCAGTCCGTCAGCATCTAATAATGCGACAGGACTATGGTAGCACAGTGGTTCACATCCCGGCATGAACCAATTAGATTTACGGAACTTGTGTACGGACAATAGGTACTTACGGAATATCATTTGATTACTATCAGCTACTTAAGGGAACCTTACTCACCATTAGGAACACAACGCCATACATCCACCTACCTACTGAACAGATCAACATAAGTAGTGCTGCTCCAAATGTGAGCGACATGATATTGCGCCCTGCCTCTCTGAGGCACTTGTGCCACCGCCGGCGAGTAGCGAGTACCTACTCTCATAGCAATTCCAGTGCCTAATAATGTCGTTTCCACCCGATGTAAACAAACCCTCGGCCTACGCGTGAGAGGTGGTCTGCGGTCGACGTGCACGTGACTCGCGTGACGTCCAAACGTGCCTGTTTACTGAGGGCTACAACAATACATAAGTAATTTACTTTTCATCTCTCCTGTTCTGAAAGTTGAGTTTTCATGGGTATATAGCCGGGTGGAAAATTGCGTGTTCTCCCCTAGGGTGGAAAGTAATTTTTTTTTAATTGGTAAGATCAGCCACGGAGTCGAAGATAATACAGTATTAAAATAAAAGCTTTTCACAAATCGACAGTCAGCTATAGGTACCTACATTAAACGACGTGTTTATTACGACCTATAGGTTGATATTAAAATCGTTTTTCAGTTGGTTTATTTTTATTCGCAATTACAGAAAATCAATATTCAAAATCATTCCTATATTCGACTGCCCGCCATAATGCCATGTAACTTTTTCTTTTTTTACGTTTCGCCATGGCCCTCTAGATTAGTCGCGTCGCGGCCTACTCGATTACAATTTAAGTCGTGTAGTCTAGTAGGCCGTGGCATAATGTAGCCAGTGCGAAGAAGTTGGATATTGGATAGTACAATTATTTTAATTATTTTCCTCACAGTCGAAATGAAAAGTAGAGTTAAGGCGCTACCACGAACTTCGAAAGTCGAAGTTCGGGTATTTCCATCTCTATCGCACTCCCTTACTCGAGTGACAGGGATGCATATATAACGAACTTCGACTTTCGAAGTTCGTGGTAGCGCCGCAGAGCCTATGGCCGATAATATTCGAGGACTTCCGTCGATTCCACAAGGATCACCTTTGGCACTTCATTAGTTGCTATTTCAATCTTATCAGTATCTGTGACGTACTTTTGTACTTTTAAGTATATAATTGGGGAATTCCATAAGTCACCTGTGGTCTTCATCATCGATCCAGTTGTATTTTTGAAAAAATGGGATCAACCTGAAAGCATATACATGAAGAAAAAAAATTGTACGAATCGGCTTATTTCACGGAGTTCTGACGTAACAAACATTGATAAAAAAAATTACAACCGAATGGAGAACCTCCTCCTGTTTTTGAAGTCGGTTAAAAATGATCGACGCGGTCGTTATTCTATTGACATTAGAGTATGTTTTGAGCACCGGCCCGCGCTACCTTTGCTGATATAAAATAAAATATCAGCAGAAATTTAAACGTCTATCTTTTTTAACCTTTTCACCGCCAAACACGTGAAATCACGTCATCGACGATTCGTGACACCGACGCCAAAGACGGCATTTGCCGATTTTTTTTTTATTTTTTTTTATTTATGAGAACCTACTCTGAAGTAGCCCAATTTCATGTTGGCATTATTTTTTTATCCATATTTTTTTTTACCCTTGTGGCGTGAGGTGGCACGGCAAGTTGCTTTACCATCTGGCGGTGAAAAGGTTAACCACGTCGAGAACATAAGTACCTACATTAGTATCGTGGCAACATAGCTCTGTTTTTTTTATCGAAACTGTTGTCTGTCGACATGGTTTTTAGTTATGATTTTTGTATCGGGACTATCGGGAGTGATTTATGTTACTGGTCTATATCGTAGCTTCATCCTAAGTCCTTCCCCGGGACCTAAACTACCTCTTTACCAAAATTTCATCTGCATCGGTTCAGTAGACAGACACATTCTCGTATTAGTAATATTAGGATGGATTCTAGATAAGTTAATATCAGCACCCAGCATTCTTACCAGTGTTGCTCCTGTAAAATGTTGGGTTGATTGTGGCGTGTGTTATAAAGAGAAAACTTGTTTTTTTTGCCGTGTCCAATAAAGAAGCCATCCTACTACTTATTAAACGGTAATGAAAGTAATAGGTAATCATCTTTAAGCTTTAAAAATCACGCGTCCAACCACAGTTAATGAGAGTAGCTGACACTCTATACTTCACTCGCAGTATCGATTGGCACCTCGGAGACGATTATGGGTACCTACGATACGTTTACGGCAAATTGCGCAACGGCCTTGCAAGGTTTCTCGAGATCCGTGGCTGGGGCGACTGTAAGACTTATTGCTAGTGATGTCCTGGATACATCGATGGAATCTGCGAAACCTGAAGTATAGCGAAGTCGTTTCTTTATTTACGATATTTGTAAAAAGCGGTCTCTCCGAAGGTAAGGAAACGCTGCGGAAAGCGTATGCTATGGACACATGCGATAAGTGAGTTGCCGACCCTTCTTGATCTGAGGATTCGTTGATAGCTAGAGACGATTGCAGGTCCTTCTGTTGAACGACTGGTTAGCCTAGTGGGTAGTGACGCTGCCTACGAAGCTGAAGGTCCTGGGTTCGAATCCCGGTAAGGGCAAATGTTTGTGTGATGAGCATGAATATTTGTTTCTGAGTCATGGATGTTTTCTACGTATTTAAGTATTTGTATCTATTATATATATCGTCGTCTAAAACCCATAACACAAGCCTTATTGAGCTTACTATGGGACTAGCTCGATTTGTGTAAGATTGTCCCCTTATTTTAAGATTTTTATTTATTTTTATTTTAATGTACTTCCCCTCCATACAATATTTATCTAAACTTTTTAAATGCACTATCACGCAGACACTTAAACACAATGGTTGCTGTCTACTAATATCATAAACAGACGGCTTTTGTTTATCACTTTTACGCAACCAATCGTGGGTGGCTGACTGGCTGTGAAATCATCGCGATATAATACTCGTATCTATCAATTAATAAAAAGCCCACGTGATTATACGACGTTGCGTACTTTCCACGCATATTGTATTACGAAGCTGATGTGATGGATTTCCTTTGTCTTTTAATGGATAAAGAATAATTATCGTGTGAATTGTACTACTTAATATTAGTAGTGAGCAATAGAAAGCGCGAGTCTTTATTTAAAGAATACATTTTTGAAAAAAAAATCATACGGGGATCGACTATAAAAATCCATATACCGAACCTGCTCACAAAATTTCACGAGAATCGGTTGGGAAATGTAACCTTTAGGGGACAACAGCCCGACAACCGAACATACGAAATAATTTTTACCCACGCTGAATCTAAAAATTTCGTTCGCTTCACACACTCTTTCAATTATAAATGCGAAAGTAACTGTTGAACCGATTGAGGTGAAATTTGGTGGGTTAGAAAGAGAAGAAGAGGAAGGACATAGAATAGTTTTTATCCCGGAAATCATCTCCTGAGGGAGTGAAATGGAGGCAGAAGTTTGTATGGAGGTACGATATGATTAAGTTTATTGGACAAAGTTGCAGGTAAAAACTAGTCCTTCCTACTTTGATAAATATTCAGCAAGACATCATATTCATGGACAGCTCTCATCTTACGCAGATAATAATTATTTTTTTACATTTAAAACATATCGATTACAATCATCGTTTCCATGCAGAAAATATGAAAGTGTACGTTGCAAAACCCAAAACAGTAATATTATAACCACTTTCACTAATATCCCAACGGCGCGCACGACTATAACCGATAATCATCATACCGTGATTACGACCCGCCTACTATCGTCGTACCAATAACATATGTAAATCATTACTAGAAATATGTCAATGACATTAACGGATCAGAAACGTTGAGGCTGGCTTAAGGCACTCTAAGCTATTCAACGAGTTACTGGCATTTCTGCAAAATGCCATCGACACCATGAACGAAGTCAGCATCCGGCAGATCTGCAAATCAAGTTTCAGTGAAGACGACATTTGCAGTGGCAAGGCGCTACTTTTCCAGACGCTCGGTAAAGCCGACCAAATGCCACCCCGTCGGAGGGATGGGGGAGTCAAGAGTCTCCAGGACATCAAGGTATTGAAGGAGACCGACCCGGTTAACGTGCCCGCTTTTGTTGCTAGACAGCTAGATAAGTTGCCACTCGTGACGTTTGATCACGTCGATGTCACCAGGCTGCTGAAGGACATAACGTCTCTGAAGATGAGTCTGGTTGAGGTGCAGCCCAAATTGGAGGTGTCAAATACCACCATTTGTGAGCTACGCACTGAAGTTGCATCACTTCGTGACGCGGTCGCAGTAAGTAGGTCACACGAGGGCACTGATTTGGACTCGTGTTTGGATGCACGTGCGCCCGAGTGCAGCGTCGAGTCAGCGAGTTGCGATGTGTCAAGAGTCGCTGACGTCGAGCAGGCTGCCTCGCCCCTCGCCGTCCCGTCGTCTGCTCCAGCTATGGATGTGACGTCATGCCCTAGTGCGACGAAGCCTCGTCGCGCTTATGCTGTAGTTGCTGCTAAGGATGCTGCAAAACGACTGGCCGATCCTCTACCACCGCAGAAGACTACTGGTAGAAAGAACTGCGACAAGGATGGCTTCATTTTGATTGACAGGAAGAAGAAGTCTACCTGTCGCAACCTGTGCGGTACTGCGTCGGCCGGTTTACTAAGCCCGCGGTCCCGCTGACATTGTTATATGTTTCCCGTCTGCACTACTCGACGAAAGCCGAACAGATCATCGAGTACTTGCGTTTGAAGACCAATCTCATCCTGAGGGTTGAGAGGTTGGAGTCCCGCCACAAACCGAGTTTCAATTAATTTGTGGTGAGAGTACCAACTGACAAGCTTTCGACCTTCATGAAGGAGGAGATCTGGCCGAAGGGTGTAGTTTTCCGGCGATTACGAGGCCGGTTATTTGACACTCAGAACTTGCGTCGCGCGTCGCCGTCTTAACGTGTATTTGTGTTATGTTTATGTTATAAGTTTTGTATATTGTTATGTATGTTAGTCTGTAAGGTATTTGTAAATATGGGCCAAATACCTTGCCTGACTCAAATAAATAAATAAATAGACTCTATTCTAGTGGACTCGGACTCGACCAAAAAACTCTGGAAATCCAGCAGGAAGCAACTCAGAATTATATCTGGGCCTGGGGTCAAGGATCTCTAGGCCAAGATGTAGAATGTGTGGCGAGGAGGATGAGACTATGGAACACTTTCACTTCGGGTAACGGCTATCAACAACCAAAGAAATTCAAGGTAATCCCGCTGAGCTACATCATCCGGTTTGTGGAAATGATAGAATGAGCTCGGGAGTAAAGGAGAGGGCAAATGCACAAAAGATCCCACTGGGTCGCGGAGTGTATCCAAAAGGGTGTTTCAAATCAAAGTCGCGTTTAAACTTCCACTCCCGATTTTATACGCGTCAGGGATATAGAGTAGGTCATGTGTTGGTATTTGTGTTCTTATGAACAATTGAACATAATACGCAATCTCAAGATTATGATATGATCAATCAAATTCTAATTGATCTTATCGACATATTTTTACGTCGGGCATGTACTTATCGGCTTGATGATGATAAATTTCGGTCGTTAGATATTCTCGATGAGACATTAGGTAGCTTCAAACGATTATCTTTACAATGTATTCAACAACTATACTTACTACAAATTTATCATAACTGTAAGTTTTCTGCCAATGTTTAATACTATTAACGATGCATGTAAATAACTCAAAACTTTTGATGTTTTTAACGTTGAAATATTCTGATTAGGGAAACTGTAAGGTACTTTTTACTGTGTCAAATGTAACCATATTCTGAGACTGTTTGTTTCTTAATGGCAATTTAAAATATTCTTTAGAATAATTATCTTCTTTTCATTCAATACGATACTTATAGAATAACATACTTTTACGTGATAAGCTAATAAAAGAAAAAAGTAAAGGTACTTAAAAACATTGCCCCATGTCGCTGCCAGGCATTACTGGGGCCGTAGACAAGGTTACAATCGACAAGCGCTAACGCCATTAGAAAACAATAAAATGTATGGGAATGACAGATGCCGACGAAACATTTTTCGTTAACATCTGTCATTCGCATACATTTTATTAGTTTTCTATTGGCGTTAGCGCTTGTCGATTGTAACCTTGTCTAGGCCCACAGTACGCTTACCATGAGTTTGACAATGACGGCTTACGCTAACGAGTATCGAGTTTTCTATCTGTGCATCTCTATTGCACTTTGACAGTACGAGCGGGATGCACAGATAGAAAACTCGATACTCGTTAGCGTAAGCCGTCATTGTCAAACTCATGGTAAGCGTACTGGTGTGCCCAGAAGGCTGGCAGCATTGCCAAGTCGAATGGCAATGCTGATCCTCTGGGCGGCGAGGTAAAAGCCAATAAATACAAAATAATTATCTTATTAATTTACCCCCCCTTCTGTAACTTGAAGCTTCATCGAACAGTGTTGATCGTGGCTGCGTGGCTCGTCCCTGGCTACGGCCGTCCTTGCCGCCGACATTCACCTTGTGTATCGATCGCTGCACCGGGAACAACGGCCCGCCTCTGGAACGCTTTGTAATACACACACTGCAAAGCATTTCGCATTTTTGCAATACACGAGACTTTTTCACTCATTTGGGAGATTGCATTGGAGCCTCTATGTCAAGAAAGTTACCGAATATTTCCGTGACCTGGATGTACATACATATACATACATTCACGCCTTTATTCCCAAACGGGGTAGGCAGAGCACATGAAACGTATGTTCCAGCGCCACTTTTAGCATAAATGTGGGTATAAAAGATCGACTAAATGTGATATTGCACAACACACTTCAACCCTGGTCCCTTAGTCGACTTTTACGACACCCACGGGAAGAAAGGGGGTGGTGAAATTCTAACCCGACACCACACGGGTGACCTGGATGTGATTAAATTAAAACCAATTTAACGAACAGAACTGTTGCAAGAGTTTTTACGTCACACCTGGCCATAATGCAAGTTTTACTGCACGATGCGCGTACGGGAAAAGTCGCATTGTGGCCAGGTGAAGACGTAAAATTTTGTACTCAACACGGGCGGTAATTCACCGCTCTAGTTACGTAATGTACTATTATTCAATGTTTGTGTGTGTCACGAATAAATGTTTTTCTTTCTTTTCTTTCTTTATAGAAGCATTTCTTTAAATAAAATACGAAATTTTCTGCATTTTTCATGTTATTGCTACTCAGCATCACAATCTTTTTCAATCCCAATAGTAGAAAAAAACCGGCCAAGTACGAGTCAGACTCCCGCACGAAGGGTTCCGTAACATTATCTATAAAAACAGCAAAAAAAACGTTATTTAATTTTGTTTTTAGTATTTGTCGTTATAGCGGCAACAGAAATACATAATTTGTGAAAATTTCAACTGTCTATCTATCGCGGTTCTTGAGATACAGCCTGGTGACAGACAGACGGACGGACGGACAGCGAAGTCTTAGTAATAGCGTCCCGTTTTTACCCTTTGGGTACGGAACCCTAGAAAGTGCAGGTACCTAAAGTTAATGAATACCTAGAAGGCTTGTAAAAATTTGAGATCAGTTCCAATGGTCGATCACCTGCACACAGGGAAACGAACTGACAGCAAGGACGTTTAAAAATATACAGCCACTATCGCGGAAGTGAGGCAAATTAGCATTTTATTGTTCAGCATACAGTTTAATTCTAGCATTAATGTAGCTAGCATTGTTACAGGTTGGCTAATTGTTTTATGCACAATGTTATATAAGAAACAAGGCCAACATAAAATGTAATTTAGCATTTTTATTTATGAAACGTTGCATAATCATACAATTAGGTAGTTATTTGTTTTCCCATTTATTGTATCTTGTAGGTAGGTATATTTATTAAAACTGGTAGTGGTCTCTAACATAGAATTAGAATGTGTTTTTTTATTAAACCCTAGAGTAGGTAGAACGTAGTGGTAATTATCTGTTCTAGCATAAGGAAATACCGTGCCTACATATATACTAATATTTATACAGCTTTTAGCTAACACTTATAAAATCAATTAGGAGCACTGTCTGCCAACAAACCGCATCGTGGTTTGGCGGATTTGGATTTGTATGTAGCTTTAAGTATGCAAGAAAAAGAGAATAAACATTTTTTTTTTTATTCTCTTTGTAAATAGGTATACAGTACCTATGCCAAGGGGATGAAAGTTCGGATCAAAATTAGACGTTGCCGTTGAATGGACGACGAGAGACCTCGGCAATAATTTATTTACATACAAATAATAAGATAATAGATACTTGTGCATTATGTTACGCCTGAAAACCACCATCGTAGAACGTCCTTCTTGCTTACGTCGTATGACAGCGAACTCTGGTTTGAAATACGACAAGGACGAACTCAAATCTTTTGTTATTATTTATCGAGTTTGTCCGAGATTAAGCGTGAGTACAAAAAGCGTGCAGCTGCATACCGGTTCTGATCGAGAACATCTTATGTAGAAGTGAACATCAAAACATCCTCTCACTTAAGTCAAGCGAAATTAAACCTTATGTCATAGATACTTCACATGACACTTTACATACCTGTTTTATATCCTCAATACCGTACCACTTGCCTAGTATACCTTGAACCGGACAATCATTAAAACTATTCGTTTTCGGAGGTCACCCTTACACTGGTTCACCCGAGTGAGGTTTCTGCAAGCCTTGAGAACAGCCCTAAAAATAACTGATTTAAGACCTATTGAAGTTGCAAGCTTACAATTGCGTATTGAGATTGCGATTGTGAGGCGGCCTTGGTATAACAATTACAGTAACAATTGTTGTTTTTTGTAGTTTAGAATGGCAGGATGTTCTCAAGGGAACCATGGTTGTTTTTAGACCGAAAATCGATTAAGGACCATTTTACCGAGCCTTTTCTTACTTCATGAATATCGCTAGGTTGAAGATCAAGGACTTTGGAAGTCCACGGCCATTAGAGACAGCGGAGATACAACGGATTTCGGCCAAAGGAGTCTGCAAGGCAACGGGTTTGGTTTTGCCGACCGGTTTAACTAAATAAAAAACTGAATATTAGTAAGTAAGTTCACTAAAGCATATCCTATCCTATCCTATAGTGTACTATTAAACGAGCAATATTTGTATATTCATTTGCAATCACGATCTCGGAAACGGCTCTAACGATTTCGATGAAATTTCGAATATACTAAACCCGTTCGCGCTAAGTTTGCCGCTGGCGATATGACGTAACTCGAAGGGTAGCGTTAGCAAAACAGTTTTCCTTCTCATTTTCGAAATAAGTCATATCCTTTAACACCATATTTCGTAAATTACTTCTTAAAGTTTTGCCATTACCCATAGTTAAACCTCAGATTTAAATAAAGCGAAAAACGGACCGGCAAACTTAGCGCGAACGGGTAGTAGGGGTTTACGGGGGCGAGCCATCGATCTAGCTAGGGAAAATTAGTTTGTCATGTCAGGGAATATTAGTTTTTTCTGTATTTTCTCTATTTTCATCGCTGCAGAGATCTCGGTCTCCCGGACACTACTATATCATGGGTATATAAGTACTAGACAATACAGGGGACCGATTTTTGACTTTCGAGCGCTCGAAAATCAAACAAAAGTAAAAACGTTTTTAGTGTCACAATCGCAGACTCGTACCTGCTACCAATAGAATTGAATACGAGTAGTCAATACCACTCGTTTTTAAATTTTCTGTCGCTATTTCAAAATAGCATTCATAATTTTTGACAGTTTTCGAGTGAAAGAGACGAGCGCTCGAGAGTCAAAAATCGGTCCCCGGCCTGGACGGTATTATATTTGTAGATATAAGACGAAACATAGAACAAATAATTGAATACAAAATGTATAGTCAGCTACAAAATATCTAACGCACCTGGCAGCGCATAATTAAAATAACTATGTTGATGCCTACTGTATTATTATATGTCCAAACTAAGAAAAAGTTGTTCAAGTAACTTAGAGGTCAATATAATTAATCTAAATATATAAAAGAAGAAGCTGACTGACTGACTGACTGACTGACTGACTGACATATCAACGCACAGCCCAAACCGCTGGCCAAATTTGGCACGTAGGTTCCTTATAAGGTGTAGGGGAGCACTAAGAAAGGGTTTTTCAAAACTCACCCCCTAAGGGGGTAAAACGGGGGTCAAAAGTTTGTATGGGGGAAGCATTATTTTTTGAACCAGAGACTTAAAACTTTGTAGGAAGATTACTTATTAAGATACAAAAATAAGCACTTTCAGCGTTTTACAAAAATCCACCCCTAAGGGTGTTAAATAGGGGTGCAAAGTTTGTATTCAAAACTACTGGGACTACAAACTTGAAATTTACACCAGATTTTCCTTTTATGACGTAGGCAAGGAATAAGACGGGATTTTTGGAAATTCTATCCCAAAGGGTGTTAAATAGGGGTGCAAAATTTGTATGGGACAAACATTATTTTTTGTACTAGGGACTCGAAACTTTGTAAGGATATTACTTATTAAGATAGAAAAAAGTACTTTCAGCGTTTTAGAAAATTCCACCCCTAAGGGGGTCAAATAGGGGTGCAATGTTTGTATGGGGTAAACATTATTTATTGAACTAGACACTTGAAACTTTGTAGGAAGACTACTTCTTAGTATTAAAAAAAAACATCTTCAGCGTTTTATAAAATTCAAACCCTAAGGGGGTTAAATAGGGGTGCAAAGTTTGAATTAAAAACTACTGGGTCTAGAAACTTGAAATTTACACCAGATTTTCCTTTTATGACGTAGGCAAGGAATAAGACGGGATTTTTGGAAATTCTATCCCTAAGGGTGTTAAATAGAGGTGCAAAGTTTGTATAGGAGAAACATTATTTTTTTGTACTAGAGACTTGAAACTTTGTTGGGATATTACTTATTAAGATACAAAATAAGTGCTTTCAGCGTTTTAGAAAATTCTACCCCTAAGGGGGTTAAATAGGGATGCAAAGTTTGTAGGGGGGAAATATTATTTATTGAACTAGAGACTTGAAAATTTGTAGGAAGATTAGTTATTAAGATACAAAAAAGTAATTTCAGCGTTTTATGAAATTCTACCCCTGAGGAGGTTAAATGAGGGTCCAAAGTTTGTATAAGGGAAACTTTTATTTTTAGCTACTACGTACTTAAAACTTTGTGGACAGATTACTTATTTATTTAAAAATTATATTTACAAAGACCGAAATAATGTGATATTGCTTAGGTTGTTAGCCCATCGCCCACAACACACTTCAACCCTGCTCTCTTAATCGACTTTTACGACACACACGGGAAGAAAGGGGGTGGTGAAATTCTAACCCGACACCACACGGGCATAAAAACCATAATGGGTTATGACGAAGGGTTATTCATAGGGGAAGTTAGTAGTAGTAGGTTAGTAAGCGGCGTAGCAATTCAACAATTATTGGAAAATTACTCTTACTACGCGGGCGAAGCCGCGGGCAAAAGCTAGTACAATTATAAATAACTTTCAAGTTTTTCCTCTGAGTTGGAAGGTCAGATGGTAGTCGCATTCGAAAAACTAGTGGCATGTCAAATCAAATCTTGGGATTAGGTGTTAAAGCGGACCCTGGCCTCCTTTACAAGTATTTGTTCATCTTCAAAAACTGGTTCGGATGGCATCGTAAATAAAACTTATAAATAATTAAATAGTTAATATAGTTAATAATTAGGTAGTTACCTACCTACTTATTAACTATTTGTATCCTTGGTGACTAAAATGTAAATGTGCAATGACAAAACGTAAGAGTACTAACAAACATAAACACTTATAAACGATAACTATACTCGTAAATATAATAATAATCATCATCATATCAGCCCAAAGACGCCCGCTGCTGGACATATGCCCCCAAAGAGTGCCACAATGACCGGTCCTGCGCCACCCGCATCCAGCGGATTCCCGCGACCTTTACCAGATCATCAGTCCACCTTGGAGGCCTACCCACGCTGCGCCTTCGGTACGTGATGGCCACACGTTTCTTTCCGGCCCAACGGCCATCGGTTCTACGTGCAATGGGCCCCGCCCACTGCCACTTAAGTTTAGCGATTCGGACTAATAATACAGCTATGTAAATTAACTGTCGCGACCTCGCCGCGGAAAGGCGCCGACGCAGCATGTTCTGTGACATTCATCATCCTCCTAGCGTTATTCCCGGTTGTGCCCCTAAAGGAGCCCGGGGTCCGCTTTGGCAACTAATCCCATGATTCGGCATAGGCACTAGTTTTGCGAAAGCGACTGCCATCTGACCTTCCAACCCATAGGGAAAACTAGTCCTTATTGGGATTAGACCGGTTTCCTCACGATGTTTTCCTTCACCGAAAAGCTAACGGTGAGTAATCCGTACATAAGTTCCGAAAAACTCATTGGTACGAGCCGGGATTCGAACCCTCGACCGCCGCTTGACAGCCGCACGCCTGAACCACTGGGCTACCGTATGCAATTCAGCATGTTCACATTGCCGCAGCGTATTCTGCCGGAACTCCGAGTGTGCGCACGGGCTTTTCGGCGTGAGCGTCTCATTCTCGCCATTTATCGCGCTACATATTACATAGAGAGCAATGACGCGTACTTGCAATGTCCAAGAGACAACCGGATGGCTAGCGGTTTTTGAGCTCCCGAAGTGTTGTGAAACCGCCCTGTGCAACCCAAACAGAGCCAACCTGGACTGGGGCGGAAATATAAAAAATGTATTTAAAAAAATGTCTCGAAGCAGCCGATTGAAACAGCGGTTAGCTGAAAGTGTGTACGCTGTTTATAGTACAATGAAATGCTGGTCTAAATTAAATCACTGGCGACATTTCCCTATAAATGCTGCGCAAACAAGAATATTTTGATCGCATAAAAATTACTGACTTGCACATCAAACTTTAACAATTGCACATCATACCTAATAGAATTTTGATGAACGATTTATTATTCGTATTTTAGCTGTGCAAATCAGTCTTTTTTAGGTGGTTAGGTTTTTTTTGGGTGTGCCCTACGCAAACAGGCGGCTATTACACGGAGAGAAAATTCTAGTTTAGGTAACCAGAATAAAGTTAACTTAACCAGATTGTCGTGTAATATATACGACAGCTAACTATTTTGTCGAGTTTACTACAAAAATCTGGTAATAGCTTACAAGAATATCTACCACAGTTAAACATAATGCTGGTACACATAATTAAAATTTGTGTATATGGCACAATAACCTATTTGTATCCATTACAAAAATAGGTTTTGTTAAGTGTAACGGAATTGGTATCGTTCGTAACACTAGGTTTTATTTTGGACATAACTAGATTTTTTAGTAACGACTACTAGATTATTATAGTCACTATTAACAAATTTAATATAAATATTACCAACTTGAGATTTTACCAAACTATATATTTTTTTACACTTTACTACTTATTTTGTGTTTTCTACCAACATTGTGGGTTGCCATTATCACATAAATGATTGAGTTTACTATAATAAGAAATGAATATTGGTCAGTTTACTATATTTTTTTGGTAATTACAGCAATGTTTTATTTTTTGCTCCACAATACGAAAATTATACTTATTTGAAAATTTCGTGACGAAACAGACAGCTATTTCAATTTTTTTAACAACACGGTAAGTATGTACATATTATGGAGGTGAATGGGTCTTAAAAAATATGTACATACTTACCGTGTCATTAAAAAAAATGAAATCGGTCTGTATCGTCACGAAATTTTCAAATAAGTATAATTTTCGTATTGTGGAGCAAAAAACAAAACATTGCTGTAATTACCAAAAAAATATAGTAAACTGAACAATATTCATTTCTTTCTTTCGTTTCGACAGCTTTTAACTTTTTCTTTAATAACAACATGGTCAACATTTCAACAACAGTTTTAAATGAAACAAAACATTAAACGTTTGTGAGTTTATATTCATATTGTTTAAAAATCAACATGGTGGTCTAAAATTAAAAAAAAAACCTTCTTTTCGTTATGTACTCGGTTTCTGCCAGGATTCCATTATTTTTCAAATTTCCTTGTCCATTCCCTGATTTGGAACACTTCTATAATACCTATTTATTAAACTAATCACACTATTTGCCACAGTCAACGTCTCTACACGCACACGCACTGCTCGCTGCGAAAGATGGAATGATAAAAAAAACAATGGCAGCCAGTCGGTGTTGCCAACCATAGTTCAGGCAATCCATACAATATATTTGCAAACGTAAACAACGTTTCGTTTAATATTACGATTCACATGTTACACAAATCATTATATGTATTATGGTACTGATAACATATAAATCTAGCTTATTTAAACAACTAAAAAGATTTTTGCTACTTGCATTATTTTAGAGACAACCTAAATATTGTACTGTTTAATTGAGAGCTAGCAACAACAAACGAATTATGTTATAACCAGTACTATATGAATCTAGCTTATTTAAACCACTTAAACAATTGTTGTTACTTGCGTTATTTTAGAGACAACCTAAATATTGTATTGTTTAATTGACAGCTAGCAACAACAAAATAATTATTGGGTAAACAGTACTATATGAATCTAGCTTATTTAAACAACTAAAACATTTTTTATTACTTGGTGTTATTTTAGAGACAGCCTAAATATCGTATTATTTAATTCACACCTAGCAACAACAAACGAATTATGAAGGTATACTTTAAAATCATCGAAATTTTCTCCCTACAATAATAATTATGTACTTATAAATAGCTTTGAGTATTGTTTACGAAAATATTTTTACTATAATATTCTGGCATTTATTAAAATACGACTATTTGTTGCTAAAATACAATACGGTAAATTTAACTTAATTCTGTTTCTTTATACTACAATGAAATTTACAATATGTTCTGGTAGTATTGTTATAATAATTTCTTTCCGTGTACGAGACGGCGCGCGAGCTCTCTCGATTTTTCTAGCCGTCTCTTTCTTATTAGAAAACTTACAACAAGAGGTATCGTGCAAGAAAAATCGAGGGTATGTCGCAGCCGTCCCATGATAGACGTGATGGTCAGATATTTTTGAGCATGAATAATTTTTGGGATATTCACTGCATTTGTGTGGAAGAGAAAAAAACAGTAAATCATTACAACGTAGCTAATGGAGTCCGTTATATCTAAGAGAAGAATGTACTGTCGTAACGAACTGCGGGGGTAGACCGGGGGTTAAAAGGTCGCCACTATGAATTTTAATGAACCTCATTACTTGGTTCGATGCTCGTGGCATTATATCTAAGAACTTTAGCATTTGATCGAAATAATGTTTGAAATAAAGACGGGCTAGCAAGTTCTACTTTCCACGGGGTCAATAATATCGTAACTACTTCTGCGGCTAATATAACAAACTAGTCACAATTAGCCCTTAAATTATGAATTACATAATATCATTTATTTAGTTGCGTATTTGTTCGTTTTTAACCAAAGACACACAGCTTTACAGTATATTTCTAAACCACTGTAATGCTGCTACTTGTTTCTGCCCGCGACTTCGTCTATGTAAGTTACCTATCTTTTCAATTCAATTCATATATTTGTCTGTAAAACATAGGTACAAAGTACATTGGTTTTACAAGAATCAGTCGAAAATGCGTACAAACAGTCATTAGCAAATGACAATGATAGGTACGATAAAAACTATCCTATATTTTAATCCAGGCTATTAACTATCTTCCTGCAAAATGTCATCCAAATCGGTTGAGCTGTTTAAGCATCAAACACCTAAACATCCAAACTTTCGCATTTATAATATCAACTGCCTACTATACATAGGATAAAAACGAAAAGTTGAACAATATCAGAACTTAAACATGAAACAATAGACAGACGAATATCTCCCGACAACTTAAATGTAGGTAGCATAAAATCGATTTGATTTAGAATCCTCACTATACTTATACGTATATAGGAACCTCAATCTGCCCTTGACAATGCTCTATTGTAACCTGTCCCTCTAGTCTGTTACTTGTTTCTCACCTCAACACTCACCCACAAAAGAACTCGACGCCGCGATTCGTATAACTAAGCGTGGTTATGTCATAAATTACATGTCAAAATTGTAGAATACGGGTACACATATATCCATACATAAACAAGGCATCTAATGATTATTTCAAAACATTGCAAAACAACTCTTTATAATCGTAGGACGCCTGCTCGATAAGCCATTTCTTATGTTTCGTCTTTAATAACGACGAGCTTTGCGCAGCAAGTATGTATTTACCTTGGTATACTCTTGCTTGCCAGAATTTCATTTGCCCGAATTTTATCTGCCATAATATTCAACTGCCATAAAGTTGTTTTCTATAATTTTGTATGCCATACTCATTGTTTACCATATTAATTATATGCCAGAATCTTTGTTTTCCATAATATCAATATCAATAATCTCATTTTCCACAATCATTGTAATCCATAACTATCACATGCCATAATGTCATTTTCCATCCATCTCAACATCCATAATATTCATATGTAATAATGTGGGTACGTATTGCAATGTCTAAAATGAAAAAAAAAATCCCTCGAACCTATCTGCGATACGGGTCGGTTTTGTCACTAAGTAAAAATTAACTTTTCTCTGAGATTACCCAATGCTAAGATAGTGGTGTATCATAGGCAGTAGGGAACAGGAACTTGTGGCAAAACCGACTCGGATCGCAGATAGGTTAGAAGACGGAAGCGCTTTCGTCTTCGAGGTTATTTTTTTTATAAAATAGCGGAAAAACTAACAAATTAACAAAGATGAATCCGAATGCATGTTTAGTATGGCGTTTAAATATTCTATTAAATAATATTATTGCAAACAATAATCTGGAAAACAATACGTACCTATGGCATTCGTATCATTATGACATCCAATATTCGGGTAAACAAGAGTATGTCAATTAACTATTATGGTACACGAAACATTCGGGCAAATGAAATTAGGGCAAGCGAAGTTCGGGCAAATGATTATTATAGTATATGAATGTCGGGCAAACAATAGACAACCATTTACCTTGCGACTCATGACGTGAGTAAATTTTTTTGACTTGTGGCGGGAGGGGCAGTTTTCCAGCGAATGCGTACCTACGTGAAGTTTCATTCCTGGCAGGAGTTTGTTCCACCTCGTCTCGTGTCGTGAACTATACGAACGATCTAATTAACGATAGCGAGTATAGTAAACTTATAAGTGACTCATGGTATTACGAACTCTATTTTTGGTTCCATGACATATAAAGAAAACAAAAACATTAATAACATCAAAACACAGACAAGCCATAGATCCCATCCACTTAAGATATACCGCCATAGAACAAGTTAACAGTTTTAAATACTTAGGTAGCATAATAACCTGTGACTCCAGATGTACTGCCGACATAAAAGCAAGAATAGCAATGGTGAAAAAAGCGTTCAATGGCAAAAAACATCTCTTTAGAGTCAAGATTTCCAGAATCGTAAGGAAACGTTTTATAAAGTCATATATCTGGAGCATAGCGTTGTATTGCTGCGAGACATGGACACTTACCCAGCGAGACCGAGAAAGATTAAGTGCCTTTGAGATGTGGTGTTGGCGAAGGATGGAAGGAATTAGTTGGACGGAAAGAAGAACGAATGAAGAGGTTTTGGATTTAGTCGGAGAGAAGAGATCCTTGCTAAGGACGATTGAAAATAGAAGAGGAAATATGTTGGGGCACCTGTTACGACATTACATTTACATAAAAACTATAATCGAAGGGAAAATAGAGGGAAGAAGAGGCAGAGGAAGGCCGCGACGTGCTTTTATGGACCAGGTCAAGGAGAAGGTCAATGTAGTGTCGTATCAGGAGCTCAAAGCATTGGCAGAGCGTAGAGCTGAATGGCGGTTACTCCACCGACAAGAGCAGAGCTCTTTAAGTTGAAAAAGAAGACGACATGAGTGACCGCCAGGTGCGCTGTATAGATTTTTCAGACAAATCTTTTACGTCAGTCGCTAGCGAGTAATAAACGCGGATCACGTAATTCCCATGGTAGGGGTACAGCACTGGCATTTACCTAAAGGGCACGTGTCTCATGGGCATTGTGTTCGGCCATTGTGAGCGCAGCTTGCCTTTGAGTTATGAGAGCGGACTGACACCCGACCGCCGTCGGACCGATAACACCGATTGTTCCGTATGAGAAAAAAAACTGGCCAAGTGCAATTCGGACTCGCGCACGAAGGGTTCCGTACCATTATCTATAAAAACGGCAAAAATCACGTTTGTTGTATGGGAGGCCCTTTTAATATTTATTATAGACTGTTTTTTAGTATTTGTTGTTATAGCGGACACAGAAATACATTATCTGTGAAAATTTCAACTGTCTAACTATCACGGTTCATGAGAAACAGCCTGGTGACAGACGGACGGAAGGACGGACGGATGGACAGCGGAGCCTTAGTTTTTACCCTTTGCGTACGGAACCCTAAAAAGTATGTAGTCAAACAATTTCTAGGTTCTTTTATGTACTACGTCGGTGGCGAGCTAGCATACGGTTCGCCTGATGGTAAGTATTTCAGCGGGCCTGAGATGGTTGCCATTGTATCATATCTATATAGATAAATCATGTCGCACGTCATTCGTCAGAATGTGACGGATGTCTTATCGACAGCGATCAGTGATAAAATGTCAACCATACTACACCGTACGTGTCGCGACCCTTTATTAATTTGAGGATTTGTCGTGTTGTCAGCTAGGAACTGTAGAAAACGTGGTAAAGATCTCTCAGCGACCGAAGTCCATTGAGAGTTGTTTGGATTTTATATTTATGCCAACTGATTAAGAAACTTCTATAGCGCGATGCAGAACACGTCCGATTCCACCCAGCGGACAGGAGCGACACCACAGAACAAATAAAAAATAAAAAAACAAACACATTATGTGAGGGTCTCAATCTCAACACGAACACGGTCCCAAGAAGTATAGTGATATACTGAAGCTGAGGGGTAGAGGACCTAGAGGGCTATCTGAATCACCCCCAAAAATTACCGTTTGGCTTTTAAAAACTTGCTATATCTATCAGGTAGCTTTTTTATGTGATTTTATTTTTTTAAGGGCCCTTGAAGTTGTGAACATACTGGGGTAATTTTATCTTTCTTGGCATTTAATTTTTATTTATTCCATTCAATTAAGCACACAAAAAAATCAAGCATCTACCGCAATAATTCACGTCACCATAAACAAAAACCTCATTGTACTCAGCGATAGGTGAAAAATTAAAGAAAAAGTCATAACTTCGAAAATACGAAAAATCGCGGAACATACATGGGGGTGATCCTGATACCTAGCCCTCTAGGTCCTCTACCTCCCAGCTTCAGTATATCACTACTTCTTGGGACAGCCTGTATTTGTGGGTGAACGGTGAGGTGCGGTTAAAGCAAGTTAGAGAATAGCGGGGCTGTGCTCTTCGCGACAATGTTTTAGTTTCAAACGAGACAATATGTGTTGTCATTGGTAATTGCTTGTGTTAACAATGCTCCATAACAATGAGAAACACTGTGAAACTAAGAGGAGTAGATTTTAGACGTCTATATCTCTGCATTATTTAGGACGTAAGATTCTGGGTAGATAGAGAGGTAGGGTACAGGGGAATGTCTTCTCGCTTATATTTGGAGTAGTCCAACTAGGGGCGTATCTCTTTCAACTATCACAGGACGGGCCGCGAGCTAAGTCGCGGCGAGATAGACTCTCCGTCTCGTCTAATCAGATCGCTTAGAAAGAGACAGATAGACTATGTCGCCGCGACGCAGCTCGCGGGCCGTCCTGCGATAGCCGCGCAACTGCATTCATAATAACAGCATTACTTGCTCTGTAGGTATGGCAGGCTGTCAACACAAGGAACCATTTAATTATCTAATAAAGGGTCGGCAACACGCTATGATTCTTCTGGAGTCGCGAGCGTCCATAAGCTACGGCGTTTGCGAGTCATACGATAGCTCTTGTACATGTGTATCGGTATGTCCAGGAATATAATCTTGACGCCGCAATTCATAGTCACTAAGCGTAGGTAGAGGTGTATAGTTAGGCGTGAAGGGTGTGGTGAGGCCGATTAGCGCGTTCGGAATAACAGCCTGGTATCGTAGGGTCGGTTTTCGAACTCTACCTATGTACTCTAAAGAAAGTTAAAACCGTGTGTCATTAGACAAATTAGCGAAGTTGCAAGCAAGTAGCAAGATAAAAATGTAGTAAATTGCTCTCATTACCTACTACCTTATCCTCAATTCAATTCATTTTTATAATGAAGTGATTGGTAAGTAGTTGCGGTAATTCATGACTCAATTATAGTTTTGTCAGGTGCTCATTCTCCACTATGTCATTTAAATTTGAAAGTGGGTAATAAGTAACTAGTAAGTACCTATAAACTGAACTGCACCAGGAAGTTAACATACTATTACAACTACATACTGCATATAGGAAAGGTAATGTCCCAGTCCCAGTGCTCGACACTGCCCCAATTTCAATACTTTCACAATACAACAATAATTTCAAATGTTTTCGAAGTACTTCTTTCTCGCTCAGAAGGTTCTTCCCACGCGGGAAATTCATTTCAATCACCGTCTGACCGAGAGCAAAAGTTGCAAGATCAAGTGTGACCCGATCGCAGCAGCCGACGAGCCTCCGCGGCTCCAGTGAATGCAAAGTAACGATCTCGGCCGAGAACCTCCGAACACGCGAGGTTATAAATATTAGTGCAGCGGGACACCTCTCCTCAGTCCGCTCAGACTTTCGACTAGAGCGCGCGTCCCGTTCTATCCCCGCCGGCACCCAACGCAAACAACGATTGTTATGTGAACTGTGCTTTGTGGTCAAAACAGTGAAATGCCGACTGATATTATGTCAGCCTCCTGCCGCGCCGAACGCTTCGGACCGAGTTGCACAAAAAGGTCGTGCGACGCGGAGGTCAAGTCAGGGTTCGTGGTCCTCTACGGGCTAGGCAGGATACGGCAGGACGTGCGAGTGGTAGTGTACAGGACATCTTTAGAGCACTTCGCTGTTATCTATCCAAGGAAGCGCCTCTCGAAGCCGATAGGAGTAGTTAACCTGAGGAACACGTCGGTGGAGCGAGCGGAGTCGGAGATGGGATTAGTGGTGCGGCAGAAGGGATACGACAATGCGATATCCGCGAAGTTCCTGTGCGCTGAACGAGATGTGGAGTCATGGATTACGGCTCTTAGTGCGAGAGTGTCGGCTGATTGTCAGCATCAGACCAGCCTGCCGGTGCTTGTCGAGGAGGAGAGCTTCGAAAACTGAACACGAGACTAAACTGATGTTTGTAACTTCATACCGCTGCGGCGGCAGACCGAAACGCGCTGGCATTGCATCACGACAACATCGATTAAGTATCCGATGGATAATTTTCGTTTTGCGACGGATAATGTTTAGCTCTTGACGAGGTTATGTTTGTTTTGCAATGGGATCGAAAGTGAAAGCTCGTTTTTTCCGAGCGTATGAAAGTGCAATGCCGGCTCAGTCATCGCGCGTTCGCGACCGCACATGACTCACGGGTCCGATTGTGCCGTTAAAGTGTGCTGCAACGTTGTAAAATCAACTTTGAGAACTCAGACACCTACATGTAAAGTAACATACAATCGGAGACCACAACATAATAATATCGCATGATGTGCAATTTATTTTTCCCTGTATTCTGTAGTAAATATATTTAAAAACAAAAAGAGTGTTGCTGAGGAGATTGTCTGAATATTCTCGTAAAATTTTAAACTCTCCTTATGGGTAAATGAACTAAACGTCAATCGTTAGCAGGCAGAATTGTATACTTAGTCTTGTTATTGTTAAGTCATTGTAAAGAGCTTAGGAGTACTTAAACTCCTTGAACCAATACTTAGGCAACTTGTAGGTTTGTTACTATTTTTCAACAGTCACTATATTTTTAGTAGTAAATAACTGCCAAAGTTTGAACAATGTAGTCGTACAATATAAAAAAAAATATTTCAATAGAGACTTATAGGGGATCTAAATTTAAGAGGATATTATTTCTAATATTTATTCTTTTCAGTTTCCATATAATAAAAAGAAGTGTTTATAACCGATATAGCATTCGAAATGCCAAACAAGCAAAAATCTCGATGGAATGAATGTTATTGTTGCGTCAAACTAAAACCGCCAATGTAACACCGGCTGTACACTCTCGGCGAGACACCCCGAGACAGACCGAGAACGAGAGTGTAGATGATGCTCTCGCCTTGTCTCGCCCGCTCGGGTCTCGCCTCGGTACGTCTCGGTCGCGTGTCGGTTTTTGCGGCCGAGTCAAAGGGTTGTTCCGCGGTTCAAATGACGCAAGACGTAACGAGGCGAGACCCGAGCGGGCGAGACAAGGCGAGAGCATCATGTACACTCTCGTTCTCGGTCTATCTCGGGGTGTCTCGACGAGACAGCCGGCATGACACCTTCGATATATTCATAGAAATAAAGACGAACTACTTGCTAGAATTAGTGTCAAACACTGCGATGTTTACCCTACCTTACTATGATTACTATGTTTATGTAAAATTACCTTTATAATGCAGTACTTAAACGATATCATTATACTACTGATGCAGTGCAATTGTACATATCCTAAAGTCTCTAATATAAAAATGTGTTCTTATAGTCAGAATGTGAACATTAAAAAGTTGTGCTACAGTACATTACTACAAAGGCCGTGAAGTAAGGGGTTGCCGGCCGAGTACATACTCGTGTAGACGGCCGAGCGCAGCGAGGCCGGATAGTTATGATTTTGAGGCTGCCAACCCCTGTTCACGAGGATGTATGTATAGGTGATTTTCTCAAACATGCAATGAAATAAATAAAAAAGGAAATTTACTTAAAGTTTTTTCATGACTGTACCCCGTGCCGCAAATAAATGTGGGATGGAAATTAAAAATGACCATCTTGCAGGCCTAGGCTCCAATTTCGTATGAAATGCCATTACGGATCTCTCGTCTCGCTGCACCCGAAATGGGACACTTCGAAGCCCATTATGAAGAACAACAACGTCAATATTTCATTGAATGTTTGAGATTTAAACCTATTTTAGTTCACTTGGTTCCTGTATACCTAGCCTAGCGATTGTCAATTCCTAACGACCAAAACGGGTCATGTACAGTGAGCATCAGAAGTAGCAAAATGACCTACACACTACCTTATTCCCTTGACATTAGAGTTGGTGTGTAGATCGTTTGCGCACTAGGACCCCTTAGCAACTTCTGCTGCTGACTGTACTTAGATATTTACTTAATTAGATATTGTCATTTGTTTGTCTATTTTGTTAATAGAGAGCGTTAATGTGATACATAATGTGTGATTGTTTTATACAGATAGTATTATTATCTAGTAGTAATTTAATAAACAAATATAGTTACTAAAGTGTTGAGTTTATTTTGGCAGGAATTGCCGATAACTGGCCATTAGGAGAATTTTAAAGATGAAAAAAATAAACAGAATTAAAATAACATCAACCGGACGAAGAACTGTTCAAGCTAGAGCATTGTCAAAGACTCCTAAAGGCATATCATCTATAGGCTGAGGTGTGCGCTTACCATCAGGCCGTACGCTTGTTTGCCACCGTCGTTGTATAAAAAAGGCATCAGCAATAGAGTCTGGCCAGGTAAAGATGTCCTAATGTTGATACTTAACTTACTTGATATGGTAAGTGAGAAAGTAACTGTTCCATAATAAATTGTAAGTACTGTTTTTGCTATTTAAGAGAAATAAAATGGCTTACACTTACAGGTAATATTATTCACATTGGAGACTGTAATTAAAAGTTCAACTATTATGTCTCGTCAAAATTTAAATGCTGAAGTTTTTTTTTTATATAGCCTTCTGCAATAATTGCTCAAGTATCATTAATATCATTATTATTTTATCGCGATTTACACGGTGTTGCAACACGCTGTTTTTTTAAGAACCAAGCCGCTCTTTTCTAGTCTCATCTTTCCCTGGCTAGACACTATCAGGATCAGGATACAAAATTGGTAGCCAGTAACGACAATTTCCTTCAGTGCCTGAACCCTTAACTTTGTTAAATCAAACAAACGGGCACCGTTGCCTATAATGCCTATGGACGGACACTTGCAGCTCCTGAGGTGGATACTCAATCACATCCATAACAATTCCAATTCAAAATTCAAAAATACACACATACCTCTAGGTACTCTTGAGGGCCGTCGATGGATCCCATGTTATGTTACCACGACGCCGACGACCAGTATTTAGACGACCAGCAGCTCAATCATTCATACACAGAATCAATTATTCATTCAGTAATCACTTATTACCATATAGTAATCGCGGATTCAGTCGCCCATATCCTTCGCGGGGACTGTTTCTGGTAAAATCAAAGTGACAAAAAAAAGTGGCACAGTTTTACAATGTGCTAGTGGGTAGTGAAGCTGCTTACGAAGCTGAAGGTCCTGGGTTCGAATCCCGTTAAGGACAAATATTTGTATGATGAACATGAATATTTGTTTCTGAATCTTGGATGTTTTCTCTATGTATTTATATCTATAAAGTATCATTGTCTAGTACCTATAACACAAGCCTTATTGAGCTTACTATGGACTATTAGGTGGATTTGTGTAAGATTGTCCTCTAATATTTATATTTATTATTATTATTAACACTCTTTACCCTACCGGTAAAAAAAAAGCCTTTAATTTTACTATAAAATGACAATAAAAACATGACAAAAAGTAATAAAATGTAATCTGGATATAAAAATATTATTGGTAATTAAATTAGTTTAAATATTAAACGGCTTTTTGTATAATACAAAAAGCCGTATAATGGCTGGCTGTTTGTTTTTGTATTGCGATAAATATACCTACTTTTGTGTAGTGGTGAGAACCCCTTTGCAAGGTGAAGGCCTTCACTCTACCACCGGTATACTGTTTTAATACGACGGCTTTAGCCTAGTTCGTAGTGACCCTGCCTACGAAGCAAAAGGTCCTGGGTTCGAATCCCGGTAAGGGCATTTATTTGTGTGATGAGCACGTATAAGTATGTTTATCATTGTCTAGTACCCATAGTACAAGCTTTGCTTAGTTTTGGATTAGGTCGATATGTATGAGATTGTCCGCAAATATTATAATAGAATTGTAGAGCTTACAATTATTCTACCCCAAATGTAGTACCTTAGAGTTGAGAGGCGTTTGCCCAGCAGTGGGCACATAAAAAAAGAAATCATTCATTATAATTGTCTATCCTTGTAGGTAATCCAAGGTTTTTGGGCAAAATGTCAACTTTAGCGTTAGGGAACAAAGTTACCTGCTTCAGATTGGGCCTGAATTATTTCGTATTTCCGGCTGTCTAGCTGTTCCTCTTTACAGGTCGCATTTCTCGATCGATTTCTAAAATTTTGTGAGTATTATTGAACCTCAATAATCATATCGAGTTTCTTGGTCTTCTAAGTTTTGTTTTTTTAACGACTTGCTTGTGAATTTTACGCCACATGTTTATTTAATCAATATTGTGAACGAATGGTAATAGCTAGGTGTACCGTCTTAAATTAAGCCTTATATAATTGTTCGGCTATACTTCTTTCAGCACGGCCATCACAAGACCGCGCGCGAGCTCTTTCGATTTTTCTCGCACTATCCGGCTCTCTCTTATTAAAAAAGTTAGAAAGAGACGTATAGTGGGAGATATCTCCCACTCGAGAGAGCTCGCGCGCCGTCTTGTAATAGCCGTGCAGGTTAACCTGAAAGATTGGTTCTAATATTGAAACCAAATGCTGTAATATAAAAAAGAGGTAAACTCGAATTTTCGTACAGTCACCCTGGTGATACCCTGAAAGTTTTGCAGTAGATAAGCCATAAAGTCGTGGGAGTCATTTGTGGCACTCGTTGAACTGGGGTTAGCTTCTTATGATATGATGATGATGATGAGACCATAAACTAAACTATGGGCGGTGTCATTGAAAACGGGAATAGACTATTGTTCTTTAGCGAATTTCGCTTTATTCTACTGTATGCTTCAGTAACTAAAACAACCCTAACCCTAAATAAAACAGTAGGAACAGCACTCTAAACCAAAGGGGTAATTATGTGACGTTCCGAACGCGCGTTAGGACAATCGAACCGTAATTTTTTCATATAAAATTTGACATTTACTCAGATCTACCTAACGTGCGTGACGTGATCGGCCTGCATGCCGAAGTAACAAGCTTGAACTTCATTCTGCTTAGAGTAGGTACGATACATCTATAGAAACGAAGTGACATGTAAGTATATAGTCAAATTGTACGTGAAGAGTAGACGAAATCGTTAGAATTGGACGCATGTTTGAGATTAGCTGAAACTCAGCTCTAACCAATAAATTAGAATTTAATGCATGCAAGACTGCACTTAAGGATTTGCATTAACCAATGTTAATGCGTCGATTACCTATAAAACCCTGTGTACAATGTGACACCGACATTTCACATTCCGACTTGATATGAACATGTTGCGCGCTTTCGACCTGACACATTAACTTGGTGCGAGCGAGCGAGCACGCGAAACACATTGAAATCAATTAGAATCCGCAAACGCAAGTCTCATATCGAGCCCCAGGTGCTTGCATACGTTATCAGAACCCGATCTTTATTGGCCATTTCCAATATAAGCACTTGTGTAATGTAACTATGTGTAACCCGCTCACAGGCACACGTATCTCGTGCCGCTAACGACCAATTAACCGACTAAAACACAATAAAAATACCTACACAATGAACAAAAGCATGAAGCCAAGCAGAGCGAAACGACCGAATCCGACCCACGACACGAAAATGCGCGGAACTTTCACGAATTTCGTCACAATAATGGTATTTTTGATACTACTCTCGTGCTACCTAGTCCTGTCATTCACGCCGAAGTCTAAAGAAGAGCATATTGAGCAATTCGACAAGATGGACGCTGAAGTGGAACCTTTCAGGAAAAACTTGAGCGAATGCGCGCGGCAAGTGAAGGCATCAATGACAGATGTAGAGACATTCCTGAAAAGGGTACCCCAATCCACGTTTCAAGGAAAGTGCTTCGTCGCATGCATTTTGAAACGTAACTCAATCATAGTGAACAACAAAATAGTTCCGCAGAATCTCCTAGAAGCTAATAAAGCTGTTTATGGAGAAGACAGCGACGTGATGGCGCGCTTGAGAACCGCTATAAAGGAGTGTTTGAAAGCTGTCGACGGGATATTTGAGATATGCGAATATGCGTCCGTTTTTAATGACTGTATGCATATGAAGATGGAGCATATCCTGGACAGGATGACGATGGAACGGAGAATGGAGGCACTGGGTCAGATGCAGTCGAATCCTGACGTCTGGACTGAGGAGGACGACCAAATACTCAAACTAGTTAAAGATGAACTTTAAGGGTATGTATACCCACGCCATGGACAATTGTGTCATTCCTAAGTTGAAGACAGTGTCAATAAGGCGGTTTTTCCATAACGACACAATTAGAAGTCGTAAATTAGTATAACGTTTTATAAAGTTGAACCTAAGTACCTACATATAATTTTTCTTAGGAAATATAAGAGTACACAAGTGTATAAGATTACCTACTGAGATTCAATAATGATAAAACTTTATTAGGGCGTGGTTAGTTAGACTAGTTAGAGTCTGCCAATCGAGTGGTGTCCCTGGAAAATGGCGGCAAATTATAAAAATACGCATGCTGGTGATGGACTAAGAGCTAGCGACCAAATCGGTCATGTGGCTTCAGCTGTATTGAAACTCCGTTAGCTACTTCCCTGAACCTTTTCCGATAATCTTCGTGCTGGCAGGTCGTGGGTGGTGGGTACGGGTGTAGTAGGGTGGGGACAAAAAAGGAAAAAAATGTGGCTTTAATTTTTTGGTCGCCGATTTGGTCGCAAGCTCTCCGTCTAATATGAATGTGTGGCGGAATCAAGGGCGGAATAAGGCCTGCCACACACTGGCGCGGCCTGCGGTGGCGGACGATACTAAATTTGTCAGCGACGGACAAGTTTACTATTGTCCGCCGCGGCCAGGCCGCGCCAGTGTGTGGCAGGCCTAATAGGTACTTATGACTGACAGTTTATTTCATAGGTAAAATTGTTGCCATATGGGTAAGGACCAAATTCTTGGCCACTCAATTAAATTTTCTATGAAAGTTTTCCGTTGTGACACGAAAACTAACCATACAATTGTATATACAATTTCATAAAGAATTTGATAAAAATGCTGTGGACACGACTCGCTTGCCAGACTCTAACGTCATGTCAAAGTAATGTTATTGTAGAATCTTGCAAAATGCTTCAAACCCGTGAGATATAGTTATTCAATTAATAATAACTCAAGATTGTGTTAACGCCTGTGTGAAAAATGTAGCAATAAAGTGTGTTGTGAGCCGTGGCGTTTTATTTAAGACTGGCAGTGCCCGCGGGTCCGCCCGCGTGTAACCGGTGCAATCGCACTGCCTTATCGTATGAACTTACTGCATAAAGTAACTATTTACCCAATACCTCTCTCTCTGCTCTCGATTTGCGGGTTCCTAGTTCCTACAGAAAGGACAATGTAGTTCAGTGGATTTGGACCGAGCGAAGTAAAATTTTAGAAGAGAGTTTGAGTTTGAGTCTTTTGTTCCGTTTAATTTTAGAAGTGCACGGATGGTCAGTTAGCTGTGTTGCCGATAGTGCATAATTTTACAATAATTGTATTTTTGGGGGCTCTATTTAACACTCTAGTCGAGGGCATAAAGGTAAGGTGCGGCGTCTGATCGTAAGCGGTCACCCAGCTGTTTTGGTTAATGCAACTCCACTATAATTTCCCATAAGTCCTGATCTAAACGGTATCCTCATCCTCCTTTTAGAAGTCTGTGTACTCGAATCGCTACAGAGATCGTGCCATCTATTGCCAACGGAGAAAGCAACAAAGCCACACGCCAGCTTCGACAAGTTCACCCAAACACTCATAGATGACTCTCTTGTACATCCGAGGAGCGTTCGGATACCTCCGTAACTCTATTTACATAACCAAAGGTACCGAATATTATACAATGACGAGGTTGATGTGAAAAGCCAGAATGAAAACGAGATTACCTAAATGAATCACAAATGATTACGCATCGGACAAAATCCGCTAATTGACAACTCGTATGACTCTAGATTGCCCTCCAATTTAGGTCCATAAAAGGTACAGTTACTTACGTCGCTCTCGCACCTACGCACGTGCTAGAAATGGAGGTACCTATAGTAATTTAAAACAACCAGAGGCCCTACCGCGAAACGAAAACGAACTTCTTTTGTGTATCTCCGTCTCTGTCGCCCTTGCTAGTTCTAGCGAGCAGTGGGGGTCGCGGAATATTTTTGGGGTGAACATCATATAACGAGTAATTGTATCTAGTGCAGCAGAAAAAAATGTGAACCAGGGTGCCATCATCTAGACTAGACCGCATTCGCACAATTAATTATCCCGTACCCGGATATTGTACAAGAACTCTTAAAATAAATTCTTATATCTGAACGTTTCCTCGCGTTCTGCCAAATTGCAATTGTCATCTGTCAGTGACAACTGTCGTTCGTTGTAATAAAATGTAGTGATTATTATAGGTACTATTCGAATATAAAACTACTTACTAATGACAATAATAGAAGAATCTAAAGCTAATTTAAAAATTCAAACTATCTCTAAAAAGGGGCCCCGGTGGCGTACCAAAGATGCTAGCAGCATTACCTCGCTGAAAACCTATGCTCTTTGGTTGTCAATGTCAAAAATTGTCAACATCGTAGCGCAGCGCAAGCGCAATCAAATTAGCATCGCAAAGCACTTTTGCATTTTACTTCACTGTGCTCGACTGCTCGTCCATTTTTGCTTCGCCGCCGTCCAGTGCAGTTCACTCCAGTGCAAAGTGCATAAAAACAGTAACGTGGCAGCTAACCGCCATTTTACGGCAATCCGATCGATCGTTTCCAGTTTCATACTTCTTGAGTACAAAGTTATCGTGCGAGTGAAATTTAATTGAATTAATTAGTTTTGTTATTAGTGGGTCTTACTCGCAACTGAGAAAATCTTGACCGTGTCATTTCTTTGGAGTCAACGCGTCCTTTTTTTCATAGATATAACATTATTTGTTCTAAAAAGGTCATGAAATCCATCACAAAAATGTTTATGGGTTTTTTGGGTAGAAATGGCAATATGAAATTAAAATGTAATAAAGAGGTCATCAAGTGAACTTCAAGTCGCTATATGGAAATACTAAATGGTACATGAGACGGCCATTTTGATGAATGAGATTATTTCCTTGCAACAATACTTGTTATAGAGGGCTAATAATATTTGCTTTACTTGTTGGGTTTAGGCTCAACTCGCTACAGTTATTGATTTTGGTCTCTTCTGCATTTACAAATTGTGAATTTTTAAAAATGAGCGGCAGTGGTGTATCTATTGTTGGTCTTCAATGGTAACAAATACAAATATAGGCAAAAAAACTTGGATTGTTTTCAAGTAATTTCTAACAACTTTACCTGTTATTATTTGCTCTACTAATGAGACTTGTTGGTTTTAGGCTCTATTTTTCAGAGAATATATTTTAAGGTTGTACTCGCTTGAGTCATTGGTTTTTGGTCTGTCCTGCGTTTGATGTCCTAATTTGGGTTTCTTGGTCTTCCAGTGTCTAATTGTAAATTGATTTTGTTTAATTTGAACCTGTGTACAAAGTGATAGTGAAAAAATGATGTTTTTCAAAATGCCTCTAAGATATGATTTTGTCTAGAAATTATCATTCTGTAGTTTGGTTTTTGGAGTCTTGAAATTCGATGCTATGACCTGGCAAAATGAGTTTTACAATATTTAAAACTGCATACGTACATTGATAAGTTGTAGAGTTTTATTACTGTCCTGCTTCTTAAAATGAAAATTGTTTTTTAATAATATCAACTGGTGACGTATTTTGATGTTGATTAAAAATTCGTAAAATGATCTTTCGGTAGTCTGGTATACTGTGTATTAAAATAGAACTCAGTTTTTAACGGACTGCCCCTGAACGAGGGTTATCAATTGGCAATATTATAGGGTGTTGTCTATTTCTTAGAAAAATGGCTTTTCTGTAGCATTGTATATCTGTGGTGAATCATACACACTACATAATGCAAACTGTTTAAGGCATACACAGACTTAAGGAATCACTGTTTTGTATTCCTCCTGGGTGATACAGAGGTTGTTGTTCTTATCTTGGGTGTGGTCTCAGCATTGTGCTGAGAAAGTATGGGTGGTATTTTTATTTTTCCATCGTGAACTTTTATTAGAAGGCTGGTCATGGGTTTCGTAGGGAGATGAATATAACTTGTCTAACGCTGTTGGTGGTGAATCTAGTGAAGTTGGGTTAATTTTGAGTGGTTGATGGGATTCTAAGTAAGTGGAGATGGAGTCAGATATGTCCTTGGGACTGTGAAAGAGTGTGGAATATACATTTATTACTTTTATTAGCAAGTGTTCAACTCAAAACTAACGCTACCGCGACTGCCTAGTGACCAAAACTGTGTCCCTACCATTTAATAATGAATTAAAAATGTATCATTCCAAAAACAAAGCTTATACATGGCTACTTTAGCTATTTGGTGGGTCCTTAACAACAAGGCTAGCATCTGCGTGTTTCAAATAACATTCGATACTCGGTAATGATGGCGCATTCTCAGCCCGGTCACGTTCGTCGAAGTCGGCACGTTCGCGCGTGTCGCTTTCCGAACTAGAGCTCTTATCGAATGTTACGGACGTGATAACATCGTCAATAATTATAATATAATAAGTTAATAGATAATTACTGTAAGATGATATTTTATACATAATGTTTTGAAATTTATCGCCATCTCGTTTTGCTTTGTATTTGTTTTATTATAGTAAAAATATTATGTTCAAATATTAACCCTTGCAGGGCTTTCCACCTGATGTATGAATGTGATACGCAATAAACGATTGATTACTTGATTACCTAAGTAGAAACATGTTTCACCATGTGAACTTATCAAAACGAAATATATGTACTCCGCAGTTGCAAGCACACGAAAAACAAAACAAAACTAGGCGATGCATCACTTCATGCGCCAGTACTCCGCTCCGCCGAATTTCATGCTGCCAGCGACAGGGCTTCTTACACTTGCAAACTTTCGCTTCGTACAAGTTGCGTTAATGGCGAATATAATCGCGAATGCAAGCACTGCCTGATCTCCTGGTGGGTGGCTGCTGTGGACCGGCATTTTCCGTCTGTCTGCCCTGGACCCGAGGGCTGGCCGCCGGCTGCCGGCCCGGAACCTGCCCCGTGGCAACGCTGCATGGCGGTAAAGAAAAGATCGATAGATGATGAGTTGTATCTATAGACCGATTCCAATTTCACACTAGTTATTGTGTAAGTGAATCCTATTGGATTAATTTGCTGTTGTTCAAAAATGGCCTGTCTTGCCTCGTTCAAACAAAATTTCGTTCGTTTTGTGGTTAGATCAACTATTTGGGACTCTTTGTGTTCAACACGTCCCTATTTATTCGTTTTCGAGATCAATGTTTGACAAAGTGTTTACATGAATTGTTCTGGAAATTCATATGCGAACAAAATGTCAAAACAAATTCATAACAGTTCTTATATCATCAAGTGGTTATCATTAAGTGGGCGCATGACAATGGTATCATAATTAATATTGCTAAAACCAAGTGTATGCACATTTACTCGCCCTACAGTAAGTGTATAACGGGAGAACCAAAGATTATAGGCCATGACTACGACTGCCTACATAATGGTGTCCCCTCCTCTTGTCACTGTGAGGGGGTTGAGGTGGTGGAGAGGTACAAGTACCTGGGCCTGACAATAGACTCCCGCTTCACTTGGAGCGCACACGTGGAGATGGTTTGTGATAAGCTCCGGGCGGTGCTTGTGAAGTTCCACCACCTTAAGTTTTTCACAGATAGAGCGACTTTATATACAGTTTACTATGCACTCACTGATTCGATACTTTCTTATGGACTAAGTACGTACGGTAGAACATTTAAAACCTATCTTGATAAAATTAAACACCTACAAATAAGGTTTATGAAAGCTCTAGTAGATAAAAAGACAAAACAAGCTTGTAAACTGGATTATAGTAACTTATTCGTCAAATGTAATATGTTGCCAGTCTCTGAGAAGGTGTCGTTCCAAATTGCATTAGAACAATTTTAACTTGTGCGAGTTTAAGGTCCCTGTAACTAATACAATTTTGCGGAGAAAGCTGGCCAATGAGGCGTTAATTGTGCCTAGAGTAAGCAATTATTATGGTAAGAGAACCAGATCTTATCTCGTTCCTAAAATCTATAACAATATACCGTTAAATATTAGAAAAAGCGCCAGCAAGAATACCTTTAAGTCAAAGTTAAAAAAGCTTATGTTAAAACAAAGGGAAGATAAAATAAGTTTAAATACTTAGTTAAGAAAGTTTACGTAATAACATTTATATTGAACTTACATTTCTAACTTACACTACTACAATATCTAGTTAAGGTACTTAATTAATTTAAAACAGTAAAAAATGGGAGCTTATTTCTGCCAACAAACTGTTGTACAGTTTGGCGGAAGTAGAAAAGTAAACTTAAATATGTACTGTTTTTGTGAATAAACGCTTTATTTATTTATTATTTATTTATTTATTTTTATATGGAAAACCTAAATATGTAGGCCATTTGTCAAGGGCGTTCTTATTGCAATAACCCGAACTCTATTCTCAGTAATTCATTGTGTTGACGTTGTCATTGATAGTTTAGTGAATAAAGTGGCCACGAGGTCCTGAGCTGGATTATTATACACAGGGCAACCAATTTAATGCAGACAATATACAACTTAGAATTGAATATACTCGAAAGCTGACGAATACCGTTTCCCGGTACCGGCAAAAGTGGTTTTAAGTTTCTGTCGCGAATTCTCTAATGGATATGTTATTGTTTATTAAGATTGGTTCCAGTTGGCAGCTAGTTTGTCATACGACATGATGTCTGGTTCGTTTACTGATGGGTATTTTATGAACCAACCTAGGGATTTCCCACTTATAATACTACTTCGATACTACTACTCGATTTGACAACTCATTGTAAAATACGTGCTGAAGGCACGGCTGGGCAACATACCTGTTTTGCTTAAATTATAATACAAATTACAAAATACTATCCTGCTTGTAATTAAAATACAAAATATTTTTATGTAGTGTATATGAAATATAAAATACAGTATTTTTAATTTAAAATGCAGTAAGCGGCCCGTTTTATCGAGGTCTGTAACCTGCAATCGCTCCTTGTGCCTCTGTCTAACAACCATGACTCTCCAGTCTCCGTGGCGTTGTCAGTGTTTTTTTTTCTGTTTAACAACCATACTTGTTTCTATATCCACAGATATACCCACTACAATTTTAACTCTAAATACGTTCCATTATACCGATTAGGTATACGATTATAAAATTAATTTAATACATTTCAGAATTATTTTAAAGCTTTAAAGTATTTGAAATACAAAATACTAAATACATATGAAAGCGGTATTTGAAACCAAATACGTCTCCAACCTGTAGTTAAAATAAAAACACAAAATACGTATTTGTATTTCAAATACATGTGATTGAAATACTGCCCAACCCTGGCTCAAGGTAAAGGAAAATTGTAACAATAAATTATTTTGCCCATTTACATCGCTTTGTGAGAATATAATCCGAACTACTTATCTCCGCACTTTATAGGCACATTAAGAAGCCCGATTCCTCTGCAATACCAAGATTGGTTGTATAGGTGTAAAGACCGTTTATTCATAATCGCTCCGCACCATCTCAGCTTCTCACGGTGGGCTATCCTGGTGTATCCTTCAATACCTACGTTCCTATCTTCTCAACGGTGCCTCTTGGACGCCCGCTGTTAAGAGTCCGTGGCGGCCCGGCAAAAGTTCGATTGTAGGTATATTACCCGTCTCCCGAGCGCGCCAGCGCAGGTGTCGTGGTGGGGGTCGAGCGAGTGCTAGGTCGGCGTAGAAAAGTTTTGATACTTTAACCGTTTTATCTGAGTTTTTCGTTACTTAATATTTATATTCATATAAGTATATAAATATTGTATATATAAATACATATACAACACATGTGTTGTATATTTGTTATACGTGTTGTGTTGAAATAAAATATCAGGCAATCAACAAAAAAAAAACTCATGTATTTTCTGTGTGAACATGATACGGAGTATCAAAATTATGCACAAATAATATTCGGGCTATTGAAATTCAGCGTAATCGAACTAAGCGAATCTCAATTCTGCCAAAACAGTTTATTATGCGAAAAGTCAATTATGGCTACAAAGATTATGCGAAATTGAATTCCTACTAAAAAAAAGACCGGGTTGCACTCCGGGAGTGCCGGCAGAAGTGAAAACTTGAATAATTTTAATTTTGCAAAAAAAAACCCTTCCTCCCCCCTCCCTCCCCCTGCGTGCCAATATATCTAATAACAGCCTTATTAGTAGTACGCTATAGTTCAACTTAACTCAGCAAAATTGATGAAGGAGACGATGAAATAAAATACCAATTTGTTTTGCCATTGCTAAATATTTTTCAAAGCCCTATCTCTTTAGGAATAACGTCCAAATTCGAACTATTCGAATTTATTCAATGGCAAAACGGTAAAGGACGCGTGGACAAAATTACATATTTATTTGCAGACAATGCAATTGCAAAAAGTTTTTGACGGCTTTATACTCTTACGAATAGTGTTCAGTTTTGAATGAAGTCGAATCGGCTAACAAAAAATATAAGAGTTTGCTTTTTTAAACAAAATGGAATTTGCATTTACGGAAAATGTGTTACGACCTTATACTGTTAACAATAAAGTACAAACTAGAACTATGTTCCCCTAGTCAATCCTCCGTTTCCCCCCCCGCCCCCATGCCTCGTCCCGAATCTCTCCCAATTCTACGGTCACGTGACATCACAAAAATCTGTCACGACTGTCACGAGTTTATCAATTTTTCCCCATCCCAAAAAGTGCTCAGCGCCGCTAAAGAAGTTTTCACTTCAAAAATATGCCAAAACAGAGGGAACCTACTTAGAACTGTATCGTTAATTATAATGTATTTATGTAATTACTAGAAATTCAGAATTCATCCAAGTACTTGTTTGACGACTGCTTTAGCCTAGTTGGTAGTGACCCTGCCTACGAAGCTGGAGGCTCTGTTCGAATCCCGGTATGGGCATTTACTTCTTCCTGAGTCATGGATATTGGTTTTCTATGTATTGAAGTATTTATTTACCTATCTATATAAGTATGTATATCGTCGTTTAGTACCCACAGTACAAGCTTCCCTTAGTTTGGTACTAGGTCGATTTGAGTAAGATTGTCCCCAATATTTATTTATCTTTATTCATCTTAAAACTTAGTAACTTTGGCTTTGCTGGAAACGTATGGCCAACTGGTGCCTTTTTTTAGGGTTCCGTACCCAATGGGTAAAAACCGGGACCCGTTCGCTGTCCGTGTGTCTGTCACCAGGCTGTATCTCAAGAACCGCGATAGCTAGACAATTTTGAACGAAGCCCTTTCACGTCGGTTGAGAAATGCGACCTCTAGAGGAGAACAGCCGGAAATCCGGACAGACATACGAAAGCATTTTTGTCCAAGCTGAAACGGCGACCTTATTCGCTTCCGCTCACTAGGTCCAGGGTCCAGGTTTCCAGGTTATTCAATTCTAGGTGAATAGTTTTTACCTGAATTATAGTATAACATTAGTGTATGTGTTGAAATAAAATACTAGGTAATTTAGATATGTAGGTACAGTTTATTTTTGATTACAGTTGATTGACCTAACGTATGAGCTTAATCACCTGATAAATATTAATAATTCGTTAACCTTTCCAGATTCCAGCGGTGTGCTGATTTCGTTATAGTCTGGTTTAAATCTTTAGGACAACTAAATATTTTCTCTCTCTTTACTTTACCAAATGAACGGTTTGTCTTCCTAGGCGCCATACTTGAATCTAAAATAATAAAACCAATCAATTTATGAATATTGTTTTATAGTATACTACATTAGCGACATGAATAGTAAGAATCTGACCTGGAAAAGATGGGCGATAAAAAGATATGTAGATAAAACATGTTGCACCGTACGTCCACAACTAAAGTGAAAGATGAAACAACTTCAGCAAATATTATCACTATACGTAGGTCATAAATGACTTACAAGATGCAAAACGATAATACACTTTAAAAGCGCGAGTTCTATACAAGTGGTGGAATGATATTGTACAAATTACTATCAAAGCTGCAGAAGAAGAAGCAGAAATAGCTTATTTTTTTTTGTGAAAAAAGCCGATTTTAGCTATAGCCTTTAAGAGTGCTATTGAAAAAAGCGCTCGCTCAGGATTCGGTATTTTGAGACGCGTAGTGCGTAGTATGTGTGTAAATACTACTAGCACGCACACAAGCTTACTGTAGCTGTATAGCGCACCGTTGGAGCGAATGCGCGACCGATATTAATACTTGCACTATTCATATTGTTATTTTTGTCAACCCTGCATATTATGGCGGTGGTTTGTAAGTACTTGTGAATGTTACAAATGAAAAAGTGATGGCCGTTGGACCTTGGTCCCCCCGCAAAGTGGACTGATGTAACTATTATCAATAACTAATTAACAAATAGTAAAAGCTTGTTTTATAACAAGCTTTTCTCCTTTTATTAAATTTTTAACTTTTTAGATTTTTAATTTTTCCTATATTTGTTGGAGTTGCATATTCACGCCATATCATATAGATATGTCAAACGAGCTCAAAGTCGATGGGGCTGCGTCTTTTAATTACGGAGTTCCATGGCTAGCTATCAGCTCCATTATCAGACCCTGGTTACCATATAGAACCAAAGTACTCGTCAAGACGAATTACACGACCCCAAACTTGATGGGGTTGCCTCGTTTAATTACGGAGTTCCTATGACCACCTTCCAGCTCCATCGTCAGACCCTGGTGACCAAAGTACCCGTCAAGACGAATTAATCAAGCCTAAACTCGATAGGGTTGCGTCGTTTAATTACGGAGTTCCCATGGCTACCTTCCAGGTCCATCATCAGACCCTGGTTACCAAAGTACTCGTCAAGACGAATTAATCGAGCCCAAACACGATGGGGTTGCGTCGTTTAATTACGGAGTTCCCATGGCTACCTTCCAGGTCCATCATCAGACCCTGGTTACCAAAGTACTCGTCAAGACGAATTAATCGAGCCCAAACACGATGAGGTTGCGTCGTTTAATTACGGAGTTCCTATGGCTACCTTCCAGCTCCATCATCAGACCCTGGTTACCATATAGTACCAAAGTACTCGTCAAGACGAATTAAACGAGCCCAAACTCGATGGGGTTGCGTCGTTTAATTACGGACTTCCTATGACCACCTTCCAGCTCCATCGTCAGACCCTGGTTACCAAAGTACTCGTCAAGACGAATTAATCGAGCCCAAACTCGATAGGGTTGCGTCGTTTAATTACAGAGTTCCTATGGCTACCTTCCAGGTCCATCATCAGACCCTGGTTACCATATAATACCAAAGTACTCGTCAAGACAAATTAAACGAGCCCAAACTTGATAGGGTTGCGTCGTTTAACTACGGAGTTCCTATGACTACCTTCCAGCTTCATCATCAGATCAGCTTTATGTCATAATAATATTACATTGTCATCCAATTTATACATGCATGCAAAATTTCAGCTCAATTGGAAACCGGGAAGTGGATCAAATTTAACTTGCAAGATTTAATTACAGACAACGGATAGGTGAACTAAATAAAAGTTTATAAAATTCACCAAGTATCACGATCACTCGTAAAATATTTGACATTGGAGCTATGCAATTCGTAAGTTGTCTCGATTAGCCTCACGAATGTCTCACTAGTATAGTTTGACCCCGACGTTGGTAACAACTATGTCTAGCCGGAGATCAAAATAATATTTTAGTCGAGGGGTAGCCTTCGTGAATAGCCACAATTACACGACGTACAGGTCCGACCCGGACAACGGCAAAGCCGGTACTGCCGAATCGAACACCGTGCACGGTGTTTTATTACGAACTTTAGTGTGATTTCAAATATTTTTTATGCTTAAATTTACTTCTACACATAAATATATTTTTGTTTGTACGAATAGCGCTTAAACTAGAGTTTCTTATTATGGCTTCATATTTTTGAAATAATGAGCTAAATGGCCAAAAATACTGGCAATTCTTCGTGTGTTTTTACTCAAAAGTTGTTGGATGGAAATACGGTTTTACTCAACAATTTAATATGTAACTTATAAAATGTTTTCCGCTTATTCCTAAGAAGACTATCATTCCAATATGGATTTATTTGTTTCATGTCGGTTAGAAATCAAATAGTTCTTCAAATCCACGTCGTTTTACACGTCTCCGAGCGAAAATTGAGAAAACAGCGGTTGGACTGAGCCAAAATATGGTAAATTGAGGGCTAAATGTAAACAATTTTTCCACTTATTAAACTTGAATTGAAATGATCTTTCATATTACACAATAAAATCTTTAGGAAAACAAATATTTAATGAGATATGACCTCAAAAAGTTTAGCGAATTCAGCAAACGGCTATATACGGACTCTTAACGAAAGACATATTTGTCATAATATCCTTTTCCCATTATCTCAATAAAATTCCATTCAGAATGCCTTTCAGATTACTCGTTCAAAAATGAAAACATAACATACAAGCATTTCAGCAGCTATTAGGTGGTACCTGTCTAATCGCTCCGTGAAAAACTTATTTGATTAGTTTTCCCATCTACTATGCTTAACGCACTTTCGAATCGTCACATCATTCCTTTCTCCAATAATAAAATACTATTCAAAACCAAGCGCACATTTTAGGGTCGCTAAAATGTTGTTAGATACATTTTCCCTAAACCTTTCAAACTACATATGAACTAGATACGAAGGTATCTAATTCCAAACAAATTTCCAAAACTTCTGACCTTCATAATCCCTATACTTTTCACTAAAAGAAATATTACAAAATTCCATTTCATGTTGTTAGTATTACACTAAAAAAAAAAATGATTGCTATAATGAAGATCTTGTTTAATGTAATCACGCATCTTGACTGTATATGAGCTTACTAAGGATCTTGTCTACTGAAGCTAAGAGCACTTAGTTAATTTATCATAGTTATGTGTACTAAGTATTGTATTGATTTAGATTAGGCTAGTTGTTTAGTTTAGCACATAAACTATTGTCAGATTGACTAAATGTATTCGTTATTTCAAATCATTGTGTTTTTCACATCAACAAAGGAACTTGCTTGCAATAATTATGTTTCTGGAGCACATCAACCAAGTAACTTGTTTGCAACCATTATGGTCCTTATGCACATCAACTAAGTTACTTGTTTGCAATAATTATGGTCCTTATGCTCATCAACCAAGTTACTTGTTTGCAACCATTATGGTCCTTATGCACATCAACTAAGTTACTTGTTTGCAATAATTATGGTCCTTATGCTCATCAACCAAGTTACTTGTTTGCAACCATTATGGTGCTTAAGCACATCAACCAAGTTACTTGTTTGCAACCATTATGGTCCTTATGCACATCAACTAAGTTACTTGTTTGCAATAATTATGGTGCTTAAGCACATCAACCAAGTTACTTGTTTGCAATAATTATAGTGCTTATGCTCATCAACTAAGCTATTTGTTTGCAATAATTATGGTTCTTATGCTCATCAACTAAGTTACTTGATGGTATAATTATGGCTCTTTTGCACACAAACAAAACTACTTGATGGCAATAGAAATATAATGGACTTTATTGTAATAAGACGGTGGCTTCCTAATGGAACCGGCGCCGCGCACAGAATTGTTTTTTTATGGCTGGACCAGATTTGACATAAAACAATACATGTATCTGCGCGGCGCTACGTTAGTTACGCGGTCTTATTGCAATAAAAACAAATTACATTTTAATTGCAGTCAAGTAATTTTGCTTAATGTGAAAATTATCCATAATTATTGCAAACAAAGTACCCTTGCTGTGTGGATGTCAAAATATTAGGTAGGTACATATAAGGAGACGCAATTAAACAATTGATTTTCAATTAATTTTATTTCTTTGTTAATACTATTACGGTACATTTTACATAGTGAGGTAGATACAGTGGCCCAAGGAACATGGGCAAGTGACTTATTATGAAATATGCCTATACCATATAACTATATGCCTTGCATATGACCATTGATATATGATTCGCGGTTAAAATGCATGGCAGCAGGTCGAGAATTCTTGCTCAGCACAACTTTCTCGACCTGCTGCCATGCATTTTATCGTGTTGTCATGAGACGCAGGGGTATTGGGAGTGGGCTTACGGACTATTAATACATGACTTTAAGACTGCTTTCACGTGCACACTAGCGCCAGTGGTAAATAATTGTGATTATTTAAATGTAACGATAGATATTAAAAAAAGGAGGCTGCTATGCACTGTATTTTGTATTTAAGTACCATGTGAATACATCAAACTAGTTTTTATGTTGCTGGATTCGTCAATCTATGCGTCCAAAGTTAAAACGGCCGTTTTTCTTTTGAGTTCAGAGATCAACGATTCCAGGAACATAAAAACTAGTTTGATGTATTCACAAGGTACTTAAATACAAAATACAGTGCATAGCAGCCTAATTTTTTAAATATCTATAGTAAAATTTAAATAACACAATTATTCACTGGTAATAATAAGGTGATAATAATAAGTTGCTTAAGGCTGCTATCACGTGATAGCAGCCTTAAGCAACTTATTATTATATTTATTATGCAGCGTAACAGCAGTTTACTCGACTTGTCTGAAGGTGTAAGAAGATATACTACGTGTCCCAAACGTTATCGTCGATTCGAGAACGGGTGATAGACCAAGACATAACACTTATAAAAAGAATAAAAAATCTAAGACGCACATTAATAATACGGACGTTATAAAATAATATAAATATATATAAAAATATATAAAAATAGAATAAAAAATGGACATCCTGTAATGTCTCATAGCACATTTTAATAAGTTTTTCGTATTACGTATACACGTTTACAAAATATTATCATATAACTTTAATGCCGAGTTACCTAACGAAAATACAGAATTTGATGGTTTTATATAACATTGTCCTATACCGTTTGCGTTGACGTTTATAACACGTATATATGCTGAATAAGCCCAATCGTGACCAATGAAATGTTGACAGATATGTTATACCTTCTTTCTACCTCTGTGTACCTTTCGTAAAATTCTGTGTAGGTACCGCTCCTGAAAACGAGCGCAGGGAAATATCGCGCTGCGCGCCCGCGACGGTGCTCTGTTCGACCCTTAACACTTTTAAACGAATTTTAAGGTGCAAGAAAAATTATTTTTAAAGTAAATTATATTGTAATTTTATAAGCATTTACAAAGTGTATAAAAGTAGTAATATATAATGTTGGTTGTATCGTTTTATTTACTAAAATACTGATGAAGAGCGGCCGACTACGTACTAAGGATAGGGGGAAACCTAGTTTTGAAGATAGCTCGTTTTCAGGAGCAGTACACAGAATTTTACGAAAGGTACACAGAGGTAGACAGAAGGACAATATTTGACAACTGCATACGGCATACAAAACAAGTCACCATGGTCAACAATAATAACAAACCTTGCCTTAAATGAAGTTCTTAATATTATAATGTAGGTACCTAACTTATTAATGGACTTTGACTATGTCCCTTAATTGTTTAATCAGGTATTAGGTAATTAACTAATTTTAAATTGTTCAATTATTCAGAACATAGTCTGCAATATTACAATTTAACAATTAAATACAATTCTTTTATATGTACTAATATGTACCATACATAAATGCTCATCGCATTGACTCATAATTTGGGTCACAATAACGATCTAAATATTACAATCAGTTAAGAGAGATTCGGCTGAAGTTGGAACTCGGTCCTATAAACCTTTCTGAACGAAATACCAAAAATCTTGCTGCATTTTTATCAATTCCACAACTAATGCCCACAACTACTGTTAAACCGAAGAATAACACAAAAAAGAGGGCCAGGTGCACTTGGAAACCATCTAAGGCAGAAACTCGAGACGCCTTCATCAAACATTTAAAATCTGACGTTGAAATCGTTCAGTATATTGAACAGCGTTTGAAAACGTTGGAAAATAAAGGTGCAACATCACAGCCTTATGTGATCATTGTTGGTGAGTCATTAAATAATATAAACACGTATTTAGTTGTTGTTAACAAATTAGTCATATATCAGCGGGACAATATTGTGCAAGCCGTCGACACTTGCTACAAAGCTATTTGGGCATTAAACGCGGAGTACGGTATTGACTCAAACGTCGTATATTTACGCCGCTTCCAGTCTTCGGTCTTAACTTGTATATTGACATGTGCTAGATCCAATAGCCACGTCCACACCGGACGCAGGCTCGGCCGCACGCCTCGCCCGAGCCAGTTCCTAACCACATGTCTCAGGCAAGCGGTCCTCATGCTCGGCCGCATTAGAATGTGGCCGGCTCGGTCAAATTTTAGCGTGTCTGAGGCAAACGCGCGCGGCATTTCCGAGCCAAATTGGCTCGGCCGAATTTACCTTAAGGTAATTAATTTAGTTGAGCTCGCGATCGCCATTAAAAATGCTTTCGTATGTTCGGCTGTCCTGCTGTTCCCTCTGTAGGTCGCATCTCTCTACCGATCCTCGTGAAATTTTGTGAGCGAGTTCGATATTTATAGGGCAAAAATGCTTTCGTATGTCCGGCTCCGCCGAGCACGCCTCGCCTTAGCGTGCGCGCTCAGTGTAGACGTGACTCGGCGAGCCACGTTTTATTCCGAGCCGAGCGTTGTCAGCTCTTTGCCCGAAATCAAATGTGCTGGACATACGAAAGCATTTTTGCCGTATAAATATCGAACTCGCTCACATAATTTCACGAGAATCGGTTCATAGATGCGACCTACAGAGGGAACAGCAGGACAGCCGAACATACGAAAGCATTTTTCATGGCGATCGCGAGCTCAACTAAATTACCTTTAGGTAAATTCGGCCGAGCCAGTTTGGCTCGGAAATGCCGCGCGCGTTTGCCTCAGACACGCTAAAATTTGACCGAGCCGGCCACATTCTAATGCGGCCGAGCATGAGGACCGCTTGCCTGAGACATGTGGTTGTGAACTGGCTCGGGCGAGGCGTGCGGCCGAGCCTGCGTCCGGTGTGGACGTGGCTATTGCATCTAACACATGTCAATATACAAGTTAAGACCGAAGACTGGAAGCGGCGTAAATAGACTGACAAAATGTATAACAAATAAATAAAGAAATGGATACATAAAGAGGAAAAAAAATTAAGATGTCAGCTATTTAGTAAAAATCTTGTATAAGTCACTATTAAGTCAAACCTTACCAGTGTATAACCATGCGGTTTTTTTAGCGCTGGATACTCCGTCGTATATGATTCCAAAGTCTGATCTTTGTCATTGCCAAGAAGGACTCTTCTTCGATGTTGGAACGTCCTGGTCCATTTCGTCTCCACAAGGCTCCAGGGCTCTGAAGAATTTCGGAGCCACTGTAAATCATCTTCAACATCCTCAGATAGTGTCTCAATTTCAATACTGTCAGGCTTCGGTCTTGAAGATGGTGAGGTGACATCAAAGCTTTCATTTCTGCTTCTCTTTCTTTTTGTTGTCAGAGCCCCTAATTGCTGCAAAAGCCTCCTTTTATTTAAGACCTTGGCCACAAGCTTACCTCCTGCTCGAAGATTTGCACCAGATGCAGTTGTACAAGCAGGGATGTAATAGGTGGTGATTCTTTCACCCGGAAAGAGTTCCTTTATTAAATTTGCCCACTTGAAATATATCGATCCAACAATCGGTGAGTTTGTGTGTTCATTCAATATTTCTGTGGCAATTATAGAAACCAATAAATTTCTAGCAGCATCTCCATCTAGAGTTCCACCTTTATATAGCAACAATGAAGACGCCTCCAGTGACTTGCGCAGTACATTTTCAAGTAACTGCAAAAAGAAGATCAAATGAAGATTCCAGTAATTTTAGCTTCTTTTAACATATGAATAAAACCAAAACCTTAACTTAATGAGCACAAACCAGGAGAGATAAAGTGTCATCGTCATCTACCTACCATTATTCCCGGTTGTGCCCCTAAAAGAGCCCCGGGTCCGCTTTGAAACCTAATCCCAAGATTTGGCATAGGCACTAGTTTTACGAAAGCGACTGCCATCGACCTTCCAAACTAAAGGGAAAACTAAGCCTTTTATTATAAGGATACTTTATGTATACCTAAATGATGACCAGTTTAACCTAGTTGGTGCTCATACACTGTTCAGGAATTTTACAAAATAATAAGGTTCTGTCAAAAAAATCATTTTGGCACTAGCTTTTATTGCCAACTGTACTTTTCTGTATAGTGTCATCAAACTCATCAACTACTCACGGAGACGATTTTAATGAGCCCAAACTCAACAGGGTTACATCCGTTAAGTACTGAATTCCCATGGCCACTGTCTGTTCCTATCATCAGATCAGCTCGATAATATCATAATAATGAATTGGCATTCAAACTATACCCCAAAATTTCAGCTCAATTGGTTGAGGCTATCCGCTTCAAAACTTGATTTCACCCGAACAAACATAGTTACATACATTGCAAGTTAATGAAAAATACTCTCCGGTTATATTGCTAACTGTACTTTTTTGTATAGTGTCATTAAACTAATCAACTACTCATGGAGACGATTATAATGAGCCCAAACTCAACGGGGTTACATCCGTTAAGTACTGAATTCCCATGGCCACCGTCTGTTCCTATCATCAGATCAGCTCGATAATATCATAATAATGAATTGGCATTCAAACTATACCCCAAAATTTCAGCTCAATTGGTTGAGGCTATCCGCTTCAAAACTTGATTTCACCCGAACAAACATAGTTACATACATTGCACGTTAATGAAAAATACTCTCCGGTTATATTGCTAACTGTACTTTTTTGTATAGTGTCATTAAACTAATCAACTACTCATGGAGACGATTATAATGAGCCCAAACTCAACGGGGTTACATCCGTTAAGTACTGAATTCCCATGGCCACCGTCTGTTTCTATCATCAGATTAGCTTGATGATATTATAATTATAAATTGGCATTCAAACTATACTAATACCCAAAATTTCAGATCAATAGGTTGAGGCTTTAAAACTAAGTTGCTTGATTTCACCTGAACAAACATAATACCATACATTGCAAGTTAATAAAAAATACTCTCCGGTTATATGTAGTTTAAAATTAAAATATACATACCCCACACTCAGACCTTAATGAGTCCTGTTCTATATTGATGACTTGCTCAATGCTTGTCGACTCCTTTTCTTTGCCTTCCGCTGTCAAAATTATAATTTCCTTTGGGGCACTATCGATTAGGGTTTCCTGTTGCAAATCAAATGGTAATAAATCCAGGTTCTGTAATCAAAAATAAATGTTTGTTAATTTTAAATATATAGGTACCTGTTTCCCGTATTTAATAGTGCCGAACAATACCTTCTGCGCCACTTGTCTATCTAGTGGCTCTGTGAGCTGCACGACTATCACGTAACGGCGCGCGAGCTCTCTCGATTTTTCTCGCACTATCTGTCTCTCTCTTATTAGAACACTTAATTAGAACAATAAGTACAGTGCGAGAAAAATCGAGACTATGTCGCGGCCGGGTCATGATAGACGTGCCGTTGACTTCGCGATTCTTTCTTTGCATAGCTCCGCCATTTTGAAAACAAATACCAAAAACCGCCACTGATGTTTGTAGCTGTATAATATTCGTGAAAATTGTGTGGGTAAATAGGTCCTAGCTAGAGAAATTGCAACCACTTACCGATAACGATATGCTGGAAAACTCCTCTTTCCATTCCTTCCAGCATCTCATGAACAGGACACGGCGTCCTATTTGTGGTATAACATCCTTAATGTCGTCTGGGGTCAGGGCGGATAACGCCTGGATGGTGATTGCTTGCTCTAAATTAAAAGTTTTAGTTATTTGCCAGCCCGTGAACAACTGTTGCGCAATAAAAAGTAGGTAGGTTTATTTGCGCAAATACACACAATGAACGAACAAGAATTCAACACGAAAAATTATCAACGAGGGAGGGCATAAATCTACGCAAATAAACTATGAAGGGTGTCGGTTAGTTAAAAATCTAGGCCATTTAATAAGAATTAACTTAAAAGGCAACTGCTAGTGTCCGTACAGTATTAAATTAAACAGGCGCGAACCGCGCAGCCATATAACAACCACGAGTGGGCGTTAGTTTTCTGACTCAAATCTAATTAAGTAACGTGTGATCCCTTTCGACATCGTCGTTTTGGAACATCATATATTTATATTTACTAGTATTCGGTAGGGATTTACGTTTAGGTAACATTATTTAACATACCTTCAAATATCGGGATGAGATATCGGGCAGCTCCCATGTTTTGAGTAAGTCGGTCACTTCGTCCATTTGTTTATCGTCATTAGTCACTGCACAGACTCGAATTTTGTAGTCACTTCTCAAACCCGTCGATTTATTTAGATGCACTCGGCGTCGTAATGCTTGGCGTAATGGCCGCCCGCCGCATGCCTTGCCTTGCCGTTGAGTGGAGAAGGGAGGCGCGGGGTGCGCGGGGAAGAGTACATATTAGATTCAACTACTTTTCTTGTTTGATTCAGCTATGCATGTCATTTAATTAATCAAGCTTCTTGTTAAAAACTATGAATTAAATTTTATAACGTCTATCAAGTTGCATGTTAGGATGAACAAATATTACTTAATTAGTATAACAAAGTAAAATGGTGAACTCAAATAACAAAAAAAAAGAATGTTCAAGTTAACAAAGACTGTTGATTACACTAACCGTGTGTCTATTGTAGAAATAAACAAAATAAATCTGTTCCGGCAACAATGCAACCTTCTTTATTGGGAATAAGTAAATTCTTGTTGCAAATAAGAATGTTGATAATAATAACAAATGTGCATATTGTAGTAATAAACAAAATCAGTTTGCTCCAGCAACTACATAATCTTCGTTTTAGTAAATAAATATATTGTTATTACAAACATTTTATCATCAACTAAGAGAAAATGTGTCTTAGTTGGACTGCATTTTTTTCAGTGTACTCTTATATTAAATATCATTCCTCTTTTTTTTCTTTTTTTTATTTATTTGTCATCCATTTATATATTTACCTATTGGTATATAAGTAGGTAATTATCTTGCATATTATTACTCTTTAATTAAGAAGTATTTTATGACCACTGAGTTTAAAATAACAATATGGACATTATCATAATATGAATTACAAATCAAGTCGGAATACAATGGTGTAAAGAATGATAAAATTAAAATACGTAAAAATAAATAAAAGTAATACTACGAGTACATCCCGCTCTGCGTCAAGCCCGAACCAAAGGTCCCCAAAATGCTAGCGGCATTGCCTCGCTGAACAGCAATGGAGACCTGTTGGACGAGCCATGACCCAGAGCGGGGGTCAAGGCCCCTGTCCCTTAATCGTCTGCCTAACTCCTTGCACAGCCCGAGAGCCTCACTGCCCCAGGGCCCAGCTGTCTCCACAGCAACCGGAACGAAATCATAAGTCGGTTCCAAGGCAGAGTACTTTGCGTGTTTGAGCTTGGCGGCATTTTCGGCCGCCGAACCAGCTGACTTAATTGTGTGCTTTAGATGGGACGCTGCAAAAGTGCTAACACAAGTTGCATCCCATAGGAGGCACCGCCCTCTCTGCCAGGGAACCAACGTCAACCCGTCTGGTCTTTTTCCGTCAGTCCGAGACAGACCCGGGGGCTCCAGGATGCACGGTACGTTGGCGGACACCATAGCCCGACGCACGATCTCATTGATAGAATGGTGTCTAGGGAACCGACCCGCACATCTTTTGCAGCTTAGCCCGTGGTGGCCATTCTCCTCCACCATTGTCCCACAAACGCATCGGTGCGCTTCGCATACCTTGCTCCCCAGCCTTAAAGCAACTGCTATCCTCAGGGAGTCGTTGTCGAGCAAAGTGCCGAGTTGAGGGGAAGGCAAGGCATGCAGCCACGCACCGGATTAAGCCTTGCATATTATTTATAATTGTCAACTCCGTGTAGAAATAAGTATCAGTGTGTGTACCACATGATAATCTTTCATAAATCTCACGAATATACATCCAGTGATATACCACCTATATTTATAAACTGGCGTTTCATTTGGTTTTAACTAAATGGATTGTTGATAGATATTTGTTGTAGTCTATTTTTACTTTACTTTACTAGTCAATTTATCTCCTTGTAAATGAAAACGTCTGAAAATTTCGCACATATTCTTCAATCTCCAATCGATGAGCGATTTATATATTACTATCTAATTTTATTTCTGATTATAATCTCTTTATCCTATCCGTATTCCTAATATCATTCTTGTCGAAAGATATAAAACTTGTGTATCTATGGATTAAATAAACTCAATGACACTTTAATTTCACGTGTAAAAGTATTTGTATAGGTATAAATCCTTTTTGAGGATTCCCGATAGAATCTGCTAAAAATATTCCGTCGCATAATTGTTGTGGGTAAACAACTCATTCTTCTTTTAACCTTGTTGGTATAAAATTAATCGATTCTGACTTAAATGGAACTGTTAATTATGTGTTGTCATTTTTTACTTGGTTGTAACGGTAAACAAACTTCGTCCTCCTCTAAAATAATGTCAACGTATTGAGTTCTAAATTCAAATTGCTTCTGTACTTAATCAGAAAGTCAATATCCATTATACCATCACTGGTACAATTCAAGTTCTCAAATACACTACTGGTACAATTTAAGTTCTCAAATACACTTGTTTACAAATTCATTTCCTTACCACCTGAGTCGTAGTGTTACATATCTTTTCAAAGTATACTTATCACAGATATCGTTAAATTTAATACGTCTCGGCTGGAATGTTGTACTGCGCTATTGTCTTGAACTTTATTACGCTAATTGTAGCTCTGGTATCAACTAACAAAGAACATGTTTTGTCTTCGTCGTCGTCAAGTGGTAAAGAACTCTCATTCCTTTGGATAAAATATAATGACATATGACAAATTTATATATAATATAAATTCATAATAACTGTTAGCTTTAGTCAAAATTCAAAAATACATAAAAATAACTTAATTACCTCCTGAAAAGTTGGAATAGATATTTGATATCTTTATTTTGGTTTATTCACTTTTGTTTTAAAATATTCGGATAAAATAATAATAATCCCGTGCTTCCGATTACACCGGTATTTATATAAATACTGAGAAATTTAAAGGAAAACAAATAATAATAATAATTTTAAATTTATATAATTATTTCCTGGTGGAAAGTTTTGTTGGGTTTTTGAATAATCATCTTAGAACAAATTTTGTAAACATTAATTTTGATATATTGTTTGTTCAGTAATTAAGTATTTGATTTCATTGTTCGTCAATTTGTGTGTCTGTTTGTCTGTCTTCAGGCTGTATCTTATAAATCGTGATAGTTAGACCCATGTAACATTATATAATATATTATCGCAGTCACTGCATATCCAATCATCTTCACTGGGAATAGTCCAAAATTCATATGACTTAATTCTATTCCTACATTTCGGATGATCAATGCTTTCCACATAACATTGATCCGCTTTAATATATTTGTTTCTTTCTATTTCACTTAATGTTCTTACGGTTTCCCTAATTAAACTTGCTTTTAGTGTCTTTGGAATATCACTTTCCAGCACTTCCTTTGTTGCCAACGATAGTGTCACAACAAGCCTATGGCTTGGCTTATTTTTTAATAATTGTTTTACAACCTCAGTCTCACTTAACGAAAATAGTGTATGCATTGTTTTTTTTTTATCAGTTTAAAAAAAATAACACTATTCCACACAACGATAGGTCTCTGTCCTTAATTTTAAACTCGCTTTATAAAAACACTACACTCACTTCTGTGGAGGGCACAATGCTCGATGACGTCAGGAAGGCTACCCAGGAGGGTAGGGCACCAGCAACTCCCGGCAGCGACATCGCGAATTCATCAATTTAATACATTTATTTATAAAGTTCACCAATTTAATAATACTTCACGTTATGTTGGGTGAGGGGAGGTGGGGGGGCCCGTCCCGGCAGGCGCACGGAGCGGGCCCGTTCTGACTGCGCTTAATTAATTGACTCTTTACTGGCAAGGTCGCCATGTAAAGGACGTGAATAATACACGAGGTTTGGTTATGAACTGACGATATATTTGAAGGTGCACGAGCTTATATATAGGAGTGGAACAATACGTGATTACATACCTGGTACAAGGGTTAACTAACAATACGTACTTAACTTAGTCTAGTCTAAACATACTACCATGCTACAGCATATACAATACAATATATGCATATTGCATATTGTATATTAATAAAAAAATTATTTTAAATCTATATAATTACTACCTGGTGGAAAGTTTTGTTGGGTTCTTGAATAATTATCTTAGAACAAATTTTGTAAATATTAATTTTGCTATATAGTTTGTTCAGTAATTAAGTATTTGATTTCATTGTTCGTCAATTTGTGTGTCTGTTTGTCTGTCTTCAGGCTGTATCTTATAAATCGTGATAGTTAGACCCATGTAACATTATATAATATCTTATCGCAGTCACTACATATCCAATCATCTTCACCCAAATAACCCAAAATTCAGTTGACTCAATTATATTCCTACATTTCGGATGATCAATGCTTCCCGCATAACATTGATCCGCTTCAACATAATTTTTTCTTTCTATTTCACTTAATGTTCTTACGGTTTCCCTAATTAAACTTGCTTTTAGTGTCTTTGGAATATCACTTTCCAGCACTTCCTTTGTTGCCAACGATAGTGTCACAACAATCCTATGGCTTGGCTTATTTTTTAATAATTGTTTTACAACCTCAGTCTCACTTAACGAAAATAGTGTATTCATTGTTTTTTTTTATCAGTAAAAAAAATAACACTATTCCACACAACGATAGGTCTCTGTCCTTAATTTTAAACTCACTTTATAAAAACACTACACTCACTCGTGTGGAGGCACAATGCTCGATGACGTCAGGAAGGCTACCCAGGAGGGTAAGGGCACCAGCAACTCCCGGCAGCGACATCGCGAATTCACCAATTCAGTACATTTATTTATAAAGTTTTAAAGTTCATCAATTTAATAATACTTTACGTTATGTTGGGTACGGGGGGGCCCGTCCCGGCAGGCGCACGGAGCGGGCCCGTTCTGACTGCGCTTGACTCTTTACTGGCAGGTCGCCATGTGAAGGACGTGAATAATACACGAGGTTCGGTTATGAACTGACGATATATTTGAAGGTGCACGGGCTTATATATAGGAGTGAAACAATACGTGATTATATAGGACAATTTGAAAGTATTATTTTTTAAAAATAGAAAATTTTTATAGCGTTAACCGATTAGTTTAGAAAAGAGAAAAAAAAACAAAATGCAAAATTATTAAAATAACGATGACGGCGAGTTTATAACTCCGTAACCTGTTCGTTCCGGTTCCGTGCTGGTGGCCAGTTCCACGGTGGCCTGCTGGTGCTTGCTGTGGCCACTTGTCTGCGCCAACCTCTTCCTCGTCCTGCTCCTTCGGGCGCCGTCCATTCGCAGGCCAGTCGGTGTGCCCTTGCCAGCGGCGTTTCCGGGTGGACATCGCATAGGGGGGGCCTGCTGCGTCGGTGCGGCCGTTGAGCTGTAGGCGCGACTCGAGCTGTCTGCGGAGTCGGCGGTGCTGGTGGTGCCGTTGTGGTAGTTGGTGGCGGCAGTGGTGTCACCGCTGTTGTCGGTGGTGGTATCGGTGGGTCGTATTGCACTGTTATCTTCAGACCTTTGAGCAGCTCTGGCGGAGCCACGATGGTCACGTCGAATCCCTCGCAGTTGACGGTGATGGTGGTTGACATTGTCGTTGTCGTTGTTTTTCTTTTGCTTGGTTTTTGGTTGGCCTCTTGAGGTTTCTTGGATCTTGATCGTGGGATCTTGGTTCTCAGTTTATCAGAAGATTCTTCCTTGGTCCGCTAAGGCAGGATCGCCATGAAATAATGTAATTATTTCGGGTAAGAGTAGGAGGTAAATTATATAATATGAACATTTATTTAATATAAACGACAGTTTATATACTCATTACAATTAGGTTAACGCTTATCCAAGCAATATGCATTATGCTACAGTTATACTGCATGCTATACTAAATGTAGACATTAGCTACATACTACATGATGTTATTATTCTTAAATTGACTCGACCGAAGTTTTCAGCAAATTTGCCAAGGATGACGATTGTTTCGTTCGTAGCAGAGGTCGCAAGAGTTGCCGGGCTGCCGGTGGATGCAGGATGCAGCGACGGACGACGGCGAGAAATGCCTGAGGCGCGAGTTCCGATGGGCAGAAACGGCGGATCGACTGCTCGAAGTCAAAACCAACTAGGTTTTTGTTTTTTTTACGGGAAACCGAAGTTTCATCAAATGCTTTTTTTTTCTGTAAAGATTTGATGTTATTATTCTTAAATTGACTCGACCGAAGTTTTCAGCAAATTTGCCAAGGATGACGATTGTTTCGTTCGTAGCAGAGGTCGCAAGAGTTGCCGGGCTGCCGGTGGATGCAGGATGCAGCGACGGACGACGGCGAGAGATGCCTGTAGCGCGAGTTCCGATGGGCAGAAACGGCGGATCGACTGCTCGAAGTCAAAACAACTAGGTTTTTGTTTTCTTTACGGCAACTGATTTTTTATCAAATACCATTTTTTCTGTAAACCGATGATATTATTGTTAAATTGACTCGACCGAAGTTTTCAGCAAATTAGCCAAGGATGACGATTGTTTCGTTCGTAGCAGAGTTCGCAAGAGTTGCAGTATCGGGCTGCCGGAGGATGCAGGATGCAGCGACGGACGACGGCGAGAGATGCCTGTGGCGCGAGTTCCGATGGGCAGAAACGGCGGATCGACTGATCGAAGTCAAAACAACTAGGTTATTGTTTTTTTTTACCGGAAACCGAAGTTTCATCAAATGCTTTTTTTTCTGTAAAGATTTGATGTTATTATTCTTAAATTGACTTGACCGAAGTTTTCAGCAAATTAGCCAAGGATGACGATTGTTTCGTTCGTAGCAGAGGTCGCAAGAGTTGCCGGGCTGCCGGTGGATGCAGGATGCAGCGACGGACGACAGCGAGAAATGCCTGTGGCGCGAGTTCCGATGGGCAGAAACGGCGGATCGACTGCTCGAAGTCAAAACAACTAGGTTTTTGCTTTTTTTTACGGGAAACCGAAGTTTCATCAAATTGAGGTGTAGTGCGCAACATTGTATTAATAACCTTGAGTCATGCAGGTGTTTCACGCACGTGCACTAGCTTTTCCTAATGAATAACTATCCTATTGTTAGATCCTATTTCATAGGACCTCGAAACCTGATACTATGTCTAAATCCAATTAACAGTAATTCTTGATGCATTAAATCAGGCCTATATAAACCCATGTAATTCCCAATAAAGTGTTCATTCTTTATCCGAGACTCGTCGTATTATTTACTCCTACGAACCACATCTCATGGCGACCTTGCCAGAGGGCTGCTCCAGGCAGCCCCTAGCCTAGCCAGCTTAGGCCAGTAGAACACCGCAACGCGCCGACCACAATATCCATGAAGGCAGCCAGCACCGGCAACGTTCCAGCCAATCAACGACCCACGCCACCCAGCGCAGCATAGAAGATCATGGGCAACCAGTGCGAAAAGACGCAGCAACGAAAAGAAGAGGTCATCATCGCGCAAAACGGAGCAGGCAACAACGCGCAACCAACGCAGACCGACTTCGGGCCCAGCAACCCTCCAACCACCTACCTAACCATAGCAATTTTGGTACTGGTAACAATCGGGTGCAGCTACGTCATATGGAAAAAGGTACACAAATGCCTAACTAAAAAAATCGAGCGCCAAGCAGTAGCAGCGGTAATGCGGCAGCCGAACGCCGCGTAAAGAAGATCATCGAGACGCGTCACCATTCCTCCCCCGAGAACAACAGAAGCCCACAACGAGAAGATAAGCCACGGTACTATTTACATTTTCACTTAACCGCATATTTTACTCATATATTAAGTTATACTTACTTTTATACACTGTATTTTTAAAATGAATAATGACCGAAATCCAAAACACCTATGAGCAATTACTAAAATTAAATGAAGACGTAAGAAAACTTGGACCACAACGTAGAGGATAAAAAATAGGTTTAGATAAACTTGACACAGTAAATAAATTATACCAGCAGTACGAAAAATATATCCAAATAAATAGCGAAAAAATTGAGAAATCCGAAATATCATTAGAAGACAGCAAAATTATACAAGTATATTACCAGAAAATAGAAGAAATATATAGTAAAATAATCTCATATTACGAAACCATAGAAAAACCGGACACAAAAATGGCTTCCAGGGACAATTTCGATTTAAAAACCGCGGTATCGTTATTACCAACAATGGACGGCACGGAGACCGTCACTAACCAGTTAATCGACGCAATTGAATTATACGAAACAATGATAAAAGACAGACATAAAAATGTTAATAAATTTCGTATTAAAAACAGGATTGACACAAAGCGCAAAGCTAAGATTATCTGATAGTTACGACACAATAAAAGATTTAGTAGACGACATGAAAACACACCTACTAACAAAAAAATCAGCGGCCGCGATTCAAACCAAAATAATGACATCTAGACAAGGAGGAAGGTCTATTGAGCAATATGGCCAAGATTTAGAAGATCTTTTAGTTAACTTAACTATTTCCCAAGCGAATAATAACCCCGAGGCATATAAAATTTTAAAACCGATAAATGAGAAAAATGCGATAAATAAGTTTGCCGACGGATTACGAAACGAGAAGTTAAGCACTATTATCGCCGCTCACGGTTACAACTCTCTAAAGGACGCGATACAAGGAGCCAAAGATCAGGAAACCTCCATGACCTCCGCATCCACAAGCCAAGCGAACGTATTCCACGTACGCAGGGAAAGAAATCCCTATAGAAAGCCCTTCGCAGGCAAATACCAAGAACGCTACCAGCATCATCGTTCAAATCAAAATAAATACGCGAATAAGAGAGTAGATACTCCGCGATATCATACGAGAGGGGCGTACCGCACGAGATACCATAACAATTACAATCGAAAACGACGACATTATAATTCCAGAACTAATCGTCACCAAATAAACTTAGCAGAAGAAGAAAACACAAATGAAAACAAAATGCAGTTTTTTCGAGACTAAAAATCACATTCTATCATACAATAATTTAAATTCAGTACAGTTTGAAATAAAAGGCAAAGCATATCATTGGTTAATCGACACAGGCGCATCCCTCAGCGCAGTAAAACGCGACATTGCAATATCAACCGGAAAACAAATTACACAGAAAATAACATGCATAAATGGTATAGGAGGAAGAATAACGTCATACGGAACAATTGAATTAAATTTAAAAAATATAACAAAACATACATTCAACCATACATTCCATGTTTTTCACAATTTACCCTTACAAGTAGATGGAATAATCGGTCAAGACTTTTTAATAAAATATAAATGCCACATAGACTTTGAAAAAGAAATCCTCACATTAAACAACAACAACCAATTTTATGATATACCATTAAATATACAAATGAAAAATATTCATAGCATAAATTCAAACCAATTAACATTGCCAGCACGAAGTGAATCTATAATAAAAATCTCTACAAATTACTTAGAAGACTGTGTAGTATTATCAAGTGAAATCGGCGACGGAATTTTTGTCGCGAACACACTAACTAAAAATGTAAACGGCAAAATAACAATTAGAGTATTAAATACGCGAAACGAAGAAATAAAAATAAAAGAATTCACCCCACAAATAAGACCATTACATGAATATCAGTGTTTATCATTTGACCAATGCCAAAAAAATGCAAAACGAGTAAAATTATTATTTTCACTACTAAAAACGGAAAACTTGCAAACAGAAGAAAGAACATCCATTGCAAATATCTGTGCAAAATTTGCCGATATTTTTCATTTACCGGGCGACTCATTAAATACTACGAATTTATATCAACAAGAAATACATTTGAAACCAAACGCATCGCCGGTATATACTAAACCATATCGATTACCCCACTCCCAACGACCGGAAATCCAAAAACAAATACAACAAATGCTAGAAAATGATATAATCGAAGAATCACAATCGGAATGGGCAAGTCCGTTACTCCTTGTTCCCAAAAAATCAGATTCAAACGGAGAAAAAAAATGGAGACTAGTAATAGACTACAGAAAAGTCAACGAAGTCATCGAAAATGACAAATTTCCCTTACCAAACATTACCGAAATATTAGACTCATTATCGGGTGCAATGTACTTCACCACCCTAGATTTAAATCAAGGATATTATCAAATCAAACTCGATCCAAAAAGCAGACAGTACACTGCATTTATTGCAGATAAACATTATCAAATGAAAAGACTACCAATGGGACTCAAAACATCCCCAAATGCGTTCAGTAGAGCAATGACCATAGCTATGTCAGGACTAAATTATATGAAATGTATAGTATACCTAGACGACATCATTGTCATGGGCAGAAACTTAGAAAATCACAATAAAAATTTAATAGACGTATTTACGAGACTACGAAAAGTGAACTTTAGATTAAATCCCTTAAAATGTAACTTCTTACGAAAGGAAATATTGTACTTAGGACATGTAGTAACGCCGGAAGGTATAAAACCGGATCCTGAAAAAATTTCAGTAGTAAAAAATTATCCTGTACCAAAGAACGCCGACCAGGTCAGACGTTTCGTAGCATTCGTTAATTATTACAGAAAATTTATACCACTCTTTTCAGAAATTACACAACCCTTAAATAATTTATTAAAGAAAAATATAGAATTTAATTGGACTAGCCAATGTCAAAAAGCATTCGAAACATTAAAAACAGCGATAAGCGCCCCACCAGTATTACAATATCCCGACTTCTCGAGTGATAACGAGTTCGTGATACACACGGACGCCTCAGGCATAGCTATAGGATGTGTATTATCAAATAAAAACGGATTGCCAGTAGCTTATGCAAGCAGACCATTAAATAGAGCTGAAAAACTTTACCCGACTTCGGAAAAGGAATTATTATCGATTGTATGGGCAATAAGGCATTTCCGACCATATTTATATGGCCGCAGGTTCAGAATCATTACGGACCACCGCCCACTAATATATTTATTTGGCATGAATAATCCATCAAGCAGGCTAACCAAGTTTCGATTATGTTTAGAGGAATATGACTTTGTAGTAGAATATTTGAAAGGAAAAGATAATGTAACGGCCGACGCATTGTCTAGGATTGAAATAACAAGCGAAGAACTAAAGAGTATGACAACACAAGTAATAACAGTAATGACTCGAGCACAAAAGAAACGAATGGAAGCGAAAAAACAACCAACCAATTCCACATATAAAGATTCCAACCATGACTGGACTGATCATCCAAAAATGGTGGAAATTCTGAAAAAGCCTAATAACATGCCAGAATTAAGTTTAGACGAGCAAGACTATTATAAAACACTGCAACACGCAGATTGCATAACCAGTCCAAATAATGAAATGGTATACTCGCCATCCTCGCTAACATTGTGTCCCAAAGCTTACTGTCGACCGCGATCGAAACGAGACTTTCCCGCGGGGGCTTTAAGCACATTTTGCAAGGCACAAGGAATAACAGAGGTATGCATACTGTATAATAAAGACACCGCGTGTATTATTAAAAAGCTAGCACAATATATGCATAAGCACAATGCAGGGTCCGGACCCCGATTATGTATAATTAAAGGTGTAACGAAAATAAGTGATAAGGATGACAGACGAGTAATTTTAAATGATTTCCATATATTGCCCACAAGTGGCCATGCAGGTATTCGAAAAATGACCAACAACGTAAAACGTTACTATTATTGGCCAGGAATGGATAATGACATACATAAATTTGTAAAACGATGTGATAAGTGCCAAAAAGAAAAATATCACACGAACACAAAACAACCACTCTGTATAACGAGTACGGCAACAACAGCGTTTGACAAGTTATTCCTAGATTTAGTAGGACCTCTGACTAAAGATGCAAACGGGTATTGTTATATATTAACGTTGCAATGCGAACTAACAAAATATGTCGAGGCCTACCCACTATTAAATAAAGAAACAGACACAGTCGCGCGATCATTTGTAGAAAATTTCATACTACGATATGGAATTCCCCGAGAAATCGGCACTGACAGAGGTAGCGAATTTATTTCGTCCACTATGCGCGAGGTCTGTCAACTATTAAAAATCAACCAATTGCAATCAACCGCTTACCATCACGAAAGCTTAGGCTCATTAGAAAATTCGCATAAATCATTAGGAGCTTATCTAAGAATACAAACAAACAATCAGGCCCACCAGTGGTCAGATTGGTTGCAATATTGGTGTTTTTCATATAATACGTCAGTACATACTTCAACGAAGTATACACCATACGAATTAGTATTTGGTAAACTATGCCGTATACCACAAAATATTGTAAGACAAATAGACCTAATATATAATTTTAATTCATACGCATTAGAACTTAAATATAGATTACAAAAATCCCAACAGGATGCTAGAGATAATTTAGTAAATACGAAAATATGTAGAAAAATAAGGTATGATAAAAATATTAACCCCATTAACTATAACATAGGAGATTTAATTTTAGTAAAAAAGGAAAATCGTGACAAAATGACAACCTTATACACGGGCCCGTATAGTGTCATTCAAGACCAAGGTGAAAATGTCAAAATATTAATGTCAGGAAAAGAGAACATTGTTCACAAAAACAGAACGAAACTCTATTACTTTTAGGTAGTAACAATAAAAAAAAAAAAAAAACAATATAAAAGAAAGAAAAAAAAAAACTCACCATAGCACGTAACATCAACACATTTACACACCATAAAAGTCACTTAACACTAAAAGTACATACATAAGAATCAAATTAAAAAAAAAAAAAAAAAAAACCCCAACAACTGAAACTACTCAAAATTTTCAAGGGCACTCCAATCAGCCCGCCGCCACGTCACCTGCCAGCACATCATGTTAGGCCACAGGCCATAATCCACATAAAGCAGCTCACCATCTGGCCGAGCCACACTCAGCCAGATACACACAACAGAAAACAAATCCTCCGCAGGATTCAGGGGACACAATATTGGATGGCCAACCGGGGCCGAAAAAATTGCAAAGTACTCTTCGTCACCAGGCACACCCCGAACTGCACAGTAATAAAAACGGACATTGTGCACCGCCGCAAACAAGGAGCAACGCTCCAGGATCATGTTTAGAATTTCGTCAGTAAGAACGCTCATCTTGACGATTAAGAAAATACTAAATAAAACTAAACCAAAAGACTACATCATACATCGTAGACCACCCAACATACAGATCCACAAAACCCAACCCGAAACCGCTGACACAAAATACATCCACATCCAAATAGGGAACATCACCACCCATACACTAAAAAATATCATATTCAAGAACAATAGACACTGCCCTAGTTTTATGAAATATCATATTAAAACCCCAACAACTAAACAATGTATTCGCAACCTAAGCAAAAGACAACGAGCGAACATCCATATATGTATCACACAGTGAACAGTGTAAAACCAGTAGAATAATATAAGAACCATATTGTATCACGCATAGTAATGTATAGAAATAAGATAAGTTAAGTACTTATGTAAAACATTGTAACAGATAATTTTAAGCCAAAAATATGTTACCAAATTTTTGTCTCAAAAAAAAAGGAGAGGCGTGAGGTGTAGTGCGCAACATTGTATTAATAACCTTGAGTCATGCAGGTGTTTCACGCACGTGCACTAGCTTTTCCTAATGAATAACTATCCTATTGTTAGATCCTATTTCATAGGACCTCGAAACCTGATACTATGTCTAAATCCAATTAACAGTAATTCTTGATGCATTAAATCAGGCCTATATAAACCCATGTAATTCCCAATAAAGTGTTCATTCTTTATCCGAGACTCGTCGTATTATTTACTCCTACGAACCACATCTCAAAATGCTTTTTTTTCTGTAAAGATTTGATGTTATTATTCTTAAATTTACTCGACCGAAGTTTTCAGCAAATTAGCCAAGGATGACGATTGTTTCGTTCGTAGCAGAGGTCGCAAGAGTTGCCGGGCTGCCGGTGGATGCAGGATGCAGCGACGTACGACGGCGAGAAATGCCTGTGGCGCGAGTTCCGATGGGCAGAAACGGCGGATCGACTGCTCGAAGTCAAAACAACTAGGTTTTTGTTTTTTTTTTACGGGAAACCGAAGTTTCATCAAATGCTTTTTTTTCTGTAAAGATTTGATGTTATTATTCTTAAATTGACTCGACCGAAGTTTTCAGCAAATTAGCCAAGGATGACGATTGTTTCGTTCGTAGCAGAGGTCGCAAGAGTTGCCGGGCTGCCGGTGGATGCAGGATGCAGCGACGGACGACGGCGAGAAATGCCTGTGGCGCGAGTTCCGATGGGCAGAAACGGCGGATCGACTGCTCGAAGTCAAAACAACTAGGTTTTTGCTTTTTTTACGGGAAACCGAAGTTTCATCAAATGCTTTTTTTTCTGTAAAGATTTGATGTTATTATTCTTAAATTTACTCGACCGAAGTTTTCAGCAAATTAGCCAAGGATGACGATTGTTTCGTTCGTAGCAGAGGTCGCAAGAGTTGCCGGGCTGCCGGTGGATGCAGGATGCAGCTACGGACGACGGCGAGAAATGCCTGTGGCGCGAGTTCCGATGGGCAGAAACGGCGGATCGACTGCTCGAAGTCAAAACAACTAGGTTTTTGCTTTTTTTACGGGAAACCGAATTTTCATCAAATGCTTTTTTTTTCTGTAAAGATTTGATGTTATTATTCTTAAATTTACTCGACCGAAGTTTTCAGCAAATTAGCCAAGGATGACGATTGTTTCGTTCGTAGCAGAGGTCGCAAGAGTTGCCGGGCTGCCGGTGGATGCAGGATGCAGCGACGGACGACGGCGAGAGATGCCTGTGGCGCGAGTTCCGATGGGCAGAAACGGCGGATCGACTGCTCGAAGTCAAAACAACTAGGTTTTTTTTTACAGGAAACCGAAGTTTTATCAAATACTCTTTTCATACTCATACTCATACTCATAATATTTATTGCATATAAAGAAAAACATAAAAAGAAAAAAAGATAAAAAGATAAAAAGAAAGAAAAGAGAGAGAGAGTCTTTTAAAGATTTGACGAGACTCATTTTAATCACCTGTAGCTAAAGATTTCACGGTTATACAGCTGAAATTCCTTTATAGCTTAGTAAATTGACAAAAAAATATTGAAATATCAATGCTGGAAACAAATAACTTCAGTTTGGATTGTGTTGCTTTCAGCTTCGGTATTTCGGCACATTTCACCTTGTAGAGAGGTCAGTTTCTTCAGTCTTTTTCCGCTTGTTCATTCTCCTGCATCTATGGATTTTTGCTTCATTGTCCACTTGACGCCATTCTCAAGTCGTGTTACGTGTGGACTGTAGTGGAGTTTCTTCGGGTTGCCAACTGCGATTAATGCGGATTTCGATGGAGCAGGGAGAGGACCTTTATGTTCGATGATCTTCTTATTATCCACTTCAATCTTTGGCTAAGGTGTTCTTTAACTTTAATGTCATCAGGATATCTCCTATTCACATTTCTGTGTTATATCATTAACGCGCTACTTGAATAGATATAACGCCCCCAACGTCCTTAATCACGACGTCATACTAACAAAATAATCATAAAAAAACTATCACCATCACTATCAAAATCCAACACACTCAACAACACTTCATTCAAGAGATCCTCCAACGCAATATCGTCCGAGGTCACGACAGTTTCAACAGCAGCAGGCAACCACGGCATCCGCCGCCAACAAATACACCAGAACCGTCCATCTTCGGTCTGGCAAATTTCCATAAATAAGGCTACCCCGTCCGGTGCCGCCACGATAGCTCCATATGAAGCCACGCCGCAAGGTCAGGCGCCGGGAATGCAGGGCACATAACTGGGTGCCCCAGGGGCGCCTCGAAGGCTGCCACGTAGTCACCAACGTTACGCATGGCGCAGCAAAGAAACGGCACTCCATTATGGTAGCTGAACGCTACGCACACCTCGTAGATAGAAGTGTAGAATCAAGATTTAACAACTGAGGAGTCGACATGATTAAAAATTTACAGAGACAACAACTCAACGTCGCGGTGGAGAAAGTAATAAATAAATCATTACCCAGGACACCATGAGACAGAAAGACAAATCCATGAAATCACATACCACATTGGAATTTGTTCTGATTCTAGATTAGTTTCTCATATTTTTTTAATATTTTAACATTAGTAGGCCTGTTCCATTTATTGATCTGGGCGGGCACAGTGTACGGAAGGTAGGTCCAGAGTTCTGCGTTGGCGATGGGTTTTCGGGTGGGGTGATATTCGATTGCGGATTTTCTACATTCCGGGCCCTGCTTCTCTCTCCCTTCTCCAGTTCTGGTTCCCCGGCCGTGCCCGCTGGCGGACTCGGCTCCGGAGCGCTCCTATCGCATCCATCTCCCATCTCTTTTCTTGCAACATTTTCAGGCGAGCTCTCCGTTCGTGGTGGCGCGTCCGTGTTCCGTTGTGTTGGCAGTAGGTTTCCTGTCTGTAGGACCGGTTTTCATGTATTCATGGGATATTTCCCAATTCTCAATTATTCTCTCCAACTGTTGTTCGTAGTAGATATGTCTATGGTCTGGAGTTATTGCGAATCATTTTACGGTTCATTTTACGGTGAATTGCGAAACGTTTTACGGTAAATCCCAATAGATAAAAAAAACCTAAATTACAAATCCACCGGCCGTTCCCAGCCGCTGTACCATTTTCCTTAATCCCGTTCATGTACCCGACCCGGGACGACATTACGCAGCTCCCCACAGCTATCAGCAGCTCCAAGTAGAAATTCTCCATCGGCCCCACCGAGACCAACGAACCAGCGTTGTTCTTGGGCGCGGCCACTATGGCACTATCCCCTGCTCGCGCGCCCATCTTCTTAATATAGTTTCGCATCTTCATAGTGGCAATCATTTATAAGGTAAAATAACGGTGACCCTGCAGACTCTGTTCCTCCTTGATTCGGGCTCGGGGTTGGCTCATCTTCGCTGTTGATGTTGTTGCAGTCTCTTCACGTCTCGGTTGCCATGTGGTATGCGTAGTCTAGAGGATGCGATGAGGGGTCTTGGTCCCACTCAGTAGCAGTCTAACATAGTTTATGTGTCACTCAAGTACAACTCTCTTCTGCTGTCCCTGTTACACTAAGTTATTCTACTTATATATAGTTAATCTTTGGTTAAGAAATCCCTTATCTGGTGCGCGGCATTTATCTCTCTTAATATTCTGCTCGCATGATCTACACATACGTGTAGACGAGCACCTTTGCCCACCACAGCACACACAATAATTAATTAATTATGCAATAGATAATTAGCGATTTGCTAGTTCCTTGAAGTTTTTCAATTTTCCCGGCAATGGTTTAAATGTGTATTTTTTAAATGCATGCTATATTCTTCTCGGTTTTGGTAACCATCTGTTCTATCCGTGGCGCATTGGTCTACCATTTTTACATCCTTGATTGGGGTTTCAGTACATTCTACATCAGCTGCATTTTTCTTCAACTCGTTCAAAAAATTAATAGTCAAGAAAGTGATTTGTGCGATTTCATCAAACGATTGCGTCTGAGGTATGGGTATATTAATTTACAGTATTATATTCGTTACACATCTTCTAAAAATAAATTACAACATGAAATCATCTGCATGTTTCGTGGCCCTATCCATGAGGTTGTTCAAATTCACTTCCTCAACATTTGGAGACGTTGCACATGATAACGGTAAACGCGATTCCCCAGTTTCAAGTCTTCCCATTTAACCTTCTTATGCCTCTTGTTAATGCTCGAAGTAAGGCTATTTTTCATTGCTTGCTTACCAACATTTATAAACAGAGTGCCAAATCCTAATCCAATCGTCATTATATATTGATAATTGGAATCCTTATCAGATGTCAACACATTAAATTGAATCATTTCATATTCAATTGGTCTAATACTTACTAACCTATAATCATCAGTTAATACTACATAATAACGACACCGCATGTATTATTGAGGAGCTAGCTCATCAATTAAACAAGTGCATTATAGGGTCCGGACCCCGATTATGTATCATTAAAGGTGTTACAAGAGTAACAAATAAAGATGACAGACGCGTCATATTAAACGATTATCACTTATTTTATTACCCACTAGCGGACATGCAGGAATTCGAAGAATGACCCATACCTTAAAGCGTTCCTACTACTGGCCCACAATGGATAACGATATTATGGAATTCGTGAGAAAATGCGATAAATGCCAAAAACAGAAATTTGATAAAAACGTAAAACAACCACTATGCATCACTAGTACGGCAACAGCTTCGTTTGATAAAATTTTTTTAGACTTATGCGGACCTCTAACTAAAGATACGAATGGATATTGCTATATACTTACGTTACAATGCGAGCTCACGAAGTACGTAGAGGCATAGCCACTTCTAAATAAAGAGACAGACACAGTCGCGAGAGCCTTAGTTGATAATTTCATATTGCGATATGGAATTCCTAAAGAAATCGGAACAGATAGGGGAACTGAATTCATCTCATCAACTATGCGCGAAATATGTAATATTTTAGGTGTAAAACAATTGCAATCAACCGCTTACCACTATGAAAGTCTTGGATCATTGGAAAATTAACATAAAGCTCTAGGAACATTTTTTAGGATACAAACTCACAACCAGGCTCATGTAATATACCAAGTAAATATAATTAAGCAAGTAGAACCAATGTATAACTTCGAATCATATTCAATAGAATTTAAGTATAGATTACAAAAATCCCAACAGAATGCTAGAAATAATTTAATTAAGACAAAATTATCTAGAAAAATATGTTATGATTTAAAAACTAATCCAATTTCCAATTAGCTATAAAACAGGAGATTTGATATTAGTTAAGAGGGAAGATCGTAAAAAAATGGACCCAGTATATAAGGGGCCATACACTGTAATTGATGATCAAGGCACAAATGTAAAAATGTTAGCTCTAGGAAAATAACACATTGTGCATAAAAATAGAACAAAACCATAATACGCATAAATAAAACAACACACATAAAAATAAAAATAAAATGTATATATATATATCTCTCTGTTAAAAAAAAACCACAGTAAACAGAGAAAAAAAAAGAAAAATCACGCTTAAAAACTATCACCATCGCCATCAAAATCCAATAAGTTATACCACACTTCATCCAGAAGGTCCTCCACCGCGATATCGGCTGTGGTCACGGCAGCGTCAACCACTGCAGCCAACCACGGCATCCGCCGCCAACAAACGCACCAAAAACGCCCATCCTCAGTGAGGCAAATCTCCATGAATAACGCAACCCCGTCCGGGTCCGTCACGAATAGCTCCATATGGATCCACGCCTCAAGGTCAGGCGCCGGGTATACAGGGCACATAAAAGGGTGTCCCAGGAGCGCCTCAAAGGCCGCCACGTAATCGCCGATGTTCCGCATGGCGCAGCAGAGAAACGGCACGCCATAATGGTTGCCGAACGCCACGCACACCTCGTAAATGCACAGAAGTGTAGGGTCAAGGTTTAAAACCAGAGGAACAGACATGACTAAAATTTACGAAGAGGGGACAACAACTCAACGTCACGGTAGATATAGTAATAAATAAATCATTACCCAGGACACCATGAGACAGTAAGACAAATCCATGAAATCACATACCACAATGGAATTTGTTCTGATTCTAGATCAGTTTCTCATATTTTTTAAATATTTTAACATTAGTAGGCCTGTTCCATTTATTGATCTGGGCGGGCGCAGTGTACGGAAGGTAGGTCCATAGTTCTGCGTTGGCGAGGGGTTTTCGGGTGGGGTGATATTCGATTGCGGATTTTCTACATTCCGGGCCCTGCTTCTCTCTTCCTTCTCCAGTTCTGGTTCCCCGGCCGTATATGGAACCACAATCTCTATATCCATTGTTAGTACTACGGAACAGATAAATAAAAAAACGACCACACACCATGACACAATACACCAATCCACCATATACGGAAATGGCATGTAAACATTCTAAGTAGCAGTAAGATATTATAAGAAACCATATGTAAACCCTAGACCTAAGTTAATATAAGATAAGTTAAGCCAAAAACATAGTACTCATTTGTATTCTACTATTTTTTTGACTCCAAAAAAGAGGGAAGCTGTAGTGAGGGCACCTGATGGAAAGTTTATACCTATTTTCCATCAGTACTTAATCATAACAAACTGTAACATAACACCCCGACCTCGGCATACCGACCTGTACGTGCCTTGGACTTTGTACTGTTAACCTTGATATCAGTTTCCACTCATAGGAACCCAAGGAAATGCACTAGTATATAAGACATACATTTTCTCTGAATAAACACAGTTATTACCAGAGTCTTGACTTGTCATTACCTATCGAGAACTCCTAACTCTTCACTTTCTTGCCAGCTAATATCGTTTAAATTTTTATTTCTGCATCCGAAAACGCAAATATGTGGGTGTTTGAAGACTGCATGCATTTAATAATGCGACATGTCTTTTGTTTACTAGTTTGGTATGTTTCAATTTGTAATTCCCATGGCTCTTTTTATCTATAACAATACAAATAATATTATATCTATTCATCAAAGGGAATTTACGCAAGTCAAGGGGCTTAATATTATCGTCATTCTTTTCAACATTGGGTACTCATATGTACTTGTTATATTTAAGCTCCTTTGACATAAGTAATCGTTGTATCGTTAATTTTAGAAAATTCCTCATTCTTAAGAATATTGAACTATGTTGAGATTATGCAGGTTTCAGCTTGGGCAGCGTTACGTTGATGTCAGAATGATAAGACAAGTCTCTGGAGTATAATGCACCTTTATTTAATAAAACACCCTATTTTATACAGTCATGTTAGGTTATCGCTGATACAAGCAATATCCGTTTATGTAGCAGTAAACTATCGTGTTACTGCTAAACACTAAATGTGGCTAATGCCCATACTTCACCTCCTCCGAAAGTACCCTTTACCCTCGGGGTGGCAGAAAAAAAATTTAAACGCATGTTATAATATTTTTTTCGCTTCATATATTTTCAATGACCTTTAAATTGACTTTTGGATTTGACAATAAATTCATCAAAGTAGCACCAGTGCATTCATATGACTTCCGAGGCGGTGGACAATTTTGAAAGAACATTGATATAATGTCTGGCAATTTAGCAATCCAATAACTAGCTAAAGTATTAATTGCATCTGCATATGAAATTTTCTAAGTGTCAGTATCGAATTTCATTCACTGAAAATTTTCTATAAGTCGGCGTAGGTACTCGCGCGCCCTGTCCAGTGGTGTTACTGTTCGCGTCGGCCTTTGTCCCTGCTGCCATGTTGTCTGCGTCGCTGTCACCTGACGGTGCGCGTGCACCAGTGGACTGTGTGTTGTGGCTGGCGCCGCTTGGTGTTCTGCGTGCTCTTCGTTACTGTGTTGTTGGGCCGCCGATGTTGCTAGGCTGGTGGTGGTGCTGACCGTGTGCTGTACGGTCCGCTGCCCGTCCTCGACGGTGATCGTGAGATTCTTTAGTACCGTTCGTGGTCCCGTGAGCTGTCCGTTGACTCCGTTGACCGTATGTTATGTAGCTCATCGTTCTTCTTTTTCTTGGTCCTTATGTCAGTGAATATTAACTTTACTTTATAATTAAATTGTTAAAATTACGTGATTTTGTATAACAAATTGAAAAGTGGTTTGTTGCAATCGCAACACAACCAGTAGTCCTATCCAGGTAATACCCAGAGTTCGCCAAGCGGGAACCTAGCTTCACATTCCGGGTGCGGTATCGGTTCAGCATGATACTCGTCTAAGATGTTGTTGTCGTATTCCATTTTTTCCAATATCTTCAGAATTTTGTGTATTAGGGTCCGACGTGAGCTGCGGCGGTGGTGTTATATACCCAGCTACGTGCTGATCCGTCGTCGTCGTAGTGTCGACGACAACTGGTTGTAGTGGTGCTGTGCAATGTACATGTACTGTGTACCTTTTAAATTGATTTCGACATCCGTGCCCTCGAATCTAATGTTTATTTTGGTGCTGGACATGACTAATAATTAGACCAGACTACGCCTATATTTACTTATCAAAATCAAAATATATTTATTTCGTCATCATAGGTGATAAAATAGGTGACAAATAGTACAAATAGGTAGCAGTTCTATGATGTGCCTTTTGGCGTACGAATTATTAACTTATCATTGACATAATATAATTATAATTATCCCTTTCCCTCCCCTGAAAAGTACTATTGGTGATGCAACTTTACTCTATTCTTATGTATTAAATAATCTGTATTATTTTTAATTACCTTTAAATTTTAACCGATAATGTATTTTATTTTATATGGTCGTAAATATAGATCATTTAATTTATTGTAACATTAATTCTTAATTAATACTAAATCACCTATCTTTAAATTAACAACGTTAGCCTTACAATCGTATTTTATTTTTCTTTGTATTTTACTTAGGATTAGATTGTTCCTACCGTCAGAATGTGCTTTTTGTAATCTGAATTTTAATTCTAATGGATAATGATCGTAAACATATAGTGGTGCTACCCTATTTACAAGATTGCTTGGTACATTACAAGCTTTTCCAAACACTAACTCGTGAGGTGAATATTTTGTACTTGTATTTACTGAAGTGTTGTACGCAAAACACCAGGACTGAACCCATGAGCTCCAGTTTGTTGAAATTCCTAGTTTGTATTCTCAGATAATTCCCAAGATGTTCATGCCAATTCTCTAATGAACCTATACTTTCATGATGGTATGGTGTTGAGTTTTCTCAACTTTCAATAATTTACAAACCTCCCTTAATGTGGAATTAATGAATTCAGTACCACAATCTGTTGCTAGAGTTTTGGGAATTCCATATCTTAAAACAAAATTTTCAACAAATGCCCTTGCTACTGTCTGAGCATCCTTATTTTCCAATGGATATGCCTCTACATATTTGGTTAATTCACATTGCAAAGTTAGGATATACTTATATCCTGCATTATCTACCTCGAATGGTCCTACGACCTATCTAAATATACTTTTTCAAAAGATGTTGTAGCTGTGGTGGTTAAAACCATATTATCTCGTGTGTTCCTGTTGCTAATTTTTTGCTTTTGACAATCCTCGCATCGTTTAACATAATCATCTATATCTTTACGCATGTTTTGCCAATAGTACTTTTTCTGAATACTGTTTATTATTCTTGTACTACCAGCGTGTCCACTAGTGGGTAATAAATGATAGTCATTAAGTATAACCCGAATCATTTCCCGATCGGTAACTGTTGTTTTCCATTGTATTACACATAACCTTGGTAATTCGTCTTGTCCCGCGCGAAAGACTTTTGTTAATAACATCATATATTTTTTATTCCGCTCACTTTTAACTAGTATTAACTCTGCTATATTTAAACTTTTGCACAGTATAACCAAGTCTCGTAACGATACGTCTTAGCGTGCCTTCGTTAATAGAGAATCTTGATTTATGTAAATTGCAGAGTTTACATAAAGAACGTTGTCAGGCCTGGTCTGATTTAAATCCTCAGCGACTTCCGCCATTTTCCTAAATTCTATAGACAAACAAATTTTCAATTCTGAATCTCCTTTCGTCCCTTATATAATATCTACTACTCTAGGTTAATCAGGCTCCAAAGACGTAGTACCTGATACCTGTATCTCTCGTGAAACGTACTGCAAGTTAGGTAATGAGTCAAACGTTACGCTGTTGATGGACTTGCTATGAATGTTCTCATCCCGCCTTCCTGTTGCATCCTCAGCAGCGATGCGATGAAGTAGAACCCCACGCAGAATTCATGTCCACGGTCGCCATGAAATAGACAGGGTGCCGGAGTGGAAGGGTTGATTCACCAAACACAGTATACAGGTTAACAGATGTAATGTCTCCCAGCTTATACACTCTCATCTCCTCTCAATACTTGCTATTATATCATTATATATAATTATTCTACGTGCCAGAAGAGGAAATCCCTTATCGAGTGGAGGCGCAAGATTTACTTTAACGTTAGATTTACGTTATTGGTGAGGGAGTACGTAAGGGAGAGGCAGGTGGCAGTGTTGGGGCAGGAGGGATTGGCGAGCGCGGAGGCAGAGATGATGGTGGGTAGAGATGTGTAATTTGAACTCGCTGAGGATGTTCCGCTAGAATGCTTTACGACATGCTTTGCTGGCTCCTTGAAATTAATTAACTTAGTGATATCCGGATATTTCTCCAGGATGACTGGCCTGAATGGTGTATATAGCACCCTGCTTACGTACCATCTTAATATTAACAACACCCAGAGTTTTCAGTCATATATATAGATTACACCAGTGGAAAGCACATGAAGATTTATGTTCTAATAGTGTAGGTGTCCATGATACCCAATATAGTCACTTTTCAATGTTTTACACTAAGAGTCAAATGGATTTGCACTTAAAAAGATGAAAACACCATACCTACAGTTTCTAGTGTTCACTCAGTCTTGGAAGTACACTAGGGTCGAAGTGTGAAGTTTACCGCTGCCCGCAAGTCAGCAGGTTGGTCCGGAAAGCGAACCCCTGAAGGCAATGTCCAACCTCCATACCCCCTTCCATTTAGACGTTACGTTAGAATCATATGTAATTGACTAGATAAACTAGCACTACAAATAAAAACCCTGTAACAAAGAGATTCCTACCATTAGTGGTTTGGAATTTAAATTACAGTGCAGATTATTATAGTGAAAGTCACTATTTGTGTTGAAAGTGTGTTGCGAAATAGTGGAAACTTACCAGGTTTACTGGGTTTTCTTATTTAAATTATTACACGTGTATGCACGGCGACATTTCGACACGCGGCAGGTTATATGAACGGTCCGCTGGATATACTTATACAGTAAAGAAGGCCACGAACAAAGACACTTTGCTGTTGGATTCTCGTGAGTTTATAATTTATACATGCAACAAACACGGTGTATCGAAAATGTACAAACAACACATTGAGACTTTTGGACATGATTCATTTGACGTTGCTCATGATCCGTGTGACAGTTGTGAGATAGTACCCATATCGAATTTGGTTATATGTCTGACTCATCGAGTAAATCACACGCCAGTGTGTCTAGCTTCTGTTCCGTTGAATAAGTTCAATTATTCGTTTGCTCTACAAAGCAAATATGATCACTGGAACTTTGTAATGTTGTCAATGTTTAATAAAAAGAATTTGAGCTATTTTGATGCATTCATAAAAACGGCAAATAAACATTACTCAAACCCCGTGAGGAATGCCGACGAGCAAGCAACCGAGGTCAATTATTATGAAAACTTTATGCATAAACAAGACTTTAAGCTTGGGTTATTGGATCAATTGAAATCGGGCAAGAGATCATTTATGCGAAGTTATGTGCTCGGAACCCGGTTAAATGGAATAAGGTTTACGTTGACTGTGGATTGCAGTCTATCTCCCCATTTTGTCGCTATACCTAAATGTATATATGACGAGCTGAATCTTGCCACAAATTATGTGATCTTGAATCGTGATCCCAGTATCACAGCAAATTGCATATATTGCTGCGAGTTGAAGGTGTACGAAGGCACCGATGATTCCACAATTCACGTCAATCCATTTATATTGGATGGATTACACGCCGATCAAGACGGCGACGAATTGAATGTCTTCATTTTAAAACGGCAAGACACAATACCTTCTACAGACATGCGTAACGCGATAACAGAGCTCAGGATTCTGTCGTGGGAAATGGGGTCTAGACATGACTTTTTATATACGCCAAAGTTTTCGATCGGTCAACACTATTCATTGTTTTTGTATCAAAACAACGATTTTTTAAATGAGGTTTCACCACTCTGGGCATCAATCAAAGGTGACCCGGCTGCAGGAGACCATCGCGTGTGCTGGCTTCTGGCCGAAGGGTTTCGTGTTTCGGCGGTTCCGGGGCAACCTACCGAATTCTACACCGGACATGACGACGCAACGGAGCCACACTGTTTCGTCACCTAAATAATAATTAGTGTTTAATGTTTTATTGTATGTATGTTAGTCTGTAAGGTATTTGTAACTATGGGCCTTAGTTGCCTGAAATAAATGTTTTATTATTATTATTATTATTTAAAAAAAAATGTTCTTATGAATTTAGGATGTAGCATTCTATATGACGAGGTGGATGATTTTATAAATATGGTTATAAGATTATACTCTAAAACGACACCGCAACTGTTGACAGGCCATGAGCTTGTAACGGGAGAGGGGTCGTTGACTGATGTTGTCAAGTCCAAATCAAAGGGCACAGAGCATCACATTGAAACATATTTTAAAAATCTACACCACACTAAAGATGAAAAGGACTACAATGAGGATTTAATTTCCGCATTCAATCATAAAATTACATCGATAAACACACTACAGAAAGAGGGTCAAAATCAGTTTTCGCTGCTTTGTAATTTAACTTGTGTTACATTGTAAGATAATGTACTTTATTTTAATAATAAGATGATTGTAAAGGACTTTGATTCAAATGTATGTATGCATGATATTTATCATAATATGATGAGTGTAAATTATATAAATGATTTACTCATTGAAGAAATTGATGAATTGTAAAGAAACCCTATTCTAAACCCTAACCTTCATTGTTTTATCCTATGTTATACCTATATTATCTCGTTGTAAGCTCAAGGTGTCTGCCTGTGTATCTGTCTGTGGTATCGTAGCTCACGCGTAGCACGGATGAACCGATTGTCGTTTATGTATTTTTTAGGTATAGTTTGTTTGTACCGTTTAAGTAAAACGTTGATGAGCACTATACATTGTACGGCGGAATGATTAGCCAATAATTCACACAGTAAAATTATCCTGTTGGAATGGTTATTCGGTTTAAAAGACTTTAAATATATGTTTTTGTTGATATTTTTGTATTTATTTTTATTATATAGCCGTATGAAATCGTAAATATCATTCATGTTACATATGTCAACCTCTGTTATGTGCTTAAATAACCTAATCATTGTTGTTTCGCCAATATTATACGTCGAATTATATAATATATTGATCCATTCGCTGTTTAATTTTTGATTATTGACTATGGTGGACCAATTATACAGGTAGGTGAATATCTTTCGATCGTCGGCCCGTCGATCGTTGTCCGTGTGCACGGGTCTGTGTTTTTTTTTCACACGTCATTGCTATACATAAGAGTATTAGTCGTAAACTTAATAAGATATACATACGAACACCATGTTTCTTAGCTAGAATCCGCAATTACACGCCATGTCAAATTACCCTTTATGACAGCGGGCCACGCAGTCATGCAGCCTTATGATGGTGCATTTTGAAGTTCCTGGGGTCTGTCTATTCGCAGTGAGAATTCTCGGATCGCCTCTACGGTTCTAGTGATAAATGTAACTGACCGGGTCGCTGACGAGGGGTCGTACAAGGCGATGGTGGTGCGTGAGAATGTCGAGATGTTGCTCGTCATTTTTATGTATCATCTATTTAATTTATCGCAGTGTATGACTCCGTATGGCTGACTGGCTCCCTGACCATCGGAGCTTTTCTCCAATATGGTATTGTGCCGACACGTGCGACTATCCAGTGATCCCATTGTTGTATTGTGTATTTTGGCAAGGTGCAATGTGTAAGGTTCTAGTCACACTCATGACCCCACACCCATACGGGTGTGTTCTAAAATCTAGGCTATGGATCGGAAGTCTGTATTGTTTGCAGTTTGCGTTCATACCTCATGTCGGATTGGTTCATGCGACTAGTGATTGGTGCGGAGTTGTATAGTGTCATCGCTTGTCGGGGGGATCGCGATACATACCGGAACACCAATCACTAGGCAGATGGGTACTCCAGTGGGGATAGGACGAGTCCTAGTGAGTGAGCTGCTTAGATTACAGGCTGGCCGTTGTAATTTATCGGAACCTACCAGATGGGGGGGGGGGGGTAGGTTAAATTTTTACGTAATTTGTATAGAATTAAAAATAATTTTATTAACAATTAAAAGTATACACGTTACGAAAACCGACCATCCAAAAGTCCTCCAAGATTTTATCAGAACGTCCGAATCGTTTTGTATGGGTGTTATGCTTGGGCGTAACTATATATATATATATATATATGTATATATATATATATATATATATATATTTAATATCCTCCCCCTGTTCGACTAATAAAATGACCTTGTCTTTATTACCATAGTTTATTGGCCTTGATCTTGTTTATGGATAAACTCTACAAACTATACAAATACCAGTGCATAACATACGGCGATATAATCTTAAATGGTATAATGTAAAAGTAATGTCCACGACTTCCGCATGGGACTTTGGTGTGAAAAAAAGGTACGATGTTTATCCCAGTCTATACGTTAAATGGAATCGGCTGTATTATACGTACACTTGATTTTCGTATCATTGAATAAATTTTCCTGAAATAATACCTTCAGGGAATTATGCTGCATTATGCTAACCAACTCTTCTTCATTATCTATATATTTTGCATATTTATATAACCGTCTACGTACAGGTTGGTTATATTTTGGGACGTTATGCAAATCTTCCCAGTAAGCCCCCTTTATTGACACTTCTATTTTACCACTCTTGGTTGTTCGACAGCGAACCGGTACATTATCAAACGTATGCGAGACTCTGTATCCCATACACATGTTCGTGTATACTTTGATAGGGTCCGCTCTCTTTCTTGGATAATATTCTTGCCAGAACCTAAGACTGATTCAATAAACTTGCCAGCAAACGGATATCCCTTAGTACAAGCAATGATATGAGAGGATTGACCTTCAGTATTTCCAGTGGCTTGCATTATTTTTGGTCCTATTATGTCAAGCTCTTGTCTGATCTTTTCTTGGTTCTCTTATTTTTCGCAGAAAATTATTTGGCCAATTATTAGTTCCCAACCAACGTTTCGCAGAATATTATTTCGCCAAATAATCACTTGCCAACTCGTCATAATATTTCGTTTCGTTTCCCAACCTCACAGTTGCCAACTGTACGTTTGGTCTGATGATTATAAAGTAAACTTTCAAAATGCCAAAAATCGTTTAACAGAATGTTTTAGTTGGCTGAATAGTCATTTCGTTGTATAACGTTTCCCAAATGTTTCACGCAGTAGGGTTCGTACAGTTACTATGTAATATAATTTACAATGTGGGTAAGCGCAACTGCTCACTTCTTTTAATAACTTTGTGGGTGAGTAAGAATAAACTGACTTATTAGCGATAAGTTCATTACTTATTTTTAATATTCAATAAGGCGATTTTGGCACTCGCCGGCCGCTGCCGCGGCGCGCTCGCTTCGCTCGCTCGGCTTCGTGCGCTGTAAGAGCGCTGTTAACCTAACACGCTCCTCCTCGCTTCGCTCGTCGTCGCACCTATCTGGACTCTGTCACAGTTATTATTTCTGTTGCTATACTTATCACGAAACTGTTCTTTATTTCAGGCAAGTTCAACAGATGGATTCCGCCAAAAGATACGCAAGTGACGATTCATTGATCTATTGATAATTCATCGTAACTTTTAAGTTGGCTTATATGTTAAAACGTAACTATTGCACTGACGAAACAGTGTTCGTTCAATAGTAGTTTGGCCTAGTGAAATAGTTGGCAAGTGATAAGTTTTCCAAACATTTTTAGTCATTGTGATATTCTGCTTTATAAAAATTCGACCAAGTGTCAGGTTGTCATACAAAAAGTTGGTAATGGTTAGTTGTCAAAGTGAATCATTTTAGAAATGTTGGTTGGTAAGTGATGTTTGACCAAAGGAAATTCTGCGAAAAGGCAGAACACCTCTTTTCTTCCATTTCTTCTCTCTTCAAATGATCCAGTAGCTCGGCGATGGTTAGTCTCTTATTTTCAAAATGTACTTGAATAGTTGTAATAATCAGTTCCATTTCCATTTTAATTTGCGTTTCTTCGTCTTCATCTGAAGCATACTCTTCATAAATTTTATGAATGACACTTGGCATGACTTCAATGTTAAAGCGTTCACTAGCGTTGACATATTGTATTATTTGATTCTCGATCTGAACATCGGTACAATTTTATTTTATTTTATCAGCCAAATTATTACGTGGATATGAAAAGAAAACCGATTTCTTGTACGGATAATCGGAATAGATCTTTTTCAACTCATTATTCGTTGGTCTTGGTTCAAAGATAAAGGACTTGAAGTACTCCAGAAAAGTCATTGTTTCTAAAATATAAACAACAGTTCTTCTACGACTACTCGACTCCGTCTAATACTTATAATGAGTATTTTATACACTCATAGTATGATATCGAAGTGGTGAAATAAAACTGTACTGAGTTGCTCTGAAAAGAGAACGGTTTTTTATTATCCACTAATACTTAGGTTTAGCACAATTGACTTTTCTTATGGAATTAAATTACAAAATTATCTTACCTGAAAAGAGAAACAACATTAAAGCTATTATTCCACTTATTCTTCTTATGCTATCTTAAGTAACTATTAACAAATTTATGAACTCCTTAGATTACTTACACTTTTGCATAGCGGTAAAACCTTTGACCTGTCAACTGTCACTTGTCATAGACTTGCCACAGATAATTCCAAACCGACACATAGAGGTTTATGCGCAGCGATACTGCAATTATGAATGAAGTAAAACAGACTTCATTTACATACTTTATACGCAAAGCGTCGACTTATATACCGGCCATATCATAAGTCGTATTCTAAATCCGTAGCGTAGTATCATAGAACACACGAACACCTGCGTTCATACGAACGCGTATAGTTATCGCGTCGAAATATTCGAAAATATGACCCGTGTATGGCTGTGAAATAAAAACAAACGTTTAACATGGAATGTATTGATTGTCCGATTTCTAACATAACATCATAAAGTTAATTTGTATATGCTAAGCAACGCCATGTGTCGCCGCTCGCCGCCTCCCTCTCTCTCTCACGGCAATATCCCGAGACCGCCAAGGGAAGATGGCGACATGGTTTTAAACGTGTAATTTTGGGGTGTTACTCAGTAAAGTATTTATTAGTAGTGTTTTATAGAATGCATAGCGTACCTTCTCTTATCCTTGATGGTAGTTTCGTCTTATCTAGGGTTGACTCACTCGGCAATATATAGAGGGGTTAATATCTCACTGTTATCTGCTTCGCTTTAAGTGCCGAATCGGAGCCTCTCCTTGGTCTGGGGAAAGAAGCTCTATAAGTATGGTATTCTCTCTACAACCCACGCCTCCTTCTCTTCCTTTCTCTACTGTAAGGAGAGCCTCATCTTACCCGGCCGGAGGAAGGTAACAACGTTATGCGGGCAGAGTCCCGCTACAGAACAGTCCACGGTTAGGTCACGGCGGCCGAAGCCGCGGCACCTAGGACATGTGGGCAGAGTCCCACTACAGAACAGTCCATGGTTAGGTCACGGCGGCCGAAGCAGCGGCACCTAGGACATGTGGGCAGAGTCCCACTACAGAACAGTCCATGGTTAGGTCACGGCGGCCGAAGCCGCGGCACCTAGGACATGTGGGCAGAATCCCACTACAGAACAGGTCGGTCACCGCGGCCGAAGCCGCGGCACCGAGTTACGATGCACCTTTTCCGCCATACCTAAGATGAGCTCAGATATTTCTTCCACAACATGGAATAGGTAGCAAATAAAATACATATACGTCAGTTGTCTAGAGAAAACCATACAACCACTGTGAGCTTTACTAAGATATTCAATGATAGATTAGATTAGATTTCTTTATTTCATAAAATAAATTTACATTATAATTTAACCTCAAGCTAATTTACACGAATTTATTCAATGATCGTCAAATGATGAATATTAATCGAATGAAATGTCACAGGTACCTACAATTCAACATTAATTAATACAAAATGATAAAGTAAAAATAAAGAGTATAAATATTGATATTGATATCTCGTAATGATCGTCAAAATAAAAACTAGAAACATTATCAAATTATAAAACAATTCACATTAAATTAAACATGTCAAATATATTGTATGTCCATATACTCACATACAGAATACAATGGGTGTTCCAATAAAAAGATTCTCAGTTGACGTTTGAATGCTTCGTCAGATGGTTCAGTTCGCAATTTGGCGGGTAGACGCTCGTAATACGTTGGGCCAATTACCCTAGGATTTTTTACTGAAAGTGCCAAGCGACGCGGTACTGTTCTTAACCTTCCAGTGGATCGGAGCTGTTTACCTGGTACTTCCACCCGTTTAAACGTTCGTAGATTGGATCTCACAAACATTAGTACCTCAAACATGTATAGGGAGTAGTGCGTCATGATGCGGTAGGTTTTAAATAACTCCTTACATGGATGCCTGGGTTTTACTCCAGCCAGCAATCGAAGCGCACGTTTTTGGAGTAACGTTGTGTTCACACGCTTAGCATCGGTTCAATTACCCCAAATGACTGTACCATATGACATCAACGAGTGAAAATGAGAAAAATAAACAGATTTTAAAGAATTTCGTGATATCAATGGTTGCAGCTTTTTCAGGGCAAATACAGCACCACTCAGTCTGTTACATGGTTGGTCAACATGGCACTTCCAGTTAAGGTTCGAGTCTAGTGTAAAGCCGAGAAATTTGCACTCGTTGCACAATGGCATTGGGCCATTGGTAACAGATGGGGGTAGCGCAGTCATCCGACCCGAGAAAATCATTACCATCGACTTAGAAAGATTAAGGAGTAAGCCGTTTGACGAAAACCATGTTTGCAGTTGATCACAAGCCTCATCAATCTTCATGGCGAGCTGCTCATAAGATTTCGCGCTCACTATGACTGTAGTGTCGTCTGCGAACAGCACAGATAAGCCTCTCGTGATTGCCGATGGAAGGTCGTTAATAAATAATAAAAATAGCGTATTTCCGATCGCTGATCCCTGCGGAATACCCAGACAGACCTGTCCAGCGTCAGAAACAAGTGTTTTGCCGTTGATTGACATTTTAACAACTTGCTTACGGTCGCTTAGGAACGATGCAAACAGCTGATGGGCGGTACCATCGATACCGTAATGTTTTAATTTAGACAATAATAATTGGTGACTAATAACATCGAATGCCTTGGATAAATCGCATAGTATGCCGGCTATCTTGTATTTTTCGTCAAGTCCAGTCATGATACAATCAATAATTTTATTTGCCGCCATGGTAGTAGACTTTGCATGCCTGTAAGCATACTGATTTTCTGTGAGCAACTCATTCGATTCAATATGCGTCATAAGGTAAGATGATAAAATTGACTCAATTAGTTTGGAAATTGTAGGTACGATGGTTATAGGTCTTATAGGTCTATACTTAGCTTGGATGTTTCTGGATAGTTTATAGGCCATCCTAGCACTTTCACTCTCAAACTCTCAACTCACTTCCACTGAACGTTCACACTTGGAGCCATTTTGGCGGTAACTAACTAACCGTTACCATTTCAATTCACTTACCGCTGCCCACCCTAGGTGGCGCTAGTCAGTATTGCTAGACTGGAAATTGGGAGTGCTTCGAGCGTTCGCGTTCGTCGCGACACTCCCCACGAAAGGCCGAAGCACGGCTACTAAGTTGCTCGTCCATTCACGGATCTTCTCAAGGGTTTTTAGGGCATCAGCTCTCTTCGGTCTTGGCTCCGGGTCTTGACTGACAGGTTCTAAAGGTTCGAGCGGCTCAGGCTCAGTGACTGGCTGATACGATTCAGATTCTGATACGGACTTAGGCTTAACAATTACAGTGGATTGGGGCGAGGCTTCATCCAGGAACTCTTCTGTGTCTTCTAATTGGGTACTTTGATCATCTGGAGATTTGGCATCGTCGTTGACAGGTGCTTCCATCACGACGTCGTCCCTGCATGACTGTGGTGGAAGCCCTGGAAGCGTCAGTTCATCTGTAGGATTTTCGTTACTTTCTGATATTTGCTTGCATTCTTCTCCATCTTCAATCTCTAATGGGTAGAGATGTGCGATGGACCTTGTAAATTCTGTATCTCCTACCTTAACCTTAGCTACCCTAAATTGACCATCCATGCCAGCGATCAACGAGACTATCTTTCCCACCTTCCAGTTTATCCGATTCTTCGTGTCTCCTTTGATTTGCACTATTTGGCCTACTTTGGGAGCTAATTTTGACGTTACCCTTGGTTCCTTTGGACCGTGGGAATATCGTTCTCTCAAATTGAGGAGATACCGGTTTTCAAACATATCTTTAAATTCGTTTAAAATAACCCGCGCTTTCTTCCAGCTTTTAATTAAGATTTCTTTGGTCACTGTCCCTTGTGACGTTGTAGGATCCTTGTTTGAAGTTTCCATAATGATACATTTTCCCGTGGTGAGAAAATCTGATGGTTTAAGTACATGGTCCGGTTCGGAGTCGACACGCGTTAAAGGTCGCGTGTTGAGAACTGCTTCAATTTCCTTTATTACCGCTATCAATTGACTATCCTTTAACATATGTTTCTACAGGGTTTTCTTCATGCAATTCTTAACAAGGCTGACCAGTCTCTCGTAGTATCCGCCATGCCATGGTGCTAATTGTGGTATAAATTTCCACCTTATTTCCTTTTCCACACAGTATGGATTTTGCAGAATCTCTGACATCAATTTGAAGTTTGTCGCATTGTCCGACGTGATTAAATCAGGTACTCCTCTAGCGGACACCATCCGTCTTAGGGCGAGTAGACCTTCCTCAGCCGTAAGATCGTTGACAACCTCTAGATGTATAGCTCTCACTGCCAGACATGTATATAAGCATATCCACCGTTTGCAATTGCCGTTACCGTTGTTAACCCAAACGGGGCCCATGTAGTCGATTCCGACGTATGTATACGGTGAACTGTAGTTAACCCTTTCCTTCGGCAAGGCTGCTGTCTCAGGTAGCTTATATAGCCCTCCTTCATGTTTCACACAGTCGGGGCACCTCTTAAGAATGTGTTGAACTTGGCTTCCGCCGTTACTGTGAAGGACGTGAATAATACAAGAGGTTCGGTTATGAACTGAACGATATATTTGAAGGTGCACGGGCTTATATATAGGAGTGAAACAATACGTGATTACATACAGGGTACAAGGGTTAACCAACAATACGTACTTAACTTAGTCTAGTCTAAACACTACCATGCTACATCTCCCTTCCTTAAAAAAATAAAAAAATACAATCACATGTGTATTTTTTATTTTATTTTATAAACATCTATATATATATTTAAGTAGGTACATATAATTTTGTCCTATTTTTATGAATAATTTCATTTTTACCTTCTTTCAGTATTCTAACATTTGGCGATAAGTCCTGAATGACTCTCTACGGACCATTATATACTTTCTAACTTGAAAGCTGTTTCATTCAAAAGTAAATCATTGGTAATACATAAAGGTTCTACTTCTCTAACTAAATTACTAGTGTTGTAGTGTATTGCCTAGTATACACAGTTTTTGCCAAATACTAACTCATACGAGGTGTATTTAGTAGCTGAGTGTACATTTGTATTCTATGAAAAACAAAATGGTACATGTACTCCACTCTTTCGTTTCGTTGTTTATTTGTATTGTAAGGTGAGCATTTAAATGTTTATTTTAGATAAGATAATATATATTCATTTGTTTCTCTAATGCTCCAATTGATTGATGATGGTACGTAGTAGATGATAATTGCTGGATACTTAAAAATTTACATTTTTTTTTTATAGTTTCTGATATAAATTCAGATCCTCTGTTTGTAGCAATTTCATGAGGAATTCAATATCTTAAAATGATATTTTCTACGAAAACTTTCGTAACATTTACTGAAACATTGTAACACGAACTCACGAACTTTGTAAGTATACATTAAAATAGTAGTAATTAATTATATAGCTAAAATACAATTCTTAAAATAATCTTTACTTAAGTATAAAATATAATTCTTATTAAAATAATCTTATCTAAGGCCCTACTATATCTAAGAAAATTTTATCAAAAGCACAATGCTCCTGCTTATAATAACCATGGGTTCTTTTCTATGAACCGAATGTTTTTGTGTCTGACACTTCGCGCATTTATTCACATATTGTTTAATATCTTTATACATTCCTGGCCAGTAATAATATCTTTTTATATTATTCGTCATATGATTTATACCGGCATGTCCGCTTGTCGGTAAAATATGAAAATAATTTAGTATTACTTTCTTATCATTATTCGAAAATATTCTTTCTTTTCCTTTTAGTAAATAAACTCGTGGTTCCGGACCACTTTATTTTTTACTTATTCCCTTGGTTAACCATTCTACATACTCTTCATATTATTTTTATCTTTGAATATAAAAATCTCGTTTATGTTTTATTTTCTACACAATTACTCCAATTCACTCATGATGTACTCTGTCTAAATATGATAAATATGGTACGCTATAATGTCCTATGTATCATAATAGTATCACCTATTTTTGTCTTACTAATTTGTTTAACTTGTCCAAATAATCTTAGCCTTCCTGCAGAGAAGGAAAGATAAATCTCAGTTATCAATTAAACTCCTACCAATTATCAGGTAGCTAATCCAATAACTAGCTAAAGTATAATTGGTACTTGGTATAAAATTTTATAAGTGTTTGTATCGGATTTCATTCACTCTTATTTAGATATAACGTTTAATTATCACTATACGTTACAATTACAAGTGTACATATCTCATGAACTAAAAAATATTTTTAATACGAAATTAACTCATCATTAGAGTCTTATATCATACAAATGAAAAATGAATCAATCTCATTTTATTAGAATACCTATGTACGTATTCATATTTAAATATTGTTTATATTGAAATACAAGGGTATTTCTTAGTTCTGTTTTTATTTTTATATATTTTTTTACATTTTCTCTTTTTCGTCTTATAATATTTCTATATTCGGGTTTAAATATCTTAAAATAAGGTAGATTAATTATAGGTAGTCTCTAATAGGTACATTAGTAAGTAATTCATTAAAAAATATCATAATACTATTAATTAGTAGCATTTTTGTTGTCAATCCATGTTACGTTTCTTCGTATTTTTATTTACATTGTCTTTTTCCTTGAATCATTTTCTTTAAAAATGTCTTAATAAATATTTTTCTTTCAGAATCATTTCCTTTAAAATGTCTTTATACTCGTAAGTATTTTTATTGTCTTTATAAGTCTTTTTCCCTTCAAAATCATTTTCTTTAAAATGTCTTTATAAGTATTTTCATTTTCTTTATAAATATTTTTATTGTCTTTTCCCTCAGAGCTCTGTTGTCATGTTTAAGATTATCTTATTTTTACTTGAAGTGTGCTTCTCATATGCACTACTTTTAATCATCAGGGAGGATACACAACGCATTTCTGTGGTCGGCCGACCTTATAATATAATAATAATAATTATCATTTGCTCAGGATACAAGGGAATTATTTATTCATAAGCGCGCTCATATAATATATTTATTTATTTATTACTATTCAGGCAGTTCTTTTAACACTTCCTTTCTTTTTTAACATGCCTTGTGTCCAAGGAACCTTCAAGATTGATACTCGATCGAATCATGATCAGGTTTCAAGGATTTCCTGTCTGCCTTGTATCCTGGTGTATCCTTCAATACCTACTTTCTTATCTTCTTAACGGTGCCTCTTGGACATCCGCTGTTAACGAAAGACATATTTGTCATAATATCCTTTTCCCATTATCTCAATAAAATTCCATTCAGAATGCCTTTCAGATTACTCGTTCAAAAATGAAAACATAACATACAAGCATTTCAGCAGCTATTAGTGGTACCTGTCTAATCGCTCCGTGAAAAACTTATTTGATTAGTTTCCCATCTACCATGCTTAAAGCACTTTCGAATTGTCACACCATTCCTTTCTCCCATAATAAAATACTATTCAAAACCAAGCGAACATTTTAAGATCGCTACAATGTTGTTAGATACATCTTTCCTAAACCTTTCAAACTACATACGAACTAGATACGAATGTATCTAATTCCAAACAAATTTCCAAAACTTCTGATCTTCATAATCCCTATACTCTTCACTAAAAGATGGACACTTTTATTTTTACAAATTCCATTTCATGTTGTTAGTATTACTCTTATATTCCTTTATTTTATTTATTTGTCATTCATTTATATATTTACCTATTGGTATATAAGTTGGTAATTATCTTGCATATTATTTATAATTGTCAACTCCGTGTAGAAATAAGTATCAGTGTGTTTACTATATAATAATCTTTCATAAATCTCACGAATATACATCCACTGATATACCACCTATATTTATAAACTGGCGTTTCAATTGGTTTTAACTAAATGGATTGTTGATAGATATTTGTTGTAGTCTATTTTTACTTTACTTTACTAGTCAATTTATCTCCTTGTAAATGAAAACGTCTGAAAATTTCGCACATATTCTTCAATCTCCAATCGATGAGCGATTTATATATTACTATCTAATTTTATTTCTGATTATAATCTCTTTATCCTATCCGTATTCCTAATATCATTCTTGTCGAAAGATATAAAACTTGTGTATCTATGGATTAAATAAACTCAATGACACTTTAATTTCACGTGTAAAAGTATTTGTATAGGTATAAATCCTTTTTGAGGATTCCCGATAGAATCTGCTAAAAATATTCCGTCGCATAATTGTTGTGGGTAAACAACTCATTCTTCTTTTAACCTTGTTGGTATAAAATTAATCGATTCTGACTTAAATGGAACTGTTAATTATGTGTTGTCATTTTTTACTTGGTTGTAACGGTAAACAAACTTCGTCCTCCTCTAAAATAATGTCAACGTATTGAGTTCTAAATTCAAATTGCTTCTGTACTTAATCAGAAAGTCAATATCCATTATACCATCACTGGTACAATTCAAGTTCTCAAATACACTACTGGTACAATTTAAGTTCTCAAATACACTTGTTTACAAATTCATTTCCTTACCACCTGAGTCGTAGTGTTACATATCTTTTCAAAGTATACTTATCACAGATATCGTTAAATTTAATACGTCTCGGCTGGAATGTTGTACTGCGCTATTGTCTTGAACTTTATTACGCTAATTGTAGCTCTGGTATCAACTAACAAAGAACATGTTTTGTCTTCGTCGTCGTCAAGTGGTAAAGAACTCTCATTCCTTTGGATAAAATATAATGACATATGACAAATTTATATATAATATAAATTCATAATAACTGTTAGCTTTAGTCAAAATTCAAAAATACATAAAAATAACTTAATTACCTCCTGAAAAGTTGGAATAGATATTTGATATCTTTATTTTGGTTTATTCACTTTTGTTTTAAAATATTCGGATAAAATAATAATAATCCCGTGCTTCCGATTACACCGGTATTTATATAAATACTGAGAAATTTAAAGGAAAACAAATAATAATAATAATTTTAAATTTATATAATTATTTCCTGGTGGAAAGTTTTGTTGGGTTTTTGAATAATCATCTTAGAACAAATTTTGTAAACATTAATTTTGATATATTGTTTGTTCAGTAATTAAGTATTTGATTTCATTGTTCGTCAATTTGTGTGTCTGTTTGTCTGTCTTCAGGCTGTATCTTATAAATCGTGATAGTTAGACCCATGTAACATTATATAATATATTATCGCAGTCACTGCATATCCAATCATCTTCACTGGGAATAGTCCAAAATTCATATGACTTAATTCTATTCCTACATTTCGGATGATCAATGCTTTCCACATAACATTGATCCGCTTTAATATATTTGTTTCTTTCTATTTCACTTAATGTTCTTACGGTTTCCCTAATTAAACTTGCTTTTAGTGTCTTTGGAATATCACTTTCCAGCACTTCCTTTGTTGCCAACGATAGTGTCACAACAAGCCTATGGCTTGGCTTATTTTTTAATAATTGTTTTACAACCTCAGTCTCACTTAACGAAAATAGTGTATGCATTGTTTTTTTTTTATCAGTTTAAAAAAAATAACACTATTCCACACAACGATAGGTCTCTGTCCTTAATTTTAAACTCGCTTTATAAAAACACTACACTCACTTCTGTGGAGGGCACAATGCTCGATGACGTCAGGAAGGCTACCCAGGAGGGTAGGGCACCAGCAACTCCCGGCAGCGACATCGCGAATTCATCAATTTAATACATTTATTTATAAAGTTCACCAATTTAATAATACTTCACGTTATGTTGGGTGAGGGGAGGTGGGGGGGCCCGTCCCGGCAGGCGCACGGAGCGGGCCCGTTCTGACTGCGCTTAATTAATTGACTCTTTACTGGCAAGGTCGCCATGTAAAGGACGTGAATAATACACGAGGTTTGGTTATGAACTGACGATATATTTGAAGGTGCACGAGCTTATATATAGGAGTGGAACAATACGTGATTACATACCTGGTACAAGGGTTAACTAACAATACGTACTTAACTTAGTCTAGTCTAAACATACTACCATGCTACAGCATATACAATACAATATATGCATATTGCATATTGTATATTAATAAAAAAATTATTTTAATTCTATATAATTACTACCTGGTGGAAAGTTTTGTTGGGTTCTTGAATAATTATCTTAGAACAAATTTTGTAATTATTAATTTTGCTATATAGTTTGTTCAGTAATTAAGTATTTGATTTCATTGTTCGTCAATTTGTGTGTCTGTTTGTCTGTCTTCAGGCTGTATCTTATAAATCGTGATAGTTAGACCCATGTAACATTATATAATATATTATCGCAGTCACTGCATATCCAATCATCTTCACTGGGAATAGTCCAAAATTCATATGACTTAATTCTATTCCTACATTTCGGATGATCAATGCTTTCCACATAACATTGATCCGCTTTAATATATTTGTTTCTTTCTATTTCACTTAATGTTCTTACGGTTTCCCTAATTAAACTTGCTTTTAGTGTCTTTGGAATATCACTTTCCAGCACTTCCTTTGTTGCCAACGATAGTGTCACAACAATCCTATGGCTTGGCTTATTTTTTAATAATTGTTTTACAACCTCAGTCTCACTTAACGAAAATAGTGTATTCATTGTTTTTTTTTATCAGTAAAAAAAATAACACTATTCCACACAACGATAGGTCTCTGTCCTTAATTTTAAACTCACTTTATAAAAACACTACACTCACTCGTGTGGAGGCACAATGCTCGATGACGTCAGGAAGGCTACCCAGGAGGGTAAGGGCACCAGCAACTCCCGGCAGCGACATCGCGAATTCACCAATTCAGTACATTTATTTATAAAGTTTTAAAGTTCATCAATTTAATAATACTTTACGTTATGTTGGGTGGGGGGCCCGTCCCGGCAGGCGCACGGAGCGGGCCCGTTCTGACTGCGCTTGACTCTTTACTGGCAGGTCGCCATGTGAAGGACGTGAATAATACACGAGGTTCGGTTATGAACTGACGATATATTTGAAGGTGCACGGGCTTATATATAGGAGTGAAACAATACGTGATTATATAGGACAATTTGAAAGTATTATTTTTTAAAAATAGAAAATTTTTATAGCGTTAACCGATTAGTTTAGAAAAGAGAAAAAAAAACAAAATGCAAAATTATTAAAATAACGATGAGTTTATAACTCCGTAACCTGTTCGTTCCGGTTCCGTGCTGGTGGCCAGTTCCACGGTGGCCTGCTGGTGCTTGCTGTGGCCACTTGTCTGCGCCAACCTCTTCCTCGTCCTGCTCCTTCGGGCGCCGTCCATTCGCAGGCCAGTCGGTGTGCCCTTGCCAGCGGCGTTTCCGGGTGGACATCGCATAGGGGGGGCCTGCTGCGTCGGTGCGGCCGTTGAGCTGTAGGCGCGACTCGAGCTGTCTGCGGAGTCGGCGGTGCTGGTGGTGCCGTTGTGGTAGTTGGTGGCGGCAGTGGTGTCACCGCTGTTGTCGGTGGTGGTATCGGTGGGTCGTATTGCACTGTGATCTTCAGACCTTTGAGCAGCTCTGGCGGAGCCACGATGGTCACGTCGAATCCCTCGCAGTTGACGGTGATGGTGGTTGACATTGTCGTTGTCGTTGTTTTTCTTTTGCTTGGTTTTTGGTTGGCCTCTTGAGGTTTCTTGGATCTTGATCGTGGGATCTTGGTTCTCAGTTTATCAGAAGATTCTTCCTTGGTCCGCTAAGGCAGGATCGCCATGAAATAATGTAATTATTTCGGGTAAGAGTAGGAGGTAAATTATAAGGCGGAGCTAGTTTGAATATGAACATTTATTTAATATAAACGACAGTTTATATACTCATTACAATTAGGTTAACGCTTATCCAAGCAATATGCATTATGCTACAGTTATACTGCATGCTATACTAAATGTAGACATTAGCTACATACTACATGATGTTATTATTCTTAAATTGACTCGACCGAAGTTTTCAGCAAATTTGCCAAGGATGACGATTGTTTCGTTCGTAGCAGAGGTCGCAAGAGTTGCCGGGCTGCCGGTGGATGCAGGATGCAGCGACGGACGACGGCGAGAAATGCCTGAGGCGCGAGTTCCGATGGGCAGAAACGGCGGATCGACTGCTCGAAGTCAAAACCAACTAGGTTTTTGTTTTTTTTACGGGAAACCGAAGTTTCATCAAATGCTTTTTTTTTCTGTAAAGATTTGATGTTATTATTCTTAAATTGACTCGACCGAAGTTTTCAGCAAATTTGCCAAGGATGACGATTGTTTCGTTCGTAGCAGAGGTCGCAAGAGTTGCCGGGCTGCCGGTGGATGCAGGATGCAGCGACGGACGACGGCGAGAGATGCCTGTAGCGCGAGTTCCGATGGGCAGAAACGGCGGATCGACTGCTCGAAGTCAAAACAACTAGGTTTTTGTTTTCTTTACGGCAACTGATTTTTTATCAAATACCATTTTTTCTGTAAACCGATGATATTATTGTTAAATTGACTCGACCGAAGTTTTCAGCAAATTAGCCAAGGATGACGATTGTTTCGTTCGTAGCAGAGTTCGCAAGAGTTGCAGTATCGGGCTGCCGGAGGATGCAGGATGCAGCGACGGACGACGGCGAGAGATGCTTGTGGCGCGAGTTCCGATGGGCAGAAACGGCGGATCGACTGATCGAAGTCAAAACAACTAGGTTATTGTTTTTTTTTACCGGAAACCGAAGTTTCATCAAATGCTTTTTTTTCTGTAAAGATTTGATGTTATTATTCTTAAATTGACTTGACCGAAGTTTTCAGCAAATTAGCCAAGGATGACGATTGTTTCGTTCGTAGCAGAGGTCGCAAGAGTTGCCGGGCTGCCGGTGGATGCAGGATGCAGCGACGGACGACAGCGAGAAATGCCTGTGGCGCGAGTTCCGATGGGCAGAAACGGCGGATCGACTGCTCGAAGTCAAAACAACTAGGTTTTTGCTTTTTTTTACGGGAAACCGAAGTTTCATCAAATGCTTTTTTTTCTGTAAAGATTTGATGTTATTATTCTTAAATTTACTCGACCGAAGTTTTCAGCAAATTAGCCAAGGATGACGATTGTTTCGTTCGTAGCAGAGGTCGCAAGAGTTGCCGGGCTGCCGGTGGATGCAGGATGCAGCGACGTACGACGGCGAGAAATGCCTGTGGCGCGAGTTCCGATGGGCAGAAACGGCGGATCGACTGCTCAAAGTCAAAACAACTAGGTTTTTGTTTTTTTTTACGGGAAACCGAAGTTTCATCAAATGCTTTTTTTTCTGTAAAGATTTGATGTTATTATTCTTAAATTGACTCGACCGAAGTTTTCAGCAAATTAGCCAAGGATGACGATTGTTTCGTTCGTAGCAGAGGTCGCAAGAGTTGCCGGGCTGCCGGTGGATGCAGGATGCAGCGACGGACGACGGCGAGAAATGCCTGTGGCGCGAGTTCCGATGGGCAGAAACGGCGGATCGACTGCTCGAAGTCAAAACAACTAGGTTTTTGCTTTTTTTACGGGAAACCGAATTTTCATCAAATGCTTTTTTTTCTGTAAAGATTTGATGTTATTATTCTTAAATTTACTCGACCGAAGTTTTCAGCAAATTAGCCAAGGATGACGATTGTTTCGTTCGTAGCAGAGGTCGTAAGAGTTGCCGGGCTGCCGGTGGATGCAGGATGCAGCGACGGACGACGGCGAGAAATGCCTGTGGCGCGAGTTCCGATGGGCAGAAACGGCGGATCGACTGCTCGAAGTCAAAACAACTAGGTTTTTGCTTTTTTTACGGGAAACCGAATTTTCATCAAATGCTTTTTTTTTCTGTAAAGATTTGATGTTATTATTCTTAAATTTACTCGACCGAAGTTTTCAGCAAATTAGCCAAGGATGACGATTGTTTCGTTCGTAGCAGAGGTCGCAAGAGTTGCCGGGCTGCCGGTGGATGCAGGATGCAGCGACGGACGACGGCGAGAAATGCCTGTGGCGCGAGTTCCGATGGGCAGAAACGGCGGATCGACTGCTCGAAGTCAAAACAACTAGGTTTTTGCTTTTTTTACGGGAAACCGAATTTTCATCAAATGCTTTTTTTTTCTGTAAAGATTTGATGTTATTATTCTTAAATTTACTCGACCGAAGTTTTCAGCAAATTAGCCAAGGATGACGATTGTTTCGTTCGTAGCAGAGGTCGCAAGAGTTGCCGGGCTGCCGGTGGATGCAGGATGCAGCGACGGACGACGGCGAGAGATGCCTGTGGCGCGAGTTCCGATGGGCAGAAACGGCGGATCGACTGCTCGAAGTCAAAACAACTAGGTTTTTTTTTACAGGAAACCGAAGTTTTATCAAATACTCTTTTCATACTCATACTCATACTCATAATATTTATTGCATATAAAGAAAAACCTAAAAAGAAAAAAAGATAAAAAGATAAAAAGAAAGAAAAGAGAGAGAGAGTCTTTTAAAGATTTGACGAGACTCATTTTAATCACCTGTAGCTAAAGATTTCACGGTTATACAGCTGAAATTCCTTTATAGCTTAGTAAATTGAAAAAAAAATATTGAAATATCAATGCTGGAAACAAATAACTTCAGTTTGGATTGTGTTGCTTTCAGCTTCGGTATTTCGGCACATTTCACCTTGTAGAGAGGTCAGTTTCTTCAGTCTTTTTCCGCTTGTTCATTCTCCTGCATCTATGGATTTTTGCTTCATTGTCCACTTGACGCCATTCTCAAGTCGTGTTACGTGTGGACTGTAGTGGAGTTTCTTCGGGTTGCCAACTGCGATTAATGCGGATTTCGATGGAGCAGGGAGAGGACCTTTATGTTCGATGATCTTCTTATTATCCACTTCAATCTTTGGCTAAGGTGTTCTTTAACTTTAATGTCATCAGGATATCTCCTATTCACATTTCTGTGTTATATCATTAACGCGCTACTTGAATAGATATAACGCCCCCAACGTCCTTAATCACGACGTCATACTAACAAAATAATCATAAAAAAACTATCACCATCACTATCAAAATCCAACACACTCAACAACACTTCATTCAAGAGGTCCTCCAACGCAATATCGTTCGAGGTCACTACAGTTTCAACAGCAGCAGGCAACCACGGCATCCGCCGCCAACAAATACACCAGAACCGTCCATCTTCGGTCTGGCAAATTTCCATAAATAAGGCTACCCCGTCCGGTGCCGCCACGATAGCTCCATATGAAGCCACGCCGCAAGGTCAGGCGCCGGGAATGCAGGGCACATAACTGGGTGCCCCAGGGGCGCCTCGAAGGCTGCCAGTCACCAACGTTACGCATGGCGCAGCAAAGAAACGGCACTCCATTATGGTAGCTGAACGCTACTCACACCTCGTAGATAGAAGTGTAGAATCAAGATTTACAGAGACAACAACTCAACGTCGCGGTGGAGAGAGTAATAAATAAATCATTACCCAGGACACCATGAGACAGAAAGACAAATAAGTATTGTCTGAAACTTGATTTTCGTCAATGCCGGTTGCTACTGGAACATGAAAAAGTAGTAATAAAAATATTCTACAGAAGATTTATTTGCATTCAACTCATAAAAAAAAACAAATTACCTTGGTGGTCGTCCATTACAGTTTGTGATGGGTAATGGTGACTTAATGGTCTAATGGGCGATAGCAAATCCATATGGGAATTCAAGATAAGTATGTGCAAAACATGAGCTTTTTGCTTCAGTATCCTTGTACATTTGTTACAATTGTATACATTTTTAATTTTCCCCGTTTTATCCTGAAATTGAGAAACTTTGACGTAATTTTCAAATCTGAAAGGCGGTGGTTGGTCTACTTGGTCTATGTTGGTGGTATCGTCCCGACGCATAGCATCACGTTCTCTACGGTATTCAGCACTAGATTCGCTTCGAACGCTTTTAGACCCTTATTATTCGATGAATTATTGGTCACGGTACTGTCGGGTGGGGTTGGTTCACCTTTTACTTCTACGCAAGGCACATTGTTAGCGTCAGTAGTCGAGCTAGGCGTCGGAGGCCTGAGTATCAGGAGGTTCTACTGTACTTTTACTATTTAATGAATTGGCATTGGTCTCGGTACTGTCGGGCAATGACTGCGTGGCCCGTTGGCATAAAGGGTAATTTGACATGGCGTGTAATTGCGGATTCTAACATGAAAAGATGGTGTTGGTTTGCATAGTGTATGGGTATTAACACTGGAAAGACTTTCAGCCAAAAGTCATGACGTTGGTTTGTATATCCTATTATGATTAAGTGAATGCAGTTCTTACTAGCAGAAAAAATATGCCTTCATAAACGCCTGAATAATTCATTCTCATGTCCTAACGGGTCATAAACTAAATGAAAAGTTTCTCTATACTGTTTTGTGTGGCGTAGCACGTTTTTTTCCGTGTTCCTAACACACAACACACGTTATTTCCGAAAGTAAAAAAAGTTATGTCAATTTAATAATACAATATTGTTTATAATGCGTATTTAATAATACAATTATTGAATACGCTTTAGTAAGTAAAACAAATATTAGTTAATACAAATAATTTATTATTTGAAACGTATAAAGGAATTCCCAATTTTAACTACACATGGTTGGCTGCCTGGCTGGACGTGCTGCGCGAGTCTCATCCCTCGTCCTCGTCCTCGTCCAGGACACTCGGGGTTTAGCGTGCGCTGGGGTTGCCGGTAGAACGCTCGAGCGAGCGGCGTGAGCGGCGGCGTTGATGGTGGTAATGGTACGGCTCCGGTGGCTGCATCCGCCTGCGCCCGTCGCAGCTCCGTCGTCGCCGAGTCTCCTGTGCTGGTTGTCTGTAAATTTATTTCTACCTTTGCGCCCTCGACTGAAATGGTTATTTTGCTGCTCATGACTAACGATTAATCAAGACTGCACCTGTGTCTAGTTATATTCCTATATTTATACACTTTAAGTCATCGCTATTGCTACTGATAGATAAGAACTCGATTCCGAAGCACGTTTAGGTATGTGCTACTAAACTTGATGATGAAAGTTCAACGCGGGTCAGGGAGACATGTCAAAAGGTTGTTGGATTACAGCAATGTATAAAAAAAAAGGGGGTAAAAATAATGGGGTAATAATACAAGATTATAACTTAATAATAACTTTATTTCGGCTGATGTGATGATGATGATGAACTTTAATATTTTAAATCGAAAAGACGTTTATGACAATCTGAACAAAACCACTCATCCCACCCAGGTAAATCCCAAAGTTCACCAAGCGGCAATTTATGCCTGTGTGCAGTGTGGGTGGGATATTGGTGTAGCGTAACACTGGTCGTAATAGTTATTTTGATATGCTATTGTTTCTAATATATTTCTAATTCTTTTTAATATATTCCACCGCAGCATCGTTGGTATGTTCGTTGCCGTTAGGAGTTTAGTAGTCGCAAAATGCATTGCTCCGAATGCTCGAGCGAGAGGCGTGAGCGGCGGCGTTAGTGGTATATTCTGAGCTGCATCCGCATGCGCCCGTCGTAGCTGATCCGTCGTCGACAATTCGTCTGTGCTGGTTTTCTGTAGCTCTTTTAAATTTATTTCTACCTCGTTCCCTCGACTGTAATGATTATTTTGCTGCACATGACTAATAATTAAACAAGACTACACCTATATTTAGTTATACTCCTATATTTATAGGAACCGGAAGTGATGCGTTGTTGTAGGAAATTTGATATTCCTCGATGCCGGTTGCTACTGGAACAAGATTTTTTTTTTATTAAGAAGTCCGCAGATGATTTATTCGAATTCAACGTGTCTAATAAAAACAAAATTACCTTCAGGTTCTTCAATGCCATGAGCTGATTTAACATTGCCTGAAACTTGATATTCCTCGATGCCGGTTGCTTCCGGAACATGAATTTTTTTTATTAAGAATTCCGTAGATGATTTAATCGGAATAAACGTATCTTAAAAATAAAATTACCTTCAGGTTCTTCAATGACATGAGCTGATTTAGTATTGTCTGAAACTTGATTTTCGTCAATGCCGGTTGCTACTGGAACATGTTTTTTTTTAAATTAAGAATTCCGCAGATGATTTATTCGAATTCAACGTGTCTAATAAAAACAAAATTACCTTCAGGTTCTTCAATGACATGAGCTGATTTAGTATTGCCTGAAACTTGATTTTCGTCAATGCCAGTTGCTACTGGAACAAGATTTTTTTTATTAAGAATTCCGCAGATGATTTTTTCGAATTCAACGTGTCTAATAAAAACAAAATTACCTTCAGGTTCTTCAATGACATGAGCTGATTAAGTATTGTCTGAAACTTGATTTTCGTCAATGCCGGTTGCTACTGGAACATGAAAAAGTAGTAATAAAAATATTCTACAGAAGATTTATTTGCATTCAACTCATAAAAAAAACAAATTACCTTGGTGGTCGTCCATTACAGTTTGTGATGGGTAATGGTGACTTAATGGTCTAATGGGCGATAGCAAATCCATATGGGAATTCAAGATATGTGCAAAACATGAGCTTTTTGCTTCAGTATCCTTGTACATTTGTTACAATTGTATACATTTTTAATTTTCCCCGTTTTATCCTGAAATTGAGAAACTTTGACGTAATTTTCAAATCTGAAAGGCGGTGGTTGGTCTACTTGGTCTATGTTGGTGGTATCGTCCCGACGCATAGCATCACGTTCTCTACGGTATTCAACACTAGATTCGCTTTGAACGCTTTTAGACCCTTATTATTCGATGAATTATTGGTCACGGTACTGTCGGGTGGGGTTGGTTCACCTTTTACTTCTACGCCAGGCACATTGTTAGCGTCAGTAGTCGAGCTAGGCGTCGGAGGCCTGAGTATCAGGAGGTTCTACTGTACTTTTACTATTTAATGAATTGGCATTGGTCTCGGTACTGTCGGGCAATGACTGCGTGGCCCGTTGGCATAAAGGGTAATTTGACATGGCGTGTAATTGCGGATTCTAACATGAAAAGATGGTGTTGGTTTGCATAGTGTATGGGTATTAACACTGGAAAGACTTTCAGCCAAAAGTCATGACGTTGGTTTGTATATCCTATTATGATTAAGTGAATGCAGTTCTTACTAGTAGAAAAAATATGCCTTCATAAACGCTTGAATAATTCATTCTCATGTCCTAACGGGTCATAAACTAAATGAAAAGTTTCTCTATACTGTTTTGTGTGGCGTAGCACGTTTTTTTCCGTGTTCCTAAGACACAACACACGTTATTTCCGAAAGTAAAAAAAGTTATGTCAATTTAATAATACAATATTGTTTATAATGCGTATTTAATAATACAATTATTGAATACGCTTTAGTAAGTAAAACAAATATTAGTTAATACAAATAATTTATTATTTGAAACGTATAAAGGAATTCCCAATTTTAACTACACATGGTTGGCTGCCTGGCTGGACGTGCTGCGCGAGTCTCATCCCTCGTCCTCGTCCTCGTCCAGGACACTCGGGGTTTAGCGTGCGCTGGGGTTGCCGGTAGAACGCTCGAGCGAGCGGCGTGAGCGGCGGCGTTGATGGTGGTAATGGTACGGCTCCGGTGGCTGCATCCGCCTGCGCCCGTCGCAGCTCCGTCGTCGCCGAGTCTCCTGTGCTGGTTGTCTGTAAATTTATTTCTACCTTTGCGCCCTCGACTGAAATGGTTATTTTGCTGCTCATGACTAACGATTAATCAAGACTGCACCTGTGTCTAGTTATATTCCTATATTTATACACTTTAAGTCATCGCTATTGCTACTGATAGATAAGAACTCGATTCCGAAGCACGTTTAGGTATGTGCTACTAAACTTGATGATGAAAGTTCAACGCGGGTCAGGGAGACATGTCAAAAGGTTGTTGGATTACAGCAATGTATAAAAAAAAAGGGGGTAAAAATAATGGGGTAATAATACAAGATTATAACTTAATAATAACTTTATTTCGGCTGATATGATGATGATGATGAACTTTAATATTTTAAATCGAAAAGACGTTTATGACAATCTGAACAAAACCACTCATCCCACCCAGGTAAATCCCAAAGTTCACCAAGCGGCAATTTATGCCTGTGTGCAGTGTGGGTGGGATATTGGTGTAGCGTAACACTGGTCGTAATAGTTATTTTGATATGCTATTGTTTCTAATATATTTCTAATTCTTTTTAATATATTCCACCGCAGCATCGTTGGTATGTTCGTTGCCGTTAGGAGTTTAGCAGTCGCAAAATGCATTGCTCCGAATGCTCGAGCGAGAGGCGTGAGCGGCGGCGTTGGTGGTATATTCTCAGCTGCATCCGCATGCGCCCGTCGTAGCTGATCCGTCGTCGACAATTCGTCTGTGCTGGTTTTCTGTAGCTCTTTTAAATTTATTTCTACCTCGTTCCCTCGACTGTAATGATTATTTTGCTGCACATGACTAATAATTAAACAAGACTACACCTATATTTAGTTATACTCCTATATTTATAGGAACCGGAAGTGATGCGTTGTTGTAAGAAATTTGATATTCCTCGATGCCGGTTGCTACTGGAACAAGATTTTTTTTTTATTAAGAAGTCCGCAGATGATTTATTCGAATTCAACGTGTCTAATAAAAACAAAATTACCTTCAGGTTCTTCAATATATAATTATTAATTAATTAAGGTAATTTGACATGGCGTGTAATTGCGGATTCTAACATGAAAAGATGGTGTTGGTTTGCATAGTGTATGGGTATTAACACTGGAAAGACTTTCAGCCAAAAGTCATGACGTTGGTTTGTATATGTGGTTAAAGAACTTTATTTTCTCAAAAGAAATGTTACATTTCACTTAATGAGAATAAAGCATGCATTAAGATTAAATTATGTATATTTCGCCCGTGAGCGATACTAATTAACACTAGGTAGGAGTAGGACATTATTATTACGATTTATTATATTAGAATTAACATGAGTTACTAATGTGTATAAAGACTACAAATAATATAATCATATAAGATGTGACATGCGGGTAGAAATAATTACAAAAACATAGACGCGCACTGCTTACTTACACAAAGCTACGCTTACAATTAGGTACAACGGCTAGCGGTAGCTCGCCAGGGCCGCACTCAGGTTCGAGTCAAAGGAATGTTGTTCATGATATAAGTTTTGAGCTTAATTTTGAAACTTTTCATAGAGTGAACTTCTTTAATATGCTTTGGTATGAAATTGTACATCCGTGCCCCTTCAAATTTAATATTTTTGGTGCCATAATTTTTAGTGCGTGGGAAGGGTACGACTAAGTGGTCAGCGTTTCGAAGTCTACACCGCCCTTTTTCTCTATTGGTAAAAAAGGTCGTCTCGCAATGTATCTGTTTATTAATTATCTTTCGAATTAAGATACATGTATTAAAGTAATAAAGGTGGTTAACGGATAGAATTTTAGTTTCTGAGTATATTTTTTTAGTTGGTGTAAGAAAGTCATAATGGAAAAGTACTTTGATAATCTTATTTTGTAGAACTTGTATATCTCTCAAAGTAGTTTTTGGGGCATGTCCCCATATTTCGATTAAATAGTTTAGATGAGATTTTACAAGTGAGTTATAAATATTGTACCTAATCTGACGAGGAAGACATTTGACAATGCCACGAAGCGATCCCAAAACGGATGACAATTTTGATCGAATTTTAGCAACGTGAGGTTTCCATGTAAGGGTGCTGTCTAATATTAATCCTAAATATTTCTCTTCAGATGACTGTTTTAGTTTTATATTATTTATGTTTAAAGTTACGTTCGGAAAAATTAGTTTGTTTTTTGATTTGAAAATTACATATGAAGTTTTTGATATATTAACGGTAAGTAAATTGCACTGGAACCATCTCTGTATCTTATCTAGGTCTTTTTGAGCAAACTCGAAGATTTTTTCTAGTGAATGACCAAAGTAAAAAATACTTGTATCGTCAGCGTATAACGATATTTCTCCGTGGAGTGTGAGTTCACTGATAGTGTTTACATATATTAGAAATAGTAAAGGACCGAGTATGGATCCTTGCGGCACACCGTAATTTAATGGTTGTGATGTACTTTTGTAGTTTCCTATCTTGACTATTTGGTGACGATTAGTCAAGTACGATTTAATCATAGAATGAGCCTTATCAGTTATGCCTATACCTTCCAACTTGCTTAATAGGATAGAATGGCTTACGGTGTCGAATGCCTTTTTTAGGTCTATAAATATTCCAAGGCCAATGTTTTTACAGTCAATATTGGATTTTATCTTGGTAACTAGGTCAATTGTAGCTGAAAGAGTGTTGGATTGCTTACGGAAACCGTATTGACGTGCAAACAAGAAATCTATTTCTGTGAGGTAATCATTAATTCGAGTATATATGACCCTCTCGAAGATCTTTGAAATAACAGGCAGAACTGAGATTGGTCGGTAGTTACTGGGATCCGTTTTTATGCCTGATTTATAGATTGGACAGACTTTTGCGATTTTGAGATCATCCGGGAAAGTTCCGTTGGATAAATGATTATTAATACAGCTAGTTAGAGATGTAACAATATGGTCTTTTAAACATTTGATTGCTTTTGTGCTTATACAGTCAATACCAGCACTGGAATTCGAATCTAATTCATCAATGATACCGGAAATTTCTTTCTCATTGCACAGTGAAAAAATTGGTAATTTTTTATTTTGTTTAGGACCGTGGCTAAGTGTGTATGTTTTATTTTTGTGGTATTGAGCTGGTATTTGATTTGCTAATTGTTCACCTACTGAGGAGAAGAAAAAGTTAAAATGTTGACAAACCTCATAACCATCAGTGATTGGACCAAGTTGTGTTAAGATCTTTGGAGGAGCACGGTTACACTTTATTTTATTTTGAGATAGGTCATTTATTAAATTCCAGGTTTTTTTGGGATTACTCTTACATTTAGTGAATAGTTCATAGTAGTATTTATCTTTTGTTTTGGTTATGAGCTGTGTTACTTCGTTTCTTTTGTACTTAAATCTGTCCTGCAGGTCGTCATTTCTTGGGTTCTTCTTTGCTAGTTGCCATATGATGTTCCTTTTATTGATGTTGTCAATAATGTTCTTGTTGATCCAGTCAGTGCGGGGACTGTTTAAAATTTTGATCTTCGTGATTGTATTTTCTCTAATTAATGTTTCAATTATCGTCTTTAGTTCCGAGTAATCCCGCGTACAGGAGTGAAAGTCATACTTACCAGCTGATTCTCTTAGTTTTTCATAATCCATACTTTCATATTGTATACGCTGAAGCCCACTGGGCTCCTGTTTTTGAATTTCGAGGAACATCTGTGCATGATCTGAGAGAGAAGAATCCAGTAAAGCCAAGTTGAAATTTATATTACTGACGTTGGTGTGAATGTGGTCTAGGATACTTTTTGTTGTAGACGTTGTGCGAGTGGAGTACTTGTCGTCTATTTTGTTTAGAGTATTGTATCCGGCTTCTTGCAACATGGAAATGTACTTATTTGTCTTTCCGTCAGGTGCTATTAGATTTAGGTTAAAGTCACCAAAGATAATTGCTCGACTTCTTTGTAAGAGTTGCTGTTCCAAGTCTTCTAAAAAGATATATACCCCCAGATTGCCCGTCCCAAATATGAACTTCTTCTTCATCTGGGACATGCATCAGAGTTTTCTGGAAGGCCAGATGCGTTTTACTGAATATTGATGTATCGTAGATTTTATCTAGGGTATTTATCATGATATCATCGACAGTCTCAGATCTAAAGTGGTTATTCCAGGATGAAGCATCAATTACGATATATAGGATTATATGGTCCTTATATGCCATTCTTAATCGCCTGAAGGCTATCAACCTACGAGCTAACTCTAGCTCTGACAGGGTCATGGCTTGTTCATCACAATAGAGCTCTAGAAATTTCATCGCGTTCTTCTCCTGTGATAGACTCCTGAATCTCTCTTCGTAAGTTTTACATCCAAAGAATCTTGGGTCTATTTTGAGCTCTTTCTCTTTGAGGGACACATCGTATGACAAGATAGTCCATTAGATCCTCAAGATCAGCAGATCGTGCAAACATGTCTATGTATTTATCATGGTTCAATGCGGATGTAGGATTCATCAGGTAATATAGTAGTAGTCGAGTGTCCTTCCAACTAGACTCATACTTTTCTACATCTTCCCAGTTTTGCACGGCTTTGGCTATGTAGTTGGATACAACCCTAGATCTTAGCAATGATATCGTCTTATCTTTCAAGTATGGTATGGTATTTTCTAACTTGGAGTATTTGATGTTGGGTGCTAGCTCAACTGCTTGGAAGTCTAACACATCAGGAGTACCATACTTTTCCTTCAAGGTCATGTGGTACGGGTCAATGTTTCTCGCCCAGGCTTCCTTTATTGCCGGATGCACTAACCCCGTGGTTAGGAAACAAGGTGGCCATTTCTTGTCTCGAACAATATGGTTTCTGATGTAGTTGATTTTGATATGGCATTCACATTTAGCCAATGTAATTCTGTCTAGATCATAAGCCTCGGTGACCTTCTTATGGAGTGTCTTAGCACCCCCTTTCATACTCACGAAAGGGTGCCCTACAATTTTACTCAAGCACGCTAGTTCATGCTGAGATGGTATCTCATGCTCGTGAAGCAGTGATTGAAGTTTAGACCCTTCATATGTATACTTAGATTCCAAGTAGCTCGTCAACTAGTGAGTCGTAGAACTCACGATTATCCCACGAATCGACTTTCCTTAGTGATTCTGCGACTACCAGTGACTCGAGAGACTTGATAATTGTATAGTATTCGTTTTGGTACTGTATATTTAGTCGGCATAATTCTTGCACAAAGCGAATTATAGAGGAATAAAAGTCATCTGTAGCTGAGACACCTTTCATGCTCTTGCTGCACACAAGTACAGATATTAAGTCACAAATCTTATTGTGTATTAACAATAGATATGGCCTTGGTAGTAGGAAGCATTCACCCGTTGAGAATTTCAACACGCATAACCTTTCCGACCATATGATTGTCAGTCCAAGGCCGTCGTCTGACCATTTGTTGACCTTGCAACATTCTGTCATATACTGTTCTAAGTTCTTGTTTTTCTTAGAGATCCCTTGGAGTAGGCCCAACTTCTCGATAAGAGTTGAGAATTTCACACAGGCTATCATCAACAGGGATAGTGTATTATCAGGCCTCTTCTCATCAAAGTAATCTGATAATTTCTTGCTCAACAACTCTGCTCCTTGTGTGTAGTTTGTTGAGTTCATATAGCCCATTTGACATTCTAAGTTGAGCTTCACAGACTCCCATATTCTACCTAGGAGACATATATCATGTGCAGAGACTTTTCTTGCTGACACCTTGTTATCTAATAATCTTTTTAGTAGTCTCGCATAGCAGGCATTATCTATTTTGATCTGGTCAAGTGTGATTCCTGCATTATATAGACCTTGTAGTAGTAACTTGTCGTCCTGGGTATATCGCCCCTGCTGTCCTCGGAGGAAGAAGTTATCCAGTTGTGATCTTCTCAAAGCCGTGTCAAATTTCCTTTCCGTAACTAGGGATTCTGGAGATTGAAGTGTAACTTGCCTCTGACTTTCAAAGATAGGACAGACAGGTCGGCTTTTGGATCTTGAATGCATATTGCTGGTTGGGTTGATATATGTCTTCTAATCTATACTATTCGAGAGGGGGGACCTAAGAGTCGTCATTGTGTGGGTCCATCCAATCGTGTGTATATATGAACCGTGTATAGATGATCCTGAAGATGAGGCAGAAAACCGCAATCAATATTATCTCTACTATACTGAATACGAACAGGTGCCCTAGCATGATGTCAGGAAGGACATACCATGCGGTACTACCAGTGTTATATCTGTTTAGAACACACAACAGAGACAAAACTAAAAATATCGATTAATAGTAGAAAGACGAAGATAGTTATTGTTGTATCTTATTATGATTAAGTGAATGCAGTTCTTACTTGTAGAAAAAATATGCCTTCATAAACGCCTGAATAATTCATTCTCATGTCCTAACGGGTCATAAACTAAATGAAAAGTTTCTCTATACTGTTTTGTGTGGCGTAGCACGTTTTTTTCCGTGTTCCTAAGACACAACACACGTTATTTCCGAAAGTAAAAAAAGTTATGTCAATTTAATAATAAAATATTGTTTATAATGCGTATTTAATAATACAATTATTGAATACGCTTTAGTAAGTAAAACAAATATTAGTTAATACAAATAATTTCTTATTTGAAACGTATAAAGGAATTCCCAATTTTAACTACACATGGTTGGCTGCCTGGCTGGACGTGCTGCGCGAGTCTCATCCCTCGTCCTCGTCCTCGTCCAGGACACTCGGGGTTTAGCGTGCGCTGGGGTTGCCGGTAGAACGCTCGAGCGAGCGGCGTGAGCGGCGGCGTTGATGGTGGTAATGGTACGGCTCCGGTGGCTGCATCCGCCTGCGCCCGTCGCAGCTCCGTCGTCGCCGAGTCTCCTGTGCTGGTTGTCTGTAAATTTATTTCTACCTTTGCGCCCTCGACTGAAATGGTTATTTTGCTGCTCATGACTAACGATTAATCAAGACTGCACCTGTGTCTAGTTATATTCCTATATTTATACACTTTAAGTCATCGCTATTGCTACTGATAGATAAGAACTCGATTCCGAAGCACGTTTAGGTATGTGCTACTAAACTTGATGATGAAAGTTCAACGCGGGTCAGGGAGACATGTCAAAAGGTTGTTGGATTACAGCAATGTATAAAAAAAAAGGGGATAAAAATAATGGGGTAATAATACAAGATTATAACTTAATAATAACTTTATTTCGGCTGATATGATGATGATGATGAGCTTTAATATTTTAAATCGAAAAGACGTTTATGACAATCTGAACAAAACCACTCATCCCACCCAGGTAAATCCCAAAGTTCACCAAGCGGCAATGCCTGTGTGCAGTGTGGGTGGGATATTGGTGTAGCGTAACACTGGTCGTAATAGTTATTTTGATATGCTATTGTTTCTAATATATTTCTAATTCTTTTTAATATATTCCACCGCAACATCGTTGGTATGTTCGTTGCCGTTAGGAGTTTAGTAGTCGCAAAATGCATTGCTCCGAATGCTCGAGCGAGAGGCGTGAGCGGCGGCGTTGGTGGTATATTCTCAGCTGCATCCGCATGCGCCCGTCGTAGCTGATCCGTCGTCGACAATTCGACTGTGCTGGTTTTCTGTAGCTCTTTTAAATTTATTTCTACCTCGTTCCCTTGACTGTAATGATTATTTTGTTGCACATGACTAATAATTAATCAAGACTACACCTATATTTAGTTATACTCCTATATTTATAGGAACCGGAAGTGATGCGTTGTTGTAGGAAATTTGATATTCCTCGATGCCGGTTGCTACTGGAACAAGATTTTTTTTTATTAAGAAGTCCGCAGATGATTTATTCGAATTCAACGTGTCTAATAAAAACAAAATTACCTTCAGGTTCTTCAATGCCATGAGCTGATTTAACATTGCCTGAAACTTGATATTCCTCGATGCCGGTTGCTTCCGGAACATGAATTTTTTTTATTAAGAATTCCGTAGATGATTTAATCGGAATAAACGTATCTTAAAAATAAAATTACCTTCAGGTTCTTCAATGACATGAGCTGATTTAGTATTGTCTGAAACTTGATTTTCGTCAATGCCGGTTGCTACTGGAACATGTTTTTTTTTAAATTAAGAATTCCGCAGATGATTTATTCGAATTCAACGTGTCTAATAAAAACAAAATTACCTTCAGGTTCTTCAATGACATGAGCTGATTTAGTATTGCCTGAAACTTGATTTTCGTCAATGCCAGTTGCTACTGGAACAAGATTTTTTTTATTAAGAATTCCGCAGATGATTTTTTCGAATTCAACGTGTCTAATAAAAACAAAATTACCTTCAGGTTCTTCAATGACATGAGCTGATTAAGTATTGTCTGAAACTTGATTTTCGTCAATGCCGGTTGCTACTGGAACATGAAAAAGTAGTAATAAAAATATTCTACAGAAGATTTATTTGCATTCAACTCATAAAAAAAACAAATTACCTTGGTGGTCGTCCATTACAGTTTGTGATGGGTAATGGTGACTTAATGGTCTAATGGGCGATAGCAAATCCATATGGGAATTCAAGATATGTGCAAAACATGAGCTTTTTGCTTCAGTATCCTTGTACATTTGTTACAATTGTATACATTTTTAATTTTCCCCGTTTTATCCTGAAATTGAGAAACTTTGACGTAATTTTCAAATCTGAAAGGCGGTGGTTGGTCTACTTGGTCTATGTTGGTGGTATCGTCCCGACGCATAGCATCACGTTCTCGACGGTATTCAGCACTAGATTCGCTTCGAACGCTTTTAGACCCTTATTATTCGATGAATTATTGGTCACGGTACTGTCGGGTGGGGTTGGTTCACCTTTTACTTCTACGCCAGGCACATTGTTAGCGTCAGTAGTCGAGCTAGGCGTCGGAGGCCTGAGTATCAGGAGGTTCTACTGTACTTTTACTATTTAATGAATTGGCATTGGTCTCGGTACTGTCGGGCAATGACTGCGTGGCCCGTTGGCATAAAGGGTAATTTGACATGGCGTGTAATTGCGGATTCTAACATGAAAAGATGGTGTTGGTTTGCATAGTGTATGGGTATTAACACTGGAAAGACTTTCAGCCAAAAGTCATGACGTTGGTTTGTATATCCTATTATGATTAAGTGAATGCAGTTCTTACTAGTAGAAAAAATATGCCTTCATAAACGCCTGAATAATTCATTCTCATGTCCTAACGGGTCATAAACTAAATGAAAAGTTTCTCTATACTGTTTTGTGTGGCGTAGCACGTTTTTTCCCGTGTTCCTAACACACAACACACGTTATTTCCGAAAGTAAAAAAAGTTATGTCAATTTAATAATACAATATTGTTTATAATGCGTATTTAATAATACAATTATTGAATACGCTTGAGTAAGTAAAACAAATATTAGTTAATACAAATAATTTATTATTTGAAACGTATAAAGGAATTCCCAATTTTAACTACACATGGTTGGCTGCCTGGCTGGACGTGCTGCGCGAGTCTCATCCCTCGTCCTCGTCCTCGTCCAGGACACTCGGGGTTTAGCGTGCGCTGGGGTTGCCGGTAGAACGCTCGAGCGAGCGGCGTGAGCGGCGGCGTTGATGGTGGTAATGGTACGGCTCCGGTGGCTGCATCCGCCTGCGCCCGTCGCAGCTCCGTCGTCGCCGAGTCTCCTGTGCTGGTTGTCTGTAAATTTATTTCTACCTTTGCGCCCTCGACTGAAATGGTTATTTTGCTGCTCATGACTAACGATTAATCAAGACTGCACCTGTGTCTAGTTATATTCCTATATTTATACATTTTAAGTCATCGCTATTGCTACTGATAGATAAGAACTCGATTCCGAAGCACGTTTAGGTATGTGCTACTAAACTTGATGATGAAAGTTCAACGCGGGTCAGGGAGACATGTCAAAAGGTTGTTGGATTACAGCAATGTATAAAAAAAGGGGGTAAAAATAATGGGGTAATAATACAAGGTTATAACTTAATAATAACTTTATTTCGGCTGATATGATGATGATGATGAACTTTAATATTTTAAATCGAAAAGACGTTTATGACAATCTGAACAAAACCACTCATCCCACCCAGGTAAATCCCAAAGTTCACCAAGCGGCAATGCCTGTGTGCAGTGTGGGTGGGATATTGGTGTAGCGTAACACTGGTCGTAATAGTTATTTTGATATGCTATTGTTTCTAATATATTTCTAATTCTTTTTAATATATTCCACCGCAGCATCGTTGGTATGTTCGTTGCCGTTAGGAGTTTAGTAGTCGCAAAATGCATTGCTCCGAATGCTCGAGCGAGAGGCGTGAGCGGCGGCGTTGGTGGTATATTCTCAGCTGCATCCGCATGCGCCCGTCGTAGCTGATCCGTCGTCGACAATTCGTCTGTGCTGGTTTTCTGTAGCTCTTTTAAATTTATTTCTACCTCGTTCCCTCGACTGTAATGATTATTTTGCTGCACATGACTAATAATTAAACAAGACTACACCTATATTTAGTTATACTCCTATATTTATAGGAACCGGAAGTGATGCGTTGTTGTAGGAAATTTGATATTCCTCGATGCCGGTTGCTACTGGAACAAGATTTTTTTTTTATTAAGAAGTCCGCAGATGATTTATTCGAATTCAACGTGTCTAATAAAAACAAAATTACCTTCAGGTTCTTCAATGCCATGAGCTGATTTAACATTGCCTGAAACTTGATATTCCTCGATGCCGGTTGCTTCCGGAACATGAATTTTTTTTATTAAGAATTCCGTAGATGATTTAATCGGAATAAACGTATCTTAAAAATAAAATTACCTTCAGGTTCTTCAATGACATGAGCTGATTTAGTATTGCCTGAAACTTGATTTTCGTCAATGCCAGTTGCTACTGGAACAAGATTTTTTTTTTATTAAGAAGTCCGCAGATGATTTATTCGAATTCAACGTGTCTAATAAAAACAAAATTACCTTCAGGTTCTTCAATGACATGAGCTGATTAAGTATTGTCTGAAACTTGATTTTCGTCAATGCCGGTTGCTACTGGAACATGAAAAAGTAGTAATAAAAATATTCTACAGAAGATTTATTTGCATTCAACTCATAAAAAAAACAAACTACCTTGGTGGTCGTCCATTACAGTTTGTGATGGGTAATGGTGACTTAATGGTCTAATGGGCGATAGCAAATCCATATGGGAATTCAAGATATGTGCAAAACATGAGCTTTTTGCTTCAGTATCCTTGTACATTTGTTACAATTGTATACATTTTTAATTTTCCCCGTTTTATCCTGAAATTGAGAAACTTTGACGTAATTTTCAAATCTGAAAGGCGGTGGTTGGTCTACTTGGTCTATGTTGGTGGTATCGTCCCGACGCATAGCATCACGTTCTCTACGGTATTCAGCACTAGATTCGCTTTGAACGCTTTTAGACCCTTATTATTCGATGAATTATTGGTCACGGTACTGTCGGGTGGGGTTGGTTCACCTTTTACTTCTACGCCAGGCACATTGTTAGCGTCAGTAGTCGAGCTAGGCGTCGGAGGCCTGAGTATCAGGAGGTTCTACTGTACTTTTACTATTTAGTGAATTGGCATTGGTCTCGGTACTGTCGGGCAATGACTGCGTGGCCCGTTGGCATAAAGGATAATTTGACATGGCGTGTAATTGCGGATTCTAACATGAAAAGATGGTGTTGGTTTGCATAGTGTATGGGTATTAACACTGGAAAGACTTTCAGCCAAAAGTCATGACGTTGGTTTGTATATCCCATTATGATTAAGTGAATGCAGTTCTTACTAGTAGAAAAAATATGCCTTCATAAACGCCTGAATAATTCATTCTCATGTCCTAACGGGTCACAAACTAAATGAAAAGTTTCTCTATACTGTTTTGTGTGGCGTAGCACGTTTTTTTTCGTGTTCCTAACACACAACACACGTTATTTCCGAAAGTAAAAAAAGTTATGTCAATTTAATAATACAATATTGTTTATAATGCGTATTTAATAATACAATTATTGAATACGCTTTAGTAAGTAAAACAAATATTAGTTAATACAAATAATTTATTATTTGAAACGTATAAAGGAATTCCCAATTTTAACTACACATGGTTGGCTGCCTGGCTGGACGTGCTGCGCGTCCCTCGTCCTCGTCCTCGTCCTCGTCCAGGACACTCGGGGTTTAGCGTGCGCTGGGGTTGCCGGTAGAACGCTCGAGCGAGCGGCGTGAGCGGCGGCGTTGATGGTGGTAATGGTACGGCTCCGGTGGCTGCATCCGCCTGCGCCCGTCGCAGCTCCGTCGTCGCCGAGTCTCCTGTGCTGGTTGTCTGTAAATTTATTTCTACCTTTGCGCCCTCGACTGAAATGGTTATTTTGCTGCTCATGACTAACGATTAATCAAGACTGCACCTGTGTCTAGTTATATTCCTATATTTATACACTTTAAGTCATCGCTATTGCTACTGATAGATAAGAACTCGATTCCGAAGCACGTTTAGGTATGTGCTACTAAACTTGATGATGAAAGTTCAACGCGGGTCAGGGAGACATGTCAAAAGGTTGTTGGATTACAGCAATGTATAAAAAAAAAGGGGGTAAAAATAATGGGGTAATAATACAAGATTATAACTTAATAATAACTTTATTTCGGCTGATGTGATGATGATGATGAACTTTAATATTTTAAATCGAAAAGACGTTTATGACAATCTGAACAAAACCACTCATCCCACCCAGGTAAATCCCAAAGTTCACCAAGCGGCAATTTATGCCTGTGTGCAGTGTGGGTGGGATATTGGTGTAGCGTAACACTGGTCGTAATAGTTATTTTGATATGCTATTGTTTCTAATATATTTCTAATTCTTTTTAATATATTCCACCGCAGCATCGTTGGTATGTTCGTTGCCGTTAGGAGTTTAGTAGTCGCAAAATGCATTGCTCCGAATGCTCGAGCGAGAGGCGTGAGCGGCGGCGTTGGTGGTATATTCTCAGCTGCATCCGCATGCGCCCGTCGTAGCTGATCCGTCGTCGACAATTCGTCTGTGCTGGTTTTCTGTAGCTCTTTTAAATTTATTTCTACCTCGTTCCCTCGACTGTAATGATTATTTTGCTGCACATGACTAATAATTAAACAAGACTACACCTATATTTAGTTATACTCCTATATTTATAGGAACCGGAAGTGATGCGTTGTTGTAGGAAATTTGATATTCCTCGATGCCGGTTGCTACTGGAACAAGATTTTTTTTTTATTAAGAAGTCCGCAGATGATTTATTCGAATTCAACGTGTCTAATAAAAACAAAATTACCTTCAGGTTCTTCAATGCCATGAGCTGATTTTAACATTGCCTGAAACTTGATATTCCTCGATGCCGGTTGCTTCCGGAACATGATTTTTTTTAATTAAGAATTCCGTAGATGATTTAATCGGAATAAACGTATCTTAAAAATAAAATTACCTTCAGGTTCTTCAATGCCATGAGCTGATTTAACATTGTCTGAAACTTGATATTCCTCGATGCCGGTTGCTTCCGGAACATGATTTTTTTTATTAAGAATTCCGTAGATCATTTAATCGGAATAAACGTATCTAAATATAAAATTACCTTCAGGTTCTTCAATGACATGAGCTGATTTAGTATTGTCTGAAACTTGATTTTCGTCAATGCCGGTTGCTACTGGAACATGATTTTTTTTAATTAAGAATTCCGCAGATAATTTATTCGAATTCAACGTGTCTAATAAAAACAAAATTACCTTCAGGTTCTTCAATGACATGAGCTGATTTAGTATTGCCTGAAACTTGATTTTCGTCACTGCCAGTTGCTACTGGAACAAGATTTTTTTTATTAAGAATTCCGCAGATGATTTTTTCGAATTCAACGTGTCTAATAAAAACAAAATTACCTTCAGGTTCTTCAATGACATGAGCTGATTAAGTATTGTCTGAAACTTGATTTTCGTCAATGCCGGTTACTACTGGAACATGAAAAAGTAGTAATAAAAATATTCTACAGAATATTTATTTGCATTCAACTCATAAAAAAAACAAATTACCTTGGTGGTCGTCCATTACAGTTTGTGATGGGTAATGGTGACTTAATGGTCTAATGGGCGATAGCAAATCCATATGGGAATTCAAGATATGTGCAAAACATGAGCTTTTTGCTTCAGTATCCTTGTACATTTGTTACAATTGTATACATTTTTAATTTTCCCCGTTTTATCCTGAAATTGAGAAACTTTGACGTAATTTTCAAATCTGAAAGGCGGTGGTTGGTCTACTTGGTCTATGTTGGTGGTATCGTCCCGACGCATAGCATCACGTTCTCTACGGTATTCAGCACTAGATTCGCTTCGAACGCTTTTAGACCCTTATTATTCGATGAATTATTGGTCACGGTACTGTCGGGTGGGGTTGGTTCACCTTTTACTTCTACGCCAGGCACATTGTTAGCGTCAGTAGTCGAGCTAGGCGTCGGAGGCCTGAGTATCAGGAGGTTCTACTGTACTTTTACTATTAATATATATATTAAATATATCATCGCTTACAACGATAGAAATACTTAGTTAAGTGTTCATGAGGTATTTGGCTCTTACTAAAATGGAAGTACATTAGCACTCTTCTTTACCTTGGTAGTAATGGTTCGCTGAGTGCATGTTCTTTCTGCAACTGTCGAGGTGGTCATCTGGACAATCTTAGATCTGAGTGCTGTCAACTCTTGCAGAGACTTTATTGCCGTAACTACTTCCTCAGGTGTGTTAATAGAATGGAGATTTAATAAAGCCTTAGCTGGATTGGCTGATAAGGATACACCTGGAAACAAGCTAGGGAAGACTTGAGAAAAGTAGTTAGTAGTCCTGTTATTTAATAATTTACAGTATGCAGCATAATTTACTGCATCTAACCTGGCCTTTTCCAATAATTGGAATAACTTATCATCAGTGAGTGCTACTGGAGTAGTTTTGTCCAAGGGAAGTTCAGGGGGTATTCCAACAGGCTGGAAAGGAATAAAGTTCTTACTCTCCGGTATTTTTCCAAGGGGCACTCCTCTTTGAGACATTTCTCTCAAGGCTGAATTGACTTTTCCAAAGCCTATGGTGCATACCCCTATCTCGGTTTTAATTTGCGCTAAATCAGTCTGAGTAGCACACTGCACTGCTATGACTTGGTCCAATCTGCTCGACACTTCTCCAATCTGGGCGGTTAGAGTAACTTGGTGTTCACGGATAGCTCTGTTTTCTGTCTTGACTTCACCAATCATCTTTCTCAGTTCATGGAGCTCTCCAAATACTTTATTGAATCCGTCTTGCATACCAGTGTAGAGCAATCCTAAGTCATGAACTGTGGCCACTGCAGTCCCATCAACTCTGGGAGGGGTGCTTTGAATACCTGGATTAGCAGTTAAAAAGAGTAGCAGACTATTTAATGAATTGGCATTGGTCTCGGTACTGTCGGGCAATGACTGCGTGGCCCGTTGGCATAAAGGGTAATTTGACATGGCGTGTAATTGCGGATTCTAACATGAAAAGATGGTGTTGGTTTGCATAGTGTATGGGTATTAACACTGGAAAGACTTTCAGCCAAAAGTCATGACGTTGGTTTGTATATCCTATTATGATTAAGTGAATGCAGTTCTTACTAGTAGAAAAAATATGCCTTCATAAACGCCTGAATAATTCATTCTCATGTCCTAACGGGTCATAAACTAAATGAAAAGTTTCTCTATACTGTTTTGTGTGGCGTAGCACGTTTTTTTCCGTGTTCCTAACACACTACACACGTTATTTCCGAAAGTAAAAAAAGTTATGTCAATATAATAATACAACTCTGACAGAAGATATAAATAAAAGTCCATTACGAGCTCTATATTATGAAAAAAAGTAACTAGATACTTGTTTTATTAGTTATTGATTACGCTTTAGTAAGTAAAACAAATAAATATTTGTTAATACAAATAATTAATTCTTTTAAATGTATAAAGAAATTCCAATTTAACATCACAGGATTCTAAAGCTGACTGGTTGGCTGCCTGGCTGGCTGTCTGTCTATCGCTGGTGCGCGAGTCTCCCTCGTCCTCGTCCAGGATACTCGGGGGTTAGTAGTCGCTGGGGTTGCCGGTAAGAACCATTTTTCAACGTGTATGGTGCTCCGAATGCTCGAGCGAGAGGCGTGAGCGGCGGCGTTGGTGGTATATTCTCAGCTGCATCCGCATGCGCCCGTCGTAGCTGATCCGTCGTCGCCAATTCGCCTGTGAAGGTTTTCTGTAGCTCTTTTAAATTTATTTCTACCACCGTTCCCTCGACTGTAATGATTATTTTGCGGCACATGACTAATAATTAATCAAGATTACACCTATATTTAGTTATAGGTACTCCTATATTCATCAGGACGACGGACACTACTTGGGCGGACACGGATACTTGTTTTTTATTAATACGAACTTTTGCCAAGTGTCATTTATGTGAAGAGATTATCGGCATGACGTAAAATCCCTTAAATCCCTAAGTATATTATGCATTTTTCATGATTTTTATTACCAGACCTGAGCGTGGTCAGGTATCAACCTTTTTACCAACATAGGATAGGAAATCGTAGCTTAGCATAGGGAATCACATACTTATTGGAAACTTTCCAATGATTCGAGTTTTTGGCGTGTCATGTCATTGTGTTTGATTGTGTTTTCGCCATGTTTTTGAGAAAAATATAATTATTGCTTGTATTTCTGAAACTGTGAAACTCTCAAGGCGACCGTGGCGTTGAGTTGAGCTAAGAGCTACTGCGCACGCGCGCTTGTGATGTTTTTATATTGAGACAGAGACTCGTAGTGTTTTGTATGTATGTTCTCCACGCTTCTCAAAACTGAGGTGTGAGGAGTACAGCAAGATGACTCCATTCATTAATGTAACGGATACGGACGTTTCACTCACGAGTGCATTTGCTTTATCTAATGAATAACTATCCTATTTATGATCCTATTTCCTAGCATCTCAAAACCTGATACTATGTCTCACATTACCAAATCCAATTAACAAGTAACCTCATTTCAGTAACCTTCATTGTTTGAGTATGCCTATATAAACCCATGTATTTCCTAATAAAGCGATCATTCTACATCCGAGATTCGTCGTATTATTTACTCCTCTACGTACAACATCTCATGGCGACCTTGCGAGAAGGCTGCTCCAGGCAGCCCATAGCCTAGCCACAGCCTAGGCCAGCCGAACGACCCACCGCAGCGCTTCAACCTAGATCTTCATGACAGCCAGCAGCATCAGCAGACCAGCCAGCCCACGACCCACGCCGCGCCGAACACAATAACAAGACAGCAAGATCATGGGCAGCCAATGTAACAAGACCCAGCAGAAACAAGAAGAGATCATCATAGCGCAGAACGGAGCCGGAAACATCGCAAAACCAACGCAGACCGACTTCGGGCCCACCAACCTAACTATTACAATACTGGTGCTGGTAGCAATCGGTTGCAGCTACATCGTCTGGAAGAAGATCCATAAATGCCTTAGTAAGAAAATTGAACGTCAAGCGGTCGCAGCGATAATGCGTCAGCCGAACGCAGCATAAAGAAAATCGTGAAGCGCAACCACCACCATCCCACCCATCAAGAAAACTCACGGTACCATTTAAAACTTATTAACCTGTATATTTTGTGTTAAAATTAATTTAAATCATTTTTCATGTACGTATTATGACCGAAATTCAAAAAATATTTGAAAAGTTAGTTAAATTTAATGAAGACATAAGAAAACTAGGACCACAACGTAGACTTGAGAAACTAGGTCTAGAAAAACTCTCTAAAGTACACGACTTATACCAACAATACGAAAAATACATTCAAATTAATAGTGAAAAACTAGAAAAATCCGAAATATTATTAGAAGACAGTCAAATAATACAATCCTACGATCTAAAAATAGAAGATATATACAAGAAAATAAAATCGTATTGCCAAACGCAAGAAAGCCGACACAAAAATGGCATCCGGGGATAGCTTCGATTTAAAAACCGCAGTTATTACCAACAATGGACGGCACGGAGACCGTCACTAATCAGTTAATCGATGAAATTGAATTGTACGAAACAATGGTCAAACAAGCTGACATAAAAATATTAATAAATTTCGTGTTAACGTGACATAAAAACTCACCATAACACGTAGCAGCAGCACATTTAAACACCATTAAAGTCACTTAACACTAAAAGTATAGTTATAAAAATAATAATAATAATAATAATAAAAACCCTCCCCACAAACTTAGCAACTACACAAAGTTATCAATAGCACTCCAGTCCACCCGCCGCCACGTCACCTGCCAGCACATCATGTTTGGCCACAGTCCATAATCTATGTAAAGTAACTCGCCATCCGGCCGAGCCACACTCAGCCAGATACACAAAACAGCGAATAAATCCTCCGCAGGATTTAATGGGCGCAACACAGGGTGGCCAACCGGGGCCGAAAAAACAGAGTAATATTCAGCATCAGGGCCAGGCGGACCCCGAACGGCAGAATAGTGGAAGCGCACATTGTGCACCGCGGCACATAGGGAGCAGCGCTCCAAGATCACGCTCAACATGTTATCGACTGGTACATTCATGTTGACGGATAAGATTAGATTAGATTAGATTAGATTTCTTAATTTCATAATATAAAAATACAATACAAATTACCATTGGTCAATTTACACGATTTGATATTATGATCGTCAAAGAAAAATAAAAACTTGAAATAAAAAATAAAAATTACATATCAATGTCAATACACATGTTAATTTTTGACTAAAATAAGGCATCCCACAAAAGTTCGTCAAAAAATTTGCATAACAATCCACACTTCATTAGAATACAATTAATACAAGTACAAATCAATATTATTACAAAATGTCTAACATATTTTATTTTCATAAAGTCATTTACACAATAAAAACTATTTTCCAATAAAAAGATTCTAAGTTGGCGTTTGAATGCTTCGTCAGATGATTCATTTTTTAATTTGGCGGGTAAATGCTCATAATACGTCGGTCCTATCACGCGCGCATTTTTTTTCGAAAGTGCCATGTGACGCGGAACTGACCGGAGTCTGCCTGTGGATCGAATAAGTTTTCCCGTGACCTCGACCCGTTTGAACATCTGAAGATTATTTCTCACAAACATAAGTACTTCGAACAAGTAAAGGGAGTAATGGGTCATAATCTGGTGAATTCCAAATAGCTTCTTGCAAGAATGCCTTTGTTTCACTCCGGCCAGCAACCGAAGTGCGCGTTTCTGAAGTAAAAATACTCGCTTAGCATCTGTAGAATTGCCCCATATTATTATACCATAAGACATCAATGAATGGAAATGGGAAAAATAAACGGACCTTAATGAATTTCTAGACACTAACGGCTTTAGTTTTTTTAAGGCAAAGACAGCACTGCTCAGTCTATTGCATAGATGGTCAACATGGCACTTCCAGTTAAGACACGAGTATAAAGCCGAGAAATTTGGACTCATTGGATAATGGCATGGGGCTGTTGCGAATACATGGAGGCAGTGTGATCTTTCGACCTGTAAAGATCATGACATTTGATTTGGACATGTTCAGTATAAGGCCATTGGATGAGAACCATTTCTGCAGCTGTCTACATGCCACCTGGATTTTTTCAGCTAGCTGCTCATGAGTTTTGGCGCTCACTATGACTGTTGTGTCATCTGCGAACAGCACAGATATACCGCTAGTGACTGCTGATGGCAAATCATTCATAAATAATAAAAATAGTGTATTTCCAACCGATGATCCCTGTGGAATACCTATCTTCACTAAACCAGAATCAGACGTGAGCGTTTTGCCGTCTGTTGACATTTTGACAATCTGTTTACGGTCAGATAGGAATGATTCGATCAATGTATAAGCAACATCATGAATGCCGTATAAGTTTAGCTTTGACATGAGCAATTTGTGACAAATTACGTCAAAAGCTTTAGACAGGTCGCACAGTATGCCTGCCACCTTGTATCTGTCATCAAGACCCGTTGTAACAACTAAGCTACCGCCGAACCACCCCGGACGTTGAAAACCCCAGTGTACAACTCTCCGACATGAAAACTCTACGAAAACTGAAAACCTACTGAAGAATCTCCTCGCCACGCTTGAGAACGCGGAATAATTTGTAATAAGCTCTAACGTGACTGTACTGTAACCTACGCACTATTTACCTATTTATTAAACCTACTTTTGTAGCGCGCTTTTATTACGAATACCTGAAGATTTGGCCAGACGTGATCGTTAGTGGTAGAACCCTGAAGTGTTGTGTACCGTAATAACCCTTGTCCTTTTATGGAAACTTGACAGGTTTTGGACTCTTCATTAATATAATCAAAGTTAGCCTATTCCGCATAATAATTGAACCTATCTGAGCGCTGCTTCTAGCTACTAATCTCTTATTCCTAGTTATAATGAAGTCTAAGATTTTGGAAGAATAATTCATTAGCTGTAGTTATCTTAAAATTATGAATATTCGTCTAGTATAAATTTAATTAGGATTATATGCTATTTTATGATTATAAATATTTTTTATTGGTGGGTAGAAAATCCCCTACCACCTATTACACGCTCAGTTGGACTTGGAAGTAGTTTTATAAAATATAAATCAAGATTATTTATTTAACCCTAAAGTAAATTAGTCGCTTGTCCTAGATACTTGTATTTTGGAGCAAAGGTTCTATCGACGGGTTGTGCGGACATCTTGTACTCACACATACTACTTCTCAAGTCTTGGATGAGGTATGAGCGTCCTATCCAAGTTACCTTCCTAGCTACCTATGAGTTTAAGACTCAGAAAATGAATCTACCAGTGTCTCAACTTAGCGGTCAGTTTCGAGAAGATACACCGAGACAAACTCGACTGACATCTTTTAGTGTTAAGAATTGTTGTAATTACACCTTATATGGCCTAGACCATTCCATATCGATAACCATTGGAGTAATGCCAATGCAAACCGTACTTTACATGTGAAATATTTGTCCTAAATTATACCTTAAATGAAGAGTGTCTACTCTCAACAATGGTTTGCCCTAAATGTAAATTATCTACTCATGGAATTAAGATACTTTAAATGGATTTGATGAACTGCTTCGCCTGTCATCAATCCCAGAATCATTTCATCTTTCTGATTTGACTCTGATATCCCAATGTCATGAATAAAACCGTTACAATTCTATGATGTTTAATAAATGTCACACTTTTATAATATTTCACATGTATTCCACGGAATCTTGATACTACTTTGCCCAAATAATACTTCAGTAATATGCACTCATTATTTAATCTATTGGAATAATGTCCCTATCTTTAACTAACCAAACCAATTATTGAACGTATATTTTATTGTAGTAGTCATAGTTACAAGCCTATTACCCCTTATCGCGTGATTCTAATTCTAACACTACCCCACAGTCCCTATTCTGCTTACTTCTAGAACCATACCTTAGTTCTGAAATAAGTATGTATCCCTAGCTAAGCTGTAATTAGTTCAGTCGGCGAAACTGAGGTAACAACCCTAACAGCCTGTGTATGATGCCCCCCCTCTCGCGACCGAAGTCTAAAGGGAAACGAGAAGTAGGGCTTCTATCTGGACATACAATTGTTTATATATATGTATATTTAATACTGAACGACCCCTCAAGAAACTAGACGGCTTCCGCGAGCGGAGTAGCCTCCTGTGCTTGTCACATGTATGACCAAGCCACGCTTCCACCGCCAGTTATTTTGAGAGACGTGAGGGCCTCTATTAAGAGGTTTTCGTCTCCTATACAAATAAAAGAGGTAGACGCCAGACCACACCTCAAGTCTGGTAACTAAAGACACGGATTCCTTCCCATTTGGCACCGTTAGGTGGGAATGACTCCGCAGGTATACTAATCCTTGACAGTATTCCAGCTGAACTAGGCGATATCGCATTAAAACCCGACTAAGTTTCGGAAACAATCATTCAAACATGTACAATTTCCAGCGTAAGCCAACTGGCAATTAAACACGCTTGATTAGCTATATAAACCTCACAGAATATATCCGATAAGGTAAATATAGCCCTGATCGAGCTCCGAAAACACTAACCCCATCTAAATTCCGAAAACAATCATCCAAACATGTACAATTTCCAGCGTAAGCCAACTGGCAATTAAACACGCTTGATTAACTATATAAACGTCACAGAATATATCCGATAAGGTAAATATAGCCCTGATCGAGCTCCGGAAACACTAACCCCATCTAAATGTGCGAACGTTATAAAATTATTATTTCAAATAACTCATAATTATGAAGAGAATTTCTCCATAACGACGAGCCATTTACTAAAATCAAAGAAACGCACTTGATAATTCCCAGCCTACAACCAGAGATACTGTCAGTCTGAGCGATGTGAAATAAAAGAACCCCTATACTACGTCGACACCGCCTTTTATACCCAATGTCTACGGCAAGTAAACAGATCCACCACATTGACCAGATCGACCACATTGACCAGATCGTCCTTCGCGACGAGCGACGCGGCGCGCGAGGAGTAGCAATTAACCAGATCAACCACATTGACCAGATCGACCTCATCGACCAGATCGTCCATCGCGGCGAGCGACGCGGCGCGCGAGGAGTAGCAATTAGCCAGATCAACCACATTGACCAGATCGACCACATCGTCCAGATCGTCCTTCGTGGCGAGCGACGCGGCGCGCGAGGAGTAGCTATTAACCAGATCAACCACATTGACCAGATCGACCTCATCGACCAGATCGACCTCCGCGACGGGCGACGCGGCGCGCGAGGAGTAGCCATTAACCAGATCAACCACATTGACCAGATCGTCCTTCGCGACGAGCGACGCGGCGCGCGAGGAGTAGCAATTAACCAGATCAACCACATTGACCAGATCGACCTCATCGACCAGATCGACCTCCGCGACGGGCGACGCGGTGCGCGAGGAGTAGCTATTAACCAGATCAACCACATTGACCAGATCGACCACATTGACAAGACCGACCTCCGCGACGGGCGACGCGGCGCGCGAGGAGTAGCAATTAGCCAGATCAACCACATTGACCAGATCGACCACATCGACCAGATCGTCCTTCGCGGCGAGCGACGCGGCGCGCGAGGAGTAGCAATTAACCAGATCAACCACATTGACCAGATCGACCACATCGACAAGACCGACCTCCGCGACGAGCGACGCGGCGCGCGAGGAGTAGCAATTACCTTTAGTTTCCTCAAATCACCCTATTCCCTTAGTAATAAGGTTGAACTTCGATTGTAGTACGAGAGCGCCGGCGCTATCACGCGACACCATTCGCCTCACAACAAAAGGTCGTATCATCCATTTTCTTTTAATTCCTAATGCTCTAGATTTTAAGATTGACATTAGTATGTCTCTATGTTCCTGAATGCTGACAGATTGCCTAAAATAGAAATATTATTCAGGGATCCATGCTTTCTTTTATCATCGTAGTCTGTGGTCATATTACTCCCTGATGAACTCCGCTATCTACTATTAATATGTTAAATCAACCCGTACATTAATATCCTTAAATAAAATAGGCTTTTGATACTGACTATTTACCCTAAATGCATGCTAGCTTAATTGATATCCTTTTTCCTTTTGATTATTATATGCATTTTCCAACTTTGGGTTTGAAATAAAAGTTCGTCTCCCTCTACCTCTTTATATCAATAACTATAACTTTAACATTCAAAAATTCACCAAAGAGTATGCCCATTCTGTTACACCGTTACAATACAATCAATGATTTGGTGCGCTGCGGTGACGGTCGACTTTTTTTGTCTGTAGGCATATTGATTGCCAGTTAACAAGTCATTTGATTCTAAGTGGGTCATTAGGTGGGATGACAGAATGGACTCCACTAATTTTGATATCGTGGGTACAATGGTGATTGGTCTATAATTGTTCAAATCTTCCCTATCTCCTTTACCTTTAAATACTGGGCATACCCTAGTGTTTTTTAACACGGTAGGATATATGCCACTTCGAAACATATCGTTAATTAGAACTACTAAAACATCAGAGATAATCGGCCAAATACTTAATACTATATTTAATGACATGTCAAATGCATCTACAGTCGTACGGGTCTTTAACATGGATTTTATTGTTGTATCCATAAGCTCACGTGTAATAATAGGTAGTATGAACTTGGGAGTATCAGAGTCACCCAGGTGCCTACAAACGTACTGCCTGGACAACAACTCGTCACTCTGTATTACATGCTTTGCGGCGACACCCAAGAAATGTGAGTTGAATGCATTTGGGACTTCTTCATGAGGTACGTACGCGTTCGTATCTTGTTTTTTCAAAAGGATACTTTGACGCTTTGCCTTTGAACCTATCTCATCATTAATAACCCTCCACAGTTCCCTGGAAGGATTTTTGCTTTCTGTGAGCATCACTTCAATATAAGTTTGTCGAGCACGAAGTGTCTCTGACTTAATTAGTTTAGAGTAGTGTTCAATACAGTCCGTTATGATCTGGTTATGGGGATATTGGCGTCGTATCTCGTGAAGGTCCCTGTGTTTTTGCATGTATCCATACAGCTCGTCCGTAGCCCAAGGAGTGGGTGATTTCTTTTTTAATCGTACTTTTTTAATAGGAAAATGCAGATCTATATAATATGTCAATATGTGAAATAATTTATTAAATTTGCAGTTAATGTCAATAGTAGTATCATAAAGAAAATACTAAATAAAACTAAAGCAAATCACTACATCATTAATCCTAGACCACCCAATATACAGATCCAAGAACGCAACCCGAATCCACTGACATAAAATACATCCAAATCCAAATAGGGAACATTACCACCCGTATACTAAGAAATATCAAATTTAAAAAAACAATAATACACCGTCCTAGATTAAGAAATATCATATTTAAACCACAATAGCTACACAATGAATTCGCAGCCTAAGCAAATGTTTTTTTTTATTTTTTATTGTTCAGAACACATACCTACAGTCATGCATAAAAAGATAGAGGTTAGTTACAAATTTATATAAAAACAAACCTGGAGGTTCATAAATACAAACATTAAGTTAAAATATACAAAAGCGCCTTAGCGAGTAGGAAAATAAGTAGGTAGACACTAAGTATTTTTTATCGATAACAACTTAGATCTCGTACGTTCTTTTAAAACATCAAGAGAGTGCATAAACGGATCGATGTCACAGAAATAGTCATTGTAGTTTTTCAAAACTCGATTGGAAAAGGTATATTTTGAGTAATTAGTGCGTGCGGAACTCACATAGAACAAATTACGTGGACGTAAGGAGCGACGCGGTACATGAAACATTATATTTTGCAGCAAATTTGGGCAATTAATTTCATTTTGTAGAATCTTGAAGAAGAAAATTGTGTCCAGAAACAGTCTTCTATTACAGAGGGAATCCATGCTAAAATGTTTGGCTGACTTAGCCGACGATTCCAGAGGTTTACCGGTCCTGTAAAATAGTGACCTCAAGAAAACATTTTGTATTCTTTCAAGGCGGTTAATATGGACATGGTATTGAGGAGACCAGATCACAGAACCGAACTCAAGAATACTCCTGACGTAAGAATAGAATAATATTTTAAGGGTGCAGGGGCGCCTAAAGGGTTTGCCCATCCTAAGTATCATACCTAGATTTTTATAGGCTCTGTTACAAATTTTGTCGATATGACTATTGAAATTAAGCTGCGAGTCCATAGTAATACCTAGGTCTCTAATAGAACTAACGCGAGTTACCTGCTTCCCAGCAATAAGATAGGTAAAATTGATTATATTTTGTTTACGGGAAAAACTTATCACGAAACATTTGTCTAGATTTAGGTACAGATAATTGTTTGAACAATATTCGTAAAAACTATCGAGATCTTGTTGTAGACTATGACAATCAGCTTCAGAAGATATAGCTTTGTAAATTTTTGTGTCATCTGCATAAACAAGATGTTCTGAATTTCTGAAGCAGGTTGCCATGTCATTTACGTATAAGATGAAAAAGAGAGGACCAAGGTGCGAACCTTGCGACACCCCTGACGGTACTGGGAGACAATGGGAAGTGTAACCCTTCAGCGCCACAGCCTGGCTTCGGTTTCTGAGATATGACTCAATCCGGTATACTCTTGCTTGTCAGAATTTCATTTGCCCGAATTTTATCTGCCATAATATTCAACTGCCATAAAGTTGTTTTCTATAATTTTGTATGCCATACTCATTGTTTACCATATTGATTATATGCCAGAATCTTTGTTTTCCATAATATCAATATCAATAATCTCATTTTCCATAATCATTGTAATCCATAACTATCACATGCCATAATGTCATTTGCCATCCATCTCAACATCCATAATATTCACATGTAATAATTTGGGTACGTATTGCAGTGTCTAAAATTAAAAAAAAAAAACCTCGAACCTATCTGCGATCCGGGTCGGTTTTGCCACTAAGTAAAAATAAACTTTTCTCTGAGATTACCCAATGCCAAGATAGTGGTATATCATAGGCAGTAGGGAACAGGGGCTTAGTGGCAAAACCGACTCGGATCGCGGATAGGTTAGAAGACGGAAGCGGGAGCTTTGCTCCCGCTTTCGTCTTCGAGGTTATTTTTTTAATAAAATAGCGGAAAAACTAACAAATTAACAAAGATGAATCCGAATGCATGTTTAGTATGGCGTTTAAATATTCTATTAAATAATATTATTGCAAACAATAATCTGGAAAACAATACGTATGGCATTCGTATCATTATGACATCCAATATTCGGGTAAACAAGAGTATGTCAATTAACTATTATGTTAAACGAAACATTCGGGCAAATGAAAACCGGGCAAGCGAAGTTCGTGCAAATGATTATTATAGTATGTGAATGTCGGGCAAACAATAGACAACCACTCAATCCACCCCAAGAGATCACCGTGAATACCGAGCTTCTCGAGCTTTGAAATTAACTTAAAATGATTGATTTTGTCGAAACATTTAGAGAAGTCGGTATACACGGCGTCCACCTGCAAGCCGGAAGAAATTTTGTTTAATATAAAGGCAGAAAAGTTGAGGAGATTTGTGTCGATACTGCGATCACGGCAAAAACCATGCTGACGTTCTGATATATGCTGATAAACCGTGGCAGTTATTTCATTAGACTATTTTTTCGAAAACCTTACCAAAGATATTCAATTTGCTAATTGGTCTATAATTAGTGACTAATTCAGAATCACCATCCATATTTCGGGAAAAGTTCCCGATGAAATAGATTTTTTGAATATTTTCGTTATGGGGATGGTTAATTCTTTAGCACATGTCTTAATGAAAATGGGATGGATACAATCAGCACCACTACCCTTCTTAACACTCACACCGCTCAAGTGCTTATGGACCAAATCTTCTGTAATATTAATGAAACACAGATCTATAAGGTTATCATTTGACAAGTGTGATGTTAGCGCCCCCTGCCCATCGCGAGGGGCGGTTACGAACACAGAATTGAAATAATCGTTAAAAAGATTACTCATAGCTTCCCCATCACTAGCGGTTACCCCGTTAAATAACATTTGGTCAGGTATAATATTAACTGGGAATTTAGATTTAATAAATGACCAAAAGTAATTGGGTGATTTATAAATTCTGTCCTCGGCCAGTGATTTGTATTTATTATAACATTGAGCAGCTAGTTTATGTTCCCTATTCCTCAAAAATACAAATTCTTCCCTGTCAAGCGGATTTCCGTAGATTTTCCACCTCTTAACTCGTGTTATGTTATGTATCCACACAGTAAACAGTTAAGAAACAATATTGTAACAGACATAGTAATGTATACAACATATAAATAAGCTAATTTTAGGTACATAAGTAAATCATTGTAACTGATAATTTTATTTAAGCCAAAAATATGTTCCAAATTTTGTCTCAAAAAAAGGAGAGGCGTGAGGTGTGAGGAGTACAGCAAGATGACTCCATTCATTAATGTAACGGATACGGACGTTTCACGCACGAGTGCATTTGCTTTATCAATGAATAACTATCCTATTTCCGATCCTATTTCCTAGCATCTCAGAACCTGATACTATGTCTCAGGATGTTACCACACCAAACGATCGATGCCACCGATCGATATTGGCCGTTTGGTCTGGTAGGTTTAGCTGATAGTAGAAACTGTCGTTCGACGTATACATAATCGATCGATGGCATCGATCGATTGGTGTGGTAACACCCTCATATTGTAACATTTGAGGGTTACAAAGCCTAGGTTCAGAACTTAAATTACAGACTCCACTAGTAGCCCGCGTATATAGCATTAACTATAAAGGTATATAGTGTTTAACACGATTGATTTTACTCTTCAGTTGAGCTAGAATAGTTTTTAGTAGCGATTTAAGGACACAAACCTGATGATGGCTTTCTCATCACTTCAAAGTGGAAAATTCACTGCACTTTCACGTTGCCGTGGATAAAGTCATGCCTCACTGCCTCTTTTATTTGTACCTTTCCATTCTGGATTAATTTAATTATGCAAACACTAATAATAAAGCTGTTAAATAAAGCAAACAATAAATTTCATAAAAGAAAAACATTACGTCTGTTTTGACAGATGAGTAATTACCACAGATACGCCTAGAGCGGTGCGCGTTTGCATAAACGATAGATCTTCATTGACAAGAAAAATCCTTGATTAATACAATAATTATTTAATAACTAAAGCATTATCGGAAGAATGTCTACATTATTTATAACGATAAAATTATCAATTTGAGTGGTATGGTGTTGAGTTTAGAAAGTCTATGTTCTGTCTTGATGTTGCCACGAACATATTAACGTTTCGTTACAGGTGGATGTCGTTCGGTAGTTGTGTCTCCTGAAGGACTCGTGTATTCTCTTTGCTTGCTTGTTGGGTTGTTCCACGCCAATATAAGCATATCTTTGAGTTCGTAGGGAATCGTCGACTCTCACGAGTAAAAATTTAAGTAATGTAATTCTTGTTCTTTTCCAATTGGAATGCGAAATGTATGTGAAACGGAACGTTTAATAATTCTTTTTTAATGTCGCGACCTTTTGCTGAAGGGCATGACAGAGCATTTCGTTCGGGTCTCGGCTCATGATTGTAACGAAAATGCACTTCTAACCGTGAATCACCAATTTCGGGGTAAGTGACATGGTCTTGGAGCAGCTTTGCATCCTCTTGTCCATTGTAACTTACGCCTGTCGTTTCTGTTTTTAGTCGTTATCGGCGAGGGACGAAAAATGTGAACATGTAGTTCGCCCCCTCTTAAACACGACACAATGATGGTAAGCTTTATACACGGCTTTTTGTTCTTCCAACCTAATAAAAAAGGTTGTATTCCGTGTTTCAAGGGCCTCATATAATAATGCTCGTGTGTTCTTTTGTCCACAGCAGTATCCACCTACTATCGCCTACGTGGCAAACCTAACCTTTTATAATTGAACCCGCCATGTAGCGGTAAGTTTAACCTTTTATTTTTAAATATAAAGACAAAAAAGCTCCATCGTAAATTCCAAGTTTATAACCTGAACATTTTTTGTTCACAGGGTTCTTACTTTAGGTTTTAGAACCAGGTTCCTACTTTAGGTTTTAGAACCAGGTTCTTACTTTAGGTTTTAGAACCAGGTTCCTACTTTAGGTTTTAGAACCAGGTTTCTACGTTAGGTTCCACTCATGACCGCTGGTCTATAATGGCTAGATAACTTTGTATCAGAAGAATGGTCCCTCTTCAACTCTTTAATATATCTCGAGCTGTACGACACGTGCAGACTCCAACGTGTATGTGAAGGAAGGCCTGCCGGTAATCCACCGCCATTGGGTACGCGGTATACCCATCTCGGTGTGCTGCGGACCATCGCAACTGTGGCGTTGGAGTAGCGCCTCGGCTTATCCTGCTGCAGCTAAGTAGCTGTGATAGCTGGTAATGTATTGATACTTTTGGTATATAAACTTTAAATGCTGTGCGTCTTAGACACTTATAGTGAAATGTGATGACAAAGGAAGACTTTCCTAGACTGAGTGTGACAGTACCCTTTTATTAAAGTGTGTAAAATATACTTCTTGGTTTGAACAAAGCTTGTTTTATTTAAGCATGGTCATTCAGCTTGAGTATTAGTAATTGTCTGGCGCCCTGTGCTAATTATAAATTTTGACAGTTGCCTACCTCCGAGGGTGGTCCAACACAACCCATGCCTTGAGAACGCTTGAGTTACTTTCTTTCCGCTGAGCCTAGTCAAACTATTACAACATTACCAAATCCAATTAAAAAGTAACCCCATTTCAGTACCTTCATTGTTAGAGTATGCCTATATAAACCCATGTATTTCCTAATAAAGCGATCATTCTATATCCGAGACTCGTCGTATTATTTACTCCTCTACGTACAACATCTCAAAACTAACGAATTCATTTTTTTTCACAGATAACGATATGAAAAATTATAAACTAAAAAACAATTGAAATGAATAAAATCCTTTTTAAGGTCATTAAAGAAAAAAGTAACACATGTAGAGGTTAGAGTCAACGTTTCTTCGTCTCCAAGTTTCATATTGACTGGCCGTACTTTAAGAAAACAATGTAAGAGGCAGAAACAACACATCTTCTGTTCAAAAAGAAGATTTAGCAGACAAGTACTACATATATGAGTGAACAATACGAAACGGTTTGGTGAATATATGTAACACGGCGGATGGGTGCGGATCCGCAGCGGTCAGAGTTAGGAGTACGGCGCGTAGCGGCGGGCCTATTCGTTTAGCTCTCTGTGAACAACATCACCCAGGCGGCTGAGCGAGTAACGAGCGGGCGAGGTGAGCGGCGTCGTTTCATTGGTCGTAATACCTGTGTTATGTTATAAGCAGAAATCAATTTAACGAACCTACTTGTACATATAAATTACACAACTTCAACTTGAACTTCATAAAAGTTCATTGTGAATCACTACGTACGACACCCAAGTGAACAAAGGCGATGGTGCGTGAACGCAGTAAGCTCGGCCGAATTTCACCTTCCCATAAAAACGGAGTTTCATTCTCAGTTTCAAACTTCGTGTGATGAAACTTTGCATATACAATGACATGAGGTATATGTATGGCTGTAATTAGTTTATATAGTTCCAGTTTATAAAACAAACGAAGTAGTCTTAGCGCTTCTCGACGCCGGCGCACGTTCGTTTGCCTAAGCGCAGCGACTTTGCAAGTAGCCGGCGAGAAATATAACTGCAGTTTTCGGGCTTCTGCTCGCCTTTCTATTTCCTTTAGTACACACCAAAGTGTATGTGCTAGTGACTTAACCCATTGGGTAAAGGTCCTATAGCATTATTTTGTAATTTCAAAACAAGTTCCATAAATTAGTTTCATTTCATCATGTAAACTCCGCCATCATCTTCACCACCACGCAGTACTGCTTTCTGTGCTTCTGCTTAAGACTCGGCAGTCTTTTGCAAACTCCGATGACTATGACGGCACGGCTGCCGTCATAGTCATCGGAGACTCTATTGCAAATTTCCTCACACGTCGAACGTAAACTCCAGGGTAACGGATTAAGGCCAATTCAGCATGCCGACGCTGACCCTAGCTGACGTCCCTCAGCTCATCCTCCTGCAGCGGCTACCCCAGGAACCAGGGGATTACTAGCAGGAGCTAAATCAGACGGCTTAATATCCAGACCCTGCGACCTTATTCGTGTGCTCGCGGCGTTAAGCGGCAATAAATGCTAATTAATTAACCTGTAGTTTTAATTTTGGACTATCTCCGCCTACACATAGCACTGGATGGAGAGAAAGGTATCTCTGAGCTGTACAGTATCAGAATTATATAACAAAGAAGTCATGGCAAGGGCCCTCTACGTCCGGTGTAGTCGATAAAAATTTTCCCGGAAAAAGATATATAATAGTGCATGCAGGATCAGAGAAAGATTTTGTACCAAATGCTTTGCTTGTATTTAGCACAAAATTGAAAGCAGAAGATTATCACGATGATATGAACAATGCAATTTTTTTAAACTTTCTATGCCGGATGTCGATACCAAATTTTAACGAGCCTAGTGTGATTGTAAAGGACAATGCAAGATACCATGTCACACAAATGAATAAGCCTCCTACGATGCAGAGTTTGAAGGCTGATATTTAGAAATGGCTCACTGAAAATAGAATCCTATATGAGGAATGTGATAAAAAACTGACCTAATGTGCCTTGTCAATGAGAACAAAGATGGCCCTGTATATGAAGCAGAGGAAATATTGAAGCAACATTGGCATGAGGTCATCAAATTGCCACCATACACCTGCATCCTGCTATTGAGCTCATATTGAGCGTAAAGTAGCTAGCAAAAAATTTGTGATTACCTGTTTCAGAAACCGAAAATTTGATTAGGGAATGTTTGTCATCGATTACAGCAGAATATTGGAAAAGATGTACAGACCGCATGATCAATGTTGAAGAAAATGATGTTTTTTTTAAATGAATATATACTCTTTTTTGATTTATGTGCTTGTCGTTTTATTTGTGTTGTATTTTTCTACACAAAGATTTTATTACCTATGCAATTTTAGCTCAATTTTTTTGTTTAATTTTAAATCTCAAATATTGTAAACAATAGTCGCCACACACTTTGATCTGTCAGTCTGTCTGTGCTTTTGTTTGTCTTCACGGTGGTCGTATTCTAGTAATTATATTAATAATTCTGAGGGTATACAATATTTTTTTACTTTTTTTAGCCTAACGAGAAGCCGCGTAATTACAAAATAAAAACCACTCGAGGCGAGTGGTCGCAGGAATCAATGACAGCCGCTCTTGATGCTGTGAAAAATGGCATGGCATTTAAAAAAGCAAGTAAAGAATTTTCAGTGCCCATAATATCACTGAAACGAAGGGCCAAAGCAAAAAATAAAATAGCTGTAGGTGCAGTTAAATATTTAGGAGGAAAAAGAACTACTTTTACTAAAGAACAAGAAAACGAGCTCGTAGACCATATTAAAGACATGGAGACAAGAATGTATGGATTAACAAAAAAGGAACTGTTATCTTTAGCATATGCGTAGCGAATGGAAGTGAGACAATTTATAGGACGAAAGCCTACACATATATCGAAAAGAATGGGACTATGCAGAGAGTGCCAGGTGCCACGGCCGTGAATGACGTCAGCGTTGCGCACGGACCACCACCTCCGGCAAAGCTTGCAGCTATAAATAAGAAGGCACCAAAACCAGAAAAAATATATTTGGCAAATATAGTCCTGGCCATAATTGTATGTAGGTATGTCTATCTTAACACCCTGCCACTGCATTGGAGGCTACAAGATCTCAGAAAATCCCGGTTGCTTCGGCGACGGGGACAAATGCTGGTGGATGTATTATGATGCCACCTCCCCCAGAGAGTGTAGTTCGTGCCCATGGATGGAGGACAAGAAACATTTTATAATCGGATCTAATGGCTATCAGGATAGCTACAACAGGGTGTTGTACGTGAATGTCACAACGAAGCTGCCTAACGATGACTGGTTTAGTGTGAGCAAGATAGCGCCTTTCAGGGAAGGTACTCTACTTCATCATTTGTACCACGAAACCAATATGACCTAGCTGAAAAAAAAAAACCCATTCATTTCACGGAGAAAAAGCAGGTAGTGACTGGCTGAAAGGATTCCGCAGAGACATCTGTTGAGTTTCGAATGTTTATTATTAATATTAGGGTGGATTCTAGTTGATATTTACATTTGAGGGTACTTGCATTTGCTACAAACCCGTCACATCTCCTATCCTTTTCTATCACGTGCACATCAGAAAGCATGCGCTCTCACTCGGTGCATCTAATTTGTGGGCTGCATTATCGGCCAGACTCTTCATCGAATTTTGAACTGAACGCACGTCCCGTGAGATGTTCTCGGTTCCTATGGCGATTCCAATAGACGCCACGTGTCGTATAAAAACTTTATTTAATAATATGGTGTACATCAGTCCGGGCGCGCCCATTGTGCTAACTTTGTGCTGAACGTGGAAAGAGGCCAGCTGCCTTAGGAGAAAGGATTGCCCAGATTTGGAAGGTTAGTGCACGTGATTCCTCTGTTCCCAAGCAGCCCCTAATTAACTAGCAATTGCAAGTGTCGCGCGTGGGCTTTCTAATTCACATAATATTATGTAATAGTTTATTTAAGTTCTCGTGTAAGTGAATTGTAAAATTCTTAATGAGAATAAAGAATCTTAAACCTGAACCTGAATTCAAACATACAGTCCACTTAATTTTATTTACTCCTTTTCGATGCTTAAAGGACATATCGAAGATCAACTCCTCAATTATTAATTTTTGCCGCTACCAAATATGGATTAAGCATCTCCATATTTTTTGGTCAATACCTTTAGTCGCTTGTTGGATACGCCATTTTGGGTATAAACTATACGATCATTGTGCTGAGTAATTGAAATAGTCTATCGAATATCTACTTTAATCTCCCGCATCGGTAACTATTTTACTTTAATTTCGCACCCGCATTTCTTAGTACGAAAGATCCTGGTTTTTCCAAGGTTTATTTTTAAATTCGCGACTGAATATATTCATTTGTTCATACTTGACAGAGTACGCCGTATTGGAAATAAAGTTCAGTGCCAGTTTTCGTGTTCGTGCATATTCGGGTCCAATCGGCCAAACTCGACCGTTCCGGTTCTCTCGCTCATCCCATACGATTGTAAGTACGAATATCACGTCGCTGTTCATTTTAAACTTTCGGGTAGACAAATATTGCTACTGCAAGTTTGATTTTGTATTACCGCTAGTCCTAATACCTAGGTATTTATTTAGTGAAGAGTCCGATTTATTTATACCGCTTATATTTACCCGTTTACACCTCTTATATACTTATACAAAGTTTTACCGCGTATATTTATACACCGCATATATCTTGTTATACATTTTACATTTTACCATCAATTGCTTGCTAAGTCGAGTACCACGTTTATACAAATCTATACGTATATTAAATACGCACCGCTTTGTTTACAAGGCGTTCCTAACATAATATTTTAACAATGGTTAAGCAAAAAAGTAGAAGGGGCAGTGAGGCTGCTGGTGAGGATTACGACGCTAGTAAAAATCAGCTGACTATTTATACCGTCAAACGAGATGTTATCTACAAACGTGTGGAAAATGTTCTAGAACTAGCTTATAAAGCGGAGACAGATCCAAGCCAATATAGGGCATTTCAAACGAGTGCGCTAAATATTGATAAATTGCGTGATGACTACCAGAATGTCTTGGAGTCATACAATTTGTTACACTTGCAGCTGTATCCCGAGTCTGAAGTCGAGTACGACTCGTGGAATACCTTCGAGGAAATGTACTGTTACATAAAACAAATTTTACTTGACAATGAGGTCAAAAGTTCAGCTGCGCCCCCCGCCCCCTCTAAGCCTAATTGTCATCTGCCGCCACTAGATCTTTTATCATTTGACGGCGAAGTAAAGAACTGGCCTTTGTTCTATCAGCAGTTCAAAAGCATTGTTCATGATAATTCATCGCTAAGTGATAGCGAAAAGGTACAACTACTTAGTAGGCAAATTAAAGGGACAAGCCGCGAACGTTTGCTCCGGCTTGCCGGCAACCGCACAAAACTACACTATTATTTGGAACGCGCTCGTTCAAAAATATGACGACCCGCGTTCTCTCGCTTCGGCTTACATCAATCAGTTGTTACGGTTCAAACCGCTGACAAACGCTAATTCACCCGGTTTAGATTCATTCGTAAATAACTTTAACTCTTCAGTTGAAGCGCTCAAACAATTAAATTTAGATAACTTAACGGATTTCATGTTTTTGCATTTGGCGCTTCAAAAGTTAGACCCGGAGACAATCAAACTATTCGAAATTACGTATCGCAAGGAAAAAATTCCTTCGTATCAAAGTTTGATTGAGTTCGTTAAGGAACAGACCAAAGTGTTATCTCGTTCTCCGAATGCAATAATCACTAGCAAACCGGTTGAAGTACCGAAGCCGCGCATCCCGCTATTCCCGCTGAATAAGACTAAATCATTTGTAAACAGGGACGCGGCCGGTGGCTCAAGCGCCAGCGATAAGTGTGCCTTGTGTAACAGTAAACAACACGAACATTTATACTCGTGCCCTTCCTTTATGAAATTGACACCGCATGAACGTTACAATTTTATTAAATTGAACGCGTATTGTAACAACTGTTTGAGTGTTAAGCACAAAATATTGTCGTGTACGTCCAACCCAATTGCTCGCATTGCTCTTTACGACACCATTCGTTGTTGCATTTTAACACGAATGAGAAATCTCACTGCAATATTGGCGCAGTGGTGTCTGATCCCGCTATGAATGTAATTAAATCACCCGCTTTGAATACCATACCCGCACCCGCTACCGCTTGTGGCTCGTCTCGCCGCATCGACGAGCGAGTAATGTCAATTGAGACCCATTCCGCCCGCACTAATGTCGACCCTACGACTACTGCAGTTAAGGTCGAAAATAGTTTACCGCATTCTTACAATGATAATCCCGCATCGATTTGTGCCATTGCGTGCGATAATCGAATTAATTGTCGTCAAACGACGACATTATTAGGTACCGCTAAAATAAAGGTCATCGATTCTTTTAATCGTACTCATTACTTAAGAGCCCTCGTGGACCCTGGATCGATGTGCGACTACGTGTCACTAGCTTGTTGTAAGCGCCTTTCGCTTCCTATTAATAAACGAACGCCATATATAGAAGTGCAAGGTATCGGAGGCGCTACGCAAAAGATTTTAGGCATGGCTTCGTTGAAGTTCATATCTCGATTCGGTGATGATCGCGAATACGCCGTCACCCCCTTAGTAGTGGAACAAATTACGTCACAGCTTCCCGACGCGCGCGTAGACCGAGAAGCTATTGAGTTTGTTCGCAACCTGCCGCTGGCGGACGACGACTTTTCGCAACCAGGGCCTATCGACATGCTTTTAGGCGTGAAACTTTATTGTGAAATATTAATGTCCGACAAGATTAGGAGCTCAGACACTAATATGCCCGCTGCATTTGAAACGACTTTGGGCTACCTAATTATGGGTGATGCCCCTATTATATCCCCGCAACCCGCTCCGCGCACTCTCTGTGCTTTTACTAGTGACCCGCTACATCAGCTCGTGGAGAACTTCTGGGCAGTTGAGGAAATACCCTCGCGTACGTTTTTAAGTCCGGACGATCAAAAATGTGAAAATATTTACGCTTCGACTACTGTTCGTAATGCTGACGGCAGTTACTCTGTGGATCTTCCGTTTAAAGACGACCCCAGTAAATTAGGCGATTCCATTATCACCGCGAAAAGGCGTTTCTTGCTTTTAGAAAAGAAATTCGCTAAGCATCCCGAGCTCAAATCAAATTACGATAACATTATACGTGAGTACCTAACTAAAGGTATTCTATCTCGCGCCACACCCGCCGAGTGTGATATCCCGGGCTTCTGGCTACCGCATCACCCTGTAGTGCGACATGATAAAACTTCTACTAAAGTTAGACCGGTTCTAGACGGAAGTGCGAGATCGAGCACCGGCCTATCCCTGAATGACATTTTATACTCAGGCTGCAACTTGCAGGCTAATATTTTTCACATTTTGTTAAATGTTCGCATTTACAAAATAGCATTCTTCGCTGACGTGAAGCAAATGTACTTATGTATTCACATGAATGCTCCACACCGCAAATACCAACGAATTTTATATCGGTTTTCAAATACGGACCCGCTAGAAGTACTTACCTTTACACGTGTAACATTTGGATTACGTCCATCTTCGTTCCTTGCGCTCCGCACGTTGCGTCAGCTGGCCGCTGACGAACGTCACAAATGGCCAAATGCGGCCTCGGTACTTGAAAGAGATGTGTATATGGACGACCTCGCTTCTTCGGCTTCCTCTCTTCGGGAAGCTGTAAAGACAGCTGACGAGTTAATTGACCTTTTTAAAGCCGGTGGATTTGACTTACTTAAATGGTCGTCAAATTCGCTCGCACTCCTCGAGCACATACCAGAAACACACAGACAATCTGGGTCTATTTCCTTCGACGATGGACGTACATTTAAGATTTTAGGTCTGCGCTGGTTGCCTGCACAAGACGCCTTTGTTTTTGACACCGCGAGTCCACCGCCTGCGTGTACGAAACGCGCTATTCTCTCCGCCACCGCCCGCCTGTACGACGTGCTGGGACTGGTAGGGCCGGTTATCTTATACGCCAAATTGATTTTAAGAGAACTGTGGCTTATTCATCTCGATTGGGATGAATTACCTCCCAAACGCATTATTGATGTATGGCAACAATACTTGTCCGAATTACCGCTTATAACCCGACTCAATTTTCCCCGCCATTTAGGTGTATCCGTCGAAGCGCAAGTTACATTGGTTGGCTTCTCAGACGCTAGCGAATCTGCTTACGGCTGCGTAATATACTCGCATGTTGTGAATGGCAATGAGCCGCCAATCGTAACACTGCTGTGTTCAAAATCTCGGGTTGCTTCTACCAAACCCAAGGTTACGGTCGCCCGTTTAGAGTTAAATGGGATATTATTAATGTCAAAGCTGCTTAAGCAAGTTCATGACACGATGTCGAATAGGCATAAAATTAGGACTATTTTTGCATTCTCGGATTCGGAAGTCGCCTTATGTTGGTCGATCGCTTCGCCACATAGGTTTGACACTTACGTTGCTAACCGCATTTCTCAAGTGCAGGCTAACATTTCACCTGAAGATTTATATTTATATCACATTGCTGGCTCGCAAAACCCTGCAGACTGTGTGTCTCGCGGGTTGACGCCCTCACAACTCATTCAGCATGAGCTATGGTTCTCAGGTCCGTCGTGGCTATCGGAACCTGTAAGTAAATGGCCTATACAAAAGTTTGTGCCTAACAGGTTGTCGTTGCCAGAGGAGAAAACTGTTTCTCACATGACTACACGAGTCGTCGATAATAATAATTATCATCCAATTTTAACACTCGCCTCCCGCTGTTCCTCATGGCACAAGCTGCTCCGCGCTACAGTGTATGTACTGCGCTTCTTAAAAAGGCTGCCACGGGATAATTTAATTACCGCTACTGACTTGAATACTGCCGAGCTCGAAGTAGTTCGAGCCGTGCAGTCCGCATATTTCTCGGATGATATTAAATCGCTTGCAAATGGACAAAAATGTTCCGTTGGATTACAAAAGCTATTTCCATTTCTTTCAAATGGTATTTTACGCGTTGGAGGTCGCCTATCGAATTCATCGCTCGACTATGCTTCGAAACACCCCATAATATTGCCTAAAAAGAGTCACGTTATTGAATTAATTATTAAATCTTATCACCGCGACAATTTTCATGCTGGACCGCAGTTATTAACCGGCATATTAAAAAATAAATACTGGATTATTTCCGCCCGTCGCGTTGTAAGGCAATGCACTCAAAACTGTAATGACTGTTTTAGGTTGAAACCTAAACCCACATTTCCGCTCATGTCTGACCTGCCTAAATGTCGTCTTGAGCAATGCAAGGCCTTTTTGCACACCGGAGTCGACAACGCCGGACCCTTATATGTAACTCCGTACCGCAGACGTGGCGTGCGCAGCGTTAAGGCCTACATATGCCTATTTATATGCCTCGTGACAAAGGCCGTCCACATAGAATTGGTGTCGAGCTTGTCATCAGTCAGTTTTATCGACGCATTTAAACGATTTATATCGCGACGAGGTCCTTGTACCTACCTTTATTCGGACAATGGGGGTAATTTTACGTCTTCTAAGGCCTATTTTAATGAGCTTCACGATTTTTTACACACTGACGATTATTACCGAGCCTTTGGTAACGAACTCGCGAAACATCGTATAATCTGGAAAATGAATCCTCCCGCGGCCAGTCATTTCGGCGGCATATGGGAGGCTAATATAAAAAGTACAAAATCTTTATTGTTTCGAGTGATCGGAAAACAAATTCTCACTTTCGAGGAAATTTCGACCGTGCTAACTCAAATTGAGGCAGTGCTTAACAGCCGCCCTTTATATGTCTTAAGCTCTGACCCATCCGAGCCACTCGCGCTCAGCCCATCGCATTTTTTATTTACTTCTCCGCTAGAGTCCTTACCTGCGGCTGACTTATCGGACGAACGTACTAACCTATTATCTAGATTTTCCTTAATGGACTCGCTTGTGCAATCGTATTGGAAGAGATTCAGATCTGAATACTTACACAATCTGCAGCAACGTGAAAAATGGAACACTTCGTCCAATCCAATAACAGTTGGCACAGTGGTACTTTTAAATGTAGACAACGCCCCGCCCTTGCAGTGGCCGTTAGGTATAATAACCAATGTATACCCCGGTAAGGATGGGATTGTACGCGTGGCAGAAGTAAAGACAAAGGTTGGCAAGTACAAACGACCTGTTGTACGCCTATGTCCACTTCCGACTCAGTAGGAGTCTATTTAAGTAATACATTTAGTTTTAATCTCGCGTCCTTTAGAAACGCTAATTTAGTTAGTTAATAGCTAGACTATCGTCTATCATAGTTTTCTCCGCTTACGCGCACAATACTGTTTGTGCTTTATTGAACGCTGGTGTAGGTGTTAGGTTAACTTTTATTATTATTTCATACCTCGTACTTAGGTTAACTTAGCACAATGATCAAGTGAGTACTAGCTATACTGTAATTCGTATAGTGAGCTTCACTCTTCTCTTTTCTTGAAGGGATACTTCAAGGCCGGGGGATGTTGAGTTTCGAATGTTTATTATTAATATTAGGGTGGATTCTAGTTGATATTTACATTTGAGGGTACTTGCATTTGCTACAAACCCGTCACATCTCCTATCCTTTTCTATCACGTGCACATCAGAAAGCATGCGCTCTCACTCGGTGCATCTAATTTGTGGGCTGCATTATCGGCCAGACTCTTCATCGAATTTTGAATTGAACGCACGTCCCGTGAGATGTTCTCGGTTCCTATGGCGATTCCAATAGACGCCACGTGTCGTATATAAACTTTATTTAATAATATGGTGTACATCAGTCCGGGCGCGCCCATTGTGCTAACTTTGTGCTGAACGTGGAAAGAGGCCAGCTGCCTTAGGAGAAAGGATTGCCCAGATTTGGAAGGTTAGTGCACGTGATTCCTCTGTTCCCAAGCAGCCCCTAATTAACTAGCAATTGCAAGTGTCGCGCGTGGGCTTTCTAATTCAAACATACAGTCCACTTAATTTTATTTACTCCTTTTCGATGCTTAAAGGACATATCGAAGATCAACTCCTCAATTATTAATTTTTGCCGCTACCAAATATGGATTAAGCATCTCCAACATCCAGATATCACCCTTCGTGCTCCTGAATCCACTTCAACTGCTCGAGCGCGCGATTTTAATAAACCTGTAGTAGACAAGTTTTATTTTACGTTGAAAAGCGTCCAGGGGCCTTACCATGAGCTTTTTACAAACGATTCAAAGGCAGAGCAGTTCAATTTAGGCACCTAAACTGAACGTCTCAATTTGGTACCACGACGTCAAATGTTCACAGCCGAATCTCAATCGCTTACAAGTGAATGAAAGACCGATGTTTGTCTCTGGTCCGTAACTGAATCGCTTTGACACGAAAAGGATGGCGCTAGCGGAAACGTATAAATCTATCTCTTTTTATCCCTGTGACATGTGATCGTTCGAAAACCGGAACAATTCTGTAAATAACTTAGTAATGTATACTTTTTTTACTTAGAATTGGAATAGAAAACATCTTATTGTATCATTAATAATAATAGTATCTACTTTGTAAAAGATTTGATGTTCTTTTTGAGCAAAAAAAGATAAAAATAAACATATTTCAGGTCAGTTCGTTAAAGCTGATATTCAGAACGTCGCGCCCTTGACAAATAATAAAGCTATCGTGTTTATTTGAAATTTTGAAGTGCTTTGCTTCGCGGTCCGATACTCAACAGTGTGATAGTTTTCGGAGTTAAAATAATACTTATTGTACATACAAATACAATGTCGTGAGTATTACTTGTACTTATTAGTTAAATAGTTTTTGATTTTAACATTCTTCCCAGTGGTTTTGTTTTAGTTACTTAAATATTTCAGTGATATTGTGTGACTTGATTAGTTTGACCACTTAACATTCCTCAGAGTTTGAAGGGTTTGATTTGTACTGTTTTAGTGAAGGAGCACGGCGTCGAGTTACTTATGCCCAGCTGGAGACTCTTTGTGATTTTTTAACTGAACACAGAGATATCGCCACAGGTTATAACAAGACTGCAAGAGCCCGCGATTATTCCAGAAGAACATGGATTATGATCACCGAAACTTTGAACGCGCACGGTGACGGAGCCATAAAAGACTGGAAAGCATGGAGCAAAGTAAGTTGAAAGATAAAACAATCGTAATGAGTATATATGACTTATTTAAAACATAACTATAACCATACAACAACCAACATAACTATCGCAAATTTATTTTGTTACCGAATTTACCGATGTTTTCACACAGGCTTCACTGGTCTTGGTCGCGGCTAACTCAATAAATAAGGAACCAAAATTAATTCACAATAGACCCGGTTATAATTATGTTTTATATATGTGTTGAAAATGCGAAAGTTTTAAATGTTAGGTATATATACCTACATAAAACATATAAAAGAAAAATATTGTAGCCTTTATTTATTTTTACAGTATTGGAATGATTATAAATCAAAACTTAAAAAAATTGTGGCTTCTAATCGTGCATCAAACCAACGCACTGGAGGAGGACAATCAGAGGCTACATCTCTCTCTGATATAGAGAAAAGGTTCCTCCAAATACTAGGCACCTCGTTTGGATCTGGTCTCGCTGGAGTCAGAGTGGAGCCTTTCAATCCAGTAAGTTCCTAAGTAACTATATTATAGTGTTATCAACGTAACTTTCTTTTCATGTTTTTTTTTCTAGAAGAAATTGTGTATATTTCTTCCTTAGGGAATTGTATTACCTATATCTTTCATTGGGCTTTAGTAACACAGAAGCAGAAGTTGTAGCCGAAAGCAGCATGAATGAATCATTATTAAGTTGCCTCCATGCCAAATTTCATCAGTAATCAGTTTAGAAGTATGACTGAAAATACAACCAGAGACAGGCACTCAGAGTTACTTTCATATTTATTACATATTTGGGGACACAAATAATTTATTTCAGACTTTGTCCATACTTGACATTTTAGTAATAGTCTTATTTAAATTTTTATCTTAGGATTGGTACATGAACAAAAACAGAAAACCAATATAAAATAAAATTAATAATCTTCTCATTACATTTGATTTCAGGTGCCAGAGCAAGAATATCGAGCAGAAAATGTGGTGGATAATAATATTATATTAGGTAAGTAGATGTATAACCAACCACCCAGGCTAACTAACTAGAATATGATTGAAAAAAGAGTAATAAGGAAGGAAAAAATTGTTTCCTTGTCAATTTTCTTTTTCCTTCTCTTTACCAAAACAAGTTAATCTGATAAAGAAATTAAACACACTTTGTAATTTTGATACAAATAGTGGAAAATTGCGGATGAAGTAAATAAATGGGTGGTATTTGTAGACACATGATGGCAGTGTTCATAAAAGTAGCACTAAGTATGGGTTAGGTATTTAATCAGAAAATTTGGATGTCAAAAATGCTGCTTTTTCTATGAAGGTTTCGAATTTTCGTACAAAATACGAAAAGACTTTCTCTCCGACCTAATATTTCTCTCTGCTAATTCAGTTAAAAAATAGAAAACCATTGATATTTAGACTTTTTTATTTCAATTCAGGCAAATACACCTATGCCTTTTCGAAAAGGACATTAAGATGAATGAGCCTTGCTATTTGTTAAAGTAACGAAAATATTCAATAGTTTTGCCACAAACTTTATTGATTAAGTATATCTTTTCCTCACTCAGCTGGTTTTTGTATGATTATTAATTTTATACATTTTTATTTTGACAGATAATGTAATGATAAATGAAAGTTCTCCTCGGCTGTCGCAATCGCCTTCTTTGCTGCGCACCTCTCAAAGCCCGGCACCGGCACTGGCGCCGCGCATCTCTCCCGAGCATGAGCAGGAGCCGGGGCCGGCGCCGGCGCTGCGCTCGCCGCGCACCCCTCCCGCGCAGCCGGCGCCGCCTAACACGCCGAGGAGGAGCCCGCGATACAGGGTGCCGGCGCAACGCCGCGTCGTGGAACCCGCCGAGCCTGCAGAACCGCGCAGGCGGCAGCGGCGACGCAGAGAACCTCCCATGTCGCAAGAAACAGCGAGGAGGACTCTCATTGATATAGCCAACGAGAGAGCTCGACAAGATCAGCTTCGAAATGAGGTCTTGCAACAGTTGGTTGGAGAAATTGCCAATATAAAAGAGTTGCTACAAACGAGGTAAGGATATTTTCATTGCTCAGTAATGGCCCAGCCCTTACCGACCAAATCTTAGTTATTTAATCCATGAACACTATTAGGTATATCATTGAAATATTTTTTTTCTAGGTTACCAGTGCCACAGCTACCAGAAACACCAGATTTAAATTTGCCTTGAGATTTGATATATGTATTGTTAGTATGACAATAAATGCAATATTATATATCTCATCACCCTTGCTCACTAAGTACGTTTTTACACGCAGGCGTAGCGGGAGTTATAAAAACATCTTTTTCGTTAGGGAGTTATGAAATTTCTAGTACCATTATTAACAGTTATGTCTTTGTACTTTATTTTTGTATCGCAAGTGTTATGAAAAACATTGTGTGTAACTCAGGAGGTAAGAATATTGCAAACTCGAGTCTTTAATTTATTCCAGCCTGTCAGCTGTCGTGAATTAACATACTCCTTTGCAATTTTCCACTTACCTCCATTGTTGCACAATGTACTATTGAATTTGAATACATAAGAAAACGTCGTTCGGTTAGTATTATTAATTTTAGTTTATATTAAAGAAAAAATTGTTTTTTTTTACTTGCGTATTGGTTTTATTTATACCCAGCTAGTTTACTATACTTGTTAATTACCATTAAGGGATATTCTTTTTACCACATATATTTTAATAAGTGCTATATACTTGGGTTATTACTTATGATCTAAAGGAGGGTAATTTTGGCTTATACATATTTGACATACCTATAGAAGGGTTCAATAAAAAATATAATATATAGATAATGTTTTAATGGACAGTAGTTTACTACTTATGCTTGTATCGCTTCCCATAATCGTTGCACAAGCCGTTGCCTCGTGGCCTGGCCGAGGCGCAGTGCGGGGTTGTTGCGAGCGTCCTCCCCCGGCGGCGGCGCAGGCGCCGGCGAAGTCGCGCGCCCGGAAGGGCTCGACGGCACTTCGTCGTCTAACACTGGGAGGTTAGCTTTATTACAAATATTATGTAGTACGGCACATGCGTTTACTATAGACGCGGCGACTTCAGGGGTGTAATGTAGTACACCCCGTTGCCCGGAAACGCATCGAAATCGACTTTTAAATAGTCCAATTGTTCTTTCAACAATGTTTCTGATGCGCACGTGCATGTTTGTGTAGTGGTGCTCGGGCGAACCCTCTGCGGCATCGATGATGGGAGTCATCATGTACTTCCTGAGGGCATATCCTGAATCACCTGTATTATTCATAAAATAAGCATTATAAACTACAGTAATTCACAGTATATGCGTACCTATTCGTAAAATATATTTAAATAGATTTTTTTAGCACTTGTATAGTCAAGCCATAATTATTATAGGTATCGTCCCTAAACTCGCCTTCAAAAAGAGCCCACCTTATGACATTAAATAAGTTGTTCACTAAAATAATTACTTATAATGCTTCTGGAGATGATCTTTATAGTACCTACCCTACCTCAATAGAGCTATGATCCTTTCAGTTAATAATTGACTAGTTTATTTTTACATTTACATACATATACCTGCATAGGTAAATCAAATAATTACCAAGAAGCCAAGTATTTTCATTCAGACCTTCCATGAAAGTTTTTATTGGATGACAGTTCCAAATAAAGGAATCGTGGGTTGCCCCACCGAAACTAGCGTCTATGCTGGTAATCTGCATATCTGCATCACAAATCTGTAATTGAAGTGGGTAATTGGTTATTACTTACTTGGTATGAAATATCATTTTTATTTATTTTTATTTACTTACCAGCTGTACGTTTAAGGAATGGTATTGTTTTCTGCAGAAATATCGCTCCTCATACTGTGTTGGTCGTAAAATCGGTATTTGTGTACAGTCTATACAACCTAGAAGTCCAGGCATTCCGAATGTTTTGAAAAATCTGAAAAGTTATAGTGAAATTATGCAATTATATCGTACATACAGGTAAGACAATCATCAGGTAATAAGACCAGTGTCCTCGAGCATGAAAATGGAAAGGCAAAGGTTAATAAGTATTTAAAATTGACTTTGTTGTTGACATTGAATGGGTTTTTTTTTCAAACTTTCGTTTAGAATAATGTATACAGGTTGGCCAAAAAATAAGTTCATTCCCATTGGCAGGGAGGTTTTGGGATGATACTGAACAACTTTATTATGGGACCAACCCCGAAATCGCGAAAAAAAAATTGCCTATTTCATATGTGTGGAGGGTAATTTTTTTTCGCAATTTCGAAGTTGGTATCACACTAAAAGTATAATCCCAAAACGCAACGGGAATGCAGTTATTTTTTGGCCACCCTTTATATACGTGGGTACTTACGAAGTTCTGGTCGCATTCCTTTCTTCCAGACTGTTGGGAAATACTATGTACTTTCTTCTTATAGCATGTTTATTTAATAAAACTGTTATTTGGGAAATAGCATTTGACACCGTCTGCTGCGCCATAGAATGTGCAGCGATGTCCCCTACGGGCCTCTGATAAGACCCAACAGCATAAAACGACAAGGCGGTCACCAACTGGATTACTATGTACTTTCTTCTTATAGCATGTTTATTTAATAAAACTGTTATTTGGGAAATAGCATTTGACACCGTCTGCTGCGCCATAGAATGTGCAGCGATGTCCCCTACGGGCCTCTGATAAGACCCAACAGCATAAAACGACAAGGCGGTCACCAACTGGATAAAATATATGAATGATATTTAATATTTAACAATACGTAAGTCATCGTTATTCAAACACTAAATTGCTGATTTGTGAATGCAACGAGTAATGTAGGTAGGTTACCTTTTTCTCTAAATCTATATCGGTAGTCCTAGTTGGTTCCTTAACCATAGGTCTTAGGTCCTCGCAAATTTCATACACTAGTTCCTTTGATAGTCGATAACGGCGTATAAACTCCATGTCGCTCAAATGAAACGGATCACATTGATTACGCGTACAAAGTCTCCGATTCTTTTGATATGCGTTCTCTGCGAGATCGCATTCCAAAAATTCTAAATCAAGCAGCTCGTCCGACATCTAAAAACATTAGGTAACAAAATCTTAATTTTACTAGCTAAGTATATATGCGTAAAACTGACTTAATTATTTAATGAGTTGATAAAACTATAGCTTTACTTACATTTTCCAACTGCTATTCCTTGTAAATAACACGAAACTGTATAGTATCTCCAATACAACTAAACGATTCAGAATAATTCACCAAAATGAGTAACTTTTTAAGAATCGCTAAATTTGACATTCCCGCGATTCAGTTTCGGCTCAAGTGGCAGGTCATGGTACGAAATACACTTGAGATGAGTGAATGAAATAACTGTGACGCTTATCGCTGGCTCGGTCGAAATTTGATCGCGATAGCAATGTCGTGGTACGAAATAGCGACGCAGTTCAGTTTAGGTCCTAAAATGAATCGCGTTAACAGATCGTGGTAAGGCCCCAGGACGCGAAAAAGATCCAGGCACATCGAATTTTCAACGTCGATGAGACGAGTGTTTGTACAGTTCCAACTAAAAACACTAAGGTGTTTGCAAAAACTGGACGAAAACAAGTAGCACGGGTCACATCAGCTGAACGAGGAGTCACTACAACGGCTGTTATTTGCATGTCTGCTTCCGGAACTTTCGTTCCACCGATGTTTATTTTTCGAAGGGTCAATATGAAGATTGAGCTAATGGAGGGGGCACCCCCAGGGTCTGCTTGGGCCTGTAATGCATCAGGGTGGATGAAACTGGAAGTTTTTACCCAGTGGTTTGATCATTTTCTACGCCACAAGAAGCCATCCGAAGAGGATCCAGTAATGTTGATTTTAGACGGTCACTTATCTCACACGAAATTTACGAAAAATTTAAACGTCATTTTGAAAGCACGGGCGAACCAAGTCACAATTGTTTGTTTGCCGACACACTGCACACACAAAATGCAACCATTAGATGTCAGTGTGATGTATCCCTTGAGTATATATCACAACCAATCACTGGAAAAATGGATGAACAATAACCCAGGAAGACCAGTGACTGTGTTTCAAATTGCAAAAATTTTAGGCGAGGCATACCTAAAAAAGCTGCAATCCCAACTAACGCAATCAATGGATATGCCAAAACAGGAATATGCCCCTTGAACCCAGACGCATTCACTGAGGTTGATTTTATTGCTGCTACAACCACACAAAATGAATTGGACGAAGAAGAGCCGGAGTTGCCGGAGCCGCTAAGGCGTCGTGTTAGTTCAGACACAGAAAATGAATTGGACGATGAAGAGCAGGAGTTGTCGGAGCCGCCAAGGCGTCGTGTTAGTTCAGACACTGAATTGATACATGAAGATCCATCTCAGTTAGAGAGATCTGCTAGTCCAGATACGCAGCGGCTGCTCGCTACCACTGTTGCTGAATCGGATTTGGAATCCCTTAGAGCGCAAAGAACTCCTTCGCCATTCATAAACGAATCAATGCTCATTCGCAGTCCACTGTCGCCAATCCCATCTACGAGCCGTGCAGTCAACCACAGTGAGACATCGCTTGATGATAATAATATCGTAAATTTTGCCATTACACCAGCTACATTGAAACCTTTGCCACGAATGGTGGGCAAAAGAAGTACGTTGAAAAGGAAAAGAAGAAAAAGACTGCACCTAAAAAAACACAGAAAGGCAAAGGAGTAGGTAAAGGAAAGTCAAATAAAAGAAAGAAAACTTCATATAACACGTCTGAGTCTGAAGAAGATGACACTGAGTGTCTGTACTGCACAGAAAAGTTTTCAAGCGATACCAGGGGTGAAGGATGGGTAAAATGTTGTGCATGTGGAAAATGGGGGCATGAAGCATGTGCTGGGATAGATAGTGATGACGCTGGTGAATTTTGTTGTGATATATGCAGCACAGCACCTGCTAAAAAGCGTTTACATTTGTAAGGAGGGAAAACTAAAGTAAAGAAATTTAAAGTCATCTTACTGTTGATATTGTTAATTTTTTTAAGGGTCATTCCAGCGAAACTGACACCATAGCCATAAAAAATAAATAACTTAATTCATACTTAAATCAATGTCTACAGAATAGCACATTATACCTTGTTTTATTAATCAATGAGTTTTTTCCTTTTTATATAATTTTATTGCATTTTATTCGTTTCTGAATTCAACCCTAGCGCCAGTTATCTAGGGTAGCTTATTTTTACTCTAAGTTGGCAGGACTATTTCGCGTCTTTTCTGAACATTACGGAAAAAGTTATACGTATAAAAGAAAATATATTTAACGCAGTTTAAACTAGTGGTAAGTAATTATAAATAAAGTTCCATGGTTAGGATTTATTGAGCTTCTACAAAATGCTTAACTCATGTCCCACCCGTCACAGTAAAACAATGTTTTTTCTTGTTTAACCTAAAAATATCTATTCTCTTGTTGTAATGCTTTGTGAAAGTAACAATTAAGCTGAGGGAGATTATTTTAGCTAAAAAACACGTTGCATTTGTAAATAAAAATCGCTTTTAACGCTTTTTAAAGTATGTCCCACCCGTCACAGTGACTGGTGAGCAAAATGGGTTATTTGATAAAACTGACTTAGTGAGTATAAAATCGTTGTTTTAACTTTATTTAAACGTATCTAAAGCAAATTGTATGTATTATATTGCTTAAGTCGGTGGGGGTATTCCTTTTTAGAACACAATGAATACTACGGAAAGGAAACGCAAGTCACGGGAAAAACTAAAAGGCAAGAGCTTTTAGCAATTTTAGATTACTGCGAGGAATAAGTCGAAAGAGTATAAATACCTCGCAGTTTCGCAAACTGCCGTTGACCGTGACAATGAATTAAAGGGCATGTTTCAAAATGTGTTGATAAAACCAGTACAACATTTCGAATGAATGAGGAAGATGTCTCTTTCATTAAAACTTGTCAAATTTTAGACATTATACCTCAACCGCTGATAAAATTATGCGGTAATAGACTGTATTATAAATTTTCTGACCCTGTAAACTTTGAAGAGAAAAAAAATTTTTTTGGCATATTGCTCTAAGAAAACTACTAATATGATTACTTGTAACATTAAATAATTCATTCAAGAGCTGATTTAAAGTATATACAAAAGAACTATGTTTATATTTTGCATAGATTTGTATGCCCAAATGTTACTCGTCCCACCCGTCACAAAGTACTGTCCCACCCGTCACAAGCATTGAGAAGCAAAATTATTTTTGTTTTACGAGTTATTTGCGTAAATTATACTAATACCTAATCTGTACAATATCAGGAACTATATAAAAATAGGTTGTTTAACAAAAGTTTCATAGTTTCTTACAAATTGCGAATGGCGTAAGTCAACTCGGAGAGGAGAGGCACTTTGAAGTCCCACCCGTCAAACTTCTTATACCATCAATTTCTCATAATAATAATGACATTTTCATACTTTTTTCGATGGTACAGTATGCAATGACTATCCAAATATGTGATAACGTCATATTCAATACGTAAATCATTGCCGTTTGGCAGAAATAAAGCAAAGTGCAGGCAAAAACGAGTATAAATGTCCCACCCGTCACAATGGAATGACCCCTAAAGATTATGTTTCAATATTGTGAGTTTTTGTTTTGTACAACCATTATCATCATAAAAATACTTGTTTACTCAAAATGGGGGTAAGATGATCATAGGGATCATCTTACCTCTACCCTGGGGATCATCTTACCCATAGGGGTGTACAAGATGATCACTTTGTAAGGTTTTTAAAAAACGGAATTATTTTAATGAAACCTCAATTAATTTCTGGTTTTCAGTATAAGGAAAGTGAATTAGATAAATATACTAGTAGTAATCGCCTTTATTTTTGGTTTACCTCGAAAAATGATCATTTTACAGCGATTCCCCCTTAAGGGGATCATCTCGTACTACCTTCCCCTAATTTTGTCTATCATGGTGCAAAATATCAGACTCGTATTTTTAGAAATTGCCAGTTCCGTACTTAGGAACACTCCTCGACAATGACTCAATGCGTGTGGCAGTGGGTCTTCGCCAGGGCTGCGATGTTTGTATACCTCATAAATGCATCTGCGGATCTATGGAGGGGGCAAATGCTTATCACGCGTTGAGTTGTTGTCGTTGTTCAGGAGGATTTCCACGACACCACGGTCTAAATGACATCGTTCGTAGGGCCTTAATTTCCGCTAACATCCCATGTTTACTGGAACCACCCGGCCTTTGTCGCACAGTTGGCAAAAGGCCAGATGGGCTAAGTTTAGTTCCATGGCAGAGGGGGAAGTCACAAGATGACGCCGTGCGTCAGTTTTGCCGGCTCGCACCTCAGCCGAACGGTGCAGACAGCTAGTGCTGCAGCAGAGTTTGCTGCCGCTAGAAAAAGGGACAAATACAGCCCACCAAAATAATAATTATTTTGTACCTCTAGCTTTTGAGACGACAGGGTGCTGGGGGTCTGAGGCCTAGTTAACCTTCATAAAGGAGGTGGGGCGTCAAATTAAAGACAAGGTTCCGATGCTCGCGCGGGTTCGTACCTGGTGCAAAGATTGTAAATCGCCATCCAACGAGGTAACGCGGCAAGCGTAATGGGCACCTTTACACCGGGTACAACTCGCGGGGGCTGTGTGTTGTTTGATTAGACTTTTTGATTTTGTTAGTGTTTTTATTTTGTTTGTGTGATTCTTGTTATTTTGTGTTTGCTAATAAAGTAATTTTATAGAAAAAAGATAACAGGTGTCTCGAAACGAGGCCAGGGATAACTTATTACAATGAAAATTAAAAAGAATATAAAATTATGATTGTTCCAAAAACCCTGTTGCCTACAACCCTAATGATTTAGTTTTAGTTTAGAATGAGGTAGGCAAATAAGTTGGATAGTGTAAAGAGAAATTCTCTTCATGTTTAACATCAGGTCACTTAAAGAAGTAGTCAGCAGTAAGATAGTAAAAAAATATAAAATGAAAACACACTTAATGCACGAGATGTTGACGCTCACAAAGTTAATGGGGTAAGAGGTTTAGGCACTTGTCCCACCGCCCGCGAGTAGCGAGTACTCTCATAGTAATTCTTACTCACGCGAGAAATTACTGGTATTAGTCTAGTGTGGCGTACCGGAAGCATGTTCTAGCCATATTGGCAATATTTAGGGTCCTGCCAATCAGTGCGACCGCGAGTCCACTCGGGCGCATCCGATGCGCCGTGATTGGCCAGCCGGGAAAACCACGTGCTCGTGTTTTCTTTCTGCTAAGACATACATTTGTGAACCATCAAATATTACAACAATTATAATAGTTTCGTTATTCATATCACGAAGTTTCAAGAAGACGCATCGTAGGAATACCCGATAAGTATAATAATAATTTCGAAAGGAAATACATTTAGGTGGCCCGATACTCCAGATAAAATTTGGTATTATAGCTATATTTTTTTCCTTAGAACAATAGGTACATTTATCATCATTTATAATTTTCATCCGATTGAGATGTGCTGGAACCAAGCAATGACCAAATCGCAAACGATTTATGGACGATTTATTAGCATTTTATGTACTTTCTCATTTGGTACACTTTTTAAATACTTAATACATCCAATAGCAAATTAGTAACTAAAGTACGCCGCCTTATTTTTATTCACACAATTTATTTATTTTTTCCTCCTCCTTCCTCCTTACTTCCTTACTTGTATACCGTATATTTGCCTATCCTTCTTATCATACTTGATTTTCTGACTTCATTTCTAAAGGAACTTCTTACGACTAAGTAATAAATCCTGTATCCCGTAATAACCAATGATGTCACAAGAACAATAATTTTGTAGTGTTAATAACATCTACTTGCACCTGAACGGAACGTTTTCCAGACTTTTAATTTCTCGTGAACAGATTATAACCAAGTTGAAAGTAATATAACTCTCGTCTATTCCTTCTGAAAAGCTGAACACACTCTGATTAATCTTATCCTTAACCACTTATCTCTCCGTCAAAATGCTACCTTAAATACTCATTTCTCTGTTAAAATGCTATTGTCTCAATTTTTCATGTAATTTTCAGGAATCTCCATGAGTATTTTACCTCTACAATTGAAGATCTGACAATGCTACTGATGACGTCATTCAACCACGTTCTAAGAGGAAAACTGATTAATAATTACAATATATCCTTATACCGTCGAACCCCATCGTAAGTACATATATGATTGATTCATACATGTATAATCTTTAGCTTATTGCTCATTTTCTCCTCATCCTTCAGTGCGAGTAAATCATTATTATATTCCTATATCGTCCCTTTTCTTCCTTTCTCAAATTCAAACCTTGTATCAATGGTCCTAATTAAATATTATCATTTCTGATGTTCCCGCTAACTTGCATTTTAATTTGTTTCCAGTGAAACGAGACCACGCGAATCTCCACTATTACCACTATAAGTCCGGCTTGTCAGAATCCTCCCTCTAATGTGACATAATACAAAAGGTAATTATACCCCGTACCATTTTTTATTATAACAGTGATGTACCTAATCACTCAGCGTGTATTTAATGATATGAGTAAACCCCCGCCCTTGCCCGGCATATCCTATGCTCTATTAAGGCCTTAGCGAGGCCCCGTATGTGGCGACTAGAGAATCCGCAAGTCGATGACCCCCTGCATGCCTACCAAATCTTTGGGTACCTCCGTTCTGCGAGTGGAATGTAAAGGTATAATGTTGTTTTGATACAACCTGTCATATGCTACTAACAACTCCTCAAATCAAATTAGATCCCTCCACGCGCCCCCACACCAAGTCATTCTCCACAGAACTATACCAACAAAGACAGAAATCTCAATAAATTCTTTACCCTATTGCATACTTGATACCCAGGAATATAATCGAAACCCAGCGCCCTTTCCTTAACTTATTCATGTCTAAATTGGCGCTGAAACACAAGTTTCTCATAGTCTGCCTACCCTGTTGAGACCTATTTTTGTGGAAAATCACCTTCTTATATGACAAATGATATTTATATTCGTGAATTACATTTTCAGGTTCGTTGGTTCAATGCCGCGATGACGCCTAACGCTATACCCGTGGAGCCCCCAGAACTGCGTGAGGAAAACGTCACCCCCCCACTGAACCATCGAGATGATCGCTTAATTCCCCTGAAGTCCCTCAAGAATTTTTCTACATATTGACGCCTATTCTCTCTTTTTATCATTAATTGCCTATGCGATTTGTATTTAGTGCTTTATCAATTTCTGTCGTGAAATTTTTGATAGTTCCCTGCATAACTTGCGCACTTTATTTCGTTAACCCGTTACTTATTACAATTCTAACTTTATTACATCGTTTGAACTAAAGTCAAAGGTATTCCGATTTTATCTGCTGGCCGAATGCGTAACTGAGCATCCATTCAGTTTAATCACATTATTGCCAAGCTATATATTGTATTATAAATCATTATCTAGTTAACCCCGTAACGAAAGTATTCTAACCACGCCCCTTTTTCTTTAAAGTATGAAATAATGAATGTGACGTCTATAATATATAATGATGCAACTTGTGATGAATTCCACTTTTATTTAGTTATTTCAATAAGATTTGAACCTGTGAATATACTACGTTCATGCCTTATTTAGATAAATTGATTTATTTCTTCCGTCCCCCACCAACCCTTCCTAACCCAATCAGGAACCCCCCCCCTCCCTAATTAACTCTCTGCTTTTCTTAACGCTGACGTTGTCTGCCGTACGACCCTATCCTATAGCGTACAAGATAAATAATGATAATGTCATAGACTCCATCAAATACAGCTTAGCTAACAATTCGGCGTGTACTTTGCAACATGATAAGTATAAGGAAACCTCTAAAGAAAGCCCGCATAATAACCGATGTCCAAATCGCTCGCTTTGCAAATCTGTAAAGTTTTGATGTGTCGCTATTGGTGTCGCTATGGGTACTGTATGACCTAAAATTAATATACGTGAAATAATTAGCCACCTCCATTATCCTGTCTTGGACCTTGCTACTATCTGTCCAACCGCTATGATCAGATCGAGCTCAGGTGAGTACATAACAGCACGGGCGCTGCTGGACACCGGGGCGGAAGTTTCAGTCATCAAGCAATCACTAGTAGAGAGCCTACGATTGCACCAACAGTTTAGTAACGCTAAGTTATATGGAGTAGGTAACCAACGGCTAAATGTGCCGGGGTCCGCGGTCACATTAGTAATCAAGCCTGTAGGGATGCAGCTACCTATCATCAGCACTAGAGCCGCAGTCATGTGCTCACTAACTGGAAACATACCTTCAGTCACATCATCATTACGGAATCAATTAGGGTTATCAAACATCACCTTAGCCGACGAAGGATTTGATAAGGCTAGTGACGTAGACCTCATAATAGGCTCAGATATGCTAAGTTATGTGCTAGATGGGTCAAAGCTATGCACTCACATTCCAGGTCTGTCAGCCTACGGAACGTGCTTCGGTCACGTCATCATGGGAACGGCCATTCAGCTACCGACTGGGACTTCGGTAGAAAACTACGGACTGCTTGCATCCAGGCTGGAGGACATCCTGGAGCGCTTCTGGAAGACGGAGGAACCGCCTTCAGAACCAGTCATTCACCCCGACCACGTGGAATGCGAGAGGTTGTATAATTCAAGTACTATTCGCACCAACGATGGTAAATACATGGTCAGACTACCATTGCTGTCAAACAGGCAGGCCACCGCTGGGTGAGTCGAGGGCCTTAGCAATGAAACGATTTGCATCATTGGAGAAAAAAATGAGTAAATATCCCATATTTGCAGAGAAATACCGGGAATTCATGCGAGAGTATGAGGCTCTTGGTCACATGAGTAAATCCAACTTTCAGTTCGATTCAGAGCACTTCATAATTCCTCACCAGGGTATTTTCAAAAGAGGAGGGGATAAGATACGCGTGGTCTACGATGGCTCTTCGAAGTCTAGCAATGGCGTATCGCTCAATCAGTGCCTGCACTCAGGGCAGCCGCTACAGAGAGATATTACAAAGATAATATTGAATTTCAGGAGGCATCAGATAGTATTCTCAGCGGACGTGCGCATGATGTTCAGAATGACCTGGATACACCCAGATGACAGAAGGTACCAGCTGATCCTGTGGCGAGAGGATCCAGCTCAGGAAATCCAGGTATTTGAGCTAAATACTAATACATACTACGGAGCGCGCCGTACACGGCGATCAGAACGCTCTTACGCTTGGCTGACGATTGGGAGAGGGAACACCCCAACTCAGCAGCGGCTCACGTCATTAGACGAGACGTCTTCGTGGACGATATCCTCACAGGGGCTGAGTCAGTCGACGAAGCTCAACAATTAAAGTCAGAGCTCATCCAGCTGATGAAGAGTGCTGGCTATCAACTTAGGAAATGGTCGTCAAACTGTCGCGAGCTGCTACAAGATCTCCCGACTGAATATTGCGAGACGCCACGTCAGTTTGACAATGACGACAAGACCCTCATCAAGGTTTTGGGGATTCAGTGGGATCCAGGGACGGACTCAATGTCGTATGAGATCAACACACTGATTGGTCAACCGGTTTCGAAGCGGAGTGTGCTCAGCACTATAGCAAGACTGTATGACCCATGTGGATACTGCTCACCTACAGTCTTCAGGTTCAAAGTATTCCTTCAATCCCTATTCACAGACGGACTAAACTGGGATCAGCCGCTCAGTGAAACTCAGAGTGCTCAATGGCATGAGCTAATACAAGATTTAAAATACTTGTCAAACTTACAGATTCCTAGATGCGTGTCACTACCCGAAGCTGCTTCACACTCTCTACACGGATTTGGAGATGCATCAGAGCTGGGTTACGCCGCTTGTATCTACCTACGCACACAGGACACGTCAGGCAACGTCATGGTACGACTTCTCATTGCTAAGACAAGGGTTGCTTCACAGAAGGTGAAACGTACCATACCGAAACAGGAACTTGCTGCTGCCCATTTAGTTTCTCAGCTGTTAAACCATGTGGCAGAAGCATACGAGGATTCGGTGGACTTTGAGAGTCTTAACGCATGGTCAGATAGCACCATCGTGCTGTCATGGTTAAATTCAAAACCTCACATGTTGCAGACGTTTGAATGTAACAGAGTTCTAGACATTCAGCAGACAAAACGCTGTATGACATGGCGTCACGTGAGATCAGAACAAAATCCAGCTGACATAGCATCACGCGGGCTGTCAGCGAAAGACGTTATCAAATGTCAACACTGGTGGTCACCAGAATGGTTACACAAGGACACGACTCAATGGCCGACATTGCCAGTAGTCGAGCCACCAAACTTACCAGGTTTCAAGAAGCTGGTAAATACAATCAGCCCTCAAGAAACGTGGGAAGATGAGTTATTGGAACGCGTCAGCTCGTACAGTAAGCTCATCAATGTCACAGCTTATGTGCTTAGGTTCGTGAAGAACATCAGATTGCCTAAAGAGGGAAGAAACCTTAGAGCGAACCTTTCACTTGATGAAACTCGCGAGGCAACTAAGCACTGGATTAGAAAAGTTCAACTAGACTCATACAGAGAGGAAATCATAATGGTCAAGAAAGGAAAAATGATATGTAAATCACTTCAAAAGCTCAGCGTGTTCGTGGATGAGCAGCACTTCATTCGTGTCGGAGGACGATTGCGAAAATCACAGCTGTCATATGGTGCGAAGCATCAGTATCTAATACCTAAGGATCATAGGTTTACTCAACTTCTCATAGAACACACTCACAAGGCGTATTGTCACGTAGCGACGAACGCACTCATTGCGATACTCAGGCAAGAGTATTGGATTCCATCCATAAGACGCCAGGTTTCAAAGGTTATAGGTAAATGTATGAACTGTTTCAGATTCAACGCCACGAGTCAACCGCCAATCATGGCAGACCTTCCAGCTGATAGGATATCAGCTGTGAGACCGTTTGCGGGAGTAGCTACGGATTTTGCCGGGCCGTTTCTAGTCAAAGGCAGCTTGCTTAGGAACGCAAAGTCATTAAAAGCGTATTTATGTATATTTGTATGCCTAGGTAATATATATATCATAGGTCAAAATAAAAATAAATAAAATGTCAAAACGTAAAAACGAACCAAAAAACATAAACTTGCTATTATTTAGTAGCATTAAACTAATATATAGATATCTTGTTCCATTCAATTTTTTTTTACATTTAATAAGGAAAATACTAATATAATATTTCAATCATGTAGAGATAATAATATAATAAAAAAAAAATGTATTTCTATATAAACAATTATGATTTATAAAAAAAAAAACTCTATAATTACAGTAGGATAAGAGATTTTATATAAAAAAGGTAAAACAGAGGAAATCAAATGCCGTATACACGGAACCATAAACCGAAATTCGAGATCAACTTTTCAAGTTCAAGTTTAAACACTAACACAGTAAAATTTAATATTGTACACAATCAGAACCAAACTATATTACTATAAACATAAAACACAAATTAAAAACTTACCACTTGCAACAAACTGCAACAAACTATAATACACAACGTTATTGTCCAACTTTCACAATTTCATGAACACTGCCTGCCCCTTCTGGGAATAAAGGCGTAAGTCTTTTGATTAATTTATACACAGTTTAATACATAAAAACCGGAAACGCACACTAACACGGCAATCAACCATATAAACTTTCATTAACACATTTAAACACTCAAAATTCTTAATAACAACTTAAATAGAACTCAAGCATAGTTTAAACTAACCCACAGAACAAACTGATCTAAAAATAACTTACACCTACACAGCGACCAGTGACATAAAAATTCCACAGAACGACCACCCGACAAGTTTTGATAACCGCAACAATGTATTCGTAATGCAAGCATTAAGATCGTAAGTCGATCCAGAAGCCATATATATATATTATTATACAGGACATTCAGAATGTTCACAGTAAACAGTTTAAGAACAGTAAGATAGTATAAGAAACAAAATTGTAACTCCCATAGTATTGTATACAGTTATAGAAATAAGATAAATAACTTTTATTATATAAGATAGTTTTAAGCCAAAAATATGTATCCACATTTTTGTCTTTTAAAAAAACGGGGAACGTGTGGCAATATCGAATGATCACATAAAATGCAACATTGTTAGAAATAACCTTGTAATATAATACACTAGCAAATGGTTTACGCACAAGTAAACACATCACCATTAAAATGCATTAAAGATAAGAATCTACATCGTTAAACCTCTGTAAGCATCACTCACACAACGACACACAGACCATATATAAACCCATGTTCTACCGAAATAAATATTCATTATATCACCGAGTTTCGTTGTATTAATTACTCCCTACGACATACGTCTCAACATCATCCGTCGGGCCTTCGTCAGCGCCGGTGTCGCTGCAGTCCTCGAACCCACTGGTTTGACACGGAACGACGGAAAAAGGCCCGATGGAATGACGCTCATTCCCTGGAAGATGGGTCGACCCCTAGTGTGGGACGCCACGTGCGTCGACACCCTGGCATCGTCACATCTTCCGGGGACTTCGTGTGGGGCTGGTTCCGCTGCTGACTCAGCCGAGGGTCTCAAACGGCGCAAGTATGGAGCCATCGACAGTGTTGGCACGAGGATTCGGCCAGGGTGCGTTGCGGGGTTGAAGTAGGTAAATGAGTAGAACGTGCGTCTTGTATGAAGTCTATTCGGAATAATAGATCATTGTGTTACCTAGCTACGTTGATAGTTCAACGCGGCACCAACAGGTGTCGCTATTATAAATAATAGGTTAGGCAATATATTTAAGGATTTTATTTCTGTAATTACTTTCCGAATAGACTTCATACAAGACGCACGTTCTACTCATTTACCTACTTCAACCCCGCAACGCACCCTGGCCGAATCCTCGTGCCAACATTTTGGTGACCCCGACGAAGAAGATACTCTCATTCGAAGACGTAAGGAGTTAATGCTGGCGAGGCGCGCTAGTGCGCAAAACTGAGCGAGAACACAAAGCGGTAAGCGGCCATTTCGCGACCTTTGTTCCCGCTTCAACACGACACGTCGACACGTGGTGGACTGGGGTGGTTTCTTCAGCAGGGAAGAGTTTCCTAGTGCTAATACAAAGAACGTCGTCATATGCACGAAGATTTAACCAATATTATCGGAAAAGTCGCTATCCAACGTCAATCGAGAGTGCCACGACGACACGTGGCCAGTTGGTACCTTTCATCAAGAAGAGTCGAGAAGAGAACAGGAGAGGCTGTGAGTAGGTCTCTATTACCAAGTAAGTGGCTGGCAATTAGTATAAAGGGCTAATATTTATAATTCCTTCATATTTCGCATTCTTGCATAACCTAACGGTACACGGTGCACGTGTTACCTATACCTACCTAATTCAGTTAATAGCTTCCTATTGTTATTAATTCTGTTTCATTATGTCTTCATCTGATACGGGGAGTGATTCCACGGTTGTATGTGATAAAAAACTCAAAACTTTAATAAAAAAAAGAGGTGTAGTTAAAGGGAAGTTAACCTTGTTCAGGAAATATATGTCTAAATTAAAGTCTGATTCTTTGACCGCCGAACAATTAATCGATTTGGATCTGCGTACGTCTAGAATAACAAGTGTTTTCAAGGAGTTCGAAATTATCCAAGATAAAATTGAGACACTTAGTGAAGTACTTGACGAACATTTAGAAGAAAGAGAAACCTTTGAAAACACTTATTTCGATTGTGTATCTTTAAGTAAGCGATATCTAGCACAGGTGGCAGGTCCGGGGGCAGGCTCTTCCGGAGGCAATGATCGCGAGGTCGGCGAGCCACGTGAGCATAAGTCTATTAAATACCCAGATATATCTTTACCCTCTTTTGATGGACAGATTACGGACTGGATTGAGTTTCGGGACACCTTTGATGCTCTCGTGAATCAAACCAGTCTAAAACCTATTCAAAAATTTAAATACCTAAAAAGCAGTTTAAAAAATAGTGCACTGGAAGTGGTCAGCTCGTTAGAATATGCCGAAGACAGTCATGCAATAGCTTGGCAGTTATTGTGTGAGAGATATAATAGTTCCAAGACACTCGTCTATACACATTTGAGGGCTCTGTTTCATATTGATACATTACCCACTACTGCCACAGCCCTTAGATCATTAAATGATAATATTTCAAAGCATTTGCGAATACTCAGATCATTAAAAGTACCAACCGACGACTGGGATTTGCTTATTGTGTTTTTCCTCAGTTCTAAACTTGAAAAACCGCTGCAAAACAAGTGGGAGGAGAAAATTAATTCCCGTGAATTGCCTACGTTACAGGACTTCAAGTCATTTTTGCGAACGCAAGCCGACCTCAAGGAGGCAGTGAGTCACACCGAGCCCGCGAAGCCCGGCTGCCGCGAGCTCCCGCCGAGGAAGGCGATGGTAACCACGTGCCCTCCACCCTATACCAACAGTAAGGTAACACCAAAATATGCTACCTATCGTAACCAATGTCCGAACTGTAAAGAGGCTCATTTTATAAACCAATGTCCGAAGTTTATGGCTCTGAATGCGGCGACACGCATTCGCGTCGTAAAAAGGCTAGGCCTTTGTTTAAATTGCCTAGGCTCTAACCATATTCTACCTAACTGTCGTGCGAGTAACTGCAGATTATGTAAGGGTAAGCATCACACGCTTTTACACATTACACAAAATGACACAACCGAATCGAACCCGCGACAGTCAACGCTTAATAGCGTTATGGAACCGAACACGTCTGTAGAATCACAGTCAGTTAATTTGATAACAAACCAACGACAATCGAATTCATTAGGCCAGACCGATGGCACACTACCCATGATAAAAAATCAAAATAAAGGTGTAATTTTGTCCACAGCTCGAGTAAAGGGGTTTGACAAAAATAACCAACCAATTATTTTGCGAGCATTACTCGATTCAGGTTCGCAATCCAACTTTTTGACAGAAAGCGCGTACAAAAAGTTAAATTTACCAACACAAACAATTGATCTAGAAGTTCTAGGATTCAACGAAAATATTACCAATATAAACCAATTATGTAACTTAACCATCTCGTCTCACGATGACTCATTCTCAACCAATTTATCTTGTTTCATTGTACCAAAAATATGTCACTTACCTACATATGCGGCAAATACTCAGGAATTTAACATACCTAAACGATTTAAATTAGCAGACGAATTATTTTACCAAGGTGGGGAAATTGACCTGATACTGGGGGCTGAACAATTTTATCAGCTTCTATGTATAGGTCAATACCGATTAGGTGACGGGATGCCTATCCTTCAAAGGACGCGACTTGGCTATGTGGTTTCTGGCCCGTACGCAACCAACACGCCACAGAAGATAAGATGCAACCTTATCCAAACTAAGGCACTTAAGACATTTTGGAATTCAAGTGAATGCAATTCCTTAACCACTATACCAGATGATGAGAACTTACAGTGCGAGAAGATATTCAGTGAGCACTCCAGAACTTCTGATGGTAATTTTGTGGTAACTATTCCATTCAAGGAGCCAGCGGTAGGGTTAGGCAAGTCGCGACCTGTAGTCTACCAAAGATTCAAAACTTTAGAATCGAAGTTTTCTCGAGACCCGGAATATAAAGAAAGGTATGTTGAATTCATGAAGGATTTTGAAAATGCAGGCCATATGGTTTAGATAAATAACACAGAACACTGTAATTATTTACCCCATTTGGCAATATTAACCCCCCAAAAACTGACAACTCCTTTAAGAGTAGTCATGGACGCCTCGTTTAGAACGAGTAACGGGAAATCTCTTAACGATATTCAATATAAGGGTACAATAAACCAAGACGACTTAGTAAACATATTACTGAGATTCCGAAAAAATAAGTATGTCATTAATGCGGATATCGAACGTATGTATCGAATGATATATATAAATCCTAACCAACGACATTTACAATGCATTTTATGGCGCGAAAACCCTACGGAACCCTTACATACCTACGCCCTCACTACACTTTCATTCGGATTAAAATGTGCCCCCCACATAGCTACTCGATGCTCGTCGGGGTCACCAAAATGTTGGCACGAGGATTCGGCCAGGGTGCGTTGCGGGGTTGAAGTAGGTAAATGAGTAGAACGTGCGTCTTGTATGAAGTCTATTCGGAAAGTAATTACAGAAATAAAATCCTTAAATATATTGCCTAGCCTATTATTTATAATAGCGACACCTGTTGGTGCCGCGTTGAACTATCAACGTAGCTAGGTAACACAATGATCTATTATTATCTATTTAACGAGCCATCCAGCCAATCTGGGTTACTGGTTAACCCTAAATTGCCTAGATGGCGCTGTTCCACGTTTACGTGCGAACAGACAGTGGCTTCATATTTGAGCCGTTCGGCGTAGAGACCCTCGGTCCGTGGGGACCAAGCGCGCACCGAATCTACAATGGATTGTGCAAGCGCTTGGTCGAGGCTTCACGTGACCAGAAGGCTGGCTTTTACCTCGCCCAGAGGATCAGCATTGCCATTCAACGTGGCAATGCTGCCAGCCTTCTGGGCACACTACCGCCTGGCAGCGACCTGGGGCAAATTTTTTACCTTTAGTTTTAGTCTGGACACTTTTTATACTGAATCAATCGAAAATACCTAAAGCTACATTAACTTTGAAAATATCTGGTGAAATAAATATATCAGTCAAACGCACTACGAAGAGTTTTCCTAAAGGTCAAATTAAAATAGGTGAAATGATAATCCACCTTAAAATTACATATTAAGTGGGTTTTAATATATCACCACTTACAATAGGCGTGAGAGGGGAATGCGCGGTGAGCGGAGGGGTACGGCTCGGCGGCACGAGGCACGCGGGTGGGGGGCAGTGACGAGCCGACCGAGAGACAGTTTTTCGTAGTGGCAGCGTGCAATTGCAATTTTGTCATTATTCGTTTTAAGTGTTTAAAAGTGTGTAATTGTTGTGTTTGAAAGTGAAAGTAATCATGGAGGGCAACGAACATAACGTTAATAAGTGTAGAATCTGTAATTGTACCTTGTGTTTTGACGTTGTTCAAGTTGGTGAAAAAGGATTACAAAAACCAAAGAGATTTAACATAATACTTATAGAGAGGACATTGCGAAGTGCGAACCAAAGCGTAATCCACGACTTGTTACCTCGAGGTAACAAGTCGTTTAGTCTATAACGACACGTCACACTGACATGACGCATTCATATTCCAAAACGAAATTAGAAATAAAAATAATTTAACGATAAATATGCCTAGTTGCGCCTTGAGATCCTGTAACTCACGTTACGGCAAAAGCACTGGACGTGACTTCAGCTTAGTTTCGTAAGTATTGTGTATATTTATTTTATAAATTTAATAAAACGAAATTGGCAATGGGCGATTCTAGAAAATGTCCCTATACTCTTAGTACCTAATAACGCCCTCTGTTGTTCAGTAGCAGTACTACTTAATGTGTAGTGTAGTGTAATATTATGTCGATATGTTTTATCGATAATATAACTATGGGCTAAATAATAATTTAACTATAAAATTATACAAGTACAGAGTACAGACTAATAAGTAAGTAATAATAATGAATGCAAACATAATCATGCTATTTAAATATTTGTGTGTAACAATTATTGCAATTGTTTTGTTTCTGGTATTGTAGTTTTCCGACTGCCAATAAAATAGAACGGGAGAAATGGATAAAATTTGTACAAACAGAGCGTCGTGAAGAAAATTGGCTTCCAACTAATGCATCGAAATTATGTTCGAAGCATTTTAGTAGCCAAGACATGTACTGTGGAAAAACTGGTCGTACAGTATTAAAAAAAGGATCGATACCATATACACGGTGTTTCTTTAACCGTTTTAGAGCCGAAGCCCAGTTAATGTATACATTACAAAGAACTCAAAAAAAATTTTTTTTTTAGTTTTTATTTTTTTAAAGATTTTTTTAAAATGCATGAAATATTGTTTTTTTTTGTATTAACATTAATTTTAATCATCCAGCTTAGTGACCGCAGTGTCCGCTAGCCGCCATCTTATGTAGATAGGTACGAACTCTAACCAGGTGAATGAACTTCGCTCCGCGCGCCATAGAACATTTTTCAAACTTAATTGCCTTTTATTACTAAAAACTTAACTTAAATTTTTTTTTTTCACGAATGATTAGTTCCTTTTGGATACTTTCAGTGGGCTTCGGCTCTAAAACGGTTAAAGAAACACCGTGTATTGAAAGTAAAGTAAGTTGTATTTCGTTATTATTCTTACACATACAACCAAAAACATTTAACAGGCTGTATATATTGTGATAATTGGTAACTTAATGAGCTTAAGAGACCTTGGTTTTACCTATACTAATTCTACGATATCTGTAAATCATCCGTCTGTCAGTATCACGTACGAACTTTTATATTTTATAGATTGTGTATTGAAATAAAAAAGATTGAGTCTAGTAAACTGATTATATTAAACTTAGTATGATATATTTAATGACGTACAATTTTAACTTTAACTTGCTTTAATCATTTTTTATAGTTTCAGGTTGAAGGAATAATCGAAGGCGTTGAGACCAACAGAGCTACACCGGTCAACGTTGATGTGTCAGACTCAGATTCAATCTTCGATACTCCAAGGAAAATTGCACTAAAAGCTCAAGTTCATAAGTTACAAAAACAAAAAATACACCATCAAGCTAAAATTAAAAAGTTACGTCAGGAAAATAGATATTTGAAACTCAAAGTACTTAACTTGAAAGATCTCGCTAACCATTTAGAAAAGAAGTTCGATATCCAAAAAAACGTAGCAAACTCTCTAAAAGCTACAGCAGAAACACAAGCCCTTTATGAGAGGCTCAATAAAAAATCGACGAAGACAGGTTTGTCTCGTCAAAAATTTGGTCCGGCTCTTCGTAAATTTGCATTAACTCTTCATTACTATTCGCCTGCTGCGTACAGATATGCTAGAAAATGTTTTAATAACGTTTTCCCACATGAAAGAACACTACGCCGATGGTATGTTAGTGTAAATGCGGAGCCTGGTTTTACTAGCGAGTCGTTTCGGGCTTTGAAGATAAAACGCTCTAAAATGGGAAAATAATTAATTTGTTCGTTAGTTTTCGACGAGATGTCTATTAGACGTCAAAAACTAATGAACACTAAAATGAATGACGGTTTTGTTAACTTAGGTTTCGGTGACATAAGGGAAGAAATAGCCTCTCACGCGCTTGTTTTCATGGTAGTATCACTGGACCAGAATTGGAAATTACCAGTAGGATATTTCTTTATACATAGTATGACGGCTGAGTTTAAAGCTAAATTAATTAAGCAATGTTTAATCATGTGCCATGAAGTGGGCGTAAAAATTGTCAGTATGACTTTTGATGGTGCAAAAACTAATTTGAATACTGCAGAAATATTAGGTTGTAAATTGAGTGACCCAGATGATTTAAAAACTGATTTCCCTCACCCTGATAATCAAGAGAGTGTTGTGATAGTTCCTGACACCAGTCATGTGATAAAATTAGTTAGGAACACATTCGAAAGCAAAAAAATATTTTATGATGCAAAAAATGAGAAGGCAAAGTGGTTTTTATTGGAGTCTTTAAATAAGCTTGAAACAAGTGAGCAATTAAATTTTGCCAATAAGTTGTCAAGTAAACATATACATTTCAGAAACCAAATCATGAAGGTACGATTAGCGACAGAATTATTAAGTAGAAGTGTAGCAAAGGCGTTGCTACTTTGCAATGAGTTACTTACAGGAAAAAAGTTTGAGAATGTATCTGCTACTGTACAATTTATTACTGTTTTAAATGATTTATTTGACATCATGAATTCAAATAAATATAGAAAGTATGGTTTCAAACAGCCGCTAAATCTTGAAAATGGGTCCACCGTTTTTGCTTTTCTCGACCAAGCAAAGAATTATATACTTTCTCTGAAACAGTACTTAAAATTTAGAAAAGAAATAAAGCGTCGCAATTTACCCAATAGAATAATTTTAAAATTAGTAAAACAGAGATTGGTAGACACTATTAATAAAACTGGATTTTTGGGATGTTTAATTAATATTCAAAGTTTGCAAAGTCTGTTTAAAACAGTCGTTAAGACAAATAAAATTAAATATTTGTCCACGTACAGGTTAAGTCAAGATCACCTCGAGTTATTTTTTGGATGCTTAAGAAGACACGGAGGTAATAACAACAATCCCAATGTGGTACAATTTAAAGCAGCATATAAAAAGATTTTAGCTAATTTAGAATTACGTGATTCTTTTTCGGGCAACTGTGCTCCAATGGACAACTTTACCATACTTAATTGCTCTTCCTTAGAGACAGTTAATAACACTTGTTTATTGGGGGATAATGAAGACATTAAGTTAAACGAGGCTTTAGAAAAAGAATTCGAAACGGATTTCATAGCAAATGAAACTTGCGAGCTCTTGAATGGGATATTAAATGATACAAGTATATCAGTAGGCGCCTATCAAATTATTGGATATATATCTGGTTATGTCTCTCGTGTACTAAGCAGGAAAATCAAATGTGAAATTTGTGTAGCAAGCTTAGTTTCAAATAAGAAATTAGAGTTTCATAAATTAGTTACGATAAAAGATATGGGTGGATTATGTTACTCTAGCAAAAGTGTTTATGATGTGTGTAAAACCACAGAAATATTCATTAGAAAACTTATTAATGAAAATGATGGCAAAGGTGTATCAGCAAGGCATAATATTAATTTTATTAAGACCAAAGTATTAAAAGCATTCTTAAATTCAACCGTTTTTGAGGGCTTAATTATCCACTCATTTGAGAGCCCTGCGATGCTTAATCACAGGCTACATTTGATAACATCTGTAATAGAGACATATGCTTACATAAAACTTCGATTCATAGCAAAGTTTGACCCCGGTCTTCAGAAGAAATCTAAAAGACAAAAATTAACAAAACTGATTTTATTTCAAGGGACTTAAGATATTTAATATTTTTGTCAATAATTAATTCGTCCCTGGTACCCTTAGTATAGTTGTTGTAAAGTATGTAATGTAAATAAATAACTAAGATATATTGGAACCACTTGAATTATTTGAATACCTCCCAAATTCATCACTCGTTTGTTAGAAATTATTCAAACATGAAATATTTTATCATGTACATTTATCCAAACTATCGATACCTACTTTGATATCGACATGTCACCACCCCTATAAAGCGTAACTTACTAACGACACCTAGTGCCTAATAGCTAAATTGCGTTTTTAATTCGTTTAGTTAGTGGTTTCGCTATTCAATGCTACATGACGCCACTGACGCTCGGGATGAACGTTTTTGTATGAAAATCTGTCCAATGTCCTCTCTATAAGTATTATGTTAAATCTCTTTGACAAAAACTATACGAATGTAGTGAAATACGACTAGACAAATTGTTTACAAGGTCGGAGAATTTGAAAAATGTCAAATTACATAAAAAATGCAGAAAAGTATATACGAATGCGAAAGTCATTGACGCTGTTGCGAAACGCATTGCTGCTGGTGAGCCGCCGCAAATACCCGCGAAATTCGATTTCAAGTTACTATGCTTGTTTTGTTGCGGTGATGCATCACCACAATTTGAAGAAGAAGAAAATAAGAAAGCAGTGCATTTGCGGAACGGTGTGTCAAAAGTTAAGAGTGAATTGACAAAGACTAATGTTGTGATAAGATGTTCTAATCGCGGAGACGAGTGGGCCTCTGAGGTAAGCTCCTACCTACCTACCTACCTACCGACCTACCTACCTACCTGTACATACTTTCACTTCAATATTAGTCGCTTATGTATTTCATTATTACTGGATAATGAAATACATAAGCGGATCCGAAGAAGGCGCAGGACTTAGATTTTTTTTATGGATGTTGGTGTCATTAATAACGCCTATTTATAATTGTTTTATCGTAATTAATACCTACTCTAAAATAAGCATGTTTTGTAGTAAAAACTTTTTTCTGATATAAAAAAATGGCCGAGATATATTTTACCTCTAAGTCAATGGATAGGGGGCGCGAATAAGTTTTTTCCGCTCTTTTATAAAATAAAATAACCACGAAGACGGCGGCGGGAGCAGACCCACCATCTTTATTAATCTATCCGCCATCCGAGTCGGTTCACGATACCGAAATTTTCTAAGTCCCAGAACCGTTTAAAAATTACTGATTTAGGAGCCAATATCTCGGTAATTACCAAATCTAGCGTAAAGTTGCCCATACAAAACAGTTATAGAAGTCTTGCATGCAATGCAATCCATTCTGTATGTATTTTAACGACAAAATCAATGTTAATGTTTGCACATGAAATAGTTGAAAGGATGTTTTGACCTAGCGCACTACAATTAAGGTTCAGTTTCTTAACTCTGTTGATGTGCGTCGCAGCTCGCGCCGTAAATGGCCGTGAGAAAAAGGTCCTAAGCGCCATGCCATGTTCTTACGCGTCTCGCTCGTGCAACGACCGTATTGACGTGCACAGCGCCGTCAGCGCCGCTCCCCCCGCCCCCAAGCCTCGTCCCGAATCTCTCACCTTACGAATCTTACGGTCACGTGACCTATCGAAATCTGTGGCGAGTTAAACAATTTTTTCCCCATCACAAAAAGTGCACAGCGCCGCTAAAGAAGTTTTTCACTTCAAAAATAGGTGTAATAATGACACCAACCCCATAAAAAAAATTAAAGTCCTGCGCCCCCTTTGCTTTACTCCTACCGAAAGCGCCTAATCACTACAGCTTCCTGCTGTCTGTCTGTCCCTAAGGCGTAAACCAAACAGAAGCGTAGACGCGGCGAGGGCACGGCGCAGGCGCGGTGGAGGCATGATGCCGCTTCAAACCATTGTAGACCTTTATACAATAGAATAAGGTGCTAGTAAGGTACTATGGAGACGTATTTTAAATTATACGCGGCGCGGCGAAGGCACGCTAGCGACGCGTCGTAGTACCTTACTAGCACCTTATCACATTGTATTAAGGTCTACAATGGTTTGAAGCGGCATCATTCCTCCACCGCGCCTGCGCCGTGCCCTCGCCGTATGCCGCTTCTGTTTGGTTTACGCCTAAGTATGCTTAGATCTTTAAAACTACGGAACGGATTTTGATGCGGTTTTTTAATAGATAGAGTGATTCAAGAGGATGGTTTATATGTACAATACATGCATATTATAGTAGAGAAACACTGATAATTTTAGAGGTTTCTAGAATGTAATGTCGTAATAAATAAACACATTTTTCTGCGCTTACATTGCAAACGCTGCGCTGGCTGAACCCTACGAGATAGATCAAAATAATTTGCTACGTACAGTATTTTATACACCTTAAAAAGTTTTACAATAAAGTCCGCGATGGTATAAGTCTATCTCTTAGGGATATTTTTATCCTTTACTTTTTACGAGAAATCATGCCGCGGCGCGGGTCAGGCGATTGATATATCTCTCTCTCTCTACCAAGCAGCAAGCAGCACGCGTTGCTGCCGCGGCGGGCCCGCGACGGGCTCGCGTTACTGTGTGATAGAGACGCCGCTCGCCTGCGGGGTGAATAAAGGTTGAACACGCCAAAACTGGGGCATGTAAAACTGGCTATTATTACGGGAAAAATAGAGCTATACAAACTTTTTAGACACCAATTTGATCACAAGGAACTGCCCTATAATACGTCGATTGCTTTGTTTCTTATTTTTATCCGTTGTCAAAATGTCGAGCAAACAACATCAACAACGCGAACTCATTTTGCACGAATATATAGAAAATTCAATGCTAAGCTACAGAGATATCGCGAAAAGACTGAAATGTCCTCAATCTACGGTTTGTCGCGTATTAAAAAGGTTTCGTGAACGCTTAACAATAGATAGAAAGCCAGGAAGTGGTGGGTTGCAAGGAGTCAAGAATAAAAAAAAGGACGAGAGTGTTGTAAGGATTTTTGCCTCAAATCCTAAGATTTCATCACGTGATGTTGCCAAGAAAGTGAAAATGTCTCAGTCCTATGTTCAAAAAGTAAAACGTAGGGCAGGACTAAGAAGTTATAAAGCCCAGGCCGCACCAGATCGAGACTCGAAACAGAACTTATCCGCAAAAAAACGGTCACGAAAACTTTATGAAAATTTCATTACGAAATTTGCATGCGTGGTCATGGACGACGAAACATATATAAAAGTAGATTTTAAACAAATTCCTGGGTAAGAGTTCTATACCAGCGTAAGTCGAACAGACGCTCCTGAAGAATGCAAATTAAAAAAAAGATCAAAATTTCAAAAAAAATACCTTCTTTGGCAGGCAATATGTAGCTGCGGAAAAAGAAGTCGCTCGTTTATTACCACCGGCACAATAAACGGTGATATTTATCAAAAAGAATGTTTACAGAAACGTTTGCTGCCTTTCATAATAAAGCACGACTCACCACCGTTATTTTGGCCAGATTTAGCCAAGTTGCCATTACGCAAAAACAGTGATGGAATGGTATGACGCAAACGGGATCGTGGTGGTACCCAAAGTATGCAACCCACCAAATAGTCCAGAACTGCGGCCTGTTGAAGAGTACTGGAGTATTATGAAGGGAATTTTAAAAAAGAAAGGTGGAGAAGTAAAAAATGTCTCTGAGCTCAAAAAAAAGTGGACATGGGCGTCGAAGCGGTGTCCTAATGAGATGGTGCAAAGTCTTATGAGCCGCGTGCGTAGGAAAGTTAGAAGTATGGCTTACTGTGTAGACAATAACTAAAATAGGAAACGTTATTTTAAACTTTATTCTATTTGTTATTAAATATGGAAAACATAATGTAGTTATTTATTGTTAAAATTATTCAATGTCAATATTTGTGTGCCCCAGTTTTGGCGTGTTCAACCTTTATACCGCTTCAACCGCGCCTGACCCGCGCCGTGCCGCCCCGCACCGCGCACGACCCGCGTTCGATGTGTGGTGGAGAGTGGTTTTTTAGGGTTCCGTACCCAAAGGGTAAAAACGGGACCTTATTACTAAGACTTCGCTGTCCGTCTGTGTGTCTGTCACCAGGCTGTATCTCAAGAACCGCGATAGCTAGACAGTTGAAATTTTCACGGATGATGTATTTCTGTTGCCGCTATAACAACAAATGCTAAAAACAAAATAAAATAAATATGTAAGGGGGGCTACGTGGCCGTTTTTATAGATTATGGTACGGAACCCTCCGTGCGCGAGTCCGACTCGCACTTGGCCGGTTTTTTGGTACCGGTGGCGATAACATGTAGTCTAAACAGTAGGTAAAAAATATCTGTTGTAATGTAATTACGTGCCGCCATCGGTCAATGAGTTAATGCCTATTTATTTAATTAATCATATAGCATACATTATTCAGCCTTTTAAGTTTGTCACGCTTTAGCACCACCCAGGGGACACATGCCTATTATATACCTATACACAGGAGTAAAGACTAGATCAATTTATTATTTACCTCGGCCGTCCGTGATAAAATGTTGTCCCGAAAGTAATATTAGTACTGTAATAAGTAACTACATATTATGTCGACCGATGTTACGAAATATTCTACCTTGTTTTAAAACAAAACGAAAACCCGGCTTCGCTTGGTTAAAATAAATAATAGGTAATACACATTTTCAAGAAAGTAGTTAAGTACTTTTACGTCACTCTGGGCGGCAAGTGAGCCACCTGAACAGGGGTAGGTACCCCTACCGAGCCGGGTACAATAAGGATAGATTTGCTAATTCCCAAATGATTTCGTTATGCTTCTATTGTCTGTTAAAAATTATGACTGAGAATCGCAAACTAATCCTTATTTTGGATGGGGACTGGCTAATATGGGCGAAATACAACGCAAGGAAATTTGTACACTGTTAAGACCCCAATCCATGCTTCATCCCCTCAACCGTGCAACGAATAATTACTCATACGAACGTATAGGCAACTGTCGCTTCACAAACGTGAGACCAGGAAGCACAGACCACACCAAGGACTCAACTGCGTACCACCCCTCCGGAGATTTCCACTTTCGCTATTAGTTTTTCCTTTTTTTTTTCAATGAAATCACACGGTTAACTTAACGAAATATTTTATTCAGAATTACAACATATTACTTAATAATTAACCTTAACCTATAGCAATAGTCCTAAATCCCTGTGTGATAAATTACATGCTATTTTGTCCCCCCATTAGACCTCGTTTTTGGAGACGCGAAACGTCGCGTGTTGTGTTGAGTGGCGCGACCCGTACTTAATTCAAAATTATGGCGTCGTATAAGCGCGTTCGCGGATTAGCGTGAACGCCCTCACAGTCGCCGAACAGCACGCGCATCGCGCCACCGCACACAACCGCTTATCCGTAATCATTAGACTTTATAACCATATCTATTACTTTTATAATATAAATTTACAATCATTAACCCGTTTAATCATATACCGTTTCATTTATAATTCAAATTTACAATCATCAGACCTTTTAATTATACCATTAATTCGAAATAATCAAAACTTATACCTACTATTCAACTTTCCTACCCCTGTTCAGGTGCCTCTTTTCACAATAGGTTCTGAACAAACGCCCTAATTCTCGATTGACCCTCTCTGTGCTGTTGGGCCTAGGATTGCGAACTGTAGTATAAATGACCTTAGTCCCTATCTCCTCCATAAACTGACCCCATTGCTTAGAAATAAACTGACTCTCATTATCCGTCATAACTGCTTTTGGTCAAATAATTTTGATATGTTTCATTCTCCCTACTACTGCGCTTGCCGTAGCCTTCCTCAGAGCATAAAACTTTGCGAATTTACTAAACGAGTCTTAATTGTATGACAAGAATATAACTCATACCAAATTGTCCCGACGGCAAAGGTCCGTATAAATCCGACATAACTAAATCTCCAATACCACTGGTAACTATCGATCTACACGGTCCTACGTGCTTCTTATTATCATTCTTAGCCATTTGACAAACGAGACAAGTCTTAATTTTTTTTTTACTTCCTTGGTCATCCCTCTCCAATAGAACCGATCCCTTACGTATTTAATTACTTTGTACGCCCTCTGGTGCCCCATTTCTAAATGAACCTGCTTAATGACATCATTTATTAGCGCTCTCGGTAAATATATTACTTTGTCTCGCATTTCATTGGGCGTAAAATATAAAACACCGTTTTGTAACGTACACTTTTGAATTATCCTGCCTAACTTATCCGTAAAATCGCAATCTTCTAACTGTTGAATAATTCCCTTAATTTCAGGATCGTTTCTTTGATATATTTCTCAATTTCTTAATCAATTCCCTGTTTACCCCTGGTTCCATATAAAGAATCTCTTTCCCTGACATTAATTTCAGGATCGTTTCTTTGAAAATCTGATATATTTCTCAATTTCTTAATCAATTCCCTGTTTACCCCTGGTTCCATATAAAGAATCTCCGGCAATCGTACTTTTATCTTCTTGAAACAATTCACTCCGAGGAGGATACCTAGATAATATGTCGGCGCCTATATTTTCCCTACCTTTTATGTGCTGTATATCATATTGGAACCGTTCCAAGTAATTTATCCATCTAACAACGCGAGCATGATATAACTTCCAGTTTTTTACGAACAATAAAGCCGTATGATCAGTTTGTATGATGACCGTCGATCCCCTCAAATAAGTTTCGAACTTTTCCAGGCAAGATATAATCGCATAAAACTCCTTTTCAGAAACAGTGTAGTTGAGTTGAGCCCCCCTTAGTGATTTACTGTGAAACCCTAGTATTCTCATTTCCCCTTTATCATGCAACTGATATAACGCCCCGGCTAATCTTATCCCTGAACTATCCGTTTGCAAGTAATAAGGTTTGCTGAAGTCCGGATGGTGCAAATCTATCACCCGGATAAAACTCTCTTTGATATCTTCAAATGTCTGTCGCTCATCATCTCCCCATCTCCACTTTACATTCTTTTTTAGCAACCCACATAAAGGCTGGATGAGCCTACTGTACTCCGGGATGAACCTCCTATAGAAATTACATAGTCCCAGGAAAGCTCGGAGCTGTTTTAATTTCTTGGGAACCGGAAACTCTTGTATAGATCTGATTTTATCAGGATCGGTTCGGATACCCTCCGTGGAAATGACGTAACCAAGCATACGCACTTCCTTACATAAAAACTTACATTTCTCCAAGTTGCACGTCATTCCTGCCCTCTCTATTTTGTCTAATACAATGCGTCTAATACAATGCGTATGTGTTCCAAATGTTGCTGAAGTGAGTGGTTATGATTGCCAAGTCATCCAAATAGTTTACACAAAATTCGCGCACATCATGCCCTAATATGGTATCTATTGCACGACAAAAACTGCCATCTGAGGTCTTAACTTTAGATACTGTTCTTTATCTGTTTACTGTGTTACAGATTTTTAGTTCAGCTGGCAATTTCAATGATACATTGTTTATCTCTAAATGATGCCTGCGGAATTTAGCTTTTATGACTTTTATTGTTGATGTTTAATGATATAGGTTTCTAGTTTCGGCTTTTGTTCCTTTTTCTTGGGTGGTCTAGGGCTGACTTGATGGGTGGCGTTATGGGTGACTTTTGTTCAGTCTTTCGCAATCATGTCGTTGGCACACCTTCTCGTTGACCCCGTACTCAGTATCGTTTTCGAACGTTGCACGGCCTTCGGGATACGATTTAACGTGCACTTTTTTTACTGCTCGTCGCTAGGCGACGAGTATTATGCTGTTTTCGCGGCCCCGGAAGGGCACCCGCTAATGTGCCCCGTGAATCCGTCAGCGGACATGTTGGAGTCGTTGCGCGTGTGGCTTAGCGTCACATACAGTGATGGTGAACTGTTATATTTGGACTATAGACTTTCTGTGGACTCTATTTATTGGTTAGTCTCTTGGAGACGGGTGGACTGGAGTGTATTAGATGGTTTTGAGTAGTTTATTTAAAAAAATAAGGGGGGGGGGGGTTAAAGTGTAGTTTAGATAGTTTTAATTTTTTATTTTATACGTGTTAGTGTTTTTTTATTACTGTGTGTTTAGTGTAGCGTCTACTGTTTATATTGGTAAGTGTTTATTTTTTCTTTTTATTATTAATATTTTATATATATATATATATATCTATATATTTTTTTTTAAGTGATATCGTTTCGTTCTGTTTTTGTGAACAATATTTTCTTTCCCTGACATTAATATTTTGACATTTTCACTTGGGTCTTGAATGACGCTGTACGGTCCCGTGTATAAGGTGGTCATCTTGTCACGATTTTCCTTTTTTTACTAATATTAAATCTCCTATGCTATAGTTAATTGGGTTGATATTTTTATCATAGCTTATTTTTCTAATTTGTTTAGAATTTATTAAATTATCTCTAGCATCCTCTTGGGATTTTTGTAATCTGTACTTAAGATCTATCATCGCATATGAATTACAATTATATATTGGGTCTATTTGACTTACAATATTCCCTGGTATATGGCATAGTTTGCCAAAAACCAATTCGAATGGTGTGTACTTCGTCGAAGTGTGTACTGACGTATTATATGCAAAACACCAATATTGTAACCAATCTGACCACTGATGTGCCTGATTGTTTGTCTGTATTCTAAGATAAGCTCCTAAAGACATGTGAATTTTCTAACGCACCTAAACTTTCTGTAATTGGTTGATTTTTAATAGTTGATACACCTCGCGCATAGTTGACGAAATGAATTCCGTTCCTCTGTCCGTGCCGATTTCTCGGGGAATTCCCTAACGTAGTATAAAGGTGTCAACAAATGATCTCGCGACTGTGTCTGTTTCTGTTTCTTTATTAAATAATGGGTAGGCCTCGACATATTTTGTTAGTTCGCATTGCAACGTTAATATATAACAATATCCGTTGTCATCCTTTGTCAGAGGTCCCACTAAATCCAAAAACAATTTGTCGAAAGCTGATGTAGCTGTACTCGTTATACAGAGTGGCTGTTTTGTGCTTGTGTGATGTTTTTGTTTTTGACACTTATCATATCGTTTTACAAATTGATGTGTATCATTATCCATTCCTGGCCAATAATAGTATCGTTTAATGTTATTGGTCATTTTTAGAATGCCTGCATGGCCACTTGTTGGTAAAATATGGAAATCATTTAATTTTACTCGTCTGTCATCCTTATCGCTTATTTTCGTTACACCTTTAATTATACATAGTCGGGGTCCGGACCCTGTATGGTGCTTATGCATATATTGAGATAGCTCTTTAATAGGGCGCGCGGTGTTTTTATTATATAGTATGCATACCTCTTTTATTCCTTGTGCCTTGCAAAATGTGCTTAATGTCCCCGCGGGAAAATCTCGTTTCGATCGCGGTCGACAATAAACTTGGGGACGCAATGTCAGTGAGGATGGCGAGTATATTATTTCATTATTTGTACTGTTTATACAATCTGCGTGTTCCAGTGTTGTATAATAATCATCTTCATCTAAACTTAATTCTGGCATGTTATTTGGCTTTTTTAGGATTTCCACCATTTTTGGATGATCAGTCCAGTCATGGTTGGAAACTGTACTTGTGTAATTTTTTGGTTGGTTTTTTGCTTCCCTTCGCTTCGTTTGTGCTCGAGTCATTACTGTTATTACTTGTGTTGTCATACTCTTTAGTTCTTCGCTTGTTATTTCAATCCTAGACAATGCGTCGGCCGCTACATTATCTTTTCCTTTCAAATATTCTACTATAAAATAGTATTCCTCTAAACACAATCGAAACTTGGTAAGCCTGCTCGATGGATTATTCATGCCAACTAAATATATTAGTGGGCGGTGGTCTGTAATAATTCTAAACCTGTGGCCATATAAATATGGTCGAAAATACCTAACTGCCCAAACAATCGCTAATAATTCTTTTTCTGATGTTGGATATTGTTTTTCGGCAGTATTTAATGGTCTGCTTGCGTAAGCTACTGGCAATCCATTTTTATTTGATAATAAACATCCTATAGCTATGCCCGAGGCGTCCGTGTGTATCACGAACTCGTTATCAGCTGAGAAGTCGGGATATTGCAATACGGGCGGGTTGATTATCGCTGTTCTTAATGTTTCAAACGCTGTTTGGCATTGTTTAGTCCAATTAAATTTTATATTTTTCTTTAATAACTGATTTAAGGGTTGTGTAATTTCCGAAAAGAGGGGTATAAATTTTCTGTTATAATTTACGAATGCTACGAAACGTCTGACTTCGTCAGCGTTTTTTGGTACAGGATAATTTTTAACTACTGATATTTTTTCTGGATCCGGTTTTATGCCTTCCGGTGTTACTACATGTCCTAAATATTATATTTCCTTTTGTAAGAAGTTACATTTTAATGGATTTAATCTGAAGTTCACTTTTCGTAGTCTCGTAAACACGTCTATTAAATTTTTATTGTGTTTTTCTAGACTTCTGCCCATGACAATGATGTCATCTAAGTATACTATACATTTCATATAATTTAAACCTGACATAGCTATGGTCATTGCTCTGCTAAACGCATTTGGTGATGTTTTGAGTCCCATTGGGAGTCTTTTCATTTGATAATGTTTATCTGCAATAAATGGTGTGTACTGTCTACTTTTAGGGTTGAGTTTGATTTGATAATATCCCTGATTTAAATCTAGCGTGGTGAAATACATAGCACCCTATAATGAATCTAATATTTCGGTAATGTTTGGCAAAGAAAAGTTGTCATTTTCGATGACTTCGTTTACCTTTCTGTAGTCGATTACTATTCTCCACTTTTTTTCTCCATTTGCATCGGATTTTTTGGAACAACGAGTGGACTTGCCCATTCCGACTGTGACTCTTCGATAATATCGTTTTCTAACATTTGTTCCATCTGTTTTTGTATTTCTGGTCGTTGCGAATGGGGTAATCGATATGGCTTACTATATACCGGTGATGCGTTTATTTTAGATGTATTTCTTGTTGATATAAATTTGTAGTATTTAATTAATCGCCTGGTAAATGAAAAATGTCGGCAAATTTTGCACAGATATTTGCAATGGAAGTTCTTTCTTCGGTTTGTAAGTTTTCCATTTTTAATAGTGAAAATAATAATTTTACTCGTTTTGCATATTTCTCGCATTGATCAAATGATAAACATTTATATTCATGTAAAGGTGTTATTTGTGGCGTGAATTCTTTTAATTTTATATCTTCGTTTCGTGTGTTTAACACCCTAACGGCTATTTTTCCATTTACTTTTTTAGTAAGTGTATTCGCGACGAAAATTCCGTCGGCTATTTCACTTGATAATATAACGCAGTCTTCTAAATAATTTGTTGAAATTTTCACTATAGACTCACTTCGTGCTGGCAATATTATTTGATTAGAATTTATGCTTTGGTTATTTTTCATTGGTATATTTAATGGTATATCATATAATTGGTTGTCATAATTTAATGTGAGTATTTCTTTTTCAAAATTTATGAGGCACTTATGTATATTTGCAAAAAATCTTGACCTATTATCCCATCTACTTGTAACGGTAAATTATGGAAAACATGGAATGTGTGATCGAAAGTATGTTTTGTTACATTTTTTAAATTTAAATCAATCGTTCCGTAAGACGTTATTCTTCCTCCTATTCCATTTATGCATGTATATTTCTGTGTTATCTGTTTTCCGGTTGCTATTGCGATGTCGCGTTTTACTGTGCTGAGGGACGCGCCCGTGTCGATTAACCAATTATATGTTTTCCCTTTTATTTCAAACTGTACTGAATTTAAATTATTGTAGGATAAAATATGATTTTTAGGCACGAAAAAACTGCATTTTGTTTTCATTTGTATCGTCTTGTTCTGCTAAATTTATTTGGTGTCGATTATTTCGTGCATGATATGGTCGACGGCCTCGACTGTGAAATGGGTACCTCGCCCTATGTGGGCTATGTGTGCCTCTTACTCTATATCGTGGCGTGTGTACTCGGTTTTTCATGTATGTATTATGATTGGAACGCTGATGCGGGTATCGTTCTTGAGAATTGCCTGCGAAAGGCTTTTTATAGGGATTTGGTCCCTTACGTATGTGCATTAGTTGTCCTTGACTTGTTGACGCGGAAGTCATGGTGACTTCCTGGTCTTTTGCCCCTTGGATCGCGTCTTTTAGCGAGTTAAGTCGACACACGTAAAAAGAGCCCTGAGCGTCCTGCCAGTGCCTGCGCAGTGACCAAATTACGGACCAAATTGGCGGTATGAGGGAAGGCGCGACGGGGGAGGGGGTAAACGCTCCGCTTTGCTGCCACGCTATTGGCTTGTCAGTAGACGTTTGGCGCCCACTCAATGTTTACGTTTTGTTCGCTCTTAAAATACAGTCGCGCACACAAATTGTTTACCATGGTTCTTCATAGAAAGGAAAGAAAAATGGTTGATGATGTTTATTGTTTTATGAGGAAAGATGCTGGTTCTAGGGTAGCAAATATTATAAAACGAACCGCCCATCGTGTTCGCCCTTTTTTGCCTTCTTTCTTTAGGAGTAATAATAATTTTCGAGTCTACACCCCTATTAAGGTGACGCATTCTACAATAATAATTATTAAATAAGACGAATCGAACTTTTCAGTGTTCATGGTCACCATTTTGTCCAGGTGGTCTACCTGGTAACCACGAGGAATGAAAAGTACTCGAAACGTCAGGAATGTAGATTTAAATAATATACGCGAACGTAAATATAGCCCTGTTCCCTTAGTCGACTCTTACGACACCCACAGGAGGAAAGGGGGTGGTGCTATTCTAACCCGACACCACACGGGGGGGTGGCACTGGAACAAAAGTTTCATGTGCTCTGCCTAACCCTTTTAGGGATAAAGGCGTGATTATATGTATGTATGTATGTATGTAAATATAGCACAAACGTTATTTATTTGCACTTATGAACGTTTGTACATCTAGGCAATCTACGTATATAGTTAATCTTACATAATATGTAATAATAATGGAAACCAATTTTTTTTAAAGCGTAATACTCAGGCTGGTGGCCGCAACTCAAATACTTTTGCGCGCAATTATACCACATGCGCAAACTCATCCCCTCCACTAGCCGCTCGGAGCTCTTTTTACGTGTGTCGACCTATAGTTATGAGCTGCGATTATAGTGCTCAATTTAACAACAGACACACCGAGTCCAATCTCTCTAGAACACATCATCTGAGGCATGTCCTACAACAAACCAAAAACCACCAACCCTCGCGACTAAGAAAGGACCACCCCCCAAAACCAAGCTACAAGTGATAAAGAACAAGCTGACCTCCAATCATAAGCTCAAAAGTGAGCCAAAGTCTCCTTTGACGGTCACGGAGATATTCCCAGGCTCATCAAAGGACTCGTCTCTAACTTTGAATAATGACTTCAACCTTGGCTCCAGCAAGAGTACGGAAGAAACGCTTAGAGCCCTGTGTCCAGCGTCACTGTTATAAAGGACTATGGGGAGGACAAGGACAAACCCAATAACATGTCAATTACTCCAAGTAAATTTTGCATCAACAATGAGGCAACCGCTCCAAGTCCGATTCTGTTTCCACTGTCTTATCCCATTCAAGTGATCATAACCATAGACATAGAAGTGGAGGCTGTATTAACACATCTACAAGAAAGGACTTGGTTTGGCAAAATTGCTGTGGATGCCATTCACGCAGCTTGCAATGGGAAAGATATTCCTTCACACGTGTTGATGCATTTAGGATTTGAACTTTCTGTTCTATTGTATAGAAGAGCTTTCAGAATGAAAGAAACGTCGTTTAGCACCAGCCCTAGGATCAAATCAACATTGGAGTTCAAGGCATTCTCTTGTTACCCTGACTATCCACTAGGCCTCCCCAGATTTGAGTCAGAAGTTCACGAGCACTCCATGTTTGAGGAAGTGAACAATGTGAGGCTTTTCTTGAAACTTGATATGAAATTAAAAGCTTCAAGCTTTGATCTAAAACTGAGAGATAGAGCTTTATTGAGTGGTTATGTCCAGTTGATGTTCATCCCTGAATACATCCTGTCTAGGACACCCATTGAGTTCCCTGGGAGGTTAGAAATCAATCCTGTGATGGCATTCAGGCAACTCTTGTTGAGCAGGGGAGTTCTGCCTAGAATGTCAGATGATATTGTAAAAAGAGATACATACGTGCCCTTCTGGAGGAGGGTACTCAGGATGAGACAAGAAGAAGAAACTATTGTCTTGTCAGAGGACAAAACATGCTTTGATCTAGAGCTATTTTTGGCATCTTATTCCAAGATCTCAAATATTCCTCCCCAGAAAAAGAAGGGTGATAAACAATGATCTGGTGGGAAAGACTTCATACACCACCATGTTGATTATGGCAAGGTCGCCATGAGACGTATGTCGTAGAGAGTAAATAATACAACGGATCTCGGTGATATAAAGAACATTTATTAAGGAAGAACAGGGCTTTATATACAGCCTGTGTGTCGTTGTGTGAGTGACGCTTACAGAGGTTTAACGATGTAGATTCTTATCGGTAATGCACTTTAATGGTGATGTGTTTACTTGTGCGTAAACCATTTGCTAGGGTATTGTATTTCGAGGTTGTTACTACAATGTTGCATTTCATAAGATTATTCGATATTGCGTCATACACCACATCATTATAACTTTTAATCACCATCTGCATCATTAACTACTATATCACATTAAAATCATATCACATAAATATCACAATAAAGAGATGTGGCGCTGGAGACATCTAAGAATACCGGGTTGGGGTATAGCAAAAAGGGGCCCGATTTTAGGACAGATAATTTACGAGCAAAATTTTTTTTTTGCATTTTTGCTCCTTTTTATTTTTTTATTTTCAAGTTACATACATACATACATACATTCACGCCTTTATTCCCAAAAGGGGTAGGCAGAGCACATGAAACGTATGTTCCAGCGCCACTTTTAGCATAAATGTGGGTATAGAAGATCGACTAAATGTGATATTGCAGTGATAGGTTGCTAGCCCATCGCCCACAACACACTTCAACCCTGGTCCCTTAGTTGACTTTTACGACACCCACGGGAAGAAAGGGGGTGGTGAAATTCTAACCCGACACCACACGGGTCAAGTTATCATTAAAATAAGCCTCTTTTATTTAGAGAAGTTTTTTTATAAACTTGATCATTTAGGAGCTAGAGCGATCTGAAGTTGCGAGTTCGGCCATGGGATTACTAAGGAGCCAGACAGAAAATTTACGATGAAAAAAAATAACAATATAACCTCTATTTTTTATTACTTAATCATATAGGGCATGCTAAAATTAGCATATTTTATTGATTGAAGTTTTTTTATAAACTTGACCGTTAACGAACTAGAGTAATCCGAAGTTGTAAGTTAGGTCATACAAAGTAAAATAAATAAAAAAATAAAAATAGATAAAAGAAATAAAATAAAATTGAATGTGTAACATGATAAAATAAGCACGTTTTTCACATAAAGTTCATTTATAAACTCAATTGTTAAGAAGCTATGAATTTTTTAAATTAATAACTACCAGCTTTTGAGAGCACGTCCGCGCGTCGTGCCGGCCTCGCGCGGAGTGCCGGCGCGACTAGATTGTTTAACGCGTAAACTTTCTTTAAGCAATATGAAAAGTTGATGTAAGGGCGTTCGATGTGCCGATATTTTCACTGATTTCTTTGGATTTTAGTGCTTTTTTTGTTGTTTGCTGAGTTTTAGTTGTTTGCTGGGTTTGTTTGTGCTGGGCTAAAATTTTTTATCGTTTGGGTTTTTAGTTGGTTAGTAGTTTTTTTGTTGGGGTTTACGTTTGTCAAAATGGAGCCTTTAGAGGTAATTTTGGCTCGCAATTTTTCTTTGTGGAACTACGATTCCACGATTTCAACGGAGGAGCGTAGTGTGTTGGCTGCTACAGCCTGGCTATTGTTGCCATCGAAGCCGCCGCGGTGTCCTAACTGCGCTGTAAAAATGATGTGTGAAAAATCTGTGTCTTATAAGTTAGGATTCCGCTGGCGATGTTACATAAAATCGTGTCGCCTAATAATATCACCAACAAAAAATACTTTTTGTGAAAAAAGTAAGGTGAGTGTGATGAACACTTTACGCCTCATAATGCACTTTTTTAGGAAATATAAAGTTACACAGGCGGCGCAAGATGTAGGCGTAACAAAAATGACCGCCACACAAATTATCATTACCTCAGAGAGGTATGTGAGGTAGCGGAAGCGCATGACCGGACAATGATTGGCGGTCCAATGGATGTTGTAGAGGTTGACGAAAGTCACCTCTACACGAACAAATATCACCGGGGGCGTCTTTTAAGGCGCCAGACTTGGTCATTCGGCTGTGTTAGTCGTTTGACAAAAAAAGTGCATGTGGAGTTGATTAAAGATAAAACCCGCGCCACTTTGGACCCCATTATACAGGCTGCGGTACAGGAAGATTCGTTTATCATGTCCGACATGCACCGCGCGTATACTGGGGTCCATTTGCGTTTGGGCATGCGGGGTCATGCAACTGTCAATCACAGTGAGGAATTTGTAGCAGGCGAGATTATCATAGACGCTGATCCACGTTTGGGGCAACCGATTCCCGGGTCGCAACGGCGTAGTGTGCAAGTGCACACGAATACAATTGAACGGCAATGGCTTGAGCTGAAGCGCCATTGCCGTTCATGTCGCAGTGAAAATAAATTAAAATGGTATATGGGAGAGCTTATGTATAGGCAAAATATTTTGCGGCCCTGCCCAACACCCGCCGCAAGATTCCGCAGACTCCTGGCGGACATACACAAAGTGTACCCTGGTTATGGACGGTGTGGAATTAAGATTAATAATTGCCGCTGTCGCCCTGACTGCACCCGTCGACTAGTGCCTCAGAATAATTAATAGGCAATAATGTGTGTAAATTAGTTTTAGGTTTAAAAAAAGTGAAACAAAAAAAAGAAAAAAAAAGAAAACAAAAATTACAAAAAAATACAAAAAAAATGTTGAAAGTAGTTTTGTCTAAATATGTAGAAACAGGTGTGAGTTGGATGATTTGTTGGTCCAAAATCCGAATCGGAGCACCCCACTATCCACGTGGTCTTGTCTGTCCTACCCCTAGAGTGTATATAAAAAGCCGGAGGCGCGCAGGGGGAGCAGCCCTCGCCCGCTGTGACAAAGCGCGGGAGCCATGCAGAGCGGAGCGGCTTGGACGGCGCGGGACTTGGACGCAGTAGGGAACCGGGGACTTAGTGGCAAAACCGACTCGGATCACGGATAGGTTAGAAGATGAAAGCGGGAGCTTTGCTCCCGCTTTCGTCTTCGAGGTTATTTTTTTTATAAAAGAGCGGACAAACTTGTCTGCAAACCGAAATTTTCTGTTTAAAATGACTGACTTTCGAACACAATTATCTCGGTAAATACCGATCTGAGAGAAAAACTTCAAAGAATAAAACATGCTTATCTTGACGCATTTTTTATGATAGGAAAAGAAAATAAAACAAAAATTAAAAAAAAATATGAGAAATTTTTTAAGTCCAGTTGCGCCCCCTTTGGACCGCTGTAGTTCTTAAACGGGCAAGTTAATCAAAAAATTTTAATCAATAAAAGATGCTTATTTTAATGTGTTCTTTAAAGTTCTAATCAAAAAAGTTGCAAAAATGAGAAAAAAAAATTTTTTATGAAAAATTTCTGTCCTAAAATGGGGCCCCTTTTGCTATACTCTGACCAACTGTGCAACTATGAATATTAAAGTGCTTCAGGCAATTCCAGGAATTCAATCTCTATGGCGCGATTGGTGGTACAGGGCCAAATGGAAGACAAGAGAGCATGCGGCCCATCCACCACTAATTTAACATTCCTAATCAGGAAAAGAACCGAGGCTCAACTGTACAATAACTGGCATGGAGTACAGGGTTCATTTTTTTTTATAGATTGTACTCGCCATAAGACGGCTCCTCGCCAAATTTCAAGTTGCGGAAACGCTTGGTTTGCGAGAAAAAAAATATTAAAAATTTCATACAAAGTCCCGATTTTATGACCGCCATGACTCTTATTTTTCTGTTTCTTTGCACGTGTTGTCATTGTGCTTTATTTTTTTGTTAAGTTTTTACTCAAATACAGCTTTTTTCGACCTAATTATTAAAATATTGTACTCATATGTTATTTATTTAGTGTTTTATTTAAATTTGAAACACTTTTTTGCTAAAGTTGTTGACTAATAATTATTACAAATGGTGCGAATGTGGCGGGGAATGACACTGTTACATTGGACGCCATTTTGTTTTGTCAGTCGTTATTTGTACTTTCAGTTGAGAGCGTTTATCGTGATCCTGTGTTACTTATATACGACTATTATGGTGCTACCGAAGCCCAAGGTCTCATCGCCTGAAGAGTTGAGAGTGGGACAAGTGGATTCTCGTGAATCCCTTGATCCGAGCTCCTCTTCGGCGCCGAATCCCCGTGTGCAAGTGTTAGACTCTAGTGAGCCGCTTGTTTCGTGTGTGCAAGTGTTGTACTCTAGTGAGCCCCTTGTGCCTTGTACTCAGTCTCCGACCTATACAGAGTCGGTGACGTGTTCGGTGTCCCCGGCACCTGGCTGCTCTACATGGAATGAAGGAGTTAACGTAAGTACTTTGGAACTACGGATAGGTTAGAAGTTAGCTTATTTATTTTTTAAATTAAAAAATTATATACAGCTAAGTTGTTCAGAGGTCCCGACACTCCACACAAATTTCATCGGAGTGATGTTAGAGGAACAGTTATTTTGTGTGATTGTTTCTGGACTGATTTATATGGGACCACTTTTGCTTTAGGCGGACACTCTTTAATTTTTTATTATTTGCTGGTAGTCAATTATTTAAAAAAATCATAGTTCGGTTGGCGCAAGACTCATCATGGCAAAACCGACTCGGATAACGGATAGGTTAGAAGATGGCAGTCGCGGGAGATTTCGAGGTTATTTTTTTATAAAAGAGCGGAAAAAAACTTTATACAGAAAAGTTTTTAGAAGGTTTCGACCCTCCACACCAATTTCATGGGAGTGATGTTAGGGAGACACTTATTTTGTATGATTGTTTCTGGACTGATTTATATGGGACCACTTTGGCTTTAGGGGGACACTCTTTAATTTTTTAACCTTTTTTTAACCATATTCCATTTTCTTTAGGCTCATTTATCACCCACCTTTACGGAGGCATCGGAGAGCACCCTTGCATCAGCAGCTTCTGGCTCAACGGCCAGACCTGTTGTGCCCCCATGCTCTATATCGCCGGTAGCTGGCTGCTCAACTTGGGATGTTGGATTTAATGTAAGTAATTTGTATAACAAAATATTTTATTCATTATTCATTAATTTTGGAGAATAAATATCATATATCATTTTCTGGTAGTCAATTATTAAAAAAAATCAAAGTTCGGTGGGCGCAAGACTCATCATGGCAAAACCGACTCGGATAACGGATAGGTTAGAAGATGGTGGCGGGAGCCTTCGAGGTTATTTTTTTTATAAGAGTGGAAAAAGCTTCTATACAGAAAAGTTTTTAGAAGACTCCACACCAATTTCATGGGAGTGATGTTAGGGAGACACTTATTTTGTATGATTGTTTCTGGACTGATTTATATGGGACCACTTCTGCTTTTGGGGGACACTATTAATTATTTAACATTTTTTAATCACATTCCATTTTTTGTAGGCTCCTCCATAACCCACCTTTACGGAGGCGTCGGAGAGCATCCCTGCACCAGTTGCTTCTGGCTCTACGGGCAGGCGTGTGCACTTATATAGTGACGAAATTAAGGGACAGTGGAATCTTCGAAAGATTTTTACCACATTTTATTCGAAGGAATCAGCAATAAGGTTCGCAGAAGAGAGGGGGTTAATCCCACGCACGAAGATGTGCAATTACCACAAAAAACCGATGTCCCTGGAGACAACGGGCCAAGGACAGCTTGGAGTTTTCCGCTGCCGAAAAAGCAACTGCAGAAACAAATCGGTTAGCAGATCAAAAGGAACCTGGTTTGAGAATGTGCACCTGTATTTGCCACTGGTATTCGAGTCGATGTATATGTTTACCAGTGGCTACAGTTATGAGCAGGTCCAAAGGGAGACTGCAAAGGAAGATCGGGACGAAGTCATCTCACAAAAAACGATAGCCGATTGGTACAACTATTGTAGGGAAGCAATTTGCGTCTATGCACCAGTGCATAGACACAAATTGCTTCCCTGCAACATGCGGAAGAACAACCCAAGATTGGAGGCCCCGGGAAAGTCGTACAAATCGACGAATCAAAATTCGGGAAAAGAAAGTATAACAGAGGAAGGTGTGTGGAAGGGTCCTAGGAATGATTGAAGACAAAAGTGATGATTTAAGAATTGAAGTGTGTCCCGGAAATATAAGATCTGCTGATGTGTTGGTGCCCATCATTAAACAAACATGTTCAGGAAGGCTCCATAATTCATTCGGATTATTGGAAGGCATATGATTGCCTTTCTGAACATGGCTACACTCATAAAAAAGTCAACCACAGCGAGGAATTTGTGGCACCAGATGGGACACACACTCAACGAATTGAAAGCCACTGGCGGGGACTCAAGAGGACCTTCCACAAGGATAATTTTAAAGGGAATTTTACGGACTGGCTATTGGAGTTTTCGTGGAGGCGAAAAATAAAAATTAATAAATTGGACCCCTTTGAGGAACTCTTAAAGTGTATCATATATGTTTACAAATAAATGTAAAAAAAAAAAAAAATTGTTTCAATAAACATGACCTTATTCCCCTCCTCCTATCTAAAGCAGAGTGAACCTGATCTAAGAGAACTATGATTTAGACGTATCAGCATCAGCTGCCTGTCTAAAATAGGATAATAATAATAATAATAACTGGCCGTCCAGTGTGGAGTCGCAAGAGCTGTTGCTCGAGGGTAGATGTGGACACCTAAGTGGCGAGTTGGCTATATGTTTAAAGTCCAGTGCCACCTCTCTTCACCCCAGCTCTCTGACCGTTGTTGCCCTTAGGCCATTTTTTTATAATGCTATTAATAGGGGCCCATCTAGCAGTTAGCGAGTCACCGTCTGCCAGAGAAAAAGATTGAAACAGTTTTATTAGGCAGGCGTCCGATGTTTCACCCAATAGCCGAGCCACTAGTCCATCATTTCAACCCAATAACCCGTTTTATTTAGATTCCATCTACCATCAATAGTCCCTATACACCCCAGCGGGTGCTGTCTCTGTGTGCGTCCCATGACACGGGCAGGGATAGCATCCGCTCGGTGTACTCCTTGCATTTCATTAAATTGTCAAAAGGGCCTAACTACGTGTTGGCTCAGTTGGTACTGTGTAGGTACCTAGCTCCACGCACACCTCCCAAAGGTCCGGGACATCATTGTCCCGTGAACGGGAAAGACATACTTAATAATAATAAATTCGCAAAGGATGAACAAACTATATCTTGTCAAAAAAGCCACACAGCTCGATGAAGACTAGTTGTACTAGTTATCAAAGGCTAGGTAAAGAATAAAGTCTGCCAATGTCTCTTTTACTAGGTGGTAGTATATGCAAGCTTTACCTACAAGTACTTATTATGGAATCAGTTCACCACCCATCTCATACCAAAGACATGAAAATAACACCTGGTCTACCGCTTGATGTCAGAGGACCCTGAAACTGGTGCAATGTACTTCAGGGCCGACATTACACATCGATGCGATACGAAGGACGCCTAAAGCTAGACGGCACAACGGACCAGTACTCTCCCAAAACAGCAATCACATATGCTCCTGGTATGGCAATGATGTGCAGTTCCTGTGGACATGGTTTTGGTGGATAGTTATATTTGGGCTGATGATGGTGGTCCTTAAATGCCGGTATTTCTTTTTCCAACACCGGAGTCGCACCAAAAAAAACTGAGAAGGCTGTTATTAATAATTAAAAAAAAACTGTTAAAACCCATGATGGATCACAAAATAGAGCCATGCGTGTGACATCAGTGTCTGAACCGCAGTGACAACTGTTCTTTGTTTGAATGCATTTTTCTATGCTATTATACTCTAAATGAGAACAATCATTTAATCATATGAGGGCACAAGACACTGAAACAACCACCAAGTCATTACAATTACCAAGACCTAAGAGAATGTAACACTTCGAAGACATACAATATACAATGACCTATGAAAACACACATTTATGAAGTTCAGCTCTGTCTTCTTCAAGAAACACTACCAAGATGCCCAAGATGGTTTGTTCACTATGTATTACTGATTAAAAAGAAACGAAGAGAGAAAAGAAACTGAAAATAATAAGCTTCCTATTCTTCCATTTTTTTTTAATTCTGTTTTTTTTTATTCGTATTCGTCCTTTCGGACAGGCTGAAGGAGACGCTACACGGGCCGATATCGGCCGACGATCGTGTCTCCTTCGGTCTTCACGCCTATTAAGGGTTCTACAGATTATGTGACTTTACCACAATTTGACAGTTCAACATGTCGAAGTCATTATTGGGTGTGTCGTAGATCGTAAAAATCAGTTACACACTGCGCTATGCGCTATTCGTTACTCGGCTTATGCGCCTGTATTCGACGCAATGTGGATGGTTTAATTGTCAATGTTTGCTTTATTCACACGCATAGGCGTGAATAGCGAATACGCGTATCCGTTGACTTGTCGGTTTTCTGCTACACATCAATGGAGGCAAATAAGCCGAATAGCGCGTCGATTGCCCACACTTCGTTCACTCACTCATTTGCTTGCAGACCCAGCCAGTACGATCGTGCGGGTTGATTACATTTAATTGATAAATCAAAAACATATGCAATTCACTTTTATCTCAGACTTCATTTTGCGTTAGCAAGGTCTTGTTTTACCGGTGCGAAAGGGATAAATGTATATGAATTAACAAGCTGCTGCTGCCAACACGTTCATCGCCACTTTTGTGATTGATGGGGTCTATACATGACATGAATTGTCAGCCCCAATACATCAGAGGCTGATTAATTGCTGTTGTTTGGAGGCGTGTTGCGCTGCTGATCCAACCGTCAAACGAGTTGTACTGAGAAATTGCATGCACATGGGGTCAATTGTTACAACTTTAAGTCACACCCAATTATGACTCCGACATGTTTGTACTGACAAATTGGGGTAAAATCACATAATCTGTATACCCCATCGAAATGTGGATGGGCATGTTTGTTGTCCACGCACATAACAAGTATTTTCGCAAATACGACACAGTGACATAAGGAATAGCGCAGTGTGGTACCGGCATAACAATCTGCTATTACAATTTCATTATCTTCTTAGTAGTCTGTGTATTTCATTCAGTCATTGGTATTGACTTATGGGCAATCCACATTACGTGATTTGTCAGCCCCAATTCATCAGAATCTGACTAATTGCTATCGTCTGGATGCATGTTCCAACCGTCAAACGAGTTGTCCGGACTAATTGCATGAAAATCACAATTTGGACCATGGAATTTGTATGATCTGCCAAGTTTCTTTTTTCTCACAAATTTCATTCAAATAAATTTAAACGAAAATTAAAAAAAATATGCTAAAGAATATTGTATTAATATTATATCACTGTAATTTTGTATTTTTTTTAACCGGTGTTTTGCAACTAAAATTTCTTTCAGTGTGGCCAGAGGGGCTACCGGGAAGTGAAAACGATCTTCGTTCGAATATTTCTGTCTCTGTCGTGCGAACCAGCAAGTGCGACAGAGATGGAGATACACAAACAAAGTTTGTTTTCATTTCCCGGTAGCCCCTCAGTTAACAGTAAGAAAGCGAAAATTGCCGCATTCAAACGGTCCTGCGAAACGGAATGCAAGATTGTCACTAACCGATGAGATAGGGCGAGACAGCACGTCGATCATGTGGTGGCCGTGACATACTCTCGATTTTTGTGTGCTGCACGGCTATTACGCGACGGCGCGCGAGTTGTCTAAATTTTTCTCGCACGATCCGACTCTCTCTTATTAGAACACTTAGAACAAGAAGTATAGTGCGAGAAAATCGAGAGTATGTCGTGGCCGTGTCCCATTTTAGACGTGCTGTCTTGCCCTATCTCATCGGTTAGTAACAATCTTGCAGTCCGCTTCGCAGGACCGTTTGAATGCGGCAATTTTCGCTTTCCTACTGTTAACTGGCCACACTGAATGAAATTGTAGTTGCAGTTGTTACGTCTACTGTACGCTACTACAAGGCTACTACGCTACACCCAATTCTGACTTCGACATGTTCTCCTGACAAATTGGGATAAAATCACTTAATGTGGATTGCCCATTAATATCTGGAGACGTTTCAAACTAAACGATGTCGCTCAATCAAACTACCTCGTTACCAAAATTGGGTTGTGGCCCCGGACCGGACCAAATTACCTCAGAGTGATAATGCACAGCCAAATAATGCACGGCCCGATAATCCATGTGTGCACAATGGACGCGGATTATTGGGCTGTACATTACATTATTTTGGCCGTGCATTATCATGGTTGTACAAAAAATCAATAATGTCGGCAATATTTAACACTCATATGACCGATACCAAAAAAAAAACAAATAGCGGCCGTTGCATGTTGCATCAAACTCACAGACTAACAGTGTAAATAGTGTTGCATCGTGGTTGCATCGTTTCAAGTTTGCAGCAAGGCCTAAAACTGGATTTGAAGTTCGAATGCCCAACTCCCATGTCTTCTTACGAAGAGACTGCGGCGCATCCAAAATCTGTAACCATTTTCCACTTCAATCGTTTGTCTACGCATGCAAAAGATTTTTTGGTAAGCTGTTGTTACTTATTATCATATACACATCGTATTTCTACATGAAGTGGCATCATGGACCAACTTTCGATGGTATCCAGTTTCCTTCAAAATAGACCAGTTTGTAAGGAGAGTTGAGCTTCCTTGGGACTTATAAATGATATAATAATAGTATAGACCGTCTTACACAAATTGACCTAGTCCGAAATGAAGTAATGCTTGTAACATGGGTTAATAGTAATAGTAATATCGTTTATTGCATATCACATAGCTATAAAGGTAGGTATAATATAGGGCAGTTTTACATGTGATACCCTGCATAGGGCGCAGGCGGGTGCACAGGGCGGTTAGTACCCATAACACACGTACTTAAATTACACCTAACTCCAACTATAAATATAATTGCATTTTCTGTAATACAAGTGTTTTGGAACAATATTCTAAGCCTTCTTTCTTTCTTCCAGGTTCCTTCTGAGATGAAGCAGGATTGCTGGCACAAGAGGTCTGCAGTACTAGCCATGTGAATTGAAATTAAATCTATTGACAAAAACATGTTCTATACGAGTCGTTGGGTCCTGAGCTAGGATTCCCTGGCAATGAGAAGTTACATGATAAAATGAGAAACAAATTAGAAGCATAATGATTTTCACCAATATGCGTTAATGCTAAGAGGCATAATCACCAAGAGCTTGCCGATGATATTGTCCCTCAATTTGCGTGGCCCAAATGTCGCTAATGTTGATCCCGGATTGGCCTATATAGTCACGAGTGGTTTTGTCCCTCGCGTAAAGATGCTGCTTAAATCACCTGTCAAGATGTGTACGGCCTTATAATGATGGTTCAATGCTGCTAACATAGCCGTTAACCAAATTGTGTGTTCAACTAATTGGTCAAGAAAACACATATAATCAGTGATATGTATGATCATGTTAGCTTGGATTACTGGCGTGGAAGACTGTCATCAACAGCGGTGGCAAATCAAACTCACCTATACCCCATAAAAAGGTGTATTTACTTACAAATAAAATGGCTTCATGGATGTTTTTAAGGCACTAAGAAGAACAGAGAAAGGTATATTAAAGACAGTTGAAAATCAAATTTCCAACATATACAAAAACTTTATGTATACGCACATGATGAATAAACTCACTCGGCTGTAGTCACGGAAGACATGCCTTAAAACTGAAACATATTATGAAGACAATATAATGATATATGCTGCATCCTGAATGGTTCATGTATATATATTGGAAAATTGACAGAACAATGCTGTAAAGCAAATTCCACTGCTCCACCACTGTAAATGAGTGGACTTTCAAGTCCTAAAATGGATTGGCACTTCTGAAACATTCAGGCTTCTTCTTTTCATCGATTCATGTTGTTGATTGATTGTTTTTTACCAAAATTGAGGTGTATTCATAACAAGACAAAGTTGCTGTATTAGAGATTTTTTTTTCTCAATTATCAGTTTTAGAGGCATTGGTCAATAAATTTGTATCCATTTGGTTATACAAAAAAAAAATCGATATGAATGAATGGAATATGTTATGTCCTCTCTCTTAAAAAAATAGGAATGAAGAGGCTTCTGTTGTGTTGGTCAAATTCGTTGCTTTCATTTTGATTTTATCTGGATAATCTAATTCTTATCCTAAGTATAAAAAATATTGAGGATGGAAGTGGGTTATTCTGGCACTATTCCAAATTCGAAAATCAAAAAGGATACAGGAGTTCTTGTCATCATTCAAAAATATTGTTATCAATTGTTGTCTTCCGAAAACTATTGAGACTGTTCGTAGCAATTTTGTTGTAGCGTTGTAAAAAAAAAAAAAAAAAAGCGTAAACTAAAGAATAAAGGGGCTAATAGATTGTGCGGTCATCATTCGAAAATTAAATGCCTGCAGCAGCAGAAAAAAGTATACATAAGTTGAAATATAGGTTGTTCTGTTATAAATTGAAGAAATAATAAAAAAGGGAAGGTTATCGTCATAAAAAATATAATTTTAAAAATATTTCGGATCGTAATCGCAAGGAGGGATATTTTTTACGTTGATGATAAAACGTATTGCTTTTAAATTTGATAGTCTGTAAGAATATCTAATGCTTGAAGCTTATTCGCTCTACTAGCTCTGTCGTGATTTCTGTTTCACTTTGTAATTGAAAATAATATAAGAACGTTCTGACCGTTCTGTCTAGCTAACTCAGCGACTTGATAGTTTAGGTCGAGACTAATAGATGCTACCACGCATCTTTTCGTATATTTGTTATGTTGTCGCTACTTATAGTTCTTCAGATAAGTTAATGAGTCTATAATGAAACTTGAAGAACAACACAATTTTATTAGATATTCAAAATTACAAATTAACCCGACAGTTCGAGTGAGCGCGACCGATGCTATGCGAACATATCGAATACTTGAAGCTTGATTTTTGTCGTCGTGAATTTTGTTTCACTTTACAATCGAAAATAATATAAGGACATTCTGAAATAGCTACCTCGGCGACTTGAAGATTTAGGTCGTTGGCCATTCATTTTGGAAGTCCGTAAGTGGCGTGCGCTCTAATACGCTTGAAATATCATCTCAATCGCATCTTTTCATAGGCCTCCTGGAAAAAAGGAGATAAACCCCCAAAACCAAAATGTTGGATTTGGACATCCTTCAAGGAGATCAACGACGACTGTTGACCGTTGTCTCCACTGTCGCTCGGGGAATAGCGGCATGTATGTCGCGCGTCCAATTTATTTTCATTGACTCTTTATCGTTCTCTGTAAACTGGACATAATAGTTATTCTAACAAATGTATTCAAAGAATTGCTAATTGACTCTGTTGAATTTTTTTGCCGCAATTGACAATGGTATGTTTCGAAATACCCAACTTTTATTTTATGGAAAAATAATGCGCTCTTCCAGGTATTGTAAAGCGTCATTGCATCGTTCAATAAACATCGTTTCTACTAAGTTTTTCGTCTGATAATAACAAAAAAAAACAATCTATATTAAAAATAAAGTACAAATAAATAAATAAATATAATAAATATTAGGGGACAATCTTAAAGAAGATATAACCGTGTTCAGCCCTTTATACGGCATAAACTTCTAGAGGTGATACAATAAAACTATTTATGTTTCTAGATTCGTTTTTATTTTTATTTTTCAGAAAATCACAAAAAAAATTGGAATACTTAAAATAAAAACACTGTGGTAAAAATAGTCCCTCTGCCTGTCTGGATATTTTACTCTGCCTCAGTACCTCATACTATTCCCTGTGAAATGCAGTGAAGCAAGGTGCTATACACAGTGGAACTGCACATTTCTCGCATATAATTTTAGACCTTTTTTAGGCATGTGGTCTCCAACGTTAGTGTAGCGGCAGCGCAGCACGAGGAGCTCTGGATCACCGTGTCGTCCCCCCCCCCCCCACCCCCGCCTCCGCCGCCCGCGCATCGCACGGGCCTAATATACACATAGCTTGCGTATACTTCCCGCACAATGACAATCATTAACTGGTCACTATGTCGTTTTTTTGATAATGCCTCCACTTTAATGCATAGTAACCCGGAAGATATCTTTGTTCTTCTCGGAGACTACAATATTTCACACGCTACTTGGTGCACGAATTCCAATTTAAACTACCTAGCTCTCCTAGAACAGTGCTTTTTTGTCCGTTTTTATAGCCTTAACAGGTGTGCATAAATAAATAAATTACTTATTAATTTCTCCATATTTACCCAATTGAGGCCAAATCGAAGTGTCAAACCGATGTTTCATTCTGGGGATTATGAATCGATTCGTAAAGCCCTTTCTGATACTGATTGGTCTTATTTAGATGGATTACATACTAATGAGTCCGTGGCTTATTTGTATAATGTTATTAATGAGCAAATTCTTAAATTTATACCTCATAAAAGAATAAGTCGCATCTCAGGTTATCCTCCATGGTTCTCGCGCAGTTTAGTTAAAATTCGTAAACTAAAATTATTGGTTCACAAGAGGTGGAAAATTTACGGAAATCCGCTTGACAGGGAAGAATTTGTATTTTTGAGGAATAGGGAACATAAACTAGCTGCTCAATGTTATAATAAATACATATCACTGGCCGAGGACAGAATTTATAAATCACCCAATTACTTTTGGTCATTTATTAAATCTAAATTTCCAGTTAATATTATACCTGACCAAATTTTATGTAACGGGGTAACCGCTAGTGATGGGGAAGCTATGAGTAATCTTTTTAACGATTATTTCAATTCTGTGTTCGTAACCGCCCCTCGCGATGGGCAGGGGGCGCTAACGTCACACTTGTCAAATGATAACCTTACAGATCTGTGTTTTATTAATATTACAGAAGATTTGGTCCATAAGCACTTGAGCGGTGTGAGTGTTAAGAAGGGTAGTGGTGCTGATTGTATCTATCCCCTTTTCATTAATACATGTGCTAAAGAATTAACCATCCCCATAACGAAAATATTCAAAAAATCTATTTCATCGGGAACTTTTCCCGAAATATGGATGGTGATTCTGAATTAGTCACTAATTATAGACCAATTAGCAAATTGAATATCTTTGGTAAGGTTTTCGAAAAAATAGTCTAATGAAATAACTGCCACGGTTTATCAGCATATATCAGAACGTCAGCATGGTTTTTGCCGTGATCGCAGTATCGACACAAATCTCCTCAACTTTTCTGCCTTTATATTAAACAAAATTTCTTCCGGCTTGCAGGTGGACGCCGTGTATACCGACTTCTCTAAATGTTTCGACAAAATCAATCATTTTAAGTTAATTTCAAAGCTCGAGAAGCTCGGTATTCACGGTGATCTCTTGAGGTGGATTGAGTGGTTGTCTATTGTTTGCCCGACATTCACATACTATAATAATCATTTGCACGAACTTCGCTTGCCCGGTTTTCATTTGCCCGAATGTTTCGTTTAACATAATAGTTAATTGACATACTCTTGTTTACCCGAATATTGGATGTCATAATGATACGAATGCCATACGTATTGTTTTCCAGATTATTGTTTGCAATAATATTATTTAATAGAATATTTAAACGCCATACTAAACATGCATTCGGATTCATCTTTGTTAATTTGTTAGTTTTTCCGCTATTTTATTAAAAAAATAACCTCGAAGACGAAAGCGGGAGCAAAGCTCCCGCTTCCGTCTTCTAACCTATCCGCGATCCGAGTCGGTTTTGCCACTAAGCCCCTGTTCCCTACTGCCTATGATATACTACTATCTTGGCATTGGGTAATATCAGAGAAAAGTTTATTTTTACTTAGTGGCAAAACCGACCCGGATCGCAGATAGGTTCGAGGTTTTTTTTTTTAATTTTAGACACTGCAATACGTACCCAAATTATTACATGTGAATATTATGGATGTTGAGATGGATGGCAAATGACATTATGGCATGTGATAGTTATGGATTACAATGATTATGGAAAATGAGATTATTGATATTGATATTATGGAAAACAAAGATTCTGGCATATAATCAATATGGTAAACAATGAGTATGGCATACAAAATTATAGAAAACAACTTTATGGCAGTTGAATATTATGGCAGATAAAATTCGGGCAAATGAAATTCTGACAAGCAAGAGTATACCGGATTGAGTCATATCTCAGAAACCGAAGCCAGGCTGTGGCGCTGAAGGGTTACACTTCCCATTGTCTCCCAGTACCGTCAGGGGTGTCGCAAGGTTCGCACCTTGGTCCTCTCTTTTTCATCTTATATGTAAATGACATGGCAACCTGCTTCAGAAATTCAGAACATCTTGTTTATGCAGATGTTACAAAAATTTACAAAGCTATATTTTCTGAAGCTGATTGTCATAGTCTACAACAAGATCTCGATAGTTTTTACGAATATTGTTCAAACAATTATCTGTACCTAAATCTTGACAAATGTTTCGTGATAAGTTTTTCCCGTAAACAAAATATAATCAATTTTACCCATCTTATTGCTGGGAAGCAGATAACTCGCGTTAGTTCTATTAGAGACCTAAGTATTGATTGCTATGGACTCGCAGCTTAATTTCAATAATCATATCGACAAAATTTGTAACAGAGCTTATAAAAATCTAGGTATGATACTTAAGATGGGCAAACCCTTTAGGAGCCCCTGCACCCTTAAAATATTATTCTATTCTTACGTCAGGAGTATTCTTGAGTTCGGTTCTGTGATCTGGTCTCCTCAATACCATGTCCATATTAACCGCCTTGAAAGAATACAAAATGTTTTCTTGAGGTCACTATGTTATATCAGCGAGATTAGCGAGATACGATAGATTCTTTTATGTACTCTTCGTATTGACCATATAAATTTTTCACTTGTTGTAGTTTATTTTGTCCATTCGACTCTTTTCGGCGCTTTTGTCCTAACTTTTTTATGTCCTCCTGTAGTGTTTTTAATTCGTCATGTAATTTTTGAATTTGACTCATACTTCGCGTTAAGGTGGGTACTGACCAACGTTACAAGGTGTAATGTAACATTCGCATCGAGCGTGTTACGCATCGAGCATGTTACGCTGTGTTCTAAAATCGGCCTAACATGCTCGTCACTCTGTGCTCCGCTTTCGCCGCCAGTTCACTCAAGATGGCCGACAGCGAGGTCGCGTTGGTATCTTTGATTCTACTTAATTATTGTTTCATCCAAATTAAGAAGAAGAAATACGTTTCTGGACATCAAACTTATTTAAAAACAGAGGCGTATGTGGTGGTATGTCATTGATAGCAATTTTAAAAAACCAAATGATTACTGGACAGTATAAAAACTTTGTACGCATGTCTCCGATAGATTTTGAAGAACTCTTGAATTTAATTGGACCAAAAGTACATAAAAAGGATACAAATTATGAAAAGCAATCAGTGTCACGGTACGATTAGCACTAACGCTTCGTTTTTATGTTACAGGAGATTCCTATACTAGTATGCAATATCTTTTCAGGATATCAAAGCAACGGATAGGATTTATAGTAAAAGAGGTCAGCGAAGCCCTTATTGGAGCATTAAAATAATATGCAAAGGTATGTACTGTTTAAATTAATTCAGAAAAAGTAGTCATTACATTATCAAATTATTTAATTAATTAAATCCCCAAATTCAGATAGAAATTGTTCACTCGTAGCTGGTGACCCATAGTCATTTTGATCGGACGGATTTGATGCAGGTGTTTCAGGGCTTTGCAGTGGCATCGATGAGGCTCTAGAAGTTGTTGGTCGTGTAGAGTATCCTTTTGAAGAATTATAGACATTCATGCCACCATAGTCATAGTGTCCACGATCGGCACTAAACAATATATTTGATATGTAATGTTGCACATGTATTTGTGTTGTCTTTGAATAAGATCTTAATTTATGGCTTGACATTCGTCAAGTTTGTGCGAATTTGACTCCGTTTGCTCGGTTTTCTTTTTTAAAATATTGAATGTAGATGTCATTATCTCTTCCGGGCTTGGGGCGACTGCTTTCTTCCTTTTTTTTGAAGGCGGAGGGCAGTCATTGTCGCTTTTATTGGCAGGCGGAGGGCATTCATTGTCGCTTTTAATGGCAGGCAGAGGGCTTTCATTATCGCTTTTATTGGCAGGCGCAGAGCTATCATCACACGGTTGTTCTGAAGCATCTTCACGTTCACGTAGCTCTAAAAATAAATATAAATCATTATTTCAGATGCCAGAAACACCGGAGCAATGGCTGGTTGTAGCAAATGACTATGATACTTTGTGGAATTTTCCACATTGCTTAGGCGCAATCGACGGTAAACATATTATACTGCAGTCACCGATCAACGGTGGAAGTGAATTTTATAATTACAAGGGTTTCTTCAGCATCGTATTACTGGCAGTTGTTGACGCGAAATATAACTTTTTGTATGTAAACATTGGATGTCAAGGAAGAATAACTGATGGAGGGGTTTTCAACAACTGTGAATTAAACAAAAAAATAATGCACTAAACATCCCTCAACCCAATGCGTTGCCAGCAAGAACAGAAGAAATTCCATTTTACTTTGTTGCCGATGAAGCTTTTGCTCTTTCCGAAAATATGATGAAAATATATGCAGGATATCATGAACTTGGTTCTAAAGAAAGAATGTATAACTACCGACTTTGCAGAGCTCGTAGAGTGGTGGAAAATGTGTTCGGCATATTGTCTGCAGTGTTTAGAGTTTTGCGGAAACCAATGTTGTTAGAACCGAAAACCGCGACATATGTCGTAACAGCAATAACGGTATACTCTTGCTTGCCAGAATTTCATTTGCCCGAATTTTATCTGCCATAATATACAACTGCCATAATGTTGTTTTCTATAATTTTGTATGCCATACTCATTGTTTACCATAATAATTATATGCCAGAATCTTTGTTTTCCGTAATATCAATATCAATAATCTCATTTTCCATAATCATTGTAATCCATAACTATCACATGCCATAATATCATTTGCCATCCATCTCAACATCCATAATATTCTTATGTGATAAAGTGGGTACGTATTGCAGTGTCTAATATTTAAAAAAAATACCTCGAACCTATCCGCGATCCAAGTCGGTTTTGCCACTAAGTGAAAATGAACTTTTCTCTGAGATTACCTAATGCTGCTTGCCTAATAAGATAGTGTTGTATCGTAGGGAACAGGGGCTTAGTGGCAAATACGACTCGGATCGCGGATAGGTTAGAAAACGGAAGTTCGTCGGAAACGTTCGTCTTCGAGGTTATTTTTTTTATAAAAGAGCGGAAAAACCAGCAAATTAACAAAGATGAATCCGAATGCATGTTTAGTATGGCGTTTAAATATTCTATTAAATAATATTATTGCAAACAATAATCTGGAATACAATACGTATGGCATTCGTATCATTATGACATCCAATATTCGGGTAAACAAGAGTATGTCAATTAACTATTATGGTAAACGAAACATTCGGGCAAATTAAATTCGAGCAAGCGAAGTTCGGGCAAATGATTATTATAGTATATGAATGTCGGGCTAACAATAGACAACCAGCAATAACATGTCTTCACATTTTTTTAAAAAAAGGTAATAGTTCTCAGGTATATACTCCTGTAGATAGCTTTGACGAAGAATCGAACGGCCAGGTCAGATTAGGAAACTGGAGAGAAGGTAACAATGACATGACTAGTATGTTACCCAATGTTATACAAATAAGACCGCGAAGGGGGGGCTACAAGATCTGCTCACAATATTCGTAATGAAATTGCTGAATACTGCATTCAGCAAGGGTCTTTAAGCTGGCAACAAAATTATGCTTAAAATGGACTTACAGTATCTGTTGTAGCACGAGGTGTATCTCTATCCAGTAGAAATATCATAGATTTGTATGCAAACCAAGTTCTATGGTACACTTCTTCTGCACCTGAAATTGAAGTTGAAATTAACAAACGTCTACCCAAAGTAGTATATTTCGTGAATATCGTAATCTATGCTAGCAAAATAATTGTAAAAAATTAAATAAAAAAACCAAATTGTATCTGTCACTTATGGGCCTATATGTACTTAAAAACTTAATAAATAATTACGTACCTTTTCCTGTACCAGTTGATTGTTTAGTTTTTGGTTTTTCCCTCCTCAATGATGCCAGTAAACTTGTCATTTTCTTTTTTGTCTTTCGCGTCGTCGAGTAACGAATCTAATCTATTCCAAGCGTCTTCTTTCTTGAGTTTGTTATAATGCTCTGGATGAGCTGGGTTCCACAACATTTCTTCTTCTCTGTATTTTTCTATAAAATACAGAATTTTTTCTTTGTTCCACTCCATGTTTCAAGAAATAAATACGAAAGGAACGACGTGTAATAACTCGCTACGCGCGTGCGCTCGTGACGTCTTGCCTGAGCGTACTGACTGAACCGCGTAACAGTCAAAGGATTCGCCAAAAAACCGAGAGCCGGGTGGAGCACTCAAAGCGAGCAACGTGCGGCTCGTTGCTCGCTGATTTCCCCGTAACACGACGTACTGACTGCACGAATGCTCGCTGTGTAACATGTTACATTACACCCCGTAACGTTGGTCAGTACCCACCATTACTTTTTTTTCATTTACGTTAATTTATCATATCTATTTACGAATTTTATGCTTTTATATTACCTGTACTTATCCTGCGGTTGTTCGTTGGACCTCGGTGCTGGTGGCGCGCTGACGTTCTGCTCCGCTGCTCTTATGCTGCGCATCGTGGCTGACACTGCTGGTCGTTCTATTTAATTCGTGAAGCAAGTGCTTCACGAATGCGTGGTATTTGTATACGTGATATGAAAAAAGTGCATATAAGTATATGCACTTTTTTCATATCGCGTATACAAATACCACGCATAAGATGATTAGCACACCTGTGGTCAGGTATGTCGTTATTGTGTCGCTGTCAACCTGCTTGGTGCTGGCGTTGTTTGAAGCCCCGTTTTGTTCAATTATTACATCTTCTCGACGGTCTTCCTTGGTGCACTGTCCTCCCATAGCTGAATTTAGTTGGTTCGCATGGTGCTGGTTGCTGCTGGCTCTGGCTGCTAGTGCAGTGGAGCTGTTTGTTGCTGGTTGGCTGGCGCAGTGAAGCTGGTTGGGTAGCGGCGGCGTCTATGGTCTGCTGTGAAGCGAGGCTGCCTGGTGTAGCCGACTGGCAAGGTTGTAATGAAGTGTCTCTACTTCTCGGTAGGTAATGACAAGTCGAAACTCGAGTAATAACTGACTTTAATTAGACAAAATGCGTGGCTTATCTACTAATCCATTTCCTTTGTTGTTGTTTGAAAACTGCGGGCAAGGTTAATAGTACAAAGTCCAGACATGTGCAGGTGAAAATGCCGAGGTCGAGGTATAATGTTACAGTTTGTTATGATTAAGTACTAATGGAAAATAGGTATAAACTTTCCATCAGGTGTGGCCTCACTACGCATACACTCACTCAGTAGCACTTCATTGAGAAGGTCCTCCACAGCACTATCATCCGCGTCGACAGCAGCCTCGACAGCCGCAACCAACCATGGCATCCGCCGCCAACAGACAACCCAGAACCGCCCATCTTCGGACAGTGAAATCTCCATGAATAGAGGCACCGCGTCCGGGTTCGCCACGAACAGTTCCATATGCAGCGTTGCCTCCATGTTAGGCGCCGCAAAAGCAGGGTACATAAGAGAGTGCCCCAGGGGCGCCTCGAAAGCCGCCACGTAATCGCCATTATTCGTACAGCAAAAAAATGGCACGCCATAATTATAGCCAAACGTTACGCACAGCTCTCTCGGAATCCAAATTCAATAACTGAGTAAACGACATGACTGAAGGAAAATTTAAATGCAGAAACAACAACTCAACGTCACGCTGGAGAGAGTAATAAATAAATCATAACCTATGACACCACGAAATAATAAGACAAATCCATAAAATTGCATACCACTGACCATATATGGAACCGCAATCTCTATAATATCCATTGTTAATACTACGAAACAGATAAAAAGATCCAACCACACACCATAACACGATACATCAATCCACCATATATGAGACATGGCATGTAAACATGACATGTATTTTTACCTTCTCGTAAAAATAATAGTGTACATTAAATAATATTTATAATTTTTATTTTAATAATTCACCCATATCACTATCATCGGAGGCAGAGGTAGACGACTCATTGACATAAATAATAAGCTCGATGTCCAAAATGTTGTTGACTCGAATATCTCTACATATTATAATCTGCCATGACAACCGATTTAGTTTTTTCCACAACTCTGGCCCATTTCTCCTGGGTAACATTAGTACATGCTTCTTTTAGCAATGACATCATCTTCTTGGCGGTAAATGGTGGTTTTGTATTTCGCCGCGCCGCATAACCTGTAAAGGAATCACCATAATGAAATATGGCAATGGTAACGGGCATTACTACCAAGTAATATTAAATTACGATTATTACATCAATCACTATGTTCATAATTTGTATCAACAACATGATATGAAAATCTACGAAATTGAATAAATGCAAATGTATAAAACCAACCTCTGACTTGTGCCCATATCAATTCAATAGCATTGTACTGGCAGTGGTACGATGGCAATCTTACTACTTCATGGCAATGTTCCAGTGCCAACTCATCGATGACATATCTTGCCTGGTTTGATTTGCAGGACCAAATCATACAGTTCTACTTTCAACATGCTCATATCAGCAGCCACACCATTTCTGCTCAACCATTCAGTCATTTCGGACTTATTTTTGTCTTTCGTCGGTGGTTTGTCAATTTGCTTTGAGTGGTATGGTGCAATGTCCATGATAATTGTTGATGGTTTAGGTAGGTTTTTTAACATATTTTCAAACCATTCTTTATAATAAATTAAATTAAATTATGTGAAACCTATGACTCTACTATGAGTATATGGGTAAAGACATAGGCAACTAAGATACATGACACAACACATAATATAATATGTATGGAATGGTGATAGATGATAGAATTCCATACAAATGATCTTAACTAACATGGAGCAGTAATCAATAATTTCATGTAATTTGAATACAAACTCAGATGAATTTACTGATTACTATTTTTATGAAGTCTCGCCTTCTTCTTCACTGCTACTGTCAGAAGATGCGGTGTACTCTGGTGGTACTAGCGCCATAATCTGTTAATCCGGCCCCATTTTATTTTGCCCTGTCACCACAAAACAAAAAAAAAACATGCAACAATCGAGACATCACCCAGGCATTATGTTGGTGTTGTGTGTAAAAAAAAGAAGAAAAAAAAGGAAGAAACTACCAAACATACAAACTGTTATTTTTAGTGATTTAAGCCATACTTACTGATCAACTCTTATAACCGGATAACATCTTAGCAGAGAGGACTTTTGGCTCAAGAGCCGCGCAGACCTATAAATGGTGGGAGCCTTCGTTGGTAATTAAACAAGCTACTAAAGTTTGTACCCTATATTATCTTGACGTGGGTCCTCGCGAACATGGCGGTCCCGAGTAACCGCAGTGACATTATTTACTCTTAGGCCTAAATACAGTCATAGATCGATCGAACGAGCGCTGGTCGAACATAGTCTGTTCCAAACTGACGATGCTTTTGACTTTGACAGCTGATAAAATCTAGAAAATATTTTCGAATTCCGCCCCGCTGCTATCGAAACTGGATTCTACGCGAAATACGAATCGAACGGTATATACCATGCATAGTGTTCGAGTCGCCCTCAGCGAGAAAAACGGTTTTTTTAGCAAAGTCATTTGCTCGTGGAATTTAGCTGTGCTAATCCGTTATTCCTGCATTCGGGAACCTCCGACGTCGCGGAACTTAGAGATCAGGTATTGATGTATGTATTCTATTCAATAATTACTTCTGGGCATTGTTTTCTACCTAGATATTCGGACGCCGAAGACCTTATCTCAAATAACCTCTTTGTTTGTATGTATACTACAATACATCTTGGTGAAGCTATTGCCGACCGCTGGGACAGACCCCTAACTGTTAGAATGAGCCGGATAAGGTTAAAAATTATAATATCCATAATCCGAGCTACAACCCAACCAGCAAAACAGTCGTATAAACAAAGGTTTTTATAGCTAATGATCGAGAAATAGTCGTAAAAAGGAGTTGAAGATGCCAAATCGTCGTATAAAAGAACTATACTCAACTCTTTAGCATTTTCGCATTTTGGGCGTAAAACCAAGTCGACTAAACGTTAACTCGATATGTTTACAGCGCGTTTACCCAATTATTGTATAAAGGTGTCAAATTTCACTTTTATACCACTTCAAGTTCTAAATTAGCTGTATAAAAGCTGCTAATTTTCTAATTAGCTGCTGAAGAAGTCTTTATAGTACCGTCATTCGACATTGTTCCCGAGGAAGCATTATAATGGTAATAAAGCTGCTTATATGACCAAATAGCATCTCAGTTACTCCGAAAGCACTAAGTGTTATATAAAAGATCGATTCTCTATTACAGCACCTGCCGAGAGAAAGTTCTAAAAGTGATTATTATAGCACCTACAGCAATTCAAATACACTTTTAAAGCCATCTTGCAGCAAAAAGTAGCATAAATGATCTTTGAAATCTTTTACGGCACCAAACCGCAATTTCATGACTTCTTGAGTTTACTTTGGAGGCACACGTATATTCTAGAAAATGGATTATAATCAGTGGAAAAAATTCAAAAGAAGTGGTGGTTTTCGAAGAAAAGTTAGAAATGCATATGAGAGGTTACAACTACAACAGAAAAAACAAACGTTGCCTGAGCAGAAAGAATCTGTCGAGTCAAGTGGTCAAGCTTGCTCAATAAATGATAGTGCAGGTTCCGTAGGTGCATTTTGTGTTTCGACAGTAACTGGGCAAAATTCGCCAATTATTTGTCAACCGTCTACTAGTAAACAGTGTTCGTGTGTACGTACTAGAAATACATCGAACTACAAGATCGTTACAAGTATTGGCATAATAATAATAATAATAATATATTCTTTATTGCACCACAACATAAGAAAAACATGTTACAAGAGTACATAATGTTAAATAAAGGTAACAACAGGCGGTCTTATCGCTTTAGAGCGATCTCTTCCAGACAACCTTTGGGTAGCAGGAAATTTTCAAGAAGAGTTGTAAACCGGTAGTGCAGGAATAAATCAAAAAATAAACTTACTATCGCATACATCTCATTATATGACAATTTCAGAAATCATAATATCATATATAAGTATTGTATAAATACATAGATACATACATACAAACTATAACACAATTATATAAATATGTTACAGGACAACAAGGCAACTTAAGGCAGCGACAAGTAAACTAAAAAACCTAATTAGATTCCAATATACGTCAAAAAAACTACCAAAGATGGCGGAATGTCACAGTTACACATGTCATCATCATTGTGACGTTTCAGGGAAAACCAACCTTTTGGTACAATAATTATGTTAAAATAAAACAATAAAGTTATTTCCACAATATGATAAAGGTCATCCTGATTTTAATCAATGTTGTCTGTGCATTCATCGCCTAACAGGTCTTGGTTTGGTAAGGTTGACGAAGATAAATGCTAGCTTTAGCCGGTGCATTAGTTAACCTAACCAGTTAAAAAGTTTTTGTGTGATTGAGTATTATACATACAAGCTTACACATTTATAATATTAGTAAGTTTTTTTTTTAAACTGACTGGGGACCTGCAATAATAAATAATATTAAGAGGCCGCAGTAAGCTCGGCCGAATTTCACCTTCCCATACAAACGTAGTTACGCTCTCATTTTAAAACTACGTGTTGGATTGTGACGAAACTTTGCATATACAATGACATGAGGTATATCTATGTCTGTAAACTAATTTCAGACATAGATATACCTCATCTCATTGAACATGCAAAGTTGCGTTACAATCCAACACGTAGTTTTAAAATGAGAGCATAACTACGTTTGTATGGAGAATCGAGCTTACTGCGGACTCTTAATGCGGGTTAGGGACTTCAGCTTTACATACACCTTTAATTTTTTTCTCAGATGTACCTATGCAGGTTTCTTCACGATGTTTTCCTTCACCCAAAAGCTAGTTGAGAATAACAAATGACACTCGTACATAAAGCCCAAAAAAATCATTAGTATGAGCCAGGATTTCAACCAGAGACCTCTGGATTGCAAATCCAACGTCCGAACCACTAGGCCACAACGGACGGGCAAACGACGGCGGGATCTGTATTATTAATAAATAAAAAGACAACCATTTTAATAACAATATTTATTCTTCAATTTCTGAGCAGCTTAGATCATCCTCCTCAGTATTTATAATAAAAGGTTCAACCACATCGTCAATTAAGTTGTCTAAGTTGAACATTCTGTCTTCAATTTTTATAACGTGGTCTATGCAAGACTTCCAACGTTCCGCTGTCACCTTCTGCAGACCTTCTTCAAATAACGACTTTACTTCAGCCATTTTGTAAGTTTTATTATTTGAGGCCACATGCCCTTTTATTTGAGCCCACACCAACTCGATTGGGTTTAATTCGCAGTGGTAGGGAGGGAGTCTTAAAACTGTAATATTGTGAGTGGCTGCTAGTTCATCAACTGCCAGTTTATCATATTTTGGTTTTGCTTTTTCTACCAATTCCCACAACTCTGTCCTTAACATACTAGCATCGCATTCAATGCCTCTTCCTTGCAACTACTCAATTATTTGGCCCTTGTTCCATCTTTTTATGGGTCCACTTTCTAATTTTCTAGAGTGGTATGGTGCATTGTCTATAACAAGCACAGAGTTCGGTTTCAACCTTGGCAAAATACTAGCCAGCCACTCTTCAAAATGTTTCGCATTCATTTCGTTGTGATAGTCGTCACTATTTTTTTTTGACTCAAACAGTAATAGCCCTCCCTCCACAAAACCTTCCTCGCTGCCAATATGACTAATAATTAATCGTCTTCCTTTTCCTGAGGGACCTTTTAGTCCAGTTGTAAGCCCCTCTAAAAAAGCTTGCCGAGATGACAAAACCTGGGGATCTTGCCAAACCTTGTTCTTCATGTGACCCGTAATGACAGGTTGGTAAGTTTATAATCATAATCACTAATCATAATCACTAATCATTTTTCAAAATTAACACCACATTCATATCATATAAAATTGATTTTAAGATGATTAATTTATGATAGGTTTAATTAAATTCTTATAAACATGTCACATGCCATTTTTTCTGATTGGGCATTATAGACAGGCTCCATTTTACTTGCGATAAAGCAAAACCCACGAGCAAAACACAAACTTGAAACAATAACGAAATGATACAACAAAAACTTAACGGAGAACAAAAACTTAACAATGGAAATCACCACGGGGCGAACCCAGAATACAGAAAACATTCGAGCTATCCTAACGTCAGATGTCGAATGAAGTGACAATAGATGTTATGGCCGCCACAGAACCACCATGTCCACCATAAAGGCTACACATGATCAGTTGTCAAGTTTTGAAGACGTACGTAAAAATATGATTGATTTTTTTTCTTAAAAATGTAATCGCACATAATGAGAATAATAATTGGTACCAAATGTTATTAAACCCTGAGTTATTGCCATTGTAATTTAAACTTTTCTCCTATAAAACAATTTAACTAAATATCTTTTTTTTGCGACGAGTATTTAAATAAGATTGTTTATTTAAGAAGGAAAATTAAATGTTGCCTTTAATATTATAAATAAAATAAACAGCTACCTATAACATTTACAGAAGTGAAAATTTACCGATCCACTAATATGTCATTTTAATGGCAACACTTTTTTGACGTATGTTGGAATCTACTTAGGTTTTAGAGTTTAATATTGTTTCAACAGATTTTTGAAAATTTGAAGAGATTTTGCACATCTTATATGCAACGGCAAAGCATTCCACAGCCGAACAGCCTGGAAGGTGAATGAGTTGTTTTAGAACTTGGTGGATGAAGGCGGTGGAGCGAGAAGATGATTATGTGAAGATCTGATGGAAGTGAGGTGATTAAAACGCTCTTTGAGATACGGAGGAGTTGAGGGAACAAAAAGTATACTGTAAAGCAAAGATAAAATGTGAGAATTCCGACGGAGACGAATTGGAAGCCACTTGAGCTGAGAACGAAAGGAGGATACGTGGTCATATTTGCGCAAGCCAAATATGAACCTAATAGAAAGATTTTGGAGGCGCTCAAGCTTACTGGCTTAGCATACTGGAAGGCATCGGAATATCGCACCTTCTTTTACTATCTGAGTTATATCATCTTACAATATGTATTACCTCAAGAGGCATATCAACACTTTCTATTGTTTTTTTGCGGGATCACAATTTGTTCAAGCGATAGTTACATGCATTTCTTGGATCTTGCTGATAAATTACTACAGACTTTTATAGAGAATTTTCACAAATTTTACAGTAAAGATAACATAACCAGCAATAAAAAAACTCGTTATTTATTCACACCAATTGACTACAATAAAATATACAATACATTCCGGGCACGTTTATAATTTGTCTCATTTGGTATCAGAAGTGAGAAAATTCGGAAAACTGCAGGATTATAATGCATATCCCTTTGAGAACAAGTTGTTTTCCATCAAGCAGTGGCGTGCACAGGGTTTCGGGACAGGGTAGGCAGTGGGATGAAATGATATTGAAAAGTAGAGAACTCTTTAAACTTTTTCTCGCAGATCGATATTTACCTAGATATTTGGGTTCAAAGGTCAGTCATTTTAAACGGTTCTGGGACTTAAAAAAAATCGGTGTCGTGCAAATGATGTCAATATAACACCTCATTTTTATTAATGTATCCTATAAAACGTGCTCAGATAAGCATAAAATGTCAAATAAACTTTTCTCTGTGACCGATCCGCCATCCGATTCGGTTCACGATACCGATTTTTTTCTAAGTAGGTACCAGATCCGTTTAAATGACTTATTTAGGAGCCAATATCGCGATAATTATCAAATTTAGAGAAAAGTTGCCCATACAAAACATGCTTATTTTAGCGTCTTCTATACGATAGCAACATAAAAAATAGGCGTCATAATGATACCGACCACCATCAAAAAATTTCTAAATCTCGCGCCCCCTTTGCTATACCCCACCAACCTTTCGATTCTGTGCTTACCGAGTGTGAAGTGCGAGGCACGCTTTTTAATGCTTTTCCGACTGTTCGTGTTTTTTAGCAGCAGTAGACAAGTTTTTCATATCGGCAAATCCCGTATCAAGCCAGACTGTTTTAAAATTCGAGAACAAAACACACGGGAAACAAAACAATCTACTTGAATGTAAACAGCCGGCCAACCACTTAAACGTCTCGTAATGTCGAAAATGAAAACGCCGAGTAACATTAGCTGTTTTTTGATGCAAATCCGGTAATTCCGGCATGCATCTTCCTTTTTGAATCACTTTCACCTTTGAAGCAAAAGGTAATTTGCCGAAATTGCCGTTTACTAATGTTTTCGTGCACACAAGATCACCACACAACGCACAAGATAACTCCTCGAACTCCATTTTACTCGTCCTCTGACTTTATAGGCACTAATTCTCATCTCACTAATACTTATAAACTCACAACGCATTAACAACAAAAGAACAGAAAGAACCACGAAACAAATTTATAAAGCTAAATACAATTTCGCGCGTGTCATCCCAAGTTCGCAAACCATAACACCACAAACAGGTGATAAAATTACGATATATTTGAATGGGAAATGATCGCTTGTTGAATGCATACTTCTAAATTTGGTCGCCTAAAATCACGAAGATGGTGGCGCTCGGCAACGGCGGGCGCTGTCGGAACTATTCGGATGTAAGAAAGAGAAAGAAGATAACGGATCGCAAATTCACTGCTTGTTTATTGTGGGCATGATATATCATCTAGCCGATTCTAGCCTACATGACGCGCAATGATCGCGCAAGCCAGGCGGTCGGAAATGAAGAACTGTTTACTTGAGGATTTGGGTTACAGATGTGTGAGTTATGTATGCGTGTGTTCGTAATTTATACCGTTGAAGTCGTACTTTTTCCGAAGTACGCCTCAAGCGGCATCTGAGGTTGACAATTCGCGACATTCACGTGCGCGTGGCCGTGGGTCACCGCGAAATACAAATTTATAATTCAATAAATAATAACTGTGATTGTTTATTAATAATATTACCGTGCCATACTATTTTCGTTATAGTAGGTATTGTGTTGTATTAGCATTATATTGATAGGGTAGGCAGCGCCTTTTTGCCTATATAGAGTGCACGCTACTGCCATCAAGAAATTAATAAGAACTGGAAACAATCCCCTTGCTCAAGTGATAAGAAGATTAAGTGAAAGACATAACCATGAATTAGAATGCTTAAATGACAAATTAGATGTACATCCTCAAGTAAAGTTTCATCGTCGCAATCGCTTAAATTGTCTATACTTACGGGGTTTTGTTTTGTCGTCACAAAGTCAGGATAAATGGTTTTTGAGTTTAGAGAACCACATCGTAGAGTTAAAAGCTATTGTCAGTGATACTATTGGTACCACACAGCTTCATGGGAATCGTATAACAAATGTGGATGATGTATTTAACAACCCTCGTGAAGGCAACCACCCCAAATCGTTTGCCCGCAAATGGCATATCGGTATCGTTTGTTCATCGTTAGTTCAAGTTTGTTCAGTAGGTAAAATCGTAAGGACCCGATCCGAACATGTTTTTTTTTTAAAAAACAAAATGGGGTGGTCATCTATCTTCACGTGAACCACCCCAAACCATAATTCACGTGTTTTCTTGGCTAATATAGCAAGATAATCGTTAGTTCACGTTTGTTCACGTGTTTAAATGGTTAGGACCCGACTCCATCATTTTTTTTTTTCAAAGTTGGAAATCACCAAAACTAAATATGCAGAGACATCAAGGGACGTTACTTCACGTTTGTTCAGGCATTAAAATCGTTAGGACTTCAACAGTTTTGTCATAAAAAAATAAAAACGAATAATAACTACACTAGGTCACATTAGTGGCCGATCTACGAGAAATTATACGGCGTTTTGTGAACAAAAGATTTCCTTTGGCAGGTTTGATCTGTAGGTCCAAAGGATTGATTTAAGAAGTGGAGCCACCTGGATTTCCCTTGCAGGAGAGGGGGGGAGGGGGGGGAAGTTTGCACCCGCCGCGCTTCGAATAAAAAATTATAACTGCTCCAGTTATGGATACAATGGCGTGTTTGGTATCGTTTTCGCATAAGAAGAGTACGGGGAATCTGCTTTTAAGGTTATTTAGAGACACTTCTGTACAAAAAGTCTATAATTTTCGTAAAAAAGTAAATTTAAAAGTTAGTTTTTTTTCTTTTAACTATATTTACCTTCAAAAATATATCGATTTTGTAATGAAAAAAAATGGTATTATCGAGCTCATACTGTCTAGTTTTTAGAAATATATACATTACATATACTTTTCTGACAGTATGTACCCAAAAAAAAATGCCGCGCGAATCTAGTGAAACTGAAGTTGTAAATCTTTTTACTTTTTAATCTTTTTTTAACTGCTCTAGTTATGAATACAATGGCGTGTTTGGTATCGTTTTCGCATAAGAAGAGTACGGGGAATCTGTTTTTAAGGTTATTTTGAAACACTTTTATACAAAAAGTCTATAGTTTTGATAAAAACGTAAATTTGAAAGTAAGTTTTTACACATTTTTGGTTATTTTTCGCAAATTAATTGCCATCTCCTACGTTGGAATGTATAATTTGTTAAAGACAGAGTAAATAAAATAATGATAAAAAATAAGCAAATATATTTTATAATTATAAAATAAGAAATTGTTAAAAAACACTTTCTCAGGTCTTCGAATTTCTCCGGAGGGCCTCGCGGACTAAGAAACTGTAACAAAAAATATGATATTAGAATGTAATAATGTTTAATCTCTGATATACCAAATTCTCCAGCTATAAAGTTATCTAACAATATAAATATACCTGGAATTAGCGGAGTATCTGTTACACTCTTATTCTTCGATGAGCGCTTCGTGGTCTATTGCACTGTAACAAAATAGAAATAATATTATACAATGTCAATAATAATACCAAATTCAGCAGACAAAGTTATTTGACAACATAAATATACCTGGTATTATCGCAGTTTCCGTAGCAGCTCTTACACAGCAGTGTGCATGGCATACCCTCTCGTCTGCAAGAACATCGGCCTCTGCAGCTGTTCTTGCATCCACACTTCACCAGCTCTCGTGCCGCCTCCCAGATACTGGGCTGGGTTGTCCATAAGGGCTGCCATTCTCCTTCGGTTTGAGTCCATCCCCAGTCAGCTGGGGAGGGGATAACGCCTGAGGGATCAAGAGCTTGTCCCCAGACGAAGCCTGCCTGATAGGCTGCCCTCAAAGTGTGCATCCTTAGAGCATCCCTCGTAGGGGGGATATTTTGCAAGGACTTATTTTTAGTGAATAAAATCTTGCGGGCTTCGTTAACCGAATGAATTTCAGTATCACCACAGTATAACATGATCACGTATTTTTCTATTCTTGTCATCAAATCATCTGTCACTTCTTTTAGTGGATTTGAAAGTGCTCTAAAAGCAGATGTGGCCTCGAGACATTTCTGCCACGCTTTCCAGGTCAATGTTTTGCCTTTCGAATAGAAAGCAGAAACGGTGTCACAGCCTGTGAAGGCATGGTATCCTCTCATAGCTTCTGCTTTGTCTTCTCCCAGAGCCTGTGCCAATTCATGTGCAGGTATGTAGCTGTGGTGTTTGCCCGTTCCGAAAGATATCCAGAGCTCATGGAGACCTAACTGCTTAAGGCCGAAGAAGTAAGATATGGCAATTATGACGACGTCGGAATCTACGGTGTGTATAATAATTCTTGTCGCTCCATTGATAACCATATCCTTTACGTGCAGAATAATGCGGCCATCAGCCTCCTCAGAATTCACACTAAGTCCTCCTATCAGCGTCTCCGTTGGTTTTGAAGATTTTATTGTAGGACCGATGTTGGTCACTATATGCACTCCAATGATCTCTTGAAGCGTGTAGCACCCGATAAGTTTGAAGAGTTCCTCTTTATCCTGAGCATTCTTCAATTCAGACCAATTTCCTGGTAACTTGTGGTTTTCGTGTACTTGACGACGAACTCCTTGACCCCTGTTGTCACGAACCTGTTTCTTCAGAGACATATCATAGTAGAGATCCCAGACGATGTCAACTCTCCTCGCCTCCATGTTCTCTGTATTTTGCATGATGCTTTGACGGAACTCCTTGCGGCAGTACTGCCCAAATGTCTTGGAGCTACGGGGAGGATGACTGTGAACGAGGGCAGCTCCATCAAATATATTTCTGTTGCATGATTCGGGGGGAGTATTTTTTTCAATTTTCTTTTGCAAAACCATAACGATATCAGACTTCTGGCACGCTCGCATACTTCCCATAGACGATAAAGATGGTGGACAAGTCTGATTTTCGTAAGAAAAGAAGACATCTAGGTCCAAGTGCCTATTCTGACTCGAAATTAATAGTTTTGAGAATAGACTTACGTCACACTTGAGAGCCTTGACGGATTCAAGTTGTTTTGAATTTTTTGGCTTCTTGAGAGTAGCAAAAATTCTTGTCTTTACTTTTTTTATGGGTTCAAATATAGTAGACGTCTTTTTAATCAGCCTTTCTTCAACGAATGTCCTGTACAAATCTTTGCCATTTTTCTCCAGAGCAGTTAAAGTGCAAACAGCATCGTTGTCTACAATTGTTCTTGTATCTATAGCAATTAAATCAGTTGTTTGTTCTTGAAAAGGATTACCAAACTCTTGAAAACTTGCTTGGACTGCATGAACTTGTCGCAAAAATGTTTTCTGGAACGCAGGATATTGTTCGTGATGAAGCTCTTGGGAAGATTTATTAGCGTTGGTAAACTCTTCCAGCAGGCGGCATATTTCTGGTCCGGCTAGCATCCAACGTCGTAAGGCTGTGGGATCTTGGGTAAGACCAATAGCACCTCCATCGCCCTTGACAATGGCATTATGTTGCTCATGCGCTTGGTCTACAGCAAGAGCAGAGAACGGCTTTTGAGTCTTTCGAAGCGCAAAGTTTCCATTGCAAAATTCAGCGTGGACGTCTGGGGCACTCGTTGGCAACAATTCCAAGTCAGCTACATGAACAGATAACCAACGAGCTTAGTTTGGGTGGTCAAATAAGAAAAACCAGGGCAGCATTTGCTTCAAGCACTCTCGGAATAAGTTGTATTTTCCTTCTCGCAGTGAGCGCACAAAAGACAGAAGAAGGGTTTCTAAATTGAGTAAAGTCAACCAGTACCTAAACATAGGTATTTTAGTAGCTTGTTCATTTACCCAAGTCTCAAAAGAAACATCAGGAGAATTCGCAGTATGAGCTTGATCTACAAGCATGTATAGAGCTGCGGCGGTGATTTCGTGGGCTGTCCTACTTTTTTTGACATGGGAAACCTTTAAAATAGCTTCTGCAGATCCCTGTGTAACCAATCCTGCGTTTACAGCAACGCTTATCCATCCGCATCCATCCATGTACTGTCCGATGACTCCAAGAAATGCCTTCTCTATATGGAAAGGGGCAAATTTATCTTCTCCGTATAAGTCTGGCCAGTTCCACTGGATTAGTTTTCCAATGGTATAGAGTGGTTGATCTCCGTACATAACTGGCGTTTGAGTAGGGTTGAGGTGGTGTGTTATATTTTTAATAATATTCATTCCGTGCCTTACCATGGATACAGAAGTTGACTCTTCAAAGAAAAGTGGCAGCAGCGAACAGACGGCGCAATATAAATCTTGTGTATTTTGGGTGATTCTATTTGCATGATAAGCAGCCCAAGACCAATTACCACCATCTTCGTGACTGCTGCAATGAAGGACGTGATCAAGCCATTCGGATTCTGTTTCATATCGCATAGTTTCTGAAGGTAGCATTTGTGATAAACTTGGTACGTTGCTATCAGGAATTTTTGGCTTCGTTTGAGCAAGAAACACGTTTGGCACGGTTGCAAAAGACTCTGGTAAATGAGGAACATCTAAAGTTTGAGGTCCGGAGTCATTGTAGGAAGATTGGAAACTTCTGTGTGCGCCTGGCTGAGCAATTGACGGTGTTTGAAAAACAGATATACTTGTTCCATGAAAAGAACCTACTGACGTATTGCTTGATGGATTGTGGTCTATATTGTCATAGGCGCCAATAGTAAACACACCTTGCAAAAGATTACTGGGACATAGTATTTTTTCCTCTTCTGCACGATCAATATTAAGATGGCACAATGCCGATGTCACCTCGCTAACTCGTTTTGAAGACACAGATAAGCCACGTTTGTGCAAATCATCAATAACTGTTCTACTTCGCGTACGACCGTAAGCGTCAAGAGCTGTATAGAGTGGCAGCGGGGATTCCTGTTCTCTGTTATGACGAACGACATCTCCTTTTGGTGCTCGATTTTTGTAATTAAACATTACGAGCTGGGCTATGGTCAGAGCTGGCTCAGTAGCCTTGCACTCTTCAGGTGACCATTTTCCATACACAATCATATTTACAGATGCCAAAAGAAGAGGAGGAACTGAAGATTTTTGGCAGTCTTGGTCGAATGTGCCTTTAAAACAGGTTTTCCATTTGAACATTTCCTTCCTGAGAGCTGTAGCAAATCTAGTAAATGCTATAGCGTCTTGACTTAGATCATCTGAATGTGCATTTGCTGATAAATCAATAGATTTGCACACTAAATGGTACTCCTTGGATGGACGGTGGACTAGCAATTGTGGGAACTCGTCCAGGATGCTTTCACGAAGAGTAGTTGAACGAACATCTGGAAGTTCATATTCAGGAATGCTAAGCAGCTGTGCCAGTCGTTCTTTGTACATTTTAGTTAATGTGCTCATTGGGAACACGAAATCATAATTTTCGCTTTCCATCTTTTCCTGCATATAAGCCACAAGTTCTGCGAAAGCTATGGCCTCGCATACTGAACTTTCACTACTTGCAGAAGAAGTGTCTTTTCTGCACCTGTTCCTTAGGTTTTGGAGGCATTTATGATGATATCTTGCCTCTGAAGCTACCAAATCACTTGTCTGTAGCATTCCAATAAGACGCGCATCCATAACGTACTTAGCCCATTCTTTTACTCTTTCACTTAGCTGCAAAGTAGTGACTAAATGAAGTTTGTTATTCCGCTTCTCCGGCAATGTGCAAAGGAAGCAAACTGTCTCTACACTGGCCACCATGGGTGGTACGGAAGACCTAGTTAGTCGACTGCTTTCGGTAGTTTGGCCCCTTGCTTCAAACTTTTTCTGTGCTCGCTTAAGTTTTGTGTCATTATATTGTAGCCTACAAGACTTGTGCCATTTTGCCTCATGATTACTTAGAGTAGCAGCAATCCCCAAACCTTCATCCAACTCATCAAAATGCTTGATAGAACCCAGTTCACCTATTTGCTTGAATGCACACAAATTTTCTGCTAATGTATTATAGCCACTCAGAGTTTTCGAACTGTCTTTATTACGGCCCGGACATACGAGATTATCTTTGTTTTTGTCTTGACAAATACAACACTTAGACCAATCGACACTAGATTTCTTGGTTGATAAAGGGACTGGTTCAACAACCACTAAAATCAGCTCGGCGAACCTTGATCCCTATGACACTGACAGTTATTCCCACGACACAATCTTGTAGTAGCGTCACCGTTATATTATAATCGAATTGGCGGTGTCTAAAAATGATATTTATTAATTTTAGGCAGATATATGCAATTACAATAATATCCCGTTGGAATTATAATAATTATTAACACTTACAAGAAATTATCTCAATCAGACTTTACGTTGACGTCCTGCAAAAGTTACTCCGTTTGGAAGATATCGACTAGTGCGGAAAAGTATCGATAAACAAATATCGAAAATGGAAACGAGTGTACAAAATACATCAATAGAGTACCTACGCTCTTAGTGTCAGATTTATAATCATTTAAGTTGTTTGCGATAATAAAATAAAGGAGATTTAACAAATTTATTGTATATACCTACTCAAATAAAACAAAAGCGGTTTATTAATGATTTTTTAATATACATTAATTAATCTGAATCTGACAATGATGTCACTGATTGCGTCTCAGACTCGGAATCCGAACTGCAGCTGCTTTCTCCTATGTTTATTAAAAACGGCTGGTCTACTATATTGTCGTATCGCACGTCTCGATTCCAATCATCTAAGCATAGTTTTTTCGTCTTTTCAACCACTTTCCTCCAATTGTCCGGAGTCACTTGACTACATGCCTCTTGTAGCAACGTAAGCATTTTATTAGCTGTGAATGGCGGAGTGGTGTTAAGCCTGGCTGCACAACCTGAAACAATAATGGTTTAGATTAAAAATGATGCAAAGTCAAAGAGCGAGATCGGGGTAAGTACATTATAAGTACATAATTTTGTACGTTAAAAGTGTGTAATTGATATAAGCACATGGATAAAAATAAAAATGCAATTTGCTAGTGAAATAAAATAGCTTTAAATAGTACTAGCCGACTAGACAGTCACCAGTGACCTAAATAAAAACATGTTAAAATAAATACAAATCAACCCACCTTTGATCTGCGCCCATATCATTTCGATTGCATTATATTGGCAGTGGTAGGGCGGTAGCCGAATCACGGTGTGCCCTTTTGATTTTGCCATCTCATCCAAGAAATATTTCTTCTTTGTTTGCTGTTTATGAAGGTTCAACAATCTAACTAATTCCTTTTTCAGCATTTGAGTATTAGCTGCCACACCATTGTTTTGCAGCCACTCTATTATTTCGCCTTTATTGTTGTTCGCGGTAGGCGCTTTATTAATTTGCACAGAGTGGTATGGGGCGTTGTCCATTAAAATGTAGTGGGGCTCGTTTAAATTGTCTAATAGTTTTGTGAACCATTTCTTGAAATTCTCAAAATTCATCTCTTCGTGATAATCAGTTGTTTTCACGGATTTGAAGGCCCACAAGCAGTTAGGTACAAAACCTTTGGCTGTGCCAGCGTGGCAGATAATCAAACGCTGGCCCTTGCCTTCTGGTGCTTTGGTACAGGATTTCTCTGTGTCGTCTGTCCATGTTTTGGAGACTGAGTGATTGGCGTTGAGCCACGTTTCGTCCAGATAAACCACCTTGTCCCAGTTCTCGATGTTTTTTATTTGTCGTAGAAAATCACACCTCATCAATCCAATGTCTTTCCGCTCCATTATCACTTTTCTTTTGTCACACTTCCCATAACGAAATCCACATTTTTTTATAACCTGTCTGAGAGAAGTGAATCCACCTTTAAATAAATCAGCCGATTTCAGCGACGCTAATAATTTTGTGCAAGTCGGCAGTTCACCTCGAAAATAATAGCCGTAAATATGGTTTCGTATCGCTGCCATGTCGAAATCATCGGGGTTAGTTACGGGTCGTGCCCTATTATGTTTTTTCTTCTTTGGAGTTGATAGTTTGTTCTCCTCCATCGACGATTCGCCGAACTTCTCCTTTGTAATTCGGGAAACGGTAGCTTTGCCAATTCCCAAAGCATCAGCAACACGGTCGCGTACGTTGTCAAGTGGCAACAAAGGTCCGCCATTTTGTTGTTCGCGAGCAAAATAGTCACGCAAGCGTACAACAAACTCCCGCGTTTCACTGTTGAGTACAGTTTTTCTCAGTCTTTTCGGCATTTTGAAACACCAACAAAAACAAAACAGCAACAATAACAAAAACAGAAAACAACAATAGTAACAAACAAAGGATTCCGATGACACAACAAAACACGTGGCGCATACAAGGCGTTAGCACTCGTACTGGCGTAGCGAACTGACAGTACTAGCGTAGTGACAGATCAGATAGTGTTGCTATAACTAAAATTTTAATTCACATTAAAATTATACAGTCCGACCATGTTACCTCTGCATCGGAATATTGGCAACCCCATATACAAATACACGGATACTTGTAAATATAACAAGCATTATAATTATAGTAATGTAGATTATATTTTAAAAACATGTTTATCGATGTGGCTGAATGCAAGTCACGCCATTGCCTATAAAAAGTTGCGATATATCGACACGACCCGTCACTAGTATGAACTGTCATAGGGATCAAGGTTCGCCGAGCTGATTATAGTTTTTTAGCTCGCCTTTTTTTCATTTTTCAATGAAAGCACTAGTTTTGCGACGCGGAGCAGACAAACGCGGGCTTACGCGACAAGTTGCTAACCGGCACTGACAAGACAACGACAGGCAGGTCGCGTCGCGCCCCGCGCGGCGGCTGGCGGTCAGCTAGCCCCCGCCCGCCCCCTCCGCCCGGCACGAGTTCTGAGCGCGTGAAAAGATTGAAAAGTAAAAAGATTTACAACTTCAGTTTCACTAGATTCGCGCGGCATTTTTTTTTGGGTACATACTGTCAGAAAAGTATATGTTATGTATATATTTATAAAAACTAGACAGTATGAGCTCGATAATACCATTTTTTTTCATTACAAAATCGATATATTTTTAAAGGTAAATCTAGTTAAAAGAAAAAAAACTAACTTTTAAATTTACTTTTTTACGAAAATTATAGACTTTTTGTACAGAAGTGTCTCTAAATAACCTTAAAAACAGATTCCCCGTACTCTTCTTATGCGAAAACGATACCAAACACGCCATTGTATCCATAACTGGAGCAGTTATAATTTTTTATTCGAAGCGCGGCGAGTGCAAACTTCCCCCACCTCCCCCCCTCACCTGCAAGGGAAATCCAGGTGGCTCCACTTCTTAAATCAATCCTTTGGACCTACAGATCAAACCTGCCAAAGGAAATCTTTTGTTCATGAAACGCCGTATTTTGCGTTTTTATGTCGTGTAGGATTGCCACTACATTGATTGTTAGAAATTAGAAATTAGAAATTATTTATTGTCAGATTGAGCATAGTGTATATAATACAGATGTTTACAATAGATTTAGGAGTGTGTCACAATCAACCGTATTTCGGCATACAATAAAAGCTTAGTACCTAATAGTAACATTTTAAAACACTTAGTAACTAGGTTAAAAGTATTAGCGAATCCCATCTGTTTTTTGAAAGAATTCTTCCAAAGTATAAAAACATTCATTTAACAAAAAGGTTCTTAGTTTATGGAAGAATTGTCTGCTTGGAAGTTGTGTCCATGACATAGGAAGTTGGTTGTAAATACGGACAGCCATTTGATATGAGTTTTTCTTATTTACGTGTAATCTAACTTTTGGAGCTACCAGGGCCTTATGTGTTAATGTGCGTTTGCCTTTATTGCATTTCTGATTGAATAATTCCAAGTTCAATTTGACGAATTTACACATTTCAAAAATATATAAGCCTAAAACTGTCAGGATCCCATATTTTTTAAATAACGGTCGGCATGATTCAGACCACTTTACGCCCGCTATAGCCCTCACACATTTTTTTTGCGCTATGAAAACTTGTTTAATGTTTATGGCATTTCCCCACACTACTATTCCATAGCGTAATGCGGAAGCAACATAGCTATGATAAACTAGTAGCGCGGTTTTGTCAGAAGTAATAACTTTCAGTTTTCTTATGGCAAAATTAAATTTATTAATTCTAGTGGAAACTACATCTACTTGTTGTTTCCAATTTAAATACGTATCTATGACAATGCCTAGAAACATGGTACTTGTTACTTCTTCAATTTGCTCGTTACCCATTTTTATATTTAATGGTGCTATTTTACGTTATTACGTATATTTTATGTTTAAAGTAAAACTAAAAGTATGGCTCTTACAAAAGGCTTTTTATTCCGTCGAGGAATACCTACATGGCATCTTTTGACAGAGATAAGTGATCATTATATAGGCCTTGACTATTGTGTAAGCTTAGCTTTAGTTGTAAGTAATTGTTTGCATGCCAGATGCTGGTGAAATATGTGTTACTTATATAACATTGTCTGAACACCTTTTGTACCATATTTCATGCAAAATAAAGTTATTTGTATTTGTATTTGTACTATTCCTTGTTGCAAATCGAACCAATTTTGTTTTGGAAGTATCCATGCATAAACCATTCTCATGCAACCAATTTGACACATCCGTTAAGGTAATACTTATGTTCTCTGTAAGCTCATTGTGGGTTTTGCCTTTAATAATTATCGTTGTGTCATCGGCAAATAAAAGGCAATGATGCCTTATACATGATGGAAGATCGTTTACATAGAGCAGGAACAGAAGTGGCCTAAAATGCTGCCCTGTGGTACTCCCTTGTGGTTAATTAGTGGAGTCCATAGTCAAGTTGGAATCGGATCCTAACGAGTTGACTGCCTGAACTGACGTCCTAAGACACCGCCTGACCGATCTAGATAGGTAACTTGCGGGCGCTCAAACACGTTTGGTCGGAAAAAAATTCTAAAGAAAAATGTTATTCGTCCATCGGAGTATCTTAGTCAGTGGGGTAAAATGGCAAGTTGAAATCTGATCCTTTTTTTTTTTTTCGTGTAGAAAACCTGCGAACCAGGTACCCAATCACCGGGGGATGACTGGGTTATGTGGTATTTCTATCCACTAAAAACTCCACGGTGTCTTGCATCTGCGCTCTCATGCAGGGGACTCCAGGATCTCATGCTGAACGCACTGGAGCCCCCCTCGCGCCTCGCCACATGGCTCGTCCTAGGACATGTAAAATGATCTTCCCTGGGGTATATACAATGTGTATTGCTTATACTTGATCAAACGAAATGTGCGGATACTAGACAAAAAAATATCGATAAAAAAAATAAAAATAAAAATTATAGGCTAACTATTTAAAAAATTAAGGAGTTTTAAAATTTTTTCTGATGAAAATTTCAGAGTTTGGTTTTTAATTCGTATCTTTGCGTCTAAACGGTGTAGTTTCTCAAAAGTAGTCTTGTTTTAAAGCTAGAAAATGCAGCTAATCGACCAACCAAAAAATAATAACAATATCAAACATAAACCTACAAAAAAAAAGTAATTAGTAGAAATTTGTGAAAAAGAATTGTCTTTTTTTAAATTAGTGTCTGTAACTTTAAAACTAGCAGTTTGAGGTAGACTGTTTTGCACGTTTTATTAAATTTTACAGTTCAGTCTACAAATTCTCCGTAGTAACAATGGGGCTATCGCTTTTCGTTGTTATGATATTCACCGTTCAAATTATGAGCAAAAATCAACAAGAATCTAAACTGTTTCTTTTTAGTAAAAAAATATGAATTAAAATAACAAATTAAAGTGTATTTTTTAGTTCCGTAGACTAAAATGACATTTCATGTATTGCTAGTTTTTTACGTCTTATAAATAGTAATGTCCTACAACCGGTAGTAACCGAAAATAAACGATTGGGAGGTACTTATATTTGTTGATGAAGCGTCTATATCACAATGAATGAATAATCCGTGACGTGCTAAAAGGGGACTCTAGGAGAGGTATTAAAAAGGGTGATATAGAGTAGGTAAAAATGTCACCATTTTCAGGTTTTTAGAAATTTTGTATCCAGGTCTATACATCATATTTCTTAAATTTAAAAGCGATTTTATTGTAACAGTCACCTCGAAGCTACATATTATATAGCGCGTAATGCACCAAGTTAATCATTCTATTTCTCTACGTTTCATTTAACTGAGAACCTTACCTTATTGTACTTTTCGTGGCCGGTTATATAAAGGAACCATTTAAAATTTCGCTATGTGCATTTCTACATCGAATAAAATGTTTGTTTGAAACGGAGGCAAATAGCGAAACTTTAACTTGCTTTATGCAGTAGGGCACTGCATACTGCTGCTGCACTTACAGCTAAGCCATGCTCTTTTGAAATCAGGGGTAAATGGGTAAATAAAAACTCAATTTTGTTTATTCAGAATCTGCGCATTCCGAACTTGATTTATTAGACTCCTCTGAATCACTGTTACTGCTAACTTCTATAATAAAATTTTCCGCTATGTTTTCTACGATATGTCCCAGAGGCGTCATTTCTTTCTCCGTTTTAATTACATGTGCTATGCCGTCACTCCATCTCTGCGGAGTCACTTCCTTCAGCCCTTCTTCGAACAGTTGCTTTACTTCATTCATTTTGAATGTGCGGTTATTTTTCGCGACGTACCCCTTAACCCGAGCCCACACCAATTCAATAGGGTTAAGCTCGCAGTGGTAAGGGGGTAGCCTTAAAACTGTTACTCCTCGCTCCGCAGCCATCTCGTCCACAACATATCTGATGTGTGCCTTTCTTGCTTTTCTAGCAATGTCCACTAACCTGGCTTTTAGCATTTTGTCATCGAAAGGTATTTTTTTTTCTTTGAGCTACTCCTGTAAACGAGCTTTACGCCATTGCGATGTAGGTAGGGCTTCCTGTCTCCTCGAGTGATAAGGGGCATTGTCAATTACCAGAACTGAGTTTGGTTTTAATTTTGGTATATTTTTTTTTAACCAGTTTTCGTACACTTCAGAGTTCATCTCTTTGTGGTAGTCGTGTAGTCCCTTTTTTGCTTCAAACATAAGCAGTCCGTCATCCACAAAACCTTCTTCGCTGCCAATGTGTGATATGACAAGTCGCCTTCCTTTACCAGTCGGCCCCTTCAGACCAGTCGATAAGCCTTCCTAAAAAGCCTGGCGGGACGACTGTATGTTGGTGTCTACCCAGTGCTTGTTCTCAGTGTGTCCTAAAAACAGGAAATCATGTATAAGACAATTTGTATGATTTCTATAAATCTTAAGCATATTACTTTTTTACTAAGTCAGAGAGAAGAGTAATTTAACTATAAAGGTCACAGCTCACTTGAGCCACCCGTCACCCGATCCTCACCGCCTCGCCTCGTAAATGTACTAAGTCATTTAGTGGTGTCAAAAGCTGCGGCGTTTAATGCTGATTCTAATTTATTGGTTTTCGTTAATTTCTTATAAGGGGTTGCGGAGTAAAGTGACAAAGAGGGATGACAGTTTGTTCTGGTACTTGGATATAGATGGCGTAAGGGACGGGAATGGGCAATTTTTTGTGAGATGCCAAGATGGTGTACTCGGTGTTGTTGAAATTTCACCCGTTTTGAGGGGTTGTTTTCTCGGTCGTTGGAGGGTGTTGATGGCCAAAGGGGGTGTCAAAAGTTGGACAATTTAGTGAGGATTCCATTTATATGACTATACTTGAGAACTGTTTAGAGGTTAGGGAGGATTGGGCGATTTTATGGCGGTGGAAAATGTGTGGAACGCGTTGTTGTCGTGGTTTTGTTGAGTAATTTCTTCTTTATTCAGGGACGGGGGCGGTCAAATAGGGTGTCTAACTGCGGAGAATTTAATGGGGCGTCTAATTATAAAGGGTTACAAAAGAAATTTCAGTGAGTTACGGGGTTTTGGACGGTTCTAACTGCTAGGGGAAATGACCGTAAGCGGGAGGAAAAGCCTAGACCTGTGATAAAATGACTTACTGACTGCGTGGCGGGTGGTCTTTTACTTGGTTATGACCTGCAGGGATGGTTTCAAGTCTTGGAAACACTGCACAACACTTTAACAGCCAGAAATTCACTTATTCACTGCCCGAGGTTAGAGGTGTACTGAGTCTTTTCGCAGATGGCGTTAGTGTCGGGAAGGCTATTTATAGATTCAATGTTTACAAAACTTTGGAGGGTTATTTCTTGGTCGTTAGGGGGTGTTGAGTATCGTGTGTGGTGTCAAAATATGGGGAATTTAATGGGGATTCTATAGATATGCTTTATGGGGAGAATCTTCTTAGGATTGCGGAGATTAAAGCTACTTTAGGGAGGCGGGAAATGTATGGGAGGAAGTGAGATGACGTGTTCAAGAGGCTTGTTTTTTACGTGATTTGATTTTGTTATTTCTTCTTAATTCGGGGATGTGGTTGGTCAAAAGGGGTGTCAATAGTTCGATAATTTAATGAAGATTTCTTTTTTCAAAGGTTTTGTCAGAACTTTCCTAAAACTAAGTCACTATAGGCGTTGACCTAAATACATGCAAATTACTATTTTAAGGGCTGTGGGGTCGCTCTGCTTCCTCCGAAGGGGCTGTAGGGTGCTTCGGGGGTGCAGTTGAGTTCGGCGGTGGTCCACAGCAGATTAAAAGTTTGAGGGGATGATGTCAAGGGGGTTAAATCAGTCGTTGAAGTGTCGTCATACAAAGATGTCTGCGTTCCCGAGCGTCGGGAATATTGCAATTACTCGGCGAGTTTTGATCTTAGAACTACGGGGTTTCTTTTGACTTACTGCGCTTGAAATGGGCTATCCGGTGATATGAAAAACAGATTTATTCACAATTGCTCTTCGGCACCACACTCACTTGAAGTTTCACAATAAGTCAAAAAACACTAAAACAGTCACACGCGGGTGAAAAATGTTCCGATTTTCAAATTTTTTTCGGAAACTTGCTGTGGTCTTCCGCTTCTTTTAGTGTTTGCAGCGGAGGTTTGGAGCACTTTTTTCGGCAATTCCGGAACGATGAACTTCGGTTTTTCACTTCTGGGGCTCGATCCGTCAGCCCGAAAAATCTAGTTTTTCCAGGGTCTGTGGGGAACACTTACCGCTACCGAATAGCAGTTTCCGATTTATGTGTTAAGCCGACTAATCGAGAACCGTAGGCGATAAACACTACCGAAACACAGTTTTTCCTTGTAACTTCGTGGTTTCCACTCCGATTTTGAAAATTTTTTCACCCGCGTGTTGCCCGTAACTAGCCGAGTCTAACGACACTTCACACGACCGATTTACTGGAAAAAATCCGTTTTCTGGGATTTTTCGACCGCGGAGCGACTTTTTTCCGTGGCGTTCGCGCGGGCGAGCGGTTTGCGACTATACGCTTATATTGCGGATATACGCTTCGCACGAACGCGAGTACACCATATTTTGCTCCCGCACCGAGTGGGAGTCGACGTATTAGGCCTTTACGCCTTATATTTAACGCAGCGAACGTGTTAAATAACTAGCTGTGAACTGAGAACACATATGGGCAGATTGCCCCGACCTTCCCGCAAATAGGAGAAACAGTTGTCCAAGTATGATTTAAGATCCATACTCGCAAAGACCCGTGCCACTGCGCTTTTGAGCGCTGCCGAATTGTCTACGACAACTTCATTTGGCACGGGTGCACCAGCTCTACGCCATTCGTTAAGCCAGTACATGATGGAGTTGGTATCATGTTTCTCCGTCAACATTTGTACAACCGGGATCTGTTGAGGGGGGCCGCTCCTACCTACCGAGGTGAGGACACCCTCGTACAAAAATATGTGCCCGCTTTTATGTTCCTCTGTGCGATTTTTTTTTAACGAGGGTGCCGGTAGCGTCGATGCTTAATTTGCAGTAGTTGGCTTTTGTGTGCTTCTTGTACAGTAGAAGCTGTGCCGCGCTGTAATAATGCACGAAAAACTTATCGATTCCGATATCGTGGATTGTGCCGGCGTCTCTTGCTGAATATTTCAGTGTCACTAAACTATTGATGGGAGATCCGTGTCCCTTTCTGCCCATCTCCTGTTCCTTATATTCTTGTTTGGCCTTCCCCAACACCGAGTTGGGCCAAAGCGTTGGCGGTTTTAGTTTAGACCCCTTGGTCCATTTTGAAGCAGGCCAACTCAGCATCGACGGGTTCACTAACTGAACACAAAAGCGCAGCGGCTTTCATTTGATCTATATTACTACTAACAGCATTGAAAGGTGCGGCCATGCGGCAAAACTCTTTGGCAACCTCTGGCAGGTAATAGGGATTTAGTTCCCCCTGGGGATCGTCAGAAGGTACTATCGAGTTTTCCATCTCAGTGATCCACTGAGATAGAATACTCGATTCCACTTCCCCTTTATCTGGTGGAGGCGCCACCTTCTCTGTATCTACCGCGTTGTGTTCGTCCAGGCCAGTTTTCATGGCTCGGGTCAACCTTGTGAGCTACTCGTGCATGGGAAAATATTCCCCATGCCCATCTGCCTGACAAGGTGACATGGCCACGGTGAGGACATTTCTCAACCGTTCTTCAAATTCTTGAAATGTTTGGGCATTTATTAAAACTCCTAAACATCTCACAAAAAACTCTTTCACGCGTTTTTTACTCGGATCCGCCCAAATACGCCACCTGCACGCAGCGTTAATGTAGTGCGCCACGTCCAAACGTATATACGTTTTGGGCAGATTGCCCCGACCTTCCCGCAAATAGGAGAAACAGTTGTCCAAGTATGATTTAAGATCCATACTCGCAAAGACCCGTGCCACTGCGCTTTTGAGCGCTGCCGAATTGTCTACGACAACTTCATTTGGCACGGGTGCACCAGCCCTACGCCATTCGTTGAGCCAGTACATGATGGAGTTGGTATCATGTTTCTCCGTCGACCACATTGTACACACTTTATTGGTGGGGCAGAGTGCTCGAACAAATTGTCGTAAATGTGGACACGTTGGACAAAAGCACCAATTTTTTTTCAGGCACTTGTTAGGTCCATAGCTTTAAGTTTTTGATGGGAACCAACTCCTCCGCCACCATTTTTTTTTGGCGGCCATGTTAATTTTAGTTACTTAATTATTAATATCTCGAGTTCTAAGACACGTACAATCACAAAGTTGGTGTCTAAATATACATATTTGGGGTCAGGGAATTCAACTAGATAAGTATTTTACCGATATAACACTTCATATAAATGTAAAACATATTTTGTTTTAGTTATATTAAAAAAACAATTATTAACATTATTATATTTGTATTACTCGTTATTATAGAAGCTATCGTAATACATAATCTGTGGAAATTTCAAGTGTCTACATATTACGGTTCTAGAGATATACCGATTGTTATGGGCGGGCAATAAAATTTCGTATCTGTTTAATTTTAAATTTATTTTTATTTTTATGAATGTATGAAGCAGCAATAGAAAAACAAGTTTATGGAAATTTGAACAGTCTAGCGATTGCTGATACGCAGACAGCCGGATGGACAGAGGAAGCTTAGGAACATGGTTCGTTTGATATCCTTTGGGAACTCGATTCTAAAAAATATCTAGTTGTATTCCTTGACCCCAATTATGTATATTTAGACACTAAGTTTGTGTTTCTACGTTATTTAGACCTCGAGATATTAATGATATACGTATTATTCAAATAGACCGCCATAACATTAAAGATGGCCGACGAAGGAGGTGGTTCCTATCAAAAACTTAAAGCTATGAACCTAACGAGTACCTGAATAAAATTTGGTGCTTTTGTCCAGCGTGTCCACATTATCACCTGAAACTGCCCTACTACTATATGCTCAAGAAATTATGATATGAGCTACTATGATACAGAAAACAAGGAATGAAGAGCACTTGATACTCAATTGTTTGCTATACGTCATTTAGATTTCAAATTAGAACTGACAAACGTGAAGAAAAAGATAATGCCACTTCAATCAAAGTAATACTCCACGCTCAAATGAAATATAAATAAAACCGACCAAGTGCTTGTTGAACCACGCACAACGAAGGGTTCCGTGCCTACTACTACTACACTATGACTCATATATGTTATATCAGAAAGGTCGTATCACAACAGAAATCTTGCGGCACTACGTCCTTTTCAATACGGAAAGCTGTTTTCCTGCAATAAATCGAAAACCCTTAAGCCGATCATTTGCAAAATCATTTTCGTTGAAAGTATTTAATAAGCACTCGGTCCACAATTTTTTTCGTCTTTTCACTTTTCTTCGTATTCGAAGTGAAAAGAACGAGTGTCGATCTCGGATGATAGACACTCATTTTAGCACACGGTTAGCAATCTAATTAACTGTTATTTGTATGTTTGTGTTTGTATAAAGTATTTAAAAAATACTAAGTATGGCAGTTAAAATATCCTTATAGATAACTGATTTTTTTAACAGTTATCTGTGAGGAAAAAATATTCCTTCGAGATAACTGGCTATCTCCTAGGAACAGATTTTCTTCGCAGATAACTGATAAAAAAATTAGTTTTCTATAACGAAAACCCATTCCTTGAAAATAACTGACTATCTCCTAGGAACAGATTTTCTTCGCAGATAACTGATGTTTTTATCAGTTCTCTGCGAGGTGAAACCAATCCTTGGAGATAACTGGCTATCTCAAAGGAACGGATTTTCTTCGCAGATAACTGTAAAAAAAATCAGTTATCTGCGAGGCAAAACGAATCCTTGGAGATAACTGGCTTTCTTCTATTTCTTTTAGTTTCTCCTTTATTTTGTTTATGTTGGATGCGTTCAAGGGTTTTTTGTACCCTTGCAAACCAAATTTCGGGAATTAAGGATGTCAAATAAGACATCAAAATGTCGTATGAAATGTATTATCGCGGTACACTTTTCGAACTCCGGGATTTCCATCGCACGACAATTCTCTAGAGTTTTTCGTAGCCAATGTGTTTTCCGGATAATTTGTTCGCAGCATGGAGGCCTTCGTACATTTGTAAATTGTTTAATTTATCTAAGTAGTGCCATGATATGACCTGGTTATCAGGATCAAGTAATATTTGTTTTTCTCCTAAGGTGTATCGGACTAACTTGATGACGTGGCACGGGTCATACAAGATGGCAACCTGCGTATCATATCCGCGTCTAACCTTTCCCAGGCTCCCCCTGCTGAGGGGTTGCCGGGAGGTATCTTTTGACATACGATTTGCTTTGATGTGACGTAGCCGATAAGAAGGGCACCAATTCTAGGTGTATTGCCCTGGTAGTTAGGCATGTCTATAAGGCTCACCATCGCTTCCCGTGTCTTCTCCCCACCGTCACGTGCATTGGGCCGAAATAATCGCAAGCTGTAGCTGCTGTGAAGGCTGGTTGATTAGCAGTGAGCCTTTCACTTGGTAGATCGCCCAGAGGGACCTTGAGGGGCGTCCCTCTGTATGCGCGACATCATTGGCACATGTTGCTAATGTACCATGTGGGTCCGCGCAGTCCCACTACACTAAAAAAACGTAAGGGTTAAAAATAAATAAAATACTGTTAGAAATAGCTAAGCATGTATGCCAATATAGCACCTGCAAAGTTTGATGCTAAAAACAAATACGTCAACTTTGCTGACATTACTTGACAAATAGTAATCTATTTAAGTGGTTATAAATACTTTTTTCTTAATAATATAGTAGTATCATTAGTCACAAACTTACTTAGATATAAAATTAATCAATTTATATTTTTACTTTGTATTGCAAAAAAAAAATCCTTATATCAAAGCGTAACCTCAATTGCCATGCGCAAAATCGAATATGCGCTGAATTTTAGACAATATTGCTTATTAAATTAAGATATAAATTCAAAGCACTTCTAACTCTAGGCCACAACGTCGAGGCTGGTCAAGAACTGCCGGGATCTATTGAATGACCTGGGCGCAAAAAACAAAGTGTTATTACGTTGGGTCCCAGGGCATGCCAGTATCGAGGGAAACGAGAAGGCCGACGAGCTTGCACGAGCGGGGGCAAAGGGGACGCACTGAGGACCAGAGCCGTTCTGTGGCATCCCCAAAAGCCTGACCAAGCACACTCTAAACTCATACTGTTTCTAAAAGAGCATTCAAGCCTGGAGAGCTATACCAGGACTGAAACATTCCAAGGCGCTTATTAGAGCCTTTAGCAAAAAGGCGTCTTCTGATGCCTTGGCGCTAAGCAGGAAGCGTCTACGCATGTTGGTAAGGGTGCTTACATGGCACTGTCGCCTAAACAAGCACATGCAAACGATAGGACTGTGTGACACAAGGCAGTGCAGACTCTGCCTTGATGCGGAGGAGACGCCTACACACATCCTAACCGAGTGCCCCTGCCTCATGCGCAGTCGTGACCCCTTTCTGGGAAAACACATCATGTGCCCGGAGGAGATCAAATTTCTTGAGTTCAATAGTATCCTGCAGTTCTTCGAGTTTGCAAGACTTGACCAAGAATTGTAGTATGTGGCGATCACAATAGATCAGCAATGGTCGCACTGATATAAGGGCTCTCACGGTCCGGAAGCCACTGCCAGAAATAATAATAATAATTAACCCTAGGCCAGATTTACACTTGTAAGTTGCTTAAGTATGTACTAATATTTCTGACAGCGACTTTCCTGAGCACTGAATGAATATAGTGAGGGTCCCCCGTCATTGAGCAACTTGGTAAATGGGAATTTTTGTTTTTCTGATAATAGGTGTGAATGCTATTTCCTTGAGGTGATGTTGAAAGTAGTGTTCTTAGGTCCAATTCCGGAAACGGCATTTCCAGCACTACATTTTCATCAATATTCCGAGTCCACATCAGCACTGGGCAAGGTACTGATTGTTATTGTATTTGTCTGGAATAATAAATATGATTTTGATATTGATACCTTAAACCATAAGGTCAGCATCATATAGGCCTAAGCACGCTTAAGATGCACGAGTTCGAAAAGTGAGGGGTGTTATAACGGTGTGTGTCTTATATGGTGTGTGTTTTAAGGAAATAGAAGCAGGAGAAGTTTACTGTCGTTGGCGTCAGAGAGAGCCAACGAACATAGGACTGAAGGCCAAAAATAAATTAAAATAGAATAAAATTCACCAAAGCGGTGTTTACTATAAAGAAATTCGGGCGCCAGGACTCCAATTTAAAACCATCTGAATAACTGTGCAGTAGAACTCTGGTACTTCTTATCTCAAGTCCAGGTCGGAAGGAGAGGCAGCAGAAAGGGTAATTTATTTAATTAGGTCAAGAAATCAAACAACAACGCAAGTTAACTACCTATATAGTTTCTTCTTTCTCTAGCCCGAATTTAGGCAGTAGCTCGGAAGGAGCTAGTACATTTTTTCAATTAGCTTAGGCTAGACTTAAGTTTAAACGTAAGTACTAGGTTTAGGTTCTAAGTTAGAAGTTCTAAGTTTGACATTATAAAAAACTAAAACTAAAGCACTATGCATTGATTAAAAAAGATGTCACCCCTGATGGGTATTGCGGGTATGTAAAAACAATTGATATAATTTCATTGAACATAACCATTTTTGATATAATTTCAAAGGGTAGAATCATTCATTGTATATAATAAACGTTTGGTATAACATCAAAATATATATTTTTATTTAAGGTCAATGTGGTGAAGACCGGCATACTTCATTTTTTTTTTACTTTGGAGTGATCTAGCTGCGTTAATTATTCACCTACGGTACCGCTTGTAAGCACATACGATGAAGAATTTCATAAATAATAGTTGAGATAAAGTGACAGATCATTTTAATCACAAATTAAGCAAAAACAATAGTATTTTTAAAAACTCGGCGAGTAGACGGACTTCCCGTGTAGTTTAAGGTAAGTCCGTCTAGTAATGATATCAGCCATACTATGGGTGCTTTTATGTTTGTATTCGAATCCTTAAAAAGAATGAAACAAGACAATGAAAAGTGTACTTTAAATTTGTTGATATTAGGCTTAGATTCGAAATAAACTCAATTTTTCTTTTTCATAGGCAAGTCATATATTACGTAAATGGGGTGGCAAACCTTTTTTGCCCGACTGCCGAAGGAGAGGAGGGTTATGATTTTCGAGCGTATGTATGATAAATAGATAGATAGATACATTTATTCATGCACAAAACAGTGATTGTGTTTGAAATTAATATGTAGGTATATAAGTATGCATGTATGTATGAATGTATGGTTCCCCGCGATACAGGTGAAGCCTAGTGCGGGGACCCCTGGTAATTCTATGTAACTTTTCTTTGAGTAATAAACGAGTTTTAATTTTTATTTTTATTCTTTGGCACGCCCTGCAGCCTAAACCGTTTGACGGATTTCGACATACGAGGTGTCCGTTGGATACCTCTTAATCTTAGGAGTGACATACGGCATATATTTGAAAAAGAGCAGTCGGGTTTTTCGAAAAATCATTTGTTTTCACTTGTTGGCAAATAATTATATTATACGTACTTACTTGGTGTTTGGGTTTTCTAAATAAAAAGTCAATAACTAGTAATTTTAAAATGTATTTTAATAGTAAAACGTAAATTTTCTGGATAAGTAAGACCCACGTCACGTATCGGCGTGACATCGCTCTGCCGCGCGGTACGGCCATGTGGTACGGCGATGGAGCGGCGCGTAACCTTGTATGACGGTCTAGGCGGTTTGCCTATACCGCGATACAAAACTTCACGCCGCGCCACTACCGTACCGCGCGGCGGAGCGGTACCTACCACGCCGCTACGTGAGTTCTTCATCTTAGGTCTTAAAGTCGTTTTCACCTGCCGGGCAGCGGTTAAGAATAACCGACGACTAAAGTACATACATATTTTGGGTTTTAAGTACAAGCATAGGATGCAAATGTATGCACGTTCAAATAATTTGATATTTTTAATGGCAATACATTTGTGCAAAAGTTTACGAGATTACGCCATAAAAGTGTTCAATCCGAACTTGTACTTGTAATTGTTTTAATCAAACGAATCAATAACAAAATATTTAACTTAAGTACGACATCTGTGGTCTCCTTGGATAATCGAGCATCCTGATGACTCTGTACTTTAATTGTATACTTTATCAAAACAATCTTTGCTTAAATCTTAATTAGTAGGTATAAATTATTTTTCCCTTATAAATCACGGAATCAGTCTCAAACCTTATTGAATTAGGGGTTAGTAAACAAGTCGCCTTAGTGTATTAGAATACTATAATACAGAGTAAGTACGTAATCAAACGAATTAATAACAAAATATTTAACTTAAGTACGACATCTGTGGTCTCCTTGGATAATCGAGCATCCTGATGACCCTATACTTTAATTGTATACTTTTTTTAAACAATCTTTGCTTAAATCTCTTTTAATTAGTAGGTATAAATTATTATTCCCTTATAAATCACAGAATCAGTCTCAAACCTTATTGAATTAGAGGTTAGTAAACAAGTCACCTTAGTGTATTAGAATACTACAATACAGAGTATGTACGTAATCAAACGAATTAATAACAAAATATTTAACTTAAGTACGACATCTGTGGTCTCCATGGATAATCGAGCATCCTGATGACCCTATACTTTAATTGTATACTTTTTTTAAACAATCTTTGCTTAAATCTATTTTAATTAGTACCTTTAAATAATTCCCTTAAAAATCACAGAATCAGCCTAAATACTTGCATAGTAAGTAAGGTAAACTTATCAAAAATAGATACTGTCATCATCATTGGATAACAATAAGTCTTTGGAGTTATTTGGATCGTTTTTCATTTGAACTTTTTTTACTATGGACAAAATTGGCACATTATCCCGATCGATCTTTTTAGTTAAAGTAAACTTAAGTTTTTTTTCTGTAGCGTTTTTTAAAGTTTTATAAAACCTGATTGTGAAGACTGCCCCGCCCCGTCTTCATCATTTTTATTGACAACATTTTCTATGTAGCCTACATAGTATATCCACTTCTTACGATTATAATATCGTACCATTACATGGTCATCAATTTTATAGGGCTCTAAATCTGTCTCGAAGGTCTCATTGCAATCATAAATGTCTGAGTCACTATCAATACTGATGCAATCCGAAACACTAGTGGAGTCACTGAGTTGTCTTTGGATCCTTTTCTTTATTTTAGATTTACATTGGCGTTTCTTCCTTTCTTTAATTACTTTCTCTTTCTTGATCTTTCTAATACCAGTTGAAGTAGACTGTCCCAAGTATGGAGTGGCAAGTTTAGTAGCGGAACCACAAGGACTAGATAAGTTTGCATGTGATGAATTTTCTTTGTCACTTTCATAATTACCTGAACTGATATTAGCATTATTATCAGGCGCGGAGTAGCCTTTGGTATCCTTTATTTGTGTAAGTTTCGGTAGATTTTTTGAATTCTTCAATTTGTTAGGTGTAGGCTGTAATTTGATCATGGTTTTTCTTGTATTTGGCTCTATTTTGATGGAACTACAAGGACTATATATGTTTGGATGTGATGAATTTTCTTGGTCACTTTCATAATTACCTGAACTGCTATTAGCATTATTTTCAGGCGTGGAGTGGTCTTTGGTATCCTTTCGTTTCGGTAGATTTTTTGAATCCTGCAATTTGTTAGGTTTAGGCTGTAATTTAATCATGACTTTTCTTGCATCTGACCCTTTTTTGAGGTTTTGAAGTTGTTCTTCTTTTTTGCGTTTTATCACATCATCGTGAGTTATTACTTCGGCTCCGGGAGCCATTTTTTGCCTTCTTAATTTTGTGTTGTTTCCGGCTTTCACTTGTAATAAAAGTAGTTCTTCAAAGCTTATTTTCTTGTCTTCCAAAACCGTTACTTTCAAGTTGCAAGTACTGGGGTTATTACCCAGCTAGCAATTTAACGTCGTAATGACGTCATATTAAAGTTATTTCTGACGTAATGACGTCATAAAAGCGAAGTACCTGCGACGTCGCAAATGACGTCGTGATGTCGCGACTTCTGACGTCATTTCCTGTCGTCGCACAGACGTTATCTCAAGAAGACATGTTACCGACGTCACAAGGACGAATCCTCAAGTCGTCAGGAAGCTGATTGTTCTCACGTATCCAAGACATCATTAAGACGGCCAAATTTGGACGTGGCCCAGGCTTCGTCGTCAGGACGATCCATCAAGACTTTACGAGGCTGATAGTTTCAGACGTAGCCAAGACGTCATTAGGACTGCCAAATTTGGACGTCTTGATTTGACGTCATCAGGACGTGCCATTAAAACGTCACGATGCTCATAATTTGAGACGTAGCCAAGACGTCAAACACTAACGTCTCCGAGACGGCCAAATTTCTACGTCGCGAAGACTTATTGTTATGTCGTCGTCAAGACGTGCCATTAAAACGTCACGATGCTCATAATTTGAGACGTAGCCAAGACGTCAAACACTAACGTCTCCGAGACGGCCAAATTTCTACGTCGCGAAGACGTATTGTTATGTCGTCGTCAGTACGTGCCATCGAGACGTCACTTACACGTTACATACTTACGTCTCCGAGACGGCCAAATTTCTACGTCGCGAAGACGTATTGTTATGTCGTCGTCAGTACGTGCCATCGAGACGTCACTTACACGTTACATACTTACGTCTCCGAGACGGCCAAATTTCTTCATCGCGAAGACGTATTGTTATGTCGTCGTCAGTACATGCCATCGAGACGTCACTTACACGTTACATACTTACATCTCCGAGACGGCCAAATTTCTACGTCGCGAAGACGTATTGTTATGTCGTCGTCAGTACGTGCCATCGAGACGTCACTTACACGTTACATAATTACGTCTTGAGACTGCCAAATTTAGGCGTCGTCAAGACGTCACGAGGTATAGTAGTTTTGACGTAGCCAAGACGTCACATACTGTAACGTCTTGAGACGGTCAAATATGGACGTAGCTCAGACGTCTTGGCAGGTCTGCTTGTGACGTCCTGAGAACGTCTAATACCGACGTCGCGCTTATTACAACCCAAAATAGAGCTACACCAGCTCGAAATCAGAGTGAACACCTTTTTGAGCGCGTGAAAGGGATACGCACCGCAGTTTCGGTTCGCTTTCACTCCGCTTCCGCGCTGGTATGTGCTGTGCCAAACGGAGAACGATCGATATATTAGGCAAGTTACTCAAAAAGTCACAAATAATGACGGTTCAATCAAACATATCAAAATTGAGTACAAAAGTTACATTCATAAAATTGAGTGTCACAAGCATCGGTATTCAATAATCATAATGATCACATAATGGGAATGTTTCAAATTACGATACGACAATTACGACCTAGTCATATAGAATCAAACAGTGATTTAAATAGGTAAAAGTACAAAAGTTACATTCATAAAGTTGTGCTACAAACATCGTTATTCAATAATCATAATGGGAATGTTTCAAACTATACTCTTAATATATAAGCATCAATCAGTGATTGATCAAAGTTTAATACAAAAGAGTATAAGTCGTTTAAACAGTCGATAGCAAGTATATATGCTTTCATAAATCTAAGGCATGGCACGTGCTTGTAAAGGCATAATGTAAACGACGACGGGTCATTGAGCGTGGTCGATAAGCATGCGGCGAAAAGCAAGCGCCAAGTAAGGTTAAACAGTACCTACGTGACTCCCTCATCGGTTTTTAATTAATTGCAACAAAGCTGCAGAAGATAACTATGGTAACTTTTTAACGACAGCCATGCAAATACAGTGTTTTAGGATTTTTCACTTTCTCTCAAAAGATTTTGTGGTACTTACGTATGTCGTTTTTTGTTAAAAGTGACCACTTTTTTCAGTACATAACTACCACACAATCTTTTCATAGAAAGTAAACTCCTAAAACACCGTATTAATGTATAGTTCTCGTTTAAAATTACCATAATCATATCTTCTGTAGCTTTGTTGCAATTAATTAAGAACCGATGAGGGAGACACGTGAGGGTACTGTTTATCCTTAACTCCCAAAACGACCGTACGACTAATGTAAACGGATTAAGCATGCGGCCTGGAAAGCATGCGGTCTAGAAAACACGCGGGCCAGAACGACCGTCATGCACGTACTTTTGCAAACGACCAATGTAAATGCGCCTTTATATTCATTAAGTTGACTACGACAAATATGTTTCAAATCAAAATACTACAATTACGACCTTCATAAGAATCTCACAATCTCAGTAATACAGATAGATACAAATTTAGTACTAAAGTTATATACATAAAGTTGTGCTACAAACATCCTCCAGGTCTATTTTATAAAAAAACTTATTATATCTATATATTTTGTAAAGGCTGAATGGGTCAACTAGGGCAGCAAAAAAAGTTGTCAGTTGCCTAGGCTCTGCATAGTCTCTGGTATAAATTTCTCACATTTGTCAATAGGTACCATTTTTTTTCAGGAAGTAAATTGTTATTATTCCTAAGCAGCAGCAAAATACCGGTGAAAATATACGACACTTTGAAATTATTATTTTTAATGAAAAGTAACATAATACCTATGCTAAATTAATAGGAATTTTTCATTATCGTTTTATCTATCTTTTTTTTTAGAAGTGGAGCCACCAAGATTTTTCATGCAGGTGGAGGGGAGGGGGGGGGTTTCCGCACCAGCGATGTCTTAGCTGTTTAAGTTAAAGGACTAACTTAGTCAAGTTTGGTATCATTTTTAACTAAATCAAGGATGTACAATTTAATTCTGGAATAAAAATTACATCAACCCATAGTAAAACACAAGAAATTTTAAAAAGGGTTAAAAAATCCATATATGTTTATACTTTATTAATTTGTAACTACAAATAATGAATATTTTGGGAATAAAAATTATTTTTAGAGAGTAACATTCTCCTATTTTACGTATAAAAAACTTCCGATAGCATTGTTTTATAATAAGTGTCTTTAAAAAAATCAAAACGGCGTGCGAGCGTAATATAACACTAGGCGCGCACGGGCAACTATTGTCGCCGCGACAGTACATCTCTCTTTTTCTCACTTCGAGCGTGCAAAAGAGACAGATGTACTGTCACCGGCGGCCAACTTATTTATGTAATAAATACCTTCGTAAAACAGTTATGGCGTGGTTAATTCATTTGACATTGTTAAGTTAAATTTTCTTTGTTATTATGGCACAAATTGACCTAAAACAGAATGCATAAGCATTACTAAAATTTTTTTTACATCTTCATCGTTTTTGCGAACCCACCCCTATCATTCTAGGATCTCAAAATAACAATGTAATTAGATTTTTTTTCATTAATTTTATTTGCGCCATCAAAATTTTTTTTGTACTACACCCATACGAAACATTTTAATTTGACATTCAATTTTTTTTTAGTGGACTAGGAATAGGGCTCTCTAAAGCATCTCTTTTTAGTTGTTTATAAGTTAAGGAATTTTTCCTCGTGAAATAGGGAATTAAAAAAACGATTATTCTTTTATTTTATATATTTTTACTTCGGAACGGTGTCGGATATGATACCAAAAACGAATTCGGCATCCGCAATTTATAAGAAAACGATACCAAACTCGGCCTAGTAGCTTAGCCGGTGTATATATAAAGATAAAGTTGACACTCCCCCCCCCTCAAAAATCTTTGTGGGCCCACTTCTAAAATCCATCCATGGGTCCTAAGGACCAATCCTGCCAAAGGAAATCTTTGGTTCACGAAACGCCGTATTTCATCTGCTACCAATGCCACTATATAGTATATTCCGAATTGGGGCTTTCCGCTTTTGCCTGGTCATCCATTTTTATCCCACTTTAGTGATTGTATTCTTATTACTAATTTTAGGTGTCTGCTTACTATTTACTAATCAATAGTATGAAGCAATGGAAAACATATACGGATACTTTTATTATCTTCAGTGGGCACTGACAAACATTTTGCTGTAATACACTGCACTGATATTACTTCGAAATCGCTTGACAGTTTGGAAGCAACGCAGATATTAGTCAATTTAGAGTCATGTGGATACACATAAAGTGAATCATATTGAAGAAAACGTCTCCCATAAACAAACAGGGACTCTCTGTCATTAAGAACACATTTTAAGATGTTTCAGATGTTGTCATTTCTTCTTCATTTTGGATTGGAAATTTGAAGTCTTCATGTAATGGTTCATAATATGTGTGTGCTGAATTGGTTAGCAAAGCTATGATTTTTTGATTCTGAACTTTTATTTCACTTAAAAGCGATATGATTGTGTCTGTAAGTACTGTGAATAATTTCAAATAATTAAGTAATATTTGTTAGTGCCTAACTCAACCTAATCAAAAAGGTGGGTTCACAAAATGCACACGATATTGGGGTTGTCAGGCAACTGGGATCACTTCAAACTAAGTCCATATGGTCCCAGTTACCTCAGTTAGGTAACATACCTGATCCATGATTTACGTTATTATATATAGTATATTAATGGCATACATTCAATCCTCAGACCAAGAAAATATACAGACGGAGCGTTACGAACATTCTAGTGAAGCCAACCGGTTTTCAACCAAGCCCCATTAGTTTAGCACACGCTAAACAAATTAAATCGCACAAAACTCGAAATAAATGCTCTTGACAGCATTGCGACACGTGCTGAAGAGTTTTGTGCAATTTTGTTTGTATATGTGTGCGTGAGCGTGCGCTAAACTTGGTGTAGCTTGGTTTTGTTTGTATGTGTTTTGGCTTCACTTGACTGTTCGTAACGCTCCGTCTGTCTTTTTTTCTTGGTCTGAGATTCAATCATTTGCACATTCTAGTTCTAATCTATCTGAACGGTTTCAGTTCGGATAGATTAGAACTAGAACTATTGTACTTATAGATATTTCTACCGTTGCGATTGTAAATCTATCCATAGATTTTTTTCTTATTCAAAAAATGGCTAAGTAATTTTTTGATTAAGTATTTAAACACAGTTTAGTTACCAATACAAAAGTAACGATACTCGTTTTAAAATCTGGTTTCTTGTGGTTAGCAAATCCGCTATTGAATCTTAACATAAGTTACCCACCAATAGTGGCAGCAAGCCATTTGACAGGTGTAGTATGTTCTGTATGTTCTACGATGTCGGCGTCGTCAGAGTTAATTACATCATCTTGATTTTCTTTATTGTTGTCTTGAACTGGAAGTCATACATACATACATTATATTAACATCATCATACCCTGGGTCAGCCCTATCTTATATTTTTCTACACAAACCAAATTGGTCTGCGTACACTGCCAGATTCGCGGAGGCAGCGCGGCAGTCGCGCCGCCGAAGTCATCCAACTGACGTTAATATAATCTCGTCATTTTCACGTCACATTGACATCAAACTAGCTGACGCCAGGTTTGTGGCCAGTGCGGTACGTTTTCACGACGTCGTTTGAACATTAAAGATTTTTTTATTATCACACAAAAGCTTACAGTAAATAACTATATCGTTTAAGTGGTAACTATCTTACAAAATATGGTTATTAACTAACCCCCTTATTCATAAACGCCTAATAAACTTGACAAGCCGCTGATAATCGTCTGTCCCTTTCCATCATACATATACGTTGGAAAGGGACAAACGATGATCAGCGGCTTGTCAACTTTTGTACGTGTTTATGAATAAGGGGGCTAGTTATTAATATTAACTAAATAACAAATATATAGCCTTAACAAAAGAGCATTTTGAATCATGAAATACATCAATATTGGGATGATGTACAGTATGTTTATAAGTCACCAAAATTATATCTTTATTATTGTGCTTTTTATACTCTTCACCACAAACTGCCTGATGGTAAGTGTAGCCAGACAATCTGTCCTGAGCTCTGCCACCGCGCGGACTTTTCAACCTTAGAGCATTAAACCAACCGGACTGGCCATGAGTCATTTTCTATACATAAAAAGTCTGCCGATTTTTGCGGGGGAGGGGAACGTCAAATGTATGCGTAACGTGAAAATAGCTACTTCAGATAAACGTCAGTCCATACAATGTGTATGACCACTGGTCATATACTTTTGGCAGAGGGGAACGCCTGTTAATGGCCACTCCGGTTGGTTTAATGCTCTAAGTTTTCAACTGTCTCTACCATAGTAGAACTGCTGCCTGGGGTGGACTAGGACTCCTTGCAATGTTTTCCCTATTTAATTGTACAAGCACTTATGAGTACTTACCTTTTAGAAATGATCTCTTCAACGGTGGTGGGCGACTCAGTCCTGCAGCTTCATCGAATGAGTCTGAGTCTGATCCAAAATTCTTGTTTCTTTGGTGTTTCCTCTTCTTATTTACAGCATTAGCATCATTCTCTTCTTCGGTTTGTATATCAGATGTTGACTCTAAGATAAGTAGCTTTTTCTTAGCTTTTTCAAGATCATCTGGAAGACAGCATGATGAGTTAAACATAATTATATATTATACACCTTTAAGGGGTGGGGGAGGGGCTTTGTCCAACAGTGGACATTGTCAATGATGATAATGAATGCGATAGTCGCATGGCCTCAAAGGAGTCTGGTTGGGTTTCCTTAATCAATCGCTAGCTTGGTCATAATATCCAGTAGGCTTAACATGAATTCATAGAGATAGCATTGAGTAGAGTAATCCAACAGTAAACCCATACATTAAATGTAATACGGGGAGTTTAAAAAAAATGGCAGATTAAGGTTAACTACAGTGATGCTTAAGTCACATCTAACCTGTCTGTTTTGTTACTAAATGTATGCAATTGACATTGACTGTCGGTTTTGTTACTTTCCGTAACTATCCGTTTAAGGGCCCTAAAATAATGAATATGCCCTACAAGGGGCTGACATACATATATTGAGAAAGCAAGATAGCTTTATCCAGTTTTATAGATCATTATGTCAAATGGTAACTTCTTTACTGACTGTGTCCACTTAATTTATTATTAGATATCAGTCTCATTCGTCAGTCAGTCAAGGTGTTCATCTCAGCCCCCTGGATACCTACACTAATATTTAGGGAGCATTCCGAATATATGAAGTGGAGTCTGCCCTGCCTCGAGCTCGCCGCTGTGAACAGGCAAACCTCTTAGACTTCCTTGCATTGCGGCCGATCGCTCGCTCACAGACAGACGCCGACACCATACATTCAGCGCAGCTCATACATTTCATTCAGCCGTCGGCCGCGTGCAACAGACGCAAACGATCGTTGCAGAGGCTCAGTCACTAGCCGCAATGTACAGAAATCTACTCGAGAGGTTAAAACACAATACATTAGTTTTCTAACTTACCAGTTTCGTAGAAAAATCGCTGAAAACCATAAGGAGTCCACGTCTCAGCATCTAGTGACTCGCATCGCTTTAGAAACCTATCCAGGGATTTACTTTCCTTAGCGTTGGGTGGCCAAAGAATTCGTGTCTTCATTGGTGTTAGCCATTTTTTCACAAAGACTGAGATTGATCCGCCTTCACATGCTTCAAACTGGACCACACCATACATTATCACAAATAGGAGTGGTGGCGCGTTAGTTTTATCACTATGTATCGCAAATAAAGCAACGTCGACCAATTAAACTCCCTACAGCACCACTGCGCGGAGCAAGAGCAAATTCCCATGAGACGAGTCAGACGAGACGAGTCCCACCCCACACGACAAAAAAAATGGCTGCTAAGAGCAGGCGTGGGCGCAAGGGCGCGAAACGAACGGACGCTTTTCCTTAGAGTGTTGCCAGCAGTGGAATTCGAAAATAGTCGCGAGGATCCGCAAAGTACATTTTCATAATTTCTGTATATTAGTGTTTTAAAGGCATTAAGTATGTCCTTACTAGCTTTGGGTGGAGCAATCAGGGGCATTTCAGCACTTAGTATATTTTTTCCAAAGTGATGTCATTATAAAACCTATTTTAAAAGATTTTTACGTATAGAACACCTCAAAATAAGCATCTTTTACTTGAAAACATTTCTCTTAAGAAGTTTTTTCCGATCTTTTATTAAAAAAAAATAGCCGGCATCCTCTAACCTATCCGCCATCCGAGTCCGTTCACGATACCGATTTCTTTAAAGTCCCAAAACCGTTTAAATGACTGACCTTTTAACCCGAATATCGAACTGAGAGAAAAAGTTTAACGAATAAAACACGCATTTTTTAAAGGAAAAGAAAATAAAAAAATATATTAAAAAATTACCCCATACTGACAATATACCCCAACCGTATTTTATCGTGATTCGTCTGCCTGAATCTTAAAAAAACAGTTATGATTTGTTTAAGACCTATAAGAGCTGCGCATCCCCACGTGCGGTAGAGCGAAAAACCGAGTTCATTCGTCTCCCTATGTCGCTTATTTTCATTAATTCTATACGTGCAATCCAGCACGGCTATCACAGAACGGCGCGCGAGCTCTTTAGATTTTTCTCGCACTATCCGTCTCTCTCTTATTAGAACACTTAGAAAGACAGGTAAAGTGCGAGAAAAACGAGAGAGCTCGCGCGCCGTCTTTCCATATCCGTGCTGCTTTAAATGAAAAATAAATTCCACGGCGGGGAAAGGATTGTTCAATTTCGCCTTTATCATTTATTTCAGATAACAAAGGATCCATCATGTGTTACTGTACATGTCTAAAAAAAGAAAAATAATAAGTAAATAATATGTTAGTAGTAATAATAAGCTTGAGTAAATTAAATTAAATTACATAAACATGTCAAACTTTAAAAATATCAATACCCAAATTAACAAATTATATTACAACGTCCCTAGAACTATAATAAAACGAACCTAGGCAACGAGTGTACATGGAGGCTATCCCAATGCAACGTTATGGGGCAATCTAGCCTACTGGCGATCCCACAAAGAAGAGATAATAAGTGCGTTCAAACGGCCAAGCGCGGCGGACAGCATACGGTGTAATGCTAAAGCGAGGTAGACGGTAGTTAGTAGTAGTACGGCAGGCTCAATCTCAAAGCTTTTTCCTAGGGGCTAAAGGTACTACTTTAGCCCCGCTATCTAATCCTAACATGACACACTTTTCGAGCATGAGAAGTGAAAAAATATACCCACAAAATAACAGTCCCGTAGGATAGGATCCGAAATAGTCCAATTTGAGTCACGATCCGTACAAGATCCGCCGGAGGTCTGATTTACTCTTTGGGTCTGAATTATCCGAAATCGGACCAAAAGATCCGCACCGGCAACACTGGCATAGACATAATAGACACAACTAGACCTTAATCGTTGTAAGCGAAAATAAGTATGATCAACTCTACCTCAATCTAAATAAGGTTGACTTTTGTTCAGCATAAGCGAATAGTGCTGGAGCCCACATACAGGAAATTTGTCACCGAGCCTACCGATTGGCTCCCATTTACAGTATTTTTCACCAGTGATGACTTCTATGATGACTGATGGGCAATCCACATTATGTGATTTTACCCCAATTTGTCAGTACAACATGTCGAAGTCAGAATTGAGTGTAGCGTACAGACGTAACAACTGCAACTATAATTTAATTCAGTGTGGCCAGATAACAGTAGGAAAGCGAAAATTGCCGCATTGAAACGTTCCTGCGAAGCGGACTGCAAGATTTTTACTAACCGATGAGATAGGGCAAGACAGCACGTCGATCATGAGGCGGCCGTGACATACTCTCGATTTTTGTGTGCTGGACGGCTATTACGCGACGGCGCGCGAGGTCTCAATTTTTCTCGCACGATCCGTCTCTCTCTTATTAGAACACTTAGAACAAGAGGTATAGTGCGAGAAAATCGAGAGTATGTCGCGGCCGTCCCATTTTAGACGTGCTGTCTTGCCCTATCTCATCGGTTAGTAACAATCTTGCAGTCCGCTTCGCGTGGACCATCCACATTAAGATACAAATCACGTACCTAATGTGGATTGCCCATGACTTCGACATGTTGTACTGACAAATTGGGGTAAAATCACATAATGTGGATTGCCCATCACACTTCAAAATTTTACGAACTATGCGTACTATGTTCGCAAAAACTTTTTGAAACATAATTTATGTTTTGAAGCAAAATAATCAAAAATGTAAAAACTGTACTTTTTAAAAACATATAGCAATATCGGTGTCCATTAAGTAGATTCCAGTCGAATACGATACAAAAATATTTCTTTTTAAAATGACGCAATCTGTGAAACGGAACTGTTTCCAGTACTCTGCTCCGTTTCACATATTGCGTCATTGAAAAAATAAATATTTTTGTAGCTCTTACAGGTCTTACTTAAATTATAGTGTACCACTAGCTATGTCTGGCACTATATTAGGTGACTTAAAACTGACGGCGTGGTGACCTACTGCAGTTGGCGAAAGTAAGACGTCAGCCAGGAAACGTTTGTGAGACGTGAGGTGAACGTCAAACTTTGGGCGTCGTTTTGGTGAGTAAAAGTTGACGTCGTGGAGACGTACAGCAGCTGCTCTAAGACAGACGTCAGGCACTTCAAGTCAGTGTGACGTAAAAGTGACGAGAATATTTAGACGTCACTTGGATAACTTGAGAATGACGTCGCAAAGCATACTGCGGTTGCCATAAAAATTACGTGACTTAGTTAGAGTCTAGGGACGTGATACGGACGTTGAACCTCGGACGTCAATTTGTGGTGGTTAAAACTGACGCCGTGGTGACGTACTGCAGTTGGCAAAATAGAGACGTCAGCCAGGCAACGTCTGTGAGACGTGAGGTGGACGTCGAACTTTAAGCGTCGATTGGTTGAGTAAAAATTGACGTCGTGGAGACGTACAGCAGCTGCTCTAAGACAGACGTCAGGCACATCAAGCCAGTATGACTTAAAAGTGACGAGAATATTTAGACGTCACTTGGATAACTTTAGAATGACGTCGCAAAGACGTACTGCGGTTGCCATAAAAATGACGTGACTTAGTTAGAGTCCTGGGACGTGATATGGACGTTGAACCTCGGACGTCAACTGGTGGTGGTTAAAACTGACGCCGTGGTGACGTACTGCAGTTGGCAAAAGTGAGACGTTATCTAGGCAACGTCTGTGAGACGTGAGGTGGACGTCGAACACTGAGCGTCGATTGGGTGAGTAAAAATTGACGTCGTGGAGACGTACAGCAGCTGCCCTAAGACAGACGTCAAGCACTTCAAGTCAGTGTGACGTAAAAGCGACGAGAATATATAGACGTCACTTGGATAACTTTAGAATGACGTCGCAAAGCATACTGCGGTTGCCATAAAAATTACGTGACTTAGTTAGAGTCTAGGGACGTGATACGGACGTTGAATCTCGGACGTCAATTTGTGGTGGTTAAAACTGACGCCGTGGTGACGTACTGTAGTTGGCAAAATGGAGACGTCAGCCAGGCAACGTCTGTGAGACGTGAGGTGGACGTCGAACACTGAGCGTCGATTGGGTGAGTAAAAATTGACGTCGTGGAGACGTACAGCAGCTGCCCTAAGGCAGACATCAGGCACTTCAAGTCAGTGTGACGTAAAAGCGACGAGAATATATAGACGTCACTTGGATAACTTTAGAATGACGTCGCAAAGACATACTGCGGTTGCCATAAAAATGACGTGACTTAGAGTCCTGGGACGTGATACGGACGTTGAACCTCGGACGTCAATTTGTGGTGGTTAAAACTGACGCCGTGGTGACGTACTGCAGTTGGCAAAATAGAGACGTCAGCCAGGCAACGTCTGTGAGACGTGAGGTGGACGTCGAACTTTGGGCGTCGATTGGTTGAGTAAAAATTGACGTCGTGGAGACGTACAGCAGCTGCTCTAAGACAGACGTCAGGCACATCAAGCCAGTGTAACGTAAAAGTGACGAGAATATTTAGACGTCACTTGGATAACTTTAGAATGACGTCGCAAAGACATACTGCGGTTGCCATAAAAATGACGTGACTTAGTTAGAGTCCTGGGACGTGATATGAACGTTGAACCTCGGACGTCAATTGGTGGTGGTTAAAACTGACGCCGTGGTGACGTACTGCAGTTGGCAAAAGTGAGACGTCAGCCAGGCAACGTCTGTGAGACGTGAGGTGGACGTCGATCTTTGGGTGTCGATTGGGTGAGTAAAAATTGACGTCGTGGAGAAGTACAGCAGTTGCCCTAAGGCAGACGTCAGGCACTACAAGTCAGTGTGACCTAAATGCGACGAGAATATATAGACGTCACTTGGATAACTTTAGAATGACGGCGCAAAGACATACTGCGGTTGCCATAAAAATGACGTGACTTAGTTAGAGTCTAGGGACGTGATACGGACGTTGAACCTCGGACGTCAATTTGTGGTGTTTAAAACTGACGCCGTGGTGACGTACTGCAGTTGGAAAAATGGAGACATCAGCCAGGCAACGTCTGTGAGACGTGAGGTGGACGTCGAACTTTGGGCGTCGATTGGGTGAGTAAAAATTGACGTCGTGGAGACGTACAGCAGCTGCTCTAAGACAGACGTCAAGCACTTCAAGTCAGTGTGACGAAGAAGCGACGAGAATATTTAGACGTCACTTGGATAACTTTAGAATGACGTCGCAAAGACATACTGCGGTTGCCATAAAAATGACGTGACTTAGTTAGAGTCCTGGGACGTGATATGGACGTTGAACCTCGGACGTCAATTGGTGGTGGTTAAAACTGACGCCGTGGTGACGTACTGCAGTTGGCAAAAGTGAGACGTTATCGAGGCAACGTCTGTGAGACGTGAGGTGGACGTCGAACTTTGGGCGTCGATTGGGTGAGTAAAAATTGACGTCGTGGAGACGTACAGCAGCTGCTTTAAGACAGACGTCAGGCACTTCAAGTCAGTGTGACGTAAAAGTGACGAGAATGTTTAGACGTCACTTAGAAAACTTTAGAATGACGTCGCAAAGACATACTGCGGTTGCCATAAAAAAGACGTGACTTAGTTAGAGTCCTGGGACGTGATATGGACGTTGAACCTCGGACGTCAATTGGTGGTGGTTAAAACTAACGCCGTGGTGACGTACTGCAGTTGGCAAAAGTGAGACGTTATCTAGGCAACGTCTGTGAGACGTGAGGTGGACGTCGAACTTTGGGCGTTGATTGGGTGACTAAAAATTGACGTCGTGGAGACGTACAGCAGCTGCCCTAAGGCAGACGTCAGGCAGTCTGAGTCAGTGTGACGTAAAAGCGACGAGAATATATAAACGTCACTTGGATAACTTTAGAATGACGTCGCAAAGACATACTGCGGTTGCCATAAAAATGACGTGAATTTGTTAGAGTCTAGGGACGTGATACAGACGTTGAACCTCGGACGTCAATTTGGTGACTTAATACTGACGCCGTGGTGACGTACTGCATATGGCAAAAGTGAGACGTCAGCCAGGCAACGTCTGTGAGACGTGAGGTGGACGTCGAACTTTGGACTTCGATTGGGTGACGTGAAATTGACGTCGAAAAGACCGACTGATGTATGACGTTAATTGAATGACCTACAAATGACGTCTTGGTTTCGTCAGTGACGTCACATTGCTACCTGGGTAATCGGTTCACCATTTAGTAACAGTGGCTCCGATACAGGATCTTGAGTAGCTTGTCCTTGTGGGATAGTACTAATAGGTGCACACTGTGACATTTCTTGTCTAATAGAATCCAACGCTAAAGAAATTAAAGTAAGTGGATTTCTCTTGGTAGTGCCAATTTCCAAACTTGGTGGATCTTCCTTGGTAGTGCCAATTTTCAAACTTGGTGGATCTTCCTTGGTAGTGCCAATTTTCAAACTTGGTGGATCTTCCTTGGTAGTGCCAATTTTCAAACTTGGTGGATCTTCTTTGGTAGTGCCAACTTCCAAACTTGGTTGATTTTTCTTTGTGGTGTCCACGTCCGTAGAGTCCGTACCCTCATGAAGTGTATTTTGTTCCTTGAGTTCTTTAAAAAAAATTAATTTTAACGTATCGTAGTGATCGTCTTTGATCTCTTCAGGGTTCCAAGGAAAAATCCCAGCCTTGCGGAATCCATTAATCAAAGTGGTCCTTTCAATTTCAGCCCAAACAACTCCGATTAATCTAGCAAATTCTTTTTTGGGCACAGTGATTCCAACATTTGATCGCTGCCACTTAACAAGAAGCTTATCCCAGCGATCTTTGAAGGATTTCATGACTGATACATCAAGCGGTTGTAAAAAATGGCTTGTATGTGGTGGTAATTTTAGGATTGTTATTCCATTATTACGCGCCTCTTCGATTATGTTTATTCCTACATGTGTCGCATGACCATCGTACAGAAGAAGAATGGGCCTCTGACTGCCAACTGTTGGCAAAAAAGTTTTTTTGAAAAACGTCTCGAACACATCGGTTTCCATCCAACCATTTGTTGTGGCTGCATATGATGTACCAGGATACGCATCTGGTGATACCCACTCATCCCATATGTTTTTGCCCTTAAAAATGATGAGAGGTGGAGTTTTGTTTCCATCTGCACAAGCACCAAGTAAAACTGTTGTGTTGTGCTTGCCCGGAGAAGAAATCACTCTAGTAGACGCATGACCCTTGATGCCAACTACTTTTGTTTTTGAGGGATCTTGGGAGAAACTAGTCTCGTCTAAGTTCCAGATAGCGGATGGATTATTTTCTATATTTAATTCAGTCATAGTTTTCCACAGCAAATCAAAATATGCGGAAACAATGAATGGGTCCATGGCTTTCTTCCGTGCATATTCTACACCTTGCGGCTTTTTTATAGACAAATGATGCCTAGATTTGAACCCAGTAAACCATGATGCACCTGGGATTCCATTTTTGAAAGGAGTTACTACTGAGTTCTTTTTCACGTAATCACCTACCAATTGCAAGACTTCCTCTTTACTCAACCCAAAGCCATGTTTTTCCATCAAATGTAGCAGTGACGCTAAATTGGTTTCCAGTTCTGAACTTAATGCCGTATTTCTTCCTAAGGTGGTAGATTTATTTCTTCTGTTGTATACATGGTCCATAATAGTCATGCGCGGTATTTTGTATATTTGTGCAGCTTTTTAACCACTCTGACCATTTTTAACGGCATGTACAGCTGCCTGTAAAGTCTCTTTGGAATAAGACGCTTTATTAGTTTTTCTTTTGTAATTGCTGACCATTTTGACTGAAACAATAAAAATAGATTACTTCGCTACCAATGCAATTTTTCTGATTTGTATACTTATAAAATACAACTATGGCAACACTCAAGATCAATAAAAAAACTGTATTTCCACCATTTTTTTGGTTGAAATTTACTAAGTATGTGTACAGAGAAGACCTTTCGTCTACTGCAATCGGTCGTCAACAACAAACGATAATTTAGTTTTTTTTTGTAAGTACGGTCGAGGAAATTGATCCTATAACAGTTTGCGGTTCAAGGTAACTTATGCTAGGAGGTGTCCAATGTAAACTGAACTGTAAACTGCTAAAGAATCAATGTCCTCGACCGTACCTATCTACGTAAGCAAACTTATTTTAGGCATATACTTGCATAAGAATACGTACCGTTTTTTAAAAGCACAATTTACATTCGTCTTCGGGGTAGTGATCGTAGGCTGTCATGTGAAAACAACTCGAAGTAAATCAATGATTGTATATACAATTTATGGATCCTGAAGTGGCGAGGTAAGTGTGTGTCTGGGTAGTGGCCGCAATTATAACATCTTCTAGACAGTATAAAGTGAGTCATAAGCCATGGCCATTCTTTCTGACTTAATTGCTCGAAATGAGTCCTTGTCAGAAAACAATCAATATTTAGAAAATTGGGCATCTTCTAAGTGCATAAATGTTCTGAAATAAAAAAATATGTACCGACTGTTATGATTGCATTTGCAATGCGTTTAATCTCCAAAACAACAAAACAGATAGGTACAGTACAGAAGTCAATCTACATATATAGTGCGCTCGAACTTGGCACACAGACAGACACTGCTCACGGTCAGTCGGACACGATATCTCGAACCGGTTGGGACTGTGAGCCCAGATTGACTTCGGTACCTATCTGTTTTGTGTCAAAACTATCCTGTAGCGTAGACTATGTTTTGATTAGTTTTTTGGAGTTGTGGATGGGCAGCATCAGTGAAAACACACTTTATGTGGAAACTATGTATTGCGACCATGAAGGTTAGCACAAGAAGAAGGAATGGCCATCGTGCCACAGATAACACTATTAACAATAGTAAAACTAGGTATAAGCCTACATTCAGTTTAGTATAAAATAGGTAGTACCAACTTAACTATTGTTGGAGTCTCCAACATGCTGGGGCCACAGGAGCAAATACTTAAAATAATTGACAGTTGAAAACTAATTAATTCAGCCTAGACCAGCATAAAGGTGTCACCAACAAGAAACTAATGTAATAATAAAGGAACTTCAATTTACATGTTTTTTTACTTATACACTATACTATATATCCATACGGCATATCAGTTATACTATGAGCAGTACCGAAATTACAATGCAGTAAGACTTATTGTTTAGTAAAGAGATGTAATGTGCGTTGAACTTATTGACAATTCTGAAGTAAATTGGTCACTATTTATTAATGTAAAGTTAGACAAGATTAAGTCACTTTGTAATTTAAAGGAAAATTTGATAAAAGAATTTTACAGAACTTACTTATTTGTCAGCAATTGTAACCATAATACTTGTAACTTAATATTTATAAACAAAAGATAATTATCATTTCGCTTGCAGGACGATTACATTTTTAAATTGAAATGAAATCTTAGACAATAATAAACATTCCAGTTAACAAATTTCTGTATAAGACTTGGAACTCAACTAATTAACAAGCCATAATGTTTGTTTGTTTCAATTTGAATATGAAAAGTACAAAACATTTTTATTATTGTAGTTATTTAAAACAACCAATACTTATTTCGTTAATTAGCATTAAACTCTTAACTAATGCTTATAAAGTTTTTGTATCAATATATCTACTATACTAAGCATATACTTTGTGCCTATTCTAGAGGTAACACAGAAAATCCACTCAACGAGCGTTTGTATATTTTTTTATTGGGCGTTATGAGATCAACAACCCTTATTTTACCGTCTTGGCCTGGATAGACCTTAACAATTCTGGCCATTGGCCATGTTAGGGGCGGGCAGTTTGGCTCTTTCATGATAACCAAATCTCCCACTTTCACATTTGGTTGGCTATCACGCCACTTCGGGCGACTTTGCAATGCGTTCAAATAATATTTATGCCATATATTCCAAAATTGACTTTTAATTTTATTACACATTGCCCAAAACTTAATTTTATTATCTGGCATATTAACTGTGTCGCCTTCGGGGAATGATGTCAATGAAGTGCCAACTAGGAAGTGTGACGGCGATAGGTAACTAAAATCGTTTACATCGTCGACCGTTACCGCGAGTAATGGCCGAGAATTCAGTACAGCTTCGATCTGACATAAAATTGTATTTAACTGTTCGTAAGTAAGTATGCGGTCTTGTAAAATACGCTTTAAATGGAATTTCGTACTTTTTACGCCAGCTTCGGCAAGGCCAGCAAACACAGGTGAATAGCTAGGCACAAAATGGAAATTAATTTGTTTGTGTGCTGCATATGTTTGCACTGTTGTTTGGTGGTCTCTCGAACTGTTTAACTTGTACAACTCAGCTAATTCGTTCCTTGCCCCCTTAAAACAACCTGCATTGTCACAGAAAACGTCTGTGGGATAGCCTCGGCGCGCTATGAAGCGCTTAAAACATGCCATGAAACTGTCTGTGCTCAAATCAGATGAAAGTTCTAAATGAATCGCCTTTGTTACAAAGCACACAAAAATACATATGTATCCCTTAGTTTGTAGTGCTCGCCTGACACGAGAGTTTTTTACTGGGATAGGTCCCGCGAAATCGCAGCCTACCTTTTGATAAGCACGGCAAGCTGTTACCCTTTCAGGTGGCAAGGAACCCATTAACTGCTTTGAGCACTGAGCTTTCATTCTGAAACAGATCAAGCATTTGTTAACAAACTTTTTAACGTGGTTGAGACCGTCAGTAATCCAGTACCTTTGATTCAAGCTAGACAACAACAGTTTAGGTGGGGCATGTAGCAATCTCATGTGTTCGTGATATATGATAAGGTCAGTAATTCGTGATTGCTTAGGTAATATGATTGGGTGTTTTTGTGAGAAAGTGACGCTCGCATTATTTATTCGACCACCTACACGCAACATTTTTTCATTATCAAGAAAAGGGTGTAAGGGTTGCAGCGCGCCTTTGACGTTTTCTTTATTCAAATTTAAATCGTTTATTTCTTGTTTGAAATGAATACTCTGTTCATGTCGTAGAATCTGAATTAAAGCAATTTGCAGTTCTTTTGACGACAAATAACCTGTCTTTTTTGAATGTATATTTTTTAAATTGTAACAGAACCTATTTATGTAAGCCATAACGCGAATCATTTTATTCAGATCTGAAAATCGGTTGCAGAACTCATAAAATGATTTTTCATTTTGTGTTATGAGAGATACCTTGACATCCAAGATTGCTGTTTAACTTCAGGTAAGTCGCCTGTTGGTGGTAATGTCACATTGTCATTAAATTTATATTTACCATCCCGGAGAAAGTCGGGATCAGCGCCTCTGCTGACTGTATCGGCCGGGTTGTCCTTGCTGCTTACATACAGCCAGCGCCATCTAGATGTGGCCTCCCGGATCAACTTTACCCTGTTAGCAACATAAGCTTGCAGCTTCACCGGTTCTGTGTTAGTCCACGCCAATGCAATTTGCGAGTCAGAATACAAGATGACGTCTTGTATATCTAGCTTCAGTTTTAATGTGTCATAGACTCTGTTTATTAGCTTGGTTAATAATAGCATTGCGTTCAGTTCTAACTTCGGTGTACTGAGCGCATCTTTGTTGAGGGGGTTGATTCGGGATTTAGAGCAAAGTAAGAAGAGCTTAGCGTTACCAGCGTGGTCAACCACCCGGAGATAAATGCAGCACCCATAAGCAGTGGAGCTCGATGCATCAGCGAAACCAATCAATTGCACTGCGGCTGCTTCGGCCGGTATTGGTATATTTCTATTTATAGTAACTGGCTCCATTTGAGAGATTTTTTTTGCAAATGATAGCCACTCCAAGCGCAAAGGTTCTGATGGGACGTCAGACCAACCTATTTTCTCAGACCAAATTTTTTGCATAAACGCCTTAGCTTTAACGATAAGTGGAGCCATATGCTCCACTTATCGGATCTTATTTACCCCAGCGGATCGTAAAACTTAGATATATAACTAAGTATATCTCTTTTAGTGGGATATTCTTTATTGAATGATTCTGGGCAAGAAAATACGAAGCAATCTTTTCTTATGTTGAGTGTCAAGCGTAGTGTTTTTAAATAAACTTCATTCTTTTGCAACTCGAAATCATCAAAATGCTGTTTGTTAGGTGGTATTCCCTCTAATACCTGCTGATCATTAGAAGCCCATTTATGTGTATAAAAGTAACCCTTGCTTAGTAAATCGCACAATTGCTGCTTCGCCTCTTTAATTACATTTAAATCTGAGTGCGAGTAGCAGGCGTCGTCAACATAGGTACAGTTTTTTATAATATAAGAAGCTAATGGGAATTCACTTTCATATTTATTTGCAAGCTCGAGCAGACAACGTGTAGCTAAAAAACTGCTACTTTTTTGACCGTAAGAGACGGTGTCTAATTGTATGCATTTGATAGGCTCCTCAGGATTGTCCCTCCACAAAATGTTTTGCAGGCAAGCATGCTCGGGGTTAATGTTAATGCATCGAAACATATGGCGTATATCGGTAGAGAACGTGTATTGTCCTAAACGAAACAAAAGCATTATATCGAAGAGCTCTTTTTGCACCATAGGGCCATTTAGCAAAATATCATTAAGCGACACACCTGTATTTGTTCGCATTGAACAGTCAAAAACGACCCGAGTCCGAGATGTTTTACTATTCTGGTTTATGACAGCGGAATGAGGTGCAAAATATAACGGCAGTGTCTCAAATTCCAATGAGTTGAAATCTATGTAGTGTCCATGCCCTAAGCTCAAATATTCATTAATGAATTTATCGTACTCTGAGAGTAAGTTTATATTTTTATGCAATTTTTTTTCGAGGTTAATGAACCTATAATAGGCATATTCGAATGAATTTCCAAGGGCATTATTAATCTCTGCAAGAGGTAACTTCAATGGCAAGTCAACCTGAAACTTATTGTTTTCATGTACTGTGGTATCTTGAAAAACCTTTTCACACAAATCATGCTCTGACATGCTCTCAGTATAAATTTCAGGTATACTTTCAGTTTTCCAAAACTGTTTTAAATTTTCATTGAGACCCGAGTCACATTCTATACATAGCAAAGAGACCTTACTTGAGTCTGAGTTAGCATAGGGAGGCAGAGCTCCAGCTATGACATGCCCGAACCTCGTGCTGATGAAGTGTGGTTGGGCAGTTGGATGTTCAGCGGACTCCGAAACTGGTCGCTTAAGCACAGCTTGCGACTCCGGAAGCAGGGCCTGGAAAAATACATCCGCGTTTGTCGTGACCTTGTATGGTGTCACAAGTGAGGAAATCTCCAGGGGTATTGAGTAATTTGCTGAAGTATTTCTGTTGCTCACTCCGACTATATTTTTGTTGTCCTTGTTCGGGGCCACCCCTAGCGTGTCAACCACCTTACTGGTGACTAGGGAGATCTGCGACGCCGAGTCCAATATAGCTTTTACATGTACAATTTGACCATTTGTTGCAACAAGCTTCACTTTCACAGTAGGTAACAGCACTTTGTTACTGGTAAAGGTAGAGATCAGAGACACAGGTTTTGTGGCTGGCGCATTGGCTTGTTGTGCTGGTTCCTGGTGAAGCAAAGTGTTATGTGATTGTTTGCAAATATTGCACCGGAAATGAAACTTACACTTGCCACGGTGAGCATTTAAGCAGATGTTACACAGATTGTTATTTTTACTAAATGCTATCCGGTCACATGGTGCTGCTATTTTAAATTTATTACACTCAAATAATCTATGTGCAGACTTACAGTATGAGCAGGTGAGTCCTGATTCTGATGATGCAGTTACATTCACAACTGCCCTGTGAGACTTGCCCGGCGCCACTAACTCAGCATTTTCCAATGCCAAGGCTCGTTTCTCCATAAATAGAAGAAAATCAGCCACCGTTGGGTCCACAGCATCACTCCGCTCCAATTGGTAGGCCCTTGATGTGTAGCTATCTAGTTTGCGGTACAAAATTGCTAATATAATAGGGTCCCAGGAATCTGTGTTAATGTTCAGGTTTTTTAAAGAAGCTAAACATTGTTTGATATTGGACACAAATGTTCTAATGTTGGCTGGGTTCGACTTAAACAGAGCATTCAGGTCAAGCAGTGTGTTAATGTGTTCATTTATGATTTTTGAGGTGTGGTTGTACCTGTCATTTAACAACTTAAGAGCCTCTTCATAACTGTGCATCGTTAGGGGAAGATTTTTTATAAGATCGAGTGGCTCATTAGTCAAAAATGACCTCAAATAATACAACTTTTGCACGTTGTCAATGGATTTATCATTATGAATGATAGCCCGAAACAAATTCATAAATGGTGTGTACTCACTGTATTTTCCCGTGAACGTGGATATTTGTATGGTAGGCAACCGAGTTTTTAATGCAACGTTAGCATCGGAAGCTGTTGCCTTTGTTTTGATAGCTTCGTTAAGTATTGTGAGGATGTGGAAATACTTTGCCTCGATATCAGCCACATCTTCATTATCGTTGTCGTCATGAGCTACAATCTGCTTATTATAACCCTCATATTCATTGTACAATTCCAAAAGCCTAGCCCGCTTTGCTTGTAGGGTCGAGTGTAGGCTAATTTCTACATCTTGCGGATTTGCTACAAAGTTGTACAGTCGCGTAATAGAAGCCTTAGTATAGCCTCTCGAAGCTTTTAACTGCTTTAAATCTAGTGACATTTTGCACACTCAACACGATAACAACATTAAGTAACTCTAATTCACAACACAAATTGTTACAACAAAATAATGTCCACTAAAATAACTGTAAAGTCGAAAGAGACGCCGCCTTATTGCCAACATAAAAACCACAGAGGCATAGATGCAAAAGTTCCGAGTTTCGTTTTGCAGTTTCTTCTTATTAGTTTAGTGCAGTCCGTAAACCTATTCATTCAATAATTAATACACGAATCTATAATTAGGTACCTATATATATGTGAAAGGCCTTTCCAGACATTGAGGCGATAACAAGTTCTAAGCGAAGTTCGCGGGCAAAAGCTAGTATAATATACTTATAATGCAGGATTTTATCTATCTACAGATAAATCCACTACTATGAGGTCTCAAACTTACCAACTGCACATTGATGATGTGCGTGCCCTTTCGATTGATATATTGCAGGCCTTCTGGCCGCCGAGGCGGGAATATGGATACAAGGTCTATTGCACCCAGTACGTCGGGGACACCAAACTTCTCCAGGAAGCCGGACGCGACCTGCTGCCGGCCCGCCTCCGTGTTGGGGAACACTAACCATATTGGTTTCAATCTGTGGAACAGTTACTTATGACCTTTATGACCATGATTAATTAATTAATTATCCTATCCTACCTTGTACTATTACACGAGCAATATTTGTATATAAATACATATATAGGTAAATTATAATGAAAGGAAAAATTGAAAAATTTAATGCTCCGAGCCGGATTCCAACCGGCGACCACAGGCATTCATGGCCCGTCGCTACTAACCAACTGAGCTATCGAAACAATCACCAAATCCTTCAATCAGTTCCTTCATACAACGCCTTAGGGAGGCGTGTAGCGACATCTACCAGAAGACTTAGGCTTCTTAACGGCACCAACGTCTCAAAAACGAAACAAAAAAAAAACAAAGATATATGTATACATATAGGTAGGTATTTAATCAGTCACATTCTGGAAAAAGACGATGATCGATCGAATTTGATGAAATTTGCAGTAAATAGGGGTTTGTGGAGGTGAAAAATCGATCTAGCTGGGTCCCATATCTGGGCATCTAGGAAGGATCATTTTCTCCATATTTTTATCCGATCGTCCGGACTGTAAGCTCATTATTATGCATATATATATATATATATATATATATATATATATATATATATTATTATGCATGCATAATACTTTCTTGACTAATAATCACTACCTACTACAAATGGACGTAATAGTTCATTTACAGGTAATAAAATTGAGGTTGATATGGAAGGGATATATTCTATATTTATAAATTAACTCACTCTTGGTTTATGGCTGCAACCACTTTGCCAAGATACTTCGACATTGTGGTTTGAGCCATACAGAGATTGTGGTCTTGGCCCACACATCTCTGGTAGCTCCCTGCAGCCATAAACATCACAGCAGACAGCACCTGCAATGTTGAATAAGTACAGTTACAAAATATCCTATTCCATACTATTAAACGAGCAATATTTGTATGGGGAACACCTCAAAACTCCTATCCGAAGAGTCATTAGTCCGAAATATCAACATTTCTAACGCCACCATTTACCGCTTGATAGTATTTAAGTCTTTTCTTTTGCTGGTTCTTTGTTTTAATTGTGTAACTTGTGACGTTAAATAAATGTATTGTCTTTCTTTCTTTCTTCCAAATGCATTATTCAAATGGAGTATTTTTTTACTAGTGATCATGAACGGTTTACATAACATTAAGCATGGATCATACCTGTACGTGCACAGGGATGCCGTGAGCCGAGGCAGTTCCCAAGACCCCTTCGAGTTGCCGAATCAGGTATACACCCATTTCTTTATTTATCCGATAAAGTAATTGGAACCCTGTATTCGGCAACTCGAAGGGGTTATTATTCTCCCGCAACCTCCTCCTATTAATTCTTCTTTGGCGGTATTCCTCATTGAGTAACATGAAGTATGCCATTCTGAAAAGTTCACAATTTTAGTTTCATACGTACCACACGTACCTACGACCTCTCATCACAAAACGCCAAGAAATTGGTGTTATTCTTTTTTGTTTTTAAGCAGTAAAGGCGCGATTAAACGACGCGTGCTATCCCGATCCTACGCGAGCCGAGCCGTCCGTGGAGATGCGGCTCGGCTAAATACGGACGCAAGCCTGCTCGTTTAAACGACGCGGGGTAGCACGATCCTACGCGAGCCGAGCCGTCCGTGGAGATGCGGCTCGGCTAAATACGGACGCAAGCCTGCTCGTTTAAACGACGCGGGGTAGCACGATCCTACGCCAGCCAGCTACACATCGCGCTATTGAACCGAGCTGTCCGCTTGTTCGTTCTTCAATATGGATAAAAGAAAACGCCTTGCTGCAGCAGCAGCTACTGTTATTTTGCTCGGTGGTGAATATTTAAAAACAAAAGAAAGACGAAAAAGACGGTGGTGGATGGTGTCATTGTATAAGAGTCGCAAAACGTAAGTTTATATTTTTATATAAAGTCAGTATATATATAATATTTACATATATGACCAGGATCCTGATAGCGGTAGAAAGTCTCACTTCCATACCTCATACCTAGTTACCTACATATAAACGTATTGTAAACAAACCTAGCCTTTTAGTCTTGAAATGAATAAAGAACATAACAATTATTTTTCAATCATTTATTCAAGAATTAGACAGATAGGTACATAAAAACATAAAACATAAAAATCTTAACAATTACTGCTTTAAATCTTAACAATAATCTTAGGTACAATATAATATTATTTTCAATATTTTAGGTACAATGCTACAGATCTGCTATATGACCTAACTCGAGAACCCTTTGGATATTTCGAAAATTTTTGTCGGATGTCCGCAGCTGATTTCGAATATCTGCTCAACAAAATCGGACCATTCATCGCAAAACAAGACACTAACATGAGAAAATGTATTCCGATTCAAGAAAGACTGGCTGTAACTCTCAGGTTTCTTGCGACGGGTGATAAATTTAGCAGCTTGGCCTACCTATTCAAGTTTTCAAAATCTACAATAGCTACATGCATGGAAGTTTGCCAGGCTTTGATTCAAGAGTTGCGAGAAGAAGTCAAGGTGAGCGTTTATAATTTATTCAGATTTTTCAAATATTTTAGAAACTGCATCTGCATACAATTGATCAATTGATTGCTCTTTAGAAAGAGACTCAAACCCAGGAAACGGTTGAGAATGAGAATACTCTTCCATATCCGAAGATTGTTGCGAATTTGAGTGTGGAGATGGCTGGAAGTCTGCAGATTCTTGAGAATGTGACTGCGGTGACGGCTGGAAGTCTGCAGATTCTTGAGACTGTGGTGACGGCTGGAAGTCTGCAGATTGTTGAGAATGTGACTGTGGAGACGGCTGGAAGTATGCAGATACTTGAGAATGTGACTGTGGAGACGGCTGGAAGTACGCAGATTGTTGAGAATGAGACTGTGGAGATGGCTGATAAGATGACGTTTGATAACCCACTGACGATTGCATGTTTTGATAATAACTAGGAGCTAATGGATTTTGAGGCAAGTGAAGTCCTGCATATGGTTGATTAGGTGGACTCTGAAATCGTGGAAACGCTTGCTGTTGTTTTAGGCGAAACATTACATTATCAATCTCGTGCATGGCGATGTCACGAGTCAATACGTCCATGGATTTTAACTTTGCTCATAATAATTTTGTGTATAAAGTGCATTCGTCTTCAACCGGTTCTGGCTCTGTACTTATTTTTTTAAAAACATCGTACGCTTGTTCCATTTGATGTTCAATTTTCCGCTTTCTGTTTACTTCCTTTTTATTGCTTGCATTATTCGGCTTTTTGAAAATAACTGGATTCACTGTGTCTGTATTAGTAGAAGATTCGTTTTCTCGATCAACTACATTATCTTCGTTACCTTCGCGAATAACTACTTCCTCTTCGTTTAATTCAACGTCAGGATCAACGGTGTCCTGAAAAAGTGAATTTGACATTAATAAAATATTTCAAAATTTGTTACAGTTGCCTCGAACTGCAGATGAATGGTTAAAAATAGAAGCGCAATTTGACAAAAGGTGGAATTTTCTACATTGCATTGGTGCGCTTGATGGAAAACATATATTAATTCAGTGCCCCGCGCACAGCGGCACAGAATATTTCAATTTCCACGGAACATTTAGTGTGGTGCTATTAGCATTAGTAGATGCAAACTATAACTTTACATATGTAGACATATGGTGCCAAGGTAGAATAAGTGATGGTGGAGTCTACCGAAACTCCAGCATGTACCAAAAAATTGAAGAACGTGCACTAAATTTCCCGCCGGATAAACCTCTCCCACTTAAAAATGATCCTCTGCCCTACGTGATAGTAGCAGATAGTGCATTTGCATTGACGGAAAACATGATGAAACCGTACCCCGGGATTCATGATAAAGGGAGAAAGGAGAGAGTATTCAACTACCGTCTATCACGCGCCCGCAGAATCGTCGAAAATGTGTTTGGAATAATGTCTGCTGTATTTCGAATACTTAGGTCTCCAATTTTACTGGCACCAGAAAAAGTGTCAGTTATAGTTATGACTAGAGGTGCGCCGAATATTCGGTAAATATTCGGTATTCGGCATATTCGGCATGTTTTTCAATGTTCGGTATTCGGCCGAATTATTCGGTAAAACTGCCGAATATTTACCGAATAAACAAATGATATTTTATCTGATAATAAATAAATCATTCATACTATTTGTAGCTCATAAAAGTTAAGTTATATATTTATTAATATTATTAGGGTTATAATAAAACAAAAAAACTTTACTTGTAAGCATTATTATTGTTGTTAAAAATCACCATCACGATATCAACGTCTGTCACTAATTCGCCGTCAAAAACAAGTGCAAATGTTAACATTGATGCAATGCCAAGGAAGCATACACAATTACACATATTATTTTACTAGAAATAAACAGTTCAATAGTTAAAATTTAATAGCGGTAAATTATGATGCAGAAATACTAAACTTTCTGCTCGATCAGGTAGAAGGCGGTTTCGTTTCTTCTCATAAATATTACCCGCTTCAGAGAATAATCTTTCGCTGTAAACCGAAGAGCCAGGAGCTGCCAACCATTTTTTAGCGAGGTGCGCCATTAGTGGATATTTTGCTTTATTTTTTACCCACCATTCATAAGGACTTCTGTCCCGCTGAAGTAAATTCTCCTGGAGATATTTGTCCAATTCTGCAGCAATAGGACTTTTAGTTGTTTCGATGGGTTGGGATAAAGTTGGTTTTGCTGATGCAACTTCCTCGAAGCAGCTCCAGAAATCTGCGTGAGTCTCGTTTGAAGGTATGTTCTCTTTATTACGTGGCAGCTCTTCGTCATCGTTACTGCTATCTTCGTCATCATTGTTTTTTATGGCTTCTATGAAGAAGGCTTTTCTTGCAGGTTCTATTTTGTCATTGCTGAAGAAATTGAGTTTGTACCTCGGATCCAAAATTGTGGCGAGCGTGTACACAATGTCATCTTGAATACCTTCAAACCGGGCTTTGTAATCTTTTCCTCATTGTAACTGTAACAGTGTTTGAGTCATCATTTTCATTTGCAGGTTTGGCCAAATATTTGAGCAGAATATTTACGTGCGGTATGACTTCTGAAATGCACGAAAAGTTCGAGCTTGTAATTCTTGTTATCTCTTCAAAAGGCTGCAATAGTGTCAACAATTCTTTAACGAGTTGCCATTGTCTTTCTGTTAAATTGTTGAAGTTAATTGAGCCAGATTTATCTGATATATACAGTGAAACACCTCGCTTTTGCTCAAACAGCCTCTCGCACATATAAAAGGTTCCAGCGGGTTGTCACATCCTGAATGAGCTTGTGTTTTGGCAAATTGAGCTCATTCTGGATAAGCACCATTTTTTCTTGCGCTGTACTAGAGTGATTGAAATGTGTCACGATCCTTCTCGCTGCAGTGAGGCTTTCGTTGATGTTTGGTTGAGCATCCAGCGAATGCTTGAGGGCCAGCTGTAGTGTGTGAATGAAGCATGGCTTTCCGGTGTATGAGCTGTCATTGATCGCCTTCACGATATTTGGCCCATTATCCCTTACAATTATGTGAACTTTCGAACCCAAATCCCACGACTCTGCCATTGTTTCTAAGCTTGCTCTGATTTTTTCAGCTGTATGTTGACCAGTAAAGTGACACATTTGCAGCACACGGTGTTGTGCAGCGAGCTCAGCATTCAGCCAGTGAGCGGTGAAGCTTAAAAAACTGGTGACGTTGTCAGTGCAAGTCCACATATCAGTTGTTACAGAAACTGCCTTTGCCTGGTCAATATCCTTTTTTACACACAACTTAACTTTCTCGTAAATTTTTGGTAAAATAACTTCACTCATATATTTCCTTCCAGGCATTGGATATTTCGGTTTTAATACTTTGATTAGTCTGTTAAATCCAACGTCCTCTACAATCGATATCGGCTGATTGTCGACGGCGATCATCTCTCCTATCGCGTTGTGAATTTCTTGAGATCGTGGATCTTGTAGGTCCCACTTTTTAGAAATAGAACTTTCGATCGATTGCTGTACGCACGCACGCGATGAGGACGGCTGATGTGATTCTCCAACATTAATAATTGAATGAATTGGCTTATCCAGTTTTTCACTTTCTTCTTTATGTTTTAGTTTTAAATGGTTCGATAGTGCCGAGGTCGACCCCGTACGTCCTGTGCCGCCGCGCGACAGCACCGAATTGCACAATGTACACTTAACTTTACTTTTATCGTCTTCCATTTCATTGAAGAACGTCCACACATTCGACTGCTTGCGACTTCCACTCATTTTAAAGTCCAAATCCAAAACAAATAATAACAATCACAACGACAACACTCCGCAATCCGTGCAATCTCTAATTAAGTCATCAAATAACTAAACACGACACGACAAGCTGACCGGCCGTCGCGCTGGGCCAATACGGGTAGCGGGCGGAGAGCGGGAGGGGTCGAAATCGCGCTCAGCGAGCCGCGCGCGGACCTGCATAAACCTGTTTAGTTTTACCGAATAATTCGGCCGAATATTCGGTTCGGTAAGATCTGAACCGAATGTTCGGCCGAATATTCGTATTCGGTGAAGTCTATATTCGGCGCATCACTAGTTATGACATGTGTTTTGCTACATAACTTTTTGAGGAGGAGTATTCGGTATTCTAGTATATAATTCAAAACAGAATTATACGCCGCATGGAACTTTCGATACCGAAATTAACGGTGAGGTTCAACCTGGTTTGTGGCGAAGTGATCAAAACGGAATCACATCACTAGTACCGATTAGGAGCATACCTAGAAGAGCAACATTAGCAGCTAAAACTGTCATCATCATCATCATCATTTCAGCCCATTTAACGTCCACTGCTGAACATAGGCCTCTCCAATCGCACTCCAGCGTGACCGGTCCGTAGCCACCTGCATCCAACGAGATCCAGCGATCCTCACCAGGTCGTCGGTCCATCTCGTAGGTGGGCGACCCACACTGCGCTTGCCAGTACGTGGTCTCCATTCAAGGACCTTTTTGCCCCATCGGCCATCCGATCTTCGCGCTATGTGGCCTGCCCATTGCCACTTCAGCTTGCTTATCCTACGGGCTATGTCAGCAACTTTGGTTCTTCTACGGATCTCCTCATTTCTGAATCGATCTCGTAGAGAAATACCAAGCATAGCCCTTTCCATAGCTCGCTGCGCGACATTGAGTCTCTGAAAAAGTCCTTTTGTGAAGCACCACGTCTCAGAGCCGTAAGTCATCACTGGCAACACACACTGATTGTACACCTTAGTCTTCAGGCACTGAGGGATTTTGGACGAGAAGACGTTGCGTAATTTTACCGAACGCTGCCCAACCTAGTTGGATCCGTCTGCTGACCTCTCTCTCAAAATTGGACTTACCTAATCGGACTGCCTGTCCCAGGTATATATATTCGTCAACAACTTCAAGAGTAGAGTTTCCAACAGTTAGTGCGGTGGGTGCAACATGGACGTTGAACATGACCTTCGTTTTGTCCATGTTCATTTTAAGACCCACTTGTTGAGAAACTCTATTGAGGTCATCGAGCATTTTTCCAAGATCTTCAAGCGACTCAGCCATGACTACTATATCGTCGGCAAATCGAAGGTGAGTGATGTATTCGCCATTGATATTGATGCCTAGTCCTTGCCATTCCAGGAGCTTGAAGGAATCCTCCAGAGCAGCAGTAAACAGTTTCGGAGATATTACATCTCCCTGTCTTACTCCTCTCTTTAGGGGGATTTCCTTCGTGGAATGCTCCTGTACTCGAACTGACATGGTGGCGTTGTTATACAAGCACTTCAGCACTTCAACGTACCGATAGTCAATACGGCATCGCTTGAGAGATCTAAGAACAGCCCATGTTTCGACGGAATCGAAGGCTTTCTCATAGTCCACAAACGCCAAGCATAGTGGGCGATTATACTCTTCAGTCTTTTGTATAATCTGCCGAAGCGTATGTATGTGGTCTATGGTGCTATAGCCCTTTCGGAAACCGGCTTGTTCGGTAGGCTGGAAGTCATCGAGCCTGTGTTCGAGACGGTTCGTGATAACTCTCGAGAACAGCTTATAGACGTGGCTCAGCAGTGTTATGGGCCTGTAGTTCTTCAGTAAGGTTTTGTCACCTTTTTTGAAGAACAGTACCACAACACCCCTGTTCCACGCCTCAGGCGTTTTGCCCTCGAGCAAGGTGGAATTAAATAGCTTCTGAAGGACTTTCAGTACCGGCGTCCCGCCCGCTTTCAGAAGCTCTGTGGTAATTCCATCCTCGCCCGGTGCCTTGTTGTTCTTAAGCTGTTTGAGAGCCATCCTAATCTCGTATAGGCTGATGTGCGGGATATCCTCGGTATAGTGTCGGGTTAGCTTGGCTCTGGGGTCCGTCGCAGAACCAACAGGCTTAGAGGACACAGAGGTATATAACTGTCCATAGAACCTCTCTATCTCCCGTAACACCTCTGACTTGTTCGACGTTAAGCTTCCATCCTCGATCTTCAGCTTTGTCAACCGGCTTTGCCCGATAGACATGTCCCTTGCGAACACTTTGGAGCCTTGGTTCCGCTCGATGGTCTCCTTAATACGCTGTGTATTGAAGGAGCGTATGTCGTGTCGCAGGGACTTCATAATCTGTCTATTGAGCTGCCTATAAGACTCAGCGTCATCGGAGGTTTGGAGCGTCATAGAACGTCTACTAGCCATGAGGTTTCGGGTGTGGTCTGATAGTTTTTGAGGTCTATTGTTACGGAGAGTTTTAAAATACTTGGACCCTACCGTGTGGACAGTTTCTACCAACTTGCTGTTAATATCGTCCACTGATGCACAGCTGTCTAGCAATTTGAAGCGATTTGTCAGTTCGAGTTGAAAGCTCTCGGGGTTTTGGATATGTGCATTTGACGGTCGGAGCGTGGACTTCATCATACGCAACCTTTCAAGTTTGACATTGATATTCAATATGCCCCTGACGATTCGGTGATCGCTACCGGTTTTGACCTTGTGGATCACCGTGACATCATTGAATATCTGCCTCTTGGTGCTCATAATGAAGTCGATCTCGTTTTTCGTTACACCGTCGGGGCTCATCCAGGTCCATTTCCTATGAGTTGGCTTCTGGAAGAAAGAATTCATCATAAAGAGTCCTTCTTTCTCCAGAAAATCGGCCAGCCTCTGTCCTCTGGCGTTTCGCTGCCCATATCCAAATTGCCCCACTCTCAACTCACCATCGCTTCTACAGCCCAGCTTTGCATTAAAGTCTCCCATGACAACAGTGAAGTGTGTCTTGGAGCTATGTATGGCCCTACTACTGTCCTCATACATATCTTCCACCTCATCATCTGAGTGCGTCGTGGTTGGGGCGTATACCTGTATGACCTTCATCGAGTACCGCTTGGATACTCTGAGTATAAGGCACGCTACCCTATTCGACACACTTCCGATGGACACAATGTTGTTCGTGAGAGTCTTGTGGACGATAAACCCAACACCAGCTTGGGACTTCTGTTCTCCCTCCCGGTAGTAGAACAAGTGGCCGGACTGTAAGGTTATCGTATCCTCTCCCTCTCTTCGGATCTCCGATAAACCAATAACGTCCCAGCGCAACTTGTTTACTTCTTCTTCCAGCTCAACCAGTTTCTCGTCCAACCTCAGTGTGCGCACGTTGTGTGTTACCAGGGCCAGTTGTTGTCGTCTTTGGGGGTGGTAGCCAGATCTCTTCCGGAGATTCTTAGCACCCCCTGCCCCGCCGTTACCGTGGCCGCTACCGTAGCCAGGAATAGCGGGGCCGCCGGGGACTAGGGGCCTGGTTTTTGTTTGTGCTTTCATAGAGGTTTTTAGCCTACTGTTACCACGCTGGCTAGACGGGTTGGTACAGGGTTTGTTTCGAGTTTTCCTTCTCTTGCACTGATGTTGTAGTGCATTTGTCCCTTAGTCGCCTCTTACGACTCCCTGGGAAGTGAGGGGGTGGTGACTAATGTATTCTAAAGCCGTCACCACACGGCGTAACGGCTAAAACTGTACGAAATAAATTTGCTGAATATTTCACAACAAATGGCGCAGTAAGCTGGCAAAATGAATATTAAATTGGTCTTGATATTTACTCATGTTTTAATAGTAAAAACTAGAGATGTACCGAATATTCGGTTAGACCCCAATCACACCTACATTTATTTACTGTCTCGCCACTCTACTCGGTACGAGTGATCAAGGCATTACTATCCGGTATCCAGCCTATCCGGCCCTTAACCGGACATAAAAAAATTAAATAATGATTAAAAAGATATTTCCTCACCTCTGAACTCTTCGTTTTTGTTGGTTTGTATACACCATGCAGGAACTTGGCCATTTGTTCGTAAAATGGCCAATTAGGTTTAAACATTGTCATCCGTACCACTCCCGCTTGTTGAACTTGACTTCACTTTCGCATTTAATTTTCTGTAAGTGGCCATTAAATTTTCCTTCTTTTTCTTTAATTCTTCCACTGATATACTTTCCCCGGTCCCCTCACAGAACTTAGTTTTTATTTTTGTCCAAGCATCGTGCACATTGTTGCGGCTTTTGTGACCTGGGTCTTTTGGGTTCCATATGGCCGGTTTCTCTTCGTACAATTCAATGAAGAGTTGAATCTTCTCGTTGCTCCACTCCATCTCGTACAAAACCAATCCCCAATTAAAAACTTCGCTAAAAAAACAAAATAGGTCTTCCTTCGTCGCGCGCTCTGTGACATCTGTTTAGACGGCGCGTATTAACACAATCCGAGCCGCAGATGGCGCGCGCGCCTTTGATCTGTGTCGAAAAAACCGACAAGTGATGGATCGTGCGAACTTTGCCGAGCCGCGCCGAGCGCAGTTGTTTACACAGCGCGTGGCGCGGCGAACCACGAGCGGAGCCAGGCTCGGCTCGCGTGTTTGCGCGCCGTTTAACGCCGCTTTACGAGTTTCGAGAGTCTCCCGCGGCCAAATGTCAGCGACAAAAAGAAATTCGCTTTGACATTTGACCGCGAGACAACAAGCATCTCATGATACGAATTCGCTATGTCGCGCCCTGTATCGCTTTTTGACGCGCGAGAGTATGTCGCGGCCGTAATATGCTAGCCGTGCTGAGGCAGTATCATCGCGCGACGCCGCTTGAGCGGATATTGCACCCGTATGGTTCTGCAACATGAATTGTGAGCTAGGGTCGTCGGCGTCGGTCACCTCGCCTTGGTCGTTTTGATCTGTATGCTATCAGTTGCCTACCGACAGGCGACCAATGGTCCCTAAGTTGCAAGGTCGCGGTCGCCAACATCGGAATGCTACCTTTACTACTAGAAAGCTGTAATTCAGCATGGGTATATAAATCATTCACGCCGACAAAACGGTACAATAAAATTTGGGAAAAAATTTGGGTACCTCCCCCACACCTCTAGTGGGGATGTAATATTTTTTTCACACCTTTCATTCGGAAAAGTAAGTTTTGCTCCACGCCGAGAGGGACCAAAACGCTACTTTTCTGTTCAAGCTACTTTTTTAATTTATACATTGGCATTGGAACATTTGTACGCAATGTGCCAATTGAACACAGATGGTAATAAAATAATCGATTGTAATTTCATCGTAGTCGATTCAAAACGAACATATTTCAAGTTTTAACTATAACAATGTTGTATAAAAATTTATAAATATTTCGTAATATTTAAAAATTAGTAATAAAAATTAAGATAATTTAGATATATTTTAACAATAGCTTTTTTTAAATTTCCTCATAGTCGGTGTGAAAAATAGTATGTGTCACTAGGTAGCAAAATTATTTTCGTCTCGGGCGTAATCACTTGTATCCCTCACTACGCTCAGGATCCTACGTTAGAATCCCTCGCTACGCTCAGGATTCTATTGTAGGATCCCTCGCTACGTTCAGGATTCAATACACCGCCCTCGCCGTAAATATACTATTTTGCTCCCTTGTGAGACAAATAACTATTGTTTGAGTGATATTGGCTTTAAAGCCCTAATATTTAATGTTACAGGACTTGCACAAATTGCTCTCAGAAGACTTTAGGGCATCGTCTTTAATGAATTATGTTGGTGGAGTGTTACCAAATGACCATGCACGAAATTTACTAGCGGCAACCGTTAGTAAAGAAATATTAAAAATCAACAAAAATATCCCAGTAACTTCATCCATCTACCACAAGTGGTGCAAAGAAATTAAAGAAATTTTCCCAAGTGAAAGAATAGCCTCTTATTATATTCCGCCTCGCATTACGGCGCAAGGGGTCACCCACCAAGCGAGAGGGAAGTTAATCAGCCAGGTTTTTAACCTGCGCAGAAAATACCAAAATCTTGGGGTACTGAACCGTAGACCGAAGAATATTCTGAGTCCTGACAGTCAAGCCACGTCATCACGGCCATACCCTAATTAACCAACTGCTGCTGACAGTGATCTTGAGGACGAAAATACAGAAGAAGACCTGCGCTGGCTCAGAAACACGTCAGAATCGTGGGCCTTGGTAGTGGAAAAGTGGGATCGGACATTCCGAAAACGGTTTATTGATATAAAAGAAACTGGGTTTACCGTAGAAAAATATTATGATCTCTACCCTAGTTTGAAGAAACCCTTGGGATACAACCTGGTAATATATTTTCGTATTGTACCTACCTTATTAAATACTTCATAGTAATGAGAAAGTGAGACTATTTATTTATTTTACCCTTCAGCTGCGGTCATTCCTCTGTGGGCTTCATATTTTTTTCCTGTAGGTTGGTGGAGCCCCCTCGGAGGGGCGCAATGGCTTTGCATATTTTCTTAGAAACAAAACCGTAATTCGTGTATCGATCTCGCTTTAATCCATTGAAACGTATAACCAATGAAGCGAGACAGCTAGCAAGCGAAAACTTCAATGGCCAATGGAGGAAACAATAAATTTGATCGTCAGTCTAAAACAGTCAGTGGCGCGTTTGACACGGTCGATGTTCGCGAGTGAAACTAAGTGGGTTAAGTGCTGAATTTTAGTGCCAGCAGGACAGTTTTTGCAGAAATGTAAGTAATAATAAGTTAATTACATGACGACAAGTGTTAATTTAACGGGTTAACTGTAATAAACCCGTGACACACACACATACCTACTCATGGTCATAATTTGGCAACACGTTTTTTAGCGCTTTTCTAATAATTTGATATTACTATTAGCTATTAAAATTACCGTTAGTTATCATACATTTGTTTAAAATGAACTTAAATGGATTAACAATGGCCCGAAAGTAAATAAATCGATTTAAATTGGTTACGATCCTAACAAACCCCCCAGAGGGGGACCTAACAGATCAGGAATTTCCCTCCGAGGGATGCCCACATGATACCTCGTAACAGTCGTAACGTCACTACGATCCGCACTCTATACTAATTATGACCTTGATTTACATTGTTTTTAGATCATGTTTTGACGGGATTTTTGTTTAACTGATGGTTATATTAGAATTACAACTAAAAGTATACTTAATGCAGTTATTAAAAAACCTAATTTGTCTGGTTCAAAACATATAGTTGCTGTGATAATTGCAGTCGTTTAGAAGAGGTTATTTTGTATGAAAGTAGACATACTTTTTTCATTTTACTCTCACATAAAACCTACTGCACTTACAATAAAAAAAAGCTTCGGCACCTAGTTGATGACCCAAATTTATTGTTTAGGCATTAATTTAATTACATACAGTATAAAACACTTCAGATATAAACATGTAAGTCGATGCCCACACGAGCAACTTCTTAGTGTAGGCATTATTTTGGTAGAATATTTTAAATGGCCTAGTGTAAAAAAATACTCATGAGCCTGCCATTTTATGTTTGTCGAAAGGGTATAACACAAATTTCTTCAAATTAAGCCTATTTATTATACACCCCAAAAAACAATATATTATGTTTAAAATAGCCAAAATATGTCGTAAACTTCGGTGACCTGGTAACGAGGTCAGCTAGATAGCCTTAATACGACTTTAATGCAACGATGATGTATCATTGCAGTTAGATAATTTAATATAGATTGAGTTTCATACAAAATCCTGGCTTTGATTATGTAAAAAACTAAGGAAAATTTAATTTTACCAAATCTCTTCACTCCACAAACCTTGTCGGTGGAGCGCCCCTCAGACGGTCCCACAGACGTCGGTAAGCGGCCATGTTTGTTCGCCACAGCTGAAGGGTTAAAAATACATAAAAAAGTATTATGATAACACTACACTACCTTTAATATGCTTAAAGACAATAAAAATGTATTTTTAGTGTACCTACTATACATAACTAATATTTTCTTTGTTTTATTTCAGCTTACAAAAGACTTCGAGACCTTAAATCCTAACTATAAGGATAATTTGCATTTAAACTTTCCTCACGTGAAACAAACCAATTCATTGATAAGCAGCTACCATATTATAAATATACACCATCCACGGTACCTACATGAAAACAGACAACATAAACTGTATTGGGATCGAACATTACTAACCGATAGAACGATACACTCCAATAGACCCGATATAACCTTTTACGACAAATCAAATAAGTCCATTTACCTTATCGATATAGCTATCCGAAACACACATAACATCCAATCAACAATTAACGATAAATTGAAAAAATACCAAGATTTGGCCATTGAGCTTAGGCGTCAATGGCAAGCTAGCACTGTACACATAGTCCCAATAGTTATTTCCACAACAGGAGTAGTGCCCAAAACCCTAAGTAATAGCTTGAAGACCCTCCAGATACCAACTCAAATTATAGGAACGCTTCAAAAAGCAACAATTTTAAATACATGCCGCATAACCAGAAAGTTTTTGACATCATCGAGAGTAGTGTAAGTTAATATAAGTAAGTAGTTAAGTGTTTCGTTAGCGAGTAAGTGTAAGTAGTACGTAGTCACCAGTTTTTGATATGCTTGGCTATGGCCCGCATTTCAAAGCAACTACCCTGTAAAAAGGAGAAATAGAGAAATAAAAAAAAATGATAATAATAAATAAAAAAATACAGCCGAATTGAGAACCTCTTCCTTTTTTTTTGAAGTCGGTTAAAAAGATCACCGGCAAGGATCCTGCTTTGCGTGAAATAAATAAATTATCTAATGGTGAGTTGTTTACTAATAAACGATCTACTTCGGATAACGGGGAGCAAATACATTATCTAGAAACTAACTGTCTGTAACAGGCATTTTCAGTACATTTTTAACCGACTTTTAAAAAAAGGAGGAGGTTCTCAATTCGTCTGTATGTTTTTTTTGTGTGTTTGTTACGCGATAACTCCTTAATTTATGAACCGATTTGAAAAAAAAATATTTTTTTGAAAGCAAATACTTCCAGATTGGTCCCGTTGTCACCAAAATCCAGTTCTGATGATGGGATCTATGAGGAATTGAGGGAACTCTTCAAAAGTTTAAGAGAAACATATAGCGATTTTAGTATTTTCGGCAATAAACCAAGCATTTTCATTCAGAATAATAATAATCAATGTTCATGTGGTAAATTGGAAAGGCAATGTGGAAATGTTCATGTGGCTTGGCGGAGTGCTGAACTGAAGGCGGTTAAAACTTTGTTTTTAAAGTAAATTATTCAATAACAGAGGCTCTAGTATAAGTTTTACCGAAACAAAACGTTACGACCGCGTTCGCGTTTAGCTGTCAAATCCCATACAAATTGAGGGTAAAACGCAAACGCGATCGTAAAGTTTTGTTTCTGTAGAACTTATACTAGAGCCTCTGAGGCTCTAGTTTACTTTTCAAACGACTTTTTTCTTACACGATTACTCGCCAATTACGAATTGATTTTGATGATTTTTTTTGTTTAGTAGGTCGTACATACTTCAGAGGTGGCCCCATATACATTTTATCAAAATCTATATGGGGTCATTCTTAAGTATCCCAAATATCCATTGGAATAAGAGCATGAGCAGCTCTGTTAAGATATGGAGTCACGTGAGTTCTTGGCGGAATTGTAAAACAAAAACGAGCGCACGCATTTTGCACACGTTGAATTATTTTTTTAGTATGCGATAAGAGGCAGAGGTCTATAACTGTGTCAGCATAAATAAGTTTTGAGAGAATAAGAGATTCGCAAAGAGTTATTCTGAGGTCGACGGATAAGTAGTTGCGAACTGGCTATAAGACCTTAAGGCGCCGTAGGTTCATGGTCTTCTCTCCCTCTCACTGAGCATAAGCGTGAGCGAGATGGAAGTGCGTGCTAAGAAGCGCGTAAATCATGTTTTTTATTTTTTATTTTTTTGCCGTTTAATTAACTAAAAATGTAAACACTGATTTCTCTCAAACATGATATTGCCGATTTTTAGAAACCATTTTCATATTTTTAGCTTTTGTGCATAATTTGTAAGGAATATTTTAAGTGTATTTTAGACCCTTTTAGACCCATGTTCGTGATTTTTTTTCTATCGAGCGAAAATTGCTTAATCATGTTGCTAAACACTGATTTCCCTGCAGGAAAGTCTCAAGATTACTATTCGTATTTTTTTTCAACCATATTATTATAAACAGACGCATTATATTGTTTCAAAAGCTCTGTTCGCATAAGTTCGCTGAACCTACGGCGCCTTAAGCCTATATAAACAGTTCTTAGCCACATCACAAACATGATTATGGAATCTTAAGTTTTCGTCCATGACAACCCCTAGGTTTTTCGCTTCTGTAACTAGTTGTTCAACCTTCATGAGGTTTATGGCCTAGTTGTCAGTAAGAAAGAATGTATTGTGTGTTATGTCAGTGTCAATAAAATATAAACCCAATGAAGAAAATTAACCAACGTTTTTTAATGTATTTTGTCATGAATTGCAAGGGAACCATATAAGCAAACACCACAACTTTGTTCATGGTCCTTCAGGGTTGAATAACCAGCATAAATGTGGTAAATAGTTCACGAATTGAAATCAAGATGCACCATCACTCGTGATCAGTGAATTACGATAGCGACGCAGCAGCAGTGCAGGTCGCAACGGCGCGGCGGTGCTACACGCAAAAGCAACCAGCAGCTAAAGTCCAACTTTTGTGGAGTCATACTTACGTCAATTAGCATTTTACTACGATTACAAAGCGAATCTGTTTATGGACACGGAACACACCTAAAAGGTTACAAATTTAACCAGGACAAACTGTGAGTTACGATAATTTATTTGTACGAAAGACAAAATTTGTTTCATACGCAAATGTTTATGATTGTGCGGTTGTAACCCGTCAATTAAAGTTCTTCAAGGAATTAACTCCGAAGAGAAACGTGTTGACATACTTTCTAACAACCAACATTAATTAGTGGTATTAACTGGTAGTTAGTAATACATTTTAATGAATAGATTAATTGTTTATTTATAGTACCTATGCTTATATTGTATTTAGTTTCGGTGACACGAAAAATTCAATACCAAAATTCGTTAGTGTTGTAACAATTTTCACGATTTATCCTATGAATTTGCTAAATTTTCATAACTTATTCTATGGACTTGTAAAATTTTTAAAATGCATTACATTTGTAAAATTTTCAGAACTTATTCTATAAACTAGCAATTTTTTTTGATTTTATCCAATGGACTTCTGATTTTTTTTTGAACCAAGTTATTATTACTTATCATTATTTTGAAGCAACCCTGTTATCATCGCGTTTTTGATATGGCAGTCAACACAACTCAAGCCGTCACAATGGAGGCATTAATTAAAATACAGATAGAAGGGTTCAATCAAATAGGCAATGCCTTCAAAAATTATAAGAAATCTCCTAAAGAACGTATTACAGAATCTTATGTGGAAGTAAGACTTGAAAAATTGGAACACATGTGGCAAGAATTCTCTGCAGGTCACAAACAATTAATGAGCCTATACTCTGATAAACCTGAATATGATTCTAGTAATTATGTAACTAAGGAGGTTTATGACTTGACAGATTCGATGTACGTAGATTATAAGATTGAGTTAAGGTCAGCGGCGAAAAGATTCACCCATCAACGCCAAGAACAAAATACACTTAGTGTTGAAAGGAAATCTATGCCAACACAAATGAAACTGCCAAAAATTATAATACCTTCATTCTCAGGAAAATACACCGAATGGGTCACCTTTCGTGATCTCTTCGAATCATTAGTTCACAATAATGTTGCCATCGACAACGTGCAAAAAACATTTTTGGGCTCAAATTTAAACTATAATTAACTTAGCAAATTAAGATCTAAGGGTACACACATTTATGACAGAACTGAGAGAAAAACAGAACTTGTCTCTAAGCAAAATATTACATATTTCAAGCTTAACACACTTAAAAATTATAGCACTTTAACAATTTTCAGATTTTTCTTCCCATGAACATTTTTCCGCTTGCAACAGCTACAAATGGATCGTCCTCCCCTTGTGTTTTGAGGCCTAAATTAGCCACTTTCCTCCAGGACGTGGTTCCAATGTTCATTCTGTTGTTGTTTGTGTGGAGCACCTTGGTAACGTCATCCAGTGTTGCGCTTAAAATTGCGATAATTTGATTCAGGCTTTTGGCACTTGCAGCGTAATTACTCCGTTTTTCGAGGTGGTTGAAAAAGTCTTCTCCGTAAATTTGTGTTCTCTTTCCACTAAAGGATGAGTGGGTAGTCACTTGATTAAATACGCCAGTCAACAACCCTGTTTGATTTGCGCACGCCATTTTCGAATAATATGTCAGAGTTGGAAGAGTGAAATTGGTCTCTGTCCCCTCTTTGGTAGCCCCTTGAAACAACTTTCCCATTTCCTCTCTAGTAAACCATCTAAGAGTAGTAGTTATCCCTGCCAGAATCCCAAGGTCTTCTTTATAAGTGCCGAATATCCCATGGAAGCAAACCTGTGCTATCATCTCATCTGTCATTTGGGTTCTGTAAGAAAACTTTACCCCTTCCAACAATTTGTACACGTAGTATCCCCCAGCTCCAGTTGTGCTATAGAATTCCAAGAAACTTGTTTGGTCAACAGTCTTGTGGTCTGGCGTGCTGTTGTTATAAGTAATATATCTGCTATCAGTCTAGTTACAATGCTTATGTCAGCTGCGCGTTTGGTATTCTTGGTCAGTTGTATGATGTCGTCAATGCAAGGTATATGGGACATACAGCGTTTCACTGCCGATTCGAACTTATTTCTAAATTTTCCCTCTGTCCTGAGCATACACAAAAAGACAGTCATTGGACCAAGACTTTGGACCATCGATGATCGACGCTCTGGGGGAAAAGTGCAGCCTTCTAAAAGGATGTGATGTGCACCATCTAGTCCATACTTTGAAACTGGAAATGCCTTAGTGCTTTCATCTTGTTTTGTTACGGGTATGTTAGAGTGTCCTAACCGCAACTCATTAACTCTTAATGCAAATCCACCAATAAAATCCAAATATGGGCCCATCGTACCATACCAGAAGTCCTTCACCGAACCGTCCATTTTCATATATTGCAGCCCTTTTGAAGCAACTGCCTCCTTCCATATCTTTGCAGCCTCAACTCTAGTTATTGCTATCTCCTTCCCGCCGTCCATTACCTTGAACTCAGTAGCACTCGACTTTTTTGTTAAATTAGTCGTTAGCTCATTGGCAGTGTGCCTTTCGAAGTTGTGGCATGCAAACAAAATGCTCAAGATGTTATTACCTAAATTCACACTTAGATAGAGAGTAGCTGTTGGCGTGTTGCTCACTTTTGCTATGTGTTTGATCATCCCCTTGTAAGCGGTTAAAATTACCTGCAAGCATTTGACCTTCTGATCTGGATCCATGGCGATTTTGGCCCTCTTCGCATCCACCAACTCCTCGCTCAAGTCGTCCGGGTTTACAAGGATATTCCGCTTTGGGCTAGTAGAGGCCTCAGGCTGTAGATCATCGGTTTCCTCCTCCATTGGCTGCGCGTCCGTAGTCTCCTTGTTGGTGGGTCCCGCTTCATCGTCTGACATGGTGGTTCGTTAACTCTGTGAATGGCAAAAACAAAGATTAAATAATTTTTGGATCTGTTCATACTAGCAAACACCACAACTTTGTTCACTAGTTCAATGATGTTATTACTTATTTTTAGCCGCGGGATAGACTCCTTGATTTTTTGCTTTTTTTTTGTGCCTAAAACCATAAACTTAGATTTCTTGGGATTCAAAACTAGGTTATACAAATACAAATAAAAATACAAATTATTTATTCTGCAAATAGGCCACAAGGGCGCTTTTACATGTCAAACGGTAATTTACAATAAAAATAATCATCTTACAATAAAATAATAATAATCTTACATAATAATAATTTAAAATTTGCACATTAAGGACTGATATAACAACACACTAAATGTCACAAAGTTAATGAAAACAAAACAAAATATGACCATTACATTCGATTAGGATAAGGTCTGTGCATTAACAGAAAGTTAATGATATTAATTCAGTATTCCAGAGATGTATAAGGTCTCTGAGCGTCCAAATACAATTAATAATTATTCAATGTTCGTAGAGATGTATACGGTCTCTAAGCGTCAAAACAAAACAATAAAAAAAGGAATATTAATGTAATATTGTCAGTGATGTACATGGTCAATAACAATAAAACGTGTCAAGATCGGAATGGTGTCTCTCGTCAATACAATAATACTAAAATAACACTAGTATTTAAGAAGTTAGGTACTATGCACTTGCAAGGCAAGCATGAACAGTCCGGACTCCACAAACAGCACCCGATCACGAGTATGACGCATATCTCAGCCATCGCCTCCCTCAACCATATGTTAGGGAAGGTGGCGACCCGATCAACGACGCCACCGTAAGCAAAGCCCTTTAAGCGAGCATGACATATTCAAGCTACCGGACAGTGTTAAGAACAAAGATTAATAAGCGACTTGCTCGGCGAGTAACAGCATTACGTGCTCTCTTCTTACATAAAATGGAACAGTTATTTCAGGTAGGTACTTATTATGTGTATTTAGGTATATTCCTAATAGAATTAGCCTACTACTGGCTTAAAGGCATTTTTGTCGTTTAAGAAGTCGTTGACAGTATAATACGCCTTGCTTAGCAAATTACTTTTAACATGAGACTTAAATTGACTGAACGGTAAATTAACAATTTCGGTGGGTATTTTATTATAAAAACGTATGCAGTTCCCCACGAACGACGTGCTAACCTTGCGGAGACGACTGGCCTTCACTGCGATCTTGTTTTTACTTCTGGTGTTGAAGTCGTGGATATCGCTGTTGAGTTTGAACTCGTGAAGGTTTTTCCGCACATACATGATATTCTCAAGAATGTATTGGCATGCTACAGTAAGAATGTTTGCCTCCTTAAATTTGTCCCTGAGAGATTCTCGAGCTTTTAGTTCGTATATGGAGCGTACAGCGCGTTTCTGTAGCACGAATATGGTCTGGATATCAGCTGCTTTCCCCCACAACAGGATTCCGTAGGACATAACACTGTGGAAGTAACTGTAGGTACACCAGCCTGGCGGTCTCAACGTTTGTTAACTGTCTTATGCGTCTTACTGCATGGGCTGCCGAACTCAGTTTTCCGGCTAGGGCGGTGATATGTGCATGCCATTGTAGTTTTGAGTCCAAGGTGATACCTAAAAACACTGTTCTATCTTCAATTTCCAGTTCATCACCCTTTAATTTGATTTTGGTATTGTTTACCTGCTTGACATTAGGTAAAGTGAATCTGATACACTTTGTTTTCTTGGAATTTAGCAGTTATTACGTAAACACCAATGATATGATATGTTGGTGACACTGCTGGATTAGAATGTACTTCTAGGATTTCTCTATTATTGTCCATAGAAACTCCTGAAACGGAGCTATTTATGACCACTGTTGAAGGTATATTATACGTTGGTGACACTGCTGGAGGAGAATGTACTTCTAGGTTTTCTCTATTATTGTCCATAGAAACTCCTCAAACGGAGCTATTTATCGTTGGCGAAGGTACAGAAATATATGTCGTGTGAGATGGAGGAGGAGGGGAATAAGCCTGTAGGTTTAACGAGTTCGCTATCATTTAATATTTTCGCTATTATGCATTCGCATCCGAAGAGATGTTAAATAATTTTGAATATGTGATTGCGCTCGTATTGCCAGTGTAGGCATGGCGTTCAATAGGGAATTTGCATGTGATTCAGAAATGGACAAAAAAAAACATGAGTAATCTTTATTGCTTAATAAATATACTCACATGATTATTTTTACAAATGATCATGTTTCTATTTACTAATTTAATTATTTAAAAGTAGTATTTTTTAAATTCCCTCGCAAATTTCGAAAACGCAACGCTATTGGCGGAGCGAAACGTGACGTCACCGTGCACTCGGTGTCTACTGTTACCAGGTCGTTTGTATGATTATTGAAAGTTTTTCGCATTGTTTTGCCGCTGTTTATGATAAATAATCAGTGTTTTTTTGGGAATTAGTAACGGAAAGCAGTGACTCCTTGTGAAAAGACTCGCCACAATTACTGGAAGCGGTTTAGTCGGATAATCTGCCTAAAATTGATGTGTTCATGATGACTAAGTACGTACCTCGTAGGTGGGTTTCTTAAATAAGTGGAATAAAAAAACTAGTGCATATTGTTGCGAACTCTTTGCCTAGTGTTGTATTGTAAATATTATGTCAAATTTGAATACTGTTTTTTTCTACATTCTTTTGATTTTAATGTCAGTTGTGATTTATAGTTTGTCGCTGCCATCTGAATTAAAATGTGAATATTTATCCGTTTTTCTATTGAAACTACGTACTGAAAGGTAAAACATACGCTCATTCCATTACACAGGATATCAGCCCACTCTCCCATCGTTTTCATTGGTCCTTCATTTAGTTTTCAGTGCCTATTTTCATTTCATCACAGTTACCACCGTTAGTTTTCACCGTTTACCATTCATACATTTACGCGTAGTTTCATTATTGATATTAGTTCGTTAAACACATGATCACCCGTAGCAAAGGCAAGATAATGTCGGCCAAGTCTGGCCCTAACTCAGTTGTTCCGCAGCCTCAGTTTGCCGCCGATAGCTCCGGTTTGCCGGCTCAAAGCGTACATAGTGAACACACTGCGCAAAGCCGTTCATCACGTTCGTCGGCAACTGTGAAAGCACAAAAAGCAGCGGCGGAAGCGGTTGTTCTACGTCGCTGCCTAGAGCGCGAGCAGGAGCTTGCTGCCCGTGAGCGCGACCGCGAGCAGGTTCTTGCTGAACGTGAACGTGAGCGTGAACGTGAACTCGCCGCACTACAGAAGGAGGTCGAGCAGTGCGAGCTGCAAGCTGAGCTGGCGGCGATCGATGCCGACGCCGAAAGTAGCCGCGTGGGGAGCCACGCGAGCCAACGGAGCTCCACACGGGTGAGCGTAGATAGAACGAAAAAATGGATAGAAAATCACAATTTTGACAGCCGTGTTAATAGAGATGTCAACGCAGTAGGATGTGACCAAGGCTTTCCTGTACCATCCCCCGGTCGCTCGGTACCGCTACCGGCGACCACGCGGGCAACTGCAACCCCTATTAACCCTCTCACTGGACAAAATATTTGTTTACAAAATGTCACCAAAGCTTCCGAGGTGGGTGGCGTTGCGCCCCTGCTCATTTCTACGGAGGTTGACCAACCTGGTACGCTTTTACAAGCAGTCGCTGACACCGCGGCAGCAGCGAAGGCTCTGGCCTCTGCCTCCGGTGTGAGGAAACTGGAATTGCCTCTGTATTATGGTAATACATTGCACTGGTTACAATTCAAGCGTACCTATAATGTTACAAAAGCTAGTTTTTCCCCACTAGATAACATAAATCGTCTTGACATTGCACTCCGCGGACCCGCGCGCGAGGCCGTGGCTACGCTGTTGATGTCGACGGAGGATCCGGAGGAAGTCATGAGCGCCCTTGAAGATAACTTCGCGCGCCCCGAGCTCATCGTTTACAAGGAGGTTAATTCGTTGAAAAACCTTCCACGCCTAGGTAACGATCTCAAAGAACTCGGAGTTCTATCCAATCGGGTACGTAATTCGATTTCTACAATAAAGTTACTAAATCATTATGATTACTTGTGTTCACCTGAATTGTTCCACGCTGTTCTTGGGAAACTTAACCCTACTATGAAAATTAGGTGGACTGATTTTGCGGCACAGGATACTACAGGACGCCCGAAACTCGAAATACTGTCCGACTTTTTAAAGCGCGAGTTGGACCAGCATATCCGTTTTGGGTTGTCACCCGAGCTTAGTGCAACACAACTGCAACACAACATTCCTATTGACAAACCACTAAAGCGTGAAAATATTCATAATGCCGTTATGCAGTCCAAATCCAATTCTAAAGCTGGTTCTAATAAAAAACAAGAGTGTGTTTTTTGCAATAAAGATCATAATATTAAGGATTGTACAAAATTTAAATCTTTGTCTATCGATGAAAGATGGCAGTGGTTGCGTGAGATAAAAGTTTGCTATAGGTGTTTAAGGGCTAGTTCACATCAGTGGAAGACGTGCAAAGTGAATCCGTGTGGCGTCGATGGCTGCCCTTTACGTCACAGTGCACTTCTTCACAGGCAACCATCGCCGCCGCTCGTCAACACGCTTCGAGAACAAGCCACTGATAATGACACACACCTGACAACCGTTGAAAATACGACACACCCTACGTCGAGTGCTTATGAACCAACCGGTGAAAAAGTTATTGTGTCCACAACCTCTACAGGCACGCAACAACCAAACACGATTTTAGCTCTTCGTCCTCGTGCTTATTTGAAAATCGTACCTGTTACTGTCTCGGGCCCTGCTGGAACTTGTGACGTGTACGGCCTTCTTGATGACGGAAGCACCGCGACAATCATAGATTCCAGCATCGCCGCATGCATAGGGGCGACCGGGCCACAACAGGCCATTACGGTAAATGGTATTGGTGGTCTCGAACGAAACACCACAATATCATATGTCGATTTTCACATTAAAGGTAGGCACACGCAGGAAACATTTTTAGTAAAAAATGCTCGGTCAATGGAGTCTTTGTGTTTGCGCCCGCAGTCGGTCAAACGTGAAACGATCGAGTCCTTTACACATTTGTCCGACTTGGTTGACGTTTTGACATATGATGATGCAACCCCGACTATTCTCATAGGAGCCGAAGATTGGCATTTGTCAATCAACCGCGAGGTTCGAGTTGGTAAAAGGAACGAGCCCGTTGCCTGTTTGACAGCCCTCGGCTGGACTTTGTACGGTGTTGCTTCTAGCAAAACGAAATTGATTGAATTTGTTAACCACACATACATTAATCCAAACAATGACGATAATTTAGAATCCCTGATTAAAGAACAATACAAACTCGACTCGATAGGTATTACCAAAACCGAAACTCTGCATAGCAAACAAGACCAGCGCGCAGTCGACATTTTGGAGGCAACTTCCAAACGTTTGCCCACTGGTCGGTTTGAAGTAGGCATGCCTTGGCGCGACGATATACAGCGTGTTCCAGATAGTTACCCACAGGCGATGTCACGTTTTTTAAGTTTAGAGCGGCGTATGGCTAAAGACGTCGAGTTTGCTAAGGCATACAATGCGTTCATAAATAATATGATCACAAAAGGTTACGCTGAGGAATGCGCTCCCGACACTTACTACACACGTCGTGATAACAAATCTGACGGCTTACGTCTTTATCTCCCACATTTTGGCGTATACCACCCCCAGAAACGAAAGGTTAGAGTAGTTCATGATGCAGCAGCCAAGAATGAAGGAGTCAGCCTGAATTCTTTACTGCTCCCAGGTCCTGATCTGCTCCAGCCGCTACTTAAGGTTCTGTTTCGTTTCCGGGAGGGACGCATCGGAGTGACTGCAGATATCAAGGAGATGTTTCCCCAGGTGCGGGTTAGAGAACAGGACAGAGACGCTCTTCGGTATCTGTGGAGATCTGATAGGACGCATGTCATTAAGGAGTTTAGGATGACATCTGTTATTTTTGGTGCCTGCAGTAGCCCCTTTATTGCGCTGTTTATAAAAAATAAAAATGCCCAAGAGCACGCACGCACACACCCGAAAGCCGTGGACGCCATTTTGTTCAGCCATTACATGGATGACTACATCGACTCACAAGATGGCGTTGACGAAGCAGCCCAGTTAGCGGCAGACATCATAACCGTGCACAATGCAGCTTGCTTCGAAATGCGAGGATGGATTTCCAATGAGCCAGGGGCACTGAACCTTATTCGTGAGGACCTCCGGGCCGCTAAGCCGTTGGAAGTCGACCTTGGCGAATCCAATAACAGCATTCGAGCTCTTGGCATAGCATGGAATCCAACCTCCGATTGTTTAGGGTTTCAAACAGGCTTAGTCGAGACACCTCCTAACACACTGACAAAACGCAAAGTGCTGTCACACGTTATGCGCGTGTACGATCCTCTAGGCTTGTTAGGCCCTATAGTCGTTAAAGAACGTATATTATTCCAACAAACTTGGAGATCTAACATTGACTGGGATACAGAGCTCCCACAAACCGAAGCAACCAAGTGGTTTGATTGGTTTCAAGACCTGTCAAAAGTCTCTTCACTGAAGATACCGCGTTGGTATTCAAGGGCTAAAGGCTTCGAGCCTTTCTTTAGGGAATTACATATATTTGCAGATGCAAGTGAGCTTGCTTATGCCTGTGTTGCCTATTGGCGTCTGATATACCCTGACGACAGCATCAAGCTCACTCTCATCGCAAGCAAGGCTAGAGTCTCACCGTTGAAGCCAACGTCGATTCCGCGCTTGGAACTTCAAGCTGCTTTGATAGCTTCCCGCCTGGCTCTTGTCATTAAGGACAGCCATCGAAAGAAGTCAGTACGCACATTCTTCTGGACTGATTCGATGACTGTCCTCCAATGGTTGCGCAGCGATGCACGCGCCTTTAAGCCTTTCGTTGCCCATCGGTTGGGTGAAATTCTAGAAAATTCCTATGTCAAAGACTGGCGATGGGTACCGACAGATTTGAATGTGGCTGACGATGCGACCAGGATGCGCCCTATTAATTTGATCCCTTCACATAGATGGTTCTCCGGTCCATCGTTTCTTTTAAAGTCCCCAGAGGATTGGCCCATGGAACCACTTAGCGTCGCACCAGTTCGCGAAGAGCTTAAATGTCAACAGAACGAACTGGTGGGACTAACTTCAATTAGTGCAGCTTTACCTTTTCCTGTCACGGCGAATTTAGCTCGCTTCAGTGACTGGCTACGATTATTGCGTGCCACAGCCCGGGTACATCAAGCTGCGGCTATTTTTGGAAATGTTTTGGCTTCCATTCGAAATTCCAAAGCAAGCAGTGGGGCTGTTCACCCCCGCTTTCACGCTTTGTCAACGTCTACCTCTCTTACACCCTTGAGTGCCGACTTAATGAAAGCCGCTGAAAGGCACATATTACAGCAAATTCAACAGGACAGCTTCTCCCAGGAAATTCACTGCATCCTCAATAAGAAACCAATACATTCAAGCAGCCGCCTCATCAAACTATCGCCCTCACTGGGAGAGGATAACCTTTTACACTTAGCTGGAAGAATTAAAGCAGTAGAAGGCATTGACCCCAACTCTCGTTTTCCGATTCTTCTGGATGGCCGCCACCCAGTATCACGATTATTGGTGACACATTATCATCGTTTGGCAGGCCACGCAAATCACGAGTCAGTGATCAACGAGATTAGGCAAAGATTTTGGCTATTGAGACTTCGTGAAACAGTCAGAGCCGTCGCAAGCCAGTGTCTCTTATGCAGAATCCGCAAATCCCAACCGCTGAACCCCACTACTGGAGATCTTCCACCCCAAAGACTAGCACATCACCAGCGACCATTCACCTTCTCTGGTGTTGACTATTTCGGTCCTGTGAACGTTACAGTAGGACGCCGCCATGAAAAACGTTACGTGGCCCTTTTTACATGCCTCACGTCCAGGGCTCTTCACCTAGAATTGGTACACAGCTTATCCGCTGATTCTGCGATAATGGGACTCAGGCGCTTCTTTGCCAGACGTGGGATCCCCACGACCATGTTCTCTGACAATGGAACCGCTTTCGTTGGCGCAAACCGAATCCTACGCGAATTTTACTCAAATGGCGTACAAGATTTTGCGGCTACAAAAGGCGTTCAATGGAGTTTTATCCCTGCCGCGGCGCCTACTTTTGGAGGATGCTGGGAGCGCCTCGTCAGGACGGTGAAAGTAGCGTTGAAAGCAACACTCAATGAGAGATCTCCCAAAGAGGAAACATTCTTGACGCTACTAGCGGAAGCCGAGGCAATTGTAAACTCGCGCCCTCTCTCGCACGTGTCGACGATCCCTGACGATCCCACCACATTGACACCGTTTCACTTTCTCATCGGATCCTCATCCAATCAAACTCTCCCAGCGACATTGGAAGACCGTGACCTGCTCGGACGCTCCGAATGGAAGAAGGCGTTGAAATTAGCTGATAATTTTTGGAATCGCTGGGTGCGGGAAATATTGCCGATGATGCAAGCTCGAACCCATGTTAAGGGAGATCATGGACAAGACCTTCAAATAGGAGACGTCGTGATAATTGTGGATAATTCACTGCCACGAGGGACATGGCCTCGAGGCCGGATAGTGAAGATGTTTCCCGGCAATGATGGCGTGAAAAGAGTGGTAGACGTTGCAACGGCTGGAGGTACGTTGCGCCGGCCCCTCAAAAAACTAGTTAAAATTAGTAGGACATAGGTCCGTTTGGAGGCCTTCGCTAGCGTCCAGCAGTTGGTGCATTGCTGCACGAGGGGCAGGATGTTGCGAACTCTTTGCCTAGTGTTGTATTGTAAATATTATGTCAAATTTGAATACTGTTTTTTTCTACATTCTTTTGATTTTAATGTCAGTTGTGATTTATAGTTTGTCGCTGCCATCTGAATTAAAATGTGAATATTTATCCGTTTTTCTATTGAAACTACGTACTGAAAGGTAAAACATACGCTCATTCCATTACACAGGATATCAGCCCACTCTCCCATCGTTTTCACATATGTATATTATATAATCAAAGATATGTAGGTATTAGGAATGTTACATGTTGAGAACATATTTATGAACATGACCAACTAGGTTGTTTTCGTCAAGGCTTATAAATAAAACAAATTTGTGTAGCGCACACAGTAAAAAGGATTAAATTCTTTCAACTTCGATCAACAGTGTAAACAAAGAAACTTAGCTAACGTTTCGTGATCAAAATCAACACAAATCATAGTTACTATTTGTAACATTAATAACCAAAAAATTGGGCATCAGAATAGTTTTAAGCTGCAACCGCACAGAGAGCGGTGGCGGGGTTACAAAATGGTCCGCACAGAAAACCGCGCCGCGCCGCGCCGCTCTGTGCGGATCATTTCATATTAGCTTAGCGCCGCTCCGCCACCGCTGTCAGTGCGTTTCGGCCTACAAGTATGTTATAAAATTTTTAGGTTAGGTTATTGTTTATATTGTTCGCGAGTCCTAATCAAAAAGATATTAGGTACAAACATATTTAATACTCACTTCCAAATGATCCTCACAACAATATAAACTACTCAAGCACGATACACTATCTCTCCTAATCGCCTTACTCCCCTTTTTCATTATATTTGCATCTTTTTAATGTTATTTCCTCACATAGGGGCGATACAATATATATTATCAGCTTTTGTGTGCTCTTCCGTTACAATAAGTTGATCTTACAAGCTTTGATAACTCACTTTTATTATAACTGTGAATCAAACACTTCGTTGTTAATTTATTCTAAGTGCACGGTGACGTCACAAAATGGGGTCTCTATTGTTTCCCATAAAATTTAAGATCCGATTTTTTCAGTCCATAACGTTTTGCACCATATTTTTTTCTAGTCCTATTGTCAAAAGTCATAAAATTGAACAATATACATTGGAGTTCCTATTTTTACAGGTCATCATTATTGTTAGTCATAAGATTGGTTAGCCATAACGTGCAATGTCCCGGTGGTATGCAATTAAATAATGTTACAGGCAATAATCTAGTTTGTAATAATTGAATTGAATTGAAAAAAAATTGAAAAATTGTTTATTCAGTTAAGAGCTTACAGTGTTTCTTATATCCAATACTTCTGCCAAACCACATAGTGGTTTGTTGGCAGACGATGCTCCAATTTGTACAAATTGTTTAGTAAGCTGTTTGAATATACCAAAACTTAATTAATAAAATGAAAAGAAAATGAAATGAAATCACTGACCGGCCATTGGCAGACTTCACTTCAATGTAATGAAGTCTACATATGGTCGATCAGGTACTCTTACTTATCTAGGCATGGTTCATCGTCATCTCTTACTTCAATACTGAACAATAAACATACTTAGGTTGGAATATTGAGCTGTCCGATTCTCTCGTGAATTTGTACTTGAAATTTGAGTCTTCAGGATATAATAGGGTATATAATATTTTGAAAGAAATAGGGCAACTTTAAATTTCATGTTTTACATTTATATTTTTAGTGGTTGTATTACATTTTTTAATTTATCTAATAATATGTTGCTTACTTTCTTTCTAAATGATTGTTTTGTTGTACATGTGTTTTTTAATTCTGACGGTAAATCGTTGTATATTAAGGGAATTAGGTATTTTCTACTTCTTTGTCCGTAATAATTTGTAAAACTAGGCAGAGCTAACCTGTCACTGTTTCTATTTCTTATAAGCCTTTGATTGGCAATAGGTTTTTTAAATTCATCGTTACAAAATTGATCTAAGGCTAGTAGTAACACTACTTTTTCGTGAACTGGTAATATTTTACATTCTAAGAAGAGATTTTCATAGGTACTATTCTTACATCTTTGTTTAGTCTTATTATCGACCATTAATTTCATGAATCTAATTTGCAGGGCCTTTAACTTATCCAAATATGTTTTAAATGTACGACCGTAGCTTACCAGTCCATACGACAAAAGTGAGTCCACGAGCGCATAGTATACCGTGCATAATGTAGCCCTATTTACGACGAACTTCAAGTGGTGGAACTTTACAAGTACGGATCTTAATCTATTGTATAAGCTAGTTACATGCGGCTGCCATGAGAACTTATGGTCTATGAGCAGGCCTAGGTACTTGTACTGCTCCACCACCTGGAGCTCGGCACAGGCGCACGCGGCTACTGCCGCCCGCGGACTGTGAAAGCAATCAAAGCTATGCCCCACTATACACGGTCGCCTATACCTATCCCTAGAGTGCGGAGACCTTATGCACATACACTTTGTTTTTTCAATATTGATTATAATGCCATTATCGTGTGCCCATTTTATTACATTAGTTAAATCTTCTTGTATTCTGTATTCTATCAAGCTTAGGTCTTTATCCGCGTAAACTAGGCAGGTGTCGTCTGCGTACATATATATACTACAGTGTTTGATTACATTACACAAGCTATTAACATGAACTATGTACCCGACGGGCCCGATCACGGAACCGGTCGGCACGCCGCTGGAGACGCACGCGGGCGCGCCGCACTCGCCTGCCACCGCCGTGCGCAAGGTTCGATCCTCGAGGTAGGCGCGGAGCCAACCGAGAAGTGGTCCCGCGATTCCACACTCTTCCATTGCCTGAAGCAGCTGGTTGTGGCCCAGTGTATCAAAAGCTTTTTTAAAGTATGAAAACCACAACCACCTGCTTCCGCTGGTCCAGAGCCTCGTTGATCTCATCAGTAACCTGCGCCAAGGCGGTCGTCGTGCCGCGGCCCCGACGGAACCCGTGTTGTGATTGAGTCAGAATGTTATTCCGTTCCAAGAAACCGCTTATTTGAGCTGTTAAGTATTTTTCTACTATCTTATTGACTGCTGATAGAATGGCAATCGGTCGATAATTTGTGTATTCATTATATGGGCCTTGTTTGTATATTGGCCTTATTGTAGATGACTTCAATAATTTTGGGTACATAGCTTTTGTTACACACAAATTAATAAATTTTGCTATAATAGGACTTATTCTATCATTTAACAGCTTTAAATCACGTACTCGTATCTGATCCAATAATTGGTGTAAGGTATTTTTTTCGCAAGTCATAATGATTGGTAGTCATCTGATTAGTTAGTCATATCATTCAATTTCACGGTGGTGTCACTCTTCATAATGTTAAAGCCCATAAACACACTCCCAGAAAAATAATACAACACATCTTTTTTTTACTACGGAAGGTTACTGAACGCGTTCTTCCAGACTGCTTTATAACATGTGGGTATGTAATACCCATTCATTATAATTAATGTGGGTACTTGGGCAAAAATAAAGAGTGATGCGATTGAAAGATATCTATGCCGCTCACTGTTTTGTTGAGTGGTCAGAATACGTTAAAATAAGTATGTTTTGTTTTGAAACTTTTTTCTCTAAATTCAAAAATGGCCGAAATATTTGACCCGAAAGTTAGGAAAAATATGTACTTGTCAACATTTCGATGGATGTTGTGTCATTTTTGGTTCTGGCGCTTCGCCGGCCGCTCCCGCGGCACGCTCGCTTCGCTCGCTCGGCTCGCGCGCTTAGGGTCGCGATACAACTAACACTCCTCCTCGCTTCGCTCGTCGTCGTACCTACACCGACCTGCCTTAGAAGTCCAATATCTTGGCTATTTTTAATTTCAGAGAAAAATAATCTAATAAAACATGCTTATTTTAAAATGTTTCTGAGTAATTATCTATATGACTTTGGACGTTATAGATTTGGTCTCTTAGACGTAATTCACTTTAGGCATTAAAACGATATGAATAACAATCATTAGTACGTTGAAACATATGCCTTAGAATGTTTGTGAATAATTATCGATAGACCTTTGATCGTTATGGACATCAATTTCTGACTTTTGTCAGTCGAAAATGATTGTAGTTTTAATTAATTTTTTTTAGCTCATTTAATAATATTGTGAAAGTGTTATATTTTTTTCCGGTTACATAATTACTTATAGAATAGTTTAAAAAAATAAAAAAATACATGAATATACCCTATTGTGTAGCAACACTCCTCCCAAAAATATCGAACTCATTGTCGTTATTTGCCTTTGGAGATTGAACCATCTCTCCAACAGCTTTGACTTTGTTCACCAAACTTTCTAATACAAAATACAAAATATATATGATCTTACTATAAAAGTATTATTGTCATTTAACTCTACTCTAAAAAGGCACTTATACCGCTATATTGCGCTCATCTTCCTCATCTGACTCAGAGTCTGAGTTGCCCTCCGCTCCTTCCACATAAGCTCCCAATCCGAGGTCACTTATTAGCTTGGCATTTTCTGGTCCCTTTACAAGGAACATATTCCTAATACCTTCTGTCGTGTGTGTGTTTGCTCCTCCTGCTGCCTTAACAAGGTACATCGCTTTCGTTATCAACAAGGAGATATTATTGCTAGTGTCTGCTCCTGCGTAATTTTTAAGAGAATCCATCCCTTCTTGGAGAGCGATTTTCCTAGCTATGGCTGCAAAGATTCTTAACCCATATTGGGTGAATTCCTGAAGCTCTTGCGGCGGGTACAGCAATTTGCAATAGGGCCCATCTTCCCCTAAGGATTGATATTTATCTACAGCAGATATCAGGGTTGGAGCATGCTTGGCGAGCTCTTGCCAGCATAGCAGTATGGGATTTTGAATTATGATGTATTTATTGGTTAGGGAGAAATTCCCTAACTCCGCACCACTCAGGAGGACCATGCAGCATCTCGCCATTGCTGCCTGCTGCCCTGTGGCCTTAGAGGAAGCTCTGATGAACAGAAAGATCTCTCTTCGAATCTCCCATCTTGCAGATACAGATGTATATATCGAAACACTATGGGTAGTAGCTGGTACTAATTCAGAGATCAGTGTGTTAGTTGCTTCCACAGCGCAGGAGGCAGCAAACGATCGGATCCTGCTCTTAATCCAGTTGGTGTAATTCTGGGAGTTTAGTTGTTTTCCGATTAAGCATAGATATATCCCGGCAGTCGCCATTATGACTGTGGACTTCGGGGTAGACTCATCATCTATAGTGATTTCATCCTCATCTATTTCTAGCTCTGTCAAGACTTCTGCCCAATCTTTTTCTTCAGTGGCGAAGCCATAGCTTTTTAATATAATATTTAACTTCGGTTTAATTTGAGGGTAAATCAGCACCATTATATTCAGATAAAGCTGAAGGACTGATTCAATGTGGATCTCAATTTCCTCGTTGTGCAATACCTTCATCATTTGAACAATTGTTCCCATGCTGTCTTCACACCATCTTTATCTAACGATGGTTTGCACCAGTAAAATAACATATCCGGGAAATTGCCAATATTAGGGACATGTGGTAAGTTATTTGTTGTCAGTGTTATAGGAGTTGGGGTGCTTGCCATAGAACACTGTTGCACCACTCGATCTGCCAGTGCAGCCACTTTTTGGTCTGACCCCTCAACAACAAAGTTTCTTCCTTTCACCTTTGATTTCCTAAGCATTTTCTTTCGCGACTATACACAGGTTTCTTAGCAACTTCTGTTTCTTGTATTAAATGGGAGTATCTTGAGAATCTTGGCTAGAACCTGGAACTACCTGGCTGGTAGACTCATCGACACCATCAGTCTTCGCTGAGTTCTGAAAAGTATGTTTATTATTAAAATTTCTGTTTCAGGTTCCAAGCGATGAAAACCAGTAGAAGAAAATTGAAGAGGGTTTCAAAAATAAATGGAACTTTCCCAGATGTTGTGGCGCTACCGATGGGAAGCATATAGTAAAGGCGCCCTTTGAAGCAGGAAGCTATTACTATAGTTACAAAAATCTAATTAGCATAGTGCTAATGGCCGTGGTTGACGATGAGTACAGCTTTTTATATATTCCAAAGACAGCTAAGACAATTCGAGCACGATAAACTTTCGACCTAATTTATAGGCGCACCTGCTCCGACCCCATTAAATCAGGAAAAATCTTAACAGCGCCATGTACAATGTGAGCGTTCCGCGTACAGCGACATCTATCGGCAAATTAAGTGAACTTAAAGTATGGAAGATGATTTTTAGGGTTCCGTAGTCGACTAGGAACCCTTATAGTTTCGCCATGTCTGTCCGTCCGTCCGCGGATAATCTCAGTAACTGTTAGCACTAGAAAGCTGAAATTTGGTACTTATGTGTATACCAATTCAATTCAATTCAATTCAATTGTTTATTAATAAAATATAAAATTTTACATGTCAATTGCTTATACAATATTAGGTACTTAACTTATGTGTTCTCTAGTTACATTAAGGTTACGTTAGAGATTTGGGAGGCGAGGCTGAGTTAGCGAACCAGTTACGTTTTGGTGTTGTACCAATTTACGAGTAGGTACTACAGGTAGGTATGTGTACATATTAGCTGTCGAAAAAGGCATCGACTGAGTAGTAGGCATTCGATAACAATTTCGTTTTAAGTTTTTTGTTGAATAATCCATCACTAGTAGCTTGTTTTATTTCTATCGGGATCTTGTTATATACTTTAGGTCCTACCGTGTGCATACACTTCTTAGATTTGGCAAGTCGCGACTTTGGTGGATAAAGCTCATCGGACCTTCTGCAATTTGCACCTCGTGTGCTACTACGAGTCGGAAACTGTTTTAAATTACGTCTTACGTATTTTGCCACTTCAAAAATGTATAAACACGGTAAGGTAAGAATTCCGGTTTTCTTGAACAGTTCCTGCGATGGGTGGTCCCATGGGACCCCTGATATGGAGCGGATCGCACGTTTTTGAAGTCTGAATGGTCTTAATCGGTCAGCAGCGTCACCCCATAAGTCAATCCCGTATGCAAGAATAGAGTGAAAGTAGCCGTAGTAGGCTTTCTTGACGTTACTGAGATTGAGACTGGGGCGCAGCCTGCTGAGTGCGAAGCAAGCGGATGATAGGCGGTCGCACAGCTGATCTATATGTGGACTCCATGTGAGCCCGGAGTCTATTATCAGGCCTAGGTATTTCACCTGATCGACTTGAGGTACAGGTTGGTCGTTACAGGTGACAAATAAGTCATGGTCCCTTTTACCTCGCAAGCAGAATCGGACTATGTTTGTTTTTTCTACATTCAATATCATACCGTTAGCCGAAAACCACGTTGCTACTTGTTCCATTACTTTGGACAGTTTAGTTTTTAGAAGAATGTGGTTTTCCGCTGCTACGATAACACAACCGTCATCCGCAAACATCACGATCTCCGCGTCGTCGGTGGCGGTTGTGAAATCGTTCATTAATATTGAAAAAAGGTTATTCCCGATCACGGAACCTTGAGGAACGGCAGTATCCCCTAAATCCAAAAGTTCAGATGTCGCTCCGCGTACGGAAGTTAGCTGTTTTCGGGACACCAAGAAAGAAGCTATCATTTCCAAGAAGCTGCCGGTGACACCATAGTGATCTAACTTTGAAAGGATGAGAGGATGACTGACCAGCTCGAAGGCGCGCGACAGGTCACAGAATATGGCTGCCACCTGTCGCCCGGCGTCGAGGTGGCCGGACACCCTTGTCACAACATCGCGCGCCGCGTCGATCGTTGATCTACCGGGTTGGTAGGCATATTGCTGCATGTTCAGCATGTTATTAGAATAGAAGTGAGACATTAGTTTGTCACTTAATAGGCGCTCAAAGACTTTTGAAAAAAGTGGTATCAACGATATAGGTCGATAGTTCTTTAAGATGTTTAGGTCCCCTTTACCTTTGTAGATTGGTTGAACTTTTATATTTTTTAAGCTACTGGGGTAGGTACCCGTATCAATACATCTATTGATTAAGTCACAAAATATGTTTATAAGGAAAGTAGGTAATATGTCGAGTAAGCGGGTCGACATTCCGTGAAAACAAGGCATGGGTAAGCGAACCAGTTATCCAGTTACGTAACCGTCTGCGACACGTAAAAACAACGCTGCAGAATAAAGCGTTACAAAACCAATTGTATACGGATATAATGTTGGATCTTGAAAACAGGTATTTTGAGGAACTTTACGCTGCTCGCAAGCAATATTTCAACAATCTAATTTCAAGCAGCGATAACATCTGTAGGACATCCTGGCGCATAATTAAGTCTGAAACAAGTAGCAACAATAACAAACACGACTCGCTAGAACTATTGATAAGTGAATCAGCTGGGAGTAGCGCCGAGCACCGGGCGGCGACCGCCGCTGCCGCGCTGAACCGGTTTTATGTCAACGCGAACAAGAACACCTGCGCTCGCCCAGACATCCCCGCTGCACTTCATTATCTTAGTAAGTACATAAACAAACACAATAAGCACATTGAAAATGAACCATTTCTCCTCCAGTATGTAATTAAAATAGTAAAATTAATCAAACGTAAAGATTCGAAAGATATTAACGGAATCACGCCGACAAAGTGGTAAAATAAAAAGTGGTACCTCCCCTATACGTAAAGTGGACAGTGATTTTTCTTTCATTTCAACCCTAACGTGTGATAAATTGTTGGATAGGTATTTAAAAATGAATATGGGATTAGTTCAATATTTTTTTGATAATGTTAATATTTTCGGAAATAATCGTTCCAAAAGTAATACAAAATGTGTGTGTCCCCCCCCCCCCTCTAACTTTTGAACCATAAGTTTTAAATATATGAAAAAAATCTCAAAAGTAGAATAAAAACTTTCTAGAAAAATTATTTTGAAATTGATAAGTTGAATAGTTTAAAAAAAAAACAAAAGAATTTCTGAACTAAGTTTGTAATTTAACCGTTTAAGCAGGTGTTTATTAAATAAAGTGCTTTCAAATGAAGTAAAAACGGTGAAAATCGGTTCACGCAATAAAGAATTATCTCATAAGAATCATCTTCCATACTTTAAGCTCGCGCGCAATAGTTTACTGAATTTGCCGATAGATGTCACTGTACGCGGAACGCTCATATCGTACATGCCGGTGTTAAGATTTTTCGTGATTTAATGGGGTCGGAGCAGGTGCATTAGGTCGAAAATTTGTCGTGCTCGAATTGTCTTTGGTCGTTCGTTGTCTAATTATAAAATTGTTCGCTAAATATTACTTGTATTGTTAGCTAAGTATTGCTTGTTTAACGCTTAAGTGGGGACACTTACTGTGACGGACGGAAAACTACGGAACCCTATACTGAGCGTGGCCCGACACGATCTTGGCCGGTTTTATTTTACGAGGAATGTTAGTTTAATCATTTGGGACTGGTAGAAGTATTACACAGTAATACTACTTTTTTGTCTTTCTGTTTTCGTGTTTTCAGACTGGTATCTCATTTGATTTATCATCATATACCTAATAGCCCTTTCTTTGAACTGCAGCACACTTAGCCTCATTTAATCTTAATAATGTTTCCAATAAAATTGTTATTTGGGTCGTTCTTCTTTTTAACCGACAATGTTTTTTTCTTTATGATAGTTTTTCAGAAAATACTGTGACAGAGTGGTCGTTTTCTGCGGGGACCACATTTTGGATTACCACTCTGTCACGCGATTCTATGGAAAAACCACCATAATGAAAAAACATTATCGCCACGGAAAGAATCATGAATTAGTCCTAATAAAAAATACTTGCAACGTTTATTAAAATCAAACATTAAAACCATCATTATCAATGGTTGAAAAACGCAAAAAACAAAAAAAAGACGATTCATTGTCGGTTAAAAAGAAGAACGACCCATTTCTATCATAATCTTGAAGTCTGTAAAAAGAAGAAACATAGTTGTAAACATGATAAAATGTGTTGGTAAATAGTACACAAACTAACCTCTGAAAACTCTGAATATAGCTGTCTTTCGGGTCGCTTAATTCGGCCCAGCGTTTAAAGCACTGCCTTTTATTGATCCGTAACTCATATTTGCCACAATTCATTGCAGGAATAGCAAAATATTAACAACATTGTTCTAGAAGAGACGCATTTAACCAAAATATTTGACATTGCAATTTTGGCAATTAGCGAATGATGATGGCGCCCCTAGCGGTGCTTGCTTCACTTCACTCTGTATCGTAACGATTGTGACATTTTTAAACATCTTGCGAACATGGCACCGGACCTTATATATTTATCATAAGATTAAGCCGTCGACAAGTTCGAAAACTTGAAAGTTTCCCACGGTAACGCCGCGTCAAATCGCAAAGACAACGCGCAAATGGGAAGCCAATTTATGAAAGATTGTTACATAAGTTTCTTAAAGTATCACGCCGTTAGCCTGCGAATGTCAAAACACGTTTTGTATGGCGATCGAACCACCTTAAGTGTCAAAAAGAAAATCCCGCAGTTACTTTTAATAATTTTTTAATGTTAGTTTAGTTTCAAGAAATAAATAAATATATGCTTACCGAGTTTTGTCTTTTCTTTGCTTGTGTTGTTGTCAAACTCTGGAAAAATGATTTGGCAGATCTCCTTCCACGCACTAGTTTTAAAAAAATATCTTTGAAATCGTCAATTGTTTTGTCCCAGAGGACTGGACGTTCTTCCACCAAAGATATCAACAAATCAGCATCTATATCCTCAACCATCTTGAACAAAGGCTAATTACTAACTGATAATGAAACATCGAACACGGTGCCGCGTGCGGGTATACTCCATTTCAAACACCATGGCCCTTTCCACTTGAGACGGTCATTAGGCGTTAACAATAGGATTAGTGATAACATAAGATACCTGGCCAGACCCTTTTGCGGCGTGGTATTTTACATGCAACCTAATGATCTTGACGTTTAACCCAGTAATCAACATAAACAATATTTCATGTTAGTTGTCATCTGACCACATTTGTGATTACACGTATACCTACTGAAAATAATTATGTTTCTACCTTGGGAAACACCCACAAGTAACCCGTCCAGTGGTGACGTTAGTTTGCAGCAACGTGAGAGAAGATTTTTAAGCAAGAACGCCCAAGATGTGGTGATAAGTGTTTATAAAACTTTGTTACATCGAATGGGCAAAACAAATTTAATTAAAGAAACGTCTATATTCACCAGTGTTCCGGAAAGGACAGTTAAAAGGATTGTCTCTTCACTCTCATCAGGACCAAGATACCTACCGCGAAAACGAGTAAAAGCTTATTTTAAGAAAATTGACAAGTTTACAGAAGAGGTTGTGAGGAGAACTGTGTACGACTTTTATAGAAAAAATGAAGTTCCAACACTCATCGAGATTCATCGATCATTACTAGCAAGCGAAGTGGGATTTCCTTATTCAGAAACTACACTTTGGAGACTTTTACGAAAACTTGGTTTTAAATATGGAAAGTTAAACGAAAGGAGAATCATTATGGAAACATCACGGCTTAAAAAGAGAGAAGAATTTATTACCGAAATACGATTGAAGAGGTCTACTGGAAAAAAGTATTGTTATTTGAACGAGACTTGGTTTGATACCCACGACACACTGAAAAAAGGATACAGGGACGACTCTAAAAATTGTACGACAAATACTCCATGTTCAAGAGGCAAACGTTTAATTATACTACACGCAGGTACTGAAAATGGTTGAATTCAAGGGGCTCTTCTTGTGTCGAGAAAACATCTGAAAAATTCAAGTGCAGACTAGCACGAAAATATGTGTTCGGAGTTGTTCGAAAAATGGTTCGTGGAACAGCTTTTACTCAACATCCCTGCCAATAGCGTTATAGTTATGGATAATGCGTCTTATCATAGCCGTCAAGAGGAAAAGATTCCCAACACTAATACAAGAAAACCTGACATAATAGCATTTTTGAGAAAGCATCATATTACTATACCTGAGAAAGCAACTGTTAAGAAATTGTTGGAAATTGTACAAAGTCAAAAATTTGAAAAGAAATACTTCGTCGACAAAATAGCGGCTGAGGCTGGGCATGAAATATTGAGGCTGCCTCCCTATTATTGTGTGCTGAATCCAATCGAGCTTATGTGGAGTTATATCAAGAAACAAATTTGGAAGACGAACGTTACACCAACAGTAGGTGATTCATTTATTCAAAATTTAAGAACTATAGTAGACATGACGAATCCTACGATTTGGAAAAATGCTTGTGAGCATGTTATCAAAGTGGAGAACGACTTTTTATCCCACCCTGTGTATCCGGTCATCATAAATACCCGCGAAACCTCAAGTTCGGAAGAACATACATCAGAAAGCGAATAAATTTATATAATTAATTTAGGACTTTAAATATTTAAAATTGTTAAATATTTTATATAACTAATGTACATGTTTTTAACGTAATTAAATTAAGTTAGTCTGAAAGTTGATTGTCATTATTTTATTGACACATTTTTTTTGTTTTAACTAACGTTAGCTATTATTATGAAATTTAAAAAATAATAATATGTATATATAGATATAAATACCATTATAATTAAACAATACCGTAAACACCTTATATTTTGTATTTTTATTTTCAAGTACCAAAATGTTTTAGTCACGCTTTAGTTGCATGCAGTTTGCACCGACGCGTGCCATTTTGAAGTGCTCCTAATTAGATAACAAAAGGTAAATATTATTAGCCCTATTGTTAAGCTTCAAGTGCATCGGGCCATGGTATTTGAAATCGAGTATACCTTAAAAGGATTGCAACGTTGTCTCGCCGTGCGCGTCGCACCGTCAACGTGTGTTTGCACGACGCGGCAACGTATTTTCGCACGGTGCGATAACGTGGAGTGCTCCGACGCCGCACCGCGGTCATGTGGCCGGGCCCTTAGGGCCTGTTTCACAATCTCCAGTGAAAACATATACGTCAGATAAATGTTGGCTGTCACTTTTCTTTTATATGACAGGAGAAAAGGATAGCAATAATTTTAACTGGTAGATAACTTTATCCGGCGATTGTGAAACAGGCCCTTATTGTTTTAAATTATACATATATTGTCATATCGTACCATCGTTCATCACTCTAATTGTTTACTACGCTGCTAAGCTGCTTAAGCTGGTACGTCGCATAAATAGTTATGCTGACTGTAGCCTATTACAGGAGGATATAGATGCAGTGCTCAATTGGAGTAAACATAATAAATTAGTTTTTAATTTATCAAAATGCAATAGTACCTATGACCTTTTCCCGCGCTCATTCTCCTCTGCACAATTGCATCACGGCCTTACTACACTATCGGCGATGATCGTCTATAATCGGCACGATCATCGTGTACAAGCATCCACACGATCGTCGTAGTAGTTGTCGAACGGCTAGCGAACAAGATGGACATGGAATTGGACGTGGAATGTGTTGCTGCTGCAACCATCTGTATACAACCATTACGTCAACGTACTCCAACGAAAAGTTGTAAAAAAAATGGAAGAAAAGAAGATGGTGGTGTTTGTGTATTCACCGTAATAGAACAAGGTAGGGTAAAAGTGGGATAGTTGCCCCACATTTTGAAAATTGATTATATTTCCGAAATTATACAAATGTATAAATACATAATCACTGCACATGATAACCATGTCTATTAGCTACTACACGCTTATGAGCAATTAACTAAAACCAATTTTCGAAAAACTAACTAAATTTAGTGTACTAGTCATGAGGATAGATGCCTATTGTGTGGGTTAGATGCCCCGATGCTTTTATCAGTATGAGAATAGATGCCCTTGGGATAAATGAAAGAAAAATTATATAGAAAACTTTAATATGGCAAAATTAAATTTCTTACAAAGTAAAAGATTCTTACAAAGTAATAATTTAATATTATTTTTTTAAATTTATACGTTTAGTACGGCCACATCTGTTGCAGTAATCACCATACATAGTGCAATTTTCATGTAACCATTGTTTGCACATAACGCATTGTATCCAATCAACGGTTGACTTAGTTTTTCCATACTCTTCAAAACATTCTGTACATTCCGAATTATTACTATCTGATATATCAGAAATTTCTTTGGAAATGACAGGGTCACTGTCACCGGAGCTTGATATTTTTCTTGTCATCTTCTTGTTTTTTCCAGACGTCTTCTTCTTTCCTTGAGAATCAGTTTCAGCCAGTCGACGTCTATTTTTGCAGGGTATATTCGCAGTAACCTTTCCTTTAGCCTTTTTTTTCTGAGTAACATCATTTTCTTCACTCGCTTTATTCGAAGTAACTTCATTAGAAACGTCACTGTCACAGTCAGTGTCATCGGAGCTTGATATTTTTCTTTCCTAAGTAGTTAAAATAAATTTAAACATACATACATGTAATAAACAATAACTAAGACTCCGCTGTCAGTCCGTCTGTCTGTCTGTACGTCTGTCACCAGGCTGTATCTCATGAACCGTGATAGTTAGATAGTTGAAATTTTCAGAGATGATGTATTTCTGTTGCCGCTATAACAACGAATTACTAAAAAACAGAATAAAATTAATGTTTAAGGGGGCTCCCACACAACAAACGTGTTTTTTTTGCTGTTTTTATAGATAATGGTACGAAACCCTTCGTGCCCTTGTGAAACCGACTCGCACTTGACCGGTATTTGCTGCATATTTTGACTTTCGCAAATCAATCAAACCCTCGCTTTAAGGCCGCTGTACACGCTACCATGTCCCAATTTGTTTAGCGGCCTTTAAAGGAAATCCATCACTTTAACATAGAATCAAGTCTGTAGTAGGTAATGTACCATTATGTTTTTCAGAGAAAAAAATGATAATCTGCTTGCTGAGTTATTGACAGAACCTTCGGGAGAATTCGAAAACTTTATACGCATGTCATCAAGCGATTTCAACTATTTGGTACGAAAAATATCCCCATTAGTCGCAAAACAAGACACTACTTTGAGGGAGCCTATACCAGTTAAAATACGACTTGCCATTACATTGAGATTTTTGGCTACTAGGGATAGTTATAGAAGCTTGCACTATTTGTTTAAAGGCTCTAGCCAAATTATATCTCTTATTGTTCCTGACGTATTCCAAGCTCTGATTAAAGTTTTGAAGGATATGGTTAAGGTAAGCGATGAAAGTAAAAACCGATTTTCGAACTGTATTTTTTTATAAAAGGAGAAAGAAAAGATTTATCAATTTATGTTTAATAAAATCTTAAGTAAATATGCCAACTATTTTGTGAAGTCGATGTCATATTTATTTATTTTCATATTATATAATATATATACAACGTGTCCCAAAACTCAACGATAAGCCGGCACCAGAGGATGGAGCTGCTTATGATTAGTCGAGCAAAAATAAGGAAAAAAATATATCTAAAAAAAAAAAAAAAAAGAACTGTGTTAGATAGCAGGGCTACTTAAGTTTCCAAAAACAATAAAAAACAGTAATATTTGTAGACATGGTCGTTAAAAATACCATTAGGGATGTCGATTTTCGATGAATTTCATTTTTCTGTAATTTCTAAAATAATTGAGATATATTTTTTTCCTTATTTTTCCTCGACTAATCATAAGCAGCTCCATCCTCTGGTGCCGGCTTATCGTTGAGTTTTGGGACACGTTGTATATACATTGCTTTTTGTTTTATATCTTTTGTGAAAATAAGTATGCATTAAGTACCTAGTTACTAACCGACCTAACAAATTGTTGGCATATCCGGTTCTAAAGAAAAGAATACTCAGACGGAGGTGAAACGACTATATAAACATGTTGAGACATGTTTTGCTGACTCTCCATAGCCTGTAAGATATCCGAGGACTGGTCCTCCTCAGACGGAGGTCCGAGGACTGGTCCTCCTCAGACGGAGGTGAAGCGACTACATAAACATGTTGAGAGATGTTTTGCTGACTCTCCATAGCCTGTAAGATATCCGAGGAATGGTCCTCCTCAGACGGAGGTCCGAGGACTGGTCCTCCTCAGACGGAGGTCCGAGGACTGGTCCTCCTTAGACGGAGGTGAAGCGACTACATAAACATGTTGAGACATGTTTTGCTGACTCTCCATAGCCTGTAAGATATCCGAGGAAGGGTCCTCCTCAGACGGAGGTCCGAGGACTGGTCCTCCTCAGACGGAGGTCCGAGGACTGGTCCTCCTCAGACGGAGGTGAAGCGACTACATAAACATGTTGAGACATGTTTTGCTGACTCTCCATAGCCTGTAAGATATCCGAGGAAGGGTCCTCCTCAGACGGAGGTCCGAGGACTGGTCCTCCTCAGACGGAGGTCCGAGGACTGGTCCTTCTCAGATGGAGGTGAAGCGACTACATAAACATGTTCAGACATGTATATGTATATGTATAAATAAATTGCGTAACAGTCTACTGACTTCTGCTGTGAATGTGTGTAGTGGCATTTCTAATCTCCACTTGCGCAGCAGCGTATTCCAACGGAATGCACTGAACCATTTATTATTAAAATGCTGGTGGAACGCTTGCATCTCTGCCGAATCATTATTATATATAATTAAGAAATAAACAAATAAATTTACGGAAGTACAAAGCCACTGGACTATAAAATACAAAGTTATGATAAAATTATCATCTAATCTAATAAAATCGAAATCACAGTTTAAACACGCATCTGGCATTATATTCATCTTCGTCAACCGTCATAAGAAAATTTGACAGTATCCAAGGACGCCGCCAAGACGCCGCCTAGTGATTTGTTAGATGGGTTCCGTGAACGCGTTGTTTCAATGTAGCGTTTTCCCGAGTCGCATTTTTCCGCGATCGGTCAACTTCCTTGTCGTTTTTTTACTCGTAGCTTTATTCAGTGTCTCATTTTTCCGCAATCGTTTTATTTTCGCATAGTTTTTTCCCGAAATAGAAACATTTCTTGGTCGCCTTTTTACTCGTAGCTTTATTCAGTGTCTCATTGTTCCGCAATCGCTTTATTTTCGCATAGTTTTTTCCCGAATTAAAAACATTTCTTGGTCGCCTTTTTACTCGTAGCTTTATTCAGTGTCTCATTATTTCGCATTTGCTTTTTTTCAATTTTTAAAACCGGCTCAGTAGATCCAGAGATAACTCCCTACGTAGGTACACACAAACAAACAAACAAAGTTGACCTCTTTAGGCACTGGTCCCACCGCCGGCGAGTAAGCGATGAACTATCGGCGATAAGAAACGAACAAAAGATATCGCTCCCGTGTAAACAAAAGAGAGAGATGTATATTTATAGTTCATCACTGGGCTAGAATTATTGTTCTTGTTTATCGCTCGTCGCCGGCGGTGGGACCAGTGCCTTATTGTATTGGCACTTGTATTTATTAGACTTAGCTTTTATGTGTAACCCTTAAAAACGGTATACGAGTAGAGTCTGGCAAACGAAAGTTGAACCCACTAAACTGAATTACGCGGCAACACTAAACGTCATACGCATACATTTTGATCAACAGTGTTGCCCCGTAATTCGGTTTAGTGGGTTCAACTTTCGTTTGCCAGACTCTATGATGAAAATGAGTTGAAACGACTTTATTACCACGTACTGTGCCACCCATACATTTATGTATTGTACCTACTTTAATAAGATTAGTAAACAATAAATAATAATAAGTCACGGTTCCCCTGGGAAGGCTAGAAACTAATTCTACGCGGACAAAGTCGCGGGCAAAAGCTAGTACTTCATACTAGATTTTGCGTTTTACCTTAATTATGTGCCACATGTGTGTGCGGCCACTCATTCTAGGTCAAGATTAAAATTAAAATAATAATATTAACTTATGAATTATATAGGGAGGCAGCAGCGGAGGAGATAAATTATAATGCGATGGTCGAATGAGTAAAGTTTAATTAAAATATAGGAATTACAATTCTAAACACGATCGATTTCGTGTTGTCCTAAGACCCGATGTTAGGTATCGAAAAAGGCGAGGGGCGACCGTGCGCTTCCGTTTTATTGAAGCGATCAGGACGATTGCCCAATATCGATGATGCGGCGCGGCGGAGACAGGTATAATGAAGTGACGTAGGCGCATACGCTGACACGACGCGGTGCTGATGACGTTGTACCGATGACGTAGCCAAGCGATAGTGCTATATGTGAGGTGCATACCTAACACCTCCCCTCTAAGTGGAGCAACTATTTGCTAGGTTTAGTGCAAATGTTGCGGCCTTCTGCAGTTCTATGTTTTCTGGCTTGGTTATCTCAGCTTTGCTTGAAGTTTGATATCTTCGATATATTATAAAGGCTGTTGCACATGTACCCAGTAATATGATAAGGTATAGTGGTATTGTAGTATAGTAGAAACTTGATGATAAGATTTCATTAACTTCGATTTGTTTTTCCATGGATATTTGCTGTTCGATATTCTCGAGGTTTTTCAAATTGATGGAATCCATTTTTAGGATAGTCTTGGATTCTTGGTGTCCAATTTGCGGTGGTATCGACATTATTTTTAGGGGCTGGCCGCGAAGTTTGTTGTTGATATTTACGATGGTAAACTGCGGAGATCTCATAGAACAGTGTTGCGGAATAGTTGCGACGTAACTTCCGTTCAATATGACGTGTTGTTCTTGCTGGCAGCTGGTCTTGACCTTGGTAGGATTCGGGAATGTGATGGCGTAATGTTGATCGTCCAGCTCCAGTAGAGCTTCCTTGGTCAGAGAGATAGGCGTGTTTTTGCACGTTCCATCTATCTCCTGAGAATGAATTAGTTTGTTGATGCAATCTTGCTCGGTGCGTATTTGATGACTAAATTTCTGTTCGCAGATATACCATTCGCCGGATTTGGGGCATTCTGCCTCCATGTACACATATTCTGAAGGGTTGGTTGCTAGGAAAGGATACGGAGGGATAAGGATGCGCCCATACTTATTTGGTAAAGGACATAACTTATACAAATCAAATGATCCTTGGTAAATAATAGGTACCTTTAGGACAACAACTAAATTATTCTTAGATAATTTACTTTAAAAACAAAGTTTTAACCGACTTCAATTTAGTACTCCGCCAAGCCACGAGCACTGCATTTCCTATTTTTTACAATTTACCACATGAACTGATTTCCGATAGCAAATGCGTTGATTACTATAGAAAAAAACCGAATCGCTGTATGTGGGCCGATAATATTTGAGGACTTCCATCGATTCCCCAACATCATCACCAATGGCACTTCATTAGTTCCTATTTCAACGGAATCTTATCAGAACCTATGACGTACTTTTGCACTTTTAAGTACATAATTGAGGAATTCGATAAGTCATCTGTGGTCTTCTTCATCAATTCCTCGCCACCAAATTTATGATTCCGGATGTAAATACACGAGTTATAACAGAAAATACCAAAATTACTACACGCGTGCCTTATAAAATTGAGGAGATGGATCCCATCATCTAACTGAATTTTGAAAAAAATGGGACCCACCTGGAAGTATATACATACGAACAAAAAAAAAATTTTCCGAATCGGTTCATCAATGACGGAGTTCTGAGGTAACAAACATTGAAAAAAAAAAAAAAAAAAAAAAAAAAAACCGAATTGAGAACCTCCTCCTTTTTTTTGAAGTCGGTTAAAAAATAAGAACCTATCTTAATATAATTATAATAATCTCTTACGTCTAAATCTAATATTTTTTCTGTGCTATAAATTTCGCTTAATGTGCTTATTATATCCATAAGTGCGTTAGTGCTCAAAATAGAATGGTGCACGTTACTTGACCTACTGAAAGCTAGTATATTTTCTATGCGTAATAGTTCAGTATACAAATCATTGACATTTTCGTTGATAATATTGAAAAGTTGGGCTAAGTGCGCATAATCTAATAATTTTCCGTTACTTAACATAGTGCTATTTTTCAAACGCAATAATTCTGTGCTCAGAATCTGTTGATTTTTAGACAATGCTGATAATATTTTCGTTTGTTCTGAAATCCATTGCTTACATAAACTTACATGGTCATTAAAACTTTTAGAAAGTTTAATGTCATTATTTTTGAGAATTTTGATAGCATGGTCATACCTAATGGCGTCATTATAGTCAAGATTACCACTTATGCTTTTGATAACGGAACCCAATGGATTTATGAGTCCTCGACGTATTCTTTTCGCGGAAAAGGTACTCAACTGCGCAGAAACCTTGTTGAGTTTAGAATACAAGTATTTTATCTGATATTTAAAGAAATTAAAAGTGCTATTTGTTAAGGAATTACTTGCGTTGGTAAGTTGAATTCTAATTAGGTCGATATTGTCACGTAAGTTGTCAATGTCAATGCTGTGTAAGAATGTGTGATAGTGAGAAACAACCTTTGTAGGTCCCATTTTAAATGGTAGGAGTCCGGGTCCATTGTCGTAATTTTCAAGTTGTATCTCTTGAGCTAGGGCCGGGTTGGTGCAAGTCCATGTCAGTAGTAGAAGCCTGTAACAATTGAGATTTGCGTACTTTTTTAAGTCGGGACTTTGGGACGGGGCCTCGTTTTTTTGAAGTATATATGTGAACAGGTAAGTCCTTCGTAACCTTGTCATGTGTATATCTAGGGGCCAACTTTTGTCTATCTGCTAATGGGTTTTGTATGTAAATTTCTTGTTCAGGGGAATATTCTACATTTGGATCTCTATTTCGATTTATTCTTTCCATAATAGATTCTCGTTGGGTCAAAGACGAATTGTGTACTATGTCATAGACAGTCTCCATTTTCTTCCGGTGTTCATTGATGTAATTTTGCATTAATAGTTCTGTAGTGTCAATGTCAATTGGATCTCGTGGGTCAAAGTGTCCAGTTAAAATGTCAAAAGGTCTGCATTTAGTTAAGCTGTGTATTGAACTATTATATGCTAACAAAGCGTAAGGCATCAAGTTTTTGGAATGATCATCGCGGTTATTCAGTTTTAATATTCGTAAATGTTCTAGGATAGTGGAATGGAACTTTTCTATCATTCCATTCTCGTTCGGCGCGTGGGCTGCAATTTTCCGGTGATTAACTTTATGGACTCTCAAAAATTCAGCTAGTAACTGGTTCGTAAACTCGGTGTCTTGATCTGTCACTAAAGTTAAAGGTAACCCATGATGAGTACAATAATTTAATAGCGCTTTTACAATACTGGGTGCAGTGCCGTCAGGTAATCGGTATGCTTGTGCATATTTAGTAAATGAATCTATTATTGTCAAATATTTTATGTTTTCGACTGTGAATGTGTCAGCGTGGACGATTTCGAAAGGTTTAGTTGCAGGTGGCACCACCTGGAATTGCGGACGGATCGGGTTTCGTTCGTACTTGGCTTGTCCACAAACAATGCATTCATTTATGTACTTGGAAATGCAATCGCGCATTTTCGGCCAGAAATATTTATGTGCCAATGCTAAATATGACTCATTGATACCGCGGTGATTCGTTTTACCTTCGTGGTATTTACGTATTATTTCTTGCTGTCTTTCGTAACTACTAACATTTTCTATTTCAGATTTTACCAATACTAATTTCATAGACGAGTTTTTGAAGGTACTTTGTATGATAGGTACTATAGAATACATTTTTTCTATCGGCTGAACTAATATTGCTGTGCGGTACCTAGGGTTGACGTGTTTAATAATCGAGTTCACTAATTCCTGCTTCAAATTTTGTTCGTTAACTTCGACATAAGTCTTTAAGTGAGTTTCGAATGGCTTTGTTACAGTATCAGATATTCGAGATTTTTGGTCGAGAATGCGGATCACCAATTGTCTAGTAAATTTATTTAAAGGTTCCTCTGAAATTGGAATTTCTAAGATCGGATTTTCGTTACTAGTGTGGTTTGTCTCTGTCTGTCTGTCATCTAATTGGTTGATATCGGGTGTTTCGGGAGAGTTTGCTATCATAGAACTTACTTCGTTATGTATTTCTATACGGGATAAAGCGTCGGCGTTGCTATTAGACTTTCCTGATTTATACACAACTTGAAATGTGTATTCCGAGAGTTTAATACTCCATCGGGTAATTCTGGCATTGTGTTCTTTAAGATTCATCAGCCATTGCAACGGCTTGTGATCGGTTACTATTTTGAACTTACGACCGAAGAGGTAAGGTCGGAAATACTTTGTGGCCCACACAATAGCTAATAATTCGCGTTCAATTGTACTATAATTCGATTCACTATCACTTAGGGTACGCGATGCGTAAGAAATAGGTTTATCAGATCCTAAAGGTCCTTGAGAGAGTATAGCGCCTAAAGCGACGGCAGATGCGTCAGTCCGCAAAATAAATTCCTTTGAAAAGTCAGGATATATTAATATGGGGTCATTCGTCAGCAAGGTCTTGCATTTTTCGAAACATTCTACGTATTGCTGGTTAATGTTAATGCCTTTACCTTTTTTTAAACACTGTGTCAGTGGTTTTGTTACATTTGCAAAGTCTGGTATAAACTTCCTATAGTAGCCTAGCAAGCCCAAAAATTGTTTTATTTGCTTGGTTGTTCTCGGTATAGGGTATTTTTGAATAGCTAAAATTTTGTCAGGATTGGGTTTCACGCCGTTGGGAGTAATTATGTGTCCCAGATATGGAGTTTCCTGTTTCATGAATTCTGACTTATCCATTTGGATTTTGAAGTTTGATTCGCGTAATCTTTGGAATACTTTTTCCAGGTTGGTAGTGTGTTCTTGAAGAGATGTGGAAAACACTAAGATATCGTCCAGATATACTAAACAGATAGAATTTTGTAGACCTTGTAATACATTATCCATTACGCGCTGAAAACTGGAGGGTGAGTTTTTCATCCCCATTGGCATACGAAGGAACTCGTAGTGACCATTTTCTACACTGAATCCAGTTTTATGAACGTCTGAAGGGTGCATTTCTACTTGGTAAAAACCACTGGCCAAATCTAGGGTTGAAAAGTACTGGCATCTACCCAATTTGTCTAGGATATCATTTATATTGGGAATGGGATACTTGTCGTCTATAGTTTTAGCATTCAGCTTCCGAAAATCTACCACTAATCTCCATTTGACTTTGCCGGATGCGTCTGATTTTTTCGGAACAATCCAGATAGGTGCGCTCCAGGCTGATGTTGAAGGTCGAATTATTCCCTGTTCTAACATTTTAGAAATTTGACTTTGTACTTCTTCCCTATGAATGTATGGATATCTATAAGATTTAGAATGAATTGGAGTTTCATCTGTTGTATTAATGCGGTGTTTAATTTTATTTGTAAAGGTAAGTGGTTCGTCTTCAACATAAAATATGTCCGCATACTTTGAACAAAGTTTTCTTAAATTGACTGTCTCTTCTGTATTTAAATGATCTGTGCGCAATCGGGACTATACATGGTTGACACGTGCTAATCGGGGTGACTCATCATCACGGTGACACTCTGTCTCCGAATTGAATAACTCAACGCTGACCGGCTGAGTTAGCGTGAATATCATGTCGCGTGGGAATGTGTTGCAAACTTCGAGAGTGCTTTTGTTATTGTTAGCGGTACTGATGCAATTACTTACAATGCAATTGCAAAGTACTCGTCGTTCCACGAAAATATCACCGTTTCGAACATCTACAGGTACCTCGATTAATTTGGAAGAATTGGCCGGTATTATAGTTTCAAGTAAATTGACATTTCCTGTGGTATACATATGTATAGGGTTGACAGATTGCGGGGTTTTAAATTGTCTAGTTCCGTAATTTATTTCGGCCTGCCATTGCTCAAGCAAATCACAACCAATAAGTCCGTCGAAATAATTATGAAATTTGTATACAAAAAACTTCAATGGTTTGTCAGTGTTGAATTCTGGGAAAGAAGGTATTGTTATCGAGTGCTTGTTGAGAGTTGAAGCATGTATATTTGTCACAACAAATGGATCATATTGTAAGGGGTATTGGGCATAAAATTGCTTGACAGCTTGGGGACTCAGAAACGATTTATTTGCGCCCGTATCGATAAGTAATTTAAGGGGTGGATTCCGACCCATACAGCCATTTTTGGTAACATTTGGTAACAGTGTGCACAATTTGTGTCGACACAGGTAACGCTTAAGTAACCCATTTACCACACAAAGTCCACACCGTGTGTCGTGATTGCGTCAACTTGAATGAGAGTTCCATTCACTCATTCATTTGATTCCGTTCTTTTGATTCATGGGCATGTCATATTGACATCTACTGACTTCTGTTTTAAATCCCTTAATAATAAAAACAAAACACGGAGACGAGAGAGTGAATTTAAGTTTTTTCGGATAACTAGCAAGTGAAGGTAAGTGGGAATTAAGTTTCTTCCTGTAGTTTTGGAAAATAGATAGTTTACAACAACGCGCCTTCGAAATTGTGAAAGATAATTAAAATAATTACGTGAAAATGCTAATAAAGTTTTTTTTTTGAGAGAAAATAACAATCAGATATCATTGATAGCGTATAGGATTCTTACATTTTCTAGTATCATTAACTTTCAGCTGGTCAATATTAAGAAATTCAGGATTTTTTAATATTTTAACGGGGATTTATCTCTATGAAAAATCTCTCCACATTGTTCCAATACTGTGTCGACATTGTGTCGACTTATTTGGATATTAAAATGGAGGCGATGTTCTTATTTAGTGACATAGGATTCTCAAACTTTTTTATATTTCAAGGATGCCATTTTCGTTGGTCATCACCAAAGAAGGAGGCTCAGATGCCGTAACTGCTGTTCCCAGTGGATGGGTGAATAATGACCTACTATACTGGCCAAGGACGAATAAAAAGTATGAAGTAGAGAACTTAAGAAGTAATGAAAATACTGTTTACGAGCCCAAATGGCGGAGACAAAAATGTCGAGTAAAACTTACAAATATTACATCTTTTTACGAAGCCACAAAACTTGAAGAAATGTATTCTAAATTCAAGGACACAGATGACGAAGAAGCGTGAGTATTTTTTTATGGTTATCAGTGTTATCACATCCATCCTTGAATTTAGCATGACTCGTAAAAAAAACTGGGTGAGCTGTCCATCTTATCATCTTATGCATTAGGGAGGCAAAGAAGTTTCGTGATGTATTGATATCAAAAGAATCTAAATTTAACAAAAAAAAAAGAAAAAAAATACACATTATAATTACTTATGGTTTTATTAAGATACAAATGTAATGTAAAGCATATTTGTATGCATAACGCGCTCGCGCACGCGCTTGTTGTACCTACACGCGTCGGTCCGCCACTTTTGATGTTGCCGAATGGTGAATACCTACCGCGCGGATTCAGAATATGTTAGATTAGATCGGCGCGCGGCGTCCGCGCTACTATACTATACTATAGTCGGCTGCCACCAGGGTTGGGCAAAATACTGGCTTCATTGTATTTGAAATACAAATTACAAAATACATGTAATAATGTATTTGAAATACAAACTAGAAACTACTTTGGTGACAGGTATTTGAAATACAAAATACAAAATACAGTATTCAAAATAATGTATTTCAAATACAAAATACAAAATACTTATTTCACAAGCTTTTATTTAACTTGCTCTTTTAGTATGTAGGTATGTATGTATGTAATCAAATCTTGCAAGTTAAATTTGACCCACTTCCCGGTGACAGATTGAGTTGAAATTTTGGGTATAAGTATAGTTTGATGACAATTCAATATTATGGTACGGTACCATACAGTACAGCTGATCTGATGATGGAGACAGAAGGTGGCCATGAGAATTCAGTACTTAACCGACGTAACCCCGTTGACTTTGGGTTATGCTACGTAATAAAAAGCCGCGTAACGAACTAAATTCATAAATTGGCACCTGACGTTTGACGTTGACACTTACAGTAAAGTGTTGCCACAGCACAGTGCCCTAAGCCCCTAACTATATTAAAAACGTGCCATTATACGGTTATAGAATTAAATAACATGTATTTTGTGCAAATGTATTTTAAAACTTAAAGTATTTGAAATACGAAATACTAAATACATGTGAGTGCGGTATTTCAAATACCAAATACAAAATACTTCTCCAACCTGTAGTTGAAATACAAATACAAAATACGTATTTGTATTTCAAATACGTATTTCAAATACATGTAATTGAAATACTGCCCAACCCTGGCTGCCACACTCGGTCACAGACGGACGCTCGCTGCGCGCACGCCGTTCGTTTCTTTCTAGAAAGTGACAGTGATTGTGTTCTGGAGTTAGTTAAGTACCTATGTACAGCCCGAAACACAGAGTAACAGTAAGAAAAGTATCACATTTATAATTTTTACTATACCTACTGCAATACCTAGAGTTTTAATAAAAATACCTAAAAAACTATGACCGCGACAAGCTTTCTTTGAAATGTAGGTAATTAATTCGAAATTAGTTCAAACTAGGGAATGCAATTCAATCTCGGCTAGTTCGCAATCTCATGAGACCACAAAGCGAGATTTCTCACTGAAAACGTATGATGCCATTTAATAATTATCAACATGTGAAATAAAAACTGCACTTAATGGTTTATAACATCCATATTATTATTGATATTTTAAAATAGGTACAAGTAAGTTTTAATTTGTCAGTTAAATAAAACTTTGGTCATGCTGTGATTTATACGGAAACTTTGATCTCGCGAGATGTACGAAAATTGTAGGAGACTCAGTATCGTAAAATATGGACGCGACGAACATTGCATTCCTAGTTCAAACTATTTTGATGTTTGACCTCAGATAAGTTCTTATTCCTGTTTAGTCGAATCCGGCCTTAGATATAGATAGGTGGTGTTCACATTGCCGCGGCGCAAAGTAATAAAAATATATTATAGTAGGGGAAAGCGGGGCACTTAGATACAAGGGGTACATTCGTACACCTACATTATTTCCTTACCCAGAAACTTTAATTTACCAGCGGCAACACTAAATCATGGCTTTGTATGTGTGAAGAACACTCCTGCGACGGTGAAGCTCGCCAGTCAGCCATTGCCGGTCGGCGAGGCACAACGTATTTTCGCGGCTGCTTAGTAAAAAAATAACTACTTTTTGACAGATTTGTATTGAGTTTCTTTACAGTTCACTGGATCTACGATATGATTAACATTGAGTATTTTTAATTAGTTTCCAGGATATATAGTCATTTATGAGTAATACTTAACAGTTTATTTTGAATTAATGGTTTTCTGTTAAATTGGCTACTGGGGTACTTTGGTACAAAAGGAAGTGGGGCAGTTTTTTACGTATCAAAGTGCCCCCAAAGTGTACCAAACTGCCCCTGCTAGTTTTTTCAACCGTAAATATTGACAACTTTTTTCTCTCTAGATAATGGTAAAGACGTATATACGGACGACTAACCGCAATAATATAAATAAAGTAGAATTTTTTCAATGTGTTTGTTCCATTATACGCATTTCAGATGTAGGGCAGTGTAAGACATTAAAGGGGCACTTTGATACATGTATGTGCCCCATGCGATGTATCAAAGTACCCTGCCGGTGGGGCAGAATTGAACAAATCCCATTTTTTGTTTAAATCCATACAACTCATTCAATGAGTAAAATTTAATTTAAAAAATGATAAATTTGGATACCTTAATAGTTATGTTATTAATTAAGTACAAAAAATACTTGTTTTTAGTTAATTAGGTGGGCAAAAAACAATGTCAAAAAAAGGTGTACCAAACTGCCCCGCTTTCCCCTAAGTACTTAAAAAGTACGTAACTTAATAATCTACTGCCGAAATGGCGTGACATAAAATTAGTTTGAGGATTTTCATCAATAGGTAATTTCACGTGTAAACCTCTGATTACATATACCTTTAACGTCATGACATGACTCTGAACTAATTATGTGCTATGCGTAAGTTTTCGGTAAAACTAATGTCGTGTAACTTGGTACATAGTTTCACCGTTTGTACGAGGCACGAACTCGCGAAAGTGCCTTTTTGGGGTTGCGTAGTAAATAAGGAACCCTTGGTTGGGGTGTAGCAAAGGGTAACACATATTTTTTTATGATTGGATCCTACAGAATATGCTAAAATAATATATCGTTGGATAGCTTGTTCAAAATTATTATGGGTTTCTTAAAACCATTTTTCAACCCAGTGATTCGTTTGCGAGATATGGCCAAAACGGCTACTTTTGAAAAAGAAAAAAATCGTGACAGTAATAGATATAATGAATTTAAAAGAAAAACTATAACGGATAAGTAGACATAAGCAGTTACCAAGTAATAGTCTACCAACTTAATGTGTACTTGGAAAACTTGGAAAGGCCAATTTTCGTACAAATTCGGCCGACGCAACCGCACCGCACGTCGTCAATGTAACTAAGACAGCCAGGCAACTACGGAACCCTACACTGCGCGTGGCCCGACACGCACTTGGCCGGTTTTTTATGATCTTTGTTTCGTTGACTTACATAATCTTAAGATGATTTTTTGTTTAACTATAGATACTTTAAAGATAAACAAGAAAAAAGGAAACATCCCACAAAACATTTTATGGAGACCCTTGACTTAAACGAAGAATTTGCAACTATCGCATCTGCGATGCAGATGGAACTAGATAAAAACACTCCTGTTAAAAGAGATCTACCTGTAATGGATATCCACGAGAAACAGGACACTAACACTAATGAAAAAGAAGTCCACAACACTGAAACGATTGAGAGTGTGACTATCAGTGAAGATCAATTACTTCAATTGATCAATAACAATAACTCGTTGTCGGAAGAAAACAACAATTTAAAGGAAGAAATTAAAAAATTGAGTGCCTGTATGTATTCAATATTTTGTTTATTATTTATTATGTCAATACTTACACAGATAAAAAAAGTCATACTAATGTATCCATACCACGCTTTTATATTATAATATACGATAGTAATTAGTTACTCTGTCGGTCTGTTACCTTTTTACGCTTAAACCGGTGAACGGATTGATATAATAAATTTGGTTCTATATTTTCAGTTAAAATGGACATGGAGAAAAAATATGATACTATTCAAGTCAAGCTTGACAAGATCATTGAAATGGTACGAGATGTAAAATCAGGTAAATCAACTAAAATGAAAGAAGGAGAGCGAATTATTCAGGACTTTAAGTTCCCCATAAAGCAACGAGAACAATTGGAACTTCTCGAAGAGAAATTGGCTGACAAAAACGTAGCAAACATATTAGTAAGTAACATAATTTTAGTTCCTATTTAATACATGCTTGCAGTGTTGGGCTAAATTTAATTATACAGACTTAATATTGGGTACTCTCAATTCAAAAAGTTGATATTCAACCAAATTTTAAAATAACTCATGAGGTAAATTAAGTATTAGGTATATATATTAATTAGTGATTTGTTCAATACATAACTGTGACATTTAAAACGCTATACCGTTTGTGTCTGTAGCCTCATTCTTCTAAGATGGTACGATATTCTCCAGAGATGGTACCGGACTTCCGTCGGCATCGACCTCATCGCCGCTGCCAATACGGCCACTGTCATCACCACTATTGTAGTCGCCATCTTTGCAACCACCGCCGCAATTGTGCCAGGAAGCGGCTTCATTTTTAATTTCCTGCCAAAGCGTAGGTACTTGCACTATTTAATAGAAATCCAAATGTTTAGGTAATTAAGTTACTGAAGTAACCCTGCCTACAAAGCTAGCGGTCCTGCGCCCGAGTATTTGTTCCTGAGTCATGGATATTTGTATGTAATGGAATTTATCAACATAGGTTTATATCGTCGCCTAGTTCCCATAGTACAAGCTTTGTTTAGTTTCGGACTAGGTTGATTTGGTTATCCTCAAATATTTATTTGTTTTTCGGTCTTTGTTTTCTATGTATTTAAGTAAAATTTATTGGCGTCTGGTTCCTATAACACAAGCCTTTCAAGAAATTCAGCTTACTATGGCCTAGTTCGATTTGATTCATTCATTGTCTCTTAATATTTATTTTATTATATGTTTATTTAATTAATGCCCAACACTGCATATACGAGTAAAATACTGTTTGTCTCAATCACCACTTTTTACAGGTGCAGAAGTTCTCAAACATATGCGGGGACGGAGGATTATTAAAATATCATAAAGTTGGTCTCTCTCTTCTCAGTCGTAGCACTCTTGACAGAGCGGTCGTGGTCGTCATTTCGGTCGAGTAACCCGCCTCACAATTCGTCGCCATTCGTCTCTGAGAGTTGGTCTACTGATCACAAAACATATAATCGCTGATGAATTACTAAACCAATGTACCTGGAGGGAATAAAAGGCTGCAAGAAGTTACCATTTTTGCAATTTAAACGAATCAGAGATTTGATTTATACTGTCTTTAAATTGGCAGACCGTTCCTGTACGGCCCATGACGTAGATGCATTCATTCAAAGCAGCGCCATAAAACATAGCGGTCAACGCGTAAAGAGGAAACTGTAAGTTATACCTAAGTATAAATAATAAATAAATAAGGTATCACTAATATTTAAACGTTGAACTCACGCATTAAATGTCACCACGGGCGACATGTTTCGAACTCTTTGTGAGGGTTCAAGCTAAACCGCTGCGAAAACACTAATCCTGAAGAAGAACTCCCGAAGAGTTCGAACCCCCAAGTGACATTTAATGTGTGAGTTCAACCGTCTACTTATTAGTATTATTTCAACATTTCTCACGAAAGTTTAAATTCGAAATAAGATATCCTAAATAAATTGTGAAATAAATAATTATTAGAGGATAAATGGGATAATCTTACACAAATTGAACTAAACCTATTTAGTAAATTAACAATTTTTTTGTAGTAGTGATGCTGAAAATGATATTGATGGAAGTAAGAAAATATCAGGTCGCCCTTTACCAGATGAAAAGGAAAACGTATTTTTTTGTGGTAGTGATGCCGAAAATGATATTGGTGGAAGAAAGAAAATATCATCTCCCCTTTTACCAGATGAAAAGGAAAATGATTTTTTTTGTGGTAATGATGCCGAAAATGATATACACAAAAACAATCATCTCACCCTTTACCAGATGAAAAGGAAAATGAACGAAATGAGTCAATTGGAAGAGAGAATGGAAGCGTTATAACACTTACTACTGACATGATTACGATTCACCGAAGTAATGAAGATCAGCCAACAAGTAATTAAATCACGGCAATGTTTCCTTGCTCATAATTTCCTTAGAAGACACAAAAGATACGATTGATTTGGCTTCTATTCAATTTCAGTCAATTTGGCGTGTCGTGTTTCGCTATTTTGTAACTTGCTTTAACTTCACCTTACCCATCACCTCCCCTACTATCTTGACGCCACAATTCGAAGTAACTAAGCGTATTTAGATGTCTAGACTCTAGTTTCACCTCTACCGTTTTAGTTACTACAAATCGCGGCGTCAAAACTATATTAGTGGATGACGGGTGAGGTGAGGTTGTCAGAATAAGAGACGCGGTGAGGCAATATGAGAAATTTCATATCTTTGGTCATTTGTTTCATCGCCGATAGAGTGTAATTTCTCATATTGTGGTATATCACCTCGCTGATGGACAATTATATCGTACCTTTTTTTTAACTGAAACAGTGTTTATTGTTCCTAGGTTGTATCATTCTCAGGGAAAAAGGACCTTTATTGCGGCTGCGCTCCAATCATTACATTCTTTCACCTTTGTATTTAGGTGCTTTTATCCCGGAGAATGATGAACATTTTTTAATGTATAATAAATAGCGCATTGCCTTAATAGTCACTTACATTGCGCGAAAAACAGACCTTAGAGACTGCCTGCTATTCAATGCTTTTAGAAGTCTAGGTAAACCCAACTAACAATACTAAAAGATAGTTTTGGTTTGGATGTATGTTTCACTTAAGGCAGTGCACTATCAAATTTTGATTATTTTTGTAAGTTACCTGATATTAACTGTGATTTTAGAGTTTTAATAAGTAAATGTGATTATAGTAATTGAAGGTTCTCAATAATGTTTACGCAATTTTAGGTAAATGCTCAAGCAATTGTTCTAGAACAAAATTCTAGTTCATTGTTTAGTATAGTTTTATTTAACCTTAGGTAAGGCTCAATTAAACAGGCGAAGAAAGTTCTTAAAAAGTATTAAAAGTGACGGTTAAATGTTGACGAATCTCGTAATAGTACTACCCGTAATACTCGATGATTGTAAATTAAATATGTAACTCTAAATATTATGGCTGAATTGGGCCCTAGTATTTTATTATTTTGTAAATTGAAATTATTTTCAAATACGTTGCAGGCCAAGATCCATATCTAACAAAGAAAAGAAAGTTCTGCAAACCATGTAAATTAATTTTCTCACATTCAAGTAAGTACCTACATGCATTATAATTTAATGTACGATCGCATTTACAAGTAGGTACCTATCGCTATAACTAATGTACTAACGCTAAAATTTGTTAGTAATTTATGTGTGTTTTCTGTTTCAAGTTGCCTACTATTTGTCTGGTTTGTTGTATGGGTAACTATCTGCAACATATTCGAAAATAATCAAATTTTATTAAGTAAAAATTTAGTATTCGTTACGCCCACAGCACACGCTGCACACGTCAGATTACCAGTTCATAGTTCTATGACTCGCATTCGCGTATAAGGCGTGCGTAGCTTATGTAGGTATATTGTGCAGGCAATATTTTTGTGATAATAATTATGTGCTATGAGCGCTCTTGGCCCTCAAAACATACCAGGGCGCCTGATTACCTAACGTGTGTTTCGAGACTCACAGCAGGCATAGTACGAACAGGCAGCGCTAACGGAAACTAAATATAATTATAATTAAACGCATGCAAAAATTGTTTTCTAATGCCGGCGCCACACATAGCACAAATGTTTCAACACATATTTGATCACATGTGAAGCTTATTTGTTACGTTGAACAAATAAGCAAATACCGGTGCTTCACATGTGATCAAATATGTGTTGAAACATTTGTGCTATGTGTGCCGCCGGCATAAGAGATTAAGTATAATAATTAATTAAACTACATATTACTTTGGATGATTGTTTTATTAATAATCCTTTACAACGTTGACAATATAGGAATATAAAATATCTCACAATCAGTCTTTAATGAAATTAATTTGCATTTCACTTTATCCACGGAGTAAACTCGTAAGTCCTCCATTTCGCAGTTTCGTAACGTTGCATATATATTAAAATAAAAAGATCGCAAGGGGTATTCAAAAAAATCAAAAGTATTTTTAATTTTTCTACCCGCTATTTGGATTTCACCGTTTAATTCTGCATATTCCATTTGAATAATATGGTTATCGGTCGTGAGGAACCATTTATCTTTATCATTAAATGACAATTTGCAGTTTTTTTTCAACACCACTGTCGAAAATACAATTTTTCCTGTTGGTAATATCATTTTATTCATCACAGAAGGATATTTATCTTTTTTATTATCTTGAGTTAGCTTAGCTAGCTCTTGCAAACGGTTTGCTACCTGTGCTAAGGGTCGATCTCCCTTTCGCAAAAGATTTTTTATTCTAAAAAGCGTACTTTCGAAGGGGTACGCACTAATCGTTGGTAAAGGTCCAAACTTAAGGACGTCATTTACTACATGGCACAAATTATGGACATTACTGCCAATAGAGTCGGATCCGCAAATATCTATGAATTTTTCTACATATTTTTCAAATAAAGTTTGTGCTATATGCAAATAAAGCTTGTAAATATCGGAGTAACACAATGTAGTGGCACAAAACAGTAACAAATAATGTTGATATACTTCTGGCGACAAATGACGTTTCAATATAACAGGACCATAATATAATAAGAAATTTTTGAATTCGGTTGCCTTCCAAAAATGAATTGTATCAAGTCGCCTTATTCTCCCTTGGTGGACTTCAACAGGAGTTGTTGATTTTATATCCATTATTTCGTTCGAAATAGCTTCTATTTCGTTCGCTGCCCATTTGGTTCTAAAATTAAAACTGCCCCTTACCCAACCACAGAGACAGCGCTTCATCACACCTAAATCCAATAAATGAAGTGCATCCGCAATAACGAAGTCTTCTACAAGGTTTATGGGTAAATCTTCAATTGGAGTTCTATTGTTGTGATGATCAGAATCTAATCTATTTCGAAATGAGTGATCAGTTCTTAATGCCATATCTGTGCGAGGAAAGCTCATGTGTCTACCTCTCCTATCAAATTCGCCAATAACAGTACATTTCATGCATCCATGATAGCTGTTAAACCCAACTGTTCCTGAAACCAAGAAAATAACATAAGATTAAGCCTTATGAGAGTATGTTTGCTGAAGAACCCATAGCAATAAAGGGTAGGTACCAAAATCAGGAACAAAACTAGGCAGCTTTTATGTACCGATCATACAAGTCATAAATTACAATAAGGCACTATTCCTGCCTGTATAACTGGGTCCAGCTACTACCTGTAAAGTAACTGTTGATGCGTCCACAAGTATGACTGAACTTATGTACATACATACATACATTCACGCCTTTATTCCCAAAAGGGGTAGGCAGAGCACATGAAACTTACGTTCCAGCGCCACTTTTAGCATAAATGTGGGTATAAAAGATCGATAAAATGTGATATTGCAGTGATAGGCTGCTAGCCCATCGACCACAACACACTTCAACCCTGTACTGAACTTATATATTTTACAAAAATATTAAGACCCTAAGTGGAATTCATTTCTTGTTATAACCATACATAAACAATTGCAGGCCATTCTTTCAAAGATAAAAAATCACAGAAAATAAGTCCTTGGGACAGAGTGTAAAAACTCACCTTTAATAAAACATCTTGCCGGCGTATCACATACAAAACAACGAATCTTTACGGCGATTCTATGTTTGTTAATTATCAAACCTACATTGAGTAAATTTTGCAGTTCGTTTACAAATGGTCGTAAAAAGTCTTCCACAGGCGGCTTAGTTTCGCCGTAATATATCGCAACGACTAATACGTGGGCATTTTTTACACCATTTATCTTGCAAAGTATAGGCCAGAATTCTTTTTTGGCACTTTTCGCTAGAGGCAGTCCATCCATATTAAACGTCAGAGATATTTCTGAGGGAAGTTCTTCGGATGGTTGCGAACAAAAAACATCATTTAGGCTCTTCTCTATGCCATTATACCAATACTGACCACTGCTAAACGCCTGTATGTTATTAATTCTAGGGGTCTGTAATAAACTCCTAGCATCTTTTGGGACAAAATATTTTTGGTCTTCTCTTAATATGCCCAATAAACCATTTAACGTATTATGCGGTATCTGATATTGTAGTGCCCATTGCTGAAGTTTATCCTTGAACACGAAACGGTTATTCTCATTTTCTTCGGTTTCCGAATCTTCTGAAAATATCTCATCATGGGATTCCGAATATTCTGAATGAATCTCATCATGGGATGCCGAATGTTCTGACTGTATCTCACTATGAAATTCCGGATGTTTTGAATTATTTATCTCAGTATTGTCATTTGCACTGGAGCTACTTTCCGAGTTAAAGTCGTGGTGATCGCTGCTGTACGATGGACACACATGACGAGAACTATCCATTACACTTAAATCAGTCTCTGAGTTATTTTTCGAGATTTTACTGAGTTGTCGATAATATTCAGAGGAATGGCAAAATGGTTTGGTTTTCCGATTCATTTTTCAGTAATATAATAAACATTAACTCTAAATCTGAAAAATACCGGCACTATAGTTTGAGAACCACGACACAATTATGAAATTATGATGTTTCGTTTGGTCCCACTGTGTCACCACATTTACGAAACAGTTACGTAACTTTGGGACCAAATAGTGGTTACCAGTAACATTGTGTCCATTTTGTTCCGGAACATTTACACGTCAAGTGCACACAGTCACTTCTCTTCGTCGGTCGGCGGTCGTCACTTTTGACGACCGCCTTAGCCTAGTTGGTAGTGACCCTGCCTACGAAGCAAGAGGTCCTGGGTTCGAATCCCGGTAAGGGCAAAAATTTGTGTGATGAGCATGAATATTTGTTTCTGAGTCATGGATGTTTTCTATGTATTTAAGTATTTACGTCTATTATGTATATCGTCGTCTAGTACCCATAACACAAGCCTAACTGAGCTTACTATGGGACTAGGTCGATTTGTGTAAGATTGTCCCCTTATATTTATTTATTATTTATTATTATTTATTAGTCACAAACTCGACACTATGTTCCCAAAAATTACCATACGATATTAAGTCGCAACGTGTAGAAACTTTTCCGTAACAAAATAACCAAAATCATGGTTGTTCGAAATGTGTTCACGATATTACCACATATTGCAACCAGATTCATACTGTTTGTATGTGGTGGAACCGTTTCTACTCTGCGACTACTTCTAGGAAATTGTGACCACTGTTGAATTTTTGCGACCAGAAATGGTTGTATGGGGAATCTGTATGTAAGGTAATTGTTGCTGGTTTTGTAGGTTAATTTCTATCTCGGTGAAGTTCTCGCAAGATCCTGGCAAAAATTTTGGTTAGTTTGAATGTCATTGTCAATGTCAATTTCCTGTGCCTGTTCGGTGCTGTGGTAGTTGTCGACCTTATCGACTGGCGGCAAGTTTTGCTCCAGGGGTCGATAGTCATAGTCATAGTCGTTATAGTCATAATTTTCGTAGTTATGATAGCTTTGGTCGGAAAGTTGGGATTCGTGCATGTTTGCCTCGGCTCTGTTATTACGCGGTGGGTACTGATTCCAATTATTTCTAGTTGGGGCTAATGTACGAGCAACTGGGTGACTAACACCACTCATTGGTTGAGGATAATTTTGTTGCTGATGGTTAATCCTAAAACCTGTGGACATATTTGAACGTGGCAATGCTCGGAACATCTGCTGGGTCCTAAAGGGTCCAGTCTGCTGTGTGTTAGTTCGTGGTCCAAAATTATTATTGTTATATAAATGCTAATCCGGTTGTGTGAACCTATGTGGAAAAATATTTGGATTTTGTTTCTGGAAATAAGGTTTTTGCGCAATATCGTATGCTTTGTTCTTATTCTGTAAATACATGACATTTAGCTCTGCTTGTGCGAATTCGAGAGCTTGTTCCAAAGAGTCAGGTCTCATACATCTAATGCGGGATCCCAGAGGTTCGGAAAGACCTCGTAAGTAAGTCTGCAATGCAAGATTTTTATACAACTCTCTTTTTGCTACATTTGTTGTCTCAACCTGTTCGTGCAATTGAACATAAGTAACTATTGTACTAAGCATATGCTGACATTTCTCATAAAATACTTGGGGTGTGTCCCTACCTTGTGTCATCATAGACAAATCTGTGTAGAGTGCAGTTTCATCTCTACGATCGGAAAAATTATTAATTAGGGATTCTCTAATCCCTGCCCAGGTGTGGGGAATTCCATTATTCGCAAGGGTTCGCCCTGCTGAACCGGTAATTTTGTTTAAAATTCCATTTAAAACAGATGAATTGTTCAAATCATTCCCAGCGCTTGGTCTCACATATTTCGTAATTATTTGGTCACATATATTTATAAATCTAACTAAAACATTCGGATTTCCGTCAAATTCGGGAACTACTCTAAGAGCTTTGAAAATATTATCTAAGTCATCCTCTGCCATAACGATTTCTTCAGCTATACTATCTAGATTTCTAAATAAATCACTGCGCGCGGTGCGCTGATCCCTACGTTGATTATTCGTAGAGCGGGCAGAAAGTGGGTGAAAAATCTTGGAAATTGGGGAATTACACAGGAATGCAACCAAACCCTATGTGTACTCACCACCACATTTCACGATTCTTCTCTTCTTGCTCAAACGCCAAATTGCTCTCCTCGTCTGTGCTGCTGAGGTTCTTTGAAGAGTCGGTGCACACGTAGATTCGTGCTCAGGACGGGATACCGATGCTAGATTTCGCGTACCGATTGCTCGACTCAACTCTCGACTGCGCCAATTATATAGGGAGGCAGCAGCGGAGGAGATAAATTATAATGCGATGGTCGAATGAGTAAAGTTTAATTAAAATATAGGAATTACAATTCTAAACACGATCGATTTCGTGTTGTCCTAAGACCCGATGTTAGGTATCGAAAAAGGCGAGGGGCGACCGTGCGCTTCCGTTTTATTGAAGCGATCAGGACGATTGCCCAATATCGATGATGCGGCGCGGCGGAGACAGGTATAATGAAGTGACGTAGGCGCATACGCTGACACGACGCGGTGCTGATGACGTTGTACCGATGACGTAGCCAAGCGATAGTGCTATATGTGAGGTGCATACCTAACATATGTCTCATTTATTTTTAAATACACTAGTCTGTTTATAACATCATTACTGAAGTGGTTTGCCTTATAACTCATAAAAACAACATATAACTTAAATATATTTCTCCAATAACCTAAAAACAAAAATAAACAGTCTTATTAATTATTGATACTTCAAAAACGAAAGCTTGTCTATACACTTTTCCAAGCTTATATCCGCCGTTAAATATCGATTCACGATACCACCGATCTTAGCATCCAACTCGACGGACTTCGCATTTCTCTTACGAAAGTCATCAGAATTAATTTCCATCTGATATATATTGAAGTCGTGAGATTTTACTGTGCCACCCTTCCACAATATTTGTGGACCGGTGCCTTTGGTTGTAACAGGATAACATCTCAGTATTCTTAGTATTAAACCATTGTGTTGTTAAGTAATTATTAAATTTGGCAATTCCCTTCAGAGGCGGAGCTTTTGCTAATACAATCCACCACCCTTCTAGAATTTTGGACGAAGGCAAATAAGTTAAACAGGTGCACTTTCTGACATACACACTACCTTCTCGGGTGTCTGATATTTCATACTTTTCTGCTTGCTTCCAAACTGCTTGCTTGAAATGAAAATTGCATCCGTTAATTTTCGCCGATTCATAAGTTTCATGCAAAGCGTTAGTAACTGCTATTTCGAAATCTGTTTTTATTAATTTAGGATCAAAAAGTGGTACGTGTTCTTTTATCAAATTGAATAAGTTCGTATATGTTTCTTGATTTTTATTCGGTAAAAACGCGTAGATGAAGGGGATGGCTTTTGTGAAATGTGCACTGGAGCCTATGTCTCCATGAATTGTATACAGCTGCCGATATGGCGGGGGACAAACTTTAAAATCACCATCCATTAAAAAAACGTCAACATGTTTTATATATTCTTTGCACAGTGAAGATATGAAAAGGAGGATATTATAGTTTGCTGCACACAAAAAATCTTTTGCGATGTTTTCAGGAATATCAACTTCCTCAAAACTTGAAATAATTTTGACACTTTTATTACGTGCTCTGTACAAACTATCTCTTATGTGGAAAAACGAGGGAAGTTTGTCGGCATACATTTCATTCTTTATGTCCCTCATTGCTTCACTATATAGTTCGGGCACTGGTCTGAAATCGTCACATACTTTTTTTTTAAGTTCCACGATTTTTTCTTCAACGTCGATAGCTTCAAAGTCTGGCGTGCAAACGTGGTGCTTCTCAGAAACAATATAAGTAGACTGAGAGTCTAATGTAATCGTTGCGTTACAATGTTTGATGGTACACCTCCACACGTTAGAATTTTTGTTCACACGGTTCAAACAATGACGTCGCCCTGATCTTATTAAAATTTGGCCGCCATGTGTGCTTGGTATAAAAAAAAAAAAAAAAAATTTAAATCTATTTATTTCAGATGAAGTACTTAACTAAATTACAATTTTTGCAAATCTCTTTGTGAGATTATGTGCGCGGTCACTCGACTCGCTTTACAAATCTTATTTTATGTTGTTATTTATTATTATTAAGAACTTAATGAACGTTATTATGCGCAGTTTTTTTTTTTTTGCTAGTTTGCAAGTATATTCCCTAGCATATTTCCCCTTTGTAAAATATTCTTTTAATATCTTGTTAATTTGTGAACGATTTTTTGTTTCCAGTAATTTTACAAGTTCCTTGGGTAGTTTATTTAATATGTCTGGGAGAATACACCTACAAGTTCTTTTGCCATATACATTGTTTGACTTAGGCATGGAGTACAAAGGTAAATACTGTAGATGGCGTAACTGTTTAGGTCTCTCTGTTTTTGGTAGGCTAGGTATTTTATCAAATTGTTCCTTTATTATAATTGCACTAACTTTATCAAATATATTCATGACTTTACAATACTCAAACAATTGGTTATAGTTATCTTTAAATTTACATTTGATCTTATGTTGACTATGACTTTAAGAAGTCTTAGTTGGATGTCATGTATCTTTTGTAGGAACGTTTTATAGGTTCTCCCATAACTTGATAAGCCATAGTTAATTACTGAGTCTGCCAGCGCCAGATACAGTAGTCTAATAGTTTTGTAGGGCAACTTGTGTTTCAAAATACTTAATTTAGCTAGGGTTGATCTCAGTTTATTGCAAACGACGTCTATATGCGGACCCCAGTTGAATTTATGATCAATCGTAAGTCCCAGGTAAGTATGTTGGGTGACAACTTCAAGCGGCTGGCAGGCGCAGCTTACATAGTTCTTGTGCATACAATGGTGCTCATGGGCCACAACCCTTGGCTTATGGTTTGTTCTCATATATGGTGAATGAATATGCATAATTTTAGTTTTCTTGTAATTAATTGACAGGCCGATATCGTGTGCCCATTTACACATTGTATTGAATTCATTTTGTATACTCATTTCTGCAATTCTAAGATCTTTGTGCGCTACCAAAATACAGGTGTCATCAGCAAACTGATATACAGAGCCGCACCGAAATATATTACACATATCATTAACATATAAAAGATATTCGGTTGGGCCAATTATTGAGCCCTGAGCTGTTCCGCAAAGGGTTGGCACCATCTCACTTTGCTCTCCATTTATGCATACAGTATTATATCTGTTTTCATGATAATTTCTAAACCAGTTTAGTAGAGGTCCCTGTATGCCATTCTTTTCAAGTTTACTGTACAATATATTAAAATCCAGGCTATCAAATGCTTTGCTAAAATCAATCATAATATTCAAAATGTGTTTTTTTTCATTAAGGTGATGATTTATCTCATCACTAAAATCTGATAGCAATTGCGTGGTGCTTTTATTTCTTTGGAAGCCAAACTGTCTCTCGTGGATTATAGCATTACTCGATAGGAAGTCATTTATCAGTGTTCCGTAGTATTTTTCTATTATTTTATCAATACAAGAAAGTATGGCAATTGGTCTGTAGTTATTAGAATCCCTATAACTGCCCTTTTTATGTATAGGGCGTACAATTCCTATTTTTAGTAGGTCTGGATATATTGAGTTAGAGACACATGAGTTAAGTAAGTTTGTTAATACAGGCGTAATATTTTTTGCTATATATTTAATATCTCTAGCCCTGATTTTGTCAAATCCAGGACTTTTTTTGTCGTTTAAGTTCATAATAATTTTGTACATTCTGTCTTGATTTATATACCTTAGATTAATCGATACGGATGGTGTATTGATATATGACTTCTCGTCGAGTAGCTTTGTGTCACATCTACTTAATACATTCTTCACATTAGAGTCGAAGTCACTAGCAAATTTATTACACAATATTTTCGGGCTTAATTTAAAAGCCTTAGTGATCACTTCGTCTACCGATCTTATGATCCTGCCGGTTAGCCTATTTACAATTTCCCACATTTTTTTTGGGTTTCTAAAGTTACTACAAATTTCTGATTTGATTGATCTATTTTTTGCTTTGTTCATTAGCCTATTTGTTTTATTTCTATACCTATTATAGATTAATCTATTTCTACTGTTACTCATATCATTCTTCCAAATTTCGAACAACTCTTTTTTTTTATTTGACATGTAGTTTAGTTTGTTCGAGATCCACTTACATTGTTGTCTTTTGCTAAGCCCTATTTTACAATTCACCTTACATTTATTATATGCATTCTCGAATTTTTCGTGTATATACTTCATTATATCATTTGGGTTAGACATTAAATAAGTAGGCGACCAGCTAATATTACAAAGTTCGCGTTTTAATTTGTCATTATCCATTCTTGTTGTTATTTGGTACTTTTTTTTCAACATATGGTTGCTGTAGACTGATAAGCCCGTTATAAAATGGTCGGCCAGTTCATGGTGAATCACGGCTGATCTTAAGGAGTATGAATTATTATTATTATATTTACAACACTGTAGGTTGGAATCACGAATGAAAATGTGGTCTATACATGACTTTGAAATACCTACTGCGGTTTTACATATTCTTGTATGTTTGCTGATGCAACACTCAAAGCCCAGTTCACACAGATTATTTAGATAGGTATTTACATTATTATTTTTACAAGTTATGTCTAAGTTAATGTCCCCAATAAGCATACAGTTTTTACTCAGGGAGAATGTTGAGAGGAGACGCTTTAGCTCCCCTATAAACTCATTCTTGTTTAAGTTAGGAGGCCGATACACTGCACATAATATCGATTTATAATTACCGGACGTAACTTCACATACGATGCACTCAAAGTTAATCGTAGAAACTGGTATTCCTTCAAATACGATAGATTTGTGTGTATATATTACTATACCACCACCTCTCCGCCTTTTCCTAAGTTCACAGTTGTAGTCTTTAATCTCAAATAACGATTTCATATCATCGCTTATATTCGCTTCACAGACGATTATGACGTGTATAAGGGCCGGACTGGCCGATATTAGGTATTCGAGTTGGGTGTGATTTTTTATCAAAGATCTCAAGTTGACATTTAATATAAGCAGTTCGCTGCACTGTTTAGGTATTTGGCTTGCAAAATCATTCCAGCTGTTTTCTTCGGTTTCATATATGAACGGATTTGTGTTATTATTCATTATTTGAAGTAAGAAGTTTTATAATGCAGTCAGATGTCTTCGTTAATTGTTAGAAAATGAGTTCCGGAAACAAGAAGGTCGTACAGGCCAAATATATATCTAGTGGAAGTGAAATTGATTACTTACTGAAAGTTGTTATCAGCCTTTCCACGTCCTTTGTGGACCTTACCATGTACAATTTGTCACCTTCAGATTTACGTACCATTATATTGCCATTTTTGTACCACACATACTTGCATAACTGAGTACTTCTTAGGTCCGTTTTTGTCTTCCACAGTAGGTATGACATGGACGGTGTGAGTGCCTCGCGGATGTATATACCGCGGTCTCCTTGGCCACCGGCGTCTGAGCTGGTTAGAGTTGTCGATTTAGCAGAAGACAACCATTTTTCTTGGCACCCGTCGCGTAAACAGATGGTGAGGGGTGGAGGCGATTTATTTGTCGGTTGGCCTTGGTTGTTAGCTCGCTTTTTTCGGTATGCTTTGAGGATGTTATCGCTGCTTTGATCTAGTTTTACGCAGATGGTGTTTGCAATATCCATGGCGTTCTCGTTGTCCTTCACCTCCAAACCACAGACTTCAATTTGGTTCACAAGCTGTGATTGCTCTAAGGAGTTGATTTTCATTTCTAACATTTCATTTTTTAGGTCTAGGTTTTTGTACTTATTTTGCAAGTCGTTGTGTTGATTTTGAAGAGATTTAACGTTATTTTCGTAGCTTTTCATTTTTTCTTCGTACTCGTCAATTTTTTCTGAGTAGTAATGGAGGGTAGATTGGAGCTCGCTCGTTATTATTTCTTGAACTTTCTGACGAATCTCGTCTAACATTCCCTTTACTAGATCGGAATTAGGTTTTTCACTGAATGCTGGTTCGTCATCTTCGCATTCTGGTTCTGGCAGTATGCATGACAAGCGTTTAGGCTTCTTAGTGCCGGAACAAACGCGACATTTCCAATCCACATCACTCATGGCGAATAATGTGTTCAATTGATCCGTTGAAATCTCTGTACAGTCACCATGAAACCACTTGTTACACTTCGAACACTGCAATCCTGGACTTCTTTTAGTCACGGCTTTTATACATTTGGCGCACTTCACCATGATTACGAGTTTAAGAATGTATAAGTCGATCGAACGATGCGCTTGCGCTAAATTGCATCCGGCCGGTGACGCGGCGAGCGAGCGACTGGTATAAAAGCGAAGTTCTTTTTTCTTGCACTTATATTGACAACTTCAGGCTCCATTATTTATTTACGCACTGGCGTCATTCAATTTTTAGATAGCGTGTGATCCGTGCACTATATATGCAATTTGATTAAATAGGTACAACACGAAGAAGCAATAGACATGAGACTGACAGTGTCATTAATGTCATTATATCATCTTTATAATCAATGCGAATTGCGATTAGTTGATAGTTCTGTTATCTGAAGAGGTTCGTTGCAATTGAAAAATGAAATAATACTTCGCTTCAAACAATGTACGATTAGAGACAAACATTTTGTTTTATTATCATATATTCGACGACGCGGTAGCCGAGTTAGTAGTAACCCTGCCTACGAAGCTAGTGGTCCCGGGTTCGAATCCCGGTAAGGGCAAAATATATGTGTGATGAGCACGAATATTTGTTCCTGAGTCTTGGCTATTTCTATGTATATAAGTATTTATTTCTCTATATAAGTATGTATATCGTTATCTAGTACCCATAACACGAGTTTCGAGCTTAATTTGGGGCTAGGTCAATTTGTGTGCAATTGTCCCTTGATATTTATTTATTTATTTATGTCGGCAAAAAATTAGTTTTGAATTATCATGGTGGACACCATTTATCACAGAAAAATTATAATTGTTCCGATTTCGGGAAAAAACTATGCGAAAATAAAGCGATTGCGGAACAATGAGACACTGAATAAAGCTACGAGTAAAAAGGCGACCAAGAAATGTTTCTATTTCGGGAAAAAACTATGCGAAAATAAAACGATTGCGGAAAAATGAGACACTGAATAAAGCTACGAGTAAAAAAGCGACAAGGAAGTTGACCGATCGCGGAAAAATGCGACTCGGGAAAACGCTACATTGAAACAACGCGTTCACGGAACCCATCTAACAAATCCGCCTAGTAAGTATCTTAAAGCGCCTTTCTTCCATTTAAAACTCTGCGGAGCACCGTGCAAGAGAATGTTCGAGCCCTAGCCGCGCAGCCGCGCCGGCAGCCGTCAGCCCCAGTTGTGTCAAGTCTCAAGTGTCATAACAATGTGGTGGAATGTTTTTCTTGCTATTGTATAATTGTATTTTCTACGCTTTAGTTTTAAGTTGTTTGTATGTTTTCTTAATTTTGTTTAAATTCACTACGTTGCCGTTCATGCCGTTGTCGCTCCCGGAAAATGATACCGTTTCAGCGCATGATTTACAAGTCGTACTAATTTGTGTTGCATAGCAATTTTTGCTTTTGCTAATTATACAAGAATGTTACTGTTGCATAAATTGCTAATATTTTTTTAAAAACTACAAGTAATATGATCTCAATTTACTAGTAGGTAGTGATATATTTTTTGCATAATCTATTTATCCGAACAAGTAATATAGGAGCAAATATTATCAGCAAATTACACAAATTACAAGTAAATTCCTTGGCTGAATTGTTAAAGATTTTGCGCTAGTCATGTTTTTATTCAATAAAATGAAATTGGCGGCAAAGTGAATATTGACATTTGACATATTGTTGGCGGCAATGCCATAAATCACATAATATCTTCAAATATTGACGGTTAACAATGTGCATTTTATCTAAAATAAAAGAAAATAAACACGTATTATTTGGCCCATTTTCAACAATCGTCAACAAACAAATAAGATGTGGTGCCTGGAAGAGTATTGGACAGTATGCAGAGAGTGTTTCTGTTGATGAATTCAATAAACTGTACGTTTTCGATGTTTGATCAACGTATACTCCAGGGGCCGATTGCATAATAAAGTACAAGCTAATACTATTGGTGGTTTTGGTTGTAACTCGTACTTTTCGGTTGCATAATAAAATACAAGGTTCAAATATACAAGTAATTAAGTACAAGCTAATAATATTGGTTTTTTGCCTTGTAACTTGTAGATTTCTGTTGCATAATAAAATATGAGTAGCAAAATACAAGTACTCTTTACATCAAACACACTTGCGCCAACCAAAAAAAGAGAGATCATGGGAACCAAAAACCAATTACTGGTGCGCGTCACTTCCCTGGTCCTTGTGTCCCTCAATTATTGTTCTGGGGCATATAACACCATGAATTCCCTTGATTGCATAAAAGAATCATCAAAGGCATGCCAAGATAACGGGGGACAGGTCCACTTCGTCATCTTTGCTTGTAGGCGAGCATACACAGTGATGTCTTCAGAGCATGAGGATGGCATCTGCAGGGACCTTAGAAATTGCACGGAGGATCCCGACATGGGTTTGCACTGCAAACGGGAGCCCAGTACCTTGTTACCAATGTATACATAGGTCTAGTATTGCCGAATTTGTTGAAAATTACAGATCGTCAAAAATGCTGAAGGGAACCCAAAGCCGCGTTGAAGGTGGCTTCGCCGTTAAGAGTTCTGCAGAAGCTGGAATTGAGATTTGTGCCATGCTACTGTCCACCTTGTCTCCAGGTGCAGGAATTGTCATGTTATTCTACCTCAGGTCAGATAGGCTATTTTCAATTTTTAAATAGTAGATACCTATTAAATTTAAAATACATGAGCCCGACATGCATACAAGTCGGTAATGCAGCCCTGTGACTTTGGGTGGCTCACAAAGTGGCGTCGATCAGCTGCACATCAGCTGTAATACTAAAAGCCATAATTTGAAAGAACGCCTTTTGCATAAGTCATAAGTGTCAAAACATATCATTGATATTTATTAACGTATACGGTATCAACAAGTTTTTGGATCCCTTTATTGGCCGAGAGGCTGCGTCTCTACGGGAAACACCAAGCTACGCCTGCGCGCTTGGCCAGTTTCGTTGAAGCGTCACCCAACATTTTTTTTTTCTGCTGACAGTTGACTTCGATTGTGAAAATATTGTGAATGTTAAATTTACTTAGTTTTAGATAGTAATTATTTATACGTTTTTTTATCAATTTAGGTTTGTTCGTTCGTTCTTGTGTATCGCGCAATTATCGGTACCGTGCCCGTTGCCTACAATGGAGTGCTGCTGTGTGTGTAACAAAATTTTTCCATCAATCAGAGGGCTACACATTCACCAATCGCGAATGCATAGAGTACGTATCCTCCCAATAAGTATATCCACGCCTAGTTCCGTAAACCTCAGCACTCCCACGCCTTCACCCAACGCCACAGCTCCGCTTCAGACTCTCCTCGGCCAGGTTAAACAGACAACCCCAATAATAAAACGCGTGCTACGCGGTGCAAGATCCGCAGTAGCTAAAGCACTCACCAACACCATCAACCAGTGCGTTTGGCATAATAACGCAGAAGGATGGTACAATCTTTTAACCTTTTCCTACAAAATCCTCCACGTACCCGAGCATAAAAACAGTAACATCTCTCTAACTCAACAAATCAAAAATAATATACAAACTCCGAACATGCCCTCTTCTAATATACGCCCTGGATCCTATAACAAAAAATATAACCTGTTTGAGAAGGTCGAGGAGAAAATACACGACGGTGACCTGAAAGGTGCAACTCGCTTACTCTTCTCCAATGACACCCTGGCACCTGATACACCAGAAACCGCGTCCGCTTTACAATCTAAACACGCACCAGGCCCTTCCAGTCCTATTTTCGTTGACCCTCCGTCTGACCCTTCTGCTTGTCTCCAAGCCACCGCCAAAGACATTTTAGCAGCTCTGGTCTCATTCCCAAAAGGGTCTGCGTCCGGCTTAGACAGCATTTCCCCTCAGCATCTGGTTGACCTCACCAGTCATAGCAGCGGTATAACTGGTGAGCACCTTGTCTCCAGCATTACAAAGCTAGTCAATCTTATGCTGATGGGGGATGTGTGTCAAGAAATAACACCGGTAATCTATGGGGCGAACCTCATTGCCCTCTCAAAAAAAGACGGTGGCGTACGCCCTATCGCCGTAGGGTCGACTTTACGGCGATTAGCGGCTAAAGTCTGCGTCCAGCTAACACGGAAAAAGTTACAAAACCTCTTTGAACCCGTTCAGGTTGGCTTCGGTACACGCGGTGGCTGCGAGGCGGCGGTTCCTGCCGTACGCACCTTCGTGCAAAGCGACGCATGCGAGGTACTTTTACAAGTAAAATTAGATGTACAGAACGCCTTTATTTCGGTTAATAGGGACACCCTGCTGAACGAAATTAAAATAACGATTCCTGAAATTTATAACTTTCTCCTACAGTGTTATCACTGTCCATCCAAACTAATGCACAAAAATAATGAGATCCTTTCGGCAGTGGGTTGTCAGCAGGGTCGGTCCACCTATATTTAGTTTAGCAATTCATTCAATAATTCACGGTCTAAATTCTAAATTAAACGTATGGTACCTTGATGATGGCACTCTGGGTGGCGATTCGCAGACAGTCTTAGCGGATTTATCCCAAATTAAAAATAAATTTAGAGATATTGGGCTGGAACTAAATTTCAATAAATGCGAATTATATATTTCCGATAATGTAGGTTCTTCTTCGGCATCCGAAATCATTCAGAGTTTTAATAATATTGCGCCAACAATCAAAACTATATCCAAAGACTGTCTGCATCTTCTCGGAGCACCCATCTTCGATGAAGCCATCCCTCCTCTTTTGAGTAAATCTATTTCGAAATTAAGTGACCATTCTGACCGCCTTCTCAAAATTAGCAGTCATTCTGCTCTGTTTATTTTAAAATTTTGTTTACTCGTTCCAAAATTCACTTACCTGCTCCATTGTTGTCCCATTTGGAAATACCCCCTTCTACTTCGACCTATCGACCTACTTTTAAAATCCCAAATCGAATCTATTTTGAATATCCGATTTAGCGAGCAGGCGTGGACCCAAGCCACCTTACCGATAAGGTATGGTGGCATGGGTACCCGTAAAATTTCAAGTGTTGCTTTGCCGGCATTCTTGGTCTCAATTCATAGCACATCCGATCTCGCAGATAAAATTCTTCAAGCCTCTCCGGCTACAAACTGCGAGATTGCGTGCCTGGTTGAGGCCTCGAATGCCTGGGTAGCTGAACAGAATCAAAATTTTCCGTCCCGTCCCGTAAGATACAAAGGGTCTGGGATACCATAGCATGAGTTTCCACCCTAAACTCATTACTAGACACCGCGACAGGCAGGGACCGAGCGAGGCTCCTCGCATCATCTAGGCTAGAGGCAGGTCACTGGCTCCACGCCTATCCTTCGCACAACACCGGCACCTTTATCGACCCAGAGACGCTTCGCATAGCCGCCGGTCTCCGGCTTGGAGTTGCTCTCTGTGCCGACCACAGCTGTGCTTCGTGTGGATCTCATGTAGATAGCCTTGGCCACCACGGGCTCGCCTGCTCTTCAGGCGCCGGCAGACTGTCCCGTCATGCCGCCCTTAATGACATCCTGAGAAGGGCGCTCGTCAGTGCCGGCATTCCCGCCGCTCTGGAGCCCCAGATAGTGCGGAACGATGGCAAGCGCCCTGACGGGATGTCATTGATTCCCTGGAAGATGGGCCGTGCGTTAGTGTGGAACGCCACTTGCGCCGACACAGTAGCGGCGTCCTACCTCCCGTCGACCAGCAGGCGTGCTGGCGCGGCGGCGGACGCTCGGGAGCGTCAAAAGGTAGCCAAGTACAGCTGTCTCGGCGCCCAATACAAATTCCTCGCTTTCGGCGTCGAGACACTTGGTTCGTGGGGCAAGGGCGCACAGATGCTCTACAAGGAGCTTGGCAAACGGCTGAGGGAGGCAACGGGCGACCCTCGCGCGGGCAGCTTTCTCGCGTAAAGCCCGCTCTTCACTCGCGGCGCGAACACCCGCGAACGCCCGCGAATGCCGCGAATCGCGAGTGTAGATGTTGTTCGGGCCTTCGCATTCGCGCTTCGCGGCGTTCCCCGTCCGGTGGCGGTTTTTTGGTCCGCGTCAAAGGCCGCGCGGCGCTCGAACACGAACGCAGCTATGGTTGGAATGGTTGTGCATGCTGCGCTGACAGTTGGTTGGTTGGTCGTTGGAAGTTGAGTTGTCAATGCGAAAGGAGTACCAAAGAAGATTCGCGATTCAGATCGACTCAGTCCACGCTCAGTGGGAACTCAAGTTAGAACGGATAATTTCTAGTGAAAGTGTCAATTGTGGTAATCAGTGGACTGAAAAAGACAGATTGCAGAGAAATTCGTGAACAATTAAATTTGTATGAACCTGACATTAGTTTACCAGTTGTTAGTCAACTAAGAGATAAGAGAGACAACGGTGAGAAAACATCTGTCAATAGTCGATAAGTTAGATTTATTGTCTAGTACAGAAATGAGTAATTACTTATCTATCACACGAATTGTCAGATGGACACTGGACGTTAAATAAAATTTAACTCATATTAATTGCAGCTTTGGTTTTCCATAAAATTATTATGTATGGAAATTATTATAGGATCACTTATCTCACGGATCAGTGTCGACCTGGCTTACATTTTATCGTCCTTCCTCCCTCCCCACACACGCCATAGAGAGATAACGTCTTGTATATAAGCTCGTGTAACATCATAGTAAGCCATTTATTTCCATTTTTCTTCCTATTGACCGCTGAATAAAATAATAAACTTACAATTTATTATTTTATAATAACTAAACTTGTACAATTATGTCTCTCTACGCTATGAATGCTTGAAGCAAAACTACAACGTCGGTTCGTGTAAAGGACTCGCCTATATCAACACGCCTCTGCTTATCGAGTCCTGCAGCAGATGGGACTCGAAATTTATTTTATTGATTGTGATTTACAATTAAATTACGTTACCCCACTCGCTGCCACGCCAGTCTGTGTTATAGAAGCAATATTTAAAGCTCGCTACGTTTGCAATTCTGGTTAAAACTAGCAACGATGTGGACCAACTACACCACCAAAATCGCCACAACTGCAGCCGCAAGATCGCAATAACCGCCCGCCAACAACATCCATTTGTAGGACAGGGTAGGGGAGGGATCCCTAGACAACAGTCTGGGGGAATGTTGCCGCAATCGCCGTGTTTTGATTGTCGGCCGATTGTCGGAATTGGGCGGGGGGGGGGGGGAGGGATCCCCCAAACTTGGCACTCAACGATGACAGCGGCAACGGTTGCGGTGACAGCAGTGGCGACTGCGGCGACAACAGTGACGACGATCGGAGGTGGTGAGGAGCAGGTGGATTACCCGCCAGGGTTGACATTTAGAAGGCTGCGGAGGTTGTGGCGACTCTACAAGGAGGCTATACAACTACCACAGGGTGCTCCCAGAAACGGAAGAACCGTACTGGGATGATGAGGTGAGTAAGCACTCCTCATCAACCTCAAAGGTTTTTTTTTTTTTTCACTTTCCAAATTTTTATATTTATATTATTAATGGAAATGATATGTAGACGTGTGAATTTACATTGTTTTTTAACTTCCCCCTCCTCCCACTATGGAGAGGTTGAGGAACGGAAAAGTATATATAAACGTGTGTGACATACTGACTAATTCACACATTGCTATTATGTCGATTGACGCTTTGAATGCTGCTGAGTCTAATTTAATCACCTGGGTGAAGGTGAAGGATCTTCCACTCAACATACCTCTGCTCACCGAGTCCTGTGAAAGGTGGGAGTCGAAGTATCTCAAGGATGGAGATGTTGTACGTAGAGGAGTAAATAATACGACGAGTCTCGTATATAGAATGATTGCTTTATTAGGAAATACATGGGTTTATATAGGCATACTCTAACAAAAGGTTACTGAAATGAGGTTACTTGTTAATTGGATTTGGTAATGTGAGACATAGTATCGATTCTGAGATGCTAGGAAATAGGATCGGAAAAAGGATAGTTATTCATTAGATAAAGCAAATGCACTCGTGCGTGAAACGTCCGTATCCGTTATATTAATGAATGGAGTCAACTTGCTGTACTCCTCACACCTCACGCCTCTCCTTTTTTTTTGAGACAAAATTTGGACCATAATTATGGCTTAAAATTATCTGTTACTCATGTACTTAAATTTAGCTTATTTATATCTTGTATACATTACTATGTCTGTTACAATATTGTTTCTTATACTATCTTACTGGTTTTAAACTGTTTACTGTGTGGATACATAACATAACACGAGTTATCTTTTGCTTAGGCTGCGAATTCATTGTGTAGCTATTGTGGTTTAAATATGATATTTCTTAATCTAGGACGGTGCATTATTGTTTTTTTAAATATGATATTTCTTAGTGTACGGGTGGTAATGTTCCCTATTTGGATTTGGATGTACTCGTATTTTATGTCAGTGGATTCGGGTTGCGTTCTTGGATCTGTATATTGGGTGGTCTACGATTAATGATGTAGTGATTAGCTTTAGTTGTATATAGTGATTGAGCCACAGGCTCGTTAAACTACTGCCAATCTTAGTCTCAAAATGATATTTAAGAATTTAAATAGGTAAGTTGGTTTACTCAAAAAAAAAAGAATAAGGCGGGGCGGGAATGCGATACGTTCGCCGATCAAAACTTAAGATTTGACTTTGCCTGAATCTAGGGGCTTACTTGGTAGGTCCTCGGTCTTCTTCAGGCTGTAGGTACTCCGAAGAACTGGCCTTGCTGATCGGGAGGACCTCGTGTCCCACTCGGTGGCGAAAACACTTCAAATCCTTGTCGTGATCACAAAATCCGCCAAATGTTCTTCAAATGTTGTCCACAAAACTAACAACCCCGGGGCGAAATATATCTCCAAATAAACACATATAATTAATAAGGGCGGTGCTGCGGCTTGTGATGCAATAATTTGCTCCTGACCGTAGGAGTTTCAAGCGAAAACTGTCTTTTTAATCATGGCTGCCGGCGTCAACGTCGAGTTCACAGTTGACCCCTAGATGGCGCTGTCATGCTCAGTTCTGTAGGCGATTATCGCATTGGCTCAAACATATAGTATTTTCTTATCCGTCAACATGAATGTACCAGTCGATAACATGTTGAGCGTTATCTTGGAGTGCTGCTCCCTATTTGCCGCGGTGCACAATGTGCGCTTCCACTATTGTGCCGTTCGGAGTCCGCCTGGCCCTGATGCTGAATATTACTCTGTTTTTTCGGCCCCGGTTGGCCACCCTGTGTTGTGGCCATTGAATCCTGCGGAGGATTTATTCGCTGTTTTGTGTATCTGGCTGAGTGTGGCTCGGCCGGATGTCGAGTTACTTTACATAGAATATGGACTGTGGCCAAACATGATGTGCTGGCAGGTGACGTGGCGGCGGGTGGACTGGAGTGCTATTGATAACTTTGAGTAGTTGCTAACTTTGTGGGGAGGGGTTTTTTTTTTTTTTTAATATAACTATACTTTTAGTGTTAAGTGACTGTAATGGTGTTTAAATGTGCTGCTGCTACGTGTTATGGTGAGTTTTTTTTTGTATATTTGTTGTATATGTAATAGTGGTTTTATATATATATATATATATATATATATTTTTTGGTTTATTTTTTTATTTTTATTTTACTTAAAAACAATAAAGTTTTGTTCTGTTTTTGTGAACAATATTCTCTTTTCCTGAGATTAATATTTTGACATTTTCACCTTGGTCTAGAATGACACTATATGGTCCCGTATACAAGGTTGTCATTTTGTCACGATTTTCCTTTTTCACTAAAATTAAATCTCCTATGCTATAGTTGATGGGGTTAATATTTTTATCGTATTGTATTTTTCTATTTTGTTTTGTTATAAATAATGAAATTATTTCTAGCATCCTCTTGGGATTTTTGTAATCTATACTTAAGCTCTATGGGATATGAATTAAAATTATATATTGTGTCTAATTGACCTATAATATTTTTTGGTATACGACATAGTTTACCAAAAACCAATTCGTATGGTGTGTACTTCGTCGAAGTATGTACTGACGTATTATAAGCAAAACACCAATATTGTAACCGATTAGACCACTGATGTGCCTGATTGTTTGTCTGTATTCTAAGATAAGCTACTAAAGATGATGTGAATTTTCTAACGCACTTAAACTTTCATGGTGGTAAGCGGTTGATTGTAATTGGTTGATTTTTAATAGTTGACACCTCGCGCATAGTTGACGAAATGAATTCCGTTCCTCTGTCCGTGCCGATTTCTCGGGGAATTCCGTAACGTAGTATAAAATTGTCAACAAATGATCTCGCGACTGTGTCTGTTTCTTTATTTAAGAATGGGTAGGCCTCGACATATTTTGTTAGTTCGCATTGCAACGTTAATATATAACAATATCCGTTGTCGTCCTTTGTCAGAGGTCCCACTAAATCCAAAAACGGTCGAAAGCTGATGTAGCTGTACTCGTTATACAGAGTGGCTGTTTTGTGTTTGTGTTTGTGTGATGTTTTTGTTTTTGACACTTATCACATCGTTTTACAAATTTATGTATGTCATTATCCAAAATAATAATAATATATTCTTTATTGCACCACAACATAAGAAAAACATGTTACAAGAGTACATAATGTTAAATAGAGGTAACAACAGGCGGTCTTATCGCTTTAGAGCGATCTCTTCCAGACAACCTTTGGGTAGCAGGAAATTTTCAAGAAGAGTTGTAAACCGGTAGTGCAGGAATAAATCAAAAAAAACTTACTAACGCATACATCTCATTATATGACAATTTCAGAAAACATAAAATCATAAATAAGTATTGTATAAATACATAGATACATACATACAAACTATAACACAATTATATAAATATATTACAGGACAACAAGGCAACTTAAGGCAGCGACAAGTAATATTGTTTCAACAGATTTTTGAAAATTTGAAGAGATTTTGCACATCTTATATGCAACGGCAAAGCATTCCACAGCCGAACAGCCTGGAAGGTGAATGAGTTGTTATAGAACTTGGTGGATGAAGGCGGTGGAGCGAGAAGATCTGATGGAAGTGAGGTGGTTAAAACGCTCTTTGAGATACGGAGGAGTTGAGGGAACAAAAAGTATACTGTAAAGCAAAGATAAAATGTGAGAATTCCGACGGAGACGAATTGGAAGCCACTTGAGCTGAGAACGAAAGGTGGATACGTGGTCATATTTGCGCAAGCCAAATATGAACCTAATAGAAAGATTTTGGAGGCGCTCAAGCTTATTCAGCTGGACCTCACTAAGGTCTAGTAAGGTCCCCATTCCTGGTCAATAGATTAGATTAGATTAGATTTCTTTATTTCATAAAATAAATTGACATTATAAGTTAACCTCAAGCTAATTTACACGAATTTATAGTATCGTTTAATGTTATTGGTCATTTTTCGAATGCCTGCATGGCCACTGGTTGGTAAAATATGGAAATCATTTAATATTACTCGTCTATCATCCTTATCACTTATTTTCGTTACACCTTAAATTATACATAATCGGGGTCCGGACCCTGCATTGTGCTTATGCATATATTGAGATAGCTCTTTAATAGTGCGCGCGGTGTCTTTATTATACAGTATGCATACCTCTTTTATTCCTTGTGCCTCGCAAAATGTGCTTAATGCCCCCGCGGGAAAATGTCGTTTCGATCGCGGTCGACAATAAACTTTGGGACACAATGTCAGTGAGGATGGCGAGTATATTATTTCATTATTTGTACTGGTTATACAATCTGCGTGTTCCAGTGTTTTATAATAATCATCTTTATCTAAACTTAATTCTGGCATGTTATTTGGCTTTTTTAAGATTTCCACCATTTTTGGATGATCAGTCATGGTTGGAAACTTTATTTGTGGAATTATTTGGCTGTTTTTTCGCTTCCATTCGTCGTTTGTGCTCGAATCATTGCTGTTATTACTTGTGTTGTCATACTCTTTAGTTCCTCGCTTGTTATTTCGATCCTAGACAATGCGTCGGCCGCTACATTATCTTTTCCCTTCAAATACTCTACTATAAAATAGTATTCCTCTAAACACAATCGAAACTTTGTAAGCCTGCTCGATGGATTATTCATGCCAAATAAATATATTAGTGGGCGATGGTCTGTAATAATTCTGGACCTGCGGCCATATAAATATGGTCGAAAATATTTCACTGCACAGAAAAAAAAAATATCTTGAACCAAATAATATTATTTGTTTCAAGATCTTTTGGAATTTCGATATAAGGAAACACTAAAATGTCTTCTTCCAAGAAATAAAATGTCTCGTATTATAGATCTTGGGCCAAGAACTAATTTCTTGTATTAAATAACAAATTATATTTTGTATTGAAAGCTAAAAACTCTAACCTTAAGATAGAAACAATTTTAATTGAAGTATTTGTCATTCTTCTACTAAGATTGAAATGTGTTGACCCAAGAACTAAAGAATCTTGTTCCCAGTAGCAATGCTATTAATTCAACATCGTTTAGTTCTTGTTGTAAAACGGCACATATTCCATTCAAATCATGTAAAGCTCTTTTTTTAAAAGCTTAATGTTTTGACCCAATAACTAAACGATGTTGAGTAAATTAGCACTGCTATTTGCAACAAGATACTTTAGTTCTTGGGTCAAAACATTAAGCTTTTAAAAAAAAGAGCTTCACATGATTGGAATGAAGTATGTGCTGTTTTACAACAAGAGCTTAACGATTTTGAATAAATTAGTACTGCTATTTGGCACAAGATACTTTAGTTCTTGGGTCAAAACATTAAGCTTTTAAAAAAAGAGCTTTACATAATTTGAATGCAATATGTGCCGTTTTACAACAAAAACTAAACGAGTTTGAGTAAATCAGGTGTATTTCCGAATAGATGGAAAGAAGCTCGCATTGTACCTATTTTCAAAAGTGGTAAAAAAGACTTAATCACAAATTATAGGCCCATTTCAATTTTATGTTCGATAGCAAAGGTTTTTGAGTCATTCGTGTACGCAGATATCTATCGGCATGCTAAGAATCAGATATCTGAAAACCAATATGGATTTATGACGCAAAGATCTACTGAATCGAATCTTTTTCATTATGTCGATGATATTTCTCAGATCGTTGATAAGTCCGGACAAGTTGATGCGATATACACAGATTTTACTAAAGCATTTGACAAGGTAAATCATAGCATTTTAGTAAAAAAATTATCTAATTTTGGAGTCGGTGGCTCTATGCTGAAATGGTGCGAATCATACCTGAGCAATCGTCCCTCTAAAGTAGTACTTGATGGTTGTAGTTCTGATCCTATTGTAGCTAGCTCTGGTGTGCCCCAGGGCTCAAATCTGGGACCACTCTTTTTCAACATATTCATTAACGATATCACAAACATATTCTCGCATTCCACTTGTTACGTTTTTGCGGATGACCTCAAACTAATACGTCCTGTTAGCTGTATGACCGATGCAGCATTATTGCAAGAAGATATCAATAAATTACATGACTGGTGCAACCTTAACAAGATGTACTTGAACCCAATCAAATGCTCTCACATTAAATTCACAATGAAGAGAAATATAACAAAAAGTGTTTACAACATGTCAGGTGTGGCACTGAATGAAGTCACTCACATTCGTGATTTGGGAGTAGTTATTGATACAAAACTAAAATTTACAACTCATATCGACAATATAATAACATCAGCCAATAAATCGTTAGGATTCGTTATTAGAAATGGAAAGGAATTCAAAAACATTTCTACCTCAATAATGCTATATAATAGTTATGTTAGAAGTAAACTAGAGTACTGCTGTGCCACTTGGTCACCCATTTACAAAGTCCACATTGACAGAATAGAGAAAACTCAAAAGAAATTGCTAAAGCACTTGTCGTACCGATATAAACCACCTTGCCATGTAAGATCCTATCCAGACAAAATTAAACATTTTAAACTAGAAAATCTGAATAACAGAAGGACGTTGCTTAGTATGTCATTCTTGTATAAAACCATGAATAATCTAATTGATTCGCCTCAAATTGTTGCTAAGTTTACTTTAAGTGTCCCAACTAGAATACCTCGCATGCCTCGTGCTTTATTTCACGTTCCTTTTTGTAGGACCAACTTTGGCAAGCACTCACCTGTACCTCGCCTGTCGCGTGCTTACAATGATCTCGTTACAGAACACGAAAATATCGATATTTTTTGTGATTCTCTTAACAGCTTTAAATGCAAACTCAGGGATCTGTTGTTGAACCTCGAACCATAGTCTAACTGATGTGATTTAGATTTAGTTTTAAGTTGTTAAGCCTAGATAGTTTAGTGCATTAATGCAAAAATTGTAACGCATGATGTGGTTGCCTATTATTAGGGTTACAATTAGATAATAAATAAGTGTATGTTTCCACATAAAATGTAATATTGTGAACTCCGTTGGCAATCCTTAAATAAATAAATAAATTAATTAATTAATTAATTAATTACCACTGCTATTTGGAACAAGATACTTTAGTTCTTGGGTCAAAACATTAAGCTTTTTAAAAAAGAGCTTTACATGATTTGAATGGAATATGTACCGTTTTACAACAAGAACTAAACGATTTTGAGTAAATTTTCACTACTATTTGGAACAAGATGATTTAGTTCTTGTTGTAAAACGGCACATACTTCATTCAAATCATGTAAAGCTTTTTTTTAAAAGCTTAATGTTTTGACCCAAGAACTAAAATATCTTGTTGCAAGTAGCAGCGCTAATTTACTCAACATCGTTTAGTTCTTGTTGTAAAACGGCACGTACTTCATTCAAATCATGTAAAGCTCTTTTTTTTAGTTTAATGTTTTGACCCAAGAACTAAAGTATCTTGTTGCAAGTAGCAGCGCTAATTTACTCAACATCGTTTAGTTCTTGTTGTAAAACGGCACATACTTCATTCAAATCATGTAAAGCTCTTTTTTTTTTAGTTTAATGTTTTGACCCAAGAACTAAAGTATCTTGTTGCAAGTAGCAGCGCTAATTTACTCAACATCGTTTAGTTCTTGTTGTTAAACGGCACGTACTTCATTCAAATCATGTAAAGCTCTTTTTTTAAAGTTTAATGTTTTGACCCAAGAACTAAAGTATCTTATTGCAAATAGCATAAAAAGACATTTTTGAAGTGTAATTAAAAATGGATTGTCTTTGTATGAAGACATTTTTGAGCTTTCATTGAAGTTATGACACTTCATTGAAAACTCGGAAATGTCTTCATACAAGGACAAGCCATTTTTAAATACACTTCAAAAATGTCTTGTTTCCAGCATAAATGTGTTTCGGTAGTAACGCTGTCTGTATAATATATTTGAAATCAACGGCAAAATATTCAAACCAGGTTCGCTATTGGACTCGGTTTTGCGATTCGGCCGATTTAAATATATCACGATGATATGACCAACGCCATTGGTTAGCGTTGGCATATCACCATCGCAATGTTTCAACTGGCCAATTCGCAAAGACAAGTCGAATCTTATAGGTATGAAAGAAAGTATAAGGGCCAATATCACTAGCATAACTTGCGACACTTATACTAAACTACTTTACAATACGCCTATTGTACCTATAAGAATCTAGTGAGTGAAAATTAAACAGTGTATTGCTATTTAAAAAATAGATAATATAACTACCTATACCAATTTTTTTATTATACTCAAAAAGAATAAAAAAGAAGTAAGGTATTTGAAACACATTTATACCTAATTAGGTAGGTAAGTACACAAAGCTTGTGCGAATAATGAAAAAAATAATTTTTTTTTATATTTTATTCAGTTAAGTAGACTGCAATAAAAATTAATTAACTTATTTTAGACGAACTGGAAGCTCGACTTTCCATACAAATAATATTACCTGACCTACTACTATCACTCACACTGTTGACGCGCCGCGTCGCGCGTTGCGGTGGGCGGTGACACGCGTGGTGCCCGGCGACTATGGAAACCGCTCACGCTTCTCCGTGAACGCACTTATACGACGTCATATGTTTGAATTAAACGGCGCGGGCCGCGCCGTCCGACGCAACGCGCGACGCGCCTCGTCTCCGTAAACAAGGCCTTATTTCGAACACAATAGTAATCGTGGAACACAATAGTAATTTTCTATTAAAATTAAACTTAACTTATTTATAAAATGACACGTATAATTCACAACGCACTGAGCGGAGAGGCATTGGCGTCTGATCACAACATTCAATCAGAGACACATATTTGGATTCATTTGTTTTGCTTACTCGATAAGCTTTGAGATGAGTACTGTAGTTATTTATTTGTAACACAGTACAGAAAAGGATTACAGCATTCAAATCATTTTCTCTAACTAGCATACTATCAACTAAAAGAAAGTCTGGATTGTCATCTTTACATTCAAACAAAAGAACGGACATAGAATCATAAATATATCCATTTGTTTGAAACGTTGGAATTGAATAATAATCATAATCACTATTGAAATGATCAGGAATATTTACACATTTCTGTAAATGTCCACATTTATATTTGTTTTCGAAGCCTCCGCTAGATAAAAACCTGCTACAGTCTTTTACTTGACAGCGTATTGCGATAGAGTAACACAAGTTTGTCCGACTCGTAATAGATCGTGATACCTTTTTTAGTTCCTTATGTTTAGCTTCAAATTTGAAAGCAGAGTAAAATATAGGCGGTCCAATTTTCTTAATCACACCCGAGTAATGTATTAAGAAATGGTATTTTGGCTTTAAAGAGGTTTTGAATAGCTCTAGGTAAACTTGATGGTGTTCTTTGATTAGTTGCTTCAAATAGGCTAGATGATCAAGTCACCGATAATATAACGAAAGTTTCTCACAAAACATAACATCTCCGACGCCGAAAACATTATGACCCCGTTACACAAATGTTGCTTAGTTACAGGTGGGGGGTGATTATGCTCGGATCTAGTATATGCAAAGTATTTTATCCTGGAATTTAATTGATCTAACGTAAAAACCTTTCTGTTAACGAATGACTGTATAATTGAAGCCATACTATATCTGTGAACACCTTCACACAGGTCGTGCATAACGTCAACACTGGTATTTTCGAATACGTGGAAGCTATCGAGACTATTCCATACACAATCTTCTTTTACGCCAGTATTATTAATGATACAATTCTTATAATCATCTCGTAATCGTAATTTGTTTTCATTCTCTACAATGGCAGTCTGACATTCTTGTTTGTCCATAGTGCAAATTCTACAATAAATATTGGCAGAAAAACTTTCCACATAACCCAAAATAGAATTAAGTCCCAAATTATCTCCCGATAAGGCAATTAAATAGAATTTTACATTTATTTCTTATTATTTGAAATAATTTGTATACCATTATTTTCTAAGAATTTCAATTCACTGAGCAATGGTTCAAAAACAGCTTTATTACCAAATTTAACTCTTTGTCTAGAATAAAAAAGCAGAGCCAAGAAAATATTTTCCAGTCGACTAGCGTACTGTGTTGACCTCTTTCTCGAAGTTGGACCTACCTAACTGGATCGTCTGTCCTAGGTATACATAATCGTCTACAACTTCGAGCGTAAAGTGTCCGATTGTAATGGGAGTTGGTACTACATGGGCATTTGATATGATCTTCGTCTTATCCATGTTCATTCTTAGACCAACTCGCTCGGATGCTTTACTGAGGTCATCGAGCATCGTACTTAAGTCCTCCATGGTCTCAGCCAAGACTACTATATCGTCAGCAAACCGAAGGTGAGTGATGTAGTCGCCGTTGATGTTGATGCCTAGCCTTCTCCAATCCAGAGTCTTGAAAACGTCCTTCAGTGCAGCGGTGAACAGTTTTGGAGAAATAACATCTCCTTGCCTGACTCCCCGCTGCAGCGGAATAGGATAATGGTAATACTTGTTAATAATAAATGTGTAGTGATATTTCACCACAATGTCAACAATGATGTTCCTTTTTTGAGAATTTAAATGTTTAAATTTTCTGTAATAGTTCAAGACACTATTTCCTTGTGGAGATGTTTGCAGGATTCTTTTCAGGTCAAATTCTGGGAGTGAATGCTGCTTGGTATGTTCAAGTAAACATCAAATTCTGAAGGAACATCCCTGGACCATCGATGACTCTTCATCAAATTGCATCAGTTCAGGGCAATTCGCTTTAATTATTGTTAAATCTGTGCTTAAAGAAGTTTTTTTTTTTTTAAATTATTATGTATGCAATCTATCTAGCGATATTCAGCAATAGTTCGACATTTATACCAGGCCTGTACGAAACTTGTCCATTGACGAGTTCTTTTCTTCTCAATCACAGTAAGAGATCCTGTGTGTTTTTTCGTTAGAGCCTTCGTGGCTTGGTAGGTATATTCAAGAGGTCCTTTGCAAGTGTGTTAGGATGTTGATCAATTCTTGATTTATAAGTTTCCATTCCGGCCTGAATCTCTTGTTTAACAGTTTTCATACTGAGGTCGTGGTGCAGTCTGTCATTGGTTATAAACCATGGTGCGTCTGTTATCATTCGTAGCATTTTAGACTGAAATCTTTGCAAGATCTCAACATTTGAGTTTGCAGATGTGCCCCATAGTTGCAGTCCATAACACCAGATGGGCTTAATTATGGCTTTATAGAGTAATAGTTTGTTAGACAGTGATAGTTTTGATTTTTTGTTTAACATCCAATACATTTTTCGGACTTGTTGGCCCATTGCCAGGCGTTTAGTAAAGATATGCTTTCTCCATGTTAGTTTCCTGTCCAGGTACATTCCCAAATACTTTGCCTCGTTTGCTTGTGGGATTTGAATGCCATTTAATGTCACTGGAGGACACGTGTGACGTCGAAGAGTAAAGGTTACTTGGACTGACTTCGATTCATTTGCCTTGATACGCCAATCTCTTAGCCATTTTGCGATGTCATCAAGGCTGTTTTGGAGCTTTTGGGCAGCATTTTCCGGGATTTCATCTATTGATAAAACAGCTGTATCGTCAGCAAAAGTGCCCGTTAAAGTTGCTTCTGAGGTAGGTAGATCAGCAGTATAAAGGAGATACAGGGTAGGACCCATAACGCTACCTTGTGGCACACCAGCATGGATTTCGTATAATGGCGTTACTTCTTCCCCTTGCTTCACAAAGAAGTGTCTGTTTTCCAGATATGATTTGATAAACTGATAAAACTGTATTGGCACTGATTTTTTAATTTTATACAGAAGACCTTCATGCCACACACGGTCAAATGCTTGGGATATGTCCAGAAATGCGGCCGTACGTGCTTGTGCTCGAAGGCGGTATGAATAGTGTTAACGAGCCTATGGACTTGTTCAATTGTACCATGAGTTGCCTAAATCCGAACTGGTGGTCAGGAATTAGGTTTCTTTCATTAATGATAGGTTTCAATCTGGTTAAAAATAGTGACTCCATTATTTTCGTTGGAATCGGGAGTAAGCTGATGGGTCTGTAGGACTTGACATCATCTGGGCTTTTACCGGGTTTAGGGACCATTAGGATTTGCGCCACTTTCCATTGTCCTGGCACCGTTGATCTACGCAGAATGGCATTGTATATGTACGTTAGAAAGAGTATACCTTCTTCAGGCAATTCATTCAAGATTCTCGCGGTTATCAAGTCATATCCCGGGGCTTTGTTTTGGTCAAGTTTTCTAATCGCTTTTTTAACTTCTTGTTTGGAAAAGCTTTTTATTGGGAGATCTAGTTGATACGTTTCGTTTAGCAGTCTAGTCACTGTTTCAATCTGTTCAGACCCATGGTCAGGATGTGGAAGGAACACGTTTTTTAGATGATTAGCGAATGTTTGTGCTTTATCAGACTCCTTTGTTGCCCAGCTGTTATCTGGTTTACGTATAGGGGGTCTGGAAACCACTGGACGCTTAAGTTTCTTTGTCGCCTTCCAAAGCGAGTAGTTAGTTGCAGCGCTGGGGTCTAAATCAGTGAGATATGCCTGCACAGGGATCCTGTTGTTTTACCAAATTTATTTTGGTCAAATTTCATTTCCCAAACAAATTTTAGCAAATATTTTGTTTGCCAATTTTCATTACGTCAAATTTTCATTTAGCAAAATATTATTACGAAAAATTACATTACGGCATTTGGTATTTTAGCAAATGCTTTAATAAGGCAAAAAAACATTAGACAATAAACATTTAGTCAAGATAATGTTATGGCAAACCATAAATAGACAAAATCACATTTGTTTCGGTTATGAAATTTTACCAAAATCATATTATTAATAAAACGGCACGGGCCCTTTAATAAAAAACGCACTGTTATTTCAACAAAAACACATTTATTTGTGTATAATAAGTGTAATATTTGCTTACAATTTTAAGTTTTTAGCAATGCTCATTAACAATTTCTTTTTTTCCGGTGGTGCACCCGAAAGTATAACTTCAATGTCAGCAATATTTGATGAAGACTCTATTATCAATTCTTTAATCAAGCGATACACTCCCGGGTGGTGTTTATCAATGAGAATGTTTATTCTACGATGCCATGCCTCGGCGGAGTTTGAAGTTCTTGGTGTTTGATTTTCGTTTACAACATGGCAACTCCAAAAACTTGGTGGATATTTCGGTTGCGTGTTCCATGATCCGCTGATATAATTTACTTCAAACCACTGTGCGATTTTTTTCCAATCAGGATCTTCTGTATTTTCTAATAGCTTGTTAAAATATAGAACGATGTCATTTTCTGGCAAGTAACTTAGCGCCAATAAACATTTTACTTGTTTGTTAAATTTGATATCATTTGCGTACTTCTTTGCGAGTTTGTGTGCTTGTATTTGCCTGAAAATTATGATTTAATAATTATGAAAACAGTAAGAAAACTGAAGAATAGTAGGTTAGATTAGGTTAGAACTAGGTTAGGGAAACCAGAAGTGGGGGGAGTTCGGCCGAAGCCCCCCGCAGTAAAAAAAGCCAGCAATAGTAAATAACGTACTATTTGTAGGTTAGGTTAGGGTTCACTTGTGTCCCTTAGAGCGGAAGTAGACGCCCGGCGTAAGCCGGGCGTCGTCAACATGCTGGCAGTCTATCAGAAAGAGAACTGCTACCAGACGAAATGCAACTACAACGAATTATATTGTCTGGGTGTAAGGGAAACCCGTTTTGTTGACAAACTTTTCATCGAATTTCATTTCATCGAAAATGTTTCAACTTTGAAGTGAAATTCGACAAAGTGAGTGTCGACAATTTGATGATAAACCATATTTTCTGAACTGAAATACATTTTTTATTATCTGTTAAGAATTTGTCCCAAGTGGAAAAAACAGCCATGCAATACGACGCCTTCAAAATTTGATCTTATGCTTGAAATAGCTGCCTTTTCAAAGTCTAAGATACAGCATTTTGGTGTCATATCAATACCGTTTTCATTTCCATATTGCAATATCAACTCGAACATTACGTCATATGTACGTTTATCCTTGTGAGTACACATACAAAAACAAAGTGGAAATGTTTTCTTGTTATCAGACAATATATTTCCGTGTGTATGTACAATTGTTTAAAGATATTTGGTGCCACTTTAAAGGTCCCATCTAAAATCCAGTATGAACTGTTACTTAAAGTAGTCATCAAACTTAACGTAGACATCACCAATATTCTTTTATTTTCATCAAAACATTTATCTTTTATGACGAAGTTTTCATTATTAATTGATGTTTGTGACAAATCTAGCTGGAACTGTATATCAGTTGGTTCTATTGTTATTTCATGTTTTTTTCGCTGCCGATACATCCTTTGTTTTAGAGCCGTAGTTGAAGGCAAATTTTCTACAACGTCTAAAGGCACATTTGCTTTGTTATTTTGTATTATTTTGCATATTTTTGTCCCAGACGTAACAACATCACTTTTGATACTCTCGATGAGCTCGCTGGTTTTTTTTCTGCCAGGATTTGGTTCATGATTGTGAATTTCATTGCACTTAATTACCTTATGAGTACCATCTTTTAGTGCAGTTTGTAGAGATGCAGTGCATTTAAACAATTTGTTTTTCCTATATTCACAATACCAATAATACTTATCATTTACTATCATATTCTTTTCGTATGTTAATCCGTTTCTAAACAACTTAGATAGAAAAGTTTCGCACTCATTATTACTTTCATCTGATTCACTCATTATTAACTTTTATAATGATAGTTAAGAGAAATCACAACAACGTCCTCACTCCGCTATCCGCTACAAAACTCAAAGATAGTACGAGTACAATGCATAATCAAGCGACTTTGAGCGTCATCTATACTCCCTACCCACATAACAAAAAAAGTTGTTATTTTATTTTGAATCTTATACACCATTCAAATAAAGATGCAAATGATTTGTCATTGAATAGCTCCTCTGCTGACTAACCCACGGAAAAGAAATGGTAAATTGAATATTGACGATACAAATCATTTGCCATACTTTGTTTTGGTTAAAACATATTATGCCAAGTAACATATTTGACTGAATGAAATGTGATTAAAGTACTATTTGGTAAACGAGATATTGCTTAAACATGAACATGCCAAACATTAGGTTTGCCTAAGAATTATTTGTCAAGTGTTAATTTGGCAAACGATTATTTGGCAAATGAAATTCTACGAAAAATTTTTTGGGAAATGATAATTTGTCAAATTCTTTTTGGTAAAACAAAGGTAACCCGCCTGCACATTCTGGTTTCGATCATCAAATAGTAGTTGTTTCAATTTCGATGTCAATGAGTTTAACCTAGTTTTGTCAGCCCGGAACCGTGTCATTTGCCATAGTTTCCGAGCCTTACGTTTCTCGGCTATCATTTCTCTGATATTGACTGGATATCTTTGTGTGCAAGGTTTTGTGTTAGATGTTTCCGGTGTAGCAAGCCAAGCAGATTCCTGGATACAATGGTTAAAGTGCTCGACTGCTTCTTCTATGTTTTGATCATTTTTAAGTGGAAGTTTCATGTTTATATTTGCTGATACTGATTCTCGGAAGTAATTCCAGTCTGTTTTCCTGTTGTGTAGTTTACACGGCATTGTGATTAATGTAATTTTTCTCTGTAGAAGATGCTGTTTCAGTTTCAGCATGTAAAGCCAAGTAGTCCTGTATTTGACTTTGTAACTTTATTCTATGTCCGATATGAGGACAAAGTTCCTTTAAATATGTATCATTGGAAATCAAAAATTTAAATTGTTCTATATTAATATCATTTTCTGCAAAAAAGTATAATCCTTAGTAATAAATATATGTACATGCAAAATATAAAACATAAATGAAACAATGTGACAATATGAATCAAATTCCTTGACTGTGCATAGAAAACACTTAACTGAATTGTTATTTAGGTAGGTTGGTACAGTTAAGGTCACCAATATGTATACACCACAAACTGAAATATGTATGTAGAGACCTTATTACTGCGGAAATAAGGTTGTTGTATATATTTTTTTTTGCAACTTTGGGTATATACATATTGGAGACCTTGACTGTACCAACCGGTAGTGCCCCTTAAAGCATTTGGACCAGAATTAGACAAATAGTAATACATACGTTGGAGTCTGTCGTGAGTTCCAAGATGACGCACGCCTTCTAGTAATTTTTTTTTGGTAATCGTAATTTTGGTTGTTAAACGTATAGTATTAATAGCGTATTAGATTAGATTACTTTATTTCATGATAATAAATTACACCATAAATTTGCATACATGCTTTGCATATTATGCAGTGAACTAACGATTGAGTGGGCAGCTAATGAAGAATTCAACTTGAAACGCCGTATAAGCCAACCTTGGGACAATACTCGACAGTCTCCACGTGGTTTTTTGCAAAATTCTGCTATCATTTTACAAAAAGCTAACCTCACCGAACAACGGCATGCTCTACGAGCAATTTCGATATTAGAGAAAACGAAATCATCATAACTTTTATGGAAGGCATATTAACGGCCGATAGTTTCGCCGTCATGTATGGCAGCGTATTTATTGTAGGTTAAGAAAATAATGAAATTAAACTTACTTTTGAAGTTATCCACCACGTCTGACGGTGTATCCCAACCTGCCAAAACGTTTTCTAAAATCTTGTCATCAGTTGAGGCCATAATCACAATTTATTTCACAATTCACGCACTGAATAGGTAGAATGACGATATGACGAAGCTGCACGACGCGGCATGACTTTTGAAATGAACGAGCTAGCCGGAAATTCCAAACTCTTTGGAGCTAACCAGTGTTGCCAGCCATCGATTTCGATTTCCCCACAGACTAATACAGACCCGCAGTATTAAGTCAGACGATGTTTCATATAGCTGTCTCTGTCACTTCTTATGGTCAGCTGCTCGAGTTAGAATGAGATGAATAGTTCGGTATTTTGAGGCTATTGGCGAATTGTCTCCAAAATACTGTCAGACAGAGTGTTTAAAAAGTAAACAATGTGGTTTCGAACGTCAAAGTCAAGTCAACGTCGAAGCTTTAGACAATTAGTTATTTGAAGAATTTTGCGTATTAAAACAAAATTTTTTGTTTGGAAAGTGTAAGATATCATTTAAATATAGGGGCAAAATGTTTTGTGTAGCTCCGTACTGTCGGAGTTACTATAGATTAGCAAAGAAGACCGGATACAATACCAGTTTTAATCGGTAAGAATCTTTTGCTTATTTTTCAAATATTTCACGCAATATTTTAGTCTGGGAATACTGCAGAGACTGAATACTATGAAATAAGTACTTCTTACATGGTTCCGAGTCGATCTTATTACGATTTTTGGTCAAAATACAATTGTCCTAAACACGGGTAGTGTTGTAACTAAATTCAAATATATATATCGATATTTTATCGACATGAATTATTTATGTAGGCGTTTAAACAAAATATTTTGATGTTAAACGTAGTCAACTGCTAACTTCAGATTTCCGGAAAATAACCTTAGGCAAAAATGGATTGCCGCAGTAGGGCGCAATAATTGGACGCCGAAAAAATACGACAGAATATGTTCGATACATTTCAAATCGGACTGTTTCGTTATTATCAAAAACGGAAGACGCTTGTTGCCAGATGCTATACCTACAGTTTTTCAGAGGCCGCTTGAGGTAAGTATGAAAAGTGAGAGATTTATTTCTTTTATGATTGATATATTTTCTGAGGTCCCTTCAGATGAATTGGTTTGATTTAAGTTTTGTATATGTAAAGACTTTATGACTTTACTTTAAATACCGTACTTTATAAGTACATTGATTTTCTGTATATATCTATACTAATATAATAAAGTATGTGTATCTAAGTGTTTTCAAGTTACGTAATTATACAATAGTGACCACAGGAATATTTCCATATTTCCTTTCCACATTACCACGTACTGCTTTCCGAAAGCAAATGCACGAGTCACTATTAGAAATACCCAAATCGTTTCAAGTGTGCCTATAAAATTTGAAGATTTCCCTGTTTTCCCCAGGATCCCATCATACGATGCTAACCTGATGACCATTGGACCACCGTGAAAGGATACCCTTTCTAACAAAAAATATTTTCACGCTTCTTCGAGTAATCGGAAAACATACCTAAATAAAAAATAAAAGATTCCGACGACTTGCCAACTTCCTCCTTTTTTGAAGTCGGTTAAAAATAAATAAGTTCCACTATAAATCTACAAAATGGCGAGGGTTAAAAAGTAACTTGTCTGACTACCTACGTATTTGCATAACTTAATTTGTAGCGAGTATCTAAGTCTTGGATGCAGTTTATTATTTTCGTACCTACTACTTAATGGTTTTTGTTTTTAATTTGGTAAGTACCATATAAATTTTACTTACGAGTATCGCATATTACGAATATATTAACAGTAAATATCGATATCGATAACTTGTAAGAAAATATCTTTCACTGCACTAAATTCGAGCGAGCGAGAGAGCGAATTACATCGTGCGAGCGAGAAACGCGGAGACAATGACGTATGAAGACCTGGCAGATGACGGGGTTCTATCCCTTACTTACTCGTTATTCAGTACGTAAGTGAGAAGAGATCGGATGTATAGAAAACGTTCAATTTATCAGGGCCTATCTGCCTTTCTCTGTAATCTGTGGATTTCCCAATAGTAAAATTATCAAACAAAAACAATTAAACGGCATATTGTTATGAACGGTAATTTTTAATAAATGTTGTATACACGTGAAGTTCCTTGTTATTTTAGAAGCCTGGAAGTTAATTTTATGCTAAGAATATATGTACATTCAGATGTTGGGAGACTTTTTACTGATGGTATAACGATTTTAACGATTCTTGCGATTAATGGGTAGTATAGCAGTATACATTTTGACATAGGGCGGAATATATGTCATTCTAGTCCGGGCTCTTGTCGCGATCACGTGACAATAGGGTATTTTGAGGAGTAAATGGAATAGGTAATAAAGTGTTAATAGATTAATGTGTAAATTTAAATTATTTAAAGCTACAGAAAAATCTGTAACTTTATTCTTAGAATAATGAAGGTTATACCAATTTATCAAAAAAGTTTCAACAGCGTTTCAAGCGTTTTCAAAATTTTCATCCATTACCCATATTGTGTTACGTTTACGTCACAATTCAATATGCTCAGTTGGCCTCCTCAATTTTACAGATTAGTTATTGAAAAACAGGCCAAGTGCGAGTCAGACTCGCGCACCGAGGGTTCCGTACAAACCTGTAGGTAGGTATATACGTAAAAGTTCAACCATCACGACAATCGAATCATAGTTATGGTGCTTTTATTGCAAAATGGTATGGTGCTTTTATTGGAAAGCTGGAGGGACATAAATTAAAGACAAAGGTATCTTTATCGTTTCAGTAATCCTTTATTTTATATTAACACATATCATTTATTTTATTATAACATAATCTGTGTTATGAGACGTTGCTTCGTACCAAATTTCAAGATTCTGAGTTAACGGGAAGTAAGTACCCTGTAGGTTTTGATTCCCTTAAGAGTTTCGAAAATTTGCGGCATAAATGGCTGTATCTTTTGATTGTGTTGGCTTAGAAGTTAGATTTTTTCACAGCTTCAAGGAACAGTATACTTAAGTATTTGATATAAATTTCAGCTTGATACCTCCATGCGTTTCTGAGAAAAAGGGTCTTGACAGACGGATGGACAACAAAGTTATCCTATAAGGGTTGTCCTAGGTATATGTGTACATAGATGTACGAGTATAAAGGACTAACTACACTTTGACTGCTCTAAAAGTCAGAAATAACCGTCAAAGTTAAACGTTGCTACGGAGCATTAAAAACGCTCCTTACAAATCTCCTCCTCCTAATCGCGACGTATGGTATAATAATAATAATAAATAAATAAATATTAGGGGACAATCTTACACAAATCGCACTAGCCCCATAGTAAGCTCAGTAAGGCTTGTGTTACGGGTACTAGACGACGATATATTTAATAGATATAAATACTTAAATTTATACATAGAAAACATCCAAGACTCAGAAACAAATATTCATGCTCATCACACAAATATTTGTCCTTACCGGGATTCGAACCCAGGACCTTCAGCTTCGTAGGCAGCGTCACTACCCACTAGGCTAACCGGTCGTCACCGTCGTCGTCGTCGTCGTCGTATGGGTTGTATTTCCAATATTTGCATGGAGAAAATACGTAATTTATTATTTTCACCGAGGAAAAGTGCGTTTAAGTTTATGGTTGTCATAAAATTATTGGTTTGTTAAAATACATATAAGCATTCTGATACAATTACAAAAATTTTGTTGGATTTTAAAATAAAAACAAAATTTGCATAGTCGTGCCGAAATGTAAACATATTTTTGATGCTGACTGTACCAACATCAAAAAATATGTTTACATTTCGGCACTGATGTTTGTGGAATAAGATTCAAATTCGTATACATATTTTTGATACTAACTGTACCTTTGAAGTTACATATTTCAAAAAAGATTTTTTTTGGCTCGTTTCTTGACATATTGAGCTAATTTTATTCATAACTACAGTATGCTGTAGAATTTAACATCGGTCGTCCAACATAATAGTGATTAACCTTACACGAATAGATTCCAAGACGATCGGGGTAAAATAATTTATATAGCAACACTAGTAAAATTTAAACTTGACTGTCTAGAGCCAAGACTCATCAAACTTCAAAGTTCTTGGTCCAAAACCGAGCAAGACAATGATATCTTGGCGTAAGATTGTAGAATTAAATATGTTTTGGCGCGAGAAAAAACTCTTGAATCGACTTTTACATGATTTGTAACTTATCTGTGACTTGCGAGTAGCGTTTTAACCAACTTCAAAAAAGGAGGTTCTCAGTTTGACCCGTTTGTTTGTATGTAGGTAAGTACTAGCTTCTGCCCGCGATTCCGTCCGCGTGGAACTCGTTTATATCGAAGCTCCATACAAACTTTCACCCCCCATTTCACCCCCTTAGGGGTTGATTTCCGGCATAAAAACTATTCTGTGTCCTTCCCCGGGACTCAAACTATCTCCATAGCAAATTTCATCCAAATCGGTTCGGCGGTTTAAGCGTGAAGAGGTAACATACAGACAGACAGACACACGCTTTCGCATTTATAATATTAAGTATGGATTGTTAGGATAAGAGTTATTGTATTACTAGCTTCTGCCCGCGACTCCGTCCGCGTGGACCTCGTTTATATCGTAGTTCCATACAAACTTTCACCCCCCATTTCACCCCCTAAGGGGATGATTTCCGGGACATAAACTATCCTATGTCCTTTCTCGGAACTCAAACTACCTCTATACCAAATTTCATCCAAATCGGTTCAGCGGTTTAAGCGTGAAGAGGTAACAAACAGACAGACAGACAGACAGACAGACAGACACACTTTCGCATTTATAATATTAAGTATGGATGTTATGTGTCAATAATTGCAAGCATTCGTCAACTTTTTCCCTGCCTTTATGGTATAATAATAATACTGGTTGGTTTGTTTTTCTTTTAAGAAAAACAATGGGAAACTAGAACGTCAGCCGAAACAATGTTTTCCTATGTCCATGGACCGAAATCAAAAGTAAGGAATAATCAGGGTCAAGCTGCCTCATGGTAAACCAGTACTGTCTAGCTGGTCTAGATAGACCGACATTGAGATACTGTACTCTATGAGTAGTAGTTATGAAATGGAGAAATACATACAAGTCGCTTTATAAGGAACTAGCTTGTGCCCGCGACTCCGTCCGCGTGGGAATCGTTTATATAGGAGTTCCATACAAACTTTTACCCCCCATTTTACCCCCTAACGGGATGATTTCCGGGATGAAAGCTATCCTATGTCCTGTCCCGAGACTCCAACTATCTCTATACCAAATTTCATGCAAATCGGTTCAGCGGTTTAAGCGTGAAGAGGTAACAGACAGATAGACAGACAGACAGACAGACGGACAGACAGACAGACACACTTTCGCATTTATAATATTAGTATGGATAATTAAAAGTGAAGTAATTGATATTCCGATTGGTTGGGTGGTTTTAAACATTTCCTCCCAACAATGCTAGACCGCAATTCATAAGCCATGTTTTCGTATTTCTTCTACCAGTAAAATCACTTATGGCAAGGAATGTTCTCAACCAAGAAATTCGTGTTGTAATTCATGAAATGTTTGATATATAAACGAAGGTATGAACCATATCATCATTTAAACATCAGCAAACAGGTTTATGTGGTGAAGATGATCCCATCTTCAAGATACGATAAGTACATTAAAGATATTTAAGAATTTCACTAACAAAAAGGATACCAAGTCAATTACCCAAGTTAGTGCTTATTATTCTACTTATATGTTGTGTTAGTTTCCGATATATTTCTATTAATATTACAATTATTGAATGACTATTGTTATATTTCTTAATGCATATTAATATTATTGGATGAGCGTTTAAAAAGAGATCTACGTTTATTTAACAAAGCCTCAAACATACCGGTTGACAGCTGTCACTGGCTGAGCCACTGAGAGACTGAGACTAGACTAGCAGGACTGTCACTTCGGGATTGTCGAATGTTTGTAAATATTAAAACGAAATACGTTTAATTATAATATTATAACAGGATTAGTAAAGATGTTAGGACTATTGTAGGTACAATTACCGGTGCAGGAATTACTGGAGAACGTGTAATAAAATACTGAAGAGTGAAATTAGTTTGATTCCGAAGTGATCTTCCAATAGGTGTGTATCGCAATAAGTATAGTTCTGTGCAATAAGACCGAATAGAATATATTACTTAGTATATGAGTGATTTGGTTTTAATATATTGTTTATATTGTTATTCTAAATTGTTTTGTTTTTTATTCAGAATCAAATGTGCATGTACCGATGGAGAGAGCAAATGTGGTCACAATATGCAGCAATGAGAGCCCAAGGGAGAAGAGCGAGAGCAAAGACACTAATGAAAAAGGAATGAGGAAGACGAAATGTGATGAGAGGCGAGCTAACAATTTCTTCTGCATAGTGCAGAGCTTGGTTTAAAAAGTACGGCTTGGCCGTTTCATTAATAAGTTTATGTTTTTAATATGTGATATTATAATATAGGTGGCAACCCCGGCTGTCAAAGGACGAGCAGCTGTTATTTGCTAGGTCCCTTTATTTATTATAAATTTAATGCTATTTCACGTAATATAAAGCCCATTAGTTGTTAAATAAATAGTTTTAGTCTTAATTTTAATGTATATATAATAAGTGAAGTGTTTTAGTGACGTTTACAAGTGTTTTGTAGTATCTGAAATTTGTAACCGTCGTAGGTTATAAATTTGAATTATGTGTTCGTCTCGCAATCCTATCTGTTTGTTTTACACACTAATAAATGCCAATCGTGTTTGCAATAAACAATAAAACATTGTACTGACTTAAAAACACACAGTTTAGGCATGGTGAGACGTCACTATTGCGTGTAAGTACCTATGTAAGTCGCTTAGCTTAAGTAAGCAGTTCCTTGGTCTGTTTTGTGTTTTATTTCTTAAGTAACAGAAACATAAATAATGCTGACTCGCAGAGCAGCCGCCGCCGCTCGCCAGCAGGTGGCTGATAAACTTCAACTTACCTTGCTTGAACTAAAAACATCCAAGGAATTGTGTGCTCAGCTGCTTAGTGAGAGAGAGGACAGTGAGAAGGAGCTTTTATTAGTACTTGATAGCAGAGATAAGTTAAAAAAAGAGCTGTGTTCATTAGAAAGTTCCTACAATGATGTAAATTCTGAGCGGGCCCGGCTTCAGGAAACGGTAGACAGATTTGCTGAGTGTGGAGCCACTTATGAGGAGGCTTTGAAGGACATCAACTCAATGGAGAAAGCGCTTCATGATGCACACGAGCAGATCTACAAGCTACAGGAGGCCCAGAACAATGCAGCAGCGGCTCACACTCTGAGCTTATTCGAGGAACTGGTTGGGCCCGGCTCACAGTTGGTTACCCCTCCAATTGAAAACCCTGTGGTTACTATAGATTTAACCAATGATTCTACCATACCAAGGTTAGAAAATTGCAGTGGTAATAAACTAAAGAAATATGTCAAACTGAACAGAATCATAAAAAAAACTCAAAAGTTGACAAATCAAAATAAATAGTTTTTCAAGAAATTGAGATTTAGCAAAATCAATGTTAATTTAGTGGATAAGTTGGATATGTATTCTGCTCAGTTACAAAATAGTAGATCAAAATATGAAATTGACACACAGGAGTTAAAATTAAAAATTCAGTGCTTAGAGGATTCAATAGAATCATTAAATAAAATGAATGATAGTTCAAAAAAAGTGATCAGTGCATATTCATTAGCCATGGATGATTTAATATCACAAATTAATTATAATTCAGAGCGGTTTGAATCACTGACTAATGGCCAGTCATGCTTATGTAAACAGGTGAGTGGTCATTCGTCCGCTGGTGATTCAAACTCGAGCCTGTGTACCATTTTACCACCACAGGAAATTAATAATAAAAGCTCCCCCCACACTACACCTAAGTGCACACCTAGACCTAATGCAATTATGTACTGTGATGAAATTGGAAGTAATATGGGCACATTTCTAAACCATCACTTAAAGGGACTTAGCACATTTAGCAATTGTCTGCCATATAGTAGCCTAGATAACATGTTAAATCAAATTTTTAACGACAAGAATATTCATTCAAAAACAACACTGCTGGTTCTTATGGGAAACAGCCCAGGCAGCACACAAGTCATATAACTGGCCAACAATTTAACCTTATGCAGGGTTAAGCTTTATTATATATGTATAAAAGCTGTGTGTATTGCCAAGTTCTGTATTAAAGTTGTTTTTTGTTATGATAATGCTATTAGCTGAGTTAGTTCTGTAATTTGCCGATTTTATTTCTTAAAGCTGAATAGTCATCATAAATAGACCTGTTACTCAAGAGTTTGTGTAACCTTTTGTATAACACTGGTATAAGATTCTATTATCCAGCAGAGTACTGAATAATTGAGGTTCTGTTCTCTTTTAGCTGTATTACACACCACATCTTGACAGTTACACAGCTGCTGTATAAAGTAGGGTGAGGTTCCTGTTATGAAGCATATAGTTAGTTAACAGAATTTAAGGTAGCTGTTATAACTACTTTATGCCGCTTTAAGTACGAAATTACTGTCATGTGCAGCTAACTGGGGTAAAAGCAAAAGTAACAGATTCTTATGCAGAAGTTGGCTGAGTATTCACGAAAAGTAGACATTTTTTAAGCTAGCAGAACTATTTTGCAATATTTGTCAGCATTTATGCGGCTAGTAGTGTGACATTTCGATTTCGTGCGCGCGCTTAGTGTGTTGTGTAAATATGCCGCCTATCAAAAAAAATGCTAAAAACATCTCCAATTCATGGAAAAATAGAAAAAGAACAGGAGGCATACGAAGAAAGTGCTTGCGCGAGTATGAAAATATAAAAAAATCTATTTGTGCTAATCCACAAACGACTGAAGGAAGTTCTTCCAGTTCATCTGATCCAAGTACAAATCAAGTGCGAACACAATCCATAGAAACGGGTTCCGTAATAAATAATTATGAATCTACATTGTGTGAAGATTATGAATCAATTCAGAGGTCTGAAGATAGTGATGCGAGTTCCAATAATTTTGAAACAAGTGAAACGGAATATGAAAAAAATTTAATATTTCGTAATAACTTAAAACAATGGGCCATAAATAAAAACATTTCTCTAGAAGCCTTAAGGGAATTATTATCTGTCGTCAATCACAGATTGCCAGGAGTTTTGCCAGTAGACCCGAGAACATTATTACAGACTAAGAGAAATGTCGTAATAAAAAAAATTGAAGGTGGAGAATACTGGCACAAAGGACTTATTGAACCTTTAAAAGATATAATAAATGTTGTATGGCTGGAAATCCCTGAATCTATACAATTAAATTTGAATTTTGATGGCTTACCTATTTTCAACAGTTCGAAAAAAGAATTTTGGCCAATTCTTTGCAATATCTGCGAAAAACCAGAAATAGAGCCTCTTGTAGTTGGAATTTATTATGGATCAGGAAAACCAAAGAACCTTAGTCAGTATTTAGAAGATTTTGTCGCAGAAACTCAAAGTCTTCTTGAAAATGGAATTCCTATAGTTAGAGAAGGCAAAGAAAATATTATAGTCAATGTAAGAATAAGGTGCTTCATCTGTGACTCTCCGGCTAGAGCATTTATAAAAGGTAAATGATGACTAAACTTGTTACCTACATTACAGACGTCATGCAAAAACTTTTTAGGGTTTTGGTAGCGGTAGGGTAGGGGTAGGGTAGGGGTAGGGTAGGGGTAGGGTAGGGGTGGGTTAGGGATAGGATAGGGGTAGGGTACGTTACACGACATTCATTGACTGGGGGTACGAAGTTCGCCGGGTCAGCTAGTTAATTTATATATAAAAGAGGTCTTGCAGATCCTTACTACAATAAACTACAATCCTTTATTGAAAACATTTTACATTTTCAGGTGTTTGCAACTTCAACTCTAAGCATGGATGTTTAAAATGTACGACTGTAGGAGAATACTCGCATCAGTATCATACTGTCGTTTTTCCAAACTCAAGATGTCCTAAAAGAACAAATGAAGAATTCAGAAATAAGAAATATAGAGATCATCTAAAATCTGATACACCCCTTTTAAAATTACCCATAGATATGATCGAAGATTTTCCTATTTCCGATTCATTACATCTGATTGACTTAGGAGTCATGAAACGATTACTCGTGGGATGGCGTGATGGAAATTTTAAGAATCTTACTACAAAATGGCGAGCTGACGATACGCTGAAAGTAACACAGTTTTTACTCACCTGTAAACTACCCTCCGAAATTCATAGATCTATGAGAGGTCTAGATGAGCTTCATCATTGGAAAGCATCTGAATTCCGGTCATTTTTCTATTATTTGAGTATTGTTATTCTGCCTGACTTTATGTCGAAAGGACCCTATGAACATTTTTTGACTCTTTTCTGTGGGGTAACAATTTGCTCTAGCCTAAAGTACAGCTCAATATTGGACCTTTCTCACGAATTATTATTATATTTTGTAGAAAACTTTAAAACATATTATGGTAACTACATTACTAGCAACATTCATAATCTGGTACATATTACTGATGAAGTTCGTAAATTCGGCCCACTTAACACCTTTAATTCTTACCCTTTTGAGAACAAACTGTACTGCATTAAAAAAATGCTTAGAGCTGGCAACAAGCCATTATCACAAATAGCTAAAAGGCTTACAGAGAGTGATTGGAATGTTCAATCTAAATTAAGTAAAGCGAAAAATGAAACTAACCAATATCCTGTCATAAAAACAAATAGTAAAAATAGAAAAATAATAGATTTTGGTAAGTTCGTAATTTCTAACAAAAGACAGGATAAGTATTTTATGACTACAGAAGAAGAAATTATAGAAGTGGCAGAAATAACCGATGAACATATCAAAGGGTACAGAATTGAAAATGTATCTGACATCTTCGAATTACCTATTAAGTCTTCATATCTTAATTTGTTTAAAACAGGTGTACAAAATGGAAACCGTACAACAGAAATCATAAGTTTCAATAACATTAGCTATAAGTTTGTAGTAACTACAAACAAAAATGAGCTTTATTTCATTCCTCTATTACATACATTAACAATTTAAACTGTATAGACAGTATTCCAATTGCTATGTATTTACTTGGGCACGCTGCTGTTTAGTAACTAAGAACAGTAGGTAGGAAGGAAAGGAATGAAAACCAAGGAAGGAATACTTATCTTGATCTCATGCTATTTATAAAAAGTGTTGGATATTTGACTAAATGTGTACTATTAATGTGAATTGTAATAAAACAATTATTTAAGTCAATCAGTCTTCCTTTTATTTTCAGTACAAAAATCACTTGAGAATACTTATTGTTCGATACATCACTACCTATTAAACGATTACACTTAACAAAGTACGAAAAAAAGCAAGTTATAAATCTGATTATTGAGTAAACGCAAGTGTTTTACTCCGGATTCTGTTTGAAAGAACACTTAATAAAATTCTAGTTATAAAAATCTAAATTGTCATAAAGAAATCAACAAAATAGAATTAAACGTATAGCGTTACATCGTCATAAAAAAATCAACAAAATATAATTCGACGTATAGCGTTACATCGTATTAAAAAAAATTAAAAAATAGAAGTAAACGTATAGCGTTACGCATTAGGAACGAAATACTTTCATATGGAAACATCTTCTTTCCTTACAAACACTAAAAAGTATAAAGTATAAAAATAATAAAAATAACAAGACCTCTATTCATTCTCTTCAATTATAGCTTCGTTTTCATTACTTGGATTATTTTCTTCATCATTGTTTTTATTATTAATGCCATTATTATTAGTATTTTCGTCGTTGGGATTATCGTTACCGTCGATATCATTTATATTAACTTCACCATCATTTTGTATATTTCGTTCACCATCATTATTAGTATTGTTTTCACTGTCATTATTAGTATTACCTTCATCATGATTATTCATAACATCTTCGTCGTCATGATTATTAGCTGCACTTCTTTGATTCTGAGGCTTACGTTGGACTCTTTTGTCGAATTTCCTTCTTTTCTTGCTGGACTGACGAATGTTCTTGGATGTTTTCCTTTTCAAAGCATTTCGCAATATGTTTTTGAAAAACTCTTCATTATCTTGCACTGTGTACGTGTTGTCCCAATAATAGACCATTTGGAAAAAGAATTTTAATACGTTTTTATATTTTTTGAAGCCTATTTTAAGATCATCTCCACGACTTCCTCCAGTCCAGGAACACTGACAAAGGAAGTCTTTGGTAAAAATTGAATCTAAAAGTCTATAAGCACAGTTAGAGCCTGCATACTTAATATTGCATACTTTTCTAAGTATGTTTTAAGTATTTTAGGGCATGATAGTTCTTTGTCGAGTTTCTCCAAGCTTTCGATGTTATCGACAACTTCCATACACATCCTTTTAGTTTCTGCTCCTTTGGCTTGTGCTAAAGTTGTTACTGTAATATTTTCTATGCTTTGTTCTTGTATTTCTTGTAACTGAACCGACATTTCCCCAAGCTTTTTCATTATTTTATTTTGGTTGTCCAAAATTGCAGTTTGTATCTCGTATAAATTATTAATTTGGTTTGTCATATTTTGATCATTTGTATAATAATGTACTTCTTGAGGTGTATTTTCTTGCTCTCCGGTGGATACTGTATAAAATGTTTCATCGATAATATAGGAGGGCTGCTGGTTGGTTTGAATTGACGTTTCTGGAAATATTTGTATGGTTGGATCTGCTTGTGTGAATGGACTTGCTTGTATGGTTGGACCTGCTTGCGTGATTGGACCTGCTTGTATGGTTTGACTTGCTGGTATGGTTGAACCTGCTTGTATGGTTTGACTTGCTGGTATGGTTGGACCTGCTTGTATGGTTTGACTTGCTGGTATGGTTGGACCTGCTTGTGTGGTTGAAGTTGGTTGTTTCATTCTTTTCTTTGGGTTCCCAGGTTTAATCTGCAACAATGCATAAAAACCTTTTCGAATTATCCTAGAAAAATCAACTGTAAAGCTGTAAACACACGATAGTATCAAACTGATCAAACGCAGTGTCGTCCTTCCAAAAATGACAGTGTTTGGGGAATTTTACGGAACTGAAGCGAGCCACGGATTTTTCTTTCTTTCCTTCCATTTGCCTCAGTTCGGCAGTTGCAGAGTTGCAGCGATGGCGTCTGCACGTGCAAATACAATAGAATTTCTAGAATAATATCGCGAATGCGAATTTTTGAGGCTAAATTAACACTTAATAATATAAAAATAAACATTACATTATAATTTATTTTTTAAAGTACGTAGCGGCGCGGCGCGCGCTAGCAGAGGCCGCTTAGAACAAAGCGCCATTTTTGGGACGCGCACATAGACGCTTCATTTACAGGCAATCTGGGACAGTCTCGGACAGAGCTAGGTCGCGAGCATCGCAAGTGCTCGTGCGTTCATCACGACATTCACGCGGCACATACTTACCTACCTTTTAGCAAAAAGAATAAGATATATTATTACAGTTACAATGTATTTGGTTGTTTAAATACAACAAAATTATTACATACCTATTACATACCTATTCAACTTATCGTTCGCTGATAAAACGCCAGTATTTAGGTACTACGGGTTAGGTTTAGGTAGGCATATTCTTTGTTGGCGTTCGCCGCCCGCGCCACCGCCGCGCGCCGTGCGGGTCATGCGTACCTACCTACCAACCTATTCTATTTACGTATTACGCTGGTAATTTTTTTATCTAGACGCACGGCATGTATGTATGTTTGTAAACTAATACTACCTACCTCCTTTTCAAAATTCAAAATCAATACGGAAGCAAGCACCCTAGTGAGTCAGCAAGTATAGGTATGTATTTTCAAGAATTGCGGGAGCGGACATTCTGTAACTTCTTTATTTTGTGGTCGCGTGTCGCATCGATCGAGAAATGAAGAGAAAGTCACTGTGTGGGGAAATCGCTCTGTCGTCATCCATTTGGAAGGACATCAGAAGACTGATCAGTTAACACTGCCCGTGTGTGGCGAGCATTCATTATTTAAAAACTAATAATTCAGATAATTGCTTATAACCAGTTGCGTAAAACATGGGAAACGCGACTGCCAGCTCGATACAACCTCAATTTTCTTAGTTTGTCGTTCATATTTTTACTTGAACTACCAAAATGATGTACAAAACGACAATGGATATGGACATAGAGATTTAAATAAATAGGTAGGTAGGTATTAATTTACCATTATTCGTTGAGCTGCAGCATTCAAATTTAGAACTTTTTGAGGAGGAGTAGTACGTTTGTAGGATCGTTCACCGTCATCGGTATCGTCCGTGTCTGTTTTGTCTATCATTTTTGATAATTCATCCTCTGCTTCTTCGTATGTACTATAGTTTATTCTTTTCACTACACAATTATAGGTCAACCAATCTGTCTGGGGCTGGGTACTATCATTTTTTGATAGTATATCACCGTACATCTTAGGCCAACGCAATATTCCTTTGACTTCCCATGTTTCGGGCACAGTACATAGTTCTACCTTGCCCCTTCGACGAGTCGACACAATTTTAAACGGCATGTTCCCTGAAAAATATCAATAACTTAATTAGTAGGTACGTACTTACCTTAAGTAGGCACATCTGGCCACTTGAAATAACCTAAATGTTTTTTGCAAGGCACAACTTACATCTATCTACATTAGTAGCGCAGCGGCCCAAACTACCTATCCTATGTCTGCCACTTATCAACTTTTTAACCCGATGTCTCTTCTTTCTGACTTATTAATGCGACAACTATCTGCTATACTCCACAAACGGCCGTACGCATGCACTCTGATGGCAGACTGACTGACTATACTGTGTTTTACGGCGGAGCGAGTGGGGAGGCGGGGGGGTTAATACACTATGCCGCGCGCCCGCACAGACCGAACCGAGGAGAGTACCTAAACACTACAGAGGTGTAGTAAGTAGTTAAAACCTACTATACTTACTTATTTTTTCTGTACTACATTAATTACGTTAAAATGGGAAGCGGACACCCGTTGGTAATGACATTTTAGCCTTTTGAACGAAATAACTTTCATATAACTTCATATATAAAAAAAAAAAAAAGATGCATCCCCTATTCATTTTTAATTTACTTCAACTTCCTTTTACACACGGTAAAAATCTAACTTCATTTAGATGGTTTTATTGGGCCGGACAACCGATTTACACGAAATGAAATAATTACCGATTAACTAATAATAAATCTGAATATGATTAGAGCTAAAAAAAACAAATAACAAATAGGTCTATACTGTGGGTTTTCATTTATTTTATGACTGAATCCTAATTGTTTGATTTATATTACGAGTGAGTATGATTATAGAACAGTATACGAAAATATAATGGGGGCAGACCACTTTTAACCAGAGAACATCTGAATAAGTGGACACATAAGGTCTGTTATGCAGACATTAGACGAGGAGCCGCTGTGCAAGCAGACTTTATTCAGAATGAGCGTCGCCATAATGAATAACATAACCTATTAAATGATGAGAAATTTTATACTCGAAAACTCAATTATGATAACGAAATCGGTATAATATTCTTATAAAAAGTATTACAAGATTACTTTTGAACCCTCAAATGGTATAAGAACATGAAAAATATTTCACTCGTAAAAACAAACCAACGACGAAATGTTGTTTATTTCTCAAAAACCTGGCTTATCAGGTAGCGCGTAAAAATTTTGCACGAAATGTATATATGAATACACGGTAAAGTTGCATGCGCACCTACAATTTAATATTTCAAGCACAAATTAAGCGTATAAAATTATTTACTTACCGCTGACATTAAAATTTGGCCATTTATTTTCTGCTGCTGTCACTCACCAAAACAACGCGGCACTTTTAATTTATTTTTGTGTTCGATTATATATGTCAACTTCAAATTTAATTTGAATAAATTCTTGATAAATGTTCTGAAATAAGCTTAAAGCTGTGTATCATCTGAATATCTGAGCTTTGAAGGACTAAGCATATAGTTCATTCATCATTCATTCATCTTCTGGATAACAGAGCTGTAATACTTGAACAAAAGAACAAAATGCTTTTATGCAGAAGATACTCAGCTTGTCGTACAATTATTCAAAACTTATTCATGTGTTATATTGCTATTACTCAGCTATTAGCGGTATAATTTTGTGCCCAAATTGCTTGAGTAACGTCTGAGTAAGCGCCAAATCAGCTAATTACGGTAGTCTTATTCAGCAATTCGTTTCTGTGACTGCTATTATAAAAAAACCTACTCAGAAGGTTTGTGCTGGCTGGGAGGGGCAATGTAAACAAAAATAATTTAATTGAATTCTTGGAAAAGTTAAACACTCTTATAGTGAAAAAAATTATTTTGTTTACATTCCCATATAGTAGTCAAATGTCAAAAGTAGAGAATGACACTAGATACAAATTAAATATATCTCTATATAATTGTTGTACATATAGTAGTAAGTTTAGTATAGTTGACATTAACAAATATGTTAATAAAAAACATTTGCCTATGTTTTTTTTGACTGGAGGTAAGTTTTACCTTTCCAATTATTGTAAGAGACAAATAGCTCTGTCGCTATCCTATTTACTTGACATTTCTGCCAAGAATTTGGCACATAACCCAGCTCCTATTGAGCACTCCAATATTAACTTGGAATTGGTTCCAGTCTTAACTAATAATTTAAATTAAATCTTAAGACAAAAGAGTACTCTGTCTCTGGCAATTTAGTTTTAAATAAACCAAATGAAAAATGCTGGAAGTATGAAAATTATATCCACCTGGTTCATCAAAACATTCAGTGTATTAGAGGAAAAGATTTACAAATTGAACTTTTTTTGAACACTTGCAATATTGATATTCTATGTATAACTGAACATTGGTTAACCAGTAATGAATTAATGCCTCAATTTAATAATCACCAGGTAGGTAGTTCGTTCACCAGACTTCATTCGATACATGGTGGGTCGTTAATTATATTAAATAATAAATTAAAATTTAAGGAACGTAAAGACATTTTATCCTTGTCTGTTGAACGGACCATAGAACTAAGTGCAGTAGAATTGGAGCAATTTATTGTTGTTTGTGTATATAGGCCGCCATTAAGTAATTTTGAACTTTTTGAAAACGTAATGGAACCTGTGCTACTTAAAATATCGCGTTCTAGAAAGAAATTACTTATATGCGGCGACTTCAATGTAAATATTTTGGAAAATTCAACAATAAGTGTCAGATTGTTGAGTCTTTTCAAATCTGGTAATCTCAACCACGTATTCATGGAGCCTACTAGAGTGACTGCTACTAGCTCAACCTGTATCGATAACATTTTCACTAATATTTTTCCTAGTAATAAAAGTGTAATCAGCAAATTAGAATCGGATCACTTAGGCCAACTCATTGTATTTAAGACATTAAGGAAAAATATCGTGAAAAAACAAATAACTTTTGTACCAGTAACCACCGATCGTGTGGAAAGAATGAAACAAAGTCTAGCTCAGGCGCTACCTTTTTTGTCTTCCGAAATGAGTCCTAACAACATGTACAATTCATTCTTCCACACTTTTATGGGACTTTATAATGCGGTATTTACTCGCAAATCGGTCGTGGTTAGCAGTGCACCAGTTTTTAGTGAGTGGGCTACTGCGGACTTACATAAACGTAGACAAGTACTGTATGCCTTCTATGAGGAACGGCGGTTTAATACAAGTGATGAATTTAAAGAACTTGTCAAGCAATATTCGAAGCAATTTAAAATAGATTGTCATGTAGCCAAGCGTAATTATTTATCACAGAAAATAAAAAATAGCTTTGACATTATTAAAACAACCTGGGTAGTAATTAATATGGAGACTGGTAGATCGAAGAACACACCGAATGATCTTAAAATAAAAATTGATGGCAGAATTGTAGATTCTAGTTTGGAAGTAGCTACTGAATTTGAATATTTCTTTACTGAGATACCAGTTTCCACAACTAAGTACTTAAATTCATCACCTTCCTCTGCCGTTACATTGTTGAAAGAAAACGCCCCAGAATGTAATATAAACCTTCATTTTGAACACGTTAGTTTGTCAGATGTAGTAAAGGCGTTTAAATCAATTAATGTCAAAAAAACGTGTGACCTCTGGGGAGTTTCTGTTCATGCACTCAAATCCATTATAGAAATCATAGCACCTGAGTTGGCAGTTATATTTAACAACAGTGTCGATTGCGGTGAGTTTCCTGATCTAATGAAACATAGTAAAATCACTCCGTTATTCAAATCAGGTAGCACTACTGACCCCACTAACTTCAGACCAATATCTGTGCTTCCAACATTCAGCAAAATTTTTGAAAAATTGGTTTTGTCGCAATTAATTAAACACTTTAATAAAAACAATTTGATGCATAACATGCAATTTGGATTTACCCGGGGTCGCTCGACGACCGACGCTGGTGTCGAGCTAATTTCCAAAGCTAATTCCTCCCAGGCATCGAAAATGTGTTTACATTTTCGATGCCTGGGAGGAATCACAAGATGCTTTAGGTATCTTCTGTGATTTATCCAAGGCCTTCGACTGCGTTTGTCATGAAACATTGATCAGGAAACTCGACTACTATGGAGTGAGAGGATCAGCACTGAATTTACTGAAGTCTTACTTACATGGTAGAATACAAAGGGTCGAAGTGAATGGACAGCGATCACCGGGGTCATTGGTCTCTATGGGTGTACCGCAGGGATCAATATTGGGGCCTTTCCTGTTCCTTATCTACATAAATGACTTGCCATATCTCGTAAAGACCCACCATGATATAGTATTGTTTGCAGATGACACCTCACTTATATTCAAACTTATAAGGCAGCAACAAGCTTGCAATGATGTAAACAATGCTATTTCTGAAGTAGTAAATTGGTTTAATGTTAATCATTTATTGTTAAATGAGAAAAAGACTAAATGTATTAAATTTGTCACGAATCACGTTAAGCACGAGCAAGGGAGTGTCTTTGTGAAAGATGAGGAATTGGAACTAGTTGATAGTACAGTTTTTCTTGGTTTAACGTTAGATTCTAAGCTCCAATGGGGTCCCCATATTGCTAATCTCTCGAATAGACTGAGTTCTGCAGCATTTGCAGTGAGCAAGATCCGTCAATTAACAGACGTGAAAACAGCTCGATTAGTATATTTTAGCTACTTCCATAGCATTATGTCATATGGTATTTTATTGTGGGGCAGTGCTTCGGAGATTCATTCGATCTTTGTTTTGCAGAAATGGGCTATTCGGGCGATATATAGATTGAAACATAGAGACTCACTTAGAGATAAGTTTAAAAATATTAATATAATGACATTACATTGTCAATATATCTATGAAAATATTTTGTATGTACATAAAAACATTGTCAATTTTAGAAAAAACTGTGACGTACATAATATTAATACTAGAAATAAGCATAAGCTCGCGGTGCCCACCACTCGGCTCCAAAAAATAAAAAAATCATTCATGGGTAATTGTGTAAGGTTTTATAACAAGCTTCCAGGAAACGTAACTGAGTTATCTATTAATAAATTCAAGAACTATGCGAAGCGTAAACTTATTTCGAAAGCTTATTATAGCACACAAGACTACATGAATGATAAAACTCCATGGAACTAATTGTGACTGATTTTTTAATCTATTATTCTCGTTGTATTTAGTTTTTTTTTTATTTATTTTTTTTGACATATTTTTTTTTGACATTTGATTGTTTTTCTTGACTAGTTCTAGACTCTAGACTAGTTTTTTTGTAAAAATTTTACCTAATTTATTTTTTATGTTATAAAAATACTCTAAAAAATTCGCTGACGATTTGAAAGTGCTTGTTACTAAGCCTACTTGAATAAAGATAATTTTGAGTTTGAGTTTGAATCTTAATTCCTTGCCATACCGGGCAGACGGTCCGATGGACTTATTATGGTAGGAAATTATGTCACAGGTCTTCAATGTTACATGCAAAAATGTATGAAACGGACAGGCCACAGTATAGCTTAACCCTCCTACAAACCCTGATCATTACAACAATAAAGCAAACACATATACAGGGTGTTTGGTATAACGATGTAGGAACTTTAGGAGGTGACTATTAGGAAGAGTTTGAATCATATTTACCTTAGCCCATATGTATAGCTAAGCCTATATCCGCTTAGTGTCGCAAATTGTAATATAATGTTATATAATGGTAAAGACTTAATTAAGGTGGCGTTAAGGTAGAATATCAAGTAAAGAAAGAAAGAAGAAAGAAGACATTTATTCACTACACACAAGACACACAGAGACAAAGGGAGTAGACATACAATTGACACATATTGTGTGTGTCTTCCCCGCAGTGAATCGGTTACTGTCTCAGCATTATGCCGAGGTGTCAGACAGACACCTACAGCGCTGGTTTTCAGACAGTACCGCAAGTGACCCACGGAACGCAACACAACATAAGACACGTAATAAACACATACTTGTTGTATACACATAATAAATATATATTTAATGTAATACATTTGTAAAATATGTAAACAGTAGCAAAGTGGGATGAATAAAAGTGAAGTAAATGTGAATTAATACCAAATCTCAGTGTTGAACTAAAAGTAATCAAGCTGTAAATTGATGTATAATTGTATCTTTACCTATACTGTTTTATTAGTCAGTTAATTTTCATAGTTTACATAAATAAAATATTGTACTTGTATGCTAGTTACCAAGTAATAATGTATTTTTAATATTTAGATGAATATTAATAGATATATATCTGTACCTTTTTAAATACAGTATCATTTATTTTTCAAACACAAAGTAATTAACACATTATAAAAAGCAAATAAATAAATGTACCTGTACCTTTTTGCCTGAACCACAGGGAATCCCTAGCTCAGGCACCTTTTTATACATATCTAATTGTAAATTTTAGTCTATAGTTGTAAGTGTTGTAACATTTGTACAAAAAGTTATTCAATAAATTTATTTGTATTTGTATTTTTTTTTCACATTCCTCTAACGAAAAGTCAAATTGCCTAACTTAACTTTGCCGTTGGAAAACAGTTTTTATCACTCCGCCCTCGTATCTCCCGCCAAGAATCATGTAACTTGATTCAATATTGTTTTAGTTCTTCACTACAGATTTAACTATTTCTTGGATGCAGCAATACATATCTCCCGCCAAGAATCATGTTACTTGATTCAAGATTGTCTTAGATCTTCACTACAGATTTAACTATTTCTTGGATGCAGCAATACATATCTCCCGCCAAGAATCATGTTACTTGATTCAATATTGTCTTAGATCTTCACTACAGATTTAACTATTTCTTGGATGCAGCAATAAATATCTCCCGCCAAGAATCATGTTACTTGATTCAATATTGTCTTAGATCTTCACTACAGATTTAACTATTTCTTGGATGCAGCAATAAATATCTCCCGCCAAGAATCATGTTACTTGATTCAATATTGTCTTAGATCTTCACTACAGATTTAACTATTTCTTGGTTGCAGCAATACATATCTCCCTCCAAGAATCATGTCACTTGATTCAATATTGTCTTAGATCTTCACTACAGATTGAACTATTTCTTAGATGCAGCAATAAATATCTCCCGCCAAGAATCATGTTCAGGGATCGGAAATTCGGAAGCTTTTGTACCTATTCTGTGGCCTCAGTACCTACACCGCGTTGTTGTTGAGTAGCATGGAGACGGATTCTATATACTTTTACTAATAAACTTTCCGGGATTTCCTGGAAGACCGAAAATTAGGATAATATAAAGTACACATATGTATTAAAGTACATAATTAGTTTATTTAAATACTTACGTATGTATACGTAATAAAGTATTTAAATAAACTATTTTAGTTATTCCTACTTACAAAATGTAATTTAATTCATGTGTTAATTTAACTAACAGTACAGTATTAGCTTACATCAAACTAAAATTGTATAATAACTTTTATTAAAAAAAAAATGGTACAAACGAAATTAAAACAAATGTAACCATCCATACAATAGTGAACAGGTAATCAACCTACACCGACACACGGTATATTTGCATTTCCGTCCTAGTCTAATGTTTAGCAGGTAGAAAACGGTGTCTTTTTAGTACGGTTATATAGATAATAACTCAGGTAGTTTTAAAGGGTTGGAGATAGGAACGCAGCTAGGTTTTATAGGGACGTTCATGATTCATTCGTTGCTGTACTTTACATGTATTCGGGTGTCAAATGTGCTCTGTTTTCACGTCTCTACTTGGCTATTGAACAACAATTTATGATTGGATTTTGTTATTTAGTGTGTTTCTTTACGCGTTTTTTTTACATTTGTGTGGAGCGTTGGCCGACTGGGGCGACCTGATCCATATAAAAAACACGTTATATAAAATATTCCTAATATTCTGTAATCAAAACACAATTCCTACCTATTACGCCCTTAAAAGGACCACCACTATTTTTTGTTACACCCTGTATGTCGTTAAAACTGTTTGCCAACGCGTATGTTAACATTGCCAATACAATCTCGGAATCCCGGAACAATATTTAAAATATTATTTTTAAGAAGCCAACTTCATCCTTGCTTAGCTTTTTCCGGGGTTTTGCTAGAAGTAGGTATAAAAGCTTCCGAATTTCCGATCCCTGATCATGTTACTTGATTCAATATTGTCTTAGTTCTTCACTACAGATTTAACTATTTCTTGGATTCAGCAATAAATATCTCCCGCCAAGAATCATGTTACTTGATTCAATATTTTTACATTTTCCACTGAAGAGCTAAACTAATTCTCTAGCTAAATATGGCCCTATTTTGACACAAGAGTTAACTCTTACAACAAAACCGCAAGTGTAATTCTTGATATGAGAAACAGGCGAGTTTTGATTCAAGATTTATATCTTGAACCTAGGAATAAAATTCTTGACGCAAGACTTTCAATCTTGAATTTTGAAAAATTAACATTCTTGAATCGTTAGTGAAAATGTTTTAGTCCAAGTATATATATCTTGGATCAAGATACATCAGTTGAGACATATCTGGCTCTTGTTTCAAAAAACTTTTTTTTCTGTGTACTGTCTCCAGATGACATAGTGCAACTATTTCCTGTGCTAGGACACAGAATCATTTTTAAAAGAAACTGGGAGGAGTGGTGCAAACTTATGCACCCAGCTACTGTTAGTAAAAACATTAAAAGATATCATGTATATTAGTGTACATGATGTACAAATTTACTGTATATAGTGCACATCATATGTTAGTTAAGCTTAATTATATTTTAAGATGCTTCTTTTTGTAGTAATTAGATTAGGTCATAAATGTCATAATTTAAATTATAGCTTCATCTGTCCGGTACAGTCCTGTGATTCTTTAAGGTTCAAAGGACGACCTCTGTAGCCTAGTTGGTAGTGACCCTGCCTACGAAGCCGGAGGTCCCAGGTTCGAATCCCGGTAAGGGCATTTATTTGTGTGATGAGCATGAATATTTGTTCCTGAGTCATGGATGTTTTCTACATATGTATTTAAGTATTTATTTATCTATATAAGTATGTATATCGTCGTCTAGTACCCATAGTACAAGCGTTGCTTAGTTTGGGACTAGGTCGATTTGTGTAAGATTGTCCCCAAATATTTATTTATTTATTTACTTATTTATGTTCAACATTGCACCAGAAGTCCGGCTTTCTTGCTTGCACTTGAATTTCTATTAAGTAAGTACTATAAATAAATTCATTCTCCAGTGATGACAGTGCTGTTATTGTGCCTTAGAGAATCGCAGCCCTGTACAGTTGTAGCACTAAGATGTAGTAATAAAACATCATTACTACCTATTGTTACTGGTATAGCTGCTTACCACTTATTACATTACATAAATGCTGTCCCCAAATTTTTATTATTATTTCTGTCGAGTATATATATATTTCAATACATCATTAAAATCTATAGCCATACATCCCACTACTGGGCACAGGCTTCTGTGCTTTAGTTTCCATGTGGGCCTGGTACACATCATTAAATAGCTTCACAGGTGTGTTGCTAGTTTCCTAATGACGTTTTCCTTCACTGTAAACTCGTTGTAAATTACAAATTTAATGTAAAATATTTGATATGTATGTGATTTAAAAAGAAACTGACTGAACGACTGACTGCCATTAATGCTTGTAGATAATGTTATCCGCTAAGTAGTTATTTTCTAATAATATATGCAATATAATTAAGTAAAGTTGATGAGACAAACCAAGATTGTAAACAAACTGTCAGTTTCACATCATTTCTATTTAGTTAAAAACTCAAAATACTTACAATTTTTAAACCACTTAAATAACATATTGATGCCAACCACTGCGAGTGTTTAGTTGCAGTCGCAATGCTACAAGGACAGCTTGTTTACAATCTTTATTTTGACACTTTGGCCTGCTTTAAGTACTTATTATTTTTTACATACTTTTTTAAAATAAGGTTTTATTTTACAGGAAAAGGGAATAAGTTTTGAATTGTCTTAGTTATTAGATATCGATAACAGCATTAACAAAACATCTTCTGACAACACGGGTCATGAAATTGTGTACAATATTGTTTCTGCAGATAATGTAAATGTTCAAAACCAGGCTGATTTGGATGTAAGTTTAAAAATAATGTCTAATTTAACATGAAAGTTACTACTTATTAAGCCGGATTGGATTAACATATAGGATGGGCTTCTTGACGGTGAAAGAAATGAGTAAATTATTGTAATGTTGTATGTGGTACGGAACCCTAAGTTTTTCTTATTATTATCCGTTCATTATACCGGTAATTAATTAGTAGTCCGCCATATGTCTGACTATCAGTTGGAATTAATGAGGTATAATCGTGAGGTGTCCGTGGCAAACTGAAATTATGTCATATTTGCATTGCTTTGGACTTTAATACTTACTAATGTATTCTTTGTCATTGCTTTTTAGGATTTACATAATGTTCTCCAAAGCACACTTGAAGGGCGAGGCATACTAAACTGTGACAAAGGAAAAGTTTTAACTCTAAATCAAAGAAATGTGTTGGTTAAATTAATCTGTCAAAATATATTAAAAGACGACCCAACACAATTGATCACAAACATTATATACAGAAAATGGGCTCAGGAAATTATCAACCTGATTCCCTGTGAAAAAAAAGCTGTGTATTTTCATACTAAATTTGTTGAGTCTACTGCTGGTGTAATAAATCGTAGTGCTGGTAAATTACCCGATCAAATCCATAACCTTTAGAAGGCGATACAGGGAAAGTGGTCTCATTAAAAAAAGAGAAAGAAACAGACCAACAAGCAGGTCATCTTCATGGAGCGTGCAGGATTCCTTTGATCTGTTACCAGATAATGATGGATCTGTGCTGTGGTTAGAAAACAGCACTAGCCCGTGGTCAGCAGTCGAAAAGAAGTGGCGAGAAACCTTTCATAAGCGGCAGCAACAACTCCATAGTAACCCTGGGTTATCGATTAACGAATATCTGAAGAAGTTTCCGGCGTTAAAAACAACTACTTATCGTATACAACATCACGTAATACATAATTAAATGACAGCCACGTCACGCAACGTGATTAGAGTCGTGTAAAATATGGGTAAATTCAGCCTCCTCAAAAATATACACTCTTATTACGCCGGTGTAGGCTTTTGTACATTTCGTACTTTTGACACTGTATGTAGTCGTATTTTAAACTGGCTGTATTTTATTTTGTATTCTACCATTTATCAGTTTTTAAAATTTCAACTTGTCAAAAAGCCTCGAGTATCGTTGCAACACCGGGTGGATCACTATCGCCATGTGTAGCCATAGCGATATGGTAGCGCTCTAAATAAACATTTCATACTTTTTGTAAAGATAGCAAACTAAATATGTCATATTAGCTAGTAGCATTACTAATTAATATAATCTAATAACCCAGTTGTCTTAGCAAAAAAAATACTGCCCATAATCGACCCCCTATAGTTTATATCTTTAGGTATTGAAAACAAGGTAAACAAAACTTATGACTCGTCAAATCTAGCTTTCGCTGATTCGCTGACTTTGTTTCCAGTACCTAAATAAATAAACTGTAGAGCGTCGATTATCGGAACTATATAAAATTTGCTTCGAGAGCTGGGACATTTAGCCCAAGCACTTTATTTTCATTAGTATGGAAAAAAATGCAAATTTGGAAATAATTCATAACAGCAGCTTTTTTGCGTGTAACTGATATATTATCACTTTAGTAATTACGTAGACTCAAAATCCACCAAAATATTAGTCATCAAAAAAATCGATATATAACCAATTCCTGAAAAAAGAGGAAAAATATTAATAGCTAATTTGGTTAATTTACACACAAAACATAATGGATGTGTCATTTATTTTTATATATTTACTTCCCGATGGAAATTTTGTAGGATTCTTGGATAAGGCATCTTAGAATAACATTTGAAAATTAAACAAACAAAAAAGTACTGTTATTATTTAATGTTTGAAAAAACCGTTATTTTCCTGGGGTATTAGCCAGTGTCGGTTCACCGGCGCAGAGACACCAATTGTTTCATGTTTTATCTGTTTTTTTGTTTATTTTATTGTTAAATATGTTTGTCCTGTGAGCTTGTGAATAAATGTATCTTTCTTTCTTTCTAATTATTGCAATATCACAAGAGTAGGTACAGATGTTAACTTACTGCTATTGATTATTGTGAACCCTGTCGGGCATTGCAATGTTAGGGAGAGGATAAATTAATTATTTACAAAATAATCTGTGTCAGGAGGCACCGTTCCTCTATAACTAACAATTTACTACGTTGTATAATACTACTAAAGTTAACTTCTGTTAGCCAGAAAAGCACCACTCTTCAATAATAACAGGATTTAATACATTTAGATCTTGTAAACAGACAGAGCTTGAAAATATATATTAAAGAATATTGTTTTAATATTTTACACTGTTATTCTCATATTTCGACACAATTTTTAAGGACCGACTGAATCGTTAAGGTGACAAGGCAAAAATAATTAGATTGACAGATTAGTTGGCTACCGTAACAAGGCAAGAGTTATTTCCATTGGCAGTATAAATTTGCTACCATAGCAACACAGAGACTGCTCCTTTAACAGACTAAATTAGCTATTTGAAACAAGATAGAATTTGTTAGATTGACAAATGGAATTCGCTGGCGTTGCAGGCAAGAGTCTGTTATATTAGAAGTTTACATTTGCTGCAGGTAACAGGTCAGGAACTGCTCCATTAACAGACAAAACTTGCTACCGAAACAATATAGAATCTGTTCGATTGACAAATGGAATTTGTTGGAGTTACAGGAAAGAATCGGTCACATTAGCAGTTTAAAATTGCTGCAGGTAGCAGGACCGGTGCCAGGACCACTGCTCCATTGACAGACTAAATTAGCTAGAGTAGCAAGGCAGAATTCGTTACATTGACAGATTACATTTGCTACAGTAATAGAGCAGTCTGTTCCATTGACAGACTAACACATCTCGCGTAGCAGTGCTGTTTGCTCCGTTAACTAAACATATCGGTAGCAGTGACAACAGAAAAAGGCTGATGCAAAAAAGTAAATTTATTGTAACAACCTGTCAACTGGATTATAATAACTAAATAATTAGGTTATGTTTACCAGCAGCTAGCTAACTTCAAAGAACATAGTAACAAACAGACAGGTTAGTTTAACCAGCATAATCTGTCACCTTAATCTTTATAATTAATAGATATTGGCAGACTGTATATGTACTAAACTAACAGGTTTTTTCTTTTTAACTTTACAGATCAAAGATGTAAAAAAAATAACAGTCCTAACTGTTAGACGTAGCCAATTAGTTATTTAAATAGTTAACCTACTTGACTCTGCTGCTATTTACTACATAAACCTGCTGTCCATATAGCAGCGGAGTTGGTTTGCTGGGAGCAACGGGAAGATGTTTAAATTTAACCCACTATTTTTTTCAGTGTGTATATGTTGGTATATATAATATGTATGATATATTGGAGTAGTACCTAATCGTAGATACTATAAATAAATATATCTCGGGTGAGCCTACGCCGTAATGACGTGACGAACTGTACTAATCTAAGTTCCAATACAAAGTAATAAGTAAGCAAGTCGCTTGATCTCATTTGTACGTGAAATAACTAAGCTAGATCACACAGCACAACGATAGCATTTCGACCTACCAGTAAGGTACCAATATTTATGCCATTTAAACGCAATGAGAATATTAAACAGGTGCCATAGCTCACGCAGTCGGAAAGCTTTGCGAAACTTAGAAAACCATTTAAGGATCTCTTCATCAGCGTTCATACAGGTGTATGCTTCATAGCCGCTATTCAGGAACAGTTTCCAGGTGATCCAAACGTCTCCACAGCAGCCAACTCGAGCGATGTCAGCACCCTTTCCGCGTCTTCGCCCGACAGTAGTAACGAAGCCTCTGGCAGCACGTGGTGGTGATACTCGCAGAGTTGCCGATGAATGCCATATTGTTGTCGACGACGGTGTGACGGCGATGATGAAGTCTCTTCTGAATACCCGTGGACAGTACCACATCAGACGCAATATATCCTTTTCTTGTTAAGGATTGATTTTCGCAAAGCCCTCCAAGCGCATAAACCATGTCAGTAAGGCATTATTTCTTAGATATGTTATTATGAATGGAATATTTAAAAACTATAAGAAATACTAATACAGAGATGAAACTTATACCCTTTCATAACAATTGTGTGCATTACGTACCTACACATTGAAGTAAAAGCGTAAGATATAAATATCATGACCTCATACGGTAATCTACGTGCAATTTAATTGATACACAAACACTAACGCAGACGTAAAACAGTACCTAATAAAGTAATGTACACAACAGAGTAACGTCGTAGGTATATGTTATTTAAATATCAACGAACGTAGGTGCATGACCCTATCATTAATGAATACTACATAATTAATGCATGAAATAGTAATGAAATCAAGAAAGGGTTTCAAAGGTCATAATCATTAGCTATATATTTAAAATATAAGACCCTGAAAGCAGTGACTCGTCAAACTCATATATAACCAGCTTGTATATGAATAGCACTCAATTACTAGTGAAAGTCTCAATAAATACTCAATAATTAGCAATACCATCACCATTATCTTAAATTAGCATGCACAATAGAAGGTAGAATAAAACACTGGTTCTTTATTAAATCAGGTAAGTAGTATGCCTCGTAGGCCTCGTAGCCACCAATGAATACTTATATTGGCAAATATTGGTTGCTTGAATATTTCACTAATTACGTACGCAACTACGCGCGGTTACAACTAGGGATAATAGAAACCTGTAAGACTAAGCAAAGCTTAATGATTCTACTATTCATGATTTATATCAAGGCAAGTTGTGTTTAAACCGGACAATCTAAATACAAAAGTTAAACGCCAAGTTTCTATGAATTTGTCATAATAACCGTAAGGGATATTCATCACTAAGCAATTACATGGTTAACATCGTTTGAACTTTCTAACGGACACTATAAACTCTAAAGTTAATGTATGTAGCAAAGTATTATAAACACACGCGGAGCACATTAAACTATCACCAATATTTGCCATATGAAGTTAAAACATTTACCGACGAGAATCTGTGGAAATAAAATGTTAAACACACACAAAATCCTAGTACATCCTAAAACAATCTAACCCTACGTGAATCCTACCTTTGCAAATACACTGGAAACGACTCACATGATCTGATTCTCGATCCTCTCCCGCCGGCAAGTCTCCAAAAAAGTCCTCCAAAATGTTCTGCAAGCCTTTATAAAACCTCGTCCTCCCTTGACAACTCCTAATGCCCCCTTCACCATGATATCACGCAATTCTAGCGGGAAGGCCATTGATTGGTTCGAGACCCAATTCTCGTTTCCTATTGGTTTAAAACAATATTCCGTAGTACAATGTTTTTCCTACTCAACAAAATATGTCTTTTTCACGTCCAACCCATTCAAACACGACTGAATTAAAACGTCAATATTACCGTTTGCATCTAGTTAACTGCTACTTCTTAAAACGATCGAATAATATACTATAATTTAAATATTCCGTCCCTAAATGTTAACTAGCGCCATTTATTAAGAAATAAACTTTAAGCTACCAATAACCTGACGATAAGTAAATGCTTAGTCTAAAAATATGAAATATTTGAATGTAATAATTGTATTTTAATTACTTGAACTTAATGATAACGCCCTCTAACCAAGTATCATGAAAAGTTTAATCAACAATGAAGTTCAATAAGCTTTTAACTAATTTCGTCCTTAAGAACACTGTTGATGGATGTCAGTTCTGTCACACTCTGTAGGGCTTCTTATAGGGATTTATTCCCTTGCGTACGTGGAATATGTTCGCTTGGCTCGTGGACGCGGAAGTCATGGAGACTTCCTGATCTTTTGCTACTTGTATTGCGTCTTTTAGAGAGTTGTAAGCGTGCGCGGCGATAATTGTGCTTAATTTTTCGTTTCGCAAACCGTCGGCAAATTTGTTTATCGCGGTTTTCTCGTTTATCGGTTTTAATATTTTGTACGCTTCTGGGTTGTTATTTGCTTGGGAAATTGTCAAGTTAACTAGAAGGTCTTCTATCTCTTGACCGTAATGCTCACTAGACCTTCCTCCCTGTTTTGTGGTCATTAATTTAGTTTGAATCGCGGTTGCTGATTTTTTGGTAAGTAGATGAGTCCGCATGTCATCCACTAGTTCTTTCACCGTATCGTATCTATCGGATAGTCTTAATTTCGCGCTTTGTGTTAATCTAGTCTTTAACACGAAATTTATGAATATTTTTATGTCAGCTTGTTTGACCATTGTTTCGTATAATTCAATTGCATCGATTAACTGATTAGTGACGGTGTCCGTGCCGTCCATTGTTGGTAATAACGATACTGCGGTTTTTAAATCGAAGCTATTCCCGGATGCCATTTTTGTGTCGGTACTTTCTTGCGTTTGGTAATACGATTTTATTTTGTTATATATATCTTCTATTTTTAGATAGTAGGATTGTATTATTTGACTGTATTGATATTTCGGATTTTTCTAGTTTTTTTACTATTAATTTGAATGTATTTTTCGTATTGTTGGTATAAGTCGTGTACCTACTTTAGAGAGTTTTTCTAGACCTAGTTTCTCGATTCTACGTAGTGGTCCTAGCTTTCTTATGTCTTCATTTAATTTAACTAACTTTTCAAATATTTTTTGAATCTCGGTCATAATACGTACATGAAAATTGATTTAAATTAATTTAACACAAAATATACAGGTTAATAAGTTTTAAATGGTACCGTGAGTTTTCTTGATGGCTTCAGCTGCTCTGCGGGGTGGGATGGTGGTGGTTGTGCTTGGCGATCTTCTTTATGCTGCGTTCGGCTGACGCATTATCGCTGCGACCGCTTGATGTTCAATTTTCTTACTTAGGCATTTATGGATCTTCTTCCAGACGATGTAGCTGCACCCGATTCCTACCAGCACCAGTGTTGTAATAGTTAGGTAGGTGGTTGAAGGGTTGGTGGGCCCGAAGTCGGTCTGCGTTGGTTTTGCGATGTTTCCGGCTCCGTTCTGCGCTATGATGATCTCTTCTTGTTTCTGCTGGGTCTTGTCACATTGGCTGCCCATGATCTTGCTGTCTTGTTAATGTGTTTGGCGAGGCGTGTTTCGTGGGCTGGCTGGTCTGCTGATGCTGCTGGTTGTCATGAAGATCTAGGTCGAAGCGCTGCGGTGGGTCGTTCGGCTGGCCTAGGCTGTGGCTAGGCTATGGGCTGCCTGGAGCAGCCCTCTGGCAAGGTCGCCATGAGATGTACGTAGAGGAGTAAATAATACGACGAGTCTCGGATATAGAATGATTGCTTTATTAGGAAATACATGGGTTTATATAGGCATACTCTAACAATGAAGGTTACTGAAATGAGGTTACTTGTTAATTGGATTTGGTAATGTGAGACATAGTATCAGGTTCTGAGATGCTAGGAAATAGGATCGGAAATAGGATAGTTATTCTGTAGTGTGACACTCACACTGACACACCCTAACTCTATATAAGTAACCACCCTATGTAATATTAGACACAATATATCTTAATCCCAACGTGAACAGTCGTTTAATTACGTCCATCCTCACATGGCGACCTGCCAGTGCGGCCTTGTGCCGTGCTGGCGGCGCGCTGCGCTAGCCAGTAACGAACGAAATAAGTGAACTTTATTTGAACATTTTTCTGTGACTAAAAAGTGAACAGTGAACAATTACAATGAACCAAGCTATTTTAGTGCGCAAGATATTGTATAAATTCCACAAATAGTAAAAATAGTAAAAAAACTTTGTAAACTGAACGAGAAATTTAATATTTAAATACAAATAAAAGAACCAGAATATGAAACAGTGCTAAACAACAACTTTAGTGGAATCAGTGCCGGGAGCTGGGAATGATCGTTGTATGCCGCCGGGAGTAGATGGTGTCGAGAATGGCGTGGCTGATCACGAATGTCAGGATGTCGAGCGCTTGCGGTAACGTTCCAGAATCATGAATCCATGAATCGGCTGAATGGTTCAGAAGAACATATATACAAATAAATGCATTTTTTATAATAATTAAGATACCTTTTAAACTTTTTTACTATTATATAGGCAGGTATCATTTATAATATAACCTACATGGCTACTTGTTAAAAAAGTAGGTAAGTATCAAATTTTGTCATTTGTTAAATATAAAATTAAAATAGAAATGTATGATTACCACAGTTGTTTTGTTTTGATTAATTAATTAAACTAGATGACTGTACTATATTTAAGTGATATAAATAATATTAAGAAGCTTTTTAGCCGCTTGATGACGACACACAAGTATGGTTAAAAGTGAGGAAAAATATAAAAAAAAGAGGAACAAAAAACCTTTTGCATAGGATTATATATATAGTAAAATGAAAAAGAAAAAATACAATATTCATGACATAACTACTTTGCATACTCAGGAAAACAAACATTATTTGTGACTAAATTTTCAGTGTTAATTATAATCAATTCTTCAAAAATTAATTTAGATAATCATAAGACTATATTTTTGAATACCGATATATTATAGAGAGGATTTCATCATACTATACAAATAAGGCACGACGCGAACGCGCGTGTCAGCATACAAGGATTGGCATGCAGTTCGTCTGTTATTACATCTCAAATTTCGCAGTAACCTTGAAGCTTGTGCATCAATTTAGATCATTCCAATTAAATTGTCATTAAAACTTTTTGAAGATTGACAAAGTTGCTTATAAAAGTTATAAATGACGCTGACTTTTAACCATATCTTAGATTTTTCTGAATAAATAATAAGATTTAAGGTCTATTATAGGCACTAAAGATTTATTTTTATTAAAGTTGATTATGTGTCCAGTACACACGTACTGATACTTTTTTCTACATGGAGTTAACAATTATAATAAATACGCAGGATGATACATAAGTAAATACATAAATGAATGACAAATATCAATGACAAAGAAAATGTTATATTTAATATAAGAGTGGTACTTATTTCGTGGAATCGGCTTTGTTAGAATATGAACAGTTTTTGCGGTAAGTATAGGAAAGATTGGGTTAGATTAACGTTGGGTTCTAAAGGTCAGAAGTTTCGTAAAATTGGGAGTTGGATGTGAAGGAATGTATTTTGTAAAGAAAATGGTTTTAGATGAATAATTTTGGGATAGCTCTGTTTTGAATAATATTTTTTTTTTGAGGTAGGTATGTTTCGATTATTTGAAAGTGCTTTAAGCATAGTGTATGGGAAAACTAAACAAAGAAGTTTTTCACTAAGCGATTAGCCTGATCACCTAAGAGCTGATGAAATTCTTATATGTTTACGTTTTCATAAGGTACGAGTGATTTGAGAGGCATTTTGGATGGTATTTTATTGAGAAGGTTTAATAAATAAAATAAAATGATATCATAGGAATATATGTCTCTCGTTATCTTCGGTAGCTCGAGAGGCGCCGTTGAGCGAGTAGGTAGGTATATAGCAAGAGGTACACCATGATACAAGGCAGGCAGGGAATCCTTGGAACCTGATCATGATTCGGTCGAGTATCAATCGTGAAGGTCCTTGGACACATGGTATGTTGAAATGAAAGAAGTGTTAAAAGAACTGCCTGAATAGTAATAATAAATAGTAAGTGCGCGTTAATAAATAGTAATTACCTTGTATCGTGAGCAAATAAATAATTATTATATGTAAGGTCGGCCGACCAAGTGTAAATGCGTTGTGTACCTGTGCCACAAGTGAAGCATATTATTAAGATGCACACTTTAAGTTAAAAGTTGTAATGAAAAGGTTATTAAGTTAAAGAGAAAAAAAGTATACTACGAAATATGCATAAAAAATGAAGACTTGCAAGTCACTGATATATATATATATATATATATATATATATATATATAGAAGACAATTGTCAAACATTGGACTGACTTTTATCTACGTTACGATTACGATGTAAACGTAAGTAGGATATTTCATGGACGAGGACCTTCAATAACGGATAGTTTGTATGACGTGTTTATTTTTAATTTTTTTTTAATGTGTTACGTCTAGGTAATAAATTAGTTAATTGTGTTGTCATCGAAGCGTGCAATGTGTTTATTACTCATTTAATTTCCATATTGTTTTATTATTGTGTCTGCTCATACTATTTAAAGTCGAAAAGTTTAATTGAAAAATGGAACGTGTTGTATCCAAACTTTCTTTATGTCTTTATTTTTTTATCTGTTAATAGGTTTTTTTTTGTAAAATTAAATTCTTATGCTTGTTCAACGACTTAAGGGAACTTAGTTAAAAAGTGTCTGGAATTATGAATAGCCAAAAAAACTGTTAACTGTAAACTTCAAATGACTATATACAAAAAAATGTACTTATACCTACTTACTGACTTATTTTACAAGTTTTATTTTTATTTTATTTTTCAAAATTATTTCATTGGTAAAAAAAATATTAATATCGATTACAATATTAATCATATTTTTTTTGCCAAGGAGGGAGGTGTAGTGTGACACTCACACTGACACACCCTAACTCTATATAAGTAACCACCCTATGTAATATTAGACACAATATATCTTAATCCCAACGTGAACAGTTGTTTAATTACGTCCATCCTCACAATTCATTAGATAAAGCAAATGCACTCGTGCGTGAAACGTCCGTATCCGTTACATTAATGAATGGAGTCATCTTGCTGTACTCCTCACACCTCAGCATATTGTGGTTGTTTTGAAAGACATAGGTCATGTCTCCCTACCAGGACGTTTTAATGAATTGGATGCGTCAGCCGTAGCTAGTTTAAACAGTGGCAATGTACATATGATTGTGAAATGCGCAGTTGGTCGTACGTTTATTATTCAGTTTGAGTGAAAACAGTGTTTAATATATACTTTTTATATCTTATAGAAACATGTCGCTTACCAATTTTGATGCATATGACTTTAGAAGAAAGATGATTAACCATCTCGAAAATAATGAAAAAAATTATACCTAACATGGGTTCGGGTACAGGACTCGCCTATATCACACGCCTCTGCTTATCGAGTCCTGGAGCAGATGGGACTCGAAAGTTAGCCCTGAAAAGTGTCACATCGTCGTGGTGCTCAGATATTGGGCGATATTGGGGATATTGAGCGATATCGACAATGTCACTTTTTCGAGCTTGAATAGTGGAACAGTGAAAATTTGGTGAACGTTGCTGCTGGTCGTACGGTCAAAATAGCGTTCGAATAAAGTGATAAATTGGACAGGTGATGTACATTAGTTAATTCTTACATTTCTAACTTTTCAGAAATATGGCTCTAATTGTTGACGTAGCCGCCAAAGTTGCAGCAACATATTTCAAAGTTGCAGCAACATATTTCAAAGAAAACATGATTGAGCATTTGCAAAAGAACAAGTTTCTTTATAATTGGCTCAACGAGAGGTGGATAAGCGGTATAATAATTAAAATAAAATAAAAACTCAAAATGCTATACATTACTAATGACTTTTGTAAACATTATTATTCACTCAATTGCGTACGGGATAGCGTTTCATCGCATTTAGAAGAGACAGTCGGTGATATTCATTTTAAAGGATTTTTAATTTTCATTTCAATATTAAGCGATTAAATGTTTCCAATATTCATATATTCAATTTGACAGCAGCACTTGCGAAAGATTTGTTTACCTGATGTTAATTGTTGTCAATGATTTTATTGTAATATAATTATCAGTGTATGCATTGAATGTGTTTGAAGGAAAATATTCAATATCTACTCTACATATTGATTTACTCGTCAGATTAAAAAAAAACCTGGACGCGGTAAGCGCGAGGTAATTGTGAAACAGTCATGGTCAACGGAAAGCTATACGCCGGTGGTGAGAGATGAAGTAGGAGTGGAATTCTCAGTCCGAGTGAACAGGAAACCGCCAGTTGCGGTCTCTTGAGGCAAAATCATGGAAAAGCATTTACCGAAAACTGAAGAAAGGCAAATACATTTTTTAAACACGTATAAGGATGTGATTGTAGAAGACTAAAATGCTGTTAAATTATCAGAAATTTGTTTGACATATAACACCACCTCAGCTAAATGCTTGTTTAGGCTAAAGTTACGATACCAATAAAAATAAAAATAACGTCATTCTTACACCGTTTTTGCGCGATTATTATATACCGTCGTGTACTGTTGCAAACGAGTGGTTCGTGACAAAAGCAATTGTGTTGGATAAAACAGATAGCATCATGCGTGGTGATTGGTTTATAAAACTTCAAATGACGTGAAGAGGGGGTATTGTCTGAGATAGATCTGTCTTGGTGAAACAATCGGAAATAACTAGAGTATCAATTTGTTCTAATGAAGAAGATGTGGTTGTATTACGATTGGAAATATCACGTGAAGAAATTCAATCGCCTCATAAACATGAAGTGACAATGAATCAGTCCAGCACGGCTAGCACGACTTACACCGATTCGCACGAGAAGAGATAAATCGGCGCGACTAAGTGCTTTTTCGCTCATTTATAGCATGACTTGGCGCGAGATACAAGGCGAAACGACTTGGACTCTCCGTCAAACGTCGAAATGACAGCAACTCGCGACTTTTACCGCGACTTTGCACCAAATTGGTAGCGTAACTGCCCGTTTCGCGACAAAAGTTCACGCGTCTTTACATCAAATGTAGAGATATTTGTCTTCGAGCTATTGAGCTTGCGAGTAAGTGGAGACAAGAAATTGGTTTACAACTTTGTGCATTATTTTGGAAAGAAAGCGAAACGTAAGTTAAAACAACACCTTATTAAACGTTCTACGACCATTTTTCAGTGTTATTGTCACCAGTATAAACATATATACCATAATTAATACGATTAACGGTTTTCAGAATGGCATTGTTTTTCATTCTCAACGAAGAAAGGCGCGCTAGGCGCATCCAAAGGACGAGGATAAGGGACTCGGCCAACCCCTTCGAGCTCTCGGACCAAGAGTTCCACCACAACTATAGAATCAACAAACCCATGGCCTTATATTTGTGCCGAGAGCTGGAAGGCGCGTTGGCCCCCCAACAGCATCACGGTTATCCCGTCCACATAAAGGTATTGTAATTATTCAATAATGTTTTAAGTTATGCTTACACAAACATTACCTGTTATCACTCTAGGATCTTTTTGGCTTGAGAAAACCAACGACCTAGCATAATTAATTGTCTGTAAAAATCAACAAAATAAGTAAGCACTTCATGTAATGCTTGATATATTATGATATATGAGCCTTTTTAAAAAGAACACTACATAAGAAACACTTCCAATTACATGCCACAAATACACAAGAATACAAACAATGAGATCATTGAGCTGTGTGTTTGGGTTATCTACCAAATGTGTAAGTGTTGAATAAGTACCTCCCTAAATACCATTATGGCAAGTTTTGTACCTATGCCAAACATTATCAAATCTTTTCCTAGTCATAATAGTAATAATTTGACCCATTTCAGGTCATTGTAGATCATTAATAGATTCAACGTGGTTCCCCATCAAATAATAATTTAGAAAAAATAATGATTGGACTTGGTACCTACATTCATAAGATAGGTACCTAAGTACCTAATTTAAAATTGCAATGCAATCACTACATTTGAATTGCTATGAACACGAAAGCGAATTGCAGGTACTGACAGCAATCAAATTTATGGCCGGCGGGAGCTACCAAAGGGAAGTTGGACAAGACCACAACATTTATATTGGGCAGAGGACAGCTTCCAAATATTTGAACCAAGTTGTTGCTGCCATAAACCAAACGTAATTATACCTACTTATTCCTAGATTTTCTATTTGGCTATAATTCCTTTTCAAGATGTTGATGGTGTTTTCACACAATGCATCAACAATGACTTCGAAAGTGTATTTAAAATTGGGAATCAGTTAATAGATTGTTTATACCTATTGCTCAAAATACAGTATATAGTAGTAATTTTACCCGTGGTACCGCCTGTCCCTATTGATTGGCTGTTGTTTGAAAAAAAATATTCTATTCAAATTCGTTTTATTGACCGAGCGAGAAAACAAGTGAAGCGTCTCCGTTTCTACTTGGCACAAAAATCTTCCACATGTTTGGGTGTTCTCATCTTCAGGTCGCATTTCTCAATGGATTCTCATGAAGTTTTGTGTGAGTAGGTTCGATAATTATATAGACTTTCTTTAGTCCTTTTATCGATTTTAATCAAAATGGATGAGACGGAGGTTGAAAACATAAGAAATTAAAATTTACTAGTATAAGCAAGTAACTAATTTTAAACCAGTATAGGTATGTATACTTTTAATACGGTTTACAGAGCAACATATTTATTGTTTAACTTTAGATTGAAACCGAAGTGGATAATCTTCCCGGGTACTGAGCTAGCCAGAAGGAATGTGGCGTACGGGTTTGAAGACAAGTTTGGATTGCCCGATATACTGGGCACAATAGACTGCACCCACGTTGCTATTTTCCCTTCTCCTCGTCCACACGGTATCCAATATAAAAATCGGAAAGGAATACACACAATTAATGTACAGTTGGTAAGTGTTTATTAAAAAAAAAACGTTTGTGTCATGTTTTTGTTTAACGTCCTGAAAGTGAGACTACAATTTGACTTCACCTACTTACATCTTATCTTTTTACGAGTTATACGTATTCAACATACAATTGACCCATTTCACATTGAGTTGCTCTAGTTACAGTAAAAGACTTAGATAGGTATTATTATTGAATCGCGTTCTATTTTTTTAGATTGCCGATGTAGACTGCAGAATTCTGCACGTGAACGCGCAGTATCCGGGCCGAGTCCACGATCAATTTATATTCAATCACTCGGTGATTAAGCAAGAAATGCGGAGACTGTATGATCAAAGGATTGGATCATACTATCTTCTGGGTACCTACATTTAAATACACATATATATATATATATATATATATGTACTACCTCTCACTTCATACTAGTATAAAATTCTAGATTTGTGTTGAAAATCAGATTTTGGTACGGGGATAGCTGTTCATCCACATTGTTCATTCAGCCACAACAAACAAGTATAGTGGTACAAACATTCTATTATTCATATAATTTCAGGAGACTCTGGTTACGGGTTGGAGCCATGGCTCATGACTCCTATACTTAATGCGGAACCTCGCTCACCTGAGGACAGGTATACGCGTTGGCACTGTCAGGCTCGAAACACCATTGAGCGTACGAACGGGTACCTCAAAGGGTCGTTGAGGTGTCTCGGGCTTGACAGGTCACTGCATTACACCCCGGAGATGTCGTGCAGCATAGTTTACGCATGCTGCACTATATACAATATTATGAAGCACTTCAGGTTTGTATGTGTGTGGTTTCCAAACGTTGCTTTTTAAACATTCAACGTTTTTTTGCCCTCTAAGTGTAGTTAGTGACACATTAATTTCGTGCTAAATATGTTTTATTTTAATTTTTATTAGGGTGGAAATGGATGAAGCGCTAGAAGATCTAACTCAAGACGACAATGATGTGCCGCCGGAACCGCAAGCAAACTTAGCTTTCTACAATGCGGCTCTGCTTAAACGACGCAATATTATTCAAAGACACTTTAATTAAACTTTTAATTTTTATAATTTGCGTTTTTGTTTACTACTATTATAGTTATAGTTATGAAAAGCTTTCGTGAAGAAAATTCCCTCAAGCTCTATCGTATAAATAATGGAATGGTTAATACGTACGCTAATGGTTACCGATCCACTACAACGTTTTTCCTTTTTGTTCGAACATCTCCAGTAAGCATTTCCATTTTTATATACTCTAACTTTATAATATTCGTAGCCTTCTAATAACAGCACTTTTCCACCTTTTCTTTCGACGTAAATATTTGCAGGCGAGACACATCTTCATCCATTTTTATTTGGATTTGTAAATTGGGATTTTTTATTATTGTATAAGTTTACTGTAAGGATAGGACAAGGATCTTGGTTTTTGATTGAATAGTCAATGATGACAATGTCAAGTTGAATGTATTATTTAATGCAACTTGATAACAGCCTGAACATACTGAAGTACTTAATATCAAACCTCTTTAGATCATATCTGAGCACTCTCACTCGTCTATACATATATACGTATATAAAATTACACCTACATTACTATGGGTTTTTCCTAAGTTGGGTCGTGATTGGAATTGTATTATTTGAAATTATGGAACTCTATAATGGTGCCGTGGTCCAACTAGTTGGACAGAGCAGTTGGACCACTGCCCCGGAAGGCCATGAGGCACATCTACCTCATCGGAATGGGAACCTATTACATAATAACATTACAGTAACAAAATGTATAATTAAACTATTAAAAATCAACAATCAGGAGATCAATATTAAAGAAGTTAAAAAATAATTTAAGACGGAAGTAAGCCTCCGGAATAGCTAAAAATTAGCATTGCTATCGTCAGCCACTAATTATTTAAATTAAGAGTCGCCAGTACGCCCGATGCTTCATACAAACGTAGTTACGTTCTCATTATTAAACGGTACCATGCCGCAATAATATGAAACTTTGTACACCATGGGATCTGGCATATCTAGGCTTGAAAACAGTTTATGTTGGTAGAAAACATAAAAGAGAAAAAATACAGTGGTTTTAAAGTTTTTCATACAAAATCTAAAAAACTGAAAAATTATTTTAATGTTAGCAATATAAACTGTTTTGAAGCCTAGTCACTATGCAGAGTCATTTGGAGTACACAAAGTTTCATGTTGTTCGAGCACGCTGTTTAAAAATGAGAACGAAACTACGTTTCTATGCAGAGTCGAGTTCAGCCGAGCGTCCTGTGGACTCCTAAGCGTTATTAAGAACATTTAAAACATTAACAATAGCAAAATGTGTATTTTCTAATTAAATAATCAACAGTCATTTTTCTATTAAATAAGGTTTTCGATATGACGAAGTGAAACTATTTAAGAAGGAAGCATGTCTCCAGAATAGCATTCAAAATCAACATTGCTATCGTCAGCCTCCAAGTAATTATGTAAATTAAGGCGAGTATTGCCGCGAAACTAGAGCCACATCGGAAATGTTCTTATCTATATATATATACACTTTAATAAAACAAAGTCTCCCGCCGCGTCTGTCTGTATTTTCGTGATAAACTCAAAAACTACTGAACGGATTTTCATGCGGTTTTCATCTATCAACAGAGTGATTCTTGAGTAATCTACACGTGAAAAAACAAAAATATAACCAAACCAAAACGGCCGCTTTTTGTTGTGCAAGTTTTTTAGGACAACTACAGAACGACAAATTGTATACAGTGATTTTATGCATATTATAGGTGTTTCCCTAGTACCTAACAGGCGGAAATAATTGAAAATTGATAATTTAGGAGATATAAGAACATTTCCGAGATGGCGATAATTTCGCGGCTAGACTCGCCTGAAGCGTTTTTAACAACATTAAACATTGCAATAGCAAAATGTGTCTAAATAAACTATCTAAAATCAACAATCAGATTTATATCTCTTTTTGTTACAGTCCAACAAGAAAGTGAGGGAATTAAAAAGTCCTCCGTTTAAAATCAATCAAAGGAAACGGTACACTATTGCCAATTTTAATATCAGGAATTTCTTGTTGGACTTCCTATCCTATTCCTATAATTAAAAATTCAATTTTGAGACACCCCTTCCCTGGGTTCTTCTTTGGTGTCGCATTATCCACATTTGTTGCAACGGCTGTGGTCTGTTTTGCAGCATCTCATTGGATATATCCTGCAACCAAATTAATATTACTTTATTTACAAAATGTCATTCCTTTAAGGAGTAAAGTAAATCTAAACCTAACGAAAAAACTTAACTATAAAAAAAAGTTAAAGTAAATTAAATCTAAAAAACCGGTCAAGTGCGTACGCACTAGCACCTTATACTACGCTTTGCTAGCACCCGTCCCTGACTCCACGGAATCAAAGACATTCCGTCCGGTCTCTTGCGATCGTCTCTTGAGATGCCGGCCGGCTCTAATAGGGCCCACGGACGTGATGCAAGAGACCGGAAGATGATGTCGTTCAGAGCAGCAGCGTGCCTTGAGAAGCGGACCGCGGATATAGTGAGCGCGAACATTTTCAGTGGAGATGAGTTACGTATAACACAATGAAGGAATGATTGACAATCCCACCACTGAAACAGGGTCCCCTAGAATGGCTGGGCCTCCTAGGTCCGGGCCTTCTGTGCCTAGGGGGAAATATGGCTCTGAGTGTCAGTATTGACTGAAACGGACACTAGGTATAGGTTGCTCAACCTATACCTAGTGCCAGTAGTTGTTTCTGTCCTTGAACGACAGATACAGAAATTGATTAACAATGTAAAGTAACGAAAACACGCACTTATCTCTTTATCTCAGTTATTTTGTTCACTTATTTGAAGTATAATTTGTTAAATGTACAAATATTTCATATACTTGTTATGTATTGTATTTTATAATATTATAAAAACTATTTAGTGAAGTGTGACACATATTTGTTTTTTGCTATTGTTACTGTCCTTTCCGGTTTACTAATTAATCCCTAAATAATAATAAGGTCAGCCACCATGTCCTCCTATGGTCAGAGTACCTACATTATAAAGAAAAATACACATACCTGTAATATTTTATTTGTGTCACGTTGCACAGTGTGGGATTTTCCTTAAATTTTGTTCACTACCTTTTTATTATTTTAGTCGCTGCTTAATACTATTTTAAAGCTGATAGTGAAACTTCCAGCCACATATCACGCTTAATTTTCAAGTTAAAAATTTCTAAACATCATATCCAATGACGTCATCAAAACATGTTCGTATTTTTATTTCCGGAATTAATGTCAATAATGCTCCAATTTTTTCGTCTCCAATTTCAGGAAACAATATTCAGTAACGTAAAAAAAATACAAGACTGTAAAGTTAATAAACCGGACGATATTCAATATATATATATTTTTTTAATTATTAATTTTTTTTTCAAAGTTTATTAACGGTCGCATTTTATTTTAGTCCTAAAGCACGTATGATGAGTGTACCTACCATGCCTCAAATTTTGACGATTGTATCTTATGGGATTTGGGATTTAGAGCGTTTCTAAGTTTTTGTTCAATTTCTATGGAAATAGGGTTATCACACACAAACGAAAATTATATCAGAGTTCAGAGGCTATTTATTGGATAATTATTTATTTATTTATCTTAAGGACGCTTAATCATCATCAGAATAATAAAATCGTTCGTCTTAAACGAGTGACAAATTGTCGTCTTCGTTATTTTCGGGCAGTAATGCAGTATGTGGCTCAGTAGACTTTATAAGTGATAGAACTTTAGGCGGTATAGGTGATCGTTTTTGTTTACTATGGCGGTCTTTTAAAGACAAATGTGGAATAAAAGGGTCCGAAGATTCGACAGGCACGCCGAAAAAGGTCCAAAATTGTAGTCTTTTGGTCTATTTTTCGAGTGTGATGCTCACGATCATACCGCCAAAATTTGTTGCGGGATTCACCGGCTTTCTCAGACAGCATTCCTATTGGCAGAGGACTAATCTCAATGATTTGCCAACCGTGTATTAGTATTTTGTGCATAGTGACTGATGTATTAAACCAGCCATATGATTGTACATACTTTTCAGCCACAGATGCACAAAATACACGAAATTCGTTTGTGTCGATTGGCAAACCACTTGAGAGGGCCACCAAAATGGTATGAAAATCGTCGACAAGCCACTCCTCTATACCGAGTATTTCGGCAAAAGTCTTACGATTTCCGTCTGAGAATGCTGTCCGAGCAGTATTTCCATCATTGGTGGTTCCCGAGTTTGGTCGGATATATCCACTAAAAGTTACAGTCTGGATCGAATTTCACACTGAATTTGTTTTTTTCTTTTATCTACAATACGTCCAGCTGCCGAGTTTTTGGTGACCCTCCATGTTTTTACTGCAGGATCGTTTTTATATGCCAAATGTAGTAGAAACTCAGACAACCTTATCCATGCATGCAAAGGGCTAAGCCCAAGAAGAAGCGTATTTTCGTTTACAGCCAGTTTTTTAATCGAATTCAAATTATTGAATTGAGATGTTGTGGCATTCGAGGGCGGACCCCTTCCCAATGCCACATGATACCCTTCATCAGAGATTCAACAGAGTATACTGACACAACCGTTCTGCTAGTGGTAATTCTTTTTGTCGTAAGGGCCCTCGAATGTTTCTATTTTTAAACATAGTACGATTTTGCAACAAGTAGTGACGCCACACCCCAACTGAAAATAAAGTTAACCTACATAGTGTGTGACAACCCTAACTTGAATATTTAAAAATTCATATCTCGCGAATTCTGCCATATTTTCATTTACTTTTTTTTAGTGATAATGCTTCTTATAAACCATTAAATAATTGTAAAATTAAATGCGACCGATGTAAGATTATCGAGAAATAAATATTTTTAAATTTTTAGAAATTGATGATATCTTCCTCTAAGAGTCATCAATTCAAACTTTTAGTGAATCATATTGATATATCAAAACTACCTTTATATTAACTTAAAATGATGCTTTTAAAAAGAGGCATGGAATGTGAGTTATTATAGTTTTCATATTTCTATGGACTTCTATGGCTGTTTCTCGATTTATCGAAAATCTCAAAAACTATGAGACATAGAACCGCGGGAGTTTCAATGTTCGCTATCATTTGATAAAGTACATAAATTAAACAGTTAAGTAGTGTTTCGCAAAATTGAGGAAAAATCCCACACTGTGCGTTGAGCAGAGATGAAGGCGGCTGAAGGTGGCTGAGTGAGCCGGACTCGAGGGCGAGCAGCGCGGGCGCGGGCGGGGGCGGCGGCGCGGGGGCGGGGCGCAGGAGCGCGCGCCGGCGCCGGCACGTCATCGGCCATCAAGGCGGGCTCATCAGCTTCAATCACGACTTCTTGTGATTGAGGAAGATCATCGTTATACACGATGTAGGCCGATGGCGAAACTGCTGCCCGTACATCCACCTGTAAATGCATAATTAAGAACATTATTAACAGAATAATGGGAAATTTGTATTGTATTTGTGTACACATGATATTTACACAGGAACTTACTTAAAAATATTACAGAGTTGTTCATAAGCGGCCAATAAATTTTCAACATTTGATGCTTTGACTTGTAAACACTACTGTATCATTAATTAAATCCTAGTACTTACAGAGTCGTACCCCACGCCACTCCTGCTCCTGTTCCACAGCCATTCCCATGGCGACCTCCGGGCCAATTATGGCCAAGATTTTTTTAGTACGCTCACTGAGCTCGGGGACGGGCATCGCATTCCCTGTAGCATTTAGGGCAAGGCGGACCACCCATCCCTCATCATCTCTAGCCTTTTTTTTATGTCTCTCCATGTCTGAAAGTAAATATATGTATATGAAATTCCTTCTTAAAGACTATAAAATTTAACTTGTGTACCTATGCATTTTGATGGAAGTTGCGCATGGTAGTTACTACAAATATTCTATTAGGTATATTAATTTACATTTTGCTATTTTGCCAAATAAATAAAAAAAGAAAATTTAGATTTGTGCATCATATTTTTTTAATCAGGTTTATGAAATGCCTTGTGATGTCTAACTTATATGCCCACTTACGTGCTACCATTGCTCGACCGACTTGTCGGGCCCATGGTTTGCCAGCTCTTGCTTTAGTGTGCCTCACTCGGCTTCTATCCGTTGCGCACCGAGTGGGCCCGTAAACTCCCCAACAGCGAATAAATGGTTGGTAGACATATAGTCTACCAACACATTGAGCTGTTGAGCATTACTCCTCGTTCTGAAATTAGTTTAAGTGGGATTACGAGTTCCGAAATATGAAACAAAAGATACTACCAAATAGAATAATTACTGAGTGATCAAATAGCCATTGGTATATTTACCAAAATAATTACTCCACGAAATAACTATTGAAACAAATACACAAACTTACATTTTTCCTCTGGGGGCTCTGGCTGCCATTAAGATGTTTTGAGGAATAACAACAACACAAGTAAAGTAACACAACTAAACTCCCAACTTCTTGTTTTTAAACACTGACTGACGGATGACGGTTTTTTTACTGACCCATAGACAATATGTTTAATTTTTTGCTAGGGATGTGCTATTTCATTCGTTCTTTTAAGATTCAAACGTCAAATTTTATACTTTACTCAACGAGAACATACCTCCTCTGTCGCGCCTCGAGATGTTGAATTTGCGGCGCGTGTTCAAGTCGCAGTCCGAAGTTATGCTACAGAATTCTGACGCAAGCGAGAAATCGGACAGCTGCGAGTTTGCTATCTCGAGTCGCTCTCGCTGTCGCTTGGCTTAGTCGTGCTAGACGTGCTGGACAACAGATGCCTATTCGCAGGTCTTGAGGGATGATGTTGGTGTTGAATTCACTGTCAGAGTGATCAAGCAAACTTATTAAAAATGTGGTGAAACCTCAAATTTCTCTTGAGAATCGAAGGGATATGGATTCAGAAGAAAAATAATATCCACAATTGAGCGGGAATCGTTTGACGTATAAGTACCTTGGAAAATATGATTCTTTGTTCGATTTCAGAATTAAACAAATTGAAAAAAGGACTGGATGCGTTTTGTGACAACTTATCTGATTTGACGAGCTCGAGTTCTAAAGCAGATAATAAGCAAGAAGCTCAGTTAAATCCCAAACATTGCTAATAAGCTTGTTTAAATACATATTTTTATCATTTGTAAGCTTCATACTACTTCCTGTTTTTGCTGTTATCGCTAGCTAGCGATTAATTATTAGAATGTTAACGTTTGTAAGGAAAAATATTTTAAATTAATTGGTCCCATATCGTTAGCAAGATAGTATGTACAAATAAATTGGTTCCACGTTAAAATATCCCCAACGGCAATAGTCCTGAGCAAAAATGGTTCTTTCTTTCTCATATGCCCGTTATGTGTTATATAAGACATTATCGGACGTTGTGTGTCTTGATTTTTACTTCCTAACGAAAATCAACTTTTATTAGTACAAGTTAGTATATTATCTATTAATGGCCACAAAATTCTTGAAAAACTGTCAACGATGGAAGCTTCAATTATTATCCATATAGATAAGCAGTTTTTGTTTACCGCCAGAGTTACTAAAATTCAGTTATCACTAACTGTTATCGTCTCTGCCAATATATTCGTAAACAGAGTGATGAAATTTATTTAAAACATTGGATCCACGCCGCCCGCGCTCCCGTTCCGCCGGGTTTTCCCATTGACGTAACTCGGCACGCTTCGGGAGTGGATCGGGGCGTGGTGGATGCGTGATATCGCCGACATACTTCAGTGCTTTACCAATCTTGGTTTGGGATAGTCGACCATTGAATTTTAACTCAGCTTTTACTAATTTACCTTGAATAATCACCATGAACCCAAGCACGTCAACCGCAGCTGAGGCCATCTCGCTCGTCGTCGTACAGCACAACATCAACATGGAAGACGATCCGGTAAACCAACCTCAAACCTCGAACCAGATCAGCGGGGATAGCGTCAGAGAAACGAAGAGTGTTCCCCGAGGCGGGGTTGGACATGAACATATTTGCAGATGTACTAACGAAGAATGGTTAGAATATATGTGTCGTATTCTTCATGCGAACTTGGATCGCAAGATGAAAGAAAAGGTACAGCGCGGCACTCGTTTAATAGATGTCTTGTGTTTCTTGGTGATAATTATTGTCGTATGGATTGGATTGTTATATTCAAAGCCATATTGCGATGGATTTAGTGTTAAATTTTAGTTAGGGTTATTGTTATTTTTATTATTGAACAGTCTTTCTTTTATTATTAAAATAATCGCAAACAGAGCGATAAAATTTATTTAAAACATTGGACGTCGATGGGAAAACCCGCACCGCAGGGTTTTCCCATTGACGTCACGCGGCACGCATCGGAAGTGGGTCGGGGCGTGGGGGACGCGCGATATGGCCGAAATACTTCATTACTTTACCAACCTGGGTTCGGGATAGTCGACTATTCAATTTTAACTCAATTTTTACTATTTGAACTTAAATATAATCACCATGAATCCATCAAACACGTCAACTGGAGCCGAGGAGTCGCTCGCCGCCGTGCATATCAGCATGGAGGCAGATGAAGAAACAAGACCTCAAACCTCGCACGAGGTCATCAGCCTGAACGAAGCGAGATGTATTCCCGAAAGCGAGGTTGGGGAAGATGAAACACTACATGATAACAGATGCCAATACGAGAGATTTCTATAATATTCTCATGCTGCTAATGTGTCCTGGACTCATACGATGAAACAAATGAAAAAGAAGGTACGGCTGCAAACTATGATTGTCGATTGGGTGTGTTTCACCGCACTATTTATAGTGTTGTGCATCGTGTCGTTGTATGTTAAGTAATTGGTTTTAGTGGATTTAATTTTTTGTATTTTCGATAGGGTTATTATAATTTTGTTAAATATTGTGTGTAAAATATTAATTAAAATTGTCAATGATAATTGCTAGTTTTTTTCCATCGAGTCATGGTTCAGCGTGAGTGCGAAAGAGAGGTCCGCTCGGATGTCCTTCTCGCACTCACGCTAACCATAACCTCATGAACATAACCTCTACGCGTTTACGTCTTTCATTAAGCTTTCGTGCTGGTTTCTTTGCTGGATTTCCCTGATTGGTTGGCTCCCAGACACCATCAAGCTTTCCACCAACCAGCAAAATCCAGAGAGGCACGTAAACATCAAGAGCTATGACGTAACGCGTCGTGATCGGCATTCGTAATCACGTGAAAACAGTTAAGTACCGAATTCTCTCGAAAAATAGTCAAAATTGGAGATGTGGCAATTCTGGCGAGCCACCTCTATTCTAGATTTGCTATAGCTTTATACGATTTCCTGTGGCTGTGGTAATTTATATTGAACTCTTTAAATAAGTTTATATATCTTAAAGGGGTATATATAGGAAATAGAACTAGCTTTATAGTTAGAAATGTATTGTAACAAGTGTAGTCATAAAAGACTATGGTAAATTATAATAGTATAATATAAGCTGAGGTGGGACTAGATATGGCCGCCACGCCCGCAACCACTGTCACCCAGGCCCTTTTCGTAGGAATTTCAAGATAAACGAAGGCTCGTTAAATTCGTCTCGACGAGAGGAACACGATGAGCCTAAGTTCGAGAGCCCTACATAAGTGGTGGGCTTTTACAACCCCAACTGTATTTAAAATTCGTGGCGGATACTTTTTCCCGTAATTATATTTTCTTTCTCATCGCTAATGAGCGAACTCAGTGGACAGATCTGGACACGTGGTACTCATGAAACAAGTACATTAAGTACTTTGACACACGGGTGGCGTTTCCAACACCAACACCCCCCCCCCCCCCCCCCCCCCAAAAAGTATTTAGGTGAAAAATGGCATCAGTAAAAATGCTAACAAAAATGGTAAGTCATGGTTCGGGTCTGTTGGATTTGTTTTTGCCAGAGTAACTCTTCCAAGGTCCCTAAGACTATTGACGTTAATTTTTTTTGAAAACTTGTTATTTTTTTGTATTTTTTTTTAACGATATTTCTTTCGGGATACTTTGACGCATAACCAATATATTAGTCTCCATACCGCTATGAAGCCAGTATATTTAAATATAGAAGCGAGCACTTCTCAGACTCCGCAGTCGTTAGTAAAACATCATGCAGAAACCATTAACACCAAGACCAGAGTGCAAGCTAGTCTGCGTCGTGTACCCACGTGTTGTGGGTCGTCATGAGATGAGGCATCAAATTCCAATCAGGTAGGATCTGCGACGACTTTAGACTTCGACGAGTGGGAGGTGGAGCTGTTCCCGCGGTTGGAACCGGAGACCGTCAACGTCAACCAGATTGCTCGGTCGGAGCAGATCTCGGTGAGGGGACCAGAGGACAAGCAGATTGCTCGGGCAGAAGAGGATATCAACTATCCTCAAGGGTTAGTCACCCTGCTGCTGCGTAGGCTCTGGAGACTGAACCGAGTAACACAACAGATGGATGCATAGGATAGTTATTTAAATCTATAATAATTAATGAGAATGACATGCGTGAATAAGAATGTTGTTTTGGTCCTCCCCGCAGCATTCTACTATGGTGCAGTTGGGGTATATATAAGCGTGAGTAACATACTGACTTAATTACTCATATTGAAATATTCACCAGCCTCACTCGTATGAATTTTGTAAGTTCATTTTATTTTATACAATTTTTGGTTGAAAATGTCACTCGACACATTAAACGTTACCGGTAGCAAAATAATCACCCGGGTGAAGGCCCTTCCGCTCAACACGCCTCTACTCATCAAGTCCTGTGACAGGTGGGATGCGAATTACCACACCAACGGGCATATTGTGGTTGTGATCAAAGACATTGGTCATGTCTCCCTACCGGGGCGCTTCAGCGAGCTGGATGCTTCAGCCGTCGACGTTATGAACAGTGGAAAAGTGCATATGATTGTGAAAGGCGCTGTTGGACGTTCGTTCAACATTGAGTTTCAGTAATTGTGATTTAGTTTTATGTCTTTCCAGAAACAATGTCGCTTTCCAATTCCGATGCGTTTGACTTTAGAAGAAAGATGATTAAACATCTTGAAAATAATGAGCTGTTACACTTCTGGGTGTATGAAGTGCCTATCAACGTCATAATAACTAATACGCATCATTATTTGCTGTCAATGTATCTAAGGAATAACTTTAATTATGAATATTATTATATTGATGAGTGTGTGGGGACAGCTAGGTGGTTTAAATGTTAAATTCACATTTTTCATATCACATTATAAAAATTTACCGCTTGAATGTTTTAAAGTTTCCTTATTTAACACCAGAATCGGAGATAATTTTGTGATGTTATTGTTGTTTAAAAAATATGTCTCTGCTAATTTGAGAATTTCAATAATTTATTGTTGTTTGCTCCAAGCGAATTATGTTTTAATTTTTTTTTTGAAATTTTGTTGAATTAGCTAATTAAATATCAATTATGTATTTTACAGGTAAATATTAATTTTAAATAAATGTTGCTTTGTGTGTTATCAAATCGTTTTATTTATACACCAAAAGGTACCTAGTAGGTGAAAGAAAAGAAAAAAACACTAGGTTTTGAATATATATTTTTAATTTAAATGCATAGTTACAGTACAATTAATCATGTGATTACATTGTTCTTATCAATCCAAGTTTTTTCGTTTAAACCCATCCACTTCACGAATACTTTATTCCCTTGCGTTTTAAAACCTTTTCAACGAGGTAAATGTCAGGATTTTTTTGAATAAAAATTTGTTTGCACCTTGCAACAATGTACTATTAGTGTTCGAATCAGCGTGTTGGTTGAATCACAAACAAAAAAAATGTTAATGAGTAATTTGCTACCGCTTTCGTTACTTTTAACAATTGAGTCGTCTATAGACGAGGTGGCTCAAAATGTGACATTAACATCATCGTTACGTGATAATTACTTTCCTTCATGTGCGATTCCTAATGAGAAAATTCCCGGAGCGGTAAGCGTGAGGTGACAATGAAACAGACATGGTCAACGGAAAGCTATACGAAGGTTGTGAAAAATGAAGTAGGAGTGGAATTCTCAGTCCGAGTGAATAGAAAACCAACCAGTTGCAGCCTCTGGAGTAAAAATGTGGAAAATAATTTACCGAAAACTTAAGAAAGTGAAATAAATTTTGCAAACAGGTATAAGGATGTGATTTAAGAAGACAAAATGCTGTTAAATTGTAAGAAGACTGTTTGATATATAACACCACCTTAGCAAATATGCTCACTATCAGAGTTGAAAAAAATATCAAAAGGTCAGCTCGCGTTTTGTGAAAACACGTCGCAATAATAAGTTTTAATTATATTTCCGCTCAAGTATATCGTGAAAAAAAAAGGGAAACAAAGCAGTATAAATTAGCCAATTGGCATTATAACATTTATAGCAATCAAACGCTTGGATCATTTTACACCAAGCTTCCTTACTGGAACACTGCTAGAGTTTTTTTTTTGTTCACATCAATATGTTTTACGCATGGCTTTACGAAAAGCTAGACAAGCTGAAGTCTAAGGACTATAAACTTTGTTCAGCAACGACCTTCAACAGGCCATGCGGAAAATTTATAACGGTACACCGGAAATATCACTTCGTTAACACTGGGCTGTATGTAGACGACGCTACATTGGCCGAAGTTGAGTTGTCAATGCGAAGGGGTAAATTCGTGCAACCTGCCATTAGTTTACCAGTTGTTTGTCAATTAAGTTAATCTGGACAAGGAACAAACCCACACCGACCTATGGAGAACAGGAAGTCGTACAAGCTGTCAGCAAAAATGTTGAGCTAACTATGAAGAGTCACTACCAACAACTATGGCATAAGATGGGAACTAGCCAAATTGATGGCCAGCTGTTTAAATACATGAATGATAATCCATCGGTTATTTCTAACAAGATCCAAAATTTCATGATAGATGTTAATGAGACAACACACAGTTGGGTATCTCTCGGGCAAATATCATGATTCTGATTGTGGTTTATTTTTAGAGAAAGGAAGGCTCAAGCATATTAACTGCCCAGGGAAAATGATGGTCATCTCCTTGACAAAAATAAAGACCATGACTTGCACTAACTTAGACAAAGAGGTGTTCTATGGCCCTATCCTCATCAAAACTGAGAAATGTGATCAGTTCTTACAATCTTCTGGAGGTTGTGACGAGTCGAACATGGCTGGCTTCAGGGAAGAGTCCTGTAGAATTAAACTTACCAATCAGACTTCTAGGGTGATAGTTTACATCTTAGCAGTCACCATGATTGTGTCGCTCTTCATGTTGGTTAGTATTAGAGATGGGTAAATCCGGACTTGAAGATTTAAATGATTCGAATCCGCAAGCCGATCCGATCCCTTATCGACTCCGTTGAAATCTTATCGAATCCGAGGATTTAATAACTCCGACTCGGCACTAGAGCCGAATGCCGCGGAACCACAGGCGGAACGGAGCGTCTCACTGCGATCGGCTCGCTCCGAGCGAGCCGATCGCAGCGGCTATGACCTTGGCTATTGCCATACGGCTTGATTCGGCTCAAATCCGAGAACTTCGTGAGCTATCGAACCACCCGGCGATTACATTACGAATCTGTAGTACTTGCGCAAAGCATTTTATGATTTTATTAACTATTTAATTTGTTCAGTTATATTGGAGGGAGTCAGTTATATTGGATTTAACTCATCAGGCAATGAGGTAGAACTCAACAACCTATTTGACACTTAACAAAGCTATGTACCGTTGCTTGCAATCAGGGTGCAATGATCTAACCACATGTAGAGAAGACATACTTCCTTTTAGACCAGCCAATGATAAAGTGTCTAGCTTTATGGGATTTGCAAACTCTGAACATGTCTTCTCAACGTGTAAGAATATGAAGATGTACTGTCAGTGGGCAAATGGATGCTTTGTAATTGGCTTTAAGGTTGAAAATTATAAGAAGGAAATTTACAAAGTTTATAGAACAGGAAGGCAGAACAACATTCATGGGGATATCAAGTTGCCTTGGAAAACAAGACTTAGACACGTCAATTTATTATTTCATGAAGACAAAAAGACGTGACATTACTCATCCATAAAAAATCTATCTCGTTTGTTACACACCAGAGATGGTAGTCTTTGGGATGGAGTTGATTGTGGAGTCGGCTGCTACTGCTATGAAGAATACACCCATACGTCGTGTTAAGCGTGATACTCAGATGAAGCAATCGTGGACGGGGAATGAGTATTATCAGGTAATAACTGATGGGGAGGGTATAGAATTAACTCTGAGAATAAACCGACCTGGGCACAGTTTTCCAATACTCACGACATCGACATCACCACCACATCCACCACAATCACCATTACCAACAAAGGAGGTAACAATGACGAGGACGACGACGAGTCCTACTACAAAAAATGTTGCTATGAGAAAGAGACCTGTGATGTTGAGTGAAAATTGTCGTCAATATGCAACATTGTTAAGACAAGCCATGGATTGGGGTTATGAAGAATTAAGACGATTAGGTTAGTGATCCGATGATGAGGTATTTTGCGCTAATCGCCTACCAGCTACAGAATCTTATGAGTATCCTTAATAATTGTGTAAATATTCAAGTGAGTATTTTTTCTTTCGGTTTTGTTTTAGCGTTTATCATTTTTACGCCACTTTTACCACAATTGTTTATCATAAAGGTAACCACAGACGTGTCCACCGTGAGACCTTTTTCTATCTAATATGTTACCACCTTGTTATCAAATAGTAACGTATGCAATTTGTTCTCACCATTTCATGTATAAAAACCCCAGACGTCCATGATTTGTAATTACATTGTAGCGGTATACTCCCGAGTAGATATTAGAGGTATTTATATTTACCATGAGTTGTGAAAATACTTTAAGCAAATTGGTAACGTGGATAACCTAATAGTTTAACATTATCAAGGCAATATCCAATATTAGATTGTTATCAAGTTCCATATATTTTTCTTCCAACAGATGATTCCGATGAGACCTTCGAATGCCGTCCGACGGCAGCGAGCTCGCAAGAGCAGCCGACGGCGTGCTCGCAGTCGTGGCAGGAGCCGCATTGTTTAGCCATGGATGTTCAGAATCAATGTATGAGAGCGATGACTCAGCGGAGCGGCAAACATATCATCGAGTAGCCAAACGTAACTGGATAAATGCATTCACTCGCAATGCGATTTTACATCACTGGGTATTAGAAACACCCTTATATTCATTCTCGGCAGAGGTCAGTAAATTTTTGAGGGATTTATTTATAGGAGTGCCGGAATATGACAAAATATTCCTTCTATCAGTAATGTGGGATGATATTCAAGCTGAAATCGAAGAGGCGATGGGGGATCAAAACATTAATTTTGGAGATTGGTTATGCTGTTTGGAGGGAGTGGATGCTGAAACATTTTCAAGATTAGTATACAGCGATAAAGATTTTAATTATTTAGTAAATTGTTTGCTTTGCGTACTCGGTGGGCATATACAAAAATCAATATAATTCTTCAGACGTGGCCATTGATGTTGTTGTTGTTGACGTTGTTGTTTGCGAATTATTATTCTCTTTCTCCCACTCACAATATTAGTAAGTTAAGTTTTAATATATATATATATATATATGCTAATCGCGCTTTTTAATTAAATGTATGGAGGGTCCGTTCCTGGCACACTTTATAACAATTTTTAGGGTGTGCGCCAGGACAGACGCTCCATACATTTGGCCATACATTTGAAGTGTGCTAAGTCCCACGTTGCTCCGACGCATAGTAAGAATTTCAATAACTAGGTTTGACTTACATTTTCGTCGCTAAATCATGTTTTAAATATAGTCTTTTTTGGTTTTAAAAGCCGAAATTGAAAACGACCATAACGGGAATGGCGGAAAATACTCACACTTATATGAATAAAATACAAAAGCGTCGATGAATTATTCATTGAGACCCAAGTATAATTTTATGCCTGCTGTTTACACTTTATATTCTCTGCAGATTTCGATTTAAAGAAGTTTTTAAATTTTTGTTTGTAGCCTAATAATTGACAAAGTTTGTCAAAATAAAGAACTGAAAGACTCAAACATATTCAAACGAATAATTATATAATAAACGGTGGTATTAAGTTTTACTCATAAATTTGAATGTAATTGTTGAGTTTTGTCGGACAAAAATAGTATTTCTTAGTGTATCAAAAGTTTGTAACCTTGATTACAGCTGTTGCAAATTTGTAATGTTTGTTTTGTTTTTCATTCACTCCTGATATATATCTTTTGAAAATATGCGTATATGCTAGTTATATTTTTAAGATTTAATCAACAAAATATTCCGTTCTTACGAAAATATAAATACTTTCTATTTCAAGTGTATTTTAAGTAATCCTTATCAATCATGTTTTTTCCTCATCGGCTCACCTTATCCCCGCGCGAAAAACATGTTGCTGGACGCCTTCTTCAATAAGATGGTGAATCAATCGTTGGTAAGATCGAAGAATTTCAAAAGCGCGATAGCTGATGGGTGCTGGAAAAAAATGGCTTTTCACCTCACCGGCTCGAAAAGGCTTGCTTTATCGCTCAAAATCTGCGCCCAAAAGTCCATTTTATCCGCTAGCGTGGAAAGAGTTTTTGAATTTGGAACATGACGGTCTATCGCGAGACCCAACTTTTTTCTATACAGAATGAGAGGTGCGTTCAGAAACTGATGGTGTTATGCCAATAATAAATTGTTATTATTTTGATAAAATAAAATGAATAATACTTATTCTCTCTTAATTAAGTAGGTACATACGAAATATTAACATTTAGACTGACTTATAAGGATAAAATACGAATAAATAATTTTAAAATGTCGTTTTATTTTTCTAAAAATTTCGCTTTTTCCAAATTTGGAACGCACCGTTTGAAAAGTTAATTTAAGAAAAAACTCATATACATTTAATTTCGTTTTGTTCTAAAGCCACAGGCAGTAAAACCAAAATAATGGGTGGTTATTTATAGATTTTAGTGCAGAAGATATACATATATGAATTTTGATGTCTGCTAAGTTAGCGGAAAAAGTGAAACAAGCGTATTTGAGCCTTAGTTTAAACCCTGAGTATCCAACAATACTTTGACTTTTTTAGTGTAGGTAAGCGTGAGGTTATTTTAAGATGCAAAAATATTTATGTTACATTTAATAATCATAAAATGCTAAATCTTGATGAGATGTAAACAAACCTTTATTGAAAATGAGTATAAGGTCCAAATTACTTCCATTACATTTACTTACTTACCTACAATTTTCCTCGCGGTGGTGAGGTGAAAAATTGTGTGTTTCGCTCGGCAGCAAAATTGTTTGGCGTCTCGTGCCTTGAAAGCCTCGCTATGCTCAGGATTGTACTTTTGAACCATTCGCTTCGCTCATGGTTCAATTTTACAATCCTTCGCTAGCTCGGCTTTCAATACTAAGCACTTGCGCCAAACAACAACTTTGCAGCCTTGCATAACAAATAACTATTTTCGATTTGAACATTAACACTGTTAGCTGAAAGCTTCCTCATACATTCCTCTACCTGACCGGATTGATCGAAAAAAATCCTGCGTAAACGTAAAAAACATCGATGAAGCATGCTTCATGTGGGCAGTACTTGCTGGTCTATTTCCACAGGATCGGAATAGTTGGCGAATGAGTAAATATACACAGTTAAGAGATCAATTTAACCTGGGACTGGGAGGGAATTTCTTTTCCAACAAAAAAAAAATAAGTGGTTCGAGAGGACTAATGATGTACAGTACAATGGAATTGGATTCTGAAATATGTCACATTTTGTGAAGAACCATTGGAGGATGATTGTGTCATTGATGTTTATCATTTCACCGGAAAGGAAAGGCGTGGTAAATCATACATCTACATCACCTCGATTTTTTTTCCCGTAATATTTCACAACTTGAGCGGCTACGATGGGCATTTATTCATCAATGAACTGGCGAAATCTAAAGGTAAGATGGAATGTACTTCACACAACAAGGAAAAGAACATTTCGTTTCATAAATAATTGACCAGCGAATTAACGCTAAGATTCATCGACTCGTAGGTACACGACGCGGCCATGGCAACACCTACTACGAAAATAGGTTATCAAAAGAATCGACAAATTTTTACCGACGAACAGGAAACAGAATTAGAAAAATACATACTTCAGGCTTCAAGTATTTATTTCGGATTGGCTCCCAAGGAAATTCGCAAAATGGCGTTCGAGCTTGCTGTTGCCAATAATATCAAGGTTCCACAGACTTGGGAATCAAACAAACTAGCAGGCGCCGATTGGTTTTCATCATTTATGAAGAGACATCCTGATCTGTCCATTAGAAAGCCTGAAGCCACCAGTTTGGCTCGGGCCACAAGTTTCAATCCACATAATGTTGGATCTTTTTTTGACAACCTCGAATCAGTGATGAAACGCCATAATTTTCAACCTCATGACATATGGAATATGGACGAAACTGGGGTGACAACGGTGCAAAAACCTAACAAGGTTGTTGCTAAAAAAGGATTCAAGCAAGTCGGTGCCATTACCTCGGCCGAGAGAGGAACACTAGTTACACTAGCTGCTGCTGTTTCGGGAGGTGGAAATTCAGTTCCGCCTTTCTTCGTTTTCCCCCGGGTACATTTCAAAGACCATTTTATCAGAGATGGACCCATGGGCTGCAAAGGAGGAAGTAATCCTTCAGGTTGGATGACAGAAGAGCTATTTGTCGCTTTTCTGAAACATTTTCATAACCACGTGAAATCAACGAAAGAAAAACCTTGTCTCCTGCTCTTAGACAATCACAGCTCTCACCTATCCATTGAAGGACTCAACTTTGCGAAAGAAAATGGCATAATAATGTTGTCGTTCCCACCGCACTGCACTCACCGCCTGCAGCCCCTAGACAGATCGGTTTATGGACCACTAAAAAAATATATTAACAGCGCAATGGATCAGTGGATGGTAAATCATCCAGGACAGCATATGACGATATATGAAATACCAGCAATAATTGCTCAGGCTTTTCCATTGGCAGCAACTCCGACAAATATTCTCACAGGTTTTAAAGCCTGTGGGATTTGTCCATTTAATCGTGACATATTTCAAGAGCAAGATTTAATGCAGTCTTCTGTCACAGATAGACCGCTAATTACGAGGCCGGACGACGAAATTGTATCCGGCGCCATAGGAAATCAAGACGAAAACTCTGACTTTAACAGTCGTACTATGCCTGAAGATCACACTGGTCCTAATGAACCTGCAATGATGCCATGTGATACTCCTGGCATTGACGAGTCTGTATTAGCTCAAAATAATAACCGGGATCTTGATGTTCGTGCAATGACACCACAAGGTTTAGCAGACTGCCCAATGCCAGAGGTTTCACCGCAGCCTCAAGGAATAAATGAACATTTGGAGACCACTGGTCCTGGCCCATGTGGATCAACGAGTTCGTTGATGGTTTCGCCTCTAATTTTGAAACCTCTGCCAAAAGCTCTTCCACGCAAGTCACAGCGGGCTGATAGAAGAAAATGTAAATCAGCAATTTTAACAGACACACTGGAAAAAACCTTTTTAGAAGAGAAAAAAAAGGAACAAGAAGCTAAGAAAAAGAAAGTCACAAAACGTGTGCTGGAGGACAAAAAAGAGAAGCAAGCGGATAAGAAAAAAATACCGGAACGTTCATTTAGTGAAAAGAAGGGAAAGAAAATTGCTTCTAAAGGAAATAAAAAAAAAAAAAACAAGTGACAATGACGACGATGAGGAAGAGGATGAAGCATTTTGCTTGGTCTGCCTATCCCCATACTCTGCTAGCAAGTCTAGGGAAGTCTGGATTCAGTGTCAGGAATGCAAGCTGTGGGCTCACGAAGCATGCACACCTGGGCTACCTAGTTACATTTGCCAGAATTGTGATTCTGAATTATCAGACTGACTAAATGAAATAGCTTGATTTTAATTACTTAATATTGCGTCCAAAGAGATTAGTTACTGGTTAAGATTATATTTTTGTTACTAGGATTCTAAGATTTTTATAGAAGTGTTTAAAACGCGAAGTGTGATAGCGAAAACGGATTTTGTTTTTGTTTGTTCTTATTAAATACGAATGAGACTTTCTTTATTTAGACTGACTAATATAATTTCGTTTCGTTAGGTAGTTTTGATTACAAACTATTACGTCCAAAGAGATTAGTGACTGATTAAGATTATATTTTTGTTACCAGAATTTTGAGGCCATTTATCGCTAAAAGCGAATTTTGTTTTTGTGTATTTTTATCTAATACGAATAAGACTTTTGTAATTTTCCAGGGTACAATTAGTTACGTTCAACATTTTTATCCTTAATAAAAAAACTGATTTTACATAAATGGGTTGTTGTTATTATTTTTCTCCTTTATTATACTATGTGACTACGTACCCCAACACCTGTGACAACCATCCCTGACACGGGGTTAAATGTCACAATTTTCTTTTTTCATAAAAGCAATAATATCTTCTCCGCGTATAGCGGTAGAGAAAGAAAACTCATTTATTTACAAACTAGAATAAATACCCTATCCATCGATATATCATTTGCCTATTCTTATTTAACAACAATGGTACTAAAAATGAAAAAATGAGACAACCATACCCGGTCTCCCCTACCTATCTAAAATGTGCTCTAATGCTTTTTTTTAGTATTTTATAGTTTATTCATTCATTGCGAGTATCCGAACGTACCTTACAGTGATCTTTTTTTAAATCATAGGCAAGAGTAAGCTTTCTTGCGTCAAAACTGTCAACTCAATTTTCGCGTTACCCGCCAATTTATTCATAAATTTGTCAAGTAGTTGTTCTCATAACTTATTGTTAGTTTTTAAGTAAAAATAAATAAAACCAAGTGAAAATCTTATTAAACATTGAGTAAACTACATAATAAGTCAACTTTATTCAAGTTTTGTTCATAATTATGAGTGCTAAACAATCTACCGTCAAAACACAAAGTGAAGTTACTTGCCCTTTGTTTGGACCACCTTCAGATCTCAATGTTAGATTGTTACCGACGATATCAGACACTATTAAGTACACTTGGGAGCAAAGAAATCGAGCCACCCGTGCAATTTTCATGTTCTTTCGTTTTTTCCAAAATCTGCCCAAGAAAATAGACAAAGTAGGATGTCGTTTAAAAGGTAATTTATTCAGCTATTAAATAAAGATTAATTTGATGATTAAGAATAGCGTCATTATCAAATTATGGGTGATAATGTTACCCCATCACTAATGAGCCAATTAATGCACGTATGGTTTGTGCCGTTTGGGAGGGTATAAAATGAAAAATTATCAGTACTTTTCATCAATTGTGAATTGTATCTCTACCTGTGACTCTATGTTGCATGCGGAGAGACCTACTGTTTATAATATGATTGCAAGCATTTTTAATGCTTTAGAAGAGTGGCAACTTCCTTACCTAATGATAGCTGGAGGTTTTCCAGCATATGCGTTGGGCTATACTAATGCATACACAGATGTTGACTGCCTCGCTCCGGCTAGCGATAACTTGAGATGTACATTACGAAAATACGGTTTCTAGAGAATTACAACAGATGGATATGGAGATTCCCTTTTAAATAATATAGAAGGAAGATTCGAAGTATGGAAAAATTATAATTTACTGATTGATTTCATATTATTATGTAAAGAAAAAGTAAACAAGGAATTTGCTGAGAACGAAGCTTTACAAATGCTGAAAATAAATGGTTGTGGATACTCAGATGCCGTTAGGTGTTATATGCTACACTATATTATATATAGTTTTGATAGTGTGCTATGTATGAAAGGTGTCTTTTGGAAGGGAGGTGTGGGATTCGATGTTACATATGGTGTGGATCTGATTAAAGAGCATAAGACCACGAATCGATTCGTATATAAGCCGATGTGAGCATCCATATAGAGGGATGAGGGAATTCAGCACTGAATATCGGATGAATAAATATAAACAGCGGTGGGCTAACAATCATCATCAGAGGACTGTTCCAAAACTAGAGCTCTTAGTACTCTTATTCTTTTATAAGAAGATGTAAGTAATTCTAGAATAAAGTTTTTTATAGCGAAGATTTCATTGTGTTTATTCCGTCATTTATATAACAGTCATATCACCTAGATATTCCACTCTAATGTTACATGCTTTAAAAGAAATATATGATATGATCTAAAGAGCGTTGTTTTTTCTTTATAATAATGTATAATTGCAACGATACCTATACCTATGTCTACTCAAATCAAATGTTACATGCTTTGAAAGAAATATATGATATTATAAGACTGCTTAGCGAAATGTTTTTGTATAATATATGTGGCGTAAACCCACGAGAAAAGTAGTGGACTGTATACTGCGTTATTCTAAAAACCCCGATGAACCCAAATACCAGACAGAAGCATCACCGCGAAACCGCCGCAGAAAACGCAATATCCATGCGATGCTTCTTTGCATTCTTGAAAAAGACGAAAATTGGTTGACAAGACGTTCAACAAATTCCAATTTATCTTCTTCCCCCGTCTGTTGAGATAACAAATTGAATGTATTGGAGTTAGGCTTTATCTCCGGGATTTCAGTACCTTTTCTGTTAATGTATGTAGATACAGGCCAATTTTCATGATACTCATACATCCAGGCAGGTCCCTCGAACCATTGCGATCTGCAAGCCATGAATTGTAATGGAGTAACACCACGCGAGGCAACATCTGCCATGTTATTCTCGCTGTTGACATGACGCCATGCGTGAGGAGGTATTGACTCTAGTATCTGTGTAACACGGTTACACACAAACGTTTTTAATTTGTAAGCATCAGTTTGTATCCACGCCAATACAATAGATGAATCGGTTAGTGCTGTGATTCTGGACACATTGATCCGCGATAAGCATTCACATGCATACTTCATAAGTTTGCTAAGAAGTGTGGCAGCCATAAGCTCCATTCTAGGTATGGTCTCAACTTTGACAGGTGCCACTTTCGACTTAGCAATTAACAGTCTGCACTTGACTTCCAAGTGACGTCGTGAAATGACATAAATGCATGCAGCGTAGCCACGAGAAGATGCGTCACTGAATCCTACCAGTTCGCATTCAGTGACATCTGGAAGCAAAATATGTCGTTCAATCTGCAACTCAGATAGCCTGGGTAACTGGTCTATAAATTCTACCCACTGCTGGCATTCTTCTACGGGCAGTGGATCGTCCCAACCAAGGCCCAGCTTCCAAAGATCCTGTAAAATGCACTTTGCAACGAAGGTGCAAGGAGCAATGTATCCAACGGGATCATAAATAGATGCCAGCGTCCTTAAGACGGATCTTTTTGTATTGACGGTATCTTGCTTATTTAAGGAAAAGCTGTTTAGCTTTTCCCACGAGAAAAGTAGTGGACTGTATACTGCGTTATTCTAAAAACCCCGATGAACCCAAATACCAGACAGAAGCATCACCGCGAAACCGCCGCAGAAAACGCAATATCCATGCGATGCTTCTTTGCATTCTTGAAAAAGACGAAAATTGGTTGACAAGACGTTCAACAAATTCCAATTTATCTTCTTCCCCCGTCTGTTGAGATAACAAATTGAATGTATTGGAGTTAGGCTTTATCTCCGGGATTTCAGTACCTTTTCTGTTAATGTATGTAGATACAGGCCAATTTTCATGATACTCATACATCCAGGCAGGTCCCTCGAACCATTGCGATCTGCAAGCCATGAATTGTAATGGAGTAACACCACGCGAGGCAACATCTGCCATGTTATTCTCGCTGTTGACATGACGCCATGCGTGAGGAGGTATTGACTCTAGTATCTGTGTAACACGGTTACACACAAACGTTTTTAATTTGTAAGCATCAGTTTGTATCCACGCCAATACAATAGATGAATCGGTTAGTGCTGTGATTCTGGACACATTGATCCGCGATAAGCATTCACATGCATACTTCATAAGTTTGCTAAGAAGTGTGGCAGCCATAAGCTCCATTCTAGGTATGGTCTCAACTTTGACAGGTGCCACTTTCGACTTAGCAATTAACAGTCTGCACTTGACTTCCAAGTGACGTCGTGAAATGACATAAATGCATGCAGCGTAGCCACGAGAAGATGCGTCACTGAATCCTACCAGTTCGCATTCAGTGACATCTGGAAGCAAAATATGTCGTTCAATCTGCAACTCAGATAGCCTGGGTAACTGGTCTATAAATTCTACCCACTGCTGGCATTCTTCTACGGGCAGTGGATCGTCCCAACCAAGGCCCAGCTTCCAAAGATCCTGTAAAATGCACTTTGCAACGAAGGTGCAAGGAGCAATGTATCCAACGGGATCATAAATAGATGCCAGCGTCCTTAAGACGGATCTTTTTGTATTGACGGTATCTTGCTTATTTAAGGAAAAGCTAAACGCATCGAATACTGGGGACCATTTCAAACCTAAAAGCTTTATTGAAACATCATCCCTGTCCTTTTGAAAGTCAATTGTTTTCTCGCGATGTTCTTCTGGAACACGTTCGAAAAGCTGTTCACAGTTACTCGACCATTTCTTTAAAACTAGCCCTCCGCAATGCAAAATATTAATTAATTCATCTTGTAACGCACACGCTTCAGAGAACGTGGCGCATGACCAAAGAATATCATCCATGTAGATACCTTGTCTAACGACATTAGCGGCAGAAGGGAAACGTTCACCTTCATCACTGGCTAATTGCAGCAAGGTGCGGATAGCCAAGAACGGACTTGAACTCACCCCGTACGTAATGGTTTTCAGCTCATACACCTTTATGGGTTCGTCAGCGGTCGATCGGTATAATATATGTTGATATTTTCTATCAGATTCACGTACCAGGATAGCACGATACATTTTACAAATATCACTTGCGAAACAGTATTCAAATAATCGAAAATTTGTTATAATGGCACCTATATCACGGTATAGGTTTGGTCCTGTCAGCTGCGTATCGTTAAGAGAGACGTTGGAGCTCGTTTTAGCACTAGCATCAAATTCAACTCTCAAAGGAGTTGACGTACTGCTTGGTCGAAGTATACTGTGGTGCGGGATCAGATACCTACTTGGTTCGCTACAAGTGTACAATTCCAAGTGGTCAAGCTTTTCATATTCCAACATGAAATCGTTGTAGGCTTGTTGCAGCACTGGAGAGCGTGCGAGTTTCCGCTCTGTTGATAGCAATCGTCGTTCAGCTGCAGCGCGGGAATCTCCAAGTAGTGGCGCATCAGGCGCGAAAGGTAACGGCACTATATATCTCCCCCCCTCATCACGAGAGTGATGAAGTGCGTATATATCTTCAGCTAGTTGATCCGCTGCACTAAGCACAGGTTTGCACGGCAATTCCTCTACTTCCCAGAAGTCACGCAGCGTTCTATCCAAAGTCTTCTCTTGAGAAACTGACAATTGAAAGTTTTGTGACTGTTGTCATTGTACAATCTTCCACTCACGACGTAACCAAAAACTGTTGGAATCACTTTCGGAATATTTGATTTGACATTAATCGGCTTGTCTTTTATAAGCTCTGACACGACATCGTTGCCCAGCAAAATGTCAATCGACGACTTCTCGAAGAACAACGGGTCAGCCAATTCGAAGTTCTTATATTCATCCACAACTTCCTGTGGAAATGAAAAATTTGGCATCTCGGATGAAACCTTCTTAACGACAACCATATCCACCTGGAAACTCGGAACGTCCGATTTACACGGATTCATGTCGCAGGTCACCATGCCAAAGTTCTTGACAATGTCACCGCCTAGTCCAGACACAGTAAATGGACACTTGTTGCGGCGTAGGCCCAAACGTTGAGCACAGTTCAAAGTTATAAACGAGCTTTGAGCTCCAGAATCAAGAACTGCACGGCAATTCTGATGTTGACCAGTGACGTCAACAATTAGAGTCCTCGTAGTCCCCAACACTACACCGTAAGAATTGTAAATGAAGATTCTCGGTTACGGCAGATGCGGGCGTCACACTCACGGAGTGCGACGGCGACGGCCAAGCTGTGTGCAGGGCAGCGCGGGGTGGCTGCGCCACACTCGCATCCCGATGTAGCAAGTAGTGGTGATTACGAGCGCAAACTCCACACGTCATGATGCTCTTGCAATTTGAATCGTCATGCCCACTTTTCAAACAATTGGTGCATAATTTCAAGACATTGACACGGTCAATCCTGTCTTGAACTAACAGTTTACGAAACTGTTCGCAACGATAAATCAGATGATTTGAATTGCAATGCACGCAAGTTAGTTTGTTTTGGTTCGAATTATTATCACGCGAAACAGCTAATCCAACCTTTTGCGAGGGCGAGGTCGCGTTCGAATATTTGAAACTGGCTGGTTTATGACTCGGTTGCATATTTGTGAAGTTGACAGGTGACTTCACTTTGATTTGTTGACCATTGAAATTAGTCCGGGAGCCGGTAGTCGGAAATGTATGTTCCAACACTTTGATTTGTTTGTTCACGAAAATAATTAATTCTTTAAAGGTCGGCAATTTGTTTTGATCGCGACTTTCTTCAAACAATTTTCGAGTATGAATGTCTAGCCCACGCAATGCTAAATGACAAATCAGGTAGTCATCTAAATGTTTAATTTCTAAGGCTTGAATCGCTTTTAACGAATGGTCAAATGTCTCCACGAAAGACGTTAGATTTGCGACGTTGTCCTTTGTCAAAGGTGAGAAATTCAGCATTTTGTCCAGATACCTGCCGGTCAACGCCCTGACGTCTTGATACTTATTAAGCAAACTTTGCCACACTACAGTATAATTATAGGCAGTGATCGGCAGACTCCTGACCATATTCAGTGCTGGACCCTTGACACAGGACAGCAGATAATGGAATTTATCTATGTTTTCGAAATTGCGACTATGGACCAATGACACAAACGTATCATGAAATGTGGTCCAATTCTCCATTTGACCATCAAATTCGAATAAAGTTAGCTTTGGTAAGACCGGCCTAGCTAGACAATCATCACTTTTTTGAACTATCATTTTGTCGGTTGGCTCCTGGCCTATACGATTGCAGTTCAAAGCTACCTTCTTGCAAGCGTAATACAGATCATCGAAACTATCTAATGGGCCTGACGAAGGTTTGAACTTAGGGTCTGTTTGCATCTCAAGCATGGCAATTTCCATTACAATATGCTCAAAGTCGCTACGAGCGTCATCGAGTTCTGAAAACTGCACCATGAAGTTTTGTACCGAGTCTAAACTATCCAACTTAACTGTTTTGGATAAATCGTAAGCCTTCTGCAGCTTATTAAACAAATATTCTTTTTTGAGTGTCAATGCATTTATTTGCAACAATAGTTGTGCCTCGCCTTCCATTGTTCTGTCACGGACAGTTCTGTCAGATGGAATAAGATGGATAAAAATAAGTACTATCGAAAATAGCGAATAATACGATTCGCAATGTGCGTATGGGTAATTAATAGCGAATGCGATTCGCGATATGGGGAACAATATAGAAATTTTGAGAATTTAGGATTAGGTTCTAATCCAGAAGGTTAATTCTGAATGTGGTGAGAATGACCAGAAAATGTGGCGTAAACCCACGAGAAAAGTAGTGGACTGTATACTGCGTTATTCTAAAAACCCCGATGAACCCAAATACCCACAAAGAAAGGAGAGACCGACTTACCCGTCGCTGTCGTCCCCACAACGTGGAAGGGGCGCCCCTCTTCTGCTCCCAGTGCACTTGTATAGTTAGTTGTTTAATATATTTAATACTTATTTTTATCCGTAGCTGTTTTGCGTAATTAATATTTCTTCAAGACTTTTCTCGACACTGACACTTGACGGATTGTGTCTATGGTTATTGCCGGTCAATACCTACTCTCGTAAGCATTGAGGTCCATCGGTTTGGTTGTATACTGAACAATATAATCTGAAAGCGTATTTTTAATTTAATCATATGAAACGTCTTATGCTTTGTAAGTTTATAATCTAATGTTGCATGCTTTGAAAGAAATATATGATATGATCTAAAGAGCGTTGTATTTTTCTTTACAATAATGCATAATGCATAAGTTTTTTCTTTATAATATTCAATCTCGAGGGGGTAGCTAACGCAGGCGTGCCAATATCTTGAGGGGATAGCGGCAAACTCCTGACGGGCAGTAAACTGCGAAGGCGACTCTCGACGGGGTAGCAAACATCGACGTGAATTATGCAAGACCCTCTATACCAGCGTAATACGTGTTCGCGGACGGCCCACCATCAACGCCAACGATGACGTGACCGCTACTGAGAAAGTCATCGTCGACGATGACGCTGACGCTGACGCTGACGCTGACGCTGGCGCTGACGCTGACGCCGCTGTCATATCATATATGAGGCCGTGTCCGAATGCGTTTTAATACTTATCCCGAACGCAACTTACCTATCAGTGACTTCCCGCTATATCCGCTATCCGCGGGGGACTATACGAGTTGGAACTAACCACAAAGTTATAAGACTAACCAACGAATCATGCATCACACATTACGTTACGTAACATAAATGACGCTCTGTCATTGACCATCACCCTCATCCACATCTCCCCCACCACCCCACACATATGTACACACATACACAATTCACGGTCTTGATGCAACAGTAGCGCCATCTCACATTTCTTTTACGAACTTTTTTTGTCAAGTTCAACAGTAGCGTCAACACGGATTTTTACATACACTATCACGAACCTAACCTAATCACAAAGTGACGTCAAACGGTCGACTCATTCTAACCACATGACGTTACGTCACATAAATACCGCTCTGTGATTGGCTTCCACATCCACTGAGTTAGAACCCCCATAAACCTAATGAAACATCACTCCCTTCTCAAGACTGTTTCTTTAATAAGCTAAACAACACTAGCATATCAGATGAGCTATCAGCACGCTCAAGAGGTGTGGCGTACGTTTAATATCAAGACATTAGGTGAGTACAGTGATCTGTATTTAAAGACTGACGTCTTACTACTTGCAGATGTTTTTGAAAATTTCCGTAACGTATGTCTTAAGACGTATTAGCTAGACCCAGCACATTATTATACCGCTCCGGGTCTGAGTTGGGATGCTATGCTATGCTCGACTAAAGTTGAGATGGAGCTACACACTGACTATGAAATGGTTCAGCTAATATCATCAGGGATTAGAGAAGGTTTGAGTCAATGTTGTGGTAAATATGCAAAGGCGAATAATAAATATATAGAGGATTATGATCCAAGTAAGCCCTCCAATTTTATTGTTTATTTAGACGCGAACAATCAGTATGGGTGGGCTATGAGTCAGCCCATACCTTTAAAAGATTTCCGATGGCTATCGGAAGAGGAGGTTTATCATTTCAATGTTATGGAGATCGCCCCAGACGCTGCTATAGGGTACATACTCGAAGTAGATTTAGAATATCCTCCTCACTTACATGATACTCATAACGACCTATGTTTTTGCTCCGAAAACCGAGTACCAGAGCTAATTGGTGGTAAAACACCAAAGCTCCTTTCTACGTTGTATAGCAAAAGTAGCTATGTCATACATTATATGAATTTAAAGCAGGCGCTGAACGCAGGGTTAAACTGTTTGCTGCGGTTTCGTGTAGAGGTTTTCCGTTCTCTTTTCCCGCGTGTGTGTAGATTGCTGCCTTCTTTATCTGATTTTTCTAGTTGGTACTTTCGTTGCTACACTGTCGCTAGAAGCTTCGGTTGTGTATGTGAAATTGTCTTCCTGTCCTAAATAAGACGTTAAACTGTTTGCTGCGGTTTCGTGTAGAGGTTTTCCGCTCTCTTTTCCCGCGTGTGTGTAGATTGCTGCCTTCTTTATCTGATTTTTCTAGTTGGCACTTTCGTTGCTACACTGTCGCTAGAAGCTTCGGTTGTGTATGTGAAACTGTCTTCCTGTCCTAAATAAGACGTTAAACTGTTTGCAGCGGTTTTGTGTGGAGGTCTTCCGCTCTCTTTTCTCATCCGAGATGATGTTAAACTGTCGGCCCGTCCTAAATAAGACGTTAAACTGTTTGTAGCGGTTTTGTGTAACGCTCTCTTTTCCCATCCGATATGATGTTAAACTATCTTCCCATCCAAAATAAGAGATTAAACTGTTTACGGCGGTCGTTCTGTATCTCGCGATATAAGCATAGGTTAGTCCTAACGAGGTCTTCCGCTCTCTTTTCCCATCCGATATGATGTTAAACTGTCTTCCCGTCCTAAATAAGTCGTTAAACTGTTTGCAGCGGTTTTGTGTAACGCTCTCTTTTCCCATCCGATATGATGTTAAACTATCTTCCCATCTTAAATAAGAGGTTAAACTGTTTATGGCGGTCGTTCTGTATCTCGCGATATAAGCATAGGTTAGTCCTAACGAGGTCTTCCGCTCTCTTTTCCCATCCGATATGATGTTTAACTGTCTTCCCGTCCTAAATAAGTCGTTAAACTGTTTGCAGCGGTTTTGTGTAACGCTCTCTTTTCCCATCCGATATGATGTTAAACTATCTTCCCATCCAAAATAAGAGATTAAACTGTTTACGGCGGTCGTTCTGTATCTCGCGATATAAGCATAGGTTAGTCCTAACGAGGTCTTCCGCTCTCTTTTCCCATCCGATATGATGTTAAACTGTCTTCCCGTCCTAAATAAGTCGTTAAACTGTTTGCAGCGGTTTTGTGTAACGCTCTCTTTTCCCATCCGATATGATGTTAAACTATCTTCCCATCTTAAATAAGAGGTTAAACTGTTTATGGCGGTCGTTCTGTATCTCGCGATATAAGCATAGGTTAGTCCTAACGAGGTCTTCCGCTCTCTTTTCCCATCCGATATGATGTTTAACTGTCTTCCCGTCCTAAATAAGACGTTAAACTGTTTGCAGCGGTTTTGTGTAACGCTCTCTTTTCCCATCCGATATGATGTTAAACTGTCTTCCCGTCCTAAATAAGACGTTAAACTGCGTCAATCCAAGAATCATCGTAGCGGACTAACATTGATATGTCGAAAGCTTGCTAGAAGTTATGCTTTCTTGCGTTTCTCATTACGGCAGAGTAGCATATTATTGTCTCTCCTGGCTCACTTCCAATGTATGGGGAAATGTATGGAACGTCTTTTCTGGCTCACACCAAAAATTTCATAAAAAAGTGATCCAGGACATACCCTTCATACATTTGTGTTCCTTAAAGTGTTTTAGTAGTGTAAAATGTATGTAGCATTTCCTTCGTGTACAATTCCTAATCAGTGGTTTTTAACTAAAGCGGTTGTATTGGATAATACTGAAAATGTTGTTTGGTGAATGATTTATAAAGATTCAAATGGTTCCTAGAGGAGACATGGAACCTGCCCGAACAATATGGGTGAAACAGAGTGAGATAACGAGAATACCGATTTGCAGTGACAATGAAGATATGCTTGTGCACCGTTTGGAAATATCAAGAGAGAAAATTCCTGGCCGCGGTAAGCGTGAGGTGACAATGAAACAGACATGGTCGACGGAAAGCTATACGCAGGTGGTGAGAGATGATGTAGGAGTGGAATTTTCAGTCCGAGTGAATAGAAAACCATCAGTTGCAGCCTCCGGAGGGAAAATCGCTGAAAATAATTTACCGAAAACTCAAGAGAGGGAAATAAATTTCGCAAACAGGTATAAGGATGTGATTTTAGAAGACAAAAATGCTGTTAAATTGTCAAAAGACTGTTTGACATATAACACCACCCTAGCAAATATGCTAGTTTGGACTCTATCAGAGTTGAAAAAATTATCAAAAGGTCAGCTCACATTTTGTGAAAACACATTGCAATAACATGTTTTAATTATATTTCCGCTCAATATTGTGAAATAAAAGGGGATAAAGCAGGATAAATTAGCTAATTGGCATTATAAGTTATATATATAAAGCAATGAAACGCTTGGATCACTTTACTCGCAGCTTCATTACTAGATCACTACTACTACTACAGTTCTTTATTTTTTTTTACATATAGCATTTATTTTGCACTTCAAAATGTTTTCTGCGTGGTTTAACGAACAGCTGGACAAGCTGAAGTCTAAGGACTATAAGCTTTGTGAAGCCACCACGTTCGGCGGGCCATGTGGAAAATATACAAAGGTGCAGTATAAACACTGTGAGGAGCATCATAGGCTCCTCATATTATCCTGTCGGCGCTATCACTTTGTTAACACTGGGCTGAATGCAGAAGCCGCTACATTGGCCGAAGTCGAGTTGTCCGCGCGAAGGGATTATCAGAGGAGATTCGCGGTGACGACCGACTCAGGCCACGCCCAGTGGGAACAGAACTTAGAAAGAATAATTTCTAGTGCTAGTGTTAATAGTGAAAATCGGTGGACTCTAAGAGACAGATTGCTGCAAGAAATTAAAGAACAATTAAATGAGTATGAACCGGACATTACTTTACCAGTTGTTAGCCAATTAAGTTTAGAGATAAGGGAGCCGAAGGTGAGTAAACATATGTCTATAGTTGATAAGTTAGATTTATCGTCTAGTGTTAAAATTTATAGTAATTATTGTTTATATCATATAAATAGTCAGATGGACACTGGGCGATATAATATAAATTAATTCCAATTTGCGAATTGATTTATGTAATCATTAATATACAATTGAGAATTTCAATTTTAAATGCTGTTTACAAATTAATTTGTTATAAAAAGAAATGTGTTAATTATTTGTAGCAATGTGCTATTAGTGCTCGAATCAGCGTGTTGGTTGCATCATAAACAGAAAAATGTTTATTACTAATTTGCTACCGCTTTCGTTACTTTTAACAATTGAGTCGTGTATTGACGAGGTTGTTCAAAATGTAACATTAACATCATCGTTACGTGATTATTACTTTCCTTCGTGTACAATTCCTAATCAGTGGTTTTCAAGTAAAGCGGTTGTATTGGATAATACTGAAAATGTTATGTTTGGTGAATGGTTTATAAAGATTCAAATGGTTCCTAGAGGAGACATGGAACCTGCCAGAACAATATGGGTGAAACAGAGTGAGATAACGAGAATACCGATTTGCAGTGACAATAAAGATATGCTTGTGCACTGTTTGGAAATATCAAGAGAGAAAATTCCTGGCCGCGGTAAGCGTGAGGTGACAATGAAACAGACATGGTCGACGGAAAGCTATACGCAGGTGGTGAGAGATGATGTAGGAGTGGAATTTTCAGTCCGAGTGAATAGAAAACCATCAGTTGCAGCCTCCGGAGGATAAATCGCTGAAAATAATTTACCGAAAACTCAAGAGAGGGAAATAAATTTCGCAAACAGGTATAAGGATGTGATTTGAGAAGACAAAAATGCTGTTAAATTGTCAGAAGACTGTTTGACATATAACACCACCCTAGCAAATATGCTAGTTTGGACTCTATCAGAGTTGAAAAAATTATCAAAAGGTCAGCTCACATTTTGTGAAAACACATTGCAATAACAAGTTTTAATTATATTTCCGCTCAAGTGTATTGTGAAATAAAAGAGGATAAAGCAGGATAAATTAGCTAATTGGCATTATAAGTTATATATATAAAGCAATGAAACGCTTGGATCACTTTACTCGCAGCTTCATTACTAGATCACTACTACTACTACCGTTCTTTATTTTTTTTTACATATAGCATTTACTCGTATTTTGCACTTCAAAATGTTCTCTGCGTGGTTAAACGAACAGCTGGACAAGCTGAAGTCGAAGGACCATAAGCTTTGTGTAGCCACCACGTTCGGCAGGCCATGTGGAAAATATACAAAGGTGCAGTATAAATACTGTGAGGAGCATCATAGGCTCCTCATATTATCCTGTCGGCGCTATCACTTTGTTAACACTGGGCTGAATGTAGAAGCCGCTACATTGGCCGAAGTCGAGTTGTCCGCGCGAAGGGATTATCAGAGGAGATTCGCGGTGACGACCGACTCAGGCCACGCCCAGTGGGAACAGAACTTAGAAAGAATAATTTCTAGTGCTAGTGTTAATAGTGAGAATCAGTCGACTCTAAGAGACAGATTGCTGCAAGAAATTAAAGAACAATTAAATGAGTATGAACCGGACATTACTTTACCAGTTGTTAGCCAATTAAGTTTAGAGATAAGGGAGCCGAAGGTGAGTAAACATATGTCTATAGTTGATAAGTTAGATTTATCGTCTAGTGTTAAAATTTATAGTAATTATTGTTTATATCATATGAATAGTCAGATGGACACTGGGCGATATAATATAAATTAATTCCAATTTGCGAATTGATTTATGTAATCATTAATATACAATTGAGAATTTCAATTTTAAATGCTGTTTACAAATTAATTTGTTATAAAAAGAAATGTGTTAATTATTAATAATCACTTGCGAATTTATCACGAATGTGTATTAGATGTAGATTCTTTTTTCACGATTATACTGTAATCTTTTTTTCTTTAATTCTCTTATTAACTTTAGGTTGTGTTTTAAATAATTGAACTTTTTCCATATTATGTTCATGTTTTTGTGTGTTTGTGTGCTTTATTAACAATCAATAATATACTTATTACTTTGACTAAAGATGTCTTTTTTTCTATTCACATTAGTATAGGATTTTCCTGGATAGGTTTCAAAATAAAAGGTACAAAAGGGTTATTTAATAACATTTTATTTCATACAATACTTAAAGTTTTTTAAAAAAAAACCTTCATATGATAACATTGTTCTCATCAATCCAAGATTTTTCATTTAAACCTAGCCACTTTACATACACTTTTTTACCTTTTCGTTTTAAGACCTTTTCAACTAGGGAAATGTCAGGATGTCTAACTTTTTGCAGTTCTTGCTCATAGAAACATCCAGCAATAGGTTCTCTATTTCCGTCTTGCAATAGATAAGTGGGTGGTTGTGTAGTGTTCACCTTCATGATTTGACATATTTCAGCAGTCCAATTCGCTGTGTATAGATATCAATGATGATTGGCTAGATATCAATGATGATTACACAATAAAACTACCTTTATGCTGCCAATATTTTAAATATGAATTTATTTGCACCTGTAGCAATGTGCTATTAGTGCTCGAATCAGCGTGTTGGTTGCATCATAAACAGAAAAATGTTTATTAGTAATTTGCTACCGCTTTCGTTACTTTTAACAATTGAGTCGTCTATTGACGAGGTTGTTCAAAATGTGACATTAACATCATCGTTACGTGATTATTACTTTCCTTCGTGTACAATTCCTAATCAGTGGTTTTTAAGTAAAGCGGTTGTATTGGATAATACTGAAAATGTTATGTTTGGTGAATGGTTTATAAAGATTCAAATGGTTCCTAGAGGAGACATGGAACCTGCCAGAACAATATGGGTGAAACAGAGTGAGATAACGAGAATACCGATTTGCAGTGACAATAAAGATATGCTTGTGCACTGTTTGGAAATATCAAGAGAGAAAATTCCTGGCCGCGGTAAGCGTGAGGTGACAATGAAACAGACATGGTCGACGGAAAGCTATACGCAGGTGGTGAGAGATGATGTAGGAGTGGAATTTTCAGTCCGAGTGAATAGAAAACCATCAGTTGCAGCCTCCGGAGGATAAATCGCTGAAAATAATTTACCGAAAACTCAAGAGAGGGAAATAAATTTCGCAAACAGGTATAAGGATGTGATTTGAGAAGACAAAAATGCTGTTAAATTGTCAGAAGACTGTTTGACATATAACACCACCCTAGCAAATATGCTAGTTTGGACTCTATCAGAGTTGAAAAAATTATCAAAAGGTCAGCTCACATTTTGTGAAAACACATTGCAATAACAAGTTTTAATTATATTTCCGCTCAAGTGTATTGTGAAATAAAAGAGGATAAAGCAGGATAAATTACCTAATTGGCATTATAAGTTATATATATAAAGCAATGAAACGCTTGGATCACTTTACTCGCAGCTTCATTACTAGATCACTACTACTACTACCGTTCTTTATTTTTTTTTACATATAGCATTTACTCGTATTTTGCACTTCAAAATGTTCTCTGCGTGGTTTAACGAACAGCTAGACAAGCTGAAGTCTAAGGACTATAAGCTTTGTGTAGCCACCACGTTCGGCAGGCCATGTGGAAAATATACAAAGGTGCAGTATAAATACTGTGAGGAGCATCATAGGCTCTTCATATTATCCTGTCGGCGCTATCACTTTGTTAACACTGGGCTGAATGTAGAAGCCGCTACATTGGCCGAAGTCGAGTTGTCCGCGCGAAGGGATTATCAGAGGAGATTCGCGGTGACGACCGACTCAGGCCACGCCCAGTGGGAACAGAACTTAGAAAGAATAATTTCTAGTGCTAGTGTTAATAGTGAAAATCAGTGGACACTAAGAGACAGATTGCTGCAAGAAATTAAAGAACAATTAAATGAGTATAAACCGGACATTACTTTACCAGTTGTTAGCCAATTAAGTTTAGAGATAAGGGAGCCGAAGGTGAGTAAACATATGTCTATAGTTGATAAGTTAGATTTATCGTCTAGTGTTAAAATTTATAGTAATTATTGTTTATATCATATGAATAGTCAGATGGACACTGGGCGATAATTCCAATTTGCGAATTGATTTATGTAATCATTAATATACAATTGAGAATTTCAATTTTAAATGCTGTTTACAAATTAATTTGTTATAAAAAGAAATGTGTTAATTATTAATAATCACTTGCGAATTTATCACGAATGTGTATTAGATGTAGATTCTTTTTTCACGATTATACTGTAATCTTTTTTTCTTTAATTCTCTTATTAACTATAGGTTGTGTTTTAAATAATTGAACTTTTTCCATATTATGTTCATGTTTGTGTGTGTTTGTGTGCTTTATTAACAATCAATAATATACTTATTACTTTGACTAAAGATGTCTTTTTTTCTATTCACATTAGTATAGGATTTTCCTGGATAGGTTTCAAAATAAAAGGTACAAAAGGGTTTTTTAATAACATTTTATTTCATACAATACTTAAAGTTAAAAAAAAAACATTCATATGATAACATTGTTCTCATCAATCCAAGATTTTTCATTTAAACCTAGCCACTTTACATACACTTTTTTACCTTTTCGTTTTAAGACCTTTTCAACGAGGGAAATGTCAGGATGTCTAACTTTTTGCAGTTCTTGCTCATAGAAACATCCAGCAATAGGTTCTCTATTTCCGTCTTGCAATAGATAAGTGGGTGGTTGTGTAGTGTTCACCTTCATGATTTGACATATTTCAGCAGTCCAATTCGCTGTGTATAGATATCAATGATGATTGGCTAGATATCAATGATGATTACACAATAAAATTACCTTGCCAATAAATTATGCTGCCAATATTTTAAATATGAATTTATTTGCACCTGTAGCAATGTGCTATTAGTGCTCGAATCAGCGTGTTGGTTGCATCATAAACAGAAAAATGTTTATTAGTAATTTGCTACCGCTTTCGTTACTTTTAACAAATGAGTCGTCTATTGACGAGGTTGTTCAAAATGTGACATTAACATCATCGTTACGTGATTATTACTTTCCTTCGTGTACAATTCCTAATCAGTGGTTTTTAAGTAAAGCGGTTGTATTGGATAATACTGAAAATGTTATGTTTGGTGAATGGTTTATAAAGATTCAAATGGTTCCTAGAGGAGACATGGAACCTGCCAGAACAATATGGGTGAAACAGAGTGAGATAACGAGAATACCGATTTGCAGTGACAATAAAGATATGCTTGTGCACCGTTTGGAAATATCAAGAGAGAAAATTCCTGGCCGCGGTAAGCGTGAGGTGACAATGAAACAGACATGGTCGACGGAAAGCTATACGCAGGTGGTGAGAGATGATGTAGGAGTGGAATTTTCAGTCCGAGTGAATAGAAAACCATCAGTTGCAGCCTCCGGAGGATAAATCGCTGAAAATAATTTACCGAAAACTCAAGAGAGGGAAATAAATTTCGCAAACAGGTATAAGGATGTGATTTTAGAAGACAAAAATGCTGTTAAATTGTCAGAAGACTGTTTGACATATAACACCACCCTAGCAAATATGCTAGTTTGGACTCTATCAGAGTTGAAAAAATTATCAAAAGGTCAGCTCACATTTTGTGAAAACACATTGCAATAACAAGTTTTAATTATATTTCCGCTCAAGTGTATTGTGAAATAAAAGGGGATAAAGCAGGATAAATTAGCTAATTGGCATTATAAGTTATATATATAAAGCAATGAAACGCTTGGATCACTTTACTCGCAGCTTCATTACTAGATCACTACTACTACTACAGTTCTTTATTTTTTTTTACATATAGCATTTATTTTGCACTTCAAAATGTTCTCTGCGTGGTTAAACGAACAGCTGGACAAGCTGAAGTCGAAGGACCATAAGCTTTGTGTAGCCACCACGTTCGGCAGGCCATGTGGAAAATATACAAAGGTGCAGTATAAATACTGTGAGGAGCATCATAGGCTCCTCATATTATCCTGTCGGCGCTATCACTTTGTTAACACTGGGCTGAATGCAGAAGCCGCTACATTGGCCGAAGTCGAGTTGTCCGCGCGAAGGGATTATCAGAGGAGATTCGCGGTGACGACCGACTCAGGCCACGCCCAGTGGGAACAGAACTTAGAAAGAATAATTTCTAGTGCTAGTGTTAATAGTGAAAATCAGTCGACTCTAAGAGACAGATTGCTGCAAGAAATTAAAGAACAATTAAATGAGTATGAACCGGACATTACTTTACCAGTTGTTAGCCAATTAAGTTTAGAGATAAGGGAGCCGAAGGTGAGTAAACATATGTCTATAGTTGATAAGTTAGATTTATCGTCTAGCGTTAAAATGTATAGTAATTATTGTTTATATCATATGAATAGTCAGATGGACACTGGGCGATATAACATAAATTAATTCCAATTTGCGAATTGATTTATGTAATCATTAATATACAATTGAGAATTTCAATTTTAAATGCTGTTTACAAATTAATTTGTTATAAAAAGAAATGTGTTAATTATTAATAATCACTTGCGAATTTATCACGAATGTGTATTAGATGTAGATTCTTTTTTCACGATTATACTGTAATCTTTTTTTCTTTAATTCTCTTATTAACTTTAGGTTGTGTTTTAAATAATTGAACTTTTTCCATATTATGTTCATGTTTGTGTGTGTTTGTGTGCTTTATTAACAATCAATAATATACTTATTACTTTGACTAAAGATGTCTTTTTTTCTATTCACATTAGTATAGGATTTTCCTGGATAGGTTTCAAAATAAAAGGTACAAAAGGGTTTTTTAATAACATTTTATTTCATACAATACTTAAAGTTTTAAAAAAAACATTCATATGATAACATTGTTCTCATCAATCCAAGATTTTTCATTTAAACCTAGCCACTTTACATACACTTTTTTACCTTTTCGTTTTAAGACCTTTTCAACTAGGGAAATGTCAGGATGTCTAACTTTTTGCAGTTCTTGCTCATAGAAACATCCAGCAATAGGTTCTCTATTTCCGTCTTGCAATAGATAAGTGGGTGGTTGTGTAGTGTTCACCTTCATGATTTGACATATTTCAGCAGTCCAATTCGCTGTGTATAGATATCAATGATGATTGGCTAGATATCAATGATGATTACACAATAAAACTACCTTGCCAATAAATTATGCTGCCAATATTTTAAATATGAATTTATTTGCACCTGTAGCAATGTGCTATTAGTGCTCGAATCAGCGTGTTGGTTGCATCATAAACAGAAAAATGTTTATTAGTAATTTGCTACCGCTTTCGTTACTTTTAACAATTGAGTCGTCTATTGACGAGGTTGTTCAAAATGTGACATTAACATCATCGTTACGTGATTATTACTTTCCTTCGTGTACAATTCCTAATCAGTGGTTTTTAAGTAAAGCGGTTGTATTGGATAATACTGAAAATGTTATGTTTGGTGAATGGTTTATAAAGATTCAAATGGTTCCTAGAGGAGACATGGAACCTGCCAGAACAATATGGGTGAAACAGAGTGAGATAACGAGAATACCGATTTGCAGTGACAATAAAGATATGCTTATGCACCGTTTGGAAATATCAAGAGAGAAAATTCCTGGCCGCGGTAAGCGTGAGGTGACAATGAAACAGACATGGTCGACGGAAAGCTATACGCAGGTGGTGAGATATGATGTAGGAGTGGAATTTTCAGTCCGAGTGAATAGAAAACCATCAGTTGCAGCCTCCGGAGGATAAATCGCTGAAAATAATTTACCGCAGTTAGCGCTTATGACGGACGTCTCAAATAACTCTGTCGGAGGGGTGTTACAGCAGTTAGTTAATAACAAGTGGGAGCCATTAGGTTTTTTCTCAAAGAAATTAAGCAATGCTCAGAAAAACTACTCAGCTTACGACCGCGAGCTGTTAGGGGCGTATCTCTCAATTAAATATTTCCGGAAATCGTTCGAGGGCCGACCGCTGATATTGTATACGGATCATAAGCCCTTATGCCATGCATTCAGTAAGTTAGGCGCTAGTAACAACGAAACGCCACGACGAACGAGGCAACTTTTGTTCATCAGCGAATTCACAACCGACATTAGGAACATAAGTGGGAAAGAGAACGTAGTCGCTGATACATTGTCGCGCATAGAGACCATTGTTTGTCCTACAGTGCTCGATTACGTGGAACTCGCTGATGAGCAAGCAAAAGACGAATGGTTGAAAAACATGACGCAATCAGGTCAATCGGACGGAAATAGTAATATACAATTGAAATTAATAACAATACCTACTTGCAATAAACCCGTCTATTGCGAAATGTCATTAGAAGAGTTACGACCATATATACCAGAAAAGTTTAGACAAATAGCGTTCAAGAGTGTGCACGATTTAAGCCACCCCGGAACACGTGCCACTCGTAAAATGGTTGCACGAAAGTTTTTCTGGCCAACCATGAATAAAGACATTGGGAAATGGGCAAGATCTTGTATGCAATGTCAGAAGTCGAAGATCAGTCGACATACAATTTCAAAATTAGGAACTTTCGAAGACGCCGATCGCATGGAGCATATCCACGTAGATTTGGTCGGGCCGCTCCCGACATCTCCGCGTGGAAACCGCTACCTATTAACGATAGTAGATAGACGCACAGGGTGGCCTGAAGCTTTTCCACTGGAGGAAATGTCAGCCGAGGTCGTAGCCAAAGTCGTATTTAATGAATGGATCGCACGTTATGGTTGTCCGACGAGACTCACAACGGACCAAGGACGACAGTTCGAGAGCAATCTATTTAGTGAACTGATGAAATTGTTAGGCATCAACAAACTTAGGACTACAGCTTTCCATGCTCAGGCAAACGGGAAAGTTGAGAGATTTCACCGCAGTCTAAAGGCAGCGCTCATGGCAAGAATTAATAGTAGCTCATGGGAGGACGAATTGCCCACCGTCATGTTAGGTTTACGCGCCGCGAGGCGCAGTGACAATGGCATAAGCGCCGCCGAGATGATGTTCGGACGGGCGCTACGCTTGCCCGGGGATTTCTTCGCCACTCAGTCTACAGAACCCAATGATCCATCGAGCTTGGTAGATAACATTCGTAAAAGAATAGTACAATATAAACCGAAGTCCGCAGGTTCTCGCAATAATGAAGCATTATTTGTGCATAAAGATTTACGATCGTGCGAATACGTTTTCATCCGCGATGACACCGTGAGAAAATCTTTGCAACCACCCTATACGGGACCTTTCAAAGTTCTAGAAAGAGTCGAAAAAGTATTTTTAGTTCAGTACCCAAACAGGCAAGCTCGTATCTCAATCGACAGATTGAAACCAGCTTACGTGTTGAACGATAATGTTAATACTAATAGCGCGAGCTCAAGCGATAAGGTAGGCGACTCCACTACCGTGCGCAGCGGAAGCGAGTCTAACGCGATACCGCACTCTACCAAAACAACACAGAGCGGAAGCGAACTCAACGCTAATTTACGTACCACGAAACGTGGACGAGTAGTAAAAAAACCAGTGAGGTTCATCGATGATTATTATTAGGATTATTTACCAACATGATTTACACTTTTACTTTTACTTTTTTTTTTTTTATTCAAACAACGTTTCTATATTGTACTGTCCTAATACATTATGTTTCTAACATAGCATTATCTTTCTTGTCAACCTCGATTAGTCAATGATGCAATGTTATATAGCACAGCATCGCAAAGCGATAAGTGCAACAGTACTGGCTGGTTAACATTAGACACTCATAGTTGTTGCAACTAAGTAGCGATAAAAACTGCTGAGAGAAATGGTAAAGGTGAACTTTAGACTAGAAGTAATAAGGCTAGGTACACTTCGCAGGCACTCAACACTGTCACGTTTTGCTACAGTAACACAACTCGCTTGCACGGAGCGTTTACCGGCAAGTGAGACAATAAAAGTGATGTACCTAAATGTGTAACAATTAATTTTCAAAAAGACGAAATGCGGGTTCACTATCAAGTTGTAATGTAGTTTCCCTTGGCAGGGCCTGAACCCGGGGGTAGAGTAAGCTTAGTTACAGGTTAATTAAGCCCTTTATTTCCCAAAGATAGTTTCACGGTTTCCTCATGTAAAGGTTACCGTATACATTAGTTAAGTTCCAGATTAACAGTTTCAAGTCGGACTCTGAAACATGATGTTCCGCACATAGTATAGGTTTAGTCATAGTACTGCATAGAGTTAATATACTGTGACATGTTTCGATACGTAGCTAGGTCACACGTGTTTTAATATAAGAAACGAATGTATCGATTCATGAAGATATTTTATTGTGTTATGTTGCTGTGTTAAACTAATAATTTATCATAATATATAACTGATGGACCGTGTACTTGTTTTTCACCATCAGGTTATAGAATATAAATTGTACGACCGGGTGATGAAATATTCAACAGTCGCGCATTCCGCGCCGTAAGCAGAACGTGCACCTGTGCGATATTTGATCACTTTTGCCGACTAACGTTGAACATTGTAAAGCCACAAACACACAGGCAACAAATAAAGTTAGATCCCATAAGAGAGATCACTGTATTAGTTAAGTTTTTTTTCTTTTTTGGTTAAAGGGGGAAATGATGTAGGGACACTTTAGCGGCGTCAGCTCATATACTAGTGCGCGTGCACCGCGATATGAGCTGACTAGGCGAAAGCCCGCGGTTACAGAGTACGGGCCCCGCTATAGGCAGTTCCGCCCTAACCGCCAATCATAAAACATCTTTGTATTATATTTATTAAATGGAGTCAGTTAAATAAGTGTTTTCAGTTAAATCATAACCACGCTACCCGCACCACACATATATATAGGGAACACAAGATACCCCTAAACCAGTATCAGGATAATATCTCTTAATACTTAGAACATAGTTTGTTTTTAACAGACCCCCACCCGTTTTAGGCAGTTTTTGTTTCAAGACAAAGGGTTTTATATATCTGTTATATTTATCGCTCCTATCTCCTTGGATCTGACCGTATGATAAGAAGCCTCTACGATGAGCGTTTGTTTTTTTAATGATTTCCATATAGCGTTCGGTGTCGCTCTCAGCGATCAGTTTATGATTGGGTGTTTTTTTTAAATAATAGCTCCATCAATCCTGGAGACATGGTATAGTTAGAATCTTTCACACTTATTTTTTTTTGTTATTATCAATTCGTATTCGAGTGTCCCCCACAAATATCGTCTTATCGGCGTTTAGATAAGCGCCGAAAGGTACTTTTACTTTTTTAAATAGACGAGATACATATTTCTGCGGTGAATCGACATTTAAACGAGTATCAACACTACTCTCGTACCCCCCTTCATCATCATCATCGTCATTATCATCATCATCATCATCGTCATGGAACTTTTCTTCATCCGTTTCAATTTCCTTTTGTTTCGTAGCTTTCTTTAATATAGTTTCGTGTTTGACTAGTGGTGATGGTGCTAGTGGTGGTAATGCTGCAGACGCTGCTTCAGTTTTAATTGCATTTCCCGCCGTTGTTTTTTTGTTTCAGATATCAAAACGTTCAGAGGCTTTGTAATTGGCTCAAAGGTTTCCTGGAGAGAATGGGTTAATAGATCTTTGTTAGATTGAAGCGACTTGAATTTCTTTTTCACAGATTCGATCGATTTCACCAGTTTTTTTTTCAACTGTTTATCTCCAAAGAAAGGATTGACGTCGGCAGACTCCATTTTAGGAATGATACGATGAGCACGCTATTCGCTTCATATATACTCATTATAATTCACACATCGATTATAGAATCAAAACACTTGCGATAACGCCCCCTTTTAGCGTCTTTTTCCTTGTCGATGGTAAGAAACGAATGCTTATCAGCCCAACATGTGTCACACATTTTTTTAAATTGTTCCCATTTCATATCAGTGTTGACATGATCATTGAAAGCGTGACGTAAATTTAAATCGTCCTGCTTGAATAAGAGTATTAGATTAGCATTATCTCTCACCAGCTGTTTAGGTATCTAACTGTATGTTTGACACAGATAAAAACAATCCAGCCCTCTGTGACGTCCCATAGCAAAGTATTGACGTATTGTGTCCTGATCTTGCAAAGCTACATCGTCAAATATAACCACACTATTCTTCTTAGCCTCTTCCGGCAAATTACATCACTCTTATCATTAAACGGGTAAAATGACAAGTCTTCAACGTTGTTCAGTATTTCATTCAAAAAAACGTATTTCGGCTACTGAAGAGATTTCGAATATTAAATAAGATATACATTCATAAATTTTAATCCGTTGGGTTCAAGCAGTAGTGAAATCAAGACGTTTGTTTATAAGACATCGGATACTGTTCGGTAGTAAAGCACCGTTTTTACCATGTTTAGTCATAGCACTGTCATGAAAGTCCCATGAGCCTATTTTTAAAGACGTGCTCTGCTTTCTAAGTTTCAGTATGTTATGTACAGTATAGAGAAAATACGCTTTTTTTATACGCTCCTCAACATCATGGCGGGATCTGCTGTTAGTTTATCAATCTACAATCCTTCTTCCGAAGATTTACGAAGAATATCGAAAAAAGTCCTCTTAAATTACTTAAAACAATATATACGTCACTGGGAAGAAAAATTACCTAAACATTTGAAAAACGATCCTGAGATACAAGAGTATTTTTACTGTAAACAACATCCTGTCAATCCGTACCCTAACGATCCCAGCATATCACAACTCGACTTGAGCGGTTTCATTCGCGCTCAATGTCCATACTGTAAGAGGGGGCAGCAAATGAATCGTACCGTAGTAGTAAATCGAGAAGAGACAGAAGAAGTAGAAGAAGAAATGGATGTGGATCAGGATTGCAGTAAATTCGACTGTGAATGTGATTGTGGAATAAGTTAATTATACACGCGTATTCTTAGCGCAAAGAAACAAAAAATAAAACCTATTTAAAAAAGATGAGATGAACAAACGGTGTTAGTATGTCACGGAAAGTAGCCGCGAGAGCAACTGGCGGAGGATTAATCAATAATTTAATTAACAAATTACCATTTGAACTTCACTTGCCCGGATACAATTATTGTGGACCCGGTACTAAATTAGATAAGTGATTGGCGCGTGGTGATACGGGAGTCAACGGATTGGACGAAGCTTGCAAACTTCACGACATTGCATACAAACAAAACGGGAGCTTAGATACTCGACATAGAGCGGATTTGCTTTTGGCGGATGCGGCTGAGAAGCGCGCTCGTGAATCATAACATTTTCCAGAGGCATTGGCAGCTTTTGCAGTCAATAAAATAATGAAATTTAAGGTCAAACGTGGTATGGGCGTGTCCCTTTCAAAAGTCATCAAAACGAGTCGCGACGTTGTTAAAAAACAGAAAATCTAGAAAAAAAAACCAATCAACCAAGACTTTCATGAATGATTCAAGGCTGCTAAAAAATTTGTCAAGGGTAAAATTGTAAAAACTCCACGAGTGATCCCCATACCGAAAAGGGGCGGTTTTTTACCACTCATACCTTTGTTGGGGGCGTTGGCAGCGACCGGAACGCTCGCAGGAGGTGTGACTACGGCCGCAAAGAACATTTACGAGACGGTGAAGAAGAGAAATCGCGGTGAAAATGCAGTAGTGGGAAATGGCATGTACTTGAAACCATACAAGTCTGGGATGGGGCTCTATCTATCACCTTATCAAAAAAAAACCAAGCCTTCCGAAGCGCCCTCTGACGGATATTGACATGATGAAATGTATACAAAGAAAAAAAAAACCACACTTTAGAGGCAACTTCATGAGAAACACTCTGCCGACTGGGGGGCCGCATCGCGATGAAACTGGAATTTTGAATTTAGACGTTGGTGATGGAACTCACTGGACTGCCTATGTGAAAAAGGGTGACAATTGTCTGTACTTTGACAGCTATGGTGATTTGAGACCACCTAAAGAGTTTGTTCAATACATGAATAAAGTCGTCGTCGGCGGCGGCGCACCCCGTTCAAACAGCCGCATCATAACCGATCGTGCCAACGGCAACGGCCCCTTAAACGGTTCCGTTTTAAACAGCAACAGCAGCAACAGCCCCTTAAACGGTCCCGTTGTCAACAACAACGGCCCCTTCAACGGCCCCGTCGACGGCCCCGTCAGCAGTTTAGTCGGCGGCCCCATCAGCGGTATCGACTGGCCGTCGACGCGACCGGTGCGCATCGAATACAATTATACCAGATTGCAGAAATACAATGCCAAGAATTGTGGTCATTTGTGTCTCAACTTTCTCTATGATGCTGTTAAAACCATGTTTTGATTATATCCATCTCTGTCTCTCTCTCTCTCTCTCTCTCTCTCCAACGAATAAAATCATACGCACAACGCACTTGTTTACTTATTTAATTTCCTTATATGAATGAATGAAATAATTAATTAATTAATGACTCGAGTTGTCCGCGTGTGCTATTGTTATCAGCGGTTTTTTTTTCACAATACTATAAATTAAACAGTTTCATTTTTCATTGAGGCATACTGATTGCAGCTTTGAACCGATAACAATGTCCTCGTATACAATTAGCATGAGTGCTTCCAAAGCGCAGCTCTTTGCAGACTTTTTACCTGCAATTGAGCTGGACGATGACTCTCCGTACGAATGCGCTTTAATCTATTTCAAAACGTTCAATTTAATACCGAATGTGGACGAAACAAACAACTTGTTTCACTATGGTGATAAAGTTATTAAGATACCCGAGGGCGCTTATGAGCTGTCTGACATTACAAGGTGTAAATCATATAACTGAAAACCTGAAAGTAGTTTGTTCAGAATCGAAAGCTGAATCGATTGCACCATCTTTTAAGGCAGGTTGTATTTTTTTTGAAAAATATTTTTTTATTGTGCCGGGTCTAAAAGTAACGAAGGCAACATACGCGAATCAGAGAAATGTTGGAGGATGTTGTTGTGAAGTTGGATGTTGGAGGTAGAATTAATATTATTACTGGCCGCTTTTCTGAGGATAGTTTTGGTTTTGTCAGTTGTCATTTGATTCGTCAAAGAACTCTGGCAAAATTCAGATTCCTTTCATTTCAAGTTAATTAAAGTAAAGAAAAGAAAAGTTATCTCATCACGATGGCATTTAGATACACAAACATTCAATATTGTGAAATGGTTCGAATGCTGGCGCGTTGCAACGACAACGTTAGCTTGGCCGTGCGACGTTTTCAGGAAGAGTTTGCGTGTTTCTGTGTCGAACGGGACAATGTCGGCAGCTACGCAGAGGTTGCGTGACTATGGCACGTTTCGTCCGCCAACAGCCGTAGAAACAGGCGTTGACGCCGCGGATCCTAATTTGGAGGTCGCGATTTTGAACTACTTCCATGAAAACCCCACAGCAAGCACGAGGCAAGCAGGAAGGCGATTGAACTGCAGCCATATGCTCGTGTGGAAGACACTATCTAACGACAATCAACATCCCTATCACTATCGACGATGCCAAGAATTAAACCCCTTAGACTATGAGCCGCGTGTGACGTTTTGTGCATGGTTGTGCGAAAATTGGAATAGGAACATTCTTTGGACCGACGAATGTACTTTTACACGACGAGGGTTATTTAACCAGCACAACCGGCACTTGGGGCTCACGAGAATCCTTTTTTAATGGAGGAAGACTCTTTCCAACATCGGTTCTCTTTGAATGTGTGGGCGGGAATAATAGGATCGCACGTGCTGGGGCCTGTATTTTTACCGCGCTTAAATGGTGAAACATATCTGCGGTTCCTCACAGTCACTCTAGCTGAATTGCTGTTTAACGACGTACCTTTGGCAAGCACCAGGCATATGTACTATCAACACGACGGTGCTCCGGCACACTTCCAACTAAATGTCAGACGACATTTGGATGATGAATATGGACATCGTTGGATCGGCCGCGGAGGTCCAGTCCAGGTCCTTTGAAATAATTAACGTATTTGTAAATGGACGTATTAATCTTATTAAGGATTAAAAAACTCAGTTGGGGTGTCTGAGGTTTTCAGTATAATAAAATACACCTTGTATAACGTTATTAAGAAAACATATTAGATATGAGAGCGGTAATGATCTCACGAATGTTGTAGAGATTGAAACAAACACCAACACGTCACAGTGTTTAATCACTTCACAAAAACTCGACGTGCTATTCGACCAGCCTCGAAGCATCGGCTCTCTTTTCGGATTTTCGAAAAAAGTTCTTAAAGGAGGAACTGGACAGGTGTATGCGTCTGATAACCCGATAGATATACTCATCACTAATTCTATAAGAATAGAATGCAACTTGATTGAAGGATCATTCGTTAACAACAAACCGTCGCGTGTACTACATGAATTCTCCCCCAACGTGCCGCCAGGATTTCAAATTATAGCGTGCCCAACCAATATCATTTATCTACCGCTGTAACGAGAGAACAGAATACAACAAATCGAAGTGCGAATAGTGAACGAGCGTGGCGATCTAGTAAATTTCCGGGGTGAAAATATTTTTATTTAGGGTAGAAAAGTAATTGCAAAATGATTGTCTATAAAAACAGAGGCGTACCATTTAACACCATTAGTCGCAGTCATTTCTCAGACGAGACAACACGAGCGGCATCTTCCTACTCCTCCTCCTCATCCCCTCCACTTGCACGAGGGAAGACAAATAAAATAAAATTAACCGGATCTAACGCTACTTTTCTACAACAGCTGGGCTTTAAAATATGTCCTCGTCAGATACAATCTTGAATGTGGGTGAAAAGGTGATGGTGGACGATTGTATTGAGAGTATAGAAATTCACCCGTATAACCCTTAAAATGACTCATTTAAAAACAACGATGAAGTGCGAATTGCCATCAACAGACAAGATCTGATTGTGCTCCCGCACAAAAGCTATTTGATGATTGAAGGAAAATCAATAAAGAATGCACATTAGTAAACAACGGCGTAGCATTTTTTTCCAAGACATTCGGTATGAATTGAACGGCGTGGAAATTGAAAGGACTAAAAACTGCGGTGAACCACTACAATGAAAGGATTGCTTTCTTATGGGAAGGAAAGCGAACATGCGTTGGAGAGCTGCTCTTGGAACATGGGTGCATATAAAGAAATCACTGATGGGGACTTTAGCTTCACGATTCCGCTATGACATTTGCTGGGCTTTGCTGAGGACTATAAAAAGGTGTTAAAACACTAATGCAAACTGTGCCATAGTGAAGGAAGCCGGTAAACATTACTTACTGTCGAGTTGACACGCATCGTTTGGCGCATGCCCATTGTAAAAGTGTCTGATAGAGAAAAACTCCGTTTAATGGAATATGTGGAGAATGATATACCTCTACCCATACCTTTTCGCACCTGGGATCTTTATGAATACCCTTCGCTACCAGTCGGCGCCGTTAAGCATGTGTGGCCAATCATAACTAGCAGTCAGTTGGAGAAACCCCGTTTTGTCATCATTGGACTGCAGACAGCTCGTAAAAATGATGAGCTTAAAGACATGAGTCAGTTTGATCATTGCAATTTGCAAAGCTGCAAGGTGTATCTAAACTCACAGTGTTATCCGTATGATTCGTATACCGTAGATTTCGAAAAGGGGTCTCACTCTCTAATGTATGACGCGTTTGCAAACTTTCAACATGTATATTATGGAAAGGATAATGTTAGTCCGATTGTTGCTTTTCCTCATTTTAAAACAAAAACTCCTCTGTTTATCATTGACACCTCGCGTCAGTCGGATACCTTCAATTCTGGCGCTGTGGACATACGTGTTGAGATGGAATTTAAAAAGCCCGTTGCTGGCAACACTACCGCCTACTGTCTCATCATAAATGATTCACTGTTTGAATACAGCGCTCTCACGGGTAGAGTGAAGAAGACAAATTGATCAGTTTCATCACAACATTTGATGAGATCGCACGCAACTCTTTATCCTTCAACACTCGAGATGGACTTTTCCAGTTATTATTATTATCCGAGCTATACCGCCTCCATAATTTACAACAGCTGTAACTTGGCACATAGCTTATACACCGTTCAACGTATTGATGAGAATGAGTCATCGGCGATCGCCAATGTACATGTGTACATGAAGCTGGAAGTTTTAGGATCACAAGTTGCTTTCAAGACATGCGTGAGCTTTGACAACAAGGTCACAATCAGTGATAATGACTGGATCGACAGCTTCGGTAATATAACTCAAATTGAAGCCATAAGAAGTTTCCTATCTACAACAAGAGACTACTACCTGTTACGCTGCTACCCTCTTCAACAGCAGCAGCAGCAGCAGTTGGAACAGGCTGTTCACCGGGTGCTCAGCTGATTCTCTACGATGAAGATGGACACACTGTACTCTTCGGACGCTCTGATTGGTGGTACATGGAGCGAATTATCGGATGTGTAAACGCTCAGATAAACCATTTAAACAGGAATAAGATCACCTACGAGAACCGCTTCAATTTCTTCAGGAAACATCTCAAATTAAAGCAGCCTACGACATTGACGCAAGCTCTATTCTTCATTGACTGCGTGTATGATAGAAATTCTCTAGTAGATTGTGAACTCAGGTGTTTAGCTATAGAAATTCTTTTCAATACCTCTCTGTTGATGTGAATAAATGTTTTATGCTAAAGGAAACAATCGTATTTTAATTACTCAATCCTTATCAATCGTGTTTTTTTCCTCATTGGTTCGTCTTATCACCTACCTCCCCACCCATAAACCCGGGTTAAACTAGCTGTGCTGTCGGAACAAATTTAATTTAGTGTTCATCATGACTTACCACTGTCAATTCTGTGATGAAGACGTTCCCAACAACCGTCTCATTCTTCATTCGAAGACAAAACGACACAAGTTGCTGTGTGTGAGGGAAAAATCTGATGGAGGTGCTTACGTGGTTAGTTCGGCATTTAATTGTCGGATTATCACGTATAGAATCAACGCTGGTGCTGACAACTTTCTCAACCCTGAAGGATTTCTATCGTCCAACAAGAAGAGAATTAAACGTCTTGTGAAGCTAGAAGTGGAAAATCATAAACAAATAAAAGTGATTGATGAACTAATGTGTATGTATATGAAAACTGTGGTTAGTGAAAAGGGTGATGAAATTATACATGACCTTAAAACATTCTCCACGAAAAACATATCGCTGGACGCCGGTTTCGACTTTAATTTCTTCTTCAATCAGATGGTGCCATCAATCATTGGCAAGATGGAAGAATTTCAAGAGCGCGACAGCGGGTGGGCGTTGGAAAAAAATATCTTCTTTGATTTGAACATTAACAAACTCTGTTCGCTGAAAGCTTCCTCCTCATACATTCCTCTACCCGACTGGATTGCGAAAAAAAAGCATGCGTAAATGTAAAAAACGATGATGACGCATGCTTCACTTGGGCTGTACTTGCCGGTCTATTTCCGCAGGATCTAAACGGTGGACGAATGAGTAAATATACACAGTTTAGAGATCGATTAAACTGGGACGGAATTTCTTTACCCACAAAAATAAAAGATATTAAGCGGTTCGCGAGGCATAATGATGTGCGCGTTAATGTTTACGGCATCGATGAAAAGGAGGAGAGACTGATTGTGCCTCTATATATTTCACGGTGGAACCCCAGCAGAGAAACTAAAACTCGACGTGTCAACTTGCTGTACTATGAAAATCGTCGTGGATCCCCACTACTCTACAATAAAGAGTATGTCACGTCTGTTGAGTGCTACTACGGGAAACAGTAGAAAAAAACACTATTGCGACGGATGTCCAGGGAGAATATTTCCAAGCGTGGAAAGCGTGAGGTGACGTTAAAACAGTCTTGGTCGAAGGATATTTTCAACCAAATAGTGAGGGATGATGTGGGTGTGGAATTTACCCTCAGGGTGTATAAAAACATACAATCACGCGATGCTGCGAGTCCATCATCATCATCATCATCGGGTGCGGCAGACGTTGAAAAGAAAATTGTTTCTCTCGATGCGGAAAAGAAAATTCTTTCTCTCGAAGTGGAAAAAAAGGTTGGTAAATTAAGCGAAGATTGCGAGTCGTACGTGCGAACGTTGGAAAAACTGTTGTCATGGGCCACAAGTGAGATGAATAAGCTAAGCAAAGGTCAGATTTCTTTACCGCGCCCTGTGAACCTTAAATCGTTATAAGTTTTGTTCGCTCCCGGGCTTATCTATATTTATCCCATTATCCTTCCTGCTACGAGTGGGTTTATAAGCCGCCTCAGCCCGGTTCTATTTCAAAAACGCTACAATGTCCGACCGTACAGTGTGCTGTGTGCAGTGTTGCAGCTGTGTGTGCCACAACCGCCCACTGCTCCCGATGTCTCCACCCGTTACCCCGGAGCCCCAGCGTGCTCCACCCGTTACCCCGGAGCCCCAGCGTGCAGACAACACCACCGGAATCTCAATGCTCGCTCGAAGTTTGGCGTGGCGGCGACGTTTAGGGCCACAGCCTGTCTCATCAGCTCCGCCGACGCAGAGCACTCTAAGGTCACAGCGTGTTCCACTCATCCAGCGTGTTCCTCCCATCATGCGTGAAACAATACAGCAGCAGCAACTGCCATGGGTGAGGCAGGTGGATCTGGAGGAGCTAGAGGATTGGGACGATTAAAGTCTTCGTCTCCACCACCACCACCACCACCAAAGTATTTTTTTTAATCGTCATCACATCACCATCAACTACTTCAACAACGGAAACGTCATCAACGTTGGAGAGCGTATATTATTACACACGCATGTAATTATGAGTACGTGTGTGTAATGTGTAAACAGGAAAAGGATATTATATATAAAAGGAAGGCGAATGAATAAAAACATCACATTCACTCCTGAAACTCCCGTGTGAAAAATCGACTACACGCTCAATTCTTGTAAGTCATAATTATGTCTTTTCTTACGCAAATTAACGAAATTGGAGCCAGGTGCTCAACACGAGTGCCTGTGCGGGAGCTACCACAACACAAGCCCATGCTGATAAAATCCTGCGTGCGGGAGTCTTCGAAGTACGATGCTGTGAACGGGTGCATCGTTGTTGACCTACAGGACGTGGGGAAGGTGACGCTGCCGTCGAGATTCAACTCGATGGATGATGCAGCCCTTCTACCCCTGAACAGTGGTCACGTGTTCATGGTGGTAAAGGGCCCCATCGGTCGCACCTTTGAAATCGTTTTTCAGTGATGTGCGCGTGTGTGTGTGTGTGTGTGTGTGTGTGTGTGTGTTTAAAGGTAACTAGAAAAAAAAAAAAAAAAATTCAGACCATGTCCGTCACCAGTTCAAATGAAATAATTGATGCGAACAGTGCCATCTTTAAATCATACTAGTAGCTAGTATTTAGGGGTTCAAGCCCACTAATGTCACGGTTTATTTAATTAAGGCTTGAAAGCCACCAATGTCATGGAAGCCAGGTGATACAGAGCCAGAGGTAGGTGTTGATGCGTCATAGCGTGTGAGGGTTGATGTGTGCGTCATAGCGTGTTAGGGTTGATGTGTGAGGGTTGATGTGTGCGTCATAGCGTGTTAGGGTTGATGTGTGAGGGTTGATGTGTGCGTCATAGCGTGTTAGGGTTGATGTGTGAGGGTTGATGTGTGCGTCATAGCGTGTTAGGGTTGATGTGTGAGGGTTGATGTGTGCGTCATAGCGTGTTAGGGTTGATGTGTGAGGGTTGATGTGTGTGTCATAGCGTGTTAGGGCTGATGTGTGCGTCATCATGTGTGAGGCTTTGAAGGGGGGTGTGACCGCGTGTGAGGCTTTGATGCTGAGATGATGGTCTTTAAGTTTATTAGGTATTTTTTAATTTCATATATAAATAGTATTAATTAATTGTGATATTGCGGACTTGGCATCGTCTCATGTTTAGAGAATTGATGATATGTTTGGCATCGGGCTATGTTTTGAAATTTGACATTGGTATTATGTGGTAATGAAAATTACTATGCCAAGTATTTGTAGAAATAGTGCCAAGTGCATTCATTATAAAAGGCTGAGATGTTGTAGTGTATGTTATAACTAGTTCTGAGCGGACGCGGTCTAGTAGTTAAAATGTTTTTAACAAACTTGTTACCGTTGGCGGTCTTTTTGACTATCGAGTCATCCAGTGAAAAAAGGAACGTAACCTTAACGCCGGCCGTGCGTGATATTTACTTCCCTCAGTGTGTTTCAGCAAACGAGTGGTATTTGACAAAGGCGCAAGTTTTGGACAATACGGACAGTGTTATGCGCGGGGAGTGGTTTATAAAATTATTGATGGCGCCAAAGGGGGTGGCGGAGCCGGACAGGTCTGTTTGGGTAAAACAGAGTGAGATCACGCGGGTGCCGCTGTGTTCGCCGGATGAAGATATAAGTGTTCTACGCATGGAAATATCGCGTGAGAAGGTGCAGCCGCGTAGTAGGCGAGAGGTGACGGTGAAGCAGACATGGTCGGCTGATAGTTACGTTCAGGTTGTGAGGGATGACGTGGGGGTGGAGTTTTCGCTCAGAGTTAATAAAAAGGTTGCACCACGGCCGGTGGTACTCGATCGAGCAGAGCATGATAATGATGTTGGTGGGGAGGAAGTAACCAAAAACCCGACTGAAGATGTAAAGTTATCGGAGGGTGATGATGTGAAGTTATCCGCTGATTGCTTAGCCTATAGAAATACATTAAATAATATAATTAAATGGGCAAACTCGGAAAAGGATAAATTGTTAAAGGCGGAGGAAACAATATGCGAAAATGTGCCGTTTATGACGAGGAAAAGTTATATACATAACAAAGACGTTATATTTGATTAGTTTTAATGAAGCAAATAACAAAAACAGGACAATTACAAAAGATATTTAATTAAATTCATTTTCATTAAATAGTTAAATGGAAGCAATAACAAGATGATACATTCAATTAAGTGTAATTAAGTGGTTAAATGGCAAAAACAGGAAAATTCATGAAACTTCTGGAAAATAACAAGAAGCGGAGGAGGAATAGTAGTTAATTATAATAAATAGACGTGTGGGATACTGAGCCAGTCATTACTACTCAGTCTTTTGTTTAAAGCAACCAATGGAACCAACACCCGAATCAACATCCGAATGGTCCGAAACATCGGAGCTGGACCGGCCGGGTCTGGTGGAAGAGCTTCGGGAGCGGGCGCGCGAGGCTCGACACTCACGGGGGCGCTTGTGAGGGGTCGAGCTGGTGAGGGAGATAAGGCGACGATGGATGGATGATTCAGGTACCAGAATGCCCACCACCACAACATCCTCCCTACACATCAGGGTATGGTCGTGGGCGAATCACGGAGATGTTACGTAACCATATAGCCAGCGTCTCACAATCGCCACCACCGGTGCCAGCGCAACCGCCACCCGCTCCAACACGGTCGTGCACCAACCACAGCGCTTCGGTGTTGTAGAAGGTCAGGTGCCGGTGGAGCGTCGCTTTGAAGTTACGCTGCCTACACCACCGCCTTCGCCGCCGCCGCGCCGCCTACATACCAACTAGTACCTAAAAGGTACACGTACTTTTTAATTTTTAATTATTATTACTTTTTAATCCACGCTTCTTATTCTTCTAAATTTCACTATACTTTAAATGTATATAAAATGCATGGTAAACATGGTAATTTCATGTTTAGACGCGCAAAATTTTAAACGTTCATTAATCGGACATATCGATTCTTACGAATTCATCCACTTTTGGTTAAATGAGATGCCATTAAGATTATTAATTAATAAAATAAATGTGAATATAACTACATTATACCTATTAAACGATTTTTCTTATGAATATTATGTCTTGATGAGAATTTGGGATGACTTATCATTATACATAGAGGAGACGGTGGGTGACATGAATGTAGATTATAGATGTTTCAAGGAGCTCCTTGAAGCGTCACCTTTAGATTGTTATAAACATTGTATTTTCAATTTAAACATTGCCAATAAGTTTTTATCGATTCTCTTGATATCAGTTAATGATTATTTAGTAATTGAATTTATGTAGTATTGTGTTTTACTAGCTTTTCTGAAAAAATATATAAATAATATATTGAAATATTCATTCTGTATTGTAGAATAAAAAATAATACAATTAACATATAGACCTATATGATTTGCCTACTACCATGTGATTGTTTAAATATGAGGCCATGTGATTTGTCATGCGAATGTTTTTAACATATATACCTATATGATTTGTCTACCATGCGATTGTTTAAATGTGTACCTCTGTAATTTGTCATGCGATTTTTAAATAATGTATGATTTAGCTATGTGATTTGTCAAACGATTAAGCAAGCGATTTTTAAATAATGTATGATTTAGCAAGCGATTTTTAAATAACGTTATTATATAAATAATGTATTTTGATTATTATTTTATAGACAGTCATTGAACTATGTGAACTGTATTAATTTTGATTTTAGTCATATGTGTCCTAGGGATAATTATGTACATTACTATTATTATTTTATAGACAATCATTGAACTGCATTAATATAAATATTTTTCTGCTTATAATGCGTGGTTTTATTTCTCAACATATACCTACATACCTATACTTTATTAGTAGGACTTTAAATGAAACAGCATATTTATAAATTTAATTTTATTGAATGGTACCATAGGTAGTTATACAATAACATTATTTTTATCGATCCAACTCTTCTCGTTCAAACCTAGCCATTTGACGTAGACTTTATTTCCTTTCTTCTTTAAAACTTTTTCAACGAGGTAAATGTCAGGATTTTTAACCTTTTGTAATTCTTGTTCATAAAAACAGCCTGCTATAGGTTCTTTTTTCGCATCTTGTAATAAATAAGTAATGGGTTGTGTAGTTTTCACTTTGATAATTTGGAATATTTCGGCAGACCAATTGGCTGTATATCCTTTGGCAAAAATTGATTTATATTTGCTTATCCTCACATAATCTCCAACTTTGTATTTAGCAGCTGGTTTGAGCTTTATATGATTATAAACCGTATGTAGATGTTTAGAGTTGCTATTATTAACAACTGAGGGTGCCATACCAGTGGTGGAGTGAATCTTGGTGTTATATCGTTTCGCCAGGCTGTCAATATGTCTCGTCCAATTGTATGAGCCCTTCAAGGCAAACAACTGCCATAGCCAATGTTTTATAGTCCTTATAACCCGTTCCACGATCGATGCTTTCATAATGCTGAATGTAGAGTAGTGATTAATATTAAATTTCTTCATAAGGTTTTGAAACTCTGTATTGAAAAATTCCTTTCCGTCATCCGATTGTAGGTTTTTAGGGCGTCTTTTACCCTGTAGTATTTGCAACATGGCTTTAGTAGTGTCACTTTTATTTTTAGACTTTAACGGCTGTAACCAGAGATACTTTGAGAATGTATCGATACAGGTTAAAATGTATTTGTGTCCACCGTTATATCGGGTATATTTTTGCAAATCGATAAGGTCAATTTGCCAGGTGTCATACAATCCTCTTTGTATGAAACGTCTTCGGGGGAATGTTCTCCTCGCGTATTTATATATCTCATGAACCACATCAGCCTTACTCATTTCGGATCAAGTTTGGTGGAGACGTGTTTCACTACACTACCCCCACCACCGCCAGCAGCAGCGGTAGCAGCAATCGGGTGAGGTGCTGAAGGGGTTGGTAACGGTTTCGGTTTGATGCGTTCAGTTGTAGTGTGCTCAACCGTACCAGGGTAACGGGGTGATGGTGCAGATGGAATCGGTAACGGTGTCAATGTCGGTCCTGATGCTGATGCTGATGGGAGCCCGATTACAGATGGTGGTAGAGGAGCGGTGAATCGCTTTTCCAAGTTTTCAAGTCTGACACGTAAACCGTTGATTGTTTTCACGTTGTCTTTTATTTTTCCAAGACAAAGAATACTCATGTCATCCAATTGCCTTTTATTAATAGAATCTTCCTTATAAATACCACGCTGCACGTTTTGTAATCGTCTGCCACCGCACTCAATGACGTCAACTTCTAGCTTATCGTCAAAGGGGGATGTGTGTTGGTTTTCATTCAAGTAACGACCAAACTTGTTGATGGGCATGATTAAAATGATATCAACTGTTTACAATCACTCGGTTTTATTTTACAATTATTCCATCTTCGACGAGCTCTTCCACAATCGCGTTTATTTCATTCACATGGCTAGTGTTGCCAGCGTTCTGTGAAGCAATCAGCAAACGTAATCGTTCTACAAGTTCATTCGGATCATTCCAGTAAATCAAATCAGTATCGGGGTGATATTGTTTAAGTGTCATAAGACCCCCGCCCGCCTTGGATGTATTGAGCTTTGCAACAAAAGGTTTAATGTATCTGTTGTACTTTTCACTCTTATCACCCTGTATTTGCCCCGAGTTTGTAAAACCGCGGCGATGTGCGTTCGTGTTTAGGATGATATGTAAATATTGCTCGATATCACCCTCCGTGATAAGCTCATCTTTTGGTGTTTTTTGAACAACAATTCCATCAACCCCTGGGTGAGGTTGTAAGCATTCTTATTTATGACAATTCGGTTTTTAACATTGTCAATTTGTAGCGGGGCGTTACCTACAAATATGATATTATTATCATCCATATAGGCACCGAAAGGTATTTTAACCTTCTTATAGAGACGTGAAACATATTTATGTGGGGAATCAATGTTTTGAGGCCTCTTCACCTCTGTATCGACACTGCTCTCGTACCCTCCCTCATCCTCATCATCATCACCGTTATCATCATCATCATCATCCTCGCCTTCATCATCAGCAGCATTACCCCTCACATTATCTGATTTCTTCAGCGTTGAATTTCCTGTCTCATACTTGACAGATGGCGGCGGTTCATTTTTTACAATACTGTCACTCTCGTTTACAGTACTTTTAACATTTTTCGTTTCGGATATTAATTCGTTTAGCGGTTTGGTGATTGGTTGAAACGTTTCCTCTAGAGAAGTGGCCAGCATGGCCTTGTCCGATTGGAGTGATTTTAATTTCTTTTTTACCGAATCCACTGATTTTAACAATTTCCTCTTTAACTGCTTATCTCCAAAGACGTGTTCCGCGCTGTAGGATGTCATTTTTTTAAATCAAGCAATGTGGGCGTTCCGAAGCTCATTTATACCCAATCAGATGATAATTGAATGATTGAAACATTTACTATAACGTCCTCTGGACATATCTTTTTCCTTGTCTATGGTTAAGAACGCGTATTTATCACCCCAGCACGATTCACACGCCTCTTTGAACTGTTCCCACTTCATATCAGTGTTTACATGATCATTGTACGCGTGACGTAAATTTAGTTCATCCTGTTTGAACAGAAGTATTAGATTAGCATTATCCCTCACCTACTGTTTAGGTATTTTGCTATAAGTCTACCGTAGGTAAAAACAGTCTAAACCTCTATGACGACCCATGGTAAAGTACTGTCGTATCGTATCCTGATCTTGCAGCGCTACATCGTCGAATATAACCACACTGTTCTCTTTAGCCTCTTCCGGAGGTATTACGTCACTCTTATCATGAAACGTGTAAAATGACAAGCCGTCCACTCTGTTTAATATTTCCTTTAAAAATACATATTTCGGTTGTTGTATTAGAGATTTAGAATATAGGTACACGTTAAAAAACTTTAATCCGTTCGGTTCGAGCAGTAGTGATAGTAGAACGTTTGTCTTTCCGCATCCGGACGGACCACAGATAAGGCAGCGGATGCTGTTCGGAAGTAGAGTGCTATGTTTATGATAAAACTGATCGGTATCGGTGTTACAAAGGTCCCAACTGTGTATTTTAATACACGTGTCTTGCTTTACGAGTTCCATTCTGTTCTGAACGGTCGTGTTGAAGAGACGTTCGTTTTATACATAATAATAATAATAATCAGGAGCAGTCATGGACATGGACATTCATAACGTGACGGCTGAAGACTTGAAAAACATACCGAGAGATATCCTCCTGAAATTTTTCCGATTTCGAGTTCGTTATTGGGAACACCTACTACCGGACCATTTGAGAAACGACCCCGAAGTGCGAGAATATTTTTACTGCGAGCGACATCCGGTCAACCCGCATTCGAATGACGAGGACCGTGAATATTATTCCGAAATCGATTTACCCGGTTTCATACGTAAAGAGTGTCCGTTCTGTAAAAGCGAAGCTATCCGAACCGCTGCCGCTGCTGCCGCCGCCGCTAGCACTGTTGTAAATAACGGGCCTCAATCGATGGAATTTGACGACGACGAACAAAATCAGGAGAATCAGAAGGCCGAGGATGAGTCTATCGAACAGATACAGGAGGAGGAGGAGGAGGGGGAGGGGGAGGAGGAAGATGAGTGTGAATGTAACACCTTTGATTGTAAATGTGACTGCGGCTTAAACTGAACAAAAAAAAACCCTCACACATCAACCCTAACACGCTATGACGCACACATCAACCCTCACACATCAACCCTAACACGCTATGACGCACACATCAACCCTCACACGCTGACACATCAACACCTACCTCTGGCTCTGTATCACCTGGCTTCCATGACATTAGTGGCTTTCAAGCCTTAATTAAATAAACCGTGACATTAGTGGGCTTGAACCCCTAAATACTAGCTACTCGGAAGCTACGAAGTCGAGAAGATTATTGCAGGTGTATGTAAGATACACGCATGTTGATGCATAATGCCAATGCCTAATATACCTAATGGCCGATATACAGTAATTAATTTTAGTAAAAACCCATGGCTTGTAGGAAAAATATAATATTATCCCTAATTGGAATTTTTCAATACGTCATTTCACCATCAGTTGCGTACGTGCTCCGGTTTACCGGCGCGATTTGCCGAATATGGGCATAATTATTGAAATTTTTCCTGGACTTTCATCATTCCTACCTTATCAACGGGCTTTTCTAATACCGTTTCAGGATAGGGTATATGTATAAAACCATGATCAATAGGATTATCCTTATAGAGTTCAACACTCACTTGCACCGTACACGGTCCATTTTTTGCTCACCATTTTCTTGTACATAAATTAACCATGAACCGTAACCCCTTATATGGTTGGTTCGCCAAGCGGATAACGAACTTAATAATAACAGCAGCAGCAGCAGCAGCAGAACAACGTCGAGCAGAAAGGAGACGAGACGAAGGAGGCAAGAAAATTCAAAACGGGAATCGCCGGAGCAGATAGACGTCAACTTAGCCTCGAAGGAGAACATCCGACCAAAAGGGAGAAGATATGGAAGTTGATTACATCTAGATATTTGAATCGATAAGATAATAAATATTTTTGTATCAAGTATGTGTCTATTCATTTGTAAATCAAAAAAGTTGTTCATTTTTCCTGTACAATACTTGAATGATTTGAAATTCAAAAAATATACTCTGTTAGGACATACAGGTCTCTGTAGCACTTGACTAATACTATGTATTGACATTGAACTTTTGACATTGAGGAACTGTCCCCCTGTGGGAATATTTTATTTTTGAATTTCAAATCATGCCTTCATACTGTCGCTAAAGTCAGAGCCATCGGTATTCGAGTCTGACGAACCATGCCCGGTTCGATTTTTGATAAATATGAATTCAAAGTCATCACCCACTCAGCGGGAGGCAGACGTGGCGGGTTTTTTTTGGCTTAGAGGAAGTGACTTATGGGGTTGTGGTACCAAATGGACCCTCGTACTTCATCAATTGCGTGTTCCACTTCGTGTTCCAGCCTAGTTCCGGAGAATGTTCCATGGTAGGTATGGTAAAGTATTTTTTTTTAAATCGATAGAACCAAATTTTCAAAATTCAATTGTTGATCTGGCATGCTAATAGACCACGCTACACGTGGGTATTTTTTTTTTAAAATTGGAACACCATAAGTGGGTCAAAATTGCCCATGTTCCACATGTGCCAGGGTGTTCCGGGGTTCTGGGACCAGAGTCGTCTACTGAGACCTCTACGTGATGTCCGAGTACCATATATGTATATGTATATATACACTATATACTACTCTTATATATACATATATATATTATTATTATTATTATTGAGTAAAGAGTAGTATTATAGTGGCTACCTGGCTAGGAGTTTTGAATTCCCAAAACCCCGGAACACCCTGGAACATGTGGAACACGGCCCTTTTTGACCCCCTTAAAGTAATTAGATTTTAAAACAAAAAATACCTACGTGTAGCCTGGTTCATTGACAGTCCAAATACGAAGATAAAATTTGGTAATGCTGCGTCCTTCATTTTCAAAAAAAATATTATCAAAATTTTAACCTTGGCACATTTCGCGGAACAGGTATTCGCAAGCCCGGAACCTAATAATTTAAAGACTTCATTACAATCGTATGTAGAACACGAGTTGCAGTTATCGAGGAGGTAGTGCAATAAGGTAGTTATTTATAAATTATTATATATATTTTTAAAGATTGATTAATAATGAATACTTTCATACCCAGTATGTGTCTATTCATTTGTCAATTAATATTGGGATATTTTGACGTGTTTCCACATTTCAAAACAGAACTTTCACAGCTGCATTATCTTCTCCGAAGAGTTGGTTGCTGTTCAATTGATTCTAACTAAAGTCACTTATGACAAACCCACATATGCGGGTTTTTCCATTTTAGAGCTGTCAAAAACTTTAATGTATGACTTTCATTATAATTATATGATGCCTAAATATGGGGATAAAAGTCGCTTACTATACACTGACACAGACTCCTTCATTTACGAAATCAAAACAGACAACTTCTTTGAAGACATCAAACCTGATTTAGAATCTAAATATGACACATCCGACTTCCCTACCGACAACATTCCGGTTTCCCACAGGTTAACAAGAAGATCGTTGGAGTCATGAAAGATGAAACTCAAGGACGAATCATTACCGAATTTATCGGATTAAGATCGAAAATGTATGGTTACACACTGGATGAAGACAAAAACAGCAAAGTCCTCCTCCTAATAAAATGGCAAAAGTAGCGGACTCTCTAACTCTAGATGTTATTATTCCAAGAGCTTGGAATAATCGGATAGGGTTAGAGGAGTTGTATATAACGATTTGCGTGCACCAAGCTCGCACACATTCATCATATAACCTCGAGTACACTGTGAACGATGTTTCGACGAGGACCTGCGACTACTTGTATTTCATCTGGTTCAGGGTGTTAGGCGATCGTCGGACATATCCGGACCCGAGCAGTTATAGGTTACTCTCAATCCCGCTTATATAAAGTGAGTATAACATTATTTACCAATTTTTTACATGCGATATTCAGTTTATAGATAAAAATTACACTCTCGTTTAACAATTATTTTATTTTATATTAATTTCTTTTCAGGTATATAACCGAGAAGAGGGAGTAGTGTGAGTGGTAGGAGCTGCTGAGAATTAGATCAATTTAAGCATAATGCGATTATGTGAGTATAAAATTATTTATCGAGTTTAACGTAAAATATCAATTTTTATAGATATTATGTACACTATGTATATTATGTATGTGAGAGTTATAAAATGTACACTCTCGTAAAGCATTTATTTTATATTAATTTCTTTTCAAGCATATGTATAACGAGCAGCGTAAGTGGTGGAGGCTGCTGAGAATTAACATAATTTAAGCATAATGTTACCTGTATGATATTCAGTGATGCAATTATTTTAAATTATATTTATTTCTTTTCAGACATACTCATAACAAGTGGAGGGGGGGCGTGCGAGAACTCTATAGCTGATGATGTGATCCTTGTAAGCTGATATGAGGGAAACTTCTAGTATCAAATTACTTTTAATCATTCTTAGATTGCATTGCAACTCATCAGTTCAAGCTCAGTAATAACATTTTCTGAAATCTTTATTTCATTCAAGTGAGAGTGATGCTTTTCTTTTTCTTTTCTACGTTTCCTCGTCCTAGATAAGACGCAAAACTTTCTTGACGTTCTCCATTCTTCGAAGAGATAATTGTTCACTTCTAATCGAGTTCCACGCGCTTCTCGGTTTGTGATTCATTTGAGATAATCTCGTTTCTTTACTGATTGAATGTCAGAGGTGATAGTCTTCTTGAGGACTTGCACGTGAGAGTAATGCTTTTCTTTCTCTTTTCTACGTTCCCCTGTCCTACATAAGACGTTAAACTTTCTACCCTCTTTATTGTAACACTTCCATGCTCTTCCTACTTTCTTCTTTCTTATAATAATGAAATAATAAACTTTATTCAGTAAGTAGGCTACAAGGGCACTTTTACTCGTTCGAGTCTATGGGCATTCCCGAAGAGGAGATCACTGTTGAGAAGAAAAGCCGAAAGAAACTCAACAGTCAGTCATTTTTTCGTAATTTATACTTAACTACTATTACAGTATTATGAGCTTAACGTAATGTTATGTGTATAAGATGTTGGGATATGTGTAAAGTATGTTGATGTATCCATAGTTCCCGCTGTATACACTTCACCGTATTGAGTCACTCTAGAAATATGTGTTGTGAATGAATAAACGTTCCAATGATGTCAGATCGAACGTCTTAGATAAGATGTTAATCTTTCTTTCCACGTCCTGGATAAGACGTTAAACTTTCTTTTTCCACTTTTCCATGTTCTAGTTAGAGCGCGCGTCTAACCACCTGCTCAGGTGATAAAGGTAACATTGGAATAACTCGTTGCATTACCTCAGCGAAAGGGGCTAGCTCTACCTCTAACGATGTTAAGAACTCTTTAACGCGATCCTCCCCGCGATGTATCACAAACTTTGATAGTTGTCATATCCACATTTTTCTCTATGTTCTCCATTCTTGAAAGAGGTAATTGTTCAATTCTAGTTAAGTTCCACTCGCTTCTCTGCTTGTGATTCATTTGAGAAGGGGGTGGTGTGTAGCTACACTCTTTGAGCGGTGCATACTAATGTTTTTAACTAATTCTTTTCTCTTTCTTTGCTACTTTCCACGTCCTAGATAAGACGTTAAACTATCTTTCCCACTTTCCACGTCCTAGATAAGACGTTAAACTATCTTTCTCCACCACAAGTAGGAAGTTCTCAGCAGCACAGTATCAACGTGGTTCGCTCTGTTGATCCATTATTTTCTTTAATTCTCATATATGAAGAGAGCGTGTTTCACCTATCAAAGGTCGCCTCGTACTCGTAGACGGAGTTCTCTTCGAAACTTAGGTGAGCATAGTTGGCTGTGACCTCGCATGGAGTACCAGATTCACCCTTCTTTCTCTTTTCCACTTTTCCTCGTCCTAGATAAGACGCTAAACTTTCTCGACGTTCACCATTCTTTAAAGAGGTAATTGTTCTCTTCTAGCCGAGTTCCACGCGCTTCTCGGTTTGTGATTCATTTGAGATTACCGATTGAATGGCAGAGGTGATAGTCTTCTTGTAGGCTTGCATATGAGAGTAATGCTTTTCTTTTTCTTTTTCTTTTCCACTTTCCACGTCCTAGATAAGACGCTAAACTTTCTTTTCCACTTTCCCGTCCTGGATAAGACGTTAAACTTTCTTTTTCCACTTTTCCATGTCCCAGTCAGGTTATGACTTTATGTGCATGATTATCCTGTTAGGGAACCGATCATTGACATCGTGATGCATTCCCTCATTAGGTTTCTTATTAGAGGTACTCTCGTTCTCCAACATCGTTGTAGCGACTGGGAGAACCTTCTAGAAACCACCCTGCTGAGTCAGGCTTAAGAGCATTTAATATAGTAGCTGTAGCTGTATGGCGTATGCAGCTGATAGTTTTGAATATTAATTCTTGCAATCTAATCAGTTTTCTAGTTGATGGGTGGTAATCTTCTTTCGAAAATTTATACGCTGACGGAAGAAAAATCAATCGTATCATCTCAAGAACTCACCTTCCGATGGATTTGAATAATCCAACTGAAATGGACTCTGAAATATGTCACATTTGTGAAGAACCGTTGGAGGATGATTGCGTCATTGATCATTGTCATCTCACCGGAAAGGTGCGCGGTAAAGCTCACAACGCATGCAACCTAAACTACACCATCCCGAAATTTTTACCAGTAATATTTCACAACTTGAGTGGTTACGATGGCCATTTATTCATCAATGAACTGGCGAAATCTGACGGTAAGATTGATTGTATTCCGCACAACAAGGAAAAGTACATTTCGTTTCATAAAGAATTGACTAGTAAATTCACGCTGAGATTCATTGACTCGTACAAATTCATGGCTTAAAGTCTCACCAACCTCGTGAACAACCTCTCTCAAGATCAATATCACATTCTACCTAAACACATAACAGACTGCTCCAATAAGGAAAAAGCGTTCGCTATTAAACTGCTATCACGCAAAGGAGTTTTTCCTTATGAGTATGTTAATAGTTGGGAAAGACTTGAAGAAAACGTATTACCTGTAAAGAGTGATTTTTACAGTCAACTAAGCGATTCACACATTGATGATGCCGACTATCAGCACGCTCAAGAGGTGTGGGAAAAGTTTAATATCAAGACCTCGGTGAGTACAGCGATTTATACCTCAAAACAGGTGTGCTGCTCTTAGCTGAAGTATTTGAAAATTTCCGAAAAGTTTGTTTAGACACTTACAAAATGGATCCATGTCATTATTACACTGCTCCTGGTCTTTCCTGGAGCGCTATGCTTAAGTTCACCCGTGTACAACTCGAACTCTTGACCGATTATGAAATGATTCAATTCATAAAAGGAGGAATAAGGGGCGGTGTAAGTCACGTCATGAAGCGACAATCTGTTGCCAATAACAAATTTATGAAGAAATATAACCATGAAAAGGAAAGCACGTTCATAACATACCTAGACGTCAATAACCTTTACGGATGGGCGATGATGCAGCACCTTCCGATAAGCGATTTTAACTCAAGAGGAAATTGATCTGTTTGACATTTATTCCATACGAGTACAACAAGACTCTTCAGACGGGTACATATTAGAAGTCGACTTAAAGTATCCTAATCACTTGCATGATGCTCATCGCGACTATCCATTCTGTGCTGAAACCAAATCACCACCTGGATCAAAGACAAAGAAGTTGTTATTATCACTTGAAGACAAATCAAATTACATCATCCACGGCGTGAACCTAAGACAATGCGTTGAAAACGGACACGTTTGCGTGAAAATTCATAGAATCTTAACTTTCCACCAGAAACCCTGGCTCAAACCGTACGTTGATTTAAACTCTGCGAAAAGAGCTCAAGCAACCAGCACCTTTGAGAAAAATCTATACAAGTTATTTGTCAACAGCATTTTTGGAAAGAGCATTGAGAACATTGAGAAGCGGAAAATTGTACATTTCTGTCAACATTGGGAGGATATCGACACTCTAACGAAACCTCATTATGGACTTGAACGCTACATTTCAAGGTTCTGCGTCAGCATATCCCATGACAACAGTATCGAGAGCCCGGAAGAGTAGCTAGTATTTAGGGGTTCAAGCCCACTAATGTCATGGTTTATTTAATTAAGGCTTGAAAGCCACTAATGTCATGGAAGCCAGGTGATACAGAGCCAGAGGTAGGTGTTGATGTGTCATAGCGTGTGAGGGTTGATGTGTGCGTCATAGCGTGTTAGGGTTGATGTGTGAGGGTTGATGTGTGCGTCATAGCGTGTTAGGGTTGATGTGTGAGGGTTGATGTGTGTGTCATAGCGTGTTAGGGCTGATGTGTGCGTCATCATGTGTGAGGCTTTGATGGGGGGTGTGACCGCGTGTGAGGCTTTGATGCTGAGATGATGGTCTTTAAGTTTATTAGGTATTTTTTAATTTCATATATAAATAGTATTAATTAATTGTGATATTGCGGACTTGGCATCGTCTCATGTTTAGAGAATTGATGATATGTTTGGCATCGGGCTATGTTTTGAAATTTGGCATTGGTATTATGTGGTAATGAAAATTACTATGCCAAGTATTTGTAGAAATAGTGCCAAGTGCATTCATTATAAAAGGCTGAGATGTTGTAGTATATGTTATAACTAGTTCTGAGCGGGCGCGGTCTAGTAGTTAAAATGTTTTTAACAAACTTGTTTCCGTTGGCGGTCTTTTTGACTATCGAGTCATCCAGTGAAAAAAGGAACGTAACCTTAACGCCGGCCGTGCGTGATATTTACTTCCCTCAGTGTGTTTCAGCAAACGAGTGGTATTTGACAAAGGCGCAAGTTTTGGACAATACGGACAGTGTTATGCGCGGGGAGTGGTTTATAAAATTATTGATGGCGCCAAAGGGGGTGGCGGAGCCGGACAGGTCTGTTTGGGTAAAACAGAGTGAGATCACGCGGGTGCCGCTGTGTTCGCCGGATGAAGATAGTGTTCTACGCATGGAAATATCGCGTGAGAAGGTGCAGCCGCGTAGTAGGCGAGAGGTGACGGTGAAGCAGACATGGTCGGCTGATAGTTACGTTCAGGTTGTGAGGGATGACGTGGGGGTGGAGTTTTCGCTCAGAGTTAATAAAAAGGTTGCACCACGGCCGGTGGTACTCGATCGAGCAGAGCATGATAATGATGTTGGTGGGGAGGAAGTAACCAAAAACCCGACTGAAGATGTAAAGTTATCGGAGGGTGATGATGTGAAGTTATCCGCTGATTGCTTAGCCTATAGAAATACATTAAATAATATAATTAAATGGGCAAACTCGGAAAAGGATAAATTGTTAAAGGCGGAGGAAACAATATGCGAAAATGTGCCGTTTATGACGAGGAAAAGTTATATACATAACAAAGACGTTATATTTGATTAGTTTTAATGAAGCAAATAACAAAAACAGGACAATTACAAAAGATATTTAATTAAATTCATTTTCATTAAATAGTTAAATGGAAGCAATAACAAGATGATACATTCAATTAAGTGTAATTAAGTGGTTAAATGGCAAAAACAGGAAAATTCATGAAACTTCTGGAAAATAACAAGAAGCGGGGGAGGAATAGTAGTTAATTATAATAAATAGACGTGTGGGATACTGAGCCAGTCATTACTACTCAGTCTTTAGTTTAAAGCAAGCAATGGAACCAACACCCGAATCAACATCCGAATGGTCCGAAACATCGGAGCTGGACCGGCCGGGTCTGGTGGAAGGGCTCAGCTGTACATTGTCTGGCATTGAGTTCATGGCTCATTTTTTTTCTATGGAAAGCACACACCATAAGGCAACTCCCCACCAAATTTCAAGTTGCGGAACCGCTTACTTTACGAGAAAAAAATATTTAAAATTGCATATAAAATCCCGTTTTCACGGTGCCATTACACGTACTTTTGACATTCCTTTGAACGTGGTGTATTGGCCAATTTTCAACTAAGGTTTTTGTTCAAAAATAGGCAACCTTTGGACTAATTAATTATTTTTGTGTTAAAATTTGGGTTTTTGGTACCTTAAGAATTTTTATTTTGATTTTTTTTTAAATAAACAGCGTCACAAATTATACGATATACTGAAATCTGTTAAACGGAACGTAATTTGACGTAAGTAGGCGACGCCATTTTGTATTGTCCTGTCACTCAGTCACTTGTCAGTCGTTATTTGTACTCCCAGTTGAGAGCGTCTATCGTGATCCTGTGATACCAATATACGACTACCATGGTGTTACCGAAGCCCAAGGCCTCGTCTTCCGCCATGTCTTCGCCCGAAGAGTCGAGAGTAGGGCAAGTGGATTCTCGCGAATCCCTTGACCCGAGCTCCTCTTCGGCGCCCATTGTGAGTGTGCAAGTGTTGGACTGTAGTGAGCCACTTGTTACGCGTGTGCAAGTGTTGGACTCCAGTGAGCCGCTTGTGCCCGTGTCTTCGACTGATGTACCGGTTGTTGAGACTCCCCAGTCTCCAACTTACACCGAGTCGATGACTTATTCATTGTCCCCGGTGCCGGGCTGCTCTCGTTGGGATGATTCCAATGTAAGTACTTCATAAAATACTCTATCGCGTGGTATTTCTATATAATTATTTTGGTGGGACAGCTATCGGCTTTAGTATGGCGTGGTATTTTTAAGTACCTATTACAGTAAAATATTCTAATATGTTAATGGGAAAGCTGAGAGCTTTAGTATGGCGTGGTATTTTTTAGTACCTATTACAGTAAAATATTCTCATATGTTTATCATTAATTTAGTGGGAAAGATGGCGTGGTATTTTGGACTAATTACAGTCAATAGTTGAATTGTTAATATAAATTTGTTCTTTTTGTTATAGGCTCCTCGAGGAAACTCTTCGCAGTGTGAATCACCAACTTTTACGGAGGCGTCTGAGAGCACACAAGTAAATAGAATTCTAATACATTTATATATTCTGTCTTGACTAGTCATAGTATGATATTATCAAGTTTATGAAACATATATGTAATTGTTTTATTGATGAGGGTTTTGGTGGGACACAGCTGTTAATTTATTTGTATAAAATTTGGTTTTTTTTTTGTTTTAGGCTCCTCAAGGTGTATCGGGTTTTATGCCCGGGTCACCCACCTTTACGGAGGTGTCAGAGGGCACCCCTGCACCAGCAGCTTCTGGCTCTTCGGGTAGACGTATACATTTGTATGCGGACGAAATAAAAGGCCAGTGGAACATAAGGAAGGTGTTTAAAACTTTCGACTCATTGGCCTCAACAATTGAGTTTGCTGAGGAAAGAGGTTTAATCCCGCGCACTAAAATGTGCAATTATCATAAGAAAAACATGTCTCTGGAGACATCAGGCCAAGGGCAGCTGGGAGTTTTCCGCTGCCGGAAAAGTAACTGCCGCAATAAGGCTGTTAGCAGAGCGAAGGGCACCTGGTTCGAAAATGTTCGACTGTATTTGCCACTGGTATTTGAACTTATGTATATGTTTACCAGTGGCTACAGCTATGACCAGGTGCAAAGAGAAACATGTAGAGAAGATCGTGAGGAAGTGGTATCAAGTAAAACCATAGCCGACTGGTTCAATTACTGCAGAGAAGCAATATGTGTTTATGAATTAGAACATGAAGAAGAAAGACCTAAAATTGGTGGACCAGGAAAAATAGTGCAGATCGACGAATCAAAATTTGGAAAAAGAAAATTCAACAGAGGAAGGAGAGTGGAAGGTCATTGGGTCCTAGGGATGATTGAAGATGGCAGTGGCGATTTAAGAATCGAAGTGTGTCCCGACAATGTAAGGTCAGCAAATGTTTTGGTGCCACTAATTCAAAAACATGTTGAGGAAGGCTCCACTATTCACACTGTAACGTATAACGTTAACTTTCATTACATACTAAAACATCTTACCAGAATTTTAGAACCTTACTAAACAAGCCTGGGCTCATTCCTTAGTTACCTCGTTGCGTACCTAATCTAACAAACCTATATAAAATCTCCAACAGACAAACAAACTGTCCTCGTATACAGAATCAGTAGATGTTCGTTATCTCGAAGCGGCCCCCTTGCCCCCGCGAGCCGGCGCGGCTCCGGTGTCGCGAGCGCAGCCCTCGTTCATTTCGCATCTCGACTCGCCACGAGTAACGCGCGCCGCTTTGGCCGACCTTATCACCGCTACTGTGCGGACGTGTCGAATTTTATTAAATTATATTTCTAATGTAACACGGTGAAAGTGTAGTTCCCAGAATTGGGTAAGTGTTGCACAATTACTTATTATTTAGGTGGCTGTAGCAATATAGATCGTAGTTCTAGCTTGTAATTCCTTACAACGGGATTAATACCGTTATCTCGGACTCTGAACCGCCGCGCCCGCGTGGAACGTTCCAGAGTCATTAGAAGTCTTAGAATAGGAATGTAATCTTTTTAATAATTAATTTAATCTGTGAACTATAGGAGTATAGTGTCAATTTGATCCCGTGATGATTTTCTGCACTTTAATTTAGTACTCACTCGTTAATCTTAGGCTAGTTAGGTGCATGTAATCGTCACGTGTTACCTAATTAACTAGTTGTATAGGTAACACTATAGCGATATAGCTTGCTTATGATTTTAATAATGTTGTTATTGCTCCTCATTTACAATGTGGAAATTAATTATTTTTGTTCCTAATGTGTAGGCACTTGTTAATTCTAGGCACATGCCACTGCCACGTGTAACCTAATGCCTAATTCGCATCAGTAGTGCTATAGTGATATAGTGTGCTGCTAATTGTAAATAATTTTAATGTTAATGCTTTAATTTCCGATGCGGAAATTGAGAATTTCCGCTACTTTTGATTCGCCGCCACGTGGTACTGCCTGCTTCGCTTTGTACTAAGCCTGGGCTACTATTTTTAACAAGTTATGTTTAAATAAACCTTGTAATTATATACAAATTTGTAATTAACTTCAATTAATTTAGAAAAGGCTTTCCACCATGTCAATCTTCCACGATAAATCATTTCCCAAACGGAAATTCATGTGAATCAGTTGAGAAACTTCTGCTAACGCGCCACGCTATACAATTGCACTCCGCCGGCTTTGCTTTTGCATTTTCCTTGTCGCATAACAATTTAAAGAAATTAATTACGTTGTAATACAACCCCTAAATACATAGAAATAGACTATAAATTATATCCGAACACTTTTGAATGGATTTAATTCAATTTATTAACAATTAATTAAATAATTAATTGGTAATAAATTTAATTAACTTTTCGGAAATTGCTGAATCACGCTTGGCAAATGATTCTCGCCCGCCCTGCTTGCTCGCTCTGTACCTGGACTGCACCACCATCATACTAGACTGCTCCTTGCCCCACCCCTTGCGTTAGCGCACACTAACTTGTGTGGTCCAGGGCGAGGATGTGTACCCTTTTTAATCATAAACGTGGACGCGTTCCAGGAGCTACCTTTACCCTTGAAGACCGAGGCAGATGCTCCCCCAGGGAGTAAACAAGATGGAGACCCCTGGCGCGTGAAGCTCTCCCGGCACCTGGCTGCGACTTAGGGGAGCTCCCGTCGCACCACCGCTTCCAGCGCGCCCACCTACCACCTCGGGCCACCCGCCGTCTCCCGCCGTCCAGCTGCGCACTGCGAGGGGAGTGAGGGTAACCAGAAGGACCGACCACCCCTCAAACAGACCTGGCGCCTAGCCACAGCCCAGCCTAGGCAAACGAACCACCTCTATACGTTATTTAATATATTTTGTGAAATCTTATAATTTTTTTATTTGCTCCGTGGTAGGTACCATCTAGGAATACCCATTCACGTGACAACACAGATTTTTGGAGAGCGTACGATTGCCTTTCTCAACATGGATACATTCATAAAAAAGTAAACCATAGTGATCCAGAGAACAGTTTTGTGGCACCAGATGGGACACACACTCAAAGAATTGAAAGTCACTGGCGAGGACTGAAGAGGACCTTCCATAAAGATAATTATAAGGGAAATTTTACGGATTGGTTAATAGAGTTTTCGTGGAGGAGGCGAATTCGCATCAATAAATTAGATCCCTTTGAGGAGTTACTCAAATGTATTTTATATATTGATAAATAAATATAAAAGTTATTTGTTTGTTTTAATAAAAATTTCCCTAGCAAGCGAAAGTCATTGATGACTGAAGATGTATATATGTCTTCAGTCATCCCATGACTCATGACATTAAACCATAAACCTGTCAGGGCAGAATCGACACGGTCCCCGGTTAGGTTAGAAGACTAAGGCGGGAGCTGAAGCGAAGCGAAGCTCCCACCTTAGTCATCGAGGTTATTTTTTTATATAAGCCCAGAAAAGGTTTGCTTAGTTCCTTATATGACCTTATTTGGTTAGGATGTAAAAGAAAGTAGTCTGACCGACATGGACGTGCGAGCGGGTCAAAAGATGCACCAAAACCCGAATCGGAGCACCCCTAAATCCACGTGGTCTTGGTCTGCCCTACCCCTAGAGTGTATATGAAAAGCCGGAGGCGCGAAGGGAGGGCAGCCCTCGCCCGCCGTGTTTTGGCACGCAAGGGCGGAAGGGCTGCACTTCCCGCAGCGCCGGAGCTAAGACAGAGTCAGACGTCTTTTACAACTTCTATGAAATTTGCAAATTTTGCGATTTTGCAAAAAGTCTTTTTTGCTTGGGTACCCTTAGTCCGTAGTCGGACGTCTTATTTAACTTTTAAGGCAGAATTGACTAGTATATGCAGAAAAATTAAGTGACCATACACGTAAAAAGTCGCAAATTTTGCTCGAAAGAAAAAAAAAAATCACGATTTTCACGCTTTTCCGCACTTTTCCGATTTCAAAAATACAATATAGACACCCTTCCCATCCCAAAAAAAAAATGGGCATTTTTGGCCATGCCAGACAATGTACAGTTCTTCCTAAAGCTTCGGGAGCGGGCGCGCGAGGCTCGACACTCACGGGGGCGCTTGCGAGGGGTCGAGCTGGTGAGGGAGATAAGGCGACGATGGATGATTCAGGTACCAGAATGCCCACCACCACAACATCCTCCCTACACATCAGGGTATGGTCGTGGGCGAATCACGGAGATGTTACGTAACCATATAGCCAGCGTCTCACAATCACCACCACCGGTGCCAGCGCAACCGCCACCCGCTCCAACACGGTCGTGCACCAACCACAGCGCTTCGGTGTTGTAGAAGGTCAGGTGCCGGTGGAGCGTCGCGTTGAAGTTACGCTGCCTACACCACCGCCTTCGCCGCCGCCGCGCCGCCTATGTAGGTGGACTAAGGTACCTTTTAGGTACTAGTTGGTATGTACCAACTAGTACCTAAAAGGTACACGTACTTTTTAATTTTTAATTATTATTACTTTTAATGTCACATTTTGTCGATCTTTTATACCCACATTTATGCTAAAAGTGGCGCTGGAACATAAGTTTCATGTGCTCTGCCTACCCCTTTTAGGGATAAAGGCGTGAATGTATGTATGTATGTGTATTACTTTTTAATCCACGCTTCTTATTCTTCTAAATTTCACTATACTTTAAATGTATATAAAATATTCTAGTAATGTGCATAGTAGGTAATTATTTGCAGGTGGGTGACAAAGTGGAAGTGGTTATTGTAGAATGGCGAGTTTACGGGCTTCACCTGGTAAAGATAATTAACTATGAGCATTATGATGGTATCTTAATTCCAAACTTTAAAAATTTTTATCTTACGTTTAAGGGTTTAAAACTATCAGCCCGCGTAGTTAGAGTTAATAATTAAAGTGTCGATTTAGTACCGTTTACCTATGTGTCATGAGGAAAACCATCATCCCGCCCCCTCCACCCGCTCACTTTACCTGGATGGGTATAAAGTCTGCCGTCAACCATCATCACAACTACATTCATTCGCTGTGTCTACCACTCGTCTGCCGTCTCTCTCTCTCTCTCTGATTACTTATTCTCGTAAGTTTTTTGATATTTTTCCTGCAATAATGTCTTCACAACTTAACGTTTTAAACGAAACTGGTGCTAAAGTGACCAACTGGGTGCGGATTAAGGATTTACCTATGGGTACTATGCTACCGATAGAGCTGTAGCAGGAGGGTGTCAAAATTTGACGCCTCTCGTAGAGATATTGTTTTGTGTTTAAGTAACATTGGTTATGTCACCTTACCGAGTCGCTTTAGCGATCTTAATGATGACACAATGATGCTATTAAACACGGGAAAACTCAATCTCGTTATCAAAGGTCCGCTGGGGCGCAGTTATATAATAGAATTCTGCAATTAAATGTGTGGTTAAAAAATAATAAAAATAAAGTGTAAAAATATTTGTTTTGCAGGTGTACATAAATATGAACATGGTAATTTCATGTTTAGACGCGCAAAATTTTAAACGTTCATTAATCGGACATATCGATTCTTACGAATTCATCCACTTTTGGTTAAATGAGATGCCATTAAGATTATTAATTAATAAAATAAATGTGAATATAACTACATTATACCTATTAAACGATTTTTCTTATGAATATTATGTCTTGATGAGAATTTGGGATGACTTATCATTATACATAGAGGAGACGGTGGGTGACATGAATGTAGATTATAGATGTTTCAAGGAGCTCCTTGAAGCGTCACCTTTAGATTGTTATAAACATTGTATTTTCAATTTAAACATTGCCAATAAGTTTTTATCGATTCTCTTGATATCAGTTAATGATTATTTAGTAATTGAATTTATGTAGTATTGTGTTTTACTAGCTTTTCTGAAAAAATATATAAATAATATATTGAAATATTCATTCTGTATTGTAGAATAAAAAATAATACAATTAACATATGTACCTATATGATTTGCCTACTACCATGTGATTGTTTAAATATGAGGCCATGTGATTTGTCATGCGAATGTTTTTAACATATGTACCTATATGATTTGTCTACCATGCGATTGTTTAAATGTGTACCTCTGTAATATGTCATGCGATTTTTAAATAATGTATGATTTAGCAAGCGATTTTTAAATAACGTTATTATATAAATAATGTATTTTGATTATTATTTTATAGACAGTCATTGAACTATGTGAACTGTATTAATTTTGATTTTAGTCATATGTGTCCTAGGGATAATTATGTACATTACTATTATTATTTTATAGACAATCATTGAACTGCATTAATATAAATATTTTTCTGCTTATAATGCGTGGTTTTATTTCTCAACATATACCTACATACCTATACTTTATTAGTAGGACTTTAAATGAAACAGCATATTTATAAATTTAATTTTATTGAATGGTACCATAGGTAGTTATACAATAACATTATTTTTATCGATCCAACTCTTCTCGTTAAATCCTAGCCATTTGACGTAGACTTTATTTCCTTTCTTCTTTAAAACTTTTTCAACGAGGTAAATGTCAGGGTTTTTAACCTTTTGTAATTCTTGTTCATAAAAACAGCCTGCTATAGGTTCTTTTTTCGCATCTTGTAATAAATAAGTAATGGGTTGTGTAGTTTTCACTTTGATAATTTGGAATATTTCGGCAGACCAATTGGCTGTATATCCTTTGGCAAAAATTGATTTATATTTGCTTATCCTCACATAATCTCCAACTTTGTATTTAGCAGCTGGTTTGAGCTTTATATGATTATAAACCGTATGTAGAAGATGTTTAGAGTTGCTATTATTAACAACTGAGGGTGCCATACCAGTGGTGGAGTGAATCTTGGTGTTATATCGTTTCGCCAGGCTGTCAATATGTCTCGTCCAATTGTATGAGCCCTTCAAGGCAAACAACTGCCATAGCCAAGGTTTTATAGTCCTTATAACCCGTTCCACGATCGATGCTTTCATAATGCTGAATGTAGAGTAGTGATTAATATTAAATTTCTTCATAAGGTTTTGAAACTCTGTATTGAAAAATTCCTTTCCGTCATCCGATTGTAGGTTTTTAGGGCGTCTTTTACCCTGTAGTATTTGCAACATGGCTTTAGTAGTGTCACTTTTATTTTTAGACTTTAACGGCTGTAACCAGAGATACTTTGAGAATGTATCGATACAGGTTAAAATGTATTTGTGTCCACCGTTATATCGGGTATATTTTTGCAAATCGATAAGGTCAATTTGCCAGGTGTCATCCAATCCTCTTTGTATGAAACGTCTTCGGGGGAATGTTCTCCTCGCGTATTTATATATCTCATGAACCACATCAGCCTTACTCATTTCGGATCAAGTTTGGTGGAGACGTGTTTCACTACACTACCCCCACCACCGCCAGCAGCAGCGGTAGCAGCAATCGGGTGAGGTGCTGAAGGGGTTGGTAACGGTTTCGGTTTGATGCGTTCAGTTGTAGTGTGCTCAACCGTACCAGGGTAACGGGGTGATGGTGCAGATGGAATCGGTAACGGTGTCAATGTCGGTCCTGATGCTGATGCTGATGGGAGCCCGATTACAGATGGTGGTAGAGGAGCGGTGAATCGCTTTTCCAAGTTTTCAAGTCTGACACGTAAACCGTTGATTGTTTTCACGTTGTCTTTTATTTTTCCAAGACAAAGAATACTCATGTCATCCAATTGCCTTTTATTAATAGAATCTTCCTTATAAATACCACGCTGCACGTTTTGTAATCGTCTGCCACCGCACTCAATGACGTCAACTTCTAGCTTATCGTCAAAGGGGGATGTGTGTTGGTTTTCATTCAAGTAACGACCAAACTTGTTGATGGGCATGATTAAAATTATATCAACTGTTTACAATCACTCGGTTTTATTTTACAATTATTCCATCTTCGACGAGCTCTTCCACAATCGCGTTTATTTCATTCAGCAAACGTAATCGTTCTACAAGTTCATTCGGATCATTCCAGTAAATCAAATCAGTATCGGGGTGATATTGTTTAAGTGTCATAAGACCCGCGCCCGCCTTGGATGTCTTGAGCTTTGCAACAAAAGGTTTAATGTATCTGTTGTACTTTTCACTCTTATCACCCTGTATTTGCCCCGAGTTTGTAAAACCGCGGCGATGTGCGTTCGTGTTTAGGATGATATGTAAATATTGCTCGATATCACCCTCCGTGATAAGCTCATCTTTTGGTGTTTTTTTGAACAACAATTCCATCAACCCCTGGGTGAGGTTGTAAGCATTCTTATTTATGACAATTCGGTTTTTAACATTGTCAATTTGTAGCGGGGCGTTACCTACAAATATGATATTATTATCATCCATATAGGCACCGAAAGGTATTTTAACCTTCTTATAGAGACGTGAAACATATTTATGTGGGGAATCAATGTTTTGAGGCCTCTGTATCGACACTGCTCTCGTACCCTCCCTCATCCTCAACATCATCATCGTTATCATCATCATCATCATCCTCGCCTTCATCATCAGCAGCATTACCCCTCACATTATCTGATTTCTTCAGCGTTGAATTTCCTGTCTCATACTTGACAGATGGCGGCGGTTCATTTTTTACAATACTGTCACTCTCGTTTACAGTACTTTTAACATTTTTCGTTTCGGATATTAATTCGTTTAGCGGTTTGGTGATTGGTTGAAAAGTTTCCTCTAGAGAAGTGGCCAGCATGGCCTTGTCCGATTGGAGTGATTTTAATTTCTTTTTTACCGAATCCACTGATTTTAACAATTTCCTCTTTAACTGCTTATCTCCAAAGACGTGTTCCGCGCTGTAGGATGTCATTTTTTTAAATCAAGCAATGTGGGCGTTCCGAAGCTCATTTATACCCAATCAGATGATAATTGAATGATTGAAACATTTACTATAACGTCCTCTGGACATATCTTTTTCCTTGTCTATGGTTAAGAACGCGTATTTATCACCCCAGCACGATTCACACGCCTCTTTGAACTGTTCCCACTTCATATCAGTGTTTACATGATCATTGTACGCGTGACGTAAATTTAGTTCATCCTGTTTGAACAGAAGTATTAGATTAGCATTATCCCTCACCTACTGTTTAGGTATTTTGCTATAAGTCTACCGTAGGTAAAAACAGTCTAAACCTCTATGACGACCCATGGTAAAGTACTGACGTATCGTATCCTGATCTTGCAGCGCTACATCGTCGAATATAACCACACTGTTCTCTTTAGCCTCTTCCGGAGGTATTACGTCACTCTTATCATGAAACGTGTAAAATGACAAGCCGTCCACTCTGTTTAATATTTCCTTTAAAAATACATATTTCGGTTGTTGTAGAGATTTAGAATATAGGTACACGTTAAAAAACTTTAATCCGTTCGGTTCGAGCAGTAGTGATAGTAGAACGTTTGTCTTTCCGCATCCGGACGGACCACAGATAAGGCAGCGGATGCTGTTCGGAAGTAGAGTGCTATGTTTATGATAAAACTGATCGGTATCGGTGTTACAAAGGTCCCAACTGTGTATTTTAATACACGTGTCTTGCTTTACGAGTTCCATTCTGTTCTGAACGGTCGTGTTGAAGAGACGTTCGTTTTATACATAATAATAATAATAATCAGGAGCAGTCATGGACATGGACATTCCTAACGTGACGGCTGAAGACTTGAAAAACATACCGAGAGATATCCTCCTGAAATTTTTCCGATTTCGAGTTCGTTATTGGGAACACCTACTACCGGACCATTTGAGAAACGACCCCGAAGTGCGAGAATATTTTTACTGCGAGCGACATCCGGTCAACCCGCATTCGAATGACGAGGACCGTGAATATTATTCCGAAATCGATTTACCCGGTTTCGTACGTAAAGAGTGTCCGTTCTGTAAAAGCGAAGCTATCCGAACCGCTGCCGCTGCTGCCGCCGCCGCTAGCACTGTTGTAAATAACGGGCCTCAATCGATGGAATTTGACGACGACGAACAAAATCAGGAGAATCAGAAGGCCGAGGATGAGTCTATCGAACAGATACAGGAGGAGGAGGAGGAGGGGGAGCGGGAGGAGGAAGATGAGTGTGAATGTAACACCTTTGATTGTAAATGTGACTGCGGCTTAAACTGAACAAAAAAAAACCCTCACACATCAACCCTAACACGCTATGACGCACACATCAACCCTCACACATCAACCCTAACACGCTATGACGCACACATCAACCCTCACACGCTGACACATCAACACCTACCTCTGGCTCTGTATCACCTGGCTTCCATGACATTAGTGGCTTTCAAGCCTTAATTAAATAAACCGTGACATTAGTGGGCTTGAACCCCTAAATACTAGCTACTCGGAAGCTACGAAGTCGAGAAGATTATTGCAGGTGTATGTAAGATACACGCATGTTGATGCATAATGCCAATGCCTAATATACCTAATGGCCGATATACAGTAATTAATTTTAGTAAAAACCCATGGCTTGTAGGAAAAATATAATATTATCCCTAATTGGAATTTTTCAATACGTCATTTCACCATCAGTTGCGTACGTGCTCCGGTTTACCGGCGCGATTTGCCGAATATGGGCATAATTATTGAAATTTTTCCTGGACTTTCATCATTCCTACCTTATCAACGGGCTTTTCTAATACCGTTTCAGGATAGGGTATATGTATAAAACCATGATCAATAGGATTATCCTTATAGAGTTCAACACTCACTTGCACCGTACACGGTCCATTTTTTGCTCACCATTTTCTTGTACATAAATTAACCATGAACCGTAACCCCTTATATGGTTGGTTCGCCAAGCGGATAACGAACTTAATAATAACAGCAGCAGCAGCAGCAGCAGAACAACGTCGAGCAGAAAGGAGACGAGACGAAGGAGGCAAGAAAATTCAAAACGGGAATCGCCGGAGCAGATAGACGTCAACTTAGCCTCGAAGGAGAACATCCGACCAAAAGGGAGAAGATATGGAAGTTGATTACATCTAGATATTTGAATCGATAAGATAATAAATATTTTTGTATCAAGTATGTGTCTATTCATTTGTAAATCAAAAAAGTTGTTCATTTTTCCTGTACAATACTTGAATGATTTGAAATTCAAAAAATATACTCTGTTAGGACATACAGGTCTCTGTAGCACTTGACTAATACTATGTATTGACATTGAACTTTTGACATTGAGGAACTGTCCCCCTGTGGGAATATTTTATTTTTGAATTTCAAATCATGCCTTCATACTGTCGCTAAAGTCAGAGCCATCGGTATTCGAGTCTGACGAACCATGCCCGGTTCGATTTTTGATAAATATGAATTCAAAGTCATCACCCACTCAGCGGGAGGCAGACGTGGCGGGTTTTTTTTGGCTTAGAGGAAGTGACTTATGGGGTTGTGGTACCAAATGGACCCTCGTACTTCATCAATTGCGTGTTCCACTTCGTGTTCCAGCCTAGTTCCGGAGAATGTTCCATGGTAGGTATGGTAAAGTATTTTTTTTTAAATCGATAGAACCAAATTTTCAAAATTCAATTGTTGATCTGGCATGCTAATAGACCACGCTACACGTGGGTATTTTTTTTTTAAAATTGGAACACCATAAGTGGGTCAAAATTGCCCATGTTCCACATGTGCCAGGGTGTTCCGGGGTTCTGGGACCAGAGTCGTCTACTGAGACCTCTACGTGATGTCCGAGTACCATATATGTATATCTATATATACACTATATACTACTCTTATATATATATATATATATATTATTATTATTATTATTGAGTAAAGAGTAGTATTATAGTGGCTACCTGGCTAGGAGTTTTGAATTCCCAAAACCCCGGAACACCCTGGAACATGTGGAACACGGCCCTTTTTGACCCCCTTAAAGTAATTAGATTTTAAAACAAAAAATACCTACGTGTAGCCTGGTTCATTGACAGTCCAAATACGAAGATAAAATTTGGTAATGCTGCGTCCTTCATTTTCAAAAAAAATATTATCAAAATTTTAACCTTGGCACATTTCGCGGAACAGGTATTCGCAAGCCCGGAACCTAATAATTTAAAGACTTCATTACAATCGTATGTAGAACACGAGTTGCAGTTATCGAGGAGGTAGTGCAATAAGGTAGTTATTTATAAATTATTATATATATTTTTAAAGATTGATTAATAATGAATACTTTCATACCCAGTATGTGTCTATTCATTTGTCAATTAATATTGGGATATTTTGACGTGTTTCCACATTTCAAAACAGAACTTTCACAGCTGCATTATCTTCTCCGAAGAGTTGGTTGCTGTTCAATTGATTCTAACTAAAGTCACTTATGACAAACCCACATATGCGGGTTTTTCCATTTTAGAGCTGTCAAAAACTTTAATGTATGACTTTCATTATAATTATATGATGCCTAAATATGGGGATAAAAGTCGCTTACTATACACTGACACAGACTCCTTCATTTACGAAATCAAAACAGACAACTTCTTTGAAGACATCAAACCTGATTTAGAATCTAAATATGACACATCCGACTTCCCTACCGACAACATTCACGGTTTCCCACAGGTTAACAAGAAGATCGTTGGAGTCATGAAAGATGAAACTCAAGGACGAATCATTACCGAATTTATCGGATTAAGATCGAAAATGTATGGTTACACACTGGATGAAGACGAAAACAGCAAAGTCCTCCTCCTAATAAAATGGCAAAAGTAGCGGACTCTCTAACTCTAGATGTTATTATTCCAAGAGCTTGGAATAATCGGATAGGGTTAGAGGAGTTGTATATAACGATTTGCGTGCACCAAGCTCGCACACATTCATCATATAACCTCGAGTACACTGTGAACGATGTTTCGACGAGGACCTGCGACTACTTGTATTTCATCTGGTTCAGGGTGTTAGGCGATCGTCGGACATATCCGGACCCGAGCAGTTATAGGTTACTCTCAATCCCGCTTATATAAAGTGAGTATAACATTATTTACCAATTTTTTACATGCGATATTCAGTTTATAGATAAAAATTACACTCTCGTTTAACAATTATTTTATTTTATATTAATTTCTTTTCAGGTATATAACCGAGAAGAGGGAGTAGTGTGAGTGGTAGGAGCTGCTGAGAATTAGATCAATTTAAGCATAATGCGATTATGTGAGTATAAAATTATTTATCGAGTTTAACGTAAAATATCAATTTTTATAGATATTATGTACACTATGTATATTATGTATGTGAGAGTTATAAAATGTACACTCTCGTAAAGCATTTATTTTATATTAATTTCTTTTCAAGCATATGTATAACGAGCAGCGTAAGTGGTGGAGGCTGCTGAGAATTAACATAATTTAAGCATAATGTTACCTGTATGATATTCAGTGATGCAATTATTTTAAATTATATTTATTTCTTTTCAGACATACTCATAACAAGTGGAGGGGGGGCGTGCGAGAACTCTATAGCTGATGATGTGATCCTTGTAAGCTGATATGAGGGAAACTTCTAGTATCAAATTACTTTTAATCATTCTTAGATTGCATTGCAACTCATCAGTTCAAGCTCAGTAATAACATTTTCTGAAATCTTTATTTCATTCAAGTGAGAGTGATGCTTTTCTTTTTCTTTTCTACGTTTCCTCGTCCTAGATAAGACGCAAAACTTTCTTGACGTTCTCCATTCTTCGAAGAGATAATTGTTCACTTCTAATCGAGTTCCACGCGCTTCTCGGTTTGTGATTCATTTGAGATAATCTCGTTTCTTTACTGATTGAATGTCAGAGGTGATAGTCTTCTTGAGGACTTGCACGTGAGAGTAATGCTTTTCTTTCTCTTTTCTACGTTCCCCTGTCCTACATAAGACGTTAAACTTTCTACCCTCTTTATTGTAACACTTCCATGCTCTTCCTACTTTCTTCTTTCTTATAATAATGAAATAATAAACTTTATTCAGTAAGTAGGCTACAAGGGCACTTTTACTCGTTCGAGTCTATGGGCATTCCCGAAGAGGAGATCACTGTTGAGAAGAAAAGCCGAAAGAAACTCAACAGTCAGTCATTTTTTCGTAATTTATACTTAACTACTATTACAGTATTATGAGCTTAACGTAATGTTATGTGTATAAGATGTTGGGATATGTGTAAAGTATGTTGATGTATCCATAGTTCCCGCTGTATACACTTCACCGTATTGAGTCACTCTAGAAATATGTGTTGTGAATGAATAAACGTTCCAATGATGTCAGATCGAACGTCTTAGATAAGATGTTAATCTTTCTTTCCACGTCCTGGATAAGACGTTAAACTTTCTTTTTCCACTTTTCCATGTTCTAGTTAGAGCGCGCGTCTAACCACCTGCTCAGGTGATAAAGGTAACATTGGAATAACTCGTTGCATTACCTCAGCGAAAGGGGCTAGCTCTACCTCTAACGATGTTAAGAACTCTTTAACGCGATCCTCCCCGCGATGTATCACAAACTTTGATAGTTGTCATATCCACATTTTTCTCTATGTTCTCCATTCTTGAAAGAGGTAATTGTTCAATTCTAGTTAAGTTCCACTCGCTTCTCTGCTTGTGATTCATTTGAGAAGGGGGTGGTGTGTAGCTACACTCTTTGAGCGGTGCATACTAATGTTTTTAACTAATTCTTTTCTCTTTCTTTGCTACTTTCCACGTCCTAGATAAGACGTTAAACTATCTTTCCCACTTTCCACGTCCTAGATAAGACGTTAAACTATCTTTCTCCACCACAAGTAGGAAGTTCTCAGCAGCACAGTATCAACGTGGTTCGCTCTGTTGATCCATTATTTTCTTTAATTCTCATATATGAAGAGAGCGTGTTTCACCTATCAAAGGTCGCCTCGTACTCGTAGACGGAGTTCTCTTCGAAACTTAGGTGAGCATAGTTGGCTGTGACCTCGCATGGAGTACCAGATTCACCCTTCTTTCTCTTTTCCACTTTTCCTCGTCCTAGATAAGACGCTAAACTTTCTCGACGTTCACCATTCTTTAAAGAGGTAATTGTTCTCTTCTAGCCGAGTTCCACGCGCTTCTCGGTTTGTGATTCATTTGAGATTACCGATTGAATGGCAGAGGTGATAGTCTTCTTGTAGGCTTGCATATGAGAGTAATGCTTTTCTTTTTCTTTTTCTTTTCCACTTTCCACGTCCTAGATAAGACGCTAAACTTTCTTTTCCACTTTCCCGTCCTGGATAAGACGTTAAACTTTCTTTTTCCACTTTTCCATGTCCCAGTCAGGTTATGACTTTATGTGCATGATTATCCTGTTAGGGAACCGATCATTGACATCGTGATGCATTCCCTCATTAGGTTTCTTATTAGAGGTACTCTCGTTCTCCAACATCGTTGTAGCGACTGGGAGAACCTTCTAGAAACCACCCTGCTGAGTCAGGCTTAAGAGCATTTAATATAGTAGCTGTAGCTGTATGGCGTATGCAGCTGATAGTTTTGAATATTAATTCTTGCAATCTAATCAGTTTTCTAGTTGATGGGTGATAATCTTCTTTCGAAAATTTATACGCTGACGGAAGAAAAATCAATCGTATCATCTCAAGAACTCACCTTCCGATGGATTTGAATAATCCAACTGAAATGGACTCTGAAATATGTCACATTTGTGAAGAACCGTTGGAGGATGATTGCGTCATTGATCATTGTCATCTCACCGGAAAGGTGCGCGGTAAAGCTCACAACGCATGCAACCTAAACTACACCATCCCGAAATTTTTACCAGTAATATTTCACAACTTGAGTGGTTACGATGGGCATTTATTCATCAATGAACTGGCGAAATCTGACGGTAAGATTGATTGTATTCCGCACAACAAGGAAAAGTACATTTCGTTTCATAAAGAATTGACTAGTAAATTCACGCTGAGATTCATTGACTCGTACAAATTCATGGCTTAAAGTCTCACCAACCTCGTGAACAACCTCTCTCAAGATCAATATCACATTCTACCTAAACACATAACAGACTGCTCCAATAAGGAAAAAGCGTTCGCTATTAAACTGCTATCACGCAAAGGAGTTTTTCCTTATGAGTATGTTAATAGTTGGGAAAGACTTGAAGAAAACGTATTACCTGCAAAGAGTGATTTTTACAGTCAACTAAGCGATTCACACATTGATGATGCCGACTAACAGCACGCTCAAGAGGTGTGGGAAAAGTTTAATATCAAGACCTCGGTGAGTACAGCGATTTATACCTCAAAACAGGTGTGCTGCTCTTAGCTGAAGTATTTGAAAATTTCCGAAAAGTTTGTTTAGACACTTACAAAATGGATCCATGTCATTATTACACTGCTCCTGGTCTTTCCTGGAGCGCTATGCTTAAGTTCACCCGTGTACAACTCGAACTTTTGACCGATTATGAAATGATTCAATTCATAAAAGGAGGAATAAGGGGTGGTGTAAGTCACGTCATGAAGCGACAATCTGTTGCCAATAACAAATTTATGAAGAAATATAACCATGAAAAGGAAAGCACGTTCATAACATACCTAGACGTCAATAACTTTTACGGATGGGCGATGATGCAGCACCTTCCGATAAGCGATTTTAACTCAAGAGGAAATTGATCTGTTTGACATTTATTCCATACGAGTACAACAAGACTCTTCAGACGGGTACATATTAGAAGTCGACTTAAAGTATCCTAATCACTTGCATGATGCTCATCGCGACTATCCATTCTGTGCTGAAACCAAATCACCACCTGGATCAAAGACAAAGAAGTTGTTATTATCACTTGAAGACAAATCAAATTACATCATCCACGGCGTGAACCTAAGACAATGCGTTGAAAACGGACACGTTTGCGTGAAAATTCATAGAATCTTAACTTTCCACCAGAAACCCTGGCTCAAACCGTACGTTGATTTAAACTCTGCGAAAAGAGCTCAAGCAACCAGCACCTTTGAGAAAAATCTATACAAGTTATTTGTCAACAGCATTTTTGGAAAGAGCATTGAGAACATTGAGAAGCGGAAAATTGTACATTTCTGTCAACATTGGGAGGATATCGACACTAACGAAACCTCATTATGGACTTGAACGCTACATTTCAAGGTTCTGCGTCAGCATATCCCATGACAACAGTATCGAGAGCCCGGAAGAGTAGCTAGTATTTAGGGGTTCAAGCCCACTAATGTCATGGTTTATTTAATTAAGGCTTGAAAGCCACTAATGTCATGGAAGCCAGGTGATACAGAGCCAGAGGTAGGTGTTGATGTGTCATAGCGTGTGAGGGTTGATGTGTGCGTCATAGCGTGTTAGGGTTGATGTGTGAGGGTTGATGTGTGCGTCATAGCGTGTTAGGGTTGATGTGTGAGGGTTGATGTGTGTGTCATAGCGTGTTAGGGCTGATGTGTGCGTCATCATGTGTGAGGCTTTGATGGGGGGTGTGACCGCGTGTGAGGCTTTGATGCTGAGATGATGGTCTTTAAGTTTATTAGGTATTTTTTAATTTCATATATAAATAGTATTAATTAATTGTGATATTGCGGACTTGGCATCGTCTCATGTTTAGAGAATTGATGATATGTTTGGCATCGGGCTATGTTTTGAAATTTGGCATTGGTATTATGTGGTAATGAAAATTACTATGCCAAGTATTTGTAGAAATAGTGCCAAGTGCATTCATTATAAAAGGCTGAGATGTTGTAGTGTATGTTATAACTAGTTCTGAGCGGGCGCGGTCTAGTAGTTAAAATGTTTTTAACAAACTTGTTTCCGTTGGCGGTCTTTTTGACTATCGAGTCATCCAGTGAAAAAAGGAACGTAACCTTAACGCCGGCCGTGCGTGATATTTACTTCCCTCAGTGTGTTTCAGCAAACGAGTGGTATTTGACAAAGGCGCAAGTTTTGGACAATACGGACAGTGTTATGCGCGGGGAGTGGTTTATAAAATTATTGATGGCGCCAAAGGGGGTGGCGGAGCCGGACAGGTCTGTTTGGGTAAAACAGAGTGAGATCACGCGGGTGCCGCTGTGTTCGCCGGATGAAGATAGTGTTCTACGCATGGAAATATCGCGTGAGAAGGTGCAGCCGCGTAGTAGGCGAGAGGTGACGGTGAAGCAGACATGGTCGGCTGATAGTTACGTTCAGGTTGTGAGGGATGACGTGGGGGTGGAGTTTTCGCTCAGAGTTAATAAAAAGGTTGCACCACGGCCGGTGGTACTCGATCGAGCAGAGCATGATAATGATGTTGGTGGGGAGGAAGTAACCAAAAACCCGACTGAAGATGTAAAGTTATCGGAGGGTGATGATGTGAAGTTATCCGCTGATTGCTTAGCCTATAGAAATACATTAAATAATATAATTAAATGGGCAAACTCGGAAAAGGATAAATTGTTAAAGGCGGAGGAAACAATATGCGAAAATGTGCCGTTTATGACGAGGAAAAGTTATATACATAACAAAGACGTTATATTTGATTAGTTTTAATGAAGCAAATAACAAAAACAGGACAATTACAAAAGATATTTAATTAAATTCATTTTCATTAAATAGTTAAATGGAAGCAATAACAAGATGATACATTCAATTAAGTGTAATTAAGTGGTTAAATGGCAAAAACAGGAAAATTCATGAAACTTCTGGAAAATAACAAGAAGCGGGGGAGGAATAGTAGTTAATTATAATAAATAGACGTGTGGGATACTGAGCCAGTCATTACTACTCAGTCTTTAGTTTAAAGCAAGCAATGGAACCAACACCCGAATCAACATCCGAATGGTCCGAAACATCGGAGCTGGACCGGCCGGGTCTGGTGGAAGGGCTCAGCTGTACATTGTCTGGCATTGAGTTCATGGCTCATTTTTTTTCTATGGAAAGCACACACCATAAGGCAACTCCCCACCAAATTTCAAGTTGCGGAACCGCTTACTTTACGAGAAAAAAATATTTAAAATTGCATATAAAATCCCGTTTTCACGGTGCCATTACACGTACTTTTGACGTTCCTTTGAACGTGGTGTATTGGCCAATTTTCAACTAAGGTTTTTGTTCAAAAATAGGCAACCTTTGGACTAATTAATTATTTTTGTGTTAAAATTTGGGTTTTTGGTACCTTAAGAATTTTTATTTTGATTTTTTTTTAAATAAACAGCGTCACAAATTATACGATATACTGAAATCTGTTAAACGGAACGTAATTTGACGTAAGTAGGCGACGCCATTTTGTATTGTCCTGTCACTCAGTCACTTGTCAGTCGTTATTTGTACTCCCAGTTGAGAGCGTCTATCGTGATCCTGTGATACCAATATACGACTACCATGGTGTTACCGAAGCCCAAGGCCTCGTCTTCCGCCATGTCTTCGCCCGAAGAGTCGAGAGTAGGGCAAGTGGATTCTCGCGAATCCCTTGACCCGAGCTCCTCTTCGGCGCCCATTGTGAGTGTGCAAGTGTTGGACTGTAGTGAGCCACTTGTTACGCGTGTGCAAGTGTTGGACTCCAGTGAGCCGCTTGTGCCCGTGTCTTCGACTGATGTACCGGTTGTTGAGACTCCCCAGTCTCCAACTTACACCGAGTCGATGACTTATTCATTGTCCCCGGTGCCGGGCTGCTCTCGTTGGGATGATTCCAATGTAAGTACTTCATAAAATACTCTATCGCGTGGTATTTCTATATAATTATTTTGGTGGGACAGCTATCGGGTTTAGTATGGCGTGGTATTTTTAAGTATCTATTACAGTAAAATATTGTAATATGTATATCATTATTTTAGTGGGAAAGCTGTCAGCTTTAGTATGGCGTGGTATTTTTAAGTACCTATGACAGTAAAATATTCTAATATGTTAATGGGAAAGCTGAGAGCTTTAGTATGGCGTGGTATTTTTTAGTACCTATTACAGTAAAATATTCTCATATGTTTATCATTAATTTAGTGGGAAAGATGGCGTGGTATTTTGGACTAATTACAGTCAATAGTTGAATTGTTAATATAAATTTGTTCTTTTTGTTATAGGCTCCTCGAGGAAACTCTTCGCAGTGTGAATCACCAACTTTTACGGAGGCGTCTGAGAGCACACAAGTAAATAGAATTCTAATACATTTATATATTCTGTCTTGACTAGTCATATTATGATATTATCAAGTTTATGAAACATATATGTAATTGTTTTATTGATGAGGGTTTTGGTGGGACACAGCTGTTAATTTATTTGTAGTTAAGGAATGCCACCCCAACTGCGGGCGCCACGTCATAACAGCGCCAACCTAAAGAATCCAGACACACTCATCATAGATAAGCGACCGATCCGCATTCCCAAGTTTTAAAGTCATCAAGATAACATCAAGCTCAAAGAATCTAAACAAAACACTTTTTGGCAACTGTTAATGGATGTTTCCCAAAAATCCTGGCGTCATCCCTTATCTAGAAATGACCTCAGCGACAGACGAGTTCCAGAAACACCGATGGCTTACGTGACCCACAAGCACGCGCCCCCGACGCGTCCCCACGCTATCAGGATGGATATAAGGCGCAACCCCGCCAGGAGGAAGGCAGTTCACCACTAGCACTCAAGATAGTAGTAGTACTCCGATATTACACCTGAGCTCCGTATCGCTTGGTGTGTAGATCGTCGCACATTATAATTCGCGTTCAATAAAAATAATTGTAATTAATTAATTGAAATAAATATAATACCTCCTCATCGGCGTATTGAATCAAGACCAGCGGCCTCCCGACAACTTAACTGGTGACAGCGAACGGCGAGTCTCCCGGCAACCGCGGCTACTCATCGTCGGCGTGAGCTGGAGGGTTTCAACCCCGAAGAGATATTCCCACTGCCTAAATGAAGATAACAACGATCATCGCACTGGCGGCTACCCTGTGAGTTTCCCATATACCTAATTTCCTTATAACATTTTTGTACGCATTACCACCATTTTTTTAATTTTTTTTTTGTGTTGTGTCTCTCTTTTGAAACGTAAAGGCTTTTTTTTAAAAAAAAAAAATGGCACTAAATCATGCAACCATTGAAAAATATTTGCCCCCTTATGAAGGAGATAGGGATACATTAGATTTCTTTTTAAATCAAGTGACTGTTCTAGCTAGGGCAGCGGACCCCGATGCTAGGGCCCTCTTCCCTATAATATTAAAAAGTAAATTGCGCGGTGAAGCCATTAAAGCCATCGCGCACATGCCAAATACCACAGTAGAAGAAATAATCAATTCATTAAGAACAAAATTTGGCGATAATAGAAGCTTAGAACAAATAATTTCTGAAATCACGCGCATCAAGCGTTTCCCCAATGAAAACGCTTTGGTATTCGCAGATAAAATCAAAGAATTACTCTATGCAGCTAAAAACAAAGCCGAATCACCACAAGCTACGGCTATTCTTGAAAACGTGTGCATTGACCAACTTTGCAAACATTTAGACATTGCTACCGATAGATTAATTCGTTCTGGACAACATAATTCGTTCGATTCCGCGTATAATCAATTGAAAAATGAATTAGAAGTACACCCTGATTATTTTGCGAGAAAACAAGAAAAATCTTTGAAATTTAATGCAAAACCTAATTTTAACAAAAATTATAATCAAAACCCTATAAGTAGATCTAGTTTTAACCGCTTTCCAAACCACCATACGCAAACAAACGCCACAATTCAACAAACGCCACAGTTCACTCCGAGACCCCAATTTAATAACTTCAATAATCAGCAACAAACGCATTGGGCAAGTCAACCGCGTCCAACACCGGAACAATGGCGACAGATGTACCCACCGAAACCCCAACCTCAACGAGTCGACCATTTAGACTCTGATGTTTCTATGAGAACTGTGAGTAATAGGCGACCTGTACATAATCGCCCACAAAAGCCGCGATCGGTAGAAGTATATAACACTGAAATAGAGAGTGACCAAAACTATGGTTATGATCATGAACAAAACTGCGAAAACAGTTATGAGAAAAAAATATGTAACGATGAAGAGTTTTTTCGAGAACTAGGGCCGCAAAACGAATTCACGTAAAATTAAATTATTTAGATAGGGACCATCTACCCTATATAACGATAGACGAATGGGGAGGACGATTCTTATTGGACACAGGTAGTACCAAAAGTCTAATTAGCCCGTTAATTGTTAAACATAATGGGAATTATAAGGAAATCATTCAAAAAGAATTCACTATAAAAACGGCCCACAGTCAGAGCAATCACTGCGGAGCCATTAATTTGGACCTGAAACCGCTGGGCGAGGCAGGAAAGCATGAGTTTTTGCTATATGACTTCGACCCTAAATACGCGGGGATGATAGGCATAGATTTAATTAAGAAACTAAAGGCATTAATAAATTTGAATAAGAGTGAACTAATACTGCCGAACAAAATAATTCCAATAAGCATAGATTACCCTGAAAGGATCTTGAAAATCGACCCTCTCTCGGACAATCTGATAACGTGTGTTTCAAATAAACCTGACGGTCATTACTTCGTGCCTGAAATTGGTACAAGTAGCGTCCACGTCAATTGTGCATTAATAGCTGTTAGAGAAGGCAAATATAAATTAGGTGTAACTAACCTGAGTACAACACAACAACAATTCAAAAATAACTTTGATAGATTTTTGAAGCCGATACCGAACGAGATAAAACCGGTATCAGATGTTATTGAAATGGTAAAATTAAATAAAATCGAAGATAGTAAATTGACAATTCGTACAGATCACATGAACAAGGAAGAAAAAACAAAAATAACCAAACTTGTTCATGAATTTAAAGATGTTTTTCATACCGGACAAGAACCACTTACTTTCACTCACACAGTGAAACACAAACTGCGTTTAGCGGACGATACGCCACTTTACGTTAGAAACTATAGAAAACCCCCAAAGCAACAAGAGGAAATAGATAAGCAGGTTAACGAATTGCTCGAAAACGGCATTATCCGCGAATCTAATTCACCTTGGAGCTGTCCTGTACATATAGTCCCAAAAAAACCTGACGCATCCGGTAAAGTAAAATATCGTATGGTTGTAGACTATAGACAATTAAATGCAAAAACAATTGAAGATAAATACCCATTACCAAATATTGAGGAGATATTAGACAAGTTAGGTAGAGCTCAATACTTCACTACGCTAGACCTCGCGAGTGGGTACCATCAGATAGAAATGCACGAAGACGACATTGAAAAAACTGCCTTTTCAACTAACCATGGTCATTGGGAATTTTTACGCATGCCGTTTGGATTGAAAAACGCCCCGGCTACATTCCAACGACTAATGGACTTAATATTACGTGACCTCTTATATAATACATGTCTCGTATATCTAGACGATATTGTCATTTATTCAACTTCATTAGAAGAACACATACAAAAACTGAAGAAAGTGCTTGAACGATTGCGACAGCATAACTTAAAAATTCAACCCGATAAATCCGAATTCCTAAAAAAGCACGTAGAATACTTAGGTCATGAATTGACACCTAACGGACTAACACCCAACCAACGTAAAGTACAAGACATAATAAACTATCCGGTACCAAAAACGGAGAAGGAAATTCGTTCGTTTTTAGGTCTCACGGGATATTACAGGCGTTTCATTGATAATTATGCGAAAATTACTAAACCATTAACAAAGTGTCTGAAAAAAAGAGCCAAAATAGTCATCGACAAAGAATACTTGAATGCCGTTCAAAAACTGAAAGAAATATTAACGAATGAACCGATCTTGAAATACCCCGACTTCGAACAGCCGTTTATCTTAACGACAGATGCTAGCGACTTTGCCCTAGGTGCGGTTCTATCACAAAAAGAAGATAACGTCGAGAAACCAATCGCATATGCATCTCGAACTTTATCTGACACAGAAACCAAGTACTCTACAACGGAAAAAGAACTCCTTGCAATAGTTTGGGCTTGTAAATACTTTAGACCTTATTTATATGGCCGTAAGTTTTCTATATATACTGATCATAAACCTCTAACTTGGTTAATGACATTAAAAGATCCTAATTCTAGACTAACTAGATGGAGATTAAGGCTAGCCGAATACGACTTTGAAATTAAATATAAGCAAGGTTCTATTAATGCAAATGCTGATGCCTTATCGCGTGTAAAAATTAATTTTAATGATAACGTATCAATTTTAGCACAAGATGGTAGCACGACAGGTGAACATAGTAACAATAACAGTCGAGAGGAAACGCAAACTCAGCACTCTCAAGACGATAATATTCACCCGGGCATTCCAATAGTAGAGGATGTTATCAACAAGAAAAAGCATCAAATTTATTTTAAGTTACATAATAAGTTAGATAGCGTAGAGATAAGACAAGAAGATGGAAACGAGATTATGGAAGTTAGCTTGTATACATCAAAAAGGCCAACAGAAGCACTTCGCAAATTCGTGCGCGAATACATGAAACCCGGTATTTGTTACTACGGATTCTTTTACGTAGAAGAATTGTACGAAGAGATGGTCAAAATCTTAACTAAAGAACATAATACGAAAATAAGCATTACACGTTGTAAAGAAATCGTGGAGACTGTAACAGACCGCGAAAAGAAAATAACAATCATAAAAAACTATCATGAAGGCAAAACGAATCATAGGGGTATAACTGAAACGGTAATGCACATTAGTAGAAAATATTGGTGGAAAAATATAATGACTGATATTCGTGAGTACATAAATAATTGCACAATTTGTAAAGCAGGCAAATACGAAAGACATCCATCGCGCCCACCGATGTTATTGCCACCCATAGCTTTAAAGCCACTTAATCATATTTTTTGTGACGTTGTAGATATCGAAGGCAAACTTTACTTATCCATAGTAGACGGATTCTCCCGATTTGCAGTAATTAAAAGATTAAAAGACAAAAATAGTTCAACAGTTATGTCGAAAATTTTGTCATATTTTGCACAATATGGTGTCCCAGCAGAAATCACAACTGATGCAGGAAAAGAATTCGCGTTATTAAAGGAACTAGTTAACTTATACCATATCAAAATCAATTTTACCACACCGTACAACCCAGCATCTCACGGAATTGTAGAACGCTTTCATTCAACCTTGAGAGAACATTGTAGGCTACTGAGTGAACAATATAAAAATAAACTACCGCACGAAGATAAAATGAAACTTGCCATAATAGCTTACAATAGTTCGATCCAATCAGATACCAAATTAACACCACATGAAATACTATTCGGGCATATAGAAACAGAACCTCTTTTCAACTTTCTGCATGACTCCCAGCTACTCAACTCTTTACTACAGAAACATAGAGAACACTTACAAATCGTTTACGAACATATATATAAAACTAAACGAGAAGCACAAATAAAACGTTCAGATGAGTATAATAAAAACACCGAATTACCACCGCCAATACTAGAAACTCAAGAAAAACTCCCAACTACAAAAAAACAAGCAAACGTATTTTGTACGCGCCGTAAAACGTATATTCGCGATGTAAAAGCCCCCAAAATATACTTAGACAATAGAGGAAAAAGACGTGCAGCAAATAAATTGAGGCCTGTTGCTGTTACAGGTACCTCCAGGTCAAGGATAGTCAAACCTACCACCTAAAGAAGCTGGAAAATCCGAACGGAATATATTTTGAAAAGATAGGCCCAATAGCAGAGATTGAAGGATATAAATATGTAACAAAACGTTGTAACCTAACGGAAATTTTAGATTCTCTTAACAAAATTATGTCGTCTAGAACCAAAACTGATGACAGTTATATGAATAATCTCTATTTACATTTAACCGGCAGATTAAGTAGCTTAATGAACCCGAATCTTGGTCAAAATACACGATTCAAGCGAGGCCTCATTGATCCCCTTGGATCAGTAGTTAAATTTATAACGGGAAACCCCGATGCAAATGATTTGAAGGAAATTAATAATAACCTTGAAACCCTTCACCGCAATCAAGGAATACTGATGTGGAACTTAAACGAAACGATAGGAAAAATAGAAATTAGATTAAATAGCATAAAGAAAGATATTGAAATCCTTTATAGTATGAACTCTTATAATAAGGAAAGTATAGACATATTAACTAACTTCATACTTATAGAAGATATCATTAATATCCTAGATTTAGGTATAACTTTAGCAAAACCAGGTATAGCTTGTAGAGATATTTTTGAGGAGACAGATAACGTAGAGATAGATCACATAATAGTTTACAATGTAAGAAATGTCATTCACTTTGTAGCAAAAATTGCAGAAGTAAAAGTCAAAGGTGGTAACGCATACAATTTAATCCCATTCCCAAATCCCGATGGACTCATTCTCGAAAACCAACACCCCACAATCCTAATTAAAAACTCATGGTATGCCTACCCGAGTGCAAACCTATGCAAACCTAGAGAGAAAATAATGATATGCAAACACATCTGGTGGAAAGACTCCAAGATAACACCCGACTGCATTCACCAAACACTACTTAAGAAAAGCAATCACACCTGTTTTACGACAAAACTTGAAGAAGAAGAAGCAATAACTACAATAGATGATGGAAACTTCCTGCTGTATTCAAAACAACCTCAACGTGTTACAATCACATGCGACGAGACATTTTACGAAGTTATCCAAGGACCGTATAAACTACACTTAGACCCCAGTTGTGAACTACAAATGGCCAACTCATATACTAAAGTCATCACCAAAAGCAGCGAGATGTTCAAGGAAGAAGTCCAACAAATCAAAATGAACTTGGAACAGAAGACAGAAGGGAAACGAACTACAGAAGAAGACGTACACCCTTACCTGAAACCACTCGAAACAACAATGAAATCTAACATCCAGCACCATTTATGGATACCTAGCATTTGGACCATCATCTCGATATGCATATTTCTGTGCCTCTTTGGGTGCGCCATCTATCATAAGTGCACCCAACGCTCTAACAGAAATGAGAACACGGGCATAACAAGTTATACCCTTAGTTCTCTCTTAAGGGGGGAGGAGTTAAGGAATGCCACCCCAACTGCGGGCGCCACGTCATAACAGCGCCAACCTAAAGAATCCAGACACACTCATCATAGATAAGCGACCGATCCGCATTCCCAAGTTTTAAAGTCATCAAGATAACATCAAGCTCAAAGAATCTAAACAAAACACTTTTTGGCAACTGTTAATGGATGTTTCCCAAAAATCCTGGCGTCATCCCTTATCTAGAAATGACCTCAGCGACAGACGAGTTCCAGAAACACCGATGGCTTACGTGACCCACAAGCACGCGCCCCCGACGCGTCCCCACGCTATCAGGATGGATATAAGGCGCAACCCCGCCAGGAGGAAGGCAGTTCACCACTAGCACTCAAGATAGTAGTAGTACTCCGATATTACACCTGAGCTCCGTATCGCTTGGTGTGTAGATCGTCGCACATTATAATTCGCGTTCAATAAAAATAATTGTAATTAATTAATTGAAATAAATATAATACCTCCTCATCGGCGTATTGAATCAAGACCAGCGGCCTCCCGACAACTTAACTTTGTATAAAATTTGGTCTTTTTTTTGTTTTAGGCTCCTCAAGGTGTATCGGGTTTTATGCCCGGGTCACCCACCTTTACGGAGGTGTCAGAGGGCACCCCTGCACCAGCAGCTTCTGGCTCTTCGGGTAGACGTATACATTTGTATGCGGACGAAATAAAAGGCCAGTGGAACATAAGGAAGGTGTTTAAAACTTTCGACTCATTGGCCTCAACAATTGAGTTTGCTGAGGAAAGAGGTTTAATCCCGCGCACTAAAATGTGCAATTATCATAAGAAAAACATGTCTCTGGAGACATCAGGCCAAGGGCAGCTGGGAGTTTTCCGCTGCCGGAAAAGTAACTGCCGCAATAAGGCTGTTAGCAGAGCGAAGGGCACCTGGTTCGAAAATGTTCGACTGTATTTGCCACTGGTATTTGAACTTATGTATATGTTTACCAGTGGCTACAGCTATGACCAGGTGCAAAGAGAAACATGTAGAGAAGATCGTGAGGAAGTGGTATTAAGTAAAACCATAGCCGACTGGTTCAATTACTGCAGAGAAGCAATATGTGTTTATGAATTAGAACATGAAGAAGAAAGACCTAAAATTGGTGGACCAGGAAAAATAGTGCAGATCGACGAATCAAAATTTGGAAAAAGAAAATTCAACAGAGGAAGGAGAGTGGAAGGTCATTGGGTCCTAGGGATGATTGAAGATGGCAGTGGCGATTTAAGAATCGAAGTGTGTCCCGACAATGTAAGGTCAGCAAATGTTTTGGTGCCACTAATTCAAAAACATGTTGAGGAAGGCTCCACTATTCACACTGTAACGTATAACGTTAACTTTCATTACATACTAAAACATCTTACCAGAATTTTAGAACCTTACTAAACAAGCCTGGGCTCATTCCTTAGTTACCTCGTTGCGTACCTAATCTAACAAACCTATATAAAATCTCCAACAGACAAACAAACTGTCCTCGTATACAGAATCAGTAGATGTTCGTTATCTCGAAGCGGCCCCCTTGCCCCCGCGTGCCGGCGCGGCTCCGGTGTCGCGAGCGCAGCCCTCGTTCATTTCGCATCTCGACTCGCCACGAGTAACGCGCGCCGCTTTGGCCGACCTTATCACCGCTACTGTGCGGACGTGTCGAATTTTATTAAATTATATTTCTAATGTAACACGGTGAAAGTGTAGTTCCCAGAATTGGGTAAGAGTTGCACAATTACTTATTATTTAGGTGGCTGTAGCAATATAGATCGTAGTTCTAGCTTGTAATTCCTTACAACGGGATCAACACCGTTATCTCGGACTCTGAACCGCCGCGCCCGCGTGGAACGTTCCAGAGTCATTAGAAGTCTTAGAATAGGAATGTAATCTTTTTAATAATTAATTTAATCTGTGAACTATAGGAGTATAGTGTCAATTTGATCCCGTGATGATTTTCTGCACTTTAATTTAGTACTCACTCGTTAATCTTAGGCTAGTTAGGTGCATGTAATCGTCACGTGTTACCTAATTAACTAGTTGTATAGGTAACACTATAGCGATATAGCTTGCTTATGATTTTAATAATGTTGTTATTGCTCCTCATTTACAATGTGGAAATTAATTATTTTTGTTCCTAATGTGTAGGCACGTGTTAATTCTAGGCACATGCCACTGCCACGTGTAACCTAATGCCTAATTCGCATCAGTAGTGCTATAGTGATATAGTGTGCTGCTAATTGTAAATAATGTTAATGCTTTAATTTCCGATGCGGAAATTGAGAATTTCCGCTACTTTTGATTCGCCGCCACGTGGTACTGCCTGCTTCGCTTTGTACTAAGCCTGGGCTACTATTTTTAACAAGTTATGTTTAAATAAACCTTGTAATTATATACAAATTTGTAATTAACTTCAATTAATTTAGAAAAGGCTTTCCACCATGTCAATCTTCCACGATAAATCATTTCCCAAACGGAAATCCATGTGAATCAGTTGAGAAACTTCTGCTAACGCGCCACGCTATACAATTGCACTCCGCCGGCTTTGCTTTTGCATTTTCCTTGTCGCATAACAATTTAAAGAAATAAATTACGTTGTAATACAACCCCTAAATACATAGAAATAGACTATAAATTATATCCGAACACTTTTGAATGGATTTAATTCAATTTATTAACAATTAATTAAATAATTAATTGGTAATAAATTTAATTAACTTTTCGGAAATTGCTGAATCACGCTTGGCAAATGATTCTCGCCCGCCCTGCTTGCTCGCTCTGTACCTGGACTGCACCACCATCATACTAGACTGCTCCTTGCCCCACCCCTTGCGTTAGCGCACACTAACTTGTGTGGTCCAGGGCGAGGATGTGTACCCTTTTTAATCATAAACGTGGACGCATTCCAGGAGCTACCTTTACCCTTGAAGACCGAGGCAGATGCTCCCCCAGGGAGTAAACAAGATGGAGACCCCTGGCGCGTGAAGCTCTCCCGGCACCTGGCTGCGACTTAGGGGAGCTCCCGTCGCACCACCACTTCCAGCGCGCCCACCTACCACCTCGGGCCACCCGCCGTCTCCCGCCGTCCAGCTGCGCACTGCGAGGGGAGTGAGGGTAACCAGAAGGACCGACCACCCCTCAAACAGACCTGGCGCCTAGCCACAGCCCAGCCTAGGCAAACGAACCACCTCTATACGTTATTTAATATATTTTGTGAAATCTTATAATTTTTTTATTTGCTCCGTGGTAGGTACCATCTAGGAATACCCATTCACGTGACAACACAGATTTTTGGAGAGCGTACGATTGCCTTTCTCAACATGGATACATTCATAAAAAAGTAAACCATAGTGATCCAGAGAACAGTTTTGTGGCACCAGATGGGACACACACTCAAAGAATTGAAAGTCACTGGCGAGGACTGAAGAGGACCTTCCATAAAGATAATTATAAGGGAAATTTTACGGATTGGTTAATAGAGTTTTCGTGGAGGAGGCGAATTCGCATCAATAAATTAGATCCCTTTGAGGAGTTACTCAAATGTATTTTATATATTGATAAATAAATATAAAAGTTATTTGTTTGTTTTAATAAAAATTTCCCTAGCAAGCGAAAGTCATTGATGACTGAAGATGTATATATGTCTTCAGTCATCCCATGACTCATGACATTAAACCATAAACCTGTCAGGGCAGAATCGACACGGTCCCCGGTTAGGTTAGAAGACTAAGGCGGGAGCTGAAGCGAAGCGAAGCTCCCACCTTAGTCATCGAGGTTATTTTTTTATATAAGCCCAGAAAAGGTTTGCTTAGTTCCTTATATGACCTTATTTGGTTAGGATGTAAAAGAAAACCTCGGACCAATGAAAAAAAAAACAAGTCCCAGAAAGTAGTCTGACCGACATGGACGTGCGAGCGGGTCAAAAGATGCACCAAAACCCGAATCGGAGCACCCCTAAATCCACGTGGTCTTGGTCTGCCCTACCCCTAGAGTGTATATGAAAAGCCGGAGGCGCGAAGGGAGGGAACGGAGCACAGGTGACCGTGTTTTGGCACGCAAGGGCGGAAGGGCTGCACTTCCCGCAGCGCCGGAGCTAAGACAGAGTCAGACGTCTTTTACAACTTCTATGAAATTTGCAAATTTTGCGATTTTGCAAAAAGTCTTTTTTGCTTGGGTACCCTTAGTCCGTAGTCGGACGTCTTATTTAACTTTTAAGGCAGAATTGACTAGTATATGCAGAAAAATTAAGTGACCATACACGTAAAAAGTCGCAAATTTTGCTCGAAAGAAAAAAAAAAATCACGATTTTCACGCTTTTCCGCACTTTTCCGATTTCAAAAATACAATATAGACACCCTTCCCATCCCAAAAAAAAAATGGGCATTTTTGGCCATGCCAGACAATGTACAGTTCTTCCTAAAGCTTCGGGAGCGGGCGCGCGAGGCTCGACACTCACGGGGGCGCTTGCGAGGGGTCGAGCTGGTGAGGGAGATAAGGCGACGATGGATGATTCAGGTACCAGAATGCCCACCACCACAACATCCTCCCTACACATCAGGGTATGGTCGTGGGCGAATCACGGAGATGTTACGTAACCATATAGCCAGCGTCTCACAATCACCACCACCGGTGCCAGCGCAACCGCCACCCGCTCCAACACGGTCGTGCACCAACCACAGCGCTTCGGTGTTGTAGAAGGTCAGGTGCCGGTGGAGCGTCGCGTTGAAGTTACGCTGCCTACACCACCGCCTTCGCCGCCGCCGCGCCGCCTATGTAGGTGGACTAAGGTACCTTTTAGGTACTAGTTGGTATGTACCAACTAGTACCTAAAAGGTACACGTACTTTTTAATTTTTAATTATTATTACTTTTAATGTCACATTTTGTCGATCTTTTATACCCACATTTATGCTAAAAGTGGCGCTGGAACATAAGTTTCATGTGCTCTGCCTACCCCTTTTAGGGATAAAGGCGTGAATGTATGTATGTATGTGTATTACTTTTTAATCCACGCTTCTTATTCTTCTAAATTTCACTATACTTTAAATGTATATAAAATATTCTAGTAATGTGCATAGTAGGTAATTATTTGCAGGTGGGTGACAAAGTGGAAGTGGTTATTGTAGAATGGCGAGTTTACGGGCTTCACCTGGTAAAGATAATTAACTATGAGCATTATGATGGTATCTTAATTCCAAACTTTAAAAATTTTTATCTTACGTTTAAGGGTTTAAAACTATCAGCCCGCGTAGTTAGAGTTAATAATTAAAGTGTCGATTTAGTACCGTTTACCTATGTGTCATGAGGAAAACCATCATCCCGCCCCCTCCACCCGCTCACTTTACCTGGATGGGTATAAAGTCTGCCGTCAACCATCATCACAACTACATTCATTCGCTGTGTCTACCACTCGTCTGCCGTCTCTCTCTCTCTCTCTGATTACTTATTCTCGTAAGTTTTTTGATATTTTTCCTGCAATAATGTCTTCACAACTTAACGTTTTAAACGAAACTGGTGCTAAAGTGACCAACTGGGTGCGGATTAAGGATTTACCTATGGGTACTATGCTACCGATAGAGCTGTAGCAGGAGGGTGTCAAAATTTGACGCCTCTCGTAGAGATATTGTTTTGTGTTTAAGTAACATTGGTTATGTCACCTTACCGAGTCGCTTTAGCGATCTTAATGATGACACAATGATGCTATTAAACACGGGAAAACTCAATCTCGTTATCAAAGGTCCGCTGGGGCGCAGTTATATAATAGAATTCTGCAATTAAATGTGTGGTTAAAAAATAATAAAAATAAAGTGTAAAAATATTTGTTTTGCAGGTGTACATAAATATGAACATGGTAATTTCATGTTTAGACGCGCAAAATTTTAAACGTTCATTAATCGGACATATCGATTCTTACGAATTCATCCACTTTTGGTTAAATGAGATGCCATTAAGATTATTAATTAATAAAATAAATGTGAATATAACTACATTATACCTATTAAACGATTTTTCTTATGAATATTATGTCTTGATGAGAATTTGGGATGACTTATCATTATACATAGAGGAGACGGTGGGTGACATGAATGTAGATTATAGATGTTTCAAGGAGCTCCTTGAAGCGTCACCTTTAGATTGTTATAAACATTGTATTTTCAATTTAAACATTGCCAATAAGTTTTTATCGATTCTCTTGATATCAGTTAATGATTATTTAGTAATTGAATTTATGTAGTATTGTGTTTTACTAGCTTTTCTGAAAAAATATATAAATAATATATTGAAATATTCATTCTGTATTGTAGAATAAAAAATAATACAATTAACATATGTACCTATATGATTTGCCTACTACCATGTGATTGTTTAAATATGAGGCCATGTGATTTGTCATGCGAATGTTTTTAACATATGTACCTATATGATTTGTCTACCATGCGATTGTTTAAATGTGTACCTCTGTAATATGTCATGCGATTTTTAAATAATGTATGATTTAGCAAGCGATTTTTAAATAACGTTATTATATAAATAATGTATTTTGATTATTATTTTATAGACAGTCATTGAACTATGTGAACTGTATTAATTTTGATTTTAGTCATATGTGTCCTAGGGATAATTATGTACATTACTATTATTATTTTATAGACAATCATTGAACTGCATTAATATAAATATTTTTCTGCTTATAATGCGTGGTTTTATTTCTCAACATATACCTACATACCTATACTTTATTAGTAGGACTTTAAATGAAACAGCATATTTATAAATTTAATTTTATTGAATGGTACCATAGGTAGTTATACAATAACATTATTTTTATCGATCCAACTCTTCTCGTTCAAACCTAGCCATTTGACGTAGACTTTATTTCCTTTCTTCTTTAAAACTTTTTCAACGAGGTAAATGTCAGGGTTTTTAACCTTTTGTAATTCTTGTTCATAAAAACAGCCTGCTATAGGTTCTTTTTTCGCATCTTGTAATAAATAAGTAATGGGTTGTGTAGTTTTCACTTTGATAATTTGGAATATTTCGGCAGACCAATTGGCTGTATATCCTTTGGCAAAAATTGATTTATATTTGCTTATCCTCACATAATCTCCAACTTTGTATTTAGCAGCTGGTTTGAGCTTTATATGATTATAAACCGTATGTAGAAGATGTTTAGAGTTGCTATTATTAACAACTGAGGGTGCCATACCAGTGGTGGAGTGAATCTTGGTGTTATATCGTTTCGCCAGGCTGTCAATATGTCTCGTCCAATTGTATGAGCCCTTCAAGGCAAACAACTGCCATAGCCAAGGTTTTATAGTCCTTATAACCCGTTCCACGATCGATGCTTTCATAATGCTGAATGTAGAGTAGTGATTAATATTAAATTTCTTCATAAGGTTTTGAAACTCTGTATTGAAAAATTCCTTTCCGTCATCCGATTGTAGGTTTTTAGGGCGTCTTTTACCCTGTAGTATTTGCAACATGGCTTTAGTAGTGTCACTTTTATTTTTAGACTTTAACGGCTGTAACCAGAGATACTTTGAGAATGTATCGATACAGGTTAAAATGTATTTGTGTCCACCGTTATATCGGGTATATTTTTGCAAATCGATAAGGTCAATTTGCCAGGTGTCATCCAATCCTCTTTGTATGAAACGTCTTCGGGGGAATGTTCTCCTCGCGTATTTATATATCTCATGAACCACATCAGCCTTACTCATTTCGGATCAAGTTTGGTGGAGACGTGTTTCACTACACTACCCCCACCACCGCCAGCAGCAGCGGTAGCAGCAATCGGGTGAGGTGCTGAAGGGGTTGGTAACGGTTTCGGTTTGATGCGTTCAGTTGTAGTGTGCTCAACCGTACCAGGGTAACGGGGTGATGGTGCAGATGGAATCGGTAACGGTGTCAATGTCGGTCCTGATGCTGATGCTGATGGGAGCCCGATTACAGATGGTGGTAGAGGAGCGGTGAATCGCTTTTCCAAGTTTTCAAGTCTGACACGTAAACCGTTGATTGTTTTCACGTTGTCTTTTATTTTTCCAAGACAAAGAATACTCATGTCATCCAATTGCCTTTTATTAATAGAATCTTCCTTATAAATACCACGCTGCACGTTTTGTAATCGTCTGCCACCGCACTCAATGACGTCAACTTCTAGCTTATCGTCAAAGGGGGATGTGTGTTGGTTTTCATTCAAGTAACGACCAAACTTGTTGATGGGCATGATTAAAATTATATCAACTGTTTACAATCACTCGGTTTTATTTTACAATTATTCCATCTTCGACGAGCTCTTCCACAATCGCGTTTATTTCATTCAGCAAACGTAATCGTTCTACAAGTTCATTCGGATCATTCCAGTAAATCAAATCAGTATCGGGGTGATATTGTTTAAGTGTCATAAGACCCGCGCCCGCCTTGGATGTCTTGAGCTTTGCAACAAAAGGTTTAATGTATCTGTTGTACTTTTCACTCTTATCACCCTGTATTTGCCCCGAGTTTGTAAAACCGCGGCGATGTGCGTTCGTGTTTAGGATGATATGTAAATATTGCTCGATATCACCCTCCGTGATAAGCTCATCTTTTGGTGTTTTTTTGAACAACAATTCCATCAACCCCTGGGTGAGGTTGTAAGCATTCTTATTTATGACAATTCGGTTTTTAACATTGTCAATTTGTAGCGGGGCGTTACCTACAAATATGATATTATTATCATCCATATAGGCACCGAAAGGTATTTTAACCTTCTTATAGAGACGTGAAACATATTTATGTGGGGAATCAATGTTTTGAGGCCTCTGTATCGACACTGCTCTCGTACCCTCCCTCATCCTCAACATCATCATCGTTATCATCATCATCATCATCCTCGCCTTCATCATCAGCAGCATTACCCCTCACATTATCTGATTTCTTCAGCGTTGAATTTCCTGTCTCATACTTGACAGATGGCGGCGGTTCATTTTTTACAATACTGTCACTCTCGTTTACAGTACTTTTAACATTTTTCGTTTCGGATATTAATTCGTTTAGCGGTTTGGTGATTGGTTGAAAAGTTTCCTCTAGAGAAGTGGCCAGCATGGCCTTGTCCGATTGGAGTGATTTTAATTTCTTTTTTACCGAATCCACTGATTTTAACAATTTCCTCTTTAACTGCTTATCTCCAAAGACGTGTTCCGCGCTGTAGGATGTCATTTTTTTAAATCAAGCAATGTGGGCGTTCCGAAGCTCATTTATACCCAATCAGATGATAATTGAATGATTGAAACATTTACTATAACGTCCTCTGGACATATCTTTTTCCTTGTCTATGGTTAAGAACGCGTATTTATCACCCCAGCACGATTCACACGCCTCTTTGAACTGTTCCCACTTCATATCAGTGTTTACATGATCATTGTACGCGTGACGTAAATTTAGTTCATCCTGTTTGAACAGAAGTATTAGATTAGCATTATCCCTCACCTACTGTTTAGGTATTTTGCTATAAGTCTACCGTAGGTAAAAACAGTCTAAACCTCTATGACGACCCATGGTAAAGTACTGACGTATCGTATCCTGATCTTGCAGCGCTACATCGTCGAATATAACCACACTGTTCTCTTTAGCCTCTTCCGGAGGTATTACGTCACTCTTATCATGAAACGTGTAAAATGACAAGCCGTCCACTCTGTTTAATATTTCCTTTAAAAATACATATTTCGGTTGTTGTAGAGATTTAGAATATAGGTACACGTTAAAAAACTTTAATCCGTTCGGTTCGAGCAGTAGTGATAGTAGAACGTTTGTCTTTCCGCATCCGGACGGACCACAGATAAGGCAGCGGATGCTGTTCGGAAGTAGAGTGCTATGTTTATGATAAAACTGATCGGTATCGGTGTTACAAAGGTCCCAACTGTGTATTTTAATACACGTGTCTTGCTTTACGAGTTCCATTCTGTTCTGAACGGTCGTGTTGAAGAGACGTTCGTTTTATACATAATAATAATAATAATCAGGAGCAGTCATGGACATGGACATTCCTAACGTGACGGCTGAAGACTTGAAAAACATACCGAGAGATATCCTCCTGAAATTTTTCCGATTTCGAGTTCGTTATTGGGAACACCTACTACCGGACCATTTGAGAAACGACCCCGAAGTGCGAGAATATTTTTACTGCGAGCGACATCCGGTCAACCCGCATTCGAATGACGAGGACCGTGAATATTATTCCGAAATCGATTTACCCGGTTTCGTACGTAAAGAGTGTCCGTTCTGTAAAAGCGAAGCTATCCGAACCGCTGCCGCTGCTGCCGCCGCCGCTAGCACTGTTGTAAATAACGGGCCTCAATCGATGGAATTTGACGACGACGAACAAAATCAGGAGAATCAGAAGGCCGAGGATGAGTCTATCGAACAGATACAGGAGGAGGAGGAGGAGGGGGAGCGGGAGGAGGAAGATGAGTGTGAATGTAACACCTTTGATTGTAAATGTGACTGCGGCTTAAACTGAACAAAAAAAAACCCTCACACATCAACCCTAACACGCTATGACGCACACATCAACCCTCACACATCAACCCTAACACGCTATGACGCACACATCAACCCTCACACGCTGACACATCAACACCTACCTCTGGCTCTGTATCACCTGGCTTCCATGACATTAGTGGCTTTCAAGCCTTAATTAAATAAACCGTGACATTAGTGGGCTTGAACCCCTAAATACTAGCTACTCGGAAGCTACGAAGTCGAGAAGATTATTGCAGGTGTATGTAAGATACACGCATGTTGATGCATAATGCCAATGCCTAATATACCTAATGGCCGATATACAGTAATTAATTTTAGTAAAAACCCATGGCTTGTAGGAAAAATATAATATTATCCCTAATTGGAATTTTTCAATACGTCATTTCACCATCAGTTGCGTACGTGCTCCGGTTTACCGGCGCGATTTGCCGAATATGGGCATAATTATTGAAATTTTTCCTGGACTTTCATCATTCCTACCTTATCAACGGGCTTTTCTAATACCGTTTCAGGATAGGGTATATGTATAAAACCATGATCAATAGGATTATCCTTATAGAGTTCAACACTCACTTGCACCGTACACGGTCCATTTTTTGCTCACCATTTTCTTGTACATAAATTAACCATGAACCGTAACCCCTTATATGGTTGGTTCGCCAAGCGGATAACGAACTTAATAATAACAGCAGCAGCAGCAGCAGCAGCAGAACAACGTCGAGCAGAAAGGAGACGAGACGAAGGAGGCAAGAAAATTCAAAACGGGAATCGCCGGAGCAGATAGACGTCAACTTAGCCTCGAAGGAGAACATCCGACCAAAAGGGAGAAGATATGGAAGTTGATTACATCTAGATATTTGAATCGATAAGATAATAAATATTTTTGTATCAAGTATGTGTCTATTCATTTGTAAATCAAAAAAGTTGTTCATTTTTCCTGTACAATACTTGAATGATTTGAAATTCAAAAAATATACTCTGTTAGGACATACAGGTCTCTGTAGCACTTGACTAATACTATGTATTGACATTGAACTTTTGACATTGAGGAACTGTCCCCCTGTGGGAATATTTTATTTTTGAATTTCAAATCATGCCTTCATACTGTCGCTAAAGTCAGAGCCATCGGTATTCGAGTCTGACGAACCATGCCCGGTTCGATTTTTGATAAATATGAATTCAAAGTCATCACCCACTCAGCGGGAGGCAGACGTGGCGGGTTTTTTTTGGCTTAGAGGAAGTGACTTATGGGGTTGTGGTACCAAATGGACCCTCGTACTTCATCAATTGCGTGTTCCACTTCGTGTTCCAGCCTAGTTCCGGAGAATGTTCCATGGTAGGTATGGTAAAGTATTTTTTTTTAAATCGATAGAACCAAATTTTCAAAATTCAATTGTTGATCTGGCATGCTAATAGACCACGCTACACGTGGGTATTTTTTTTTAAAAATTGGAACACCATAAGTGGGTCAAAATTGCCCATGTTCCACATGTGCCAGGGTGTTCCGGGGTTCTGGGACCAGAGTCGTCTACTGAGACCTCTACGTGATGTCCGAGTACCATATATGTATATCTATATATACACTATATACTACTCTTATATATATATATATATATATTATTATTATTATTATTGAGTAAAGAGTAGTATTATAGTGGCTACCTGGCTAGGAGTTTTGAATTCCCAAAACCCCGGAACACCCTGGAACATGTGGAACACGGCCCTTTTTGACCCCCTTAAAGTAATTAGATTTTAAAACAAAAAATACCTACGTGTAGCCTGGTTCATTGACAGTCCAAATACGAAGATAAAATTTGGTAATGCTGCGTCCTTCATTTTCAAAAAAAATATTATCAAAATTTTAACCTTGGCACATTTCGCGGAACAGGTATTCGCAAGCCCGGAACCTAATAATTTAAAGACTTCATTACAATCGTATGTAGAACACGAGTTGCAGTTATCGAGGAGGTAGTGCAATAAGGTAGTTATTTATAAATTATTATATATATTTTTAAAGATTGATTAATAATGAATACTTTCATACCCAGTATGTGTCTATTCATTTGTCAATTAATATTGGGATATTTTGACGTGTTTCCACATTTCAAAACAGAACTTTCACAGCTGCATTATCTTCTCCGAAGAGTTGGTTGCTGTTCAATTGATTCTAACTAAAGTCACTTATGACAAACCCACATATGCGGGTTTTTCCATTTTAGAGCTGTCAAAAACTTTAATGTATGACTTTCATTATAATTATATGATGCCTAAATATGGGGATAAAAGTCGCTTACTATACACTGACACAGACTCCTTCATTTACGAAATCAAAACAGACAACTTCTTTGAAGACATCAAACCTGATTTAGAATCTAAATATGACACATCCGACTTCCCTACCGACAACATTCACGGTTTCCCACAGGTTAACAAGAAGATCGTTGGAGTCATGAAAGATGAAACTCAAGGACGAATCATTACCGAATTTATCGGATTAAGATCGAAAATGTATGGTTACACACTGGATGAAGACAAAAACAGCAAAGTCCTCCTCCTAATAAAATGGCAAAAGTAGCGGACTCTCTAACTCTAGATGTTATTATTCCAAGAGCTTGGAATAATCGGATAGGGTTAGAGGAGTTGTATATAACGATTTGCGTGCACCAAGCTCGCACACATTCATCATATAACCTCGAGTACACTGTGAACGATGTTTCGACGAGGACCTGCGACTACTTGTATTTCATCTGGTTCAGGGTGTTAGGCGATCGTCGGACATATCCGGACCCGAGCAGTTATAGGTTACTCTCAATCCCGCTTATATAAAGTGAGTATAACATTATTTACCAATTTTTTACATGCGATATTCAGTTTATAGATAAAAATTACACTCTCGTTTAACAATTATTTTATTTTATATTAATTTCTTTTCAGGTATATAACCGAGAAGAGGGAGTAGTGTGAGTGGTAGGAGCTGCTGAGAATTAGATCAATTTAAGCATAATGCGATTATGTGAGTATAAAATTATTTATCGAGTTTAACGTAAAATATCAATTTTTATAGATATTATGTACACTATGTATATTATGTATGTGAGAGTTATAAAATGTACACTCTCGTAAAGCATTTATTTTATATTAATTTCTTTTCAAGCATATGTATAACGAGCAGCGTAAGTGGTGGAGGCTGCTGAGAATTAACATAATTTAAGCATAATGTTACCTGTATGATATTCAGTGATGCAATTATTTTAAATTATATTTATTTCTTTTCAGACATACTCATAACAAGTGGAGGGGGGGCGTGCGAGAACTCTATAGCTGATGATGTGATCCTTGTAAGCTGATATGAGGGAAACTTCTAGTATCAAATTACTTTTAATCATTCTTAGATTGCATTGCAACTCATCAGTTCAAGCTCAGTAATAACATTTTCTGAAATCTTTATTTCATTCAAGTGAGAGTGATGCTTTTCTTTTTCTTTTCTACGTTTCCTCGTCCTAGATAAGACGCAAAACTTTCTTGACGTTCTCCATTCTTCGAAGAGATAATTGTTCACTTCTAATCGAGTTCCACGCGCTTCTCGGTTTGTGATTCATTTGAGATAATCTCGTTTCTTTACTGATTGAATGTCAGAGGTGATAGTCTTCTTGAGGACTTGCACGTGAGAGTAATGCTTTTCTTTCTCTTTTCTACGTTCCCCTGTCCTACATAAGACGTTAAACTTTCTACCCTCTTTATTGTAACACTTCCATGCTCTTCCTACTTTCTTCTTTCTTATAATAATGAAATAATAAACTTTATTCAGTAAGTAGGCTACAAGGGCACTTTTACTCGTTCGAGTCTATGGGCATTCCCGAAGAGGAGATCACTGTTGAGAAGAAAAGCCGAAAGAAACTCAACAGTCAGTCATTTTTTCGTAATTTATACTTAACTACTATTACAGTATTATGAGCTTAACGTAATGTTATGTGTATAAGATGTTGGGATATGTGTAAAGTATGTTGATGTATCCATAGTTCCCGCTGTATACACTTCACCGTATTGAGTCACTCTAGAAATATGTGTTGTGAATGAATAAACGTTCCAATGATGTCAGATCGAACGTCTTAGATAAGATGTTAATCTTTCTTTCCACGTCCTGGATAAGACGTTAAACTTTCTTTTTCCACTTTTCCATGTTCTAGTTAGAGCGCGCGTCTAACCACCTGCTCAGGTGATAAAGGTAACATTGGAATAACTCGTTGCATTACCTCAGCGAAAGGGGCTAGCTCTACCTCTAACGATGTTAAGAACTCTTTAACGCGATCCTCCCCGCGATGTATCACAAACTTTGATAGTTGTCATATCCACATTTTTCTCTATGTTCTCCATTCTTGAAAGAGGTAATTGTTCAATTCTAGTTAAGTTCCACTCGCTTCTCTGCTTGTGATTCATTTGAGAAGGGGGTGGTGTGTAGCTACACTCTTTGAGCGGTGCATACTAATGTTTTTAACTAATTCTTTTCTCTTTCTTTGCTACTTTCCACGTCCTAGATAAGACGTTAAACTATCTTTCCCACTTTCCACGTCCTAGATAAGACGTTAAACTATCTTTCTCCACCACAAGTAGGAAGTTCTCAGCAGCACAGTATCAACGTGGTTCGCTCTGTTGATCCATTATTTTCTTTAATTCTCATATATGAAGAGAGCGTGTTTCACCTATCAAAGGTCGCCTCGTACTCGTAGACGGAGTTCTCTTCGAAACTTAGGTGAGCATAGTTGGCTGTGACCTCGCATGGAGTACCAGATTCACCCTTCTTTCTCTTTTCCACTTTTCCTCGTCCTAGATAAGACGCTAAACTTTCTCGACGTTCACCATTCTTTAAAGAGGTAATTGTTCTCTTCTAGCCGAGTTCCACGCGCTTCTCGGTTTGTGATTCATTTGAGATTACCGATTGAATGGCAGAGGTGATAGTCTTCTTGTAGGCTTGCATATGAGAGTAATGCTTTTCTTTTTCTTTTTCTTTTCCACTTTCCACGTCCTAGATAAGACGCTAAACTTTCTTTTCCACTTTCCCGTCCTGGATAAGACGTTAAACTTTCTTTTTCCACTTTTCCATGTCCCAGTCAGGTTATGACTTTATGTGCATGATTATCCTGTTAGGGAACCGATCATTGACATCGTGATGCATTCCCTCATTAGGTTTCTTATTAGAGGTACTCTCGTTCTCCAACATCGTTGTAGCGACTGGGAGAACCTTCTAGAAACCACCCTGCTGAGTCAGGCTTAAGAGCATTTAATATAGTAGCTGTAGCTGTATGGCGTATGCAGCTGATAGTTTTGAATATTAATTCTTGCAATCTAATCAGTTTTCTAGTTGATGGGTGATAATCTTCTTTCGAAAATTTATACGCTGACGGAAGAAAAATCAATCGTATCATCTCAAGAACTCACCTTCCGATGGATTTGAATAATCCAACTGAAATGGACTCTGAAATATGTCACATTTGTGAAGAACCGTTGGAGGATGATTGCGTCATTGATCATTGTCATCTCACCGGAAAGGTGCGCGGTAAAGCTCACAACGCATGCAACCTAAACTACACCATCCCGAAATTTTTACCAGTAATATTTCACAACTTGAGTGGTTACGATGGCCATTTATTCATCAATGAACTGGCGAAATCTGACGGTAAGATTGATTGTATTCCGCACAACAAGGAAAAGTACATTTCGTTTCATAAAGAATTGACTAGTAAATTCACGCTGAGATTCATTGACTCGTACAAATTCATGGCTTAAAGTCTCACCAACCTCGTGAACAACCTCTCTCAAGATCAATATCACATTCTACCTAAACACATAACAGACTGCTCCAATAAGGAAAAAGCGTTCGCTATTAAACTGCTATCACGCAAAGGAGTTTTTCCTTATGAGTATGTTAATAGTTGGGAAAGACTTGAAGAAAACGTATTACCTGCAAAGAGTGATTTTTACAGTCAACTAAGCGATTCACACATTGATGATGCCGACTAACAGCACGCTCAAGAGGTGTGGGAAAAGTTTAATATCAAGACCTCGGTGAGTACAGCGATTTATACCTCAAAACAGGTGTGCTGCTCTTAGCTGAAGTATTTGAAAATTTCCGAAAAGTTTGTTTAGACACTTACAAAATGGATCCATGTCATTATTACACTGCTCCTGGTCTTTCCTGGAGCGCTATGCTTAAGTTCACCCGTGTACAACTCGAACTTTTGACCGATTATGAAATGATTCAATTCATAAAAGGAGGAATAAGGGGTGGTGTAAGTCACGTCATGAAGCGACAATCTGTTGCCAATAACAAATTTATGAAGAAATATAACCATGAAAAGGAAAGCACGTTCATAACATACCTAGACGTCAATAACTTTTACGGATGGGCGATGATGCAGCACCTTCCGATAAGCGATTTTAACTCAAGAGGAAATTGATCTGTTTGACATTTATTCCATACGAGTACAACAAGACTCTTCAGACGGGTACATATTAGAAGTCGACTTAAAGTATCCTAATCACTTGCATGATGCTCATCGCGACTATCCATTCTGTGCTGAAACCAAATCACCACCTGGATCAAAGACAAAGAAGTTGTTATTATCACTTGAAGACAAATCAAATTACATCATCCACGGCGTGAACCTAAGACAATGCGTTGAAAACGGACACGTTTGCGTGAAAATTCATAGAATCTTAACTTTCCACCAGAAACCCTGGCTCAAACCGTACGTTGATTTAAACTCTGCGAAAAGAGCTCAAGCAACCAGCACCTTTGAGAAAAATCTATACAAGTTATTTGTCAACAGCATTTTTGGAAAGAGCATTGAGAACATTGAGAAGCGGAAAATTGTACATTTCTGTCAACATTGGGAGGATATCGACACTAACGAAACCTCATTATGGACTTGAACGCTACATTTCAAGGTTCTGCGTCAGCATATCCCATGACAACAGTATCGAGAGCCCGGAAGAGTAGCTAGTATTTAGGGGTTCAAGCCCACTAATGTCATGGTTTATTTAATTAAGGCTTGAAAGCCACTAATGTCATGGAAGCCAGGTGATACAGAGCCAGAGGTAGGTGTTGATGTGTCATAGCGTGTGAGGGTTGATGTGTGCGTCATAGCGTGTTAGGGTTGATGTGTGAGGGTTGATGTGTGCGTCATAGCGTGTTAGGGTTGATGTGTGAGGGTTGATGTGTGTGTCATAGCGTGTTAGGGCTGATGTGTGCGTCATCATGTGTGAGGCTTTGATGGGGGGTGTGACCGCGTGTGAGGCTTTGATGCTGAGATGATGGTCTTTAAGTTTATTAGGTATTTTTTAATTTCATATATAAATAGTATTAATTAATTGTGATATTGCGGACTTGGCATCGTCTCATGTTTAGAGAATTGATGATATGTTTGGCATCGGGCTATGTTTTGAAATTTGGCATTGGTATTATGTGGTAATGAAAATTACTATGCCAAGTATTTGTAGAAATAGTGCCAAGTGCATTCATTATAAAAGGCTGAGATGTTGTAGTGTATGTTATAACTAGTTCTGAGCGGGCGCGGTCTAGTAGTTAAAATGTTTTTAACAAACTTGTTTCCGTTGGCGGTCTTTTTGACTATCGAGTCATCCAGTGAAAAAAGGAACGTAACCTTAACGCCGGCCGTGCGTGATATTTACTTCCCTCAGTGTGTTTCAGCAAACGAGTGGTATTTGACAAAGGCGCAAGTTTTGGACAATACGGACAGTGTTATGCGCGGGGAGTGGTTTATAAAATTATTGATGGCGCCAAAGGGGGTGGCGGAGCCGGACAGGTCTGTTTGGGTAAAACAGAGTGAGATCACGCGGGTGCCGCTGTGTTCGCCGGATGAAGATAGTGTTCTACGCATGGAAATATCGCGTGAGAAGGTGCAGCCGCGTAGTAGGCGAGAGGTGACGGTGAAGCAGACATGGTCGGCTGATAGTTACGTTCAGGTTGTGAGGGATGACGTGGGGGTGGAGTTTTCGCTCAGAGTTAATAAAAAGGTTGCACCACGGCCGGTGGTACTCGATCGAGCAGAGCATGATAATGATGTTGGTGGGGAGGAAGTAACCAAAAACCCGACTGAAGATGTAAAGTTATCGGAGGGTGATGATGTGAAGTTATCCGCTGATTGCTTAGCCTATAGAAATACATTAAATAATATAATTAAATGGGCAAACTCGGAAAAGGATAAATTGTTAAAGGCGGAGGAAACAATATGCGAAAATGTGCCGTTTATGACGAGGAAAAGTTATATACATAACAAAGACGTTATATTTGATTAGTTTTAATGAAGCAAATAACAAAAACAGGACAATTACAAAAGATATTTAATTAAATTCATTTTCATTAAATAGTTAAATGGAAGCAATAACAAGATGATACATTCAATTAAGTGTAATTAAGTGGTTAAATGGCAAAAACAGGAAAATTCATGAAACTTCTGGAAAATAACAAGAAGCGGGGGAGGAATAGTAGTTAATTATAATAAATAGACGTGTGGGATACTGAGCCAGTCATTACTACTCAGTCTTTAGTTTAAAGCAAGCAATGGAACCAACACCCGAATCAACATCCGAATGGTCCGAAACATCGGAGCTGGACCGGCCGGGTCTGGTGGAAGGGCTCAGCTGTACATTGTCTGGCATTGAGTTCATGGCTCATTTTTTTTCTATGGAAAGCACACACCATAAGGCAACTCCCCACCAAATTTCAAGTTGCGGAACCGCTTACTTTACGAGAAAAAAATATTTAAAATTGCATATAAAATCCCGTTTTCACGGTGCCATTACACGTACTTTTGACGTTCCTTTGAACGTGGTGTATTGGCCAATTTTCAACTAAGGTTTTTGTTCAAAAATAGGCAACCTTTGGACTAATTAATTATTTTTGTGTTAAAATTTGGGTTTTTGGTACCTTAAGAATTTTTATTTTGATTTTTTTTTAAATAAACAGCGTCACAAATTATACGATATACTGAAATCTGTTAAACGGAACGTAATTTGACGTAAGTAGGCGACGCCATTTTGTATTGTCCTGTCACTCAGTCACTTGTCAGTCGTTATTTGTACTCCCAGTTGAGAGCGTCTATCGTGATCCTGTGATACCAATATACGACTACCATGGTGTTACCGAAGCCCAAGGCCTCGTCTTCCGCCATGTCTTCGCCCGAAGAGTCGAGAGTAGGGCAAGTGGATTCTCGCGAATCCCTTGACCCGAGCTCCTCTTCGGCGCCCATTGTGAGTGTGCAAGTGTTGGACTGTAGTGAGCCACTTGTTACGCGTGTGCAAGTGTTGGACTCCAGTGAGCCGCTTGTGCCCGTGTCTTCGACTGATGTACCGGTTGTTGAGACTCCCCAGTCTCCAACTTACACCGAGTCGATGACTTATTCATTGTCCCCGGTGCCGGGCTGCTCTCGTTGGGATGATTCCAATGTAAGTACTTCATAAAATACTCTATCGCGTGGTATTTCTATATAATTATTTTGGTGGGACAGCTATCGGGTTTAGTATGGCGTGGTATTTTTAAGTATCTATTACAGTAAAATATTGTAATATGTATATCATTATTTTAGTGGGAAAGCTGTCAGCTTTAGTATGGCGTGGTATTTTTAAGTACCTATGACAGTAAAATATTCTAATATGTTAATGGGAAAGCTGAGAGCTTTAGTATGGCGTGGTATTTTTTAGTACCTATTACAGTAAAATATTCTCATATGTTTATCATTAATTTAGTGGGAAAGATGGCGTGGTATTTTGGACTAATTACAGTCAATAGTTGAATTGTTAATATAAATTTGTTCTTTTTGTTATAGGCTCCTCGAGGAAACTCTTCGCAGTGTGAATCACCAACTTTTACGGAGGCGTCTGAGAGCACACAAGTAAATAGAATTCTAATACATTTATATATTCTGTCTTGACTAGTCATATTATGATATTATCAAGTTTATGAAACATATATGTAATTGTTTTATTGATGAGGGTTTTGGTGGGACACAGCTGTTAATTTATTTGTAGTTAAGGAATGCCACCCCAACTGCGGGCGCCACGTCATAACAGCGCCAACCTAAAGAATCCAGACACACTCATCATAGATAAGCGACCGATCCGCATTCCCAAGTTTTAAAGTCATCAAGATAACATCAAGCTCAAAGAATCTAAACAAAACACTTTTTGGCAACTGTTAATGGATGTTTCCCAAAAATCCTGGCGTCATCCCTTATCTAGAAATGACCTCAGCGACAGACGAGTTCCAGAAACACCGATGGCTTACGTGACCCACAAGCACGCGCCCCCGACGCGTCCCCACGCTATCAGGATGGATATAAGGCGCAACCCCGCCAGGAGGAAGGCAGTTCACCACTAGCACTCAAGATAGTAGTAGTACTCCGATATTACACCTGAGCTCCGTATCGCTTGGTGTGTAGATCGTCGCACATTATAATTCGCGTTCAATAAAAATAATTGTAATTAATTAATTGAAATAAATATAATACCTCCTCATCGGCGTATTGAATCAAGACCAGCGGCCTCCCGACAACTTAACTGGTGACAGCGAACGGCGAGTCTCCCGGCAACCGCGGCTACTCATCGTCGGCGTGAGCTGGAGGGTTTCAACCCCGAAGAGATATTCCCACTGCCTAAATGAAGATAACAACGATCATCGCACTGGCGGCTACCCTGTGAGTTTCCCATATACCTAATTTCCTTATAACATTTTTGTACGCATTACCACCATTTTTTTAATTTTTTTTTTGTGTTGTGTCTCTCTTTTGAAACGTAAAGGCTTTTTTTTAAAAAAAAAAAATGGCACTAAATCATGCAACCATTGAAAAATATTTGCCCCCTTATGAAGGAGATAGGGATACATTAGATTTCTTTTTAAATCAAGTGACTGTTCTAGCTAGGGCAGCGGACCCCGATGCTAGGGCCCTCTTCCCTATAATATTAAAAAGTAAATTGCGCGGTGAAGCCATTAAAGCCATCGCGCACATGCCAAATACCACAGTAGAAGAAATAATCAATTCATTAAGAACAAAATTTGGCGATAATAGAAGCTTAGAACAAATAATTTCTGAAATCACGCGCATCAAGCGTTTCCCCAATGAAAACGCTTTGGTATTCGCAGATAAAATCAAAGAATTACTCTATGCAGCTAAAAACAAAGCCGAATCACCACAAGCTACGGCTATTCTTGAAAACGTGTGCATTGACCAACTTTGCAAACATTTAGACATTGCTACCGATAGATTAATTCGTTCTGGACAACATAATTCGTTCGATTCCGCGTATAATCAATTGAAAAATGAATTAGAAGTACACCCTGATTATTTTGCGAGAAAACAAGAAAAATCTTTGAAATTTAATGCAAAACCTAATTTTAACAAAAATTATAATCAAAACCCTATAAGTAGATCTAGTTTTAACCGCTTTCCAAACCACCATACGCAAACAAACGCCACAATTCAACAAACGCCACAGTTCACTCCGAGACCCCAATTTAATAACTTCAATAATCAGCAACAAACGCATTGGGCAAGTCAACCGCGTCCAACACCGGAACAATGGCGACAGATGTACCCACCGAAACCCCAACCTCAACGAGTCGACCATTTAGACTCTGATGTTTCTATGAGAACTGTGAGTAATAGGCGACCTGTACATAATCGCCCACAAAAGCCGCGATCGGTAGAAGTATATAACACTGAAATAGAGAGTGACCAAAACTATGGTTATGATCATGAACAAAACTGCGAAAACAGTTATGAGAAAAAAATATGTAACGATGAAGAGTTTTTTCGAGAACTAGGGCCGCAAAACGAATTCACGTAAAATTAAATTATTTAGATAGGGACCATCTACCCTATATAACGATAGACGAATGGGGAGGACGATTCTTATTGGACACAGGTAGTACCAAAAGTCTAATTAGCCCGTTAATTGTTAAACATAATGGGAATTATAAGGAAATCATTCAAAAAGAATTCACTATAAAAACGGCCCACAGTCAGAGCAATCACTGCGGAGCCATTAATTTGGACCTGAAACCGCTGGGCGAGGCAGGAAAGCATGAGTTTTTGCTATATGACTTCGACCCTAAATACGCGGGGATGATAGGCATAGATTTAATTAAGAAACTAAAGGCATTAATAAATTTGAATAAGAGTGAACTAATATTGCCGAACAAAATAATTCCAATAAGCATAGATTACCCTGAAAGGATCTTGAAAATCGACCCTCTCTCGGACAATCTGATAACGTGTGTTTCAAATAAACCTGACGGTCATTACTTCGTGCCTGAAATTGGTACAAGTAGCGTCCACGTCAATTGTGCATTAATAGCTGTTAGAGAAGGCAAATATAAATTAGGTGTAACTAACCTGAGTACAACACAACAACAATTCAAAAATAACTTTGATAGATTTTTGAAGCCGATACCGAACGAGATAAAACCGGTATCAGATGTTATTGAAATGGTAAAATTAAATAAAATCGAAGATAGTAAATTGACAATTCGTACAGATCACATGAACAAGGAAGAAAAAACAAAAATAACCAAACTTGTTCATGAATTTAAAGATGTTTTTCATACCGGACAAGAACCACTTACTTTCACTCACACAGTGAAACACAAACTGCGTTTAGCGGACGATACGCCACTTTACGTTAGAAACTATAGAAAACCCCCAAAGCAACAAGAGGAAATAGATAAGCAGGTTAACGAATTGCTCGAAAACGGCATTATCCGCGAATCTAATTCACCTTGGAGCTGTCCTGTACATATAGTCCCAAAAAAACCTGACGCATCCGGTAAAGTAAAATATCGTATGGTTGTAGACTATAGACAATTAAATGCAAAAACAATTGAAGATAAATACCCATTACCAAATATTGAGGAGATATTAGACAAGTTAGGTAGAGCTCAATACTTCACTACGCTAGACCTCGCGAGTGGGTACCATCAGATAGAAATGCACGAAGACGACATTGAAAAAACTGCCTTTTCAACTAACCATGGTCATTGGGAATTTTTACGCATGCCGTTTGGATTGAAAAACGCCCCGGCTACATTCCAACGACTAATGGACTTAATATTACGTGACCTCTTATATAATACATGTCTCGTATATCTAGACGATATTGTCATTTATTCAACTTCATTAGAAGAACACATACAAAAACTGAAGAAAGTGCTTGAACGATTGCGACAGCATAACTTAAAAATTCAACCCGATAAATCCGAATTCCTAAAAAAGCACGTAGAATACTTAGGTCATGAATTGACACCTAACGGACTAACACCCAACCAACGTAAAGTACAAGACATAATAAACTATCCGGTACCAAAAACGGAGAAGGAAATTCGTTCGTTTTTAGGTCTCACGGGATATTACAGGCGTTTCATTGATAATTATGCGAAAATTACTAAACCATTAACAAAGTGTCTGAAAAAAAGAGCCAAAATAGTCATCGACAAAGAATACTTGAATGCCGTTCAAAAACTGAAAGAAATATTAACGAATGAACCGATCTTGAAATACCCCGACTTCGAACAGCCGTTTATCTTAACGACAGATGCTAGCGACTTTGCCCTAGGTGCGGTTCTATCACAAAAAGAAGATAACGTCGAGAAACCAATCGCATATGCATCTCGAACTTTATCTGACACAGAAACCAAGTACTCTACAACGGAAAAAGAACTCCTTGCAATAGTTTGGGCTTGTAAATACTTTAGACCTTATTTATATGGCCGTAAGTTTTCTATATATACTGATCATAAACCTCTAACTTGGTTAATGACATTAAAAGATCCTAATTCTAGACTAACTAGATGGAGATTAAGGCTAGCCGAATACGACTTTGAAATTAAATATAAGCAAGGTTCTATTAATGCAAATGCTGATGCCTTATCGCGTGTAAAAATTAATTTTAATGATAACGTATCAATTTTAGCACAAGATGGTAGCACGACAGGTGAACATAGTAACAATAACAGTCGAGAGGAAACGCAAACTCAGCACTCTCAAGACGATAATATTCACCCGGGCATTCCAATAGTAGAGGATGTTATCAACAAGAAAAAGCATCAAATTTATTTTAAGTTACATAATAAGTTAGATAGCGTAGAGATAAGACAAGAAGATGGAAACGAGATTATGGAAGTTAGCTTGTATACATCAAAAAGGCCAACAGAAGCACTTCGCAAATTCGTGCGCGAATACATGAAACCCGGTATTTGTTACTACGGATTCTTTTACGTAGAAGAATTGTACGAAGAGATGGTCAAAATCTTAACTAAAGAACATAATACGAAAATAAGCATTACACGTTGTAAAGAAATCGTGGAGACTGTAACAGACCGCGAAAAGAAAATAACAATCATAAAAAACTATCATGAAGGCAAAACGAATCATAGGGGTATAACTGAAACGGTAATGCACATTAGTAGAAAATATTGGTGGAAAAATATAATGACTGATATTCGTGAGTACATAAATAATTGCACAATTTGTAAAGCAGGCAAATACGAAAGACATCCATCGCGCCCACCGATGTTATTGCCACCCATAGCTTTAAAGCCACTTAATCATATTTTTTGTGACGTTGTAGATATCGAAGGCAAACTTTACTTATCCATAGTAGACGGATTCTCCCGATTTGCAGTAATTAAAAGATTAAAAGACAAAAATAGTTCAACAGTTATGTCGAAAATTTTGTCATATTTTGCACAATATGGTGTCCCAGCAGAAATCACAACTGATGCAGGAAAAGAATTCGCGTTATTAAAGGAACTAGTTAACTTATACCATATCAAAATCAATTTTACCACACCGTACAACCCAGCATCTCACGGAATTGTAGAACGCTTTCATTCAACCTTGAGAGAACATTGTAGGCTACTGAGTGAACAATATAAAAATAAACTACCGCACGAAGATAAAATGAAACTTGCCATAATAGCTTACAATAGTTCGATCCAATCAGATACCAAATTAACACCACATGAAATACTATTCGGGCATATAGAAACAGAACCTCTTTTCAACTTTCTGCATGACTCCCAGCTACTCAACTCTTTACTACAGAAACATAGAGAACACTTACAAATCGTTTACGAACATATATATAAAACTAAACGAGAAGCACAAATAAAACGTTCAGATGAGTATAATAAAAACACCGAATTACCACCGCCAATACTAGAAACTCAAGAAAAACTCCCAACTACAAAAAAACAAGCAAACGTATTTTGTACGCGCCGTAAAACGTATATTCGCGATGTAAAAGCCCCCAAAATATACTTAGACAATAGAGGAAAAAGACGTGCAGCAAATAAATTGAGGCCTGTTGCTGTTACAGGTACCTCCAGGTCAAGGATAGTCAAACCTACCACCTAAAGAAGCTGGAAAATCCGAACGGAATATATTTTGAAAAGATAGGCCCAATAGCAGAGATTGAAGGATATAAATATGTAACAAAACGTTGTAACCTAACGGAAATTTTAGATTCTCTTAACAAAATTATGTCGTCTAGAACCAAAACTGATGACAGTTATATGAATAATCTCTATTTACATTTAACCGGCAGATTAAGTAGCTTAATGAACCCGAATCTTGGTCAAAATACACGATTCAAGCGAGGCCTCATTGATCCCCTTGGATCAGTAGTTAAATTTATAACGGGAAACCCCGATGCAAATGATTTGAAGGAAATTAATAATAACCTTGAAACCCTTCACCGCAATCAAGGAATACTGATGTGGAACTTAAACGAAACGATAGGAAAAATAGAAATTAGATTAAATAGCATAAAGAAAGATATTGAAATCCTTTATAGTATGAACTCTTATAATAAGGAAAGTATAGACATATTAACTAACTTCATACTTATAGAAGATATCATTAATATCCTAGATTTAGGTATAACTTTAGCAAAACCAGGTATAGCTTGTAGAGATATTTTTGAGGAGACAGATAACGTAGAGATAGATCACATAATAGTTTACAATGTAAGAAATGTCATTCACTTTGTAGCAAAAATTGCAGAAGTAAAAGTCAAAGGTGGTAACGCATACAATTTAATCCCATTCCCAAATCCCGATGGACTCATTCTCGAAAACCAACACCCCACAATCCTAATTAAAAACTCATGGTATGCCTACCCGAGTGCAAACCTATGCAAACCTAGAGAGAAAATAATGATATGCAAACACATCTGGTGGAAAGACTCCAAGATAACACCCGACTGCATTCACCAAACACTACTTAAGAAAAGCAATCACACCTGTTTTACGACAAAACTTGAAGAAGAAGAAGCAATAACTACAATAGATGATGGAAACTTCCTGCTGTATTCAAAACAACCTCAACGTGTTACAATCACATGCGACGAGACATTTTACGAAGTTATCCAAGGACCGTATAAACTACACTTAGACCCCAGTTGTGAACTACAAATGGCCAACTCATATACTAAAGTCATCACCAAAAGCAGCGAGATGTTCAAGGAAGAAGTCCAACAAATCAAAATGAACTTGGAACAGAAGACAGAAGGGAAACGAACTACAGAAGAAGACGTACACCCTTACCTGAAACCACTCGAAACAACAATGAAATCTAACATCCAGCACCATTTATGGATACCTAGCATTTGGACCATCATCTCGATATGCATATTTCTGTGCCTCTTTGGGTGCGCCATCTATCATAAGTGCACCCAACGCTCTAACAGAAATGAGAACACGGGCATAACAAGTTATACCCTTAGTTCTCTCTTAAGGGGGGAGGAGTTAAGGAATGCCACCCCAACTGCGGGCGCCACGTCATAACAGCGCCAACCTAAAGAATCCAGACACACTCATCATAGATAAGCGACCGATCCGCATTCCCAAGTTTTAAAGTCATCAAGATAACATCAAGCTCAAAGAATCTAAACAAAACACTTTTTGGCAACTGTTAATGGATGTTTCCCAAAAATCCTGGCGTCATCCCTTATCTAGAAATGACCTCAGCGACAGACGAGTTCCAGAAACACCGATGGCTTACGTGACCCACAAGCACGCGCCCCCGACGCGTCCCCACGCTATCAGGATGGATATAAGGCGCAACCCCGCCAGGAGGAAGGCAGTTCACCACTAGCACTCAAGATAGTAGTAGTACTCCGATATTACACCTGAGCTCCGTATCGCTTGGTGTGTAGATCGTCGCACATTATAATTCGCGTTCAATAAAAATAATTGTAATTAATTAATTGAAATAAATATAATACCTCCTCATCGGCGTATTGAATCAAGACCAGCGGCCTCCCGACAACTTAACTTTGTATAAAATTTGGTCTTTTTTTTGTTTTAGGCTCCTCAAGGTGTATCGGGTTTTATGCCCGGGTCACCCACCTTTACGGAGGTGTCAGAGGGCACCCCTGCACCAGCAGCTTCTGGCTCTTCGGGTAGACGTATACATTTGTATGCGGACGAAATAAAAGGCCAGTGGAACATAAGGAAGGTGTTTAAAACTTTCGACTCATTGGCCTCAACAATTGAGTTTGCTGAGGAAAGAGGTTTAATCCCGCGCACTAAAATGTGCAATTATCATAAGAAAAACATGTCTCTGGAGACATCAGGCCAAGGGCAGCTGGGAGTTTTCCGCTGCCGGAAAAGTAACTGCCGCAATAAGGCTGTTAGCAGAGCGAAGGGCACCTGGTTCGAAAATGTTCGACTGTATTTGCCACTGGTATTTGAACTTATGTATATGTTTACCAGTGGCTACAGCTATGACCAGGTGCAAAGAGAAACATGTAGAGAAGATCGTGAGGAAGTGGTATTAAGTAAAACCATAGCCGACTGGTTCAATTACTGCAGAGAAGCAATATGTGTTTATGAATTAGAACATGAAGAAGAAAGACCTAAAATTGGTGGACCAGGAAAAATAGTGCAGATCGACGAATCAAAATTTGGAAAAAGAAAATTCAACAGAGGAAGGAGAGTGGAAGGTCATTGGGTCCTAGGGATGATTGAAGATGGCAGTGGCGATTTAAGAATCGAAGTGTGTCCCGACAATGTAAGGTCAGCAAATGTTTTGGTGCCACTAATTCAAAAACATGTTGAGGAAGGCTCCACTATTCACACTGTAACGTATAACGTTAACTTTCATTACATACTAAAACATCTTACCAGAATTTTAGAACCTTACTAAACAAGCCTGGGCTCATTCCTTAGTTACCTCGTTGCGTACCTAATCTAACAAACCTATATAAAATCTCCAACAGACAAACAAACTGTCCTCGTATACAGAATCAGTAGATGTTCGTTATCTCGAAGCGGCCCCCTTGCCCCCGCGAGCCGGCGCGGCTCCGGTGTCGCGAGCGCAGCCCTCGTTCATTTCGCATCTCGACTCGCCACGAGTAACGCGCGCCGCTTTGGCCGACCTTATCACCGCTACTGTGCGGACGTGTCGAATTTTATTAAATTATATTTCTAATGTAACACGGTGAAAGTGTAGTTCCCAGAATTGGGTAAGAGTTGCACAATTACTTATTATTTAGGTGGCTGTAGCAATATAGATCGTAGTTCTAGCTTGTAATTCCTTACAACGGGATCAACACCGTTATCTCGGACTCTGAACCGCCGCGCCCGCGTGGAACGTTCCAGAGTCATTAGAAGTCTTAGAATAGGAATGTAATCTTTTTAATAATTAATTTAATCTGTGAACTATAGGAGTATAGTGTCAATTTGATCCCGTGATGATTTTCTGCACTTTAATTTAGTACTCACTCGTTAATCTTAGGCTAGTTAGGTGCATGTAATCGTCACGTGTTACCTAATTAACTAGTTGTATAGGTAACACTATAGCGATATAGCTTGCTTATGATTTTAATAATGTTGTTATTGCTCCTCATTTACAATGTGGAAATTAATTATTTTTGTTCCTAATGTGTAGGCACGTGTTAATTCTAGGCACATGCCACTGCCACGTGTAACCTAATGCCTAATTCGCATCAGTAGTGCTATAGTGATATAGTGTGCTGCTAATTGTAAATAATGTTAATGCTTTAATTTCCGATGCGGAAATTGAGAATTTCCGCTACTTTTGATTCGCCGCCACGTGGTACTGCCTGCTTCGCTTTGTACTAAGCCTGGGCTACTATTTTTAACAAGTTATGTTTAAATAAACCTTGTAATTATATACAAATTTGTAATTAACTTCAATTAATTTAGAAAAGGCTTTCCACCATGTCAATCTTCCACGATAAATCATTTCCCAAACGGAAATCCATGTGAATCAGTTGAGAAACTTCTGCTAACGCGCCACGCTATACAATTGCACTCCGCCGGCTTTGCTTTTGCATTTTCCTTGTCGCATAACAATTTAAAGAAATAAATTACGTTGTAATACAACCCCTAAATACATAGAAATAGACTATAAATTATATCCGAACACTTTTGAATGGATTTAATTCAATTTATTAACAATTAATTAAATAATTAATTGGTAATAAATTTAATTAACTTTTCGGAAATTGCTGAATCACGCTTGGCAAATGATTCTCGCCCGCCCTGCTTGCTCGCTCTGTACCTGGACTGCACCACCATCATACTAGACTGCTCCTTGCCCCACCCCTTGCGTTAGCGCACACTAACTTGTGTGGTCCAGGGCGAGGATGTGTACCCTTTTTAATCATAAACGTGGACGCATTCCAGGAGCTACCTTTACCCTTGAAGACCGAGGCAGATGCTCCCCCAGGGAGTAAACAAGATGGAGACCCCTGGCGCGTGAAGCTCTCCCGGCACCTGGCTGCGACTTAGGGGAGCTCCCGTCGCACCACCACTTCCAGCGCGCCCACCTACCACCTCGGGCCACCCGCCGTCTCCCGCCGTCCAGCTGCGCACTGCGAGGGGAGTGAGGGTAACCAGAAGGACCGACCACCCCTCAAACAGACCTGGCGCCTAGCCACAGCCCAGCCTAGGCAAACGAACCACCTCTATACGTTATTTAATATATTTTGTGAAATCTTATAATTTTTTTATTTGCTCCGTGGTAGGTACCATCTAGGAATACCCATTCACGTGACAACACAGATTTTTGGAGAGCGTACGATTGCCTTTCTCAACATGGATACATTCATAAAAAAGTAAACCATAGTGATCCAGAGAACAGTTTTGTGGCACCAGATGGGACACACACTCAAAGAATTGAAAGTCACTGGCGAGGACTGAAGAGGACCTTCCATAAAGATAATTATAAGGGAAATTTTACGGATTGGTTAATAGAGTTTTCGTGTAGGAGGCGAATTCGCATCAATAAATTAGATCCCTTTGAGGAGTTACTCAAATGTATTTTATATATTGATAAATAAATATAAAAGTTATTTGTTTGTTTTAATAAAAATTTCCCTAGCAAGCGAAAGTCATTGATGACTGAAGATGTATATATGTCTTCAGTCATCCCATGACTCATGACATTAAACCATAAACCTGTCAGGGCAGAATCGACACGGTCCCCGGTTAGGTTAGAAGACTAAGGCGGGAGCTGAAGCGAAGCGAAGCTCCCACCTTAGTCATCGAGGTTATTTTTTTATATAAGCCCAGAAAAGGTTTGCTTAGTTCCTTATATGACCTTATTTGGTTAGGATGTAAAAGAAAACCTCGGACCAATGAAAAAAAAAACAAGTCCCAGAAAGTAGTCTGACCGACATGGACGTGCGAGCGGGTCAAAAGATGCACCAAAACCCGAATCGGAGCACCCCTAAATCCACGTGGTCTTGGTCTGCCCTACCCCTAGAGTGTATATGAAAAGCCGGAGGCGCGAAGGAAGGGAACGGAGCACAGGTGACCGTGTTTTGGCACGCAAGGGCGGAAGGGCTGCACTTCCCGCAGCGCCGGAGCTAAGACAGAGTCAGACGTCTTTTACAACTTCTATGAAATTTGCAAATTTTGCGATTTTGCAAAAAGTCTTTTTTGCTTGGGTACCCTTAGTCCGTAGTCGGACGTCTTATTTAACTTTTAAGGCAGAATTGACTAGTATATGCAGAAAAATTAAGTGACCATACACGTAAAAAGTCGCAAATTTTGCTCGAAAGAAAAAAAAAAATCACGATTTTCACGCTTTTCCGCACTTTTCCGATTTCAAAAATACAATATAGACACCCTTCCCATCCCAAAAAAAAAATGGGCATTTTTGGCCATGCCAGACAATGTACAGTTCTTCCTAAAGCTTCGGGAGCGGGCGCGCAAGGCTCGACACTCACGGGGGCGCTTGCGAGGGGTCGAGCTGGTGAGGGAGATAAGGCGACGATGGATGATTCAGGTACCAGAATGCCCACCACCACAACATCCTCCCTACACATCAGGGTATGGTCGTGGGCGAATCACGGAGATGTTACGTAACCATATAGCCAGCGTCTCACAATCACCACCACCGGTGCCAGCGCAACCGCCACCCGCTCCAACACGGTCGTGCACCAACCACAGCGCTTCGGTGTTGTAGAAGGTCAGGTGCCGGTGGAGCGTCGCGTTGAAGTTACGCTGCCTACACCACCGCCTTCGCCGCCGCCGCGCCTCCTATGTAGGTGGACTAAGGTACCTTTTAGGTACTAGTTGGTATGTACCAACTAGTACCTAAAAGGTACACGTACTTTTTAATTTTTAATTATTATTACTTTTAATGTCACATTTTGTCGATCTTTTATACCCACATTTATGCTAAAAGTGGCGCTGGAACATAAGTTTCATGTGCTCTGCCTACCCCTTTTAGGGATAAAGGCGTGAATGTATGTATGTATGTGTATTACTTTTTAATCCACGCTTTTTATTCTTCTAAATTTCACTATACTTTAAATGTATATAAAATATTCTAGTAATGTGCATAGTAGGTAATTATTTGCAGGTGGGTGACAAAGTGGAAGTGGTTATTGTAGAATGGCGAGTTTACGGGCTTCACCTGGTAAAGATAATTAACTATGAGCATTATGATGGTATCTTAATTCCAAACTTTAAAAATTTTTATCTTACGTTTAAGGGTTTAAAACTATCAGCCCGCGTAGTTAGAGTTAATAATTTAAGTGTCGATTTAGTACCGTTTACCTATGTGTCATGAGGAAAACCATCATCCCGCCCCCTCCACCCGCTCACTTTACCTGGATGGGTATAAAGTCTGCCGTCAACCATCATCACAACTACGTACACTTCAGCGTTCCCGCCGGCGGGGACGTCCACCGCGAGTCAACACAGACACATACAGTCCGCTTTCGTCCCGGTACCGCCGCATACCGGGTAGAGTCAGTCCGACGCAAGTCGGGCCTAGCTGAGTTTCTTGCTGGACTCTTCTCAGCTAGGCTAGGTTTTAGCGAACCAGCGATAAAACTCCCAGTAGTTCGATACCACTCACACCCCAGATTCGGTTGATACCGTTCAACCAATCTCACTGGAGCGCAAACTCTTAGAGAATTCCAGTGTACAAACTTCCCCGCGTGGTCGTGCCGGAGGCTTCCCCTGGATTTTCCCCAGGCCACCCTCCAACCACGCAGTTCGACCGCTATATTGGGTCAGTCCTATTATAGCAACAGTCAGGTGCCAGGCCAGGCAGCCAGGCGCTTTAGCGATCTTAATGATGACACAATGATGCTATTAAACACGGGAAAACTCAATCTCGTTATCAAAGGTCCGCTGGGGCGCAGTTATATAATAGAATTCTGCAATTAAATGTGTGGTTAAAAAATAATAAAAATAAAGTGTAAAAATATTTGTTTTGCAGGTGTACATAAATATGAACATGGTAATTTCATGTTTAGACGCGCAAAATTTTAAACGTTCATTAATCGGACATATCGATTCTTACGAATTCATCCACTTTTGGTTAAATGAGATGCCATTAAGATTATTAATTAATAAAATAAATGTGAATATAACTACATTATACCTATTAAACGATTTTTCTTATGAATATTATGTCTTGATGAGAATTTGGGATGACTTATCATTATACATAGAGGAGACGGTGGGTGACATGAATGTAGATTATAGATGTTTCAAGGAGCTCCTTGAAGCGTCACCTTTAGATTGTTATAAACATTGTATTTTCAATTTAAACATTGCCAATAAGTTTTTATCGATTCTCTTGATATCAGTTAATGATTATTTAGTAATTGAATTTATGTAGTATTGTGTTTTACTAGCTTTTCTGAAAAAATATATAAATAATATATTGAAATATTCATTCTGTATTGTAGAATAAAAAATAATACAATTAACATATGTACCTATATGATTTGCCTACTACCATGTGATTTGTCATGCGAATGTTTTTAACATATGTACCTATATGATTTGTCTACCATGCGATTGTTTAAATGTGTACCTCTGTAATATGTCATGCGATTTTTAAATAATGTATGATTTAGCAAGCGATTTTTAAATAACGTTATTATATAAATAATGTATTTTGATTATTATTTTATAGACAGTCATTGAACTATGTGAACTGTATTAATTTTGATTTTAGTCATATGTGTCCTAGGGATAATTATGTACATTACTATTATTATTTTATAGACAATCATTGAACTGCATTAATATAAATATTTTTCTGCTTATAATGCGTGGTTTTATTTCTCAACATATACCTACATACCTATACTTTATTAGTAGGACTTTAAATGAAACAGCATATTTATAAATTTAATTTTATTGAATGGTACCATAGGTAGTTATACAATAACATTATTTTTATCGATCCAACTCTTCTCGTTCAAACCTAGCCATTTGACGTAGACTTTATTTCCTTTCTTCTTTAAAACTTTTTCAACGAGGTAAATGTCAGGGTTTTTAACCTTTTGTAATTCTTGTTCATAAAAACAGCCTGCTATAGGTTCTTTTTTCGCATCTTGTAATAAATAAGTAATGGGTTGTGTAGTTTTCACTTTGATAATTTGGAATATTTCGGCAGACCAATTGGCTGTATATCCTTTGGCAAAAATTGATTTATATTTGCTTATCCTCACATAATCTCCAACTTTGTATTTAGCAGCTGGTTTGAGCTTTATATGATTATAAACCGTATGTAGAAGATGTTTAGAGTTGCTATTATTAACAACTGAGGGTGCCATACCAGTGGTGGAGTGAATCTTGGTGTTATATCGTTTCGCCAGGCTGTCAATATGTCTCGTCCAATTGTATGAGCCCTTCAAGGCAAACAACTGCCATAGCCAATGTTTTATAGTCCTTATAACCCGTTCCACGATCGATGCTTTCATAATGCTGAATGTAGAGTAGTGATTAATATTAAATTTCTTCATAAGGTTTTGAAACTCTGTATTGAAAAATTCCTTTCCGTCATCCGATTGTAGGTTTTTAGGGCGTCTTTTACCCTGTAGTATTTGCAACATGGCTTTAGTAGTGTCACTTTTATTTTTAGACTTTAACGGCTGTAACCAGAGATACTTTGAGAATGTATCGATACAGGTTAAAATGTATTTGTGTCCACCGTTATATCGGGTATATTTTTGCAAATCGATAAGGTCAATTTGCCAGGTGTCATCCAATCCTCTTTGTATGAAACGTCTTCGGGGGAATGTTCTCCTCGCGTATTTATATATCTCATGAACCACATCAGCCTTACTCATTTCGGATCAAGTTTGGTGGAGACGTGTTTCACTACACTACCCCCACCACCGCCAGCAGCAGCGGTAGCAGCAATCGGGTGAGGTGCTGAAGGGGTTGGTAACGGTTTCGGTTTGATGCGTTCAGTTGTAGTGTGCTCAACCGTACCAGGGTAACGGGGTGATGGTGCAGATGGAATCGGTAACGGTGTCAATGTCGGTCCTGATGCTGATGCTGATGGGAGCCCGATTACAGATGGTGGTAGAGGAGCGGTGAATCGCTTTTCCAAGTTTTCAAGTCTGACACGTAAACCGTTGATTGTTTTCACGTTGTCTTTTATTTTTCCAAGACAAAGAATACTCATGTCATCCAATTGCCTTTTATTAATAGAATCTTCCTTATAAATACCACGCTGCACGTTTTGTAATCGTCTGCCACCGCACTCAATGACGTCAACTTCTAGCTTATCGTCAAAGGGGGATGTGTGTTGGTTTTCATTCAAGTAACGACCAAACTTGTTGATGGGCATGATTAAAATTATATCAACTGTTTACAATCACTCGGTTTTATTTTACAATTATTCCATCTTCGACGAGCTCTTCCACAATCGCGTTTATTTCATTCAGCAAACGTAATCGTTCTACAAGTTCATTCGGATCATTCCAGTAAATCAAATCAGTATCGGGGTGATATTGTTTAAGTGTCATAAGACCCGCGCCCGCCTTGGATGTCTTGAGCTTTGCAACAAAAGGTTTAATGTATCTGTTGTACTTTTCACTCTTATCACCCTGTATTTGCCCCGAGTTTGTAAAACCGCGGCGATGTGCGTTCGTGTTTAGGATGATATGTAAATATTGCTCGATATCACCCTCCGTGATAAGCTCATCTTTTGGTGTTTTTTTGAACAACAATTCCATCAACCCCTGGGTGAGGTTGTAAGCATTCTTATTTATGACAATTCGGTTTTTAACATTGTCAATTTGTAGCGGGGCGTTACCTACAAATATGATATTATTATCATCCATATAGGCACCGAAAGGTATTTTAACCTTCTTATAGAGACGTGAAACATATTTATGTGGGGAATCAATGTTTTGAGGCCTCTGTATCGACACTGCTCTCGTACCCTCCCTCATCCTCAACATCATCATCGTTATCATCATCATCATCATCCTCGCCTTCATCATCAGCAGCATTACCCCTCACATTATCTGATTTCTTCAGCGTTGAATTTCCTGTCTCATACTTGACAGATGGCGGCGGTTCATTTTTTACAATACTGTCACTCTCGTTTACAGTACTTTTAACATTTTTCGTTTCGGATATTAATTCGTTTAGCGGTTTGGTGATTGGTTGAAAAGTTTCCTCTAGAGAAGTGGCCAGCATGGCCTTGTCCGATTGGAGTGATTTTAATTTCTTTTTTACCGAATCCACTGATTTTAACAATTTCCTCTTTAACTGCTTATCTCCAAAGACGTGTTCCGCGCTGTAGGATGTCATTTTTTTAAATCAAGCAATGTGGGCGTTCCGAAGCTCATTTATACCCAATCAGATGATAATTGAATGATTGAAACATTTACTATAACGTCCTCTGGACATATCTTTTTCCTTGTCTATGGTTAAGAACGCGTATTTATCACCCCAGCACGATTCACACGCCTCTTTGAACTGTTCCCACTTCATATCAGTGTTTACATGATCATTGTACGCGTGACGTAAATTTAGTTCATCCTGTTTGAACAGAAGTATTAGGTTAGCATTATCCCTCACCTACTGTTTAGGTATTTTGCTATAAGTCTACCGTAGGTAAAAACAGTCTAAACCTCTATGACGACCCATGGTAAAGTACTGACGTATCGTATCCTGATCTTGCAGCGCTACATCGTCGAATATAACCACACTGTTCTCTTTAGCCTCTTCCGGAGGTATTACGTCACTCTTATCATGAAACGTGTAAAATGACAAGCCGTCCACTCTGTTTAATATTTCCTTTAAAAATACATATTTCGGTTGTTGTAGAGATTTAGAATATAGGTACACGTTAAAAAACTTTAATCCGTTCGGTTCGAGCAGTAGTGATAGTAGAACGTTTGTCTTTCCGCATCCGGACGGACCACAGATAAGGCAGCGGATGCTGTTCGGAAGTAGAGTGCTATGTTTATGATAAAACTGATCGGTATCGGTGTTACAAAGGTCCCAACTGTGTATTTTAATACACGTGTCTTGCTTTACGAGTTCCATTCTGTTCTGAACGGTCGTGTTGAAGAGACGTTCGTTTTATACATAATAATAATAATAATCAGGAGCAGTCATGGACATGGACATTCCTAACGTGACGGCTGAAGACTTGAAAAACATACCGAGAGATATCCTCCTGAAATTTTTCCGATTTCGAGTTCGTTATTGGGAACACCTACTACCGGACCATTTGAGAAACGACCCCGAAGTGCGAGAATATTTTTACTGCGAGCGACATCCGGTCAACCCGCATTCGAATGACGAGGACCGTGAATATTATTCCGAAATCGATTTACCCGGTTTCGTACGTAAAGAGTGTCCGTTCTGTAAAAGCGAAGCTATCCGAACCGCTGCCGCTGCTGCCGCCGCCGCTAGCACTGTTGTAAATAACGGGCCTCAATCGATGGAATTTGACGACGACGAACAAAATCAGGAGAATCAGAAGGCCGAGGATGAGTCTATCGAACAGATACAGGAGGAGGAGGAGGAGGGGGAGCGGGAGGAGGAAGATGAGTGTGAATGTAACACCTTTGATTGTAAATGTGACTGCGGCTTAAACTGAACAAAAAAAAACCCTCACACATCAACCCTAACACGCTATGACGCACACATCAACCCTCACACATCAACCCTAACACGCTATGACGCACACATCAACCCTCACACGCTGACACATCAACACCTACCTCTGGCTCTGTATCACCTGGCTTCCATGACATTAGTGGCTTTCAAGCCTTAATTAAATAAACCGTGACATTAGTGGGCTTGAACCCCTAAATACTAGCTACTCTGAAGCTACGAAGTCGAGAAGATTATTGCAGGTGTATGTAAGATACACGCATGTTGATGCATAATGCCAATGCCTAATATACCTAATGGCCGATATACAGTAATTAATTTTAGTAAAAACCCATGGCTTGTAGGAAAAATATAATATTATCCCTAATTGGAATTTTTCAATACGTCATTTCACCATCAGTTGCGTACGTGCTCCGGTTTACCGGCGCGATTTGCCGAATATGGGCATAATTATTGAAATTTTTCCTGGACTTTCATCATTCCTACCTTATCAACGGGCTTTTCTAATACCGTTTCAGGATAGGGTATATGTATAAAACCATGATCAATAGGATTATCCTTATAGAGTTCAACACTCACTTGCACCGTACACGGTCCATTTTTTGCTCACCATTTTCTTGTACATAAATTAACCATGAACCGTAACCCCTTATATGGTTGGTTCGCCAAGCGGATAACGAACTTAATAATAACAGCAGCAGCAGCAGCAGCAGAACAACGTCGAGCAGAAAGGAGACGAGACGAAGGAGGCAAGAAAATTCAAAACGGGAATCGCCGGAGCAGATAGACGTCAACTTAGCCTCGAAGGAGAACATCCGACCAAAAGGGAGAAGATATGGAAGTTGATTACATCTAGATATTTGAATCGATAAGATAATAAATATTTTTGTATCAAGTATGTGTCTATTCATTTGTAAATCAAAAAAGTTGTTCATTTTTCCTGTACAATACTTGAATGATTTGAAATTCAAAAAATATACTCTGTTAGGACATACAGGTCTCTGTAGCACTTGACTAATACTATGTATTGACATTGAACTTTTGACATTGAGGAACTGTCCCCCTGTGGGAATATTTTATTTTTGAATTTCAAATCATGCCTTCATACTGTCGCTAAAGTCAGAGCCATCGGTATTCGAGTCTGACGAACCATGCCCGGTTCGATTTTTGATAAATATGAATTCAAAGTCATCACCCACTCAGCGGGAGGCAGACGTGGCGGGTTTTTTTTGGCTTAGAGGAAGTGACTTATGGGGTTGTGGTACCAAATGGACCCTCGTACTTCATCAATTGCGTGTTCCACTTCGTGTTCCAGCCTAGTTCCAGAGAATGTTCCATGGTAGGTATGGTAAAGTATTTTTTTTTAAATCGATAGAACCAAATTTTCAAAATTCAATTGTTGATCTGGCATGCTAATAGACCACGCTACACGTGGGTATTTTTTTTTTTAAATTGGAACACCATAAGTGGGTCAAAATTGGCCATGTTCCACATGTGCCAGGGTGTTCCGGGGTTCTGGGACCAGAGTCGTCTACTGAGACCTCTACGTGATGTCCGAGTACCATATATGTATATGTATATATACACTATATACTACTCTTATATATATATATATATATTATTATTATTATTATTGAGTAAAGAGTAGTATTATAGTGGCTACCTGGCTAGGAGTTTTGAATTCCCAAAACCCCGGAACACCCTGGAACATGTGGAACACGGCCCTTTTTGACCCCCTTAAAGTAATTAGATTTTAAAACAAAAAATACCTACGTGTAGCCTGGTTCATTGACAGTCCAAATACGAAGATAAAATTTGGTAATGCTGCGTCCTTCATTTTCAAAAAAAATATTATCAAAATTTTAACCTTGGCACATTTCGCGGAACAGGTATTCGCAAGCCCGGAACCTAATAATTTAAAGTCTTCATTACAATCGTATGTAGAACACGAGTTGCAGTTATCGAGGTGGTAGTGCAATAAGGTAGTTATTTATAAATTATTATATATATTTTTAAAGATTGATTAATAATGAATACTTTCATACCCAGTATGTGTCTATTCATTTGTCAATTAGTATTGGGATATTTTGACGTGTTTCCACATTTCAAAACAGAACTTTCACAGCTGCGTTATCTTCTCCGAAGAGTTGGTTGCTGTTCAATTGAATCCAACTAAAGTCACTTATGACAAACCCACATATGCGGGTTTTTCCATTTTAGAGCTGTCAAAAACTTTAATGTATGACTTTCATTATAATTATATGATGCCTAAATATGGGGATAAAAGTCGCTTACTATACACTGACACAAACTCTTTCATTTACGAAATCAAAACAGACAACTTCTTTGAAGACATCAAACCTGATTTAGAATCTAAATATGACACATCCGACTTCCCCACCGACAACATTCACGGTTTCCCACAGGTTAACAAGAAGATCGTTGGAGTCATGAAAGATGAAACTCAAGGACGAATCATTACCGAATTTATCGGATTAAGATCGAAAATGTATGGTTACACACTGGATGAAGACGAAAACAGCAAAGTCCTCCTCCTAATAAAATGGCAAAAGTAGCGGACTCTCTAACTCTAAATGTTATAATTCCAAGAGCTTGGAATAATCGGATAGGGTTAGAGGAGTTGTATATAACGATTTGCGTGCACCAAGCTCGCACACATTCATCATATAACCTCGAGTACACTGTGAACGATGTTTCGACGAGGACCTGCGACTACTTGTATTTCATCTGGTTCAGGGTGTTAGGCGATCGTCGGACATATCCGGACCCGAGCAGTTATAGGTTACTCTCAATCCCGCTTATATAAAGTGAGTATAACATTATTTACCAATTTTTTACATGCGATATTCAGTTTATAGATAAAAATTACACTCTCGTTTAACAATTATTTTATTTTATATTAATTTCTTTTCAGGTATATAACCGAGAAGAGGGAGTAGTGTGAGTGGTAGGAGCTGCTGAGAATTAGATCAATTTAAGCATAATGCGATTATGTGAGTATAAAATTATTTATCGAGTTTATCGTAAAATATCAATTTTTATAGATATTATGTACACTATGTATATTATGTATGTGAGAGTTATAAAATGTACACTCTCGTAAAGCATTTATTTTATATTAATTTCTTTTCAAGCATATGTATAACGAGCAGCGTAAGTGGTGGAGGCTGCTGAGAATTAACATAATTTAAGCATAATGTTACCTGTATGATATTCAGTGATGCAATTATTTTAAATTATATTTATTTCTTTTCAGACATACTCATAACAAGTGGAGGGGGGGCGTGCGAGAACTCTATAGCTGATGATGTGATCCATGTAAGCTGATATGAGGGAAACTTCTAATATCAAATTACTTTTAATCATTCTTAGATTGCATTGCAACTCATCAGTTCAAGCTCAGTAATAACATTTTCTGAAATCTAAGCAAAGAAGGGTAGCAAATATCGCACATCGTTCGGAATACATTTTATCACTTTAGAACCATCGATACATTCATTCTTCAACTCCATATCGATGGAATGCCCAAATCCGCTCGCTGGATCCAATGAACGGGTGGTCAAATTCATTAAATATGCTACGATGGTTCTACGTGCCATTTCTCGCCGTTATACCCGTATTAGTTCTGCTGCTCTAGCCGAAGTAAACGTTAGGTCAGTCGAGATTATTGTCGAGGCTATGGCTGGCTATCCGATGGATCCACACATATACGACACCTATCAACTGATGTCAACTTTTGATGGATACAATAGCGTCGTTTCAGGAATCATACGCATTGCCGCACCTTGCGCATCATTGCATCTGATTACAAATACAGTTACCGTCAATGGTGTTACACATCCCGCCGTTCGCACTTATATGGTTGGTCTAGAGGGCTACTTGATCATTGCGAATCAATATGTCACTGTTAACGTACCAGGTTACGTCGCGCATACTTCATTCGTTGTCGAATCTCTTCAAAGAATGGGTGTTGTGAATGATGCAGGTGCAATCGTAAATTTAAATATTGGAGCCAGGCACAACGCGTTGTACGGTGAATCGCCTATAACATTTGGACGAATTTACACTGTAGCCGGTGGTACCAACGTATCCTTTAATACTGAAGCGTGGTCGTGCTCATATTTGCAGTTCATGAATACGACTATTCACGTTGGAGATGAGAGAATGATGAAAAAAAGATGAATCCATCACAAGAAATTCCTCTGTCGCAGTCGAAAAAAGAAAGGAAAACCTCAAAAAAAGGAAAGAAGGCCAAAGAAATGGACTTAAATTCCCATGTTATCAGAAAAGTAGCCAAAGGAAAGCGTCTTATAAAAATTAGCATTTCCGATATTGTTGAATCGAAGCTGGAATCTAATGGCGTCACGGTGCAGTACGTTGTACAAGAAGATTATGACGAGCTATTAAATGCAACCGAGGGCCTTGTGGAAAAAATTGTTTAAAAGTTGAGTGTAAACTCTTGAATATAGTGGTAAAGTCAAAGGTATATCAACAAATAGGTTAATTTTGCCAATATGTACAGACCGATTACTTAAAGTTTACCAAAGATATTTAATTTGGTAATAGTATTTCCCAGTTCTTGTAAAGTTTTTAGATATTTTGCATTTAAAATTGCCATTGCCATATTTTCATTTAAAATGGAAGTTTTAGATGCTCTTTGCATGAATCGTTGCAAACCATCAAATAACGTTTTAATAAGGGGTTTTAATGATTCTGATCCGCCACAATTTGTTTAGTTCAATCAACATATTATCCAATTGATACCTATAATATAAAAGTAAAACAAAAGAGGCCTTGGTTTTGACGCATAATATCAGAAAAATGCTGTAGTAGCATGAAAATCGTCATCGAAATCACTAAAAATAGAATCCCATTTTGTAGTTTTACACGTTTCTGTTACCTGATGCATATAAGGCAATTGATATGAATCAATCTTATCAATATCAACGACGCCCATGGGACGTAATAAAGACAATGAAGACAGATTGCTTTTAACTTAAACATATTTTTTTCACAATTTTACAAAGTTGTTCTTCTTTATCAATGTTTATAAACACCTTTGGATCCTTTATGATATCATAACCTTTCTGAATTAACATTTTTGTGCTATACAACATAAACGCGTCATCAAATGGTTGATTAAGCCATATTTTAATTTGAGTAGCAATTATATTAAGAAATCATAATTGATAAAAACTTGTAGGTTTTACATGTCATTATCGTTATTTCCGACAAAAGAGAGCATAAAATGTATAATTGACAGGGTTTTGGAAAAAGGCCTACTTGTTTATAGTTTAACAAAAAGTAATAATAATTAATAAAAGCTTCTTGATAATCGCTTTTTTTCTGCCATCAGCGCAGTGGAAACGTAGTCCTTTATCGTTTTTGGCTCGTAAGGCCAAGCATATTCTTTATAATAATTGGCCGAGTTTTTTGTCATGACAGGATATACTTTCCCTAAAAGGTTAACATTTTTCTGATAATCTGTTTGATTTATAGTATCTTCGTCGAGGGTAAACATCTGTGATAGTCAAAGAACAAGAAGATAAACCAGGAGCCATATCATTAATCAAAAATTTGACAACTTCAAGTATAGATGAAAAAAAACCCATAATCTGGAATTGTTATTTGCACCATTTCGTTTTAACTAAATTTTCTTCGTTCTTTAATTTGAAATCCTAATAACGTGTCGCGTTGAATTTGAAACGCCATGTTCTTATTATTCCTGGCTGTGTTTTGACACCCGATTAGTCCAGATTATTTATACTACGCTATTGTGAAAGAAAAGCGTTTTACGCACAATTTACGCAAATTTGTCCTCATATTTAGTATATACTGTAGACAAATTTGCGTAAATTGTGCGTAAAACGCGTTTCTTTCACAATAGTGTACATTTTATAGGAGGATAATTGTGGGTAAAATTTTGAATTTTCCACAAATTTGTCAACCAACAATACACACATTAACACGTGTGATTATATCAATCGATACAAATATAATAACTTGGATCAAAAACATGTAATTCCCTCAAGCAGATAATTGTATTTTATTATTATTCAAAGCAAAATATAAATGTTTCTCATTAATTTTCTTTTTCGATTATACTACCGGGCGCATTTCTTTCAATTTTCTAATTTTACTACCAGCAATATCGTATATCAAGGAAATATTGGCAGCCGATGAAGCTACTTACTTGTTATTGTACCTACAGTATTAACAAATAACTGATAAGTAATTTTAATTATGTCGCGTTGTTTCCATAGACCTAACATAAGCTAACGATGTATGAACAGGAAAATAAACAACTTTAGCACGATAGGGTACAATTATTATTTTTTATTCCTCCGCCCTACCGCCAACGCACAAGTTGATTAACTTATCACATCCGCTCACCCAGTTTATTTTTATCACAAGCGACGCCAATCGGCGGGCCGCGCCGGGAATGGCATCCGGTCGGTGCAACAGCAACTGAAGCGTCTCACCCTCGACTTGTAATTACGATGTTTTTTTTATTGGCTTACTAAAATGCCATAAAATTCTTAACTCTCAACTCGTAATGACTTTCGCCCCATTCTGAGGAAACCTTAGGGGACGAGAATGTAAATTATAGGGGATTCATGTTGCTTTTCAAGCACGAAGACCAATTTTCTATAGTTATAATGAAACTAGCTGCATAATAAGCTTAAAATATTAGCCGATAGAATGTTTTAAATATTCACATTCAGAGATCAACAGTAAAATATTTGTTTACTTGTTTGACCCGTATAACGAGCTAAGTTTTACGCTCGAAAAAGAGACAAGAACAACCAACGACTCGATTTTTGTTTATTCGCCCACTCCCTAATCAGCGGAATTCTCCAATTAACTGTATTAATTTCACAAGAACGCAATATTTTTTTCCAATATTAAACATTCATAAAACCCTTATTCATTCGACTACTCCCGAGTCAGCTAATATTTCCAACAAACCAGAATTAATTTCAAACGTGATACGGAGTTGTTGACTTGACACAGCCAATCCCGAATCAGACTTTTTTTTATACACAGACTAGACTACAATGCAATACTAGAATAAACAACAAACCAAAAAAAACCTCTAAACCGATTGGAAGTTATTCCGGTGCGCTTGAGATTATTTAGTTTTTTTTAATACACCCAATTGAGATTTGTGGATGTAACAACTTAATGAATTGGAAATTTAAGACCAGTCAAGAAACTTTAAATAACAAAATCCTTAAAGTCCTCAACCGTGGAGCGCAAATCAAAAACCAATTTTCGATGGGAATTAAATATTACAATTTAAAGCACCTTCTACTTCATAATGTTTTCTGACTGATTGGTTGTTAAAGAAAGAGGCCTAGCAACGCGCACGGCTCAATAAGGGCTCCTGTTACTTTAACACGTACCACACCCACGTGGGCCGTGGGCGTGGTACCTAGAACGGAAAATCCAGAGTATATTTTTACAAATATATATTATATTACGATAGACCATATACGAAAAAACGTCGCTTACGCAGCAGATTTATAATATAACGAAGACCATTACGAATAGGTGATCAAGTAATTTAGAAATTGAAATCTTAACAATAGACGAAGGGAAGCATTTGATTTCTAAAAATCCTGAATGTATGACTGTGACAAAACAGGTTAATGTTTTCCAATGAAAATATAGATATTAAAGGTTCCGAGGAGGACAAGACAGTAGTACAGAACCGTGGAACACTTAAATGCTTACTTTTTTTCAGTTGTTTGGTGATAAATGTATCTGTTTACTATGGATGAATGTTAAATATGAGTTCACCAACTGCATAAACATGTGTTAACTTTGCAATGATACATTTGTATATTTTGTATGCCTATGAAACATGTAATGTACAATTGTGAAACATGAAAACGAGTTGACTAGAATGACTTGTATCATATCACTGTTGCAGATAGCCACATCCGTAAAGGATGTGGCCAAGATAGTCCTTGTTCCACTTGATTACAATGAAATGAATTGTATTTCTGCATTAGGTACCATTCCTGTTACTGAACTGTGACACACGTCTCTCATATTCATTTATGCCTGACCAACCAATTGAACCATGTCACTGTTTGAACTACGGGGTAAAGAACAAACACACAACTCCGATTGTGGGGCACCATCAGACAAGATCCTCCATTTCATCACCATCTGAGATCAGCATGTGGGATGTGTAACATTTCCTAATGGCTGGCAATAAAAACATTTAATTCTTTGAAACTATTGAAGTATTCACATACACCAGTGCAGTACAAAAAAAGGAAATGTACCATTTTTTTAGCAGGAATGTACACACTCACTTTTTATTTTATTTATCAACTCCCAACCAATAAACCAAATTCTAATATTTCACAACAAGACTAGAAATGCGAGCCCAATATTTATATTATTCATTTTTTTCTATTTTTTTTAATGATATTTTGATAAAACTCATTTATTTGAATATTTAAGACCATCCAAATTCAAAAGTACAAAATATCAAAACCATTAATAGCAGCATTTTTGCTTCCAATATCTCACAGTAACCCTACACAAAGACCATTGATTCTTCGTAAAATTTTCGACACCAGATTAATCAGCATTTGAACCAAGAATAGACACTATTATTTATTTATTGTAATCCCCTAATCAACAGAATTCATTCAATTCATTTCACAACAAGACCAGGAATATAACTACCAGAATAATTTGCGACAAACACATGATATGTAAGACTTCAATTATAATAATAAAGTCTTATAGAAGAAAAGACCAATTCAAAACCCAGAAATTATAAACCAATATGACTTTTTATTTTGATTCCAATTTTATTTTATTTTTTACACTTATCCATTCTAAATGGATTTTTCGTTGATGTTGGACCACAATTTTATCAATATGAAAAACCAGACATTAAAGATATTAAACCCATGAACCATACCACAAAGCTCTTTATGACTGCATTTTTGCGTCTAATTAGTCTAAGTCAGACATCTATACACACTTGATAGTGGATGACTCACAATTCTAGAGGTCGAACGCTGAACGAGACCAAAATAAATTCACCCAATGCCTGCATTAATGCGATGAAACAACAAGAAACCAACTAACTGCATTTGGTGTAAACAAGTTAACATTGAAGGAGATAGAACCCCTATCCTTACCGCGGGCAAACCACACAGTATAATTAAAAAAACTTCAAAATCAGAGCACAAGACCACTCCGTCCACTACGAGTCAATATCAAAACCCAAATGAATAGTGCGACAGTGCGTTCTAGAATAAAATAAATCAAAAGACAATCGCAACCCGACCGACCCGACGTTGCAGTGGGAATGACATTGACGTTGCATTGACACTGACACATTTTTTTTTTTTTTTTTTTTAAATTCGTCCATTCGGACAGGCTAAGACCATGGGCCATACTGCCTAGTCTTCAGTAAGTATAATTTCATTTGATCGAATCCAGTAATAACGTCTTCAGTAGTTTCAAATCAGAAGTCTCTAGTCCAATAAATATGTCTTCAGTTATTTCCAATTCATATGAACAAATCTAGATATTAAGTCATCAGTATTATCAACATATGTGTCAAATCTAAAAAATAAGTCTTCAGTTAATTGACACTGACACAATATTTGACGTTTATCCAGCTCATTTAATGTACAACCATGTTTTGCCCTGCGCGACATAAGCTGCATACAGACGTTCGCACGCCATAATATATTTGTAATGGTGGGTACACACTGAGCAAACGAATGACTAACGAACGCGAAGCATTTATGTGACAGCTATTTGTTAGAGTGAGATACATAGCCGTTCGTTGGCTTGGTGTGTACGCACCTTAAGAATAGACAATACGTGTCCGATCAGAAATCGAATGGGAATCCGATTCATTGCTCGTCATCGAGTACTTAGTCGTTTAGAAAAAAACATGAAACGTGTATTTATTTACCTGAGTTATTGGTATTTATTTTATCCCACTATTATATATATATATAATTAATGTTGAAATAAAAATTTGAAGTTTGAATGCGAAAGTGTAGATGTTTGTTAAGCCGGGTCCGCTGTGCCGTGTTTTCGATGTTTTTAAAATAAGGGATAGTTTTTATACCGGGCCCACGCAGACGAAGTCGCGGGCGGAAGCTGGTATCTTAATTAGTTTCAAAGTAACTACGGTAGCCTAGTGGTTCAGTTTGCAGCTGTCAAGTCCCGGCTCGTACCAATGAGTTTTTCGGAACTTATGTACGGAATATTTACCGTTAGCTTTTCTGTGAAGGAAAACATCGTTAGGAAACCGGTCTAATCCCAATAAGGTCTAGTTTTCCCTCTGGGTTAGAAAGTTAGTTAGTTACACTACACTTCTGGGTTAGTTCGAAACACTAGCCTATGCCAAATCTTGCGTTGGGATTAGAGGTCAAAGTGGACCCCAGGCTCCTTTATCGGCATAACCGAGGAGCATGACGATGATCTTGAATTCTTGATAATGATAAGTTTCAAAACTTACTTTTGGAGCGAGACAACCTCAAAGCACGGTCATGTTACTCGTCCTCACGTCCACCTCTCTCGCGACGTTCCGCGTAAACACCCCACGTGGTGTTTGATCTAAGATTTTAGCATGTGTCCTTATAATAAATGAGTGTGAAGTCACTATCTGAAACCCACAAAATAAAGAGAAAACCATGTGTATTTATTTTCCGTATGGTCGCACTACACTTGGCGGTATTTACCCAAATATTCGTGTTGCATCTTTTTTCTTCCTAAGATGAAAGAGAGGCAACGACACAACGCGAACACGCATTCCCAAGTGTAGTGCCACCATAAGTTATTGGACGTTATGTTAGTTAGGGCCTCAGATGTTACGCACGTACAACGGACACGCAAGCACGTGATAGGGCACGATAGGTTTTATGTGACGTTTCAGTACATTTTCTTTGTAATACGTGACGATAAAACCTATCGTTCTAGCTGGGCTGTATCACAAGACAGCGCGCGAGCTCTCTCGATGTTTCTCGCACTATCTTTCTCTCTGTTATTAGAAAACTTAGAAAGAGACATTTTTTTTGATTATCTTTAAGTTATTCTTTTGTTGGTGGAGTATTTTCCATTTGTCTCTGTCGTACGCCAGTCCTTTGATTTTCTGATACGACACAACACCAGCTTTTTCTTTTATTTGGTCTATATAACTGCGTCGTGGTCTTTCCTTGCCTCTCCTTTCTTCTATCTTTCCTCTTTCCTTCAATTATGGTTTTAAAGAAGTTGTCATGCCTTATCAAATGACCAATCATTTGATCCGTTCTAGTGCTGATGTGGTGTTGGAGACGGAGAGAAGGTATAAATAAGCTGGACTGAAAGAGTAACAAATGAGGATTGGGGACGAGTTGAGAAGAGTAAAAGAGAAGAGATCGATCTTGAACACCATCAGCACTAGAAGGGAGTCGCGCGTCGTCTTGTGCTAGCCTCGCAGGACTGCATGCAAGCCGACGCATGATTCGGCCGTGTGGATACGTTTCGGAAGCACGGCGGCCGACCAAACCAAGGGCATTCCATACTAGATTTTCTGTCACCATCGTATTTCGCTCGTGTATCGTCTCCGTATGTCTTTAACATGTTGTTATGATAACTTGTGGTCAGTCACATAATCTATAGAACCCTTAAGCCTCTGGCTGACTCATGTTCATAGTGTGATTCTGGACATACAAAATACTTCAATTTGATTCCACTCAACACGCGTCGCGTGGTATCGGGTCGCGTCGCGTGTTAATAATGTGCTGGCACCTTTAAAATTTTTGGCAGAAGTTTGTATATGTTAAAACATAACCCTCCTTCGGCAGTCGGCAGCGTACAGATGTAACAATCTGACCACATGTGCATGCAATTTCTCAGTACGACTCGTTTGACAGTTGGATCAGCAGCGCAACATGCCTCAAGTCGATAGCTATTAGTCACCTTCTGATAAATTGGGACTGATAAATCATGACATGTATAGACCCCATCAGGCCGGCGCAGTGCGCACTGCCAGAGCACAATGCACCTATTAATATTAATTAGTAAATTTAGTAATCTAATCTGTGGCTGTAGCGTGGCAAGGGGAGCCAATAATGCACGGCCCAATAATTTATAGTCATCAGCCCGGACAAAAGTGGCTTCCAATTATTGCCCCGGAGCAGACTTGGCTCAAAGTGATAATGTACAGCCCAATAAAGGACAGCCTGATAATCGGCGTCCACTTTTTGTGGACGCGGATTATTGGGTCGTGCATTATCACCCCCGACAAAAGTGGCTTCCAATTATTGCCCGGACCAAGTTTGCTCAAGGTGATAATGTACGGCCCAATAATGTACAGCCTGATAATCAGCGTCCACTTTTATTTGGCCGTGCACTATCATGGCTGTACATTAACCGGCACACAACTCAACCGTCAATTGCGGCGGCCATTGCCAATTGCCATTGGCGTACTTCTTTGTTTTGTTTCTGTGGTATTTTAATTTTGCTTTCGCTAGTTAGGTTAGAATGGTTAGTTGCTTTCGTGAATCGTGTTAAACATGTAAAAAGCAGTTTCTTTGCAGGAACTTGATTGCGCGATCTCTTTCATTCGTTTTAGATTTCGTGGTGTACTACACTAAACTTATTACCAGTTACGCGTTTTATAAGTTGCTGCATTAGGACGGCCAGCACAGACAATTCAAACAATGAGTATCTTCAGTATTCCTCTGCTCGTTGCGGCTGTGTATAAATTTCAATTACTGAAGGGCCAGCAGCATTTGTAGCCCCACTAGTGAGGAAGTATTATAAAATAACCTCTAATGCACAGTTAAGTGAAATGAAAAACTTCTTTCTGTGAAAGAGGCAATGGTAATGTCATCAGACAGTTTTTTTTATGAGTCTTCTAGTTTTCCCAGCTTAACCAATGCTGAATGGTTACTCCATCATATTTGGGAGATCCGCAATTGAATTATCAGTAGGATGTTTTTAGCAATTCCTGTTCTAGCGAGTTCTATGAAAATTCTGAGTTGATATTGCTCGGGTCCGTACATGATGGGATCGACTCCCATATTCTAAGTTACTTCCCAAATGTCATGCTAGCAGTTCCGGATTAAGACTACTCAATGCCCTAATCAATCCCCATCTGCGGGTTTGCCTATTCATAAGCAATTTCATTGTCCTTTTCTGGTATTGAGGGGTTGTTATGATACCTTAACACTTTCACAATAGCAACTGGACTTAAAATGGAACAATACATCAGAAACAGACAGAACTCCCTAGGCGTGTAGGTTCATACCACTGCCCGCCCAGCGGGCTCAGCCGGCATCTGAGCAAACATCACGAGTGCCTGCCAGACGGGTTTTTGGTTACAAATGTGTTAAGCGTTGCTTAATCTGCTGGTGGGCTAATCCTGCACTGCATTATATTGTTGGTATAGTCTTAGGCTAAAATGCAAAATTATTATCTCAAATTCTCAATTTTGTTACATCAAATGTTGTATTTAGAGTCTTCTAATATTATCTGATTCATAACATAATTTGTCTTTGGTAGGGCATTTGCATCAAATATATTGCTAGTGGTTTGTAGTTCCATTGTTGCTTAGTAGAAAGTATTGTACCTTTATCAGAAAGGGTTAGTATTGTGATCTATCTAATTGTAGCTGTATTTTTTTAGGTCAATATAAAGTGTACATTTCTATGATATACAACAATTGGTATAAATGATAGTAATTTAGGACATGCGTTTGGTATACAGAGTTCAAAATAATAAGGATTACATTTATTTATTTAATTGTTATAAAATGTTACATAAAAAACTTAAAAGGAAGGGTAAGAATTAGTCCAAATGTGGGGGGAGCGCAGCAAAATAATAATGAAGTCATGTATGTGGATTATTTTCATCAAACATCATTCAGATTTGATGATATAATGACCAGAGATCAGACAAATGGATTTCATTGTTGGCAATAATATAGACATGACTCCAAAGATCAATTAATTATTTTTACCTGTAATTTAATTTGTATATCAATAAATTAAACACTAACTTATTGTGTAGATTTATTGAAGAAAATAAAAATTAGGTTTTCAGAGGTAAGTTTGTTCCTTTTCACATCCAAAATATACTGATGAGCTGAAAAACTCTGTTCGCAATCTACTGAAATTAACGGAGCAAACTTAAGTAGTTTAATGGGAATACCGTTATGCCAATGGTTTTCAGAGTCTATTTTGTCTTCTAAGTATTTGATGACAGTTTCAAAATCTGGATTTCTTATAAGTATTGCTTTCATTTTTCCTTGCAAACGGATTCCTATTTCTCCTTGTATACTATCCAGATTATTTAATATACAATCGTATTTTGCTTAATGAATATTCTATAGTATTAGAGTTAGATTGCAAAGTCTGTATTACGTGCAGTATTAGTTGAAAATTATATGAAATAAAGTTTAATTGCGATAGAAGGTTATCTGATTGTAAAATTTGTTTGCATGTACGGATATACGTACTGTCACGATTATTTACGTTAGTATGACTCTCTTTACAGCTGCAAAGTTATGTTGATAATAACATGCCGCCTGAATCCATGTGCCCAATCGTGTAATTATGGCTTATGGTGGCACGGGAACGTGTGGGTTCATTTGTTTGAACGTTGCAATCCTGGAAGGGGCTTTTGAGAATACTTTTTTTATCGTGGTTGATTAAAGGCGGAATCAGACGGTTGACTCGGATGAATGTTCCCTCGGGTGTTTGATTCTTTTTTTCTTTCACTCAATGTTCACGGGTAAATGACATATAAATGAACATTCACTATTCTTATTCGTCAATATGTCATCGAATGAAGTCGTGCGTCTTGGAATAAGCGTGTTTGTGATCATTTTATCAAGATCTTGACAGAAAAAAAAACGAAAATATTGTCGACGATGGTGGGTGCGACCATGGATTGCGTGAAGAAATGCGCCCGTATAGTTCTATCTTTATATTCGTCTAATTTATGGTTAGGTTAGGTTAGGTTAGGTTATTAACTGATAGTTCTTGAAATTCTCCAAAAATAGTAGCGTAGTTTTGTCATTCCATTTAAAAACCATCTTGAGGAGCGCTCCACGTGACATCCGTCCGCTACACAACTCTAAAAAAAATGGCCGACTCCGAGTGAACGTTCTTTCCGTGTTCAGACCGTTCATTTGTCGGTCATTCGGAGTGCGAGTGAAAGATGCCGAATGAAAATATCCAACATCGTTGGATCGCACATAGGGGTGAATTGCCGTTTTAGGCGGCCAAAATTATTTTATCGCATTAATGTACTGAAACTCGTAATTTGTTTATATTTATAGTTACAAAAGCACACCAGGGACCATTTCTTTTATTAAAACCTCATATTTATGTAAAATATATATATATTTGATAATACAGTTTATAACATACATAACAAAAAATACGGTAACTTTTTAATACATAAAACTTATTTTTTTGCTTCACCTGTTCGACAAAACTCAGCATTTTTCCGATTCATCTGCCGATTCCTCTGTCAAATTTTCGTGCTCTTCGACGGGTTCTGCTGGAATAAGAAGTTCTATTGCTTCTCTGCTGTGCGTCATGGAACTTTTCTTTGGTTTAGGCCTTAAACTTGAGATTAAGGGATCTGAAGTAAGCAATAACCTGTTTAGAATATCAAGATTACATTGTTCCCTTGTAAATTTTCTTGAAAAATCTTGTCTTTATTTCCTAAAGTGCTTATTGCGAGCTTCAGCGGCTTCTTCCGATAATAATCCATTAGGCAAGAGAGGTTTTTTATGGAAAATATCGTTTTTTCTATTTGACTCTACCCACTTTTTCTTAAAATCTGACTTTAAAAAAGACTGCTTTATTTCCTTGCTTTGTGTCTCACAATAGTTTTCTTGCGATAAAATATATGTCTCAAGATATTTTAGTTTCAAGTCAAAACTTGCAAGATTTTGGGTCTGCATTTTCTCAAATAGGAACCTACGGGTCACTATTCGTGCCTCTGAAATTCCTTCTGATCCTAAAACAAACCAAAAACAATTTAAAACACAAAAGTAAAAAAAAAACACGTAGTTTTGCATCGTGGTATGTAATGGCCTCTAAAACTCATTTTCGCAAGAAATCGCAGCCAAAATCAATGTAATTACCTAGTAAAGATACTCTATTTTATGAAATTACTAGTATAATGACCCGGACGTGCCATGATGTATAACAAAAACCTTTTTATATATCAACAACGTGGTTTTTTACAACAATTTTGGAAGACTTATTTCTACCTCGGAAAATTATAATAAATATACAAAATATCCACATAATTCAATGTTTTATGATTCTCTATTACCTGTAGAACTAGGATCCATCACAACTTTCTTCGAAATAGACACTATAAAAACACCACCAGCTTTTAAATGTAACGCGTTTTTACGAATGCCGAAAAGATGTGCGTGCACTGGGAGCGACGATCAAATTCCGACTGGCATGGCAGTGCAGGTACTCCTGTAAGGGTTAGGGAGGGGTAGCTTATCGTTCTATGTACTTATCGAAAAGTGATTATTAAACAACTGTACCGATATTCGAAACGTAAGTATAATCGAGAGTGGCAACACTGATCCTTCTGATCGGTCGTTTGTTTACTATACCTGTCCCTTTCTAGCGCGCACTACATCCGTCTCCCTCGCACATTTCCCCTTCCACCCAAGGTAGTCGCTTACGGGGTGTGAGTGAATTTCGTGTTCATTGGCATACTGTTTTTCCAACTGGAAGGTCGTGTTAGCTAAACTGCTGGTAAGTCTTTTTAAATTATATCCCGGTTTAGCTACTTATATAGAAAAACAGTTTCTAACGGCTTTTATTTTTTAATATATAAAGTGAATATTTAACTTGTCCCTTTGTATTATCTAGCAAATGGAAGATTTAAATCCAGACCCGGGAGCCATACCATATTTAGTGCCGGCTAATAGCGAATCAGCTCCCCAGGGGCATTTCGCTATGGGTTCTGATCGTATTATGCCTCAACCGTGTCGCAAGCGCAACGCCTCGCCAACAGCTGGGCCTAGCAGTAAAAAGGCGGCTATATCTCAAAATGGGGGTGTACTAAATAGTTTAGTACAACAAGTGAGTCAGATTCAAGATGTATTGCGACAATTAACATCTAATATTTCACAGGAATCAATGGTTCAAGATGAGGGCCCTTATGACGCTTATGCAGATGCGGATGAGGAGATTTGCTTAGACACAAGTGGCGAACTATTCAAAGAGGAAACCGTTCCTTCCGCGCAGGAAGATTTCTCATTGAACGTCCACACAGTTTTAAAAGAACCCGTCATGTTAGAGTCAGATGACTCAGATGTCTCCCGCTTAAATAAACTAAAATCAATCCAGCATTTTGAAACTCAGAACTGGCCTGACGTCCGTTATTCGGAAACTCAAAAAAGATTTTGCTCGACCCCCGGGTTTACTGACCTTGAATGTAATGATGAAATTAAGCCCTTTGATAAATTCAATCACCTAGGTGTTACTGAAAAGGGTTTTGCCGCTATTACGCCAGGGTTAATAAAACAACAGGAATCGGTAGAAAAAGGTATCAGATCTCTTTTGGCCTGGTTAAAAACTACCGACGCACGCTGGGCTGAAAATCGGCTTTCATAGACATAGGAATCGAAGTTAACATTTTAAAGTTTTTGTGCTTGAAATGGCTTATGCTTGCCATTATTATGCTAAATTATGATCCTGGCGTGATTAAGCACTAAAACGTTTGAGTTATAATTTTTTTCCGAAGAAAATGTATGGAGCTATAACGAAAAAACTGGATATCTCGGGAACCGCAAAAAAACACAAATATCCTTACAGCTGGTTATATTACTAATTATTCCTGATTTTTTGACATACAACATATCTCAGTCATAGGTGCGGTTTTTTTTAAAAATCGACGAAATTTTTAATATCTTTTTTCGTCCCAGACGTCCTAATTTAAAGATAAAACACAGAAATATGTATGTTTCGCATTTTCAATAAAGGGTGGGTCATATTTAATCAAGCTGCTAGTATTTTTTTACATAGGTTAGTATTTTTTTACATTAAAAAAAAAACAGATATTGACAGAACCATAACAACTTTAAAGAAAAACAAATAATAAACAAGTAAAGTATAAAAAGAACACCATAACCTTACAATATTTCTTTACTTTTAATGTATTCTTCTAAATCACTGTCTTCTGAATCTAATTCGGAGTCAGGTTCTGCGTCACACGCACCTAAAACCTCAATTTGGGGTTCCTCTAATTTAAGTAGGTCGTAGTAGGTTGGATGCTTGTCTGCTTTTCTTCCTGGAGTTATGTTCCCTGAACATCCTAAAATCTTTATTTCGGGCTTCTGAAGCTTCTTCCGAGAGACTTCCAATAGGTACAATGGCATTGCTGGCGATGATATCAGCTCCGTGAATTAGCAATTTATGCACGGTTGTAGTACCAATCATACAACTCTACGTACTTTTTAGCCGTCTCCAAGGCATACTCTCTAAAATTCGAAACAGCAACATGTTCCCCGAAAGTTATTGCTTGCAGTATCACGGCAAATCTGCGTACGAGCTCTTCATTCAATCCGGTTATTGCTGCAGTTTTTTCTGGATTCTGGAAAAATCTTCGTGCTGTATTCCCATCGTTTGTGGTCCCCGAACCTTGCTTCACAATATCAATCAAAAGGTTAAGCTCTTCTTTAAATCGATCTTGAATTGTTTTCTTTGTCTCGTTCATAATTTTTTTATGTTCGTCTCCCTTTGCAGCCCATTTCTTGAAGACGAGTCTGTACGAAATGTGTAGGAGACATTCCATTAAATTGATGCGGGCATGCAGTGGTGACAATCCAAATTCGTACAACTCAGTGGCTATCTTGTGGTCTTTGATGTAACAGAATTTATGCGATTCATTTCTGTTGGCTTAGCCAAACATAAATAGCATGTAGCATTTGACCTAGCTGCAGAAAGATATGTACAAATTTTCCCATCAATCATCGTCATTTTCAGGGCATGATGTATCTTACAAGTATTGTATTCCGTAGGGAGTAGAGCTTTAATTTCCTCTTCTATCTTTCCTTTTTGCTCAAGTACGACTGCTTCACTTTCTTTCACAAATCTGAACATGGGCGACAATAGGAGGGTGAGCAAGGTTTTGGATTCGTCCATACAATGTCTTCTCCAGAAACCAACTTAAGTGGTACTAAAGATGTCATGAATATGCTCGAGTCATCTTGTTCGCCTTCCATTTTCTGCTTATATCTGCTTTGACTAGAAACACCATCAAAACCCCACTTAGATATTAGCGTCAGCTGTTTGTTTTCTACATTGCTTGATAATCCATCCAGTATCCTCTTCGTTGTTAAATCAAGTAAAGCTTGAAGTTTAATTTCAGCTGATGAATCCGTTATAGTTATGGTTGACTTCGGAGGATAGCACTGTAATTTGGCCGATTGTATCTTGTAGTAAGACGGATAAAGCTTCTGGGCACCTTCTCGAATAGCAGTCTCCCTTAAAGTGATGTATTGCCATTTACTTAGTTTTAATGAAATGAAAAGTCCGAGTTCTTTTTCTGGTGTAAATACAGCGGAGCAATTCGGTTTCTTGATCATTCTACATATGTTTGTAGCAATTTCTGGGTTTTTGAGCATGTGTTTGAACACAGCTGCGAGATGATATCACAGATGCGATATCATCTCGACCATCCTCTTTCAAAAGTTGTGCCGCTGTAAAAGCCAACTCAGTTGAGTTTTCAAAGTCAAGACGAGAAGCCAAGTCAGACCTTCTCTTCTTTTGCTTGTTTGATAGGTCTTCGAAGGCTTTTCTTGGTCGCTTTGTCATTGTCCCAATTGAAGATGATGATGATGAACATTCTGGAGAGGTAAGTTCGGTGCTGGTTGATGTCGCAGAATACTCCAAACAAGTAGACTCTTCTTGTAGTTCAGGCATAAGAAGATTGGTTTGTACACAGCTGGGCCAATTAACATCTTTTTGGAGCCAATTTTCGTAGTTTTTTCTGAAGTCCTTGGTGTTTCTCTTACATTTCTTCCATCTCCATTCAGCAGATCGGGTGAATCTTAGACAAAATTCTTGGAGGGTGACACTGTCTTCTTCTGATAAGCTAGAGCCTAACTGGACTCCAACTGCTTCGAATGATACTCCATCATTACAAGAATGACTCCCGCTTTGTAAAATAACAAATAAGTCCAAGTTGGTACAAAAACTAAACATACAGGGTGGTTTTGGATAAACTGTACATAATAAAAGGGGTCAAATTTCAGACCATTTTATCGGTGAAACTACATTAAATTTTTTTTTTTAGTCGTTAGTTTTTTTTTTACAATTTTTTAAACATTTTAGTTATGACTCTGGTAGTACATGCAATTGAGACGGTATAACTTTTGATTCAATGGTGAAAAAACGTTTAAAAAAATGCAGAGTATTAACAATGAACAGAGCAATAATTATCAATAACAAATAATAACCAACCTAAAGAAAAAAATTGCAAAAAAAAATATTGTTGACGAAAAATGGCTACAAAAATTACGTATTTTAAACCAAAATCCCAATTTCCCAGAAAAAACGCAGATTTACTTACCGTTTTTTTTTATTAGTTTTAATCCTCACTTAATGTCGATTGTAAAACCGCTTTCAAATTGCCTTGGACTTGGAAAAATACCACGCAAATGGCTACGCAAATGTATACGTACCTAATTTTATTATCAACATTTAAATTAGCTAACTAGAGGTCATTAAAGATTTTTTTTTATCTAATTACTAATTATTCTCAGGTAGTTGAAATGTCGTCGGGTCTAAGATGAAGATAACAATGGGAAGAAAAATAATTATAAAAGTGCGTTTAAATTAAAAGTCATAAATTCAATTGACAAAAAAATCTTTTATTAAACTTATTCTACTGTTGCAAAGGACGTTCCCTGTATGGTATTAATTGCTCGAAATGACTTCCTCTTTCTTGAAGACACAATGTGGCCCGAACTTGTATCTGTTGTGTAGCCCGTCGAATCATTCCCGGATTATTTTTGATATCTTGTGCAGCATTCAAAATTCTGTCATACAACTCTGCTTCGGTATTGACTATTGTGCGATAGACCCGTTGTTTCATCTCACCCCAAAGAAAATAATCCAACGGCGTCATATCGGGCGATCTTGCAGGCCATCCAAAGGGGCCATCGCGGCCGATCCACCTATTGGGATATTGCTCATTTAAAAAATGTCGCACTCTTAATGCCCAATGTGCAGGGCATCCATCCATTTGGAGAAACAGGCGGCGTCTTACATCCAACATCACATCTTCCAAAAGCTCTGGGAGCTCGTCTCTCAGTAACAGTAAAAATCTGTCGGCGTTTAAAGTATTCGGTAAGAAGACTGGTCCAATCAATTTATCGTCGAGTACGGCTGCCCAAACGTTAATGGAGAATTGGTCTTGGAAATTCGATGGTCTTACAAGGTTAGGATTATCGAGGGCCCATGTGTGTAGATTCCTGAAATTTGTTATCCCCGTGTGAGTAAATCGTGCTTCGTCCATCCATAAAATTTTCCTAGTAAATTCCGGATCTCTTCTGATATTGTCAAGTATCCAAGTCGACATAACACACCTAGAACGGGCATCGCCTAGTTGCAAATTTTGTACCCGTTGATAATGAAATGGGTGCAGTCCTTCCTTTTTCAAAATTTTCCACGCAGAGTATTTTGAGATTCCGTGTCTCAATGCCAGGCGTCTTAGACTCGTGGTTGGGTCCGCGTACAAGTCTCTGAGAACTGCTTCTTCTATGGCAACATCAATTATGTTTCCTTGCTCTCGGCGATCTCGGGCACCGTATCCTAGGCCAATATTGCTCAACCGGCGATGAATTTCTTGAAAATGACGAGCAGCAGGTCTTGGGACATCATTAGGGTACTGTTCCAAATAGGCGATACACGCAGCTCTTGCAGATCCATGGCACAATCCATAATAATAGTGCATGTTGGCTATTTGTAAAGGCGAAAAATCTTGTAAACGTGGCATGGTGATTGAATTTGAACTGGAAATTCTACTGAGAAATTAAAGAAGTGGCGGGCAAAGACAAGCAATTGCGAGCGACTGAATAATTGACCTGATTGCTCAATGCCTTTATACCTGAGGGGTAGGGGTGAACTACCTAAGAACAAGAGGTCATTAACATTTTTTTTATCTAATTACAATCGGTAATTTTAAATCACAATGTTAAAATTGATAAATTATGGTTTCATTTACGTAGCCATTTGCGTGGTATTTTTCCAAGTCCAAGGCAATTTGAAAGCGGTTTTACAATCGACATTAAGTGAGGATTAAAACTAATAAAAAAAAACGGTAAGTAAATCTGCGTTTTTTCTGGGAAATTGGGATTTTGGTTTATAATACGTAATTTTTGTAGCCATTTTTCGTCAACAATATTTTTTTTTGCAATTTTTTTCTTTAGGTTGGTTATTATTTGTTATTGATAATTATTGCTCTGTTCATTGTTAATACTCTGCATTTTTTTAAACGTTTTTTCACCATTGAATCAAAAGTTATACCGTCTCAATTGCATGTACTACCAGAGTCATAACTAAAATGTTTAAAAAATTGTAAAAAAAAAACTAACGACTAAAAAAAAAAATTTAATGTAGTTTCACCGATAAAATGGTCTGAAATTTGACCCCTTTTATTATGTACAGTTTATCCAAAACCACCCTGTATTTTTGTATGGTCACAATTTCGAAAATTAATAAAAATATATAAGTAGATGTTAACAGTTGCGTACAAGACTTTGTAGTGATTTTGTCACATAGACGTTCAATGCTTTTATTCTTGGTGGTGCTTTAATCGCCAGTGACCCTTCTATTATGCTATTTGCTTATCAGAAGTCATTGCTAAGACGTATTACAAGTAATTTACAACTTATTACTTATTATTGCTATGATCATTATCATTACTAATTGATGCAATCTCGTAAGTATGTCCAATTAGATATCGTTATTCCTCATTACCGCAGAAAATAAAACAAAAAAATAAATTTTTAGACGTAACATGAGCTCGGAAATCCTTTTGGTTTTATGTCAGTGTATAATTTTTCATAATTTGAGTAAATTAGATACAAAACATACATTATTTCTATCTTTTATGTTTAAAGTAAGAAGTCTGGGACGAAAAAAAATATTAAAAATTTCGTCGATTTAAAAAAAAACCGCACCTATGACTGAAATATGTAGTATGAGTTAAGTTGTCGGGAGGCCGCTGGTCTTGATTCAATACGCCGATGAGGAGGTATTATATTTATTTCAATTAATTAATTACAATTATTTTTATTGAACGCGAATTATAATGTGCGACGACCTACACACCAAGCGATACGGAGCTTAGGTGTAATATCGGAGTACTACTATCTTGAGTGCTAGTGGTGAACTGCCTTCCTCCTGGCGGGGTTGCGCCTTATATCCATCCTGATAGCGTGGGGACGCGTCGGGGGCGCGTGCTTGTGAGTCACGTAAGCCATCGGTGTTTCTGGAACTCGTCTGTCGCTGAGGTCATTTCTAGATAAGGGATGACGCCAGGATCTTTGGGAAACATCCATTATCAGTTGCCAAAAAGTGTTTTGTTTAGATTCTTTGAGCTTGTGTTATCTTGATGACTTTAAAACTTGGGAATGCGGATCGGTCGCTTATCTATGATGAGTGTGTCTGGATTCTTTAGGTTGGCGCTAGAGATGACGTTATGACGTGGCGCCCGCAGTTGGGGTGGCATTCCTTAACTCCTCCCCCCTTAAGAGAGAACTAAGGGTATAACTTGTTATGCCCGTGTTCTCATTTCTGTTAAGAGCGTTGGGTGCACTTATGATAGATGGCGCGGCGCACTCAAAGAGGCACAGAAATATGCATATCGAGATGATGGTCCAAATGCTAGGTATCCATAAATGGTGCTGGATGATAGATTTCATTGCTGTTTCGAGTGGTTTCGGGTAAGGGTGTACGTCTTCTTCTGTAGCTCGTTACCCTTCTGTCTTCTGTTCCAAGTTCATTTTGATTTGTTGGACTTCTTCTTTGAACATCTCGCTGCTTTTGGTGATGACTTTAGTATATGAGTTTGCCATTTGTAGTTCACAACTGGGGTCTAGGTGTAGTTTATACGCTCCTTGGATAACTTCGTAAAATGTCTCGTCGCATGTGATTGTAACACGTTGAGGTTGTTTTGAATACAGCAGGAAGTTTCCATCATCTGTTGTAGTTATTGCTTCTTCTTCTTCAAGTTTTGTCGTAAAACAGGTGTGATTGCTTTTCTTAAGTAGTGTTTGGTGAATGCAGTCGGGTGTTATCTTGGAGTCTTTGCACTCGGGTAGGCATACCATGAGTTTTTAATTAGGATTGTGGGGTGTTGGTTTTCGAGAATGAGTCCATCGGGATTTGGGAATGGGATTAAATTGTATGCGTTACCACCTTTGACTTTTACTTCTGTAATTTTTGCTACAAGGTGAATGACATTTCTTATATTGTAAACCATTATGTGATTTATCTCTACGTTATCTGTCTCCTCAAAAATGTCTCTACAAGCTATACCTGGTTTTGCTAAAGTTATACCTAAATCTAGGATATTAATGATATCTTTTATAAGTATGAAGTTAGCAACATGAGAATATTTTAGAAATCTCTCGTATTGACATCTGTTATTATGTAGTGTTTCATCTTCCCCAACCTCGCTTTCGGGAACACATCTCGCTTCGTTCAGACTGATGACCTCGTGCGAGGTTTGAGGTTTTGTTTCTTCATCTGCCTCCATGCTGATATGCACGGCGGCGAGCGACTCCTCGGCTCCAGTTGACGTGTTTGATGGATTCATGGTGATTATATTTAAGTTTAAATAGTAAAAATTGAGTTAAAATTTAATAGTCGACTATCCCGAAACCAGGTTGGTAAAGTAATGAAGTATTTCGGCCATATCGCGCGTCCCCCACGCCCCGACCCACTTCCGATGCGTGCCGCGTGACGTCAATGGGAAAACCCTGCGGTGCGGGTTTTCCCATCGACGTCTAATGTTTTAAATAAATTTTATCGCTCTGTTTGCGAATATTTTAATAATAAAAGAAAGACTGTTCAATAATAAAAATAACAATAACCCTAACGAAAATTTAACACTAAATCCATCGCATCGAATATGGCTTTGAATATAACAATCCAATCCATACGACAATAATTATCACCAAGAAACACAAGACATCTATTAAACGAGTGCCGCACTGTACCTTTTCTTTCATTTCTTTCATCTTGCGATCCAAGTTCGCATGAAGAATACGACACATATATTCTACAATTCTTCGTTAGTACATCTTCAAATATGTCCATGTCCAACCCCGCCTCGGGGAACACTCTTCGTTTCTCTGACGCTATCCCCGCTGATCTGGTTCGAGGTTTGAGGTTGGTTTACCGGATCGTCCTCCATGTTGATGTTGTGCTGTACGACGACGAGCGAGATGGCCTCAGCTGCGGTTGACGTGCTTGGGTTCATGGTGATTATTCAAGGTAAATTAGTAAAAGCTGAGTTAAAATTCAATGGTCGACTATCCCAAACCAAGATTGGTAAAGCACTGAAGTATGTCGGCGATATCACGCATCCACCACGCCCCGATCCACTCCCGAAGCGTGCCGAGTTACGTCAATGGGAAAACCCGGCGGAACGGGAGCGCGGGCGGCGTGGATCCAATGTTGTAAATAAATTTCATCACTCTGTTTACGAATATATTGGCAGAGACGATAACAGTTAGTGATAACTGAATTCTAGTAACTCTGGCGGTAAACAAAAACTGCTTATCTATAAGGATAATAATTGAAGCTTCCATCGTTGACAGTTTTTCAAGAATTTTATGGCCATTAATAGATAATATACTAACTTGTACTAATAAAAGTTGATTTTCGTTAGGAAGTAAAAATCAAGACACACAACGTCCGATAATGTCTTATATAACACATAACGGGCATATGCGAAAGAAAGAACCATTTTTGCTCAGGACTATTGCCGTTGGGGATATTTTAACGTGGAACCGGGTTTAGGTCCCAGAAAACCTCCTAGCTAGGGAACCTAGCGTGCGTGCGCGGAACCCCACACCGCACTAACTAGGTGGGCAGACGTTCACACTATACGGAGCGCGAACGACTGCCAGCCGGCTCGGTGCGCAGGGCGTTATATAGAGGCGCGCGGCAGGTGCGGCGCGGCGGGGTGTTGCGCGTCATCACCGGTGCTCGCTGCCCGATGTAGACTCCGCTGCCGTGGTCCGGTGGCGACTCGGATCGTGTCATCACATTCCTCTCCCTCCTGAGAGGATTTTTGCCTGCAGGGGAAAAATCACCTGTATTATCCGTATTTTTAGATCACCCTGATCGAGCCTGGATATGTTTTGTCTCTACAATTTGTTTAAGTAGCACGACCGTGGTCTCAGGCATGGTAGTATCTTGTACACTACATTTTCCCTTAAAACTATGGTGGTTACAAGAAAATCCTTATATTTATGTGTTGTTAATGTCGGGCTTATTAGGATGTTAATTTGTACCACCTTGGTAAACTTTTAACACAACAAACTTAACTATACTTATTACCTACTATTTAAAGAAAACTGAAGAATTATACAAAAAAAATCTGGTGAAATGGGTTTTTGAATTAAGTTAATACTAAAAACAAAAATAAAATAGTAGTAGAAAGGGAAAAGAGAAGAAAAACCACTTCAAAGGGAAGGGCCCTTTTTGGTTCTTGCTGCTCCCGGGGCTGTTGCTTTGTCCGTTTCCCCCGGACTACGCCCATGCGCTGGCCCCCGTTCCTCTTCCTGCCGGTCCGGCGCCTTTTCCGCCCCGTCTGACTGGACTGGGCCTGCTGCGGCCCCTCTTCCGTTGCCGCCTGTCGCCAAGCGGTCTGTTGTGGTTGGCGGATAGCCCGCTGCTGCCCTGCCTCCTCTGCGAGCTGACTCCTCAGGCTTCCTACTTCCTCCTGCAGCTCCTCTGCGAGAAATGCCACGTATCCCACTTCGTGATCGCTGTCCCAGTTGATCAGCATCTCTACGAGGTCGTCGTCCTTTATCTCTAGTCTTGGTGAAGCGATTGTCGGACCCTTGATCCCTCCTTGGTTGTCAGGTGGTGATATTGGCCCCTCTCGTCGCCCCCTTGCCGTACGGCACTGGTTGTGGTCGCGTCGGATTCCGTCTCGTACCGTCCATTGTGTGCGAAATGACGTTCCAAGTGTCCGTGACGTTTATATATGGGCGTGGTGTGTAACTTTTCTCCTAACTTTCGGTCAGTTTCATCCCCGTTATTTGACATTTTACCCTCACACTGTTCACTTAGCACCGCGTTCGTCCGCTGCAGCTATCTAACTAGTGTATCATTTTGTGATTCGCGGTCAGTTTCTGATTTGCCCGTTTATGTCTACCGTCCCTTTTCCTCGTTCATGTATTCTCGCCCTATCTCTACTGTATCTCCTGCGTCCCGTCTTAGGCTACATACGCACTTAGCGGTTGGCCGTAATGCGGCTGGCCGTCCTGCTGACCGCGGGTTGCGGATGCAGTTGCGGCCAACCGGACGGCCAGCCGTAGCGCGGCCAGCCGCATAATGCGTACAGCGACCGCGCGGTTGAGTCGACTGGCCATTTCCAAAATGGACGTCGATGAAGTCGTAGCTATTTATTATATTTACGCGCGTTACATAAAAAAAAAGAAACAGAGACATAGATTCTGGGTGCATCCTTATTTGCTAACACGAGATGAGACCGAACATTTTGAAACATTCTTTGAAGAGCTTAAACAGTACGACGATAAGTTTTTTAGATACACTAGAATGAGCCAAAAATCGTTGAAGAACTTTTAAGCATTTTAAAATCGAATATAACAAAGGCAGACACACAATTTCGCAAGTGCATCAAGCCGGAACTTAAATTAACTGTAGTGCTAAGGTAAGTGAAATAAAATCATTATCATTAAACATTTATTAGTTAGTCACAAGTAGGGTCATTATCATCATATTGCATAGACTTAAAAAGTTCCATGTAAGATGAGTGCTGAGACTCATGACTTTGACTTGATATTGGCGATTGGTCTTCCATAGTTGCCAACGAACTCCCTGCAGACGCAGAGCCATGAGAAGGTGGTCGTCTAGCAGCCGATGATTGCGTAGGCTGAGTGTAGGGATTATATCTTGAATAATGGGCCGTTTGATATCCACGATTGGTATTGGGTCTTCCACCACTCCACGAACTGTTGTGCATCATTAATCAACTTTAAAATATCTAACTTTGTTTGCATTTGCATGTCTTCTGGTATTTTCTTAAATTCCTTTATCAGTGACAAGAAAAAATGGTTCTTTTGCGTGTATCATTCTCTCTTCTGACTTCAACATACCCAACTGCACTTGATACATAGGAAGTTCGAGATGACAACGCAGCTTTTGCACCCCGTATTCCGGCCAAATCATACTTGTCACTGCTTTGGGTAAAATTCCAGCATCATTGAAGTATCCACCCATCGCAAGTTTGTGCTGTTAGCTTGCACAAAACCGTCTGAGGTCTTCATTTCTTCAACCAAGTCCGATGCAATATAGGGTAAGACCACCAGTGAATGAGCACTTAAGGAATTTTTCAATTTTGAAAAATCATTTCTCAATATTCTTCAATCATTGTAATAATTAAATGTGATTTATCCATCTTTATTTAATAAATAAGAATATAATTTCTGCGATTTTTTATCACCTTTATAGTTTTTGAGTTATAGGATAATTTATCAAAAAAGACCCAAAACACCAGTGAATGAACAAAAAAATCTATGAATGAACACAATAAAACCCAGTGAATGAACATTTTTTCGAAAATTTTAATCAGCATATAAAAAGGACATTTTTAACATAATAATCAGAGTTTTTCTTATGTAATCATTATATAAGCAAATGAGGTAGGTACTGTATCTAATTATTTATCAAACTGTTTATTGGCAGAAATAAAATTACAAAAATACACTTCTATTTGTAATTAAATAGGTAGGCACCTAGTTTCTTATCACAGAAAGTAAGAAAATATTAATAAGTGTAATATTAATAAAGTTAATAACAGTCGTCAATATCCAACTTAATAACTAGTAACATTAAATTCTAATGATACTTCTAATCAGTCTCTAAACAGTTAAAAGTAGGTATCATTCAAGTAGGTAGGGGTTAGTAGGTATCAAAAAGGAACGTTTTTATAGCAATATATTTATTATTTATATTTAATTATATAGAGTTGCGAACTAGGTAGCAACTTGTAACAAACTTTAACAAAAAGGAATAAAAAAGAACGTGTTTTTAGGGGTTTATTTATCATTATGATTAAGTAAGGGCTAAAGAGATCAAAACTTAAAGTTGAATATAGGTACCTTCGAAATAGTCTCTTAATACTTTGTTCTCTACAACTAGGAAACATAAATCTCTCTTTAATATTTTTTATCATATAAAAAATAATGTACTTCAAGTACAATCAATACGACTTGTTCTACATCCTATTCAATATCCTCAAAACTAACATCTTGAAAAGACATAAATCCACGTCTGGATATATTAGGATCACTAAGGACACGGTGAACGTCAGCGAAATCAACTTCAGACACATCGGGCACTTGAGGTCTTACAAAACTCACAATAGTTTCTGATACTGATTTCTTTCGCAGAAAGTCAATTTTAATTTTTTTTTGTAATTTATTTGTTTCCAGCACTTGTCCTACAAAATAACGTATTCTTTTTTCGGTTTTAAAACTAACAATTAAGTATTTTCCAGTTACTATGTCTTCATTAAACGTGGTCGTTGGCTGATGTGTTTCTTTTTTGCGAAGTTTCTTTGGTTTGGGTTGACCAGATGGCACCTTGTCTTTTTTTAACTGGGTTTCCTTTTTAATTTCTAATTTTCTTTTCCGTAATTCTGCATTATCACTTCTTTTTTTCTGTTTTTGTTTTAGGTCTTCTTCCTTTTTCTGCTTTTCAGCATCTTGTCTTGCAGAGTACTCTTTGCAATTGAGACCTGTTAATCCAAATGGCACTGGTTCTTTAGGCGTATTCACATTTTTTTTTTGGCGGTATTTCAGGATAATTCAAAAATTCGCTGAACTGTAATGAAACAGAACTACTTGGCAGGCTTGAACTGGGAGCAGTCACGGGTACGATATCATTGTTACTGTCCCGGATTTGACCTATGATATCTTCAATATGATTAGGATTAGCGTCAATGGCAGTTATTGCAGTCTCGTTTAGTCTTATATTGCTGGAATTCTCGTCAATATCTAAACTCAAAATAGTCAAACAATTTGAGTTGATATTGATGGGTTCTTCGGCAGTGTTGTAGTCTTGAATATTGTCAGGAATTGGATCTGTTATTTGTGGTGGAGTTGACATTCTTAATAATTCTGAATCTTGTTCAACAACGAAGTTAATAACATCATCAGTGTCTTCCAGTATTGTTGGTCTTTTCTCGAATAAATCTGTCGTATTTAAGATTAAACCCTCACTATCTACTTGTGTGGTATGTATATTTTCGTTTTCGCCTACATCTGGATCTCTATGAATTTGAACAACAGTTTCAAAGGTTGTGCATATTTTTGCACCTTCTTTATCCTGTACTATCTGTTCTGTTGTGTGATTAGAATTTTCATTATCTGAGCTGGCATTTTCGATAACCGCATCCAGTAATGCAATACTATTATGAGCCGAAGATGCTTCAACGGTGGATGTATTGGACAAATCGAGTGGAACTTCATTTGAAGGCTGATATTGAGGAGTTACTTTGTTATCTAGTTTTGCTTTGCATTTAGCCCATAGTGCATAAAGAGAATGCTCATTTGGTTTATTTTCCTTGTAACAGTCTAAAAATATATTTCTTGTCATACGATCAATTTCACTCTCAATTACTTTTATTGTGCTTCTAACATCTTCTTTATACTCTTCAGACTGCATGTAATTATAATTTCTGCTATCAGCAATTTCCTGCCTGCGTGTATTGATACATTTTGAGTAATCTACTGCATTTGCGTCAATGGGAAATAAACCACACACCCGAAAAGAATTTTTAATTGTTTGTGGCTTAATTGCAACGTCGTAGGCTTTTTTGAATGTCGCAGCAAAATTATTTTTAGTAATAGGTGCGGTCGTGGCCTGTCTGTATTTTCTAACCACTTGTTTCCATTTTTTTAAAGGTCCAAATATACCGACATCACAGGGTTGCAGAATGTGAGTTGCATTTGGGTGCAAGCAGAATAACAGTATCTTCTTTTCTTTGCAAAACTCTGTCGTTGATCGGTTAATATGTGACTTGTGCCCATCCAAAAAAAGAATAACTGGAAACGTTCTATCGTTTTCCACTAACCAGTCATAAAACAGCTGGATATAGGCAAAGAATGTGTTTGAAACCATCCATCCACTGTCTGATCTACCAATAAACCAAGAGTCAGGAAAATTGCTGGCAATTGATGGAGGCATTCTTTTATAGGGATACACCACGAAAGGTGGCACATCCCTACCGTCGGCAGAAAAATTACAGAGTACCGTTAAAGATTCGTTTTCCTTCCCATGTGCAATTTCGTAAACATTCCTGTAGTTTTTCTGACTTAAAATTTTACCGGTTTTTGGACACAACACTACACCCGTTTCATGAGAATTAAATATTCTGCTCGGGTCATTTTTTATATCTAGGGCATTCTCTTCAATCAGGTAATCTTCTTAATGCCCTCCTCTGTAACAGCTGCTCTTGCTTTAGATATCATTTCTGCATTTCTTTTTGTTAAATCAGGGTGTCTTTTAAGGAACAAGTCGAGCCATTTCGGCCCCGGCTTATTTTCAGTAAACTTGGTGACGCGATTATTTGCGTTTAAATATTTCTGTACAGTATCAATAACTTCGTCGGGATGCATGGGAAAACCAAGTTTTGCTTTGTTAATTATCCATTGAACCAATTCGGCTTCTTCAAGGCTAGTGTGAGTTCAGTCGGCGGCCCCATTTTTCTCTCCCAAGGAACTTTATGGGTAATTTTATTGTGAAGGGTCGATTTCGGTACATTAAACTGTATGCTAGCCTTAGGTATTTAGTGTCATTGAACGACTAAGCTGTGTCCAAGTCTTTTTGAGTGTAGCGAAAACGTTCATATTTTTTTTTGACATCCATGTTTACCTTAAATATAACAAAATTAAATAGAATAAACGATATATCCCAATAAAACAGAAATATGTTTATAAATAACGTAAATAAATAAAAATAGATAGTAACGAAGTAGGTAGAACACACAAAATTACCTTTGTCATTTCGTTGTTCATACATAGGATTAGTAGAAATCTAATGAATGAACTAAGCGTAATTCCTATAGTCCATTCACCAGATTTTTCATGCCTATGTATGAACACTTGTGTTCCAAGACTGGGCGAAAGAATCAGAATCGTTTTATGAGCAGTATTTCAAAAAACAGGCTTAATCCCATTATTTTAACCATTAAATTTGCACAAAAAATCTAATTGAGCCATCACCAATGAATGAACACAGTGTTCATTCACTGGTTTTAGAACATTTGATAAGCCAATAATGGAACATTAAAAATAACTACTTTATCGCAGACTAAGTATCTAAAGAGTACATTTATAACAGATCTAACTCTTAATTCAATCAAATAACAACACTTTTTAATGATAAACATCAAATAAACAGTCCAAATGTTACTCCAAACATGGAATGTTCTTACCTGGGATTAAATTTCTCCATATAAAACTTCAAAGACACAAAAACGCAAACTTCAAACGCCGGCCATATTGAAACTGGACGACAATAAATTTACGAAGTGTTGCCAATGCATAGAAATCAGAGTTGCCAATAAGAAAAAAAATACGACAAGTGGTAGAAATATTTGCATTTCTTATTTAAGCCAAAAATTGTGATTTTGTTCATTCATTGGGGGGTGTTCATTCACTAGTGGTCTTACCCTATACAAGTCGTAGAATCTAATTAAAAAAACCGGCCAATTGCGAGTCGGACTCGCGCACCGAGGGTTCCGTACAAACGCAGAAACCACATAAACGTAGTGGTTATATTCTCTTTGGCAGAAATGGTACATTCACACAGACAGTTGACACCTTAATTTGAAATTTGTGACAGCCGGAACTGATTTGAATTTTCTTAGGGCTACTGATTTTATTGGACTAAAGTACTGTCCGTGTACAGCTATAAGAATGACGTCACACTTCCGGTTTATACATTTTAGCGATTTTCTTCAAAACGAGTGGGAATAAAAATCGGAAAACTAGTTTATTACATTCACATAACATATTTACTCAAATGGTTTTCGATTTAGGTATCATAAAACATTTTGAAATGTTGTCAATTGAAGACCAATGCCCTTTCCTATAACTTCCCAATCGTCCGTATTTGAAGTAGTGGTCATAAGTTGTTGAGCAGTATCAAATAGTTTTTCTTGCTTTTTTTCTAAGCTCATTCGCTGTTTTTTCGGTGTGATGGTTTCTTCATCAGTTTTGTTTCGCCTATTTGAAAGTTTTTGGTTAATTAGCTGGCTAATAGATGGTTGGCTGCTCAGAGTACTACCTGTATCCCGGTCGTTTGATTGATCACCTGAGGTTTCATTCGATTCGGAATCCTGTAAGACCTGAAATAATAAATTTCATATAACTTTTGTTTCAGATGCCCTCATCGGAAGCCGAATGGAAAAATACAGCAAAAATGTTTGAAGATAAATGGAATTTCAGTCACTGTCTTGGGGCCATGGACGGAAAGCACGTAGCTGTAGAAAAACCCCCTGGAATTGGCTCCAGTTTTTATAATTATAAAGATTTTTTCAGTGTTGTACTTTTTGCTGTCGTTAATGCTAATTATGAATTTATTTACGTGCACACTGGCACCAACGGAAGCGTGTCTGATGGTGGTGTTATACAACATACTCGATTTTATGAAAAACTAATGACAGGTCAATTAAACCTACCAAGAGCGTCTGCGTTACCAGATACGAATATTATAGTACCCTACACATTTGTAGGAGACAGCGTATTCGCTCTCAACAGACATGTTATGAAGCCTTACCCATTTAGGAACATAAACCATGAAAAAAGAATATTTAATTATCGGTTATCGAGGGCAAGAAGAGTCGTTGAAAATGCTTTTGGAATACTGGCAGCACGTTTTCGGATTTTTCGCCGAAAAATAAGAATAAATATTGAAGACGTCGATGCTATTGTCCTCGCTTGCTGTGCTTTACATAATTATTTAAGAACGAAATCAAATACCTATATTACAGATTCATGTGTGGACTCCGAAAATACAAATGATCTGACTTTTCCGCCCGGTGATTGGCGCTCAGAATCATGTGAATTAGTATCACTTATGCACAGAAATGAAAAACAGCGCAACGATGAAGGAAATAATGTTCGTAATAAATTTATGGCTTATTTTAACGGACAAGGTAGTGTCCCTTTTCAAGAAAACATGTTACAAGTAATATCATAAGGATTCAGTATACAAATATAACTATTAAAGTATGGTTTATCCTTACGTTCTAATAAACTAGGTACCTAAGAAATATAATGTTAAATATGTAATAAAATAAATTATTATTATAAGTGTTTTATTTTAGTTACTTACCTCCCCAGCATCTAAAGTATCTATTCCCTTTCCAGTAGGTTCAGTAGTCTCTTCATGAAAAGCAAACAAGGTATAGTACCATAGTGATGGCTTGTACACGTCATTAATGCCGGATCCCGTTTGTTTTGAAGAATTTACCTAAAAACATAATTATACGTAATACATTCATAACCTGCCATAATTTATTTAAATTCAGAGAAAATGATCACTACATACCTACATTTTTAAGTTTGAATCGTACTCTCTATTGGTCTAGTAGTGTCCTGATTCTATTATAAAGATAAACATTAATTATTCATTGATTTTCAGGTTTACAATGCCAACAGCAGAATATTAAAACCTCTTTATTCTAATTTGGAGTACAACAATAGTAGCAGTATATTTGTAGTAACAATACTGGCAGTATAGAATTCCCCTTTGCCCTTGAGATTATCAGGTACGCTGAGTAGGTAGGATTAAAAAATAACGCTCTGACAGATGCCGGTGGCAAAGAGGTTATGAAAAAATAATATGTAGGTATTTAGAATGATTGTTAGCAATACTATTGTAAAAGGAAAATATATTATTACGTCGAAATAAAGTAAAAATCTGAAAACGGGCAAGAGTGAGTCAGTTTCGAAAACAACGAATGTGTAATTTTGTTCTACTATAAGTAGGTATGGAGTGGAAATGAGATAAGACTTATTTAAATTTAGATACATACCAATTTAAGACAATACATGTTTGTTAATATTTGTTTTTAAGCAGTAACGCTGCTAAAGAAAATTATAAATTTTTAAATGAAAGGAAAAATTGAAAAATTGAATGCTCCGAGCCGGATTCGAACCGGTGTATTAAAAATTTATAATACATGTTTGTCTTAAAGACAAGATCAATAAACTGTTCCATTTCCAATAAAGGGATCCAGACAGTGCCACGCAAGCGTAGAAAAAAGAATTAGACGCTTAGTATAAAGGGTATAGTATAAAGTACATACCTAAGTGGAATGAGACATTTCCTAAAGCAAAAGTGATAAAAAAAATATAAAGAACCTACACCTAAAAAAATAAATGAAATCCCATCAAAAACATAAATGTGAAAGGCTGCCAAGTTCGATACTATGGGAATGCTTCGCCTATAAAAAAAGTGAGATCTGAATAAGTACCAAGTTCCATAAAAATACCTCAAATCATAAATAGTTATAGGAATAAGAATAAGAATAAGTTTTAATAGAAAATTATATACTTGACACATTGCAGTCCAAAGGTGTCGATTCATTGCATTGAAAAGGTGTGTGGTGTGTGAAAAACTTGCCAAGTAACATCATTAAAAAGTACTGAAAATAATAAATGTTTTCAGGAAACTGCTAAAAAAACCGGTGTGCGTTTCTCTGACTATTATAATTTCAGGTATTTCTATGTAACGTGATACTTATTCAAAATGTACGTTAAAAACTGCTGGAAATCAAGTGTGCATTCCTATAACTATTTATGATTTGAGGTATTTTTATGGAACTTGGTACTTATTCAGATCTCACTTTTTTATAGGCGAAGCATTCCCATAGTATCGAACTTGGCAGCCTTTCACATTTATGTTTTTGATGGGATAAGATGTTAACTGTAGGAGAAAGTATCTTGACATAAGTCTGAAACCTATGAACCAAAGAGAGCTGTTGAGATGGTAAAATAAAGAGTCAAAGCTATGTATTTGTCTTACAGACGGCTGCCTTGAACAGTCTCCCCTTAATACGTAAGCACAAGAAATATGCTAACCAAGGTAGCTTAATCGAACAAATATGAGTATGAATTTGTCAATCCAAATTTCGTTCTCACCTTTACAATACATGCGTGTACATCAATTTTCAGGAACTACTGAAGCGCGCGCTGCAGTCATATTTACGTATCGATTAAAACGAGATAAATATCGCGCGCCGCGCTTACTACTTATTTTTTCGTATTGTAGGTGGATCGAAATACTCCCATTCAAATCTACCCACCATACATGTTTTATGATTAGAACGAGACGCAAGATATCAAGCGCCTGCTCGCTCAGTGCTCTTTTCAAATGTAGGTGGATTGAAATAATCCTATTCACATCTACCCACCACATATGTTTTATGATTAAAACGAAATGCATAATATCGAGCGCCTGCTTGCTCAATACGCTTTTTTCTCATGTAGGTGGATTGAAATGTTTCCATTCATATTCACCCACTACATATGTTTTATAATAGTAGATGGGAATAAGATTACGAGATTTACTAAATAATGACTGTCTTGAACATGTATGATTGTTAAGTGTGCTTTCATTATTTATCCTTTAACGTAATTTCTTTCATAATAAATGGTGTTGCTCGAGGTAATAAGTGAGATTGGAGACTGGTATGAATTGAATAAGCATTTGGGTTTTTTGAAAACTGGTATTATACCTACTTAATAAGTGTCAACATTTGCTTCAAACTCTTCATTTTCTTCATTTTCATTATACATTTATTTTGATGACATCTTTTTAAACATTTCTTTCGTTGGTTGAAAGGAAATACAGTCTCCGTGTTCCTTTATACCTTCTTTTGTTGTGATTAAAGCGGATACATTTTTGTTAAGGAACCTATTTCTTATTTTGGTTTTAATCAAGTTTACTTAGGCGAATACTCTCTCGCATGAGGCATTTGACATTGGCAAACTTAAGAGAGCTTTTGCAAAGTTTGCAATATTAGGATATTTTGCAACTCTATTTGCATCACGCATTTTCCCAATCGCTCCCCAAAATTCGTCCACACTTAAAATTTTACTATTGCTACTCCCACCACATTCCAACAAATCGCTTACACTTTTGTCGAATTTCATTTGTCGAAATTCATCATCCACTTTTTGAAGACTATTTCCATCTAATATATTGGGAAATCTATCTGCAATGTTTACTATTGATACAAAATCTTTGTAAACAACATTTTGTGGGTCTAAAAATTGTAAGTCATAAAAAACATCGCTCAGTGGCAAACATATTTTTAACTCATTGCCGAGTTCAATTAAAAATGTTTGCATTCTTTGGAGGAAAGATTGAATTCCAGGTTTTAGACTTACATTTGCAGATAGATGATCGATTTCTTTACTGACATTCACACCTAAATACAATTCTTTTAGAGGTAAAAAGTTCACGTTAGATTTTGGATCTATACAAAGTGGATCTGTGGTTTTCAAATAATTTCCTTTCATTTAACAACTCAAAAAGCCCACACACACCTCGGAAATGTCTTTGAATGCTGTGTGGACTGTCGTATAATCTCCTTGAAATATAGTGTTCAGTTTGTTAACTATTTGCAGTATATACTCCAAAGCATAAAAATAAAGTTTATATACCTTGTCATTCAAACTATTACATAAGAATTCAGCTGAAATACAACACAGCAAACAAAATACTTAATGACCGAACTGACCGCTCAAACAAACAACAAACAAAAGTAATTCATTGAAATTGCAACAAATGACAATGAAGTCGGACGAAATCACACTCATGACGGCGCACGCGCGAATTTCGCATTTTACTAGACTTGTGTACAACTTCATACGCATGCAGGGCTTAATATCTCGTACTATTTGCTATATTAACCTATAAACACTTATATCTCATTATTAGGCAGTCTTCATGGGTAAGACAGAGACATAGATAGCTAGAATAGAAGCCCGCTTGCAAGCCAACGCGTGCGAGTGAGATGACTAGCCGTGTGCCTGTCTCAAGCGAGTTCGGCTAGTTGTCACAGCGATAGTGCTGCCGGCCAGCCGCGCCGCGGTGGTGCGCGGTCGAATTTTGTACCACGATGTAGGTAATAAATTTGAAAAATGCAATGAGAGCGCAAACGGTGCGAATTGAAATAGTTCTTGCTCTCATTACCTTTTATTTTTGATCGATAATGAGTTTTGAAAGGCAAGCCCGAATTTGGGCTTGTATGGCAGTACCGCCACTGGTCCTTCTTCTTTTCGAACACCTTGGAGAGTGAGCTCAGGAGTGTGATGGGTCTGTAGTTCTCCGGTCTTCTTCTGTCCTTCCCTGGTTTCGGCAGCATTATGACCCGACCAAGTTTCCAGGGTGTCGGGTAGTGGGCCGAGCGCATTATCCCATTGAATAGGCGGTCGGTTGAGGTCGGGCGGGCACGTGCGTGTGACGTCACACTGTCAGGGGTCGCGCACTCACCGATAAGGTGTCCCAGCCCCTCCGTGGGCCCCAGCGCCGCCAAGCGCGTCCGCGCCAGGTCCAGCGGGTACGTGGCTTGAACTCACAGCCTCTTCAAGCTCCCAGAGGGGGGAGCCCGCTGGGGAGCCCGTCACTGTCTACCAGTCTTGTGTTTGCCAGTGGTTCCTGCGGACAATATGTTAATAAATGGTAGGAGACAATATTGACACCGAACTAGCCCCATAGGCAGCCGAAAACTATATTCAAACGCCTTCAAAAACAAATAGCAATACACCAGATAAGCTAAGGAGGTTATTGGCAGTTAAGGGCCTTTAATAAAAAGGAGGTACCAATGGTACCATAGAGGTTGACGTGTCCGAATTACACTTATATTGCACTATGTAAAATGTCGGAAAACTCAGTTTATTCGAATTATAATTATAATTATATAAATTTTACTATTTTGATACTAATTAGGAATTCGATACTAACAGAAGAAAAAGAAGAATAAAATAAAATATTAACAATAAACATAAAACTAATACGAAATTTATGTATTTATTCTATTGGGATTGTGGCATAATATCAATAATATCTTAAACATGAACGTAGAATAATCTGGACAGGCCATGGTAATAATAATACCACGTGCGAGCGAGCTGGTAGCATACAAATCTCGATTTGTGTGACAGAAAGGGAAATATCATTCATTGTCCTTGTCATAGTTCCACTTGTTTTTGTTGGGCACAACTGATTTAGTATGAAGTTGTGCCCAACAAACCATTACCCGTCCAAATTTAGTAGGTTGTTTATGGCAAGTCATTAGCCATTATAGGACCGGTTCTTAATTTAGCTGCATAAGAGCTTTTCTGTCCCTCACCGTGATAACATGTACAGCCCGTCCATAGTATTCTAGGTTCATGATCTTAAACAACACAGCTCATATCTTTAACGCAGCTCATATGGGAACTAGCACCCGAATCAACTAGCCACTGATCTTTACAAAAATTGTTACATGTTAGCGCTAAAAGTACATGTTCTTCGCTCTTAGTCTTCCTTTTATCATTTCTTAATTTGTAACATTTTGATTTTATGTGTCCAATTTTATTGCAATAGTTGCACTTGATATTGCCTCGGCGAGCAGCGAGGGCTGTATCCGTAGATGTGTTCATATGTTGAATCCCGTTGCCATTGCCACGTCGATGCTCTTCTTGCAGGAGCCTGGTGCGCACAAGCTCACTCGTTAGTGACAGGGACACGTTGGCAGATTCCAAACTCGATACTATTACATCATACTCTTCTGGCAGCCCGCTGAGAAGCAATTCAGCGACTTCTGCATCTTCAATAGTCTTGCCAATTTCGGCAAGTTGTTGGACTAAATCCGTCACGCCTTCGATGTAGGCGCTCATGTCAGGGTAATCTATGTACTGTGAGGGATGAAATTTACGTAGTAAACATACTCTTCTATAAAATCCTTTGTCTTCAAATACCTTAGACAGGTTATCCCACGCTTCACGTGCTGTCGTGGCATTCCTCACATATTGAAGACACGTAGGTTTAACGGAAAGACAAATACGAGCTAGTGCTTTTTGGATTTTAGTTGCGTCAGTTTCCACGCCTGAAATACAGTTCCTTAGATTTTCAAGTGTCAGTGCCATCTCCATGTAAAATTTCCATGTGGAATAATTGGAAACTCCTTCCAATTTGGCAAAAGAATAAAGGCGAACTTCATCAGCACTCATTGTGAATTTATGTATATTGTTTGAGGTTATAACGCGGACTTGCCCGAGCCGGGAGGACGATCCACAAAATGCAACCACCACTTTCTTGACCGCTTCACATTAAAAATCACACGTGATTTGTGAAATACAAATCACAGTGGGTATAGCTCTGGGCTACATAACCTGAAGGTTTTGTACACCGGTCTATTAAACTGTCTTTTATGCGATTTACTACTCTGAGAAAAGCATAAATCAAGCGTAGGTTTTGGCGAAGAAATTAGTTGTGTGGGACGATGTGTGCCCTTGGGGAGTGATCAGCGAAACAGCGGGAAAGTCTATATATTATTTATTTCTCAAGCCGAGTGTACTGTGCGCGCGTCGGGCAAGGACTGGCTGTGGGACGAGCGTATTACTTAGTAGCGCGAAATGCCTACTAAGCAATCTGTGTCGCCACAGTAATCCCCCCTTTTAAAAAAAAAATACAAACAAATTACATTCAAATTTCAAATCATGATTCCTATCTGACTCCATATTTAAACATTACAATGTTCGCTCAAGCACGGCTCGCTTACTGCATTGGCATTCACTTCGTCAGCATGTGGGCGGGTCGCATTACATTTACCCATGACCATCGTCCCAGGCTGCGTATTACGCGTGCTCGGCACTTTGCCTCGAGCGAGCGCTGTGTTCCGCGAACTGGAGCGCGTTTCCTGCCTGAGTAAGCGAATACTTGCGAGTAGGTACAAGTGTAGCCAACTGAACAAAGAAAATATCGAACTACTTAAATATTTATAACAAGGGTCTCTCTTGTGGGACCAAATATAACATTGTTGCAAACATTGATGTTGGCTCGTTACGAATGCTGAGTGGGGAATGACACTATGCGGATTGTTTGGTTAACCCTGAATTAGCTCGTCCGTGCTGGCAATCCTTCAGCATCGGTACCTAATCTGTGGCTACTATGGATTAGCAACGCCGTGCTGGCGACTCTTCAGCATCGTGCCTAATCTGCTAGGTGGCCAGCAGCGAGAGTTCGGCGGATACTAAGTGCTTTTCTCTCACTATCTCGTCCCCGAAATATACCTCGAGCTGCCACGTTCATAATCCCGCTAAATACTACCGTTTGATTCCCTCAGCATGCGTTAACCAACATTCTATGCGGCCCAGCGATGACCGGTTTGACAACGTTCGTGTACAGAACCCTTTTGCCTACCGTCGATCTCGCTGATCCCGCATCACATAAACATTGTGCGGAACGCGATCTATTTTTGTCTTTGAGACATACATAGATCGGGTTCGTATTTTTCTTGCACAAGAAGAAATTAAAAATTACAGAGTAGCTACACTCATATGACATACTGTAATAGAAAGTAGTTTCCGGAATGCTTTAGGTGGCCCATTACTATTTAATTACGTGTCCGGAGTCCCGCCATTAATCGGGAACGCTCCGGCGTAGTCAGCCCGCATTGTGCCGCTTTCTGCGACTAGCAATACGTCTGACATACGATACTCTGGGTATCAACGCCTTAAAGCCTTACCGGAAACACTCGATTTGACCGAAAGAAAAATAAAACTTAGAAAAAAAAAACACTATTACTCTATCGCGCACTGTCACTTACATACTCGTTGTTGCTGGCCTACGCCCGCGGCCTGCCTAATTGCGCCTCGAGGGCCTAGGGGCGGGCGTCAAAAGCTGCCACCGGCAGGGCGCCCGGCACTTGCGTGCCCTCGCCCCGTGCACCTGGTGGTAGAAGCAGTCGCGGACGCTCGGCTGCTGTGCGGGCGACGTCTGTGCTGGTGCTTCACCCGGGGTCCCAACCCGGATGTGCAGTGTCCCTGGCTCGCCGCCCTCCACCGTGGAGTCCCAATCCACGCGACGCGGCGCACTCCGAGCGCGACGTGGCGCGCTCCCGGCGCGACGTGGCGCTGCTGCACCCGTTGCAGCGGCTGGCAATGCCGCTGGCGTCGTGGTCGTCTGTAGGGGTCCCTCGTGCACCGAGGTGACCCTGCGCGGCGGTGACGATTCGCCGGCGAGCTCCAGGGCTTCCACCCTATGCTCCAGCCGGGCGAGGCACCTGCGTGTGGCCGCCAACTCCCCGGCGAGGAAATCCACGTACTCTACGTCCGCCATTTCGCTTGCTCCCTGTGATCACGTCGGGGTCACCAATGTGGGAGATGTGTGCCCTTGGGGAGTGGTCAGCGAAACAGCGGGAAAGTCTATATAATATATTATTTATTTCTCAAACCGAGTGTACTGTGCGCGCGTCGGGCAAGGACTAGCTGTGGGACGAGCGTATTGCTTAGTAGCGCGAAATGCCTACTAAGCAATCTGTGTCGCCACAAACTTTAATACTTGGGATGACCACGATTTTAGATATCGTCTGGAGAAAGAAACTGTAACCTATAATCAGCTCGGCGAACCTTGATCCCTATGACACTGACAGTTATTCCCACGACACAATCTTGTAGTAGCGTCACCGTTATATTATAATCGAATTGGCGGTGTCTAAAAATGATATTTATTAATTTTAGGCAGATATATGCAATTACAATAATATCCCGTTGGAATTATAATAATTATTAACACTTACAAGAAATTATCTCAATCAGACTTTACGTTGACGTCCTGCAAAAGTTACTCCGTTTGGAAGATATCGACTAGTGCGGAAAAGTATCGATAAACAAATATCGAAAATGGAAACGAGTGTACAAAATACATCAATAGAGTACCTACGCTCTTAGTGTCAGATTTATAATCATTTAAGTTGTTTGCGATAATAAAATAAAGGAGATTTAACAAATTTATTGTATATACCTACTCAAATAAAACAAAAGCGGTTTATTAATGATTTTTTAATATACATTAATTAATCTGAATCTGACAATGATGTCACTGATTGCGTCTCAGACTCGGAATCCGAACTGCAGCTGCTTTCTCCTATGTTTATTAAAAACGGCTGGTCTACTATATTGTCGTATCGCACGTCTCGATTCCAATCATCTAAGCATAGTTTTTTCGTCTTTTCAACCACTTTCCTCCAATTGTCCGGAGTCACTTGACTACATGCCTCTTGTAGCAACGTAAGCATTTTATTAGCTGTGAATGGCGGAGTGGTGTTAAGCCTGGCTGCACAACCTGAAACAATAATGGTTTAGATTAAAAATGATGCAAAGTCAAAGAGCGAGATCGGGGTAAGTACATTATAAGTACATAATTTTGTACGTTAAAAGTGTGTAATTGATATAAGCACATGGATAAAAATAAAAATGCAATTTGCTAGTGAAATAAAATAGCTTTAAATAGTACTAGCCGACTAGACAGTCACCAGTGACCTAAATAAAAACATGTTAAAATAAATACAAATCAACCCACCTTTGATCTGCGCCCATATCATTTCGATTGCATTATATTGGCAGTGGTAGGGCGGTAGCCGAATCACGGTGTGCCCTTTTGATTTTGCCATCTCATCCAAGAAATATTTCTTCTTTGTTTGCTGTTTATGAAGGTTCAACAATCTAACTAATTCCTTTTTCAGCATTTGAGTATTAGCTGCCACACCATTGTTTTGCAGCCACTCTATTATTTCGCCTTTATTGTTGTTCGCGGTAGGCGCTTTATTAATTTGCACAGAGTGGTATGGGGCGTTGTCCATTAAAATGTAGTGGGGCTCGTTTAAATTGTCTAATAGTTTTGTGAACCATTTCTTGAAATTCTCAAAATTCATCTCTTCGTGATAATCAGTTGTTTTCACGGATTTGAAGGCCCACAAGCAGTTAGGTACAAAACCTTTGGCTGTGCCAGCGTGGCAGATAATCAAACGCTGGCCCTTGCCTTCTGGTGCTTTGGTACAGGATTTCTCTGTGTCGTCTGTCCATGTTTTGGAGACTGAGTGATTGGCGTTGAGCCACGTTTCGTCCAGATAAACCACCTTGTCCCAGTTCTCGATGTTTTTTATTTGTCGTAGAAAATCACACCTCATCAATCCAATGTCTTTCCGCTCCATTATCACTTTTCTTTTGTCACACTTCCCATAACGAAATCCACATTTTTTTATAACCTGTCTGAGAGAAGTGAATCCACCTTTAAATAAATCAGCCGATTTCAGCGACGCTAATAATTTTGTGCAAGTCGGCAGTTCACCTCGAAAATAATAGCCGTAAATATGGTTTCGTATCGCTGCCATGTCGAAATCATCGGGGTTAGTTACGGGTCGTGCCCTATTATGTTTTTTCTTCTTTGGAGTTGATAGTTTGTTCTCCTCCATCGACGATTCGCCGAACTTCTCCTTTGTAATTCGGGAAACGGTAGCTTTGCCAATTCCCAAAGCATCAGCAACACGGTCGCGTACGTTGTCAAGTGGCAACAAAGGTCCGCCATTTTGTTGTTCGCGAGCAAAATAGTCACGCAAGCGTACAACAAACTCCCGCGTTTCACTGTTGAGTACAGTTTTTCTCAGTCTTTTCGGCATTTTGAAACACCAACAAAAACAAAACAGCAACAATAACAAAAACAGAAAACAACAATAGTAACAAACAAAGGATTCCGATGACACAACAAAACACGTGGCGCATACAAGGCGTTAGCACTCGTACTGGCGTAGCGAACTGACAGTACTAGCGTAGTGACAGATCAGATAGTGTTGCTATAACTAAAATTTTAATTCACATTAAAATTATACAGTCCGACCATGTTACCTCTGCATCGGAATATTGGCAACCCCATATACAAATACACGGATACTTGTAAATATAACAAGCATTATAATTATAGTAATGTAGATTATATTTTAAAAACATGTTTATCGATGTGGCTGAATGCAAGTCACGCCATTGCCTATAAAAAGTTGCGATATATCGACACGACCCGTCACTAGTATGAACTGTCATAGGGATCAAGGTTCGCCGAGCTGATTATACATACTTTCATTGATCGAGAAAAAAACACCAAACGAAACAGTTAGTTTTGTTACATATTGTCTTTTGTGTAGTGTCTAATTCCTTGTACTTATAACAGTAGTAATTAGCAAGTGAAATGCTTCGTTCAGAAATCAGTGTGTTTCACCAATACAACAGCTACTGCTCACTTTACTGTTCTATGCAACGGGGAGCTTTTATATCACAGTCGGCGATTATGGTGATCTACATAATTATGAAAAAAGCGTGGAATTCCACGCTGTGTAAAATTGGCAGAGGAGTAACAAAGGCCATTTGTTCATTGCTACCAAGGTATATTTCGTTGCCTCAAAACCGTAATGAAATATTCTCTCTGAATTTTTTATAGGTTTTTCTTTATTTCTCTTACCTTGGTCTGGTTTTTCTGGAGTGTTGTGGTCATTTTGTTCGTGTTTTCCTAATTGATTTGGACCTCCATTAATTATTTTCATTGTCAAACTCATTAAACTTGGTACTGGTTCTGATAGCCCAGTGTTGCCGAGCAACTGCAATAGATGTTCATCTTGTTCCTGGTTTTGGGATGTTTCTGAATTGTCAATTATGTTGCGTGCCAAACTCATTGAACTTGGTCCTGGTTTTGTAAGTTCAGCGTCGAAAGGCAATAGCGCAGGGCTCAAAACTTCACGGTTCTCCCATTTTTTGTATTTTTCTGGATCGAATAATTCTTTAGGAATAGCTTCGCGGTCAAATGGGTAAACTCCACTTTTTCTGAACCCATTGGCCAAAATGACGGGATTCATCTCACTCCATATCTTGGTTAGAATTCGTGAAAATTCGCTTTTAGGCAATCGTGACTCTATATGACGCCTCTGCCATGCTATTAATTCAGCTTCCCATCTGTCCTTTAAAGGCTTCATGGTGCTTAAATCCAGCGGCTGCAATACGTGAGAGGAATGTGGTGGAAGTTTAATTATTGTTATATTGTTTTAATTGAAAGTTCATTCCTCTTCTGAAAGGAGTGAAACCAATCTTTTCCTGGAATTTGGTTCTTAAAAGGTGTGACCAAGCCATTTTGACGCACATATTCAGAAATCAATACAGAGGCTTCCTTTCTTGTTATTGGGAAGCCTTTTTTCTCCATTGTGTGCAAGCACTCCGCCATTCTTTTTTCAAATTCTGGAGAAAAAACTGTTGGGTGTCCAGCTCTTGTCATCACAATGATTTAATCTAAAAGAAATTGTTGTTCTTGGTATTTCGAATAATTTTGCCGCTTGGCTGAGCGTCATTTTATTTTCTTTAACAGCGTCAACTGCTTGTTCTAGTTGCCGCTCTGAATAACTTTTTTCTTTAATCCTTTTATAATGTCGGACCATCTAAAAGAAACCATTATTAACTATAAGTACATTACAAGCAATTACAAAAGAATGAGCATTTAAAGAAAATGATAACTTAATGATAAAAAATATTACACATGATACATTCGTGTGCTCTTAGCAGCCTAAATTGTAGGTATTCAACGTGTTATTTCCTGTCATTATCTACCGGTGTACCACTTCATTCGGATTCGTCCAGTAGTTTCTGCGTAACAGAATAAAACACATTCATACATCCACACAAACTTTTGATACCTACTCTAACTGCATTAAATATAGGCAGTTTCAATAAATTAAAATGTCCGTACTAGACTTCAACAAAGTTAGTTTAGACATTTAGGCGTAAAAAACATAGGTTCACGCGTTTTCGGTTAAATATGTGTACTCATAACAAAACACAAATATTTTATGTCAGTTGCTGTTGTTAGTTGGTTTGGTTTGCGCAAGTATGACCACGTTTCCTCCTTTCGTTCTCAGCTCAAGTAGCTTCCAATTCGTCTCCGTCGTGATTCTCACATTCTTGCGTTACTCTACAGTATACTTTTTATTCCCTCTACTCCTCCATATCTCAAAGAGCGTTTTAATCGTCTCACTTCCATCAGATCTTCCCAAAACCATCTTCTTGCCCCACCACCTTCATCTACCAAATTTTATAATGGCTCATTTACCTTTCGGGCTGTTCGGTTGTGGAAAGCTTTGCCGTTGCATATAAGGTGTGCAAAATCTCTTCCTATTTTCAAAAATCTGTTGAAACAATATTACCTGTCTCTCCCTTAAGTTGCCTTTTATGTATTGTATGTATGTATGTATGTATGTATGTATGGTTGTATATATGTCTGTGTATTTATTAATTTATTAGGTATGTATTTTTTTTTTTCAAGTGTCCTGTTTAGAAATATTTGAAAGATTAATGTGTTAGTTTACTCTTCATGATGAATTCCTGCACTACCTGTTAAAAATTCTAGTTTAAATGTTTCCTGCTGTACAAAGGTTGTCTGGAAGAGATCGCTTTAAAGCGATAAGACCGCCTGTTGTGTCCATTATTTATTAAGCAATTTTTTTGTAACCTGTTTGTCTCTCTTGTTGTGGTGCAATAAAGAGTATTTATTATTATTTATGCTTATGTCGATAAGAAAGCCAATCATAGCACGTCACTAGCTTTTTGCAAATTCATACAAAATCGACGGGGCTATTTCGTCTTAAAAATTGACAACATAGCCCCGCCAAAATATTTTTTGAGGTTATGACATCGGACTTAATAACACTGTTTATTTAAAGCGTAGGATAAAATAAATAGTTTAGAAAGAATCTCCAACATTCAAAGTTATTACTTACCTTGGGCAGATTTTACAACAATCACTTTTAACACGTAAAACGTAATAAAATTTGCGGAGCGTCGTCTATGTTGTGTCCATTCAAAATGGCGACTGTTGAAGAATAGCTGTCATTCCAAAACCATGCATCCTACAGTGACATCTGTTAGCTTATCGCGTAGTTAATTAAATTGTATACCTGCCGAAAGATGTCGTTACTAGAAAACTATTAAACTGTAGGCTACAAAGTCTTCTGACAAGATTGCCCCACCGACAAAATAGCCCCGCCCTTCCTTACCTGTATACTTAATATAAATACTTATGTGGTATTTTAGTATGTCGGCCTCGTGACGTTATGTATGGACGACATGGATGTGCGCTGCTGTATTCGCTGTGGGGGTCATATCCGGTGTGGTTGAGCGAAGAGTACTTCTCATGGTATCCTCCAGGGTTGTCATCATTGGGATTGTCATCATCAGGGTTGTCATCATTGGGGATGTCATCATTAGGGTTGTCATTATCAATTGCTGTAATGTCTGAAATTAAATCAAGATTATGCGGGTTTTTTATGGGTTTGAAATATTGAGTGTGAACTATTTTCTTGATGATTGGTTTGGTGAGATCTTGAATTTCGTAGCAAACTGAGCCTATTTTCTTCAATATCTTAAATGGTGCTTTAAATCTTGGTGTGAGCTTGGTGTCGTTCGGTTTATATCATTCATATACGACATAACTGCCTTCTTTAAAGTTATTTTCTTGTCTTCGCAAATCAAACTTCTTTTTATTATACAGATGTATGTTTTCAATATTTTTTCAAGCTTCTGTCATGAGGTCCAATTGATGGCATCTATCAATATCTTCCATTATTGTTCCCAAGTGTATTTCGTTAGGTGGTATTCTAGGCTGGAATCCATTCATTAAATAGAACGGTGAATATCCTGTAGTTTTCTGTTTTGAAGTGTTAATCGCTAGTGTCACTTTTGGCAAAAGTTTATCCCACTCTTCCTTATTATTTAATGCAAACTTAGTTAAAGTAGATACTGTTGGAGACTCCAACAATAGTTAAGTTGGTACTACTTATTTTATACTAAACTGAATGTAGGCTTATACCTAGTTTTACTATTATTAATAGTGTTATCTGTGGCACGATGGCCATTCGATCTTCTTGTGCTAACCTTCATGGTCGCAATACATTGTTTCCACATAAAGTGTGTTTTCACTGATGCTGCCCATCCCACAACTCCAACAAACTTATTCAAAACAAACAGTCTACGCTACATGGTCCTTCGAGAGGAAAGAGCAGTGGAATCGAACGCGGCGCGGCGAAATTGGAAACCGACCGGCAACGTGAGTCGAAATTATATTATCTCACATCTCACAAGAAGCAGCAATTAGCGACGCGAAAATCTTCGTCGCAGAAAGATTATCTATTGAAATCATCAAGTCACATACTCCAATTCATCATACTCGATCAAAGCTCCAGTTGACCTTGGACATCGAGCATCTTCGTGAGTCGATATATAAATGCATTTGCTTCTCTTCAATATCTAACCCAAGAAAAGCAACGAGAGCGGCGCGAAATCTTCGTCGCAATCGCAACGATTTAAAATTATGGTAAGTCTTATCATCATTAACCCGAAGACGCGAGATTTTTAACAAATTACTTCAGTGCATATAACCTATGTTCATGCCTGCGAAAAGTACGATATTGATCAATATTTATCTTCGACAAGAAGCGATTTATTCTCCACACCCTGCAAATAATAATTTTAATAAACAGTTGATGTGCTTTCTGACTCAATTCATCATCATTCTCAACGGTGTTTTTAACAAAAGTCATCCTCATAAACGACGAGTCATCTTCACCTCAAGGAACGGCAGAGTAGGATAGAAGATCCAGTATTCGCATCTCCCTCACGCTCGAAGACTTGCGCCGGCGATGCGGCGCTAGTGTGTTGCGACAAGAAGCGGAACTGCTATAAAGAATAAACTGCAAAACGAAACTCGGAACTTTTGCATCTATGCCTCTGTGGTTTTTATGTTGGCAATAAGGCGGCGTCTCTTTCGACTTTACAGTTATTTTAGTGGACATTATTTTGTTTTAACAATTTGTGTTGTGAATTAGAGTTACTTAATGTTGTTATCGTGTTGAGTGTGCAAAATGTCTGTAGATGTAAAGCAGTTAAAAGCTTCGAGAGGCTATACAAAGGCTTCTATTACGCGACTGTACAGCTTTGTAGCAAATCCGCAAGATGTAGAAATTAGCCTTCACTCGACCCTACAAGCAAAGCGGGCTAGGCTTTTGGAATTGTACAATGAATATGAGGGTTATAATAAGCAGATTGTAGCTCATGACGACAACGATAATGAAGATGTGGCTGATATCGAGGCAAAGTATTTCCACATCCTCACAATACTTAACGAAGCTATCAAAACAAAGGCAACAGCTTCCGATGCTAACGTTGCATTTAAAACTCGGTTGCCTACCATACAAATATCCACGTTCACGGGAAAATACAGTGAGTACACACCATTTATGAATTTGTTTCGGGCTATCATTCATAACGATAAATCCATTGACAACGTGCAAAAGTTGTATTATTTGAGGTCATTTTTGACTAATGAGCCACTCGATCTTATAAAAAATCTTCCCCTAACGATGCACAGTTATGAAGAGGCTCTTAAGTTGTTAAATGACAGGTACAACCACACCTCAAAAATCATAAATGAACACATTAACACACTGCTTGACCTGAATGCTCTGTTTAAGTCGAACCCAGCCAACATTAGAACATTTGTGTCCAATATTAAACAATGTTTAGCTTCTTTAAAAAACCTGAACATTAACACAGATTCCTGGGACCCTATTATATTAGCAATTTTGTACCGCAAACTAGATAGCTACACATCAAGGGCCTACCAATTGGAGCGGAGTGATGCTGTGGACCCAACGGTGGCTGATTTTCTTCTATTTATGGAGAAGAAACGAGCCTTGGCATTGGAAAATGCTGAGTTAGTGGCGCCGGGCAAGTCTCACAGGGCAGTTGTGAATGTAACTGCATCATCAGAATTAGGACTCACCTGCTCATACTGTAAGTCTGCACATAGATTATTTGAGTGTAGTAAATTTAAAATAGCAGCACCATGTGACCGGATAGCATTTAGTAAAAATAACAGTCTGTGTAACATCTGCTTAAATGCTCACCGTGGCAAGTGTAAGTTTCATTTCCGGTGCAATATTTGCAAACAATCACATAACACTTTGCTTCACCAGGAACCAGCACAACAAGCCAATGCACCAGCCACAAAACCTGTGTCTCTGATCTCTACCTTTACCAGTAACAAAGTGCTGTTACCTACTGTGAAAGTGAAGCTTGTTGCAACAAATGGTCAAATTGTACATGTAAAAGCTATATTGGACTCGGCGTCGCAGATCTCCCTAGTCACCAATAAGGTGGTTGACACGCTAGGGGTGGCCCCGAACAAGGACAACACAAATATAGTCGGAGTGAGCAACAGAAATACTTCAGCAAATTACTCAATACCCCTGGAGATTTCCTCACTTGTGACACCATACAAGGTCACGACAAACTTTCATGTGTTAGATACCATAACATGCAAGATTCCGCAATATAAAATTGACACGAAACTTCTTGATATCCCATCAAGCGTCAATTTAGCTGATACGGAATTTTATAGGCCATCTGAAATCAACATGCTTCTTGGTGCGGATGTATTTTTCCAGGCCCTGCTTCTGGAGTCGCAAGCTGTGCTTAAGCAACCAGTTTCGGAGTCCGCTGAACATCCAACGGCCCAACCACACTTCATCAGCACGAGGTTCGGGCATGTCATAGCTGGAGCTCTGCCTCCCTATGCTAACTCAGACTCAAGTAAGGTCTCTTTGCTATGTATAGAATGTGACTCGGGTCTCAATGAAAATTTAAAACAGTTTTGGAAAACTGAAAGTATACCTGAAATTTATACTGAGAGCATGTCAGAGCATGATTTGTGTGAAAAGGTTTTTCAAGATACCACAGTACATGAAAACAATAAGTTTCAGGTTGACTTGCCATTGAAGTTATCTCTTGCAGAGATTAATAATGCCCTTGGAAATTCATTCGAATATGCCTATTATAGGTTCATTAACCTCGAAAAAAAATTGCATAAAAATATAAACTTACTCTCAGAGTACGATAAATTCATTAATGAATATTTGAGCTTAGGGCATGGACACTACATAGATTTCAACTCATTGGAATTTGAAACACAGCCGTTATATTTTGCACCTCATTCCGCTGTCATAAACCAGAATAGTAAAACATCTCGGACTCGGGTCGTTTTTGACTGTTCAATGCGAACAAATATAGGTGTGTCGCTTAATGATATTTTGCTAAATGGCCCTATGGTGCAAAAAGAGCTCTTCGATATAATGCTTTTGTTTCGCTTAGGACAATACACGTTCTCTACCGATATACGCCATATGTTTCGATGCATTAACATTAACCCCGAGCATGCTTGCCTGCAAAACATTTTGTGGAGGGACAATCCTGAGGAGCCTATCAAATGCATACAATTAGACACCGTCTCTTACGGTCAAAAAAGTAGTAGTTTTTTAGCTACACGTTGTCTGCTCGAGCTTGCAAATAAATATGAAAGTGAATTCCCATTAGCTTCTTATATTATTAAAAACTGTACCTATGTTGACGACGCCTGCTACTCGCACTCAGATTTAAATGTAATTAAAGAGGCGAAGCAGCAATTGTGCGATTTACTAAGCAAGGGTTCCTTTTATACACATAAATGGGCTTCTAATGATCAGCAGGTATTAGAGGGAATACCACCTAACAAACAGCATTTTGATGATTTCGAGTTGCAAAAGAATGAAGTTTATTTAAAAACACTAGGCTTGACGCTCAACATAAGAAAAGATTGCTTCGTATTTTCTTGCCCAGAATCATTCAATAAAGAATATCCCACTAAAAGAGATATACTTAGTTATATATCTAAGTTTTACGATCCGCTGGGGTATATGGCTCCACTTATCGTTAAAGCTAAGGCGTTTATGCAAAAAATTTGGTCTGAGAAAATAGGTTGGTCTGACGTCCCATCAGAACCTTTGCGCTTGGAGAGGCTATCATTTGCAAAAAAAATCTCTCAAATGGAGCCAGTTACTATAAATAGAAATATACCAATACCGGCCGATGCAGCCGCAGTGCAATTGATTGGTTTCGCTGATGCATCGAGCTCCACTGCTTATGGGTGCTGCATTTATCTCCGGGTGGTTGACCACGCTGGTAACGCTAAGCTCTTCTTACTTTGCTCTAAATCCCGAATCAACCCCCTCAACAAAGATGCGCTCAGTACACCGAAGTTAGAACTGAACGCAATGCTATTATTAACCAAGCTAATAAACAGAGTCTATGACACATTAAAACTGAAGCTAGATATACAAGACGTCATCTTGTATTCTGACTCGCAAATTGCATTGGCGTGGACTAACACAGAACCGGTGAAGCTGCAAGCTTATGTTGCTAACAGGGTAAAGTTGATCCGGGAGGCCACATCTAGATGGCGCTGGCTGTATGTAAGCAGCAAGGACAACCCGGCCGATACGGTCAGCAGAGGCGCTGATCCCGACGAGCTACAACATCTAACTTTATACTGGCAAGGTCCAGACTTTCTCCGGGATGGTAAATATAAATTTAATGACAATGTGACATTACCACCAAGAGGCGACTTACCTGAAGTGAAACAGCAATCTTCCAATGTCAAGGTATCTCTCATAACACAAAATGAAAAATCATTTTATGAGTTCTGCAACCGATTTTCAGATCTCAATAAAATGATTCGCGTTATGGCTTACATAAATAGGTTCTGTTACAATTTAAAAAATATACATTCAAGAAAGACAGGTTATTTGTCGTCAAAAGAACTGCAAATTGCTTTAATTCAGATTCTACGACATGAACAGAGTATTCATTTCAAACAAGAAATAAACGATTTAAATTTGAATAAAGAAAACGTCAAAGGCGCGCTGCAACCCTTACACCCTTTTCTTGATAATGAAAAAATGTTGCGTGTAGGTGGTCGAATAAATAATGCGAGCGTCACTTTCTCACAAAAACACCCAATCATATTACCTAAGCAATCACGAATTACTGACCTTATCATATATCACGAACACATGAGATTGCTACATGCCCCACCTAAACTGTTGTTGTCTAGCTTGAATCAAAGGTACTGGATTACTGACGGTCTCAACCACGTTAAAAAGTTTGTTAACAAATGCTTGATCTGTTTCAGAATGAAAGCTCAGTGCTCAAAGCAGTTAATGGGTTCCTTGCCACCTGAAAGGGTAACAGCTTGCCGTGCTTATCAAAAGGTAGGCTGCGATTTCGCGGGACCTATCCCAGTAAAAAACTCTCGTGTCAGGCGAGCACTACAAACTAAGGGATACATATGTATTTTTGTGTGCTTTGTAACAAAGGCGATTCATTTAGAACTTTCATCTGATTTGAGCACAGACAGTTTCATGGCATGTTTTAAGCGCTTCATAGCGCGCCGAGGCTATCCCACAGACGTTTTCTGTGACAATGCAGGTTGTTTTAAGGGGGCAAGGAACGAATTAGCTGAGTTGTATAAGTTAAACAGTTCGAGAGACCACCAAACAACAGTGCAAACATATCCAGCACACAAACAAATTAATTTCCATTTTGTGCCTAGCTATTCGCCTGTGTTTGCTGGCCTCGCCGAAGCTGGCGTAAAAAGTACGAAATTCCATTTAAAGCGTATTTTACAAGACCGCATACTTACTTACGAACAGTTAAATACAATTTTATGTCAGATCGAAGCTGTACTGAACTCTCGGCCATTACTCGCGGTAACGGTCGACGATGTAAACGATTTTAGTTACCTATCGCCGTCACACTTCCTAGTTGGCACTTCATTGACATCATTCCCCGAAGGCGACACAGTTAATATGCCAGATAATAAAATTAAGTTTTGGGCAATGTGTAATAAAATTAAAAGTCAATTTTGGAATATATGGCATAAATATTATTTGAACGCATTGCAAAGTCGCCCGAAGTGGCGTGATAGCCAACCGAATGTGAAAGTGGGAGATTTGGTTATCATGAAAGAGCCAAACTGCCCGCCCCTAACATGGCCAATGGCCAGAATTGTTAAGGTCTATCCAGGCCAAGACGGTAAAATAAGGGTTGTTGATCTCATAACGCCCAATAAAAAAATATACAAACGCTCGTTGAGTGGATTTTCTGTGTTACCTCTAGAATAGGCACCTAGTATATGCTTAGTATAGTAGGTATATTGATACAAAAACTTTATAAGCATTAGTTAAGAGTTTAATGTTAATTAACGAAATAAGTATTGATTGTTTTAAATAACTACAGTAATAAAAATGTTTTGTACCTTTCATATGCAAATTGAAACAAACAAACATTATGGCTTGTTAATTAGTTGAGTTCCAAGTCTTATACAGAAATTTGTTAACTGGAATGTTTATTATTGTCTAAGATTTCATTTCAATTTAAAAATGTGATCATCCTTGCAAGCGAAATGATAACTATCTTTTGTTTATAAATATTAAGTTACAAGTATTATGGTTACAATTGCTGACAAATAAGTAAGTTCTGTAAAATTCATTTATCAAATTTTCCTTTAATCTTGTCTAACTTTACATTAATAAATAGTGACCAATTTACTTCAGAATTGTCAATAAGTTCAACGCACATTACATCTCTTTACTAAACAATAAGTCTTACTGCATTGTAATTGCGGTACTGCTCATAGTATAACTGATATGCCGTATGGATATATAGTATTGTGTATAAGTAAAAAACATGTAAATTGAAGTTCCTTTATTATTACATTAGTTTCTTGTTGGTGACACCTTTATGCTGGTCTAGGCTGAATTAATTAGTGTTCAACTGTCAATTATTTTAAGTATTTGCTCCTGTGGCCCCAGCATGTTGGAGACTCCAACAATAGTTAAGTTGGTTATACTAAACTGAATGTAGGCTTATACCTAGTTTTACTATTATTAATAGTGTTATCTGTGGCACGATGGCCATTCGATCTTCTTGTGCTAACCTTCATGGTCGCAATACATTGTTTCCACATAAAGTGTGTTTTCACTGATGCTGCCCATCCCACAACTCCAACAAACTTATTCAAAACAAACAGTCTACGCTACAGATACAATTACAGCATTCGAGCGTTCCACTAAACCATTACTTTGGGCTGTGTATGGCGTGGTCGGTATATGTTCTATGCCATATTTTAAGATTTTTTTTGGGTTGCCTGGCTGGTAAAACAAGGTGCACTATCAGATATATATGTCAATGGTGGTCCATACACATATATGATATCTTCTTCTATGGTATCTATCACACTTTGTGCTGACAATGTACATGTTGGTTTGGCAAAAACATACCTTGTTGCATGGTCTATACGTACTAAAATATAGGTGTTTCCTGCAGTTGTTGGTGGCAAAGCTACAATGTGGTCTGAAGATATTACTTGCATCGGTGTATTGGGTATCGGCGTCTTCCCATTTCGCCATATGCCAACTTTGTGCGTCTGTTTGTCTTTGTGCATTTCAAACATGCCGAAGTGCCATGACGCATGCCTTGACGTCTTGTCGTAGAGATTTCCACCAGTATTTACTCTTGATTTTGTTTATAGTAGGGTAGGGCGGGGCAAAAAGGGCCATTTTACGTATTTGGTTGTAACTGCTAACTTATAATGTTTACGGATAAGGTTTTAATAGCAATGTATAGCGTAGTTCTTCATCTATTAGTGACAATATTTTAATATAACCAGTTTTCAACTCCAAGCCAGATATTAACAATATAGAAAGTCGGGTCGATTGGACCTTTTAGCCCCGACACTGGCCCTTCATGCCCTTGTGATAATTTATGATGGTGATGGTGTCTGGGGCAGCGTGGTGACGAGGAGTGGAGTAATACACCAGTATAGGTTAAGTAAATACCGTAATAAGAACACTTTATTTAACTGTGTAGCCTATTTTATACATACAAGTTATCGCTGATACAAGCAATATGCGTTTATGTAGCAGTAAACTATTGTGTTACTGCTAAACACTAAATGCGGCCAATTGCCATACTACACCTCCCCCGAAAGTTCCCTTCACCCCCGGGTTGGCAGAAAAAAAAATTAAACGCATGTTACTTGCTTACAATATTGTTGTTTTTTTTTTATTAAGGGACCACTTGAAGATTATATTAATTTATGTTACGTATATTAAGTTTAAACATTTCATTAAAAAAGTCAATAAAAGAAGTTGGTTCCCTGTACGAAATATTTCCTAGTGTCACTGTTGCAATTTTTTCTGAAATTATTATATTGTGGCTATTTAAAAAGTAATTATTATTAATTTCATTTTTTTTATTACGCTATTTTTATATTTTACAATTCTCAATCTATTATCTGCCATTACTTTTTGCGGTATCGGTACCTACTCAATATGCTAAAAATCTAATACCGTTGGAGTCCTCAGCTCCTAATAATATATAAATGTTAAGCCTTTCACGGACATCTGTGAAGGTCGACTATGATCAAGGACATAACTTGGCTATGCTTCCGTGCATGCCTCAAATTATCTCTATAAACATGGGAATGGCTACCCAAGGGCATGGTCACCCTATCGGCATATCAGGCCTCACTTTCGGTCACATGTACTTAGAGTCACATCTACATTAAGACAACAGTCTCCAAAAATTCTCACGGAGGGCACGGTAGTCCAGACACCATGATCAAATCTAAGGACTAGTGCTCTAACTTAACTTCCACTTAACTCACGTACCATATGAATATACTTGACTCTATTCAAAAAAAAAACTATCTTTACCAAAAAAAAACTTGTCAATGAATCCGTATTTGTTTTTATATTACTTATGTCTCACTAATTTGTTACATTTGTCTAAATAATCTTAGCCTCCCTGCAGAGAAGGAAAGATAAATACCAGTTATCAATTGAACTCTGACTAATTATCAGGTGATCAATCCAATAATTAGCTAAAGTATAATTGGTACTTGGTATAAAATTTTATAAGTGTGAGTATCGAATTTCATTCAAAGTTATTTAAAAGTTACTACAAGTCGGCGTACACGCGCGACCTACATGCAATTTCGCTGACGCGCGGAATGTGTCGCGTCGGCACCGGATGCCTCGAGTGCGTTATATTGCGAAACTTTAAAAAAATGATTTTGGACTAATTTAATGATAGTGACACTAGAATTAGAAATTGTATGCCTTTAAAATCATGAAAAAATTGAAAAATATAAGACTTGAATGCTACGTTTTCAGCGACAACCTTTTTATACTAATTAATCAAAAAATAACTATAATAAAAAATAATAAAATACTTCTAAACTTCATTTGCGTGACCTGTCGGTTTCCTGGTGGCAGCGTTTCGTCCCTGGTGCGCCATCGTGAAGTGGCTGGGTGGAACTCGATGTGGCTGCATGTGGCTCGATGTGCCTGCAGCTCTCGTTCATGGGCCGGGAAAACCCTGGACACCTCTTGATGTGCGAGCCGGGAAACCCTGGACAACGCTCTTCTTATTTCTAATTCTTCTTTGTATTTTTTCTTGTATCTTCTTTATTTACTCGAGTCTTCTCCATTTCGGATATTTTTTCTTCAAAGGGTGTTACTAAAATCTTCAAAATCTTCGTTATTATTTTTCTTGTTCTTCTTCTTGCTGATGTGGGGCTGGGGTGGAGCTTGGGTGGGGCCCGTTCCGGCAGGCGCACGGAGCGGGCCCGTTCTGACTGCGTTAGAAGTTCCTTGATTCTTTACTGGAAGGTCGCCATGTGATAATTTATGATGGTGATGGTGTCTGGGGCAGCGTGGTGACGAGGAGTGGAGTAATACACCAGTATAGGTTAAGTAAATACCGTAAAAAGAACACTTTATTTAACTGTGTAGCCTATTTTATACATACAAGTTATCGCTGATACAAGCAATATGCGTTTATGTAGCAGTAAACTATTGTGTTACTGCTAAACACTAAATGCGGCCAATTGCCATACTACACCCTTATATTATACCTTTTGCCCTGGCAAAAAGGACCACTAAAATTATATAGCATTGTATAGTTATTTAAATCGGATAAATAAAAGTAAGGCATGTTAAATCAACTCAATTATATTTTTATATGTAAAAATGAAAACAAATGTCTACTATTTTAATTTCTACCCAACTTATAACTATGGCACAATTTTTAGATTGTAACATTTAGTCTTGTGGTTCATTTTTTGGTCTCAGACATAAAATCTACGTTATAGAATACCCTTTTAAAATTAACTCCTTTTCAAAACTTAAAATTAGAAACTGAACAAAACAAAAATAGTCACTCAACTTGAGTTATTTAAAAAAAACGACTTTAAAACTTTAAAGTTTAAACTTATCCAAACAAAAATAGTCTCTCAACTTATTTCTGATATCACACCTATGGACGGCATTTTGATTTTGACTTCTTATTAATTATTTGTGATCAATATAATCAGTTAGATACCTAATCGCCATCTGAGTCACAATTGCAACATACATATGTTACATTTGATGAGGGCTGGTCAGTGCATCTGTCATGGGCCCATTTTTTACAAGCTGAGCATTGTACCCAGCCTTCTCCAGGAACACTTTCTGCAAATGAGTCACAGCACACTAAACAAAAGCATTCTTCTTCTTCAGAACTAGAGCAATTTTTATTTTTAGTTGCTAAAATTTTCCTTTTCACTTGCTTATTTTCTTTGTTACGGCTTTTTTGCGAGAAGTGACCTGCTTTTTCATTTAATTTTCTTGTTCGAGAGTTAGAGCTTCCTTTTCAGGTGTGTCTGTTAATATGGCTGTCTTACGTCGTTTCCTATTCATAACTTTACGAGCTTCGGCTTTATTTATTTATTTAATGGAGAAACAAACAGTCGTATACAGAAATTAATTCTTAAACTATTGCTTACATCTTAGACCTGGAGTTTCCTTATTTTATAAGTATTTAAGCATATTTAGGCAAAGGTCTGACAGATAACGGAGAAAAGATATCCGCAGTTGTTGACGGTTGGGGCTCATTGCTGAGTAATGAAATCGCATGAGATGTTGAAAGCTGAGGCTGTGACTCAACAGCAGCTGCAGAAGATAATAAAGGATCACTTGATGATGACAAAAGTGATGTAGCAGACAATTCGGGCTCGTTCATTGTCAATCGAGAGCTATTCAATTGATTTTGAGTATTTGTTGGTGACTGAGGCCCAGCAGGAGGAGTGATCGGTGGCTGAACTTCCGTAGATGCAGAAGATGTCTGAGCTTCGTTTTCAGGATTTGGCCGGTCGTTTACAAAACTTGGAGCAAAATCCAAATCATCAAAGATGTCGCGGTTGTACGGATACACTCCAGCTTTTTTAAACCCATTTGTGATGTTGTTTGGGGGTTAGGGCCAGTGGCAAAGCAGTTCGGACTATCCCAGGGATATCGTAAATAGTGAGCGTTTTACCAGGATTATTGCGCATCCCCGAAATTCACATTAAATTTAACAGCGCAATCGTAAGCCAGACGGCGAAAATCTTTAGATCCTAAACCGTGATAGATTTGAGCAACTGTGAGCAGATACTCCGTGAGGGATGCTTCTTGTTCTCGGTTAAACACTTGCCTGAGAGTTCCGTAACCAAATGTCGGCGAATCTGGATTCTCCTTTAAACGTTGTATGAATCTTTGTAAAGAGGTTTCGCTAATCTCAAAATCTCGACAAACTTGCCTCTGTGATTTTTCTTCACTTATCACCAACTCAGCAGCACGCTTCATTAACTCCACAGACAGCGTCCCCCGTTCGGTTTTTCTCTTATAATTACGCATTCTGGAATAAATTAATAAAAAATAAATAAATTGTTTTCATAAGGGTTAAAAGGTATAAAAGGTATATATACTCCACACAAGACGCATGTCTTGTGTGGAGTATATATACCTTTTAAAAGGCCCAAATACTGAGACGTCTAGAGGTTGCAATTTGTGGGAACAATGGGGAGGATAAAAAAGCATCACTACTCCATTATCTTTTGCTAAATCCAACACTGGCACTGATAGATGAGACGAGTGATTATCTAATAAAAGTAGCACAGGTGACTCTTTGGTTGGTTTTACATAAGCGATAAAATGTTCCATGAAAAGTAAAAACTCTACATCTGTCATCCAGCCGCTTGCATTCCCTGCACCAATACTTTCTACCGGCCCATCACGCACGAAATGGTCTTGGTATCTCTTTCTTGGAAATACAAACAACGGCGGCACAGATGACCCAGTTGCTGAAACAGCCACAAGCAATGTTACATTGGTTCCTCTTTCAGCTGATGTGACTGATCCGACGTTTCGTTTTCCTTTAGCAGCAATTATTTTGGAAGGTTTTGTAACGGTTGTAACACCCGTTTCATCAGCGTTCCATATAGATGAACCTCTAAATTTATAACGATCCATGACAGTGGCCAGTTTATCAAAATATTCCACGTTTGTCCTATTAAATGACGTTGCTCTACTTAAACTAGTGGCCTCCGGTTTTCGAATGGAGAGACTACTATTTCGTGATAAAAATCCGGTTAACCATTCTTTCCCAGCCATTTTGGTAGCATGCCATGTGTTTGGGAAATTCACATTAAATTTAACAGCGCAATCGTAAGCCAGACGGCGAAAATCTTTAGATCCTAAACCGTGATAGATTTGAGCAACTGTGAGCAGATACTCCGTGAGGGATGCTTCTTGTTCTCGGTTAAACACTTGCCTGAGAGTTCCGTAACCAAATGTCGGCGAATCTGGATTCTCCTTTAAACGTTGTATGAATCTTTGTAAAGAGGTTTCGCTAATCTCAAAATCTCGACAAACTTGCCTCTGTGATTTTTCTTCACTTATCACCAACTCAGCAGCACGCTTCATTAACTCCACAGACAGCGTCCCCCGTTCGGTTTTTCTCTTATAATTACGCATTCTGGAATAAATTAATAAAAAATAAATAAATTGTTTTCATAAGGGTTAAAAGGTATAAAAGGTATATATACTCCACACAAGACGCATGTCTTGTGTGGAGTATATATACCTTTTAAAAGGCCCAAATACTGAGACGTCTAGAGGTTGCAATTTGTGGGAACAATGGGGAGGATAAAAAAGCATCACTACTCCATTATCTTTTGCTAAATCCAACACTGGCACTGATAGATGAGACGAGTGATTATCTAATAAAAGTAGCACAGGTGACTCTTTGGTTGGTTTTACATAAGCGATAAAATGTTCCATGAAAAGTAAAAACTCTACATCTGTCATCCAGCCGCTTGCATTCCCTGCACCAATACTTTCTACCGGCCCATCACGCACGAAATGGTCTTGGTATCTCTTTCTTGGAAATACAAACAACGGCGGCACAGATGACCCAGTTGCTGAAACAGCCACAAGCAATGTTACATTGGTTCCTCTTTCAGCTGATGTGACTGATCCGACGTTTCGTTTTCCTTTAGCAGCAATTATTTTGGAAGGTTTTGTAACGGTTGTAACACCCGTTTCATCAGCGTTCCATATAGATGAACCTCTAAATTTATAACGATCCATGACAGTGGCCAGTTTATCAAAATATTCCACGTTTGTCCTATTAAATGACGTTGCTCTACTTAAACTAGTGGCCTCCGGTTTTCGAATGGAGAGACTACTATTTCGTGATAAAAATCCGGTTAACCATTCTTTCCCAGCCATTTTGGTAGCATGCCATGTGTTTGGGAAATTCACATTAAATTTAACAGCGCAATCGTAAGCCAGACGGCGAAAATCTTTAGATCCTAAACCGTGATAGATTTGAGCAACTGTGAGCAGATACTCCGTGAGGGATGCTTCTTGTTCTCGGTTAAACACTTGCCTGAGAGTTCCGTAACCAAATGTCGGCGAATCTGGATTCTCCTTTAAACGTTGTATGAATCTTTGTAAAGAGGTTTCGCTAATCTCAAAATCTCGACAAACTTGCCTCTGTGATTTTTCTTCACTTATCACCAACTCAGCAGCACGCTTCATTAACTCCACAGACAGCGTCCCCCGTTCGGTTTTTCTCTTATAATTACGCATTCTGGAATAAATTAATAAAAAATAAATAAATTGTTTTCATAAGGGTTAAAAGGTATAAAAGGTATATATACTCCACACAAGACGCATGTCTTGTGTGGAGTATATATACCTTTTAAAAGGCCCAAATACTGAGACGTCTAGAGGTTGCAATTTGTGGGAACAATGGGGAGGATAAAAAAGCATCACTACTCCATTATCTTTTGCTAAATCCAACACTGGCACTGATAGATGAGACGAGTGATTATCTAATAAAAGTAGCACAGGTGACTCTTTGGTTGGTTTTACATAAGCGATAAAATGTTCCATGAAAAGTAAAAACTCTACATCTGTCATCCAGCCGCTTGCATTCCCTGCACCAATACTTTCTACCGGCCCATCACGCACGAAATGGTCTTGGTATCTCTTTCTTGGAAATACAAACAACGGCGGCACAGATGACCCAGTTGCTGAAACAGCCACAAGCAATGTTACATTGGTTCCTCTTTCAGCTGATGTGACTGATCCGACGTTTCGTTTTCCTTTAGCAGCAATTATTTTGGAAGGTTTTGTAACGGTTGTAACACCCGTTTCATCAGCGTTCCATATAGATGAACCTCTAAATTTATAACGATCCATGACAGTGGCCAGTTTATCAAAATATTCCACGTTTGTCCTATTAAATGACGTTGCTCTACTTAAACTAGTGGCCTCCGGTTTTCGAATGGAGAGACTACTATTTCGTGATAAAAATCCGGTTAACCATTCTTTCCCAGCCATTTTGGTAGCATGCCATGTGTTTGGGAAATTCACATTAAATTTAACAGCGCAATCGTAAGCCAGACGGCGAAAATCTTTAGATCCTAAACCGTGATAGATTTGAGCAACTGTGAGCAGATACTCCGTGAGGGATGCTTCTTGTTCTCGGTTAAACACTTGCCTGAGAGTTCCGTAACCAAATGTCGGCGAATCTGGATTCTCCTTTAAACGTTGTATGAATCTTTGTAAAGAGGTTTCGCTAATCTCAAAATCTCGACAAACTTGCCTCTGTGATTTTTCTTCACTTATCACCAACTCAGCAGCACGCTTCATTAACTCCACAGACAGCGTCCCCCGTTCGGTTTTTCTCTTATAATTACGCATTCTGGAATAAATTAATAAAAAATAAATAAATTGTTTTCATAAGGGTTAAAAGGTCCACTACGGGGCAAAAAGGTCCACAGATGTCCATTTGTGGACCTTTTTGCCCCGTAGTGACTTAGTTTCATTTCAAGGTTATAACACAGCAAACAATTTTTTGCATTAGAATTACACCATCTTAACATGAAACCGTACATAAAATGACCATTTTATAAAACAAGCTGACACTTCCAACGGTTTAAATAAAAGCAGTAGACAAAAAAGAACTTAAGTGCAAAATCTTACTTACGTGAGATTTTTTGGACATGTACAAGACCGGTCGGCGTTCGCCAGCGCACTACGCGTGGCGGCGCGCGTACTCCCCCCGCAAACCCCTCACGTTCTGGTCACTTCGATGTCAAACGAACTTTTAGTTTCGGAGTTAGGGCTGGTGGACCTTTTTACCCGCGGAACTTTAAGCCCCGCCCTACCTATTATTAATTTCAAATTCAAATAATTTATTTCGTGTAACTTTGACACATATCGTATTAGTATTAGTACTTGGTAGACTTAAATAACAGGGTTAGAACAACATACACTAATTAGAACTACAAACTAAAAATTGCTACCACTGTATGATGCTGGTGGGTACATGTAGTCCCGCACAGTGCAGCATTATAGGACAGTCAGGCTTGTCCGCTATCATTTTCAGGATGATATTGGGACTGTCCCGCACCCGACGCATCAGGGATGCGGCGCGCCCACGCATGGTAGCATGGAAGCATTGCACGCGCGCCTCCGCAAACATCCCCGATGCGCTACAGAAGCGAGGCAGTCCCACTATCACCCGGAACGCGTTATTATATTGAACTCTGAGGGCGTTATAGGCACGTAGCGAATACTTGACCCATGGACTGCATGTATAGAGGGAGGTACAAAATACTCTAAAAAGTGTGACCTTCACATCTCTGGAGCAACCCGCAAACCTTCGAGCTATCATATTCGCACGTACCGATAACGCCCTGCGCTCACGTTCGATGTCGCTGTCATCTTTAAGATCGGCCGCAACGACGTGGCCCAGATATTTAAATTGCCTTACTCTGTCCATCGGATTACTATTCAGGCGTATCACAGGAAACTCTGTAGTCTTATTGCGGTCGACCTCAAAGACCAGGTACTGACTTTTCTTGTCGTTATATTTTAGGCCATGACTTGTCGCATATGACTCGCACACTTCAAGTAACTTACGCATGCCACAGACCGACGCACTCAGCAACACCATATCGTCCGCATAACTTATGTTATTGATACATACTCAGTCAACATGGCAGCCGACATGGATGCTGCTGAGCGCCTCGATCAGCTCATTCATGTACAAGTTGAAGAGCGTTGGTGAACTCAGACCGCCCTGCCTCACCCCACACTCCAACCTGTACTCGTCAGAGAGCGAGTTTATCCACCTAACGCTGTTGACCTGATTCGCGTACCAGTACCTAAGTATACGCACCGTTTCCGATGGTATACTGGTTTTTTTAAGCTTATCCCACAGTTTGTCATAGGAAACCAGGTCAAAAGCCTTAGACAGATCCAAGAAAGTGGCAATTACAGGAGTCTTACGGCCGATGTAATATTTGACAGTATGCTTAAGAGACAGTATCGCAGATTCCGTCGACAAACCTGGTCGGAAGCCAAATTGATTGTCTTGCAACTTAATATGTTTGCTCAACTGGGTATTAAGCACACTGTCCAATATTTTGGCTACAATCGTCGCTAATGATATGGGCCTGTAGTTATTTTTATCAGCAAGGTCTCCGGTTTTATTTTTCACTACCGGCACCACTATCGTGCGCATCATATCTGTAGGCAAATACGAATGTCTCACACACAACGTAAAAAACATTGCCAACACTCTGGACATGTGAGGACCTGCGTTCTGAAGGTGCTCGATACTGAGCCCGTCATGACCCGGGGATTTGCCTCTGGACATAGATCTAATAACTTTATCAATATCTTTGGCGGTAAATCCAGGGCTTGGTTCACCTTTACAGACCTCAGCATCGAGCTTCTCCATCTGCGACGGACCTAATGGAGACCCTATAAAGAAATGGTCCTTAAACAAATTAGCAATCCCTTTTGGATCGCTCACGCCATCAACGCTGACCGGGTGGCCAGCCACAGGTTTCAGCTTGCTAGTCGCCTTCCAGAAACCTCGAAAGTCCTTTTTCGCGTGATGAGAGGTGATAATGTCCAGTTTAATTTGGTTTTGGTGATCTTGACACCATTTTAAACGTGATTTAAAGATCTTACGACTCTCATACATTTCTTTAAAAAGAGGGCCGACCGTAGGTCTCCCACCTAACGTCCATTCGTGAAACCTTTGCCTAGCCACCCCGTGAGCATCACAGATCGACTTATTCCAGCCCGCAACCTGTTTTCTAGCCCTGTTTTCTACTTTGTGCCTTCTAACAGTCGCCGCTTTCCTAAGTACACAGATGATTAATGAAACATTGTAACCAGAAACACAAATTAAAAAAAAATTATAAGACTATAACAAAAACACAAACTTATTTACTGATCAGTCTTTTAAAATTGTATCAACGAATAAAAATTAAGCATTTTTGAACGCAACATTAATTACATTAGGAACATTATTTGTAGGTTCTTGAGTTGCAGGCTGAATACATTCATTTGAAGTTATGATAATATGTGAAGCAGCAGGGGCGGCGTTTTCTTCGGGAATATGAATTTCTGGAGGTGACGAGTAGTAGTGCATCCGCCAGGATCAGAGTAACTGCTGTGTGAAGAATGTGCTCTCTGGTAGTGTGATGTAGTTGGTTCCGAATACGCTCTTTGTTAGTGAAAAATGTTGTTGCCTGCGGTCGTAAGAATATGGTGGCGAAGGAGTTGGTGATGAAATATATGGTGAAAATGATGCTGGAGCACGTTGTTCATGACGCAGAAACAGATTATATATTTCACAAACAAATTGCATTCTTTCATTTTCGGATAATTTTCTCAACTTTTTGGCTATAACTTTACCATGTAAGTCACACTCGTCATCTTCTTGAATGCGTCAACTTTTCATAGTTTCTTTTAGAGTAACCAGAGCATCCTTAACTGTTTCTCCAGCAGCCTCAAGTTCCATAGGTTTATTACGACGACGAACTGTTGGTGGTGGTGGTGGTGGTCTCATAGATTGACTGTCGTCTTCAGTTGTTGTCGTAGATTGCCTATGATCATTTGCGTCCAAATTCTCCTCCTCTTCGTTGATCACCGACGATGATTCTAACTGAAAAAGAAGCAAAATGATATACAACGTGTCCCAAAACTCAACGATAAGCCGGCACCAGAGGATGGAGCTGCTTATGATTAGTCGAGAAAAAATAAGGAAAAAAATATATCTCAAAAAAAAAAAAAATATCTTTTGAAAATAATTGCCATAGTGGTGTCAATACTATTTTTTTACACCATGGTGATTGAAAGTGGACTGTAAGAAAAAATCTTTCAAAATTGTAGGGACAAAATGAATTTTGATTATTTTTTGTGTAAAAACTACATGTATTATGGTATTTTTAAGAACTGTGTTAGATGATAGCAGGGCTACTTAAGTTTCCAAAAACAAAAAAAAACAGTAATATTTGAATATTTGTAGACATGGTCGTTAAAAATACCATTAGGGATGTCGATTTTCGATGAATTTCATTTTTTTTCTGTAATTTCTAAAATAATTGAGATATATTTTTTTCCTTATTTTTTCTCGACTAATCATAAGCAGCTCCATCCTCTGGTGCCGGCTTATCGTTGAGTTTTGGGACACGTTGTATAAGTAAACAAAATATTTAAAGAATCTTTTTTTGACGGCCTGATTAGCACAGTTTGTAGTGACCCTGCCTGCTGAGCTAGAGGTCCCGGATTCGATTCCCGGCTAGAGCTTCTATTTGTGTGATAAGCACAGGTATTTGTTCTTGGGTCTTGGATGTTTTCTATGTATTTAAGTATGTATTTATCTATATAAGTATTAGTATCGTCGCCTAGTACTCATAGTACAGTCGACTACAAAGAGATGTATACACTTTTGGACCTTATCACCATGCGATAAGATGAAAAAGTGTATACATCTCTTTGTAGTCGATTGTACAGGCTTAGCTTCGTTTGGGACTAGGTCGGCTTGTGTAAGATTGTCCTCAATTCTTTTTTTTTATGTTATAGATGCCAACAAGAGCAGAAGAGTGGCTGGAGATCGAAAAAGGATTTGCACATAAATTTCCTCATGCTATCGGTTCAATTGATGGAAAACATGTTGTTATACATTGTCCGATTGGCTCAGGATCGGAATACATTAACTATAAGAAAACATTTAGTATTGTATTGTTAGCATTAGTAGATAGTAACTATAATTTTATTTTTGCAGATATATGATGCCAAGGTAGAATTAGCGATGGCGGGGTGTTTAGAAATAGCTTATTATGGAACAAAATACGTCGTAATGAGTTAAATTTACCAACACCGCGTCCTTTACCAAATTCAAACAAAGATATGCCCTATGTGCTTTTATCGGACGGTGCCTTTGCACTTACAGAACATGTTATGAAACCTTATCCTGGTAGCCATGATTGGGGATCGCTAAAACGTACATTTAATCAAAGGTTATCTAGTGCTAGGGTTGTAGTCGAAAATACTTTTGGAATCCTAGTGACAAGATTTAGAATATATAAAAAACCGATTCAATTAAACCCTGAAAAAGTAAAGCTTCTGACGTTAACATGTATATTATTGCATAATTTCTTACGGAAAAGTTCCACTTCGTCAAATATATATACTCCACCCGGAACAGTGGACACAATTGATGTGAACAACGTGTTAACACCTGGTTCATGGAGAAATGAAATTGGGAGGAATTGTGCGATACGTCAAATACCAGTTTTAGCACGCCGAACCGCTCTAAACGCTCGTGAAATAAGAGGAGAGTTCACGAGATACTTTGAAAATAATTAGTTTGTATAAATGTTATGTAATTATAAAACAAAATAAAGATGGATTACTACTTACAGTATTTATTGTTTCTTTGCATTTAACACCATCTCCTAGAAATGAGTCCATTGTTTCATAGGCAAACCAAATGGGCTTGTAAATATCACTTGACCTTGCACCGCTATGCGTAGAATCCTTTACCTTCTTTCGATATGTTCTATAACTAGACATTAATAATTCCTTCTTTTTTTTTAAGTCAGCTACTGGTATATTTCAGATAACACTTATGCGTGTCCAGGCATCATGAATCTTATTCTTACTTTTGTGGTCCTTGTGAATCGGCTCAGCTTGATAACACTCCAACAGGGTGAGTTCAAGTACATTATTCCACGTGGTATTCATCTTTACGCAAACCAACTGTCAACGCAGCATGCACAACCATTCCCTGCGATGTCTTGAGCGCTACTGCGAAGCAATTGCGAGTGTAGCTGCGTTCGTGTTCGCGCGCCGCGCGGCCTTTGACGCGGACCAAAAAACCGCCACCGGACGGGGAACGCCGCGAAGCGCGAATGCGAAGGCCCGAACAACATCTACACTCGCGATTCGCGGCATTCGCGGGCGTTCGCGGGTGTTCGCGCCGCGAGTGAAGAGCGGGCTTAAAATTGGCAGAGGAGTAACAGAGGCCATTTGTTCATTGCTACCAAGGTATATTTCGTTGCCTCAAAACCGTAATGAAATATTGTCTCTGCAACAGGATTTTTACAAGATAGCACGTTTTCCATATGTCATCGGTGCGCCCCACAACTAAACAACCAGTTAATTTTATAGGTTGGATATAGGGAACGCTAACCGGTTAACCGGTAAATTGGCAAATATTACGGCCGGTAAATTACCGGTTAAATCAAAACAGAACCGGGAATTTACCGAATGATAAATCAGTAAACGAAAATTTAACCACCCATATACGAGGGTTGTTTGATAACTACCCGTTTATGAAAAAAAAACAAAGAGAATGTAACCACTACGTTTTAAGAGACGTAACTCCCTTGTACTGCTTTCTACGGGAACTTGTATGAAACCAGATCTACTAATGTACCATCAGACCATCACTATGGAAAGAATTGCACAGACTAAACAAGCTTACTATCTGTCACCAACTGTCACGCTGACGTGATAGTGCTGTTCGAGTTATCGATAGTATTGAAACGATAAATGCACTAGGGATGTACATGTTTTATATCACTATGGAAAGAATTGCACAGACTAAACAAGCTTACTATCTGTCACCAACTGTCACGCTGACGTGATAGTGCTGTTCGAGTTATCGATAGTATTGAAACGATAAATGCACTAGGGATGTACATGTTTTATCGATATTCGATCTGAGTAGCTTTAAATGATTTACTTTATTTTCTTCTTAGACTCTTGTAAATAATAAAACAAGTATGATTCTGAAATATTATTTATTTATAAACAGGTCCATTAATCCATCTGCGAATACAATTTCAGTATATAATTTTTAGTGGCACCCTATTAACGTTTGCATGGAAAGTGCATTTAGCGTTTTATATTTTCATTTTGTTTTTCTTGAGTTGTGTGTGTGTGTGTTTGTGAAGTCTGTGCGGTGGCCGTTTCATCAAACACAATTTCATGAAAATCAGTTAAGACTATTTAAATCTTTCTGTCAGTTTGCTCCTCTACTTTAGGGAGCAGTCATTTTCGATATGATTGCGGTCTTTAAGGCTGCAATAAATGATGCAACCGTGGGATTCCTATTTGTTGGACTGTGCTGTCGCAAAACTCCAATCAAATTTTCCAACGCGTCTTGATTTAACTGACGAAGATTTAAATACTTAAACCCAAGGCGCTGCCAGTCAGTCCATATGTCTCTTAGAGAGCATAATGTTGTTGTTTGTATCCTTCGATACATCTAACATTTTTGGCTCTTTCACCCGTTCCCGGCTTAATAAAACTCACTGAGTCTAGCAATTTCCTATATTCTGCTTACACTTTAATATGGTCAGTTTTTGCAGACACGTTTTCGCGTTTTACTTTTTTGACATCATCTGGTCCAGAGGGTCCATTTGTGTAGTCGAATAATCGATCAAGCTGGATCACGACTCTGGCAGTTTGCTTTATTTCTTCTATTTTGGCCGGATCTGGTTCTACAGGCGCAAGAAGCATTAGCACTGCATATACCGTGGTGCTCAATATTTGTGCAGCATACTTCACCTTCATTTTGGCCCGATACTTAGGTTGGACATGGGTTGGACTTATTTTACTTAAATATAAAAGGTTTCGGTTCCTTTCTTCAACTTTTAATAGATGTTCCCACTTTGCTGTGTTTCTACCCAATGTCATTGCACCATTATTCAAAAAGTTGTTCCTTATGGATTTGAAAAGATGGGGAACGTCATATACAATGTATATTTTTTTGTCGCCAAATGTAAAATAGTTTTTTATTTCTACTTCGTCTTTGTGTGAACGCGACAAATCTTTTAAAATTTTAAGAGCACCGGTATTCGTTGGGCCTTGGTCACAAATTGTGCTTATGACGTTGAATCCTGTTTCGTTTACTGATTTTATAATTTCTTTTATAAGGGTTGCAAGTTTTTGTGATGATACAGTGCCTATCACAAAATAAAAAGCTATGGGTTGCTTGTACTTAGTTTTCAATCCTTGCAACATAAACACCAAAGCATGGTTTGCTTGTGCAGGACTCCTCTCGCCGTTACCCATATCTGTAAAACCTTCTATTTTATCTGTTGCGTTGTTATGGATGAGCCTTGGTTTTAGGGCAATTTCATCAAAAAGAAGACAGCAATGTTTGTCTTGAGCATTTTTGGGTAAATGTTTTTTTAAATGCTCCAAAGCAGGTCGACATAGCCCTGGTTCCATAGGTATTCTCTTTAAAGTACTTGTACTACTCTCTTTACTCTACTTTTGTAAGTACTTTCACTCGGCAAGGGCATTAAATGTCTTAAATATCGATAAGCCTTTGGCGATCTCTTGAAAATCGCCAACAACGAAATCTTAGATTGTGTCGTCCAACGACGGCCTCGGAATTTTCGTTTTTGAGTTTTTAAAACCATGGTAACAATCTCCTTCAACACAGTAGATTCTAAAGAGTCGATGAGGGTGGCACTTCTTTTTAAAGACTTCACAGTGGCTTTAGTTTTCTTTTATTGCTGAAGAAGTTCCTTTTCCCGAGGATTTAAATCTGTAAAACAAGCAAAACAAATCTGTAAGACATATCACCACAATCAATGCTATCGATAGACGATTGATCGATGGCAAAATCAGAGGGATAAGAAATTTCAGGGTCCAGGTAAAACTAGATGTTTGATGGAAGAAACGTTTGAAAATCATGACAATACATAAATATTGTCGTGATTTCCATATTGGCTGCCATAAAATTCGTTATCCTATTTTTTATACTAACGTGGTATTGTGGTCATAATCATCGCTAGTCCTATTTTTTTTGTCCTACCTAGTTTTCTTCATAACGGACATGTATCATAATTTTGTTAGTCCTAATATAATAACTAAGAACATACTTCAACTCCTAATTTTGTTTTTCCTAAGGAATAAATGCTTTCGCTAAGTTAATTTAAAAAAATCGCTGCTGGCGCTTCGCCGGCTGCTGCCGCGGCACGCTCGCTTCGCTCGCTCGGCTCGCGTGCGTAGCGTCGCGGAACAACTAACACTCCTCGCTTCGCTCGTCGTCGTACCTACACGGACCTGCCTTAGGCTACGTTCGCACAGACAGGCGGCTTGCTTAGCGTCTAGCTAGAACCTTGTGGCCTGGCCTCGCGCCTTGCGACAAAAACAAACACGTTTATTTACTTCCATAACACCAAGTAATATGATATGATGAAAAATAGTATGAAAAACAATTTTAGGATTGAAAAATGTATGACTAGTGTCATTATGAATGTAAATAAAACGGATAAGTGAGTGTAATGATGAAAAAATATATAAAAATAAATATTAGGATATGAGTAATTTATGATTAGTGTCATATTCGAGTAGTTATGACTTACGATCGTTAGGAATAAGAATTATTAGGACTAACGATTATTATTCGATTCTAACGAACCCAAACTCAACGGGGGTTACTTCAGTTAAGTACTGAATTCCCACTGCCACCTTCTGTCTCCATCAGATCAGCTCGATGGTACGATAATATTTAATTGTCATCCAAACTATACTTTTACCCAAAATTTCAGCTCAATTGGTCACCGGGAAATGGGTCAAATTTAACTTGCAAGATTTGTCCCATACCTACTAACAGGGCAAGTTAAATAAAAACTTGTAAAAAATAGGTGAATGAATCAAAGCGCCCTCATAAATAGTGACTTGGGGCTGCTTTATGATACATTATCGTCACCAGTACTGGTTTTATGGCATGGAGTAGGCAAACGAGCACAAAGGCCAGCTGATGGTAAGTGGAGTCTGAGGATCGTGGACCAGTGAAATCTCAAGATCACAAACGCGTTGCCTACCCTGAAGACTAAGATGGAATACCTTTTTTTTTGAGAATAGTAATTGATCATAACAAATGGGATTCTTTCCCAGTAGTTACCACCGAGGACTTCAGTGGTAAAAGATGGAAGAATACATACCTTCTTCTGATAATTTTATCTTCTTTTCAACATTCTCTGCAACATTCTCTGCACCTCAGATCATAGAAAGAAGGAGATATGCCTTAACCGCAAAATTTGTCCGGTACTGGTGTCGCCACTTTTAAAGATGTGTGCGTTTCCACTACTTGCACAATATTGTAAATATTAGGTTTACGCACACATCCGTCCAGTTGTCTACTAGCATTCTAATCCTCTGATTGGAGCGCACCAGTACGCACACTACGAAAAAATATTGTGGAATTACACTCACACGCGTAAACAACAGCGTCGGTCAATTCCGTAGAGTTGGACACATGCATCAAATGCAGTTATCGATAAAATGATGCTATGAGAATATTACCTTCTAACCAATATACTTTGTGTAATGGTAAAACAAAATACTTACTGTTTATTACAGAAACACAACTTGTTAATTTTATAAAAATATTTATTTGAGAAGACATTGCGTCTCTTATGCTTAAGGAGTTATGTTATAATCTACTGACTAGAGGTGTGCGCCGATGGCAAAATCATCGGCGGCGGCGTCTGGCGGGGTTTTGATCGGCGGCGGCGGCGTGATCGGCGTGAAATCTGCGTGGTACTTTTTTCCCGGTTTATGGAAAAATAACTATATAAGGCGTAAATTCTCATATTATCCACATTTTCTGAAAAGTAATTGCACAAAAAAAAACTAAAAAGATTTATGAAACAGGAATCTTGCTTACTTCGTTGTTTCCTCAAGGCTGACGGTCGTGAGCACCAAGAGCGCAGTTCTTCACAATCATTCTCCAAACCCCTCTATTTCGGGCTTATATTATTACGTTGCTTTGCTTAATTGTGCCACCACCCTTAACAATGCCCGGCGATTTTTCTGCTTACGTAGTACTTCAGATGCTTGTTCAGAATGTGCAATAGAACTATTGCTAAGCGAATTCAATCAAATTCTTTAAATGTCGAACAATCACAGAGTTGACCATGTTGTTGCTGTAAACATTCCTTATTCGGCGTTGCAATTAAAATAAGTTAAATAAATTGCATAAATTATTTAACACTGTTCCAGCAAAAAAGAAACCACAACTACTGACCTCACAATACCTCTACTACTGACCCGTGAAATGCAAATATTTGCTGAGCACGTGTCTTTTTGATAGTATTTGTGGCTTCAGTATGTGATGAAGACGCACGTCAATATACTTCTCCATCACGGCTTTGGTTAAATGTACCAAATGATTGGTCTTTGGCGACTGATCGTATTGATGAAAATCAATGCTTTTGAAGACATTTCTTCCAATAAAATGGTTCAAAGCTTTAGGTACCAGCTTGTTTTTTAATATTTGTATGGATTTAAATTTTCCCTCTTTGTAAGAATTATAGTAATTATGTCACTCACACCTGAGGAATGTACGGGAACCTCACGATCCTGGAAAATGGGAGCAGTCAGCGAGAAACAGCAAGAATAGTCGGTGTAGCGTCCAAATTCTCCTCCTCTTCGTTGATCACCGACGATGATTCTAACTGAAAAAGAAGCAAAATGGTATATAAGTAAATAAAATATTTAAAGAATCTTTTTTTGACGGCCTGATTAGCACAGTTTGTAGTGACCCTGCCTGCTGAGCTAGAGGTCCCGGGTTCGATTCCCGGCTAGAGCTTCTATTTGTGTGATAAGCACAGGTATTTGTTCTTGGGTCTTGGATGTTTTCTATGTATTTAAGTATGTATTTATCTATATAAGTATTAGTATCGTCGCCTAGTACTCATAGTACAGTCGACTACAAAGAGATGTATACACTTTTGGACCTTATCACCATGCGATAAGATGAAAAAGTGTATACATCTCTTTGTAGTCGACTGTACAAGCTTAGCTTCGTTTGGGACTAGGTCGGCTTGTGTAAGATTGTCCTCAATTCTTTTTTTTTGTTATAGATGCCAACAAGAGGAGAAGAGTGGCTGGAGATCGAAAAAGGATTTGCACATAAATTTCCTCATGCTATCGGTTCAATTGATGGAAAACATGTTGTTATACATTGTCCGATTGGCTCAGGATCGGAATACATTAACTATAAGAAAACATTTAGTATTGTATTGTTAGCATTAGTAGATAGTAACTATAATTTTATTTTTGCAGATATAGGATGCCAAGGTAGAATTAGCGATGGCGGGGTGTTTAGAAATAGCTTATTATGGAACAAAATACGTCGTAATGAGTTAAATTTACCAACACCGCGTCCTTTACCAAATTCAAACAAAGTTATGCCCTATGTGCTTTTATCGGACGGTGCCTTTGCACTTACAGAACATGTTATGAAACCTTATCCTGGTAGCCATGATTGGGGATCGCTAAAACGTACATTTAATCAAAGGTTATCTAGTGCTAGGGTTGTAGTCGAAAATACTTTTGGAATCCTAGTGACAACATTTAGAATATTTAAAAAACCGATTAAATTAAACCCTGAAAAAGTAAAGCTTCTGACGTTAACATGTATATTATTGCATAATTTCTTACGGAAAAGTTCCACTTCGTCAAATATATATACTCCACCCGGAACAGTGGACACAATTGATGAGAACAACGTGTTAACACCTGGTTCATGGAGAAATGAAATTGGGAGGAATTGTGCGATACGTCAAATACCAGTTTTAGCACGCCGAACCGCTCTAAACGCTCGTGAAATAGGAGAAGAGTTCACGAAATACTTTGAAAATAATTAGTTTGTATAAATGTTATGTAATTATAAAACAAAATAAAGATGGATTACTACTTACAGTATTTATTGTTTCTTTGCATTTAACACCATCTCCTAGAAATGAGTCCATTGTTTCATAGGCAAACCAAATGGGCTTGTAAATATCACTTGACCTTGCACCGCTATGCGTAGAATCCTTTACCTTCTTTCGATATGTTCTATAACTAGACATTAATGATTCCTTCTTTTTTTTAAAGTCAGCTACTGGTATATTTCAGATAACACTTATGCGTGTCCAGGCATCATGAATCTTATTCTTACTTTTGTGGTCCTTGTGTGTCGACTGCCAGAGTATCGGCTCAGCTTGATAACACTCCAACAGGGTGAGTTCAAGTACATTATTCCACGTGGTATTCATCTTTACGCAAACCAACTGTCAACGCAGCATGCACAACCATTCCCTGCGATGTCTTGAGCGCTACTGCGAAGCAATAGCGAGTGTAGCTGCGTTCGTGTTCGCGCGCCGCGCGGCCTTTGACGCGGACCAAAAAATGCGAAGGCCCGAGCAACATCTACACTCGCGATTCGCGGCATTCGCGGGCGTTCGCGGGTGTTCGCGCCGCGAGTGAAGAGCGGGCTTAAAATTGGCAGAGGAGTAACAGAGGCCATTTGTTCATTGCTACCAAGGTATATTTCGTTGCCTCAAAACCGTAATGAAATATTGTCTCTGCAACAGGATTTTTACAAGATAGCACGTTTTCCATATGTCATCGGTGCGCCCCACAACTAAACAACCAGTTAATTTTATAGGTTGGATATAGGGAACGTTAACCGGTTAACCGGTAAATTGGCAAATATTACGGCCGGTAAATTACCGGTTAAATCAAAACAGAACCGGGAATTTACCGAATGATAAATCAGTAAACGAAAATTTAACCACCCATATACGAGGGTTGTTTGATAACTACCCGTTTATGAAAAAAAAACAAAGAGAATGTAACCACTACGTTTTAAGAGACGTAACTCCCTTGTGCTGCTTTCTACGGGAACTTGTATGAAACCAGATCTACTAATGAAATGAAAAATGAAAATGAAAATGAATTTATTTGAAGAGTAATAAATAAATCATTGGGTACAGCATCCTTATACTACATATCTTACAGCTAGAGGTGTACATCTATCCCATCTTTCCTGCGAAAGTATGCTCGGTTGCTTTGAGGTCAGAACACCCGAACTAGGTTAACCTGTATCTCAGGGTCCTTCCCTCTCTGCGATCGTACATTTAGATGGGTTGTAGTATGAACAAGTGGTTGTAAAGGATGTAGGAACTAACTTAAATTACTCTTCCAGCCCGTAAACTAGCGCAAGCTGTATTTTACGGGCCGGGCCGTAATGTACCATCACTATGGAAAGGATTGCACAGACTAAACAAGCTTACTATCTGTCACCAACTGTCACGCTGACGTGATAGTGCTGTTCGAGTTATCGATAGTATTGAAACGATAAATGCACTAGGGATGTATATGTTTTATCGATATTCGATCTGAGTAGCTTTAAATGATTTACTTTATTTTCTTCTTAGACTCTTGTAAATAATAAAACAAGTATGATTCTGAAATATTATTTATTTATAAACAGGTCCATTAATCCATCTGCGAATACAATTTCAGTATATAATTTTTAGTGGCACCCTATTAACGTTTGCATGGAAAGTGCATTTAGCGTTTTCAGGGAGATCGCCCACGAAACTTTTTTGTAGCGATGCTGTCACGCGTTTTGTGAACTCTACTGCATCGCTACTGTACTGTAAAAAGGTATGAAATCTGCTGCAAAGCTTTTCAGATTAGTCCACAGGGTCCATTTGTGTAGTCGAATAATCGATCAAGCTGGATCACGACTCTGGCAGTTTGCTTTATTTCTTCTATTTTGGCCGGATCTGGTTCTACAGGCGCAAGAAGCATTAGCACTGCATATACCGTGGTGCTCAATATTTGTGCAGCATACTTCACCTTCATTTTGGCCCGATACTTAGGTTGGACATGGGTTGGACTTATTTTACTTAAATATAAAAGGTTTCGGTTCCTTTCTTCAACTTTTAATAGATGTTCCCACTTTGCTGTGTTTCTACCCAATGTCATTGCACCATTATTCAAAAAGTTGTTCCTTATGGATTTGAAAAGATGGGGAACGTCATATACAATGTATATTTTTTTGTCGCCAAATGTAAAATAGTTTTTTATTTCCACTTCGTCTTTGTGTGGACGCGACAAATCTTTTAAAATTTTAAGAGCACCGGTATTCGTTGGGCCTTGGTCACAAATTGTGTTTATGACGTTGAATCCTGTTTCGTTTACTGATTTTATAATTTCTTTTATAAGGGTTGCAAGTTTTTGTGATGACACAGTGCCTATTACAAAATAAAAAGCTATGGGTTGCTTGTACTTAGTTTTCAATCCTTGCAACATAAACACCAAAGCATGGTTTGCTTGTGCAGGACTCCTCTCGCCGTTACCCATATCTGTAAAACCTTCTATTTTATCTTGCGTTGTTATGGATGAGCCTTGGTTTTAGGGCAATTTCGTCAAAAAGAAGACAGCAATGTTTGTCTTGAGCATTTTTGGGTAAATGTTTTTTTAAATGCTCCAAAGCAGGTCGACATAGCCCTGGTTCCATAGGTATTCTCTTTAAAATACTTGTACTACTTTCTTTACTCTACTTTTGTAAGTACTTTCACTCGGCAAGGGCATTAAATGTCTTAAATATCTATAAGCCTTTGGCGATCTCTTGAAAATCGCCAACAACGAAATCTTAGATTGTGACGTCCAAAGACGGCCTCGGAATTTTCGTTTTTGTGTTTTTAAAACCATGGTTCCCATGGTCCTTCAACACAGTAGATTCTAAAGAGTCGATAAGGGTGGCACTTCTTTTTAAAGACTTCATAGTGGCTTTAGTTTTCTTTTATTGCTGAAGAAGTTCCTTTTCCCGAGGATTTAAATCTGTAAAACAAGCAAAACAAATCTGTAAGACATATCACCACAATCAATGCTATCGATAGACGATTGATCGATGGCAAAATCAGAGGGATAAGAAATTTCAGGGTCCAGGTAAAACTAGATGTTTGATGGAAGAAACGTTTGAAAATCATGACAATACATAAATATTGTCATGATTTCCATATTGGCTGCCATATAGATGCTATATAGAAAATAACAACAAATAATTATGTCTCTTGAGTCACTGGTGACAAAACTATGCAAAAACTTTACCTTTTATTAATAATTACTAAGCCAATTTAAACATACATCATTAAGGTTCCTTCATTTTTCTTTTTTAAATACAATTCATGCAAAAACAACGCCAAAACCATACATTACCTATGTTAAAGTTAAAAAAATTATGTACTTTTTTTGGGGACAAGTTGGTCACTCGAGAGACAAAATGGTAACTCAAGAGACTTTTAACGTGAAATAACTTAATATTTTTTGTATATTTATTTAATCTTTATTGCTCAAAAGAACAACTTGTCGTACAAATTGTTATTGCATTATCATTATAGAGGCAAATTAAGAACGTCCACTATTTTGAAGTCGATATAGCGGTAATAAAATAAAATAATAAAAACGTAGAAAAGAAAATATTTATTACAAGAAAATGTAGGAAGTGGTGGAACCAAGATTGTGATTCCATAATTAAGGAACGGAGACAGTACAATTTTATCTGAATAGGACGAGTTGTGGAAAGATAAATACGATAAAGTGAGAATGAAAGCCAAAAGAGTGATCAGGAGAGCCAATCGGCTGCATTTAGAGAATATCGTCCTGGAAATGGAAACCCTCATCAGAGTCGAGGAAATTCCACATGGAGGTAAGAACTTGAAACAGACTATCAAACCACAACACAAGTCCTTGAAGAAGTTGAAGATGAACATGGCAACCTGGTCACGGATAGAAATGATATAAAAACACACTGGCAAAACTACTTTCGGGAACTGTTGAACTGCCCTCCACTGGCTGAACCCGTACCTCGAACTAGATAAGGCAATAGTTTTCAAGTAGAACCCCTGACTTTCAATGAAGTTCGGAAAGCGTTAATGAACCGCTTAAGAACCATACAACTCCAGGGATCGACGGCCTTCCTTCGGAGGTCTGGAAATAGGTACAGTGGAGGTACGGTACAATCCAAATTGTTAGAGTTACTGCTGAAAATCTGGGAAGCAGCAAGGCAGCCGCTGGAATTGAACATTAGTGTCATATGTCCCGTTCACAATAAAGCTCCCAACTGCGTACAAGATTTCATCATACCATACGTACTCCTTACGGGCTAAAACCGTTTGCGGTAAAAATCCATAGTGATTACCAGTTTGGGTTCCGTCGATCTGGCTCTGCTGGGTGGATGCCGCGCCAACATACAGGAAACGACTACAGCCCTTGTGACCCAAGCTTTGAAAGTTGGCCTAACGATGAACCACGGCAAGACTGAATATCTCCACATGCGACGTTATAATACAAGCCGCAGTGAACCTACCAATCTACATGTTGGTGATATTGTGTTTAAACTTTAAAGGGCCAAAATTTCAAATACTTGGGCTGTACCCTCAGTGATAGCAATACCCGGAACGAAGAAATTGATATCCGCATACAAAACGCTTTACGTTGTAGCGCCGCCTTGCATAAAGTTCTAGTGTCCAGGCTTCTTAGTAGACGCACTAAAATCCGCATCTACAAAACTGTAATTGAACCAATTTCTCTGTATGGCTGTGAAGCCTGGACACTGACACTCAAGGAGGAGAACAAGCTTTTGGTGGCTGAAAGAAAGGTCCTCCGCAAAACCCTCGGCCCAACACATAGACCCGATGGCAGTATGAGAATTCGGAAGAACGTTGAAATAGAGGACCTTGTTGAGGAGCCTAACATCAGCGGAGTGACTGAAGAGTGAATTCGCTTAGACTTCGGTGGCTCGGTCACCTAGAGCGAATGGGAGACGATCGCGCGGCTAAAAGAGCCTATGAGGGTAGGCCTATAGGAAGACTTCCTTGGTCGCCTCAGATATCGATGGGTTGATGTGGTGAACGCGAATCTTCGCGAGCTCCAAGCTGGAGATTAGCGAGAAACCACTCAAGATCGGGATCAGTGGCGTGCACTCGTATTTGAGGCCTAAACATTGGGTCGCTGTGCCAGAGGAGTGAGTAAGAAAATATAAAGAACTTCTAAGCAGATTTTGTCCTTATTACTATTACAGCAAGTCAGACAGAGTTATTTCTTGCAAAGGCTTCTCTTTAGTGTGCATCAATCTTCTTAATCATCATCAGAACTGAGCTCTTCATTAACACCACTAGTTAAAAATACTTCAACATCGTCAATATTAAGCACAGGTGTACCATCTTTAGTATTAAGTGGCTGACAATGTTTCGGATTTCGACATCGACAAAAACCTCTTTCACAAAAACAACTCAGATCGCTATATTGCAACTGGCCTGGCACAGTTGTGAAGAGATGATGCACACTGTAACAGAATGGGCATACTCTTTGGTGAATTTTTGAATGTTAAAGTTATAGTTATTGATATAAAGAGGTAGAGGGAGACGAACTTTTATTTCAAACCCAAAGTTGGAAAATGCATATTATAATCAAAAGGAAAAAGGATATCAATTAAGCTAGCATGCATTTAGGGTAAATAGTCAGTATCAAAAGCCTATTTTATTTAAGGATATTTAATGTACGGGTTGATTTAACATATTAATAGTAGATAGCGGAGTTCATCAGGGAGTAATATGACCACAGATGTGAAATATTATAAAAGTGTGACATTTATTAAACATCATAGAATTGTAACGGTTTTATTCATGACATTGGGATATCAGAGTCAAATCAGAAAGATGAAATGATTCTGGGATTGATGACAGGCGAAGCAGTTCATCAAATCCATTTAAAGTATCTTAATTCCATGAGTAGATAATTTACATTTAGGGCAAACCATTGTTGAGAGTAGACACTCTTCATTTAAGGTATAATTTAGGACAAATATTTCACATGTAAAGTACGGTTTGCATTGGCATTACTCCAATGGTTATCGATATGGAATGGTCTAGGCCATATAAGGTGTAATTACAACAATTCTTAACACTAAAAGATGTCAGTCGAGTTTGTCTCGGTGTATCTTCTCGAAACTGACCGCTAAGTTGAGACACTGGTAGATTCATTTTCTGAGTCTTAAACTCAAATGAAGGCTAGGCCTAGTAGCTAGGAAGGTAACTTGGATAGGACGCTCATACCTCATCCAAGACTTGAGAAGTAGTATGTGTGAGTACAAGATGTCCGCACAACCCGTCGATAGAACCTTTGCTCCAAAATACAAGTATTTAGGACAAGCGACTAATTTACTTTAGGGTTAAATAAATAATCTTGATTTATATTTTATAAAACTACTTCCAAGTCCAACCGAGCGTGTAATAGGTGGTAGGGGATTTTCTACCCACCAATAAAAAAATATTTATAATCATAAAATAGCATATAATCCTAATTAAATTTATATTAGACGAATATTCATAATTTTAAGATAACTACAGCTAATGAATTATTCTTCCAAAATCTTAGACTTCATTATAACTAGGAATAAGAGATTAGTAGCTAGAAGCAGCGCTCAGATAGGTTCAATTATTATGCGGAATAGGCTAACTTTGATTATATTAATGAAGAGTCCAAAACCTGTCAAGTTTTCATAAAAGGACAAGGGTTATTACGGTACACAACACTTCAGGGTTCTACCACTAACGATCACGTCTGGCCAAATCTTCAGGTATTCGTAATAAAAGCGCGCTACAAAAGTAGGTTTAATAAATAGGTAAATAGTGCGTAGGTTACAGTACAGTCACGTTAAAGCTTATTACAAATTATTCCGCGTTCTCAAGCGTGGCGAGGAGATTCTTCAGTAGGTTTTCAGTTTTCGTAGAGTTTTCATGTCGGAGAGTTGTACACTGGGGTTTTCAACGTCCGGGGTGGTTCGGCGGTAGCTTAGTTGTTACAACACTGATGGTACCTTTCAAGATAAGAAGTTATATTCGATGGCAAGTGTTTCTTGAAACTTTCAACATCTTTTCACCTAATAAGAAATAGATTTATTTTGCTTTTTGTTTTTCAGTGCTTTGTAAAAATTATCTACATTGATGATGTCCATCCCTGTAGCTACCATTAGGGTATTTAGTTGTAGACTGCCTTAACAAACAGGTAAATGTCTCATGGCTTACCAAAAATGTCTCTTGGGTCACCATAAAAGTCAGCCAGGGGACTGGTGACTCAAGAGACAAATTCATGTTAGAACCAGTAAAAAGCAACAAATAAACGAAAAAACAACATTACACCGGTTGCTTTCGGATATAAGACCTTCGTGCCATGCATTATGCTCTAGTTTGAACCAAGACTATGAAAAACTTACGAATAATCGCAGTGAGTCAGGGGAAATGGAATAAATACACCCTACCTGTGTTAGAGCTAGGGACGAAATGTACGATTCCACAAATTGCCGCAGCAATGGCAGACCACGTCAAGTAACACTCAGAAAGGCTGTCTATTGGTCGAGCCAACGTTGGGCGGCGTCATGCCATTTACTACTTACTTTTAGAAGGTAAGTCAGGAGACTTAGTTTTTTTTACTTTCACGGGGACACTTTTAATAAATGAAATGATAAAAAACTGTTTGACTTTTTTTACATTCAGACAATGCTTTAAGATACTAAATGCAGTGTTGTATTTAAATAACCCATAAAATTACCTGCTAGAGAACGATTTTTTACACCAAATAGGAAGTAAGCATTGAATATATGTACAGGGACAAGAACTTTTACTATGGAAGTGAAAATGTGTCTCCTGGAAAACCAATAAATTTCGTATTAATTATAATTTGAATTGTTCAATATTTTGTTAAGTTGTCGTTTAATAAACTAATTCAATGATGACCATATTAAAATCAAAGTATTTTTTATGTTTAAAGAGATAAAATAGATTCATCAGTAGTGACACAAAAAAACAAGAAATAGTTGATTGACCCAAATATCAGGTTTACGCACACATCCGTCCAGTTGTCTACTAGCGTTCTAATCCTCTGATTGGAGCGCACCAGTACGCACACTACGAAAAAATATTGTGGAATTACACTCACACGCGTAAACAACAGCGTCGGTGAATTCCGTAGAGTTGGACACATGCATCAAATGCAGTTATCTATAAAATGATGCTATGAGAATATTACCTTCTAACCAATATACTTTGTGTAATGTAATGGTAAAACAAAATACTTACTGTTTATTACAGAAACACAACTTGTTAATTTTATAAAAATATTTATTTGAGAAGACATTGCGTCTCTTATGCTTAAGGAGTTATGTTATAATCTACTGACTAGAGGTGTGCGCCGATGGCAAAATCATCGGCGGCGGCGTCTGGCGGGGTTTTGATCGGCGGCGGCGGCGTGATCGGCGTGAAATCTGCGTGGTACTTTTTTCCCGGTTTATGGAAAAATAACTATAAAAGGCGTAAATTCTCATATTATCCACATTTTCTGAAAAGTAATTGCACAAAAAAAAACTAAAAAGATTTATGAAACAGGAATCTTGCTTACTTCGTTGGTTCCTCAAGGCTGACGGTCGTGAGCACCAAGAGCGCAGTTCTTCACAATCATTCCCCAAACCCCTCTATTTCGGGCTTATATTATTACGTTGCTTTGCTTAATTGTGCCACCACCCTTAACAAAGCCCGGCGATTTTTCTGCTTACGTAGTACTTCAGATGCTTGTTCAGAATGTGCAATAGAACTATTGCTAAGCGAATTCAATCAAATTCTTTAAATGTCGAACAATCACAGTGTTGACAATGTTGTTGCTGTAAACATTCCTTATTCGGCGTTGCAATTAAAATAAGTTAAATAAATTGCATAAATTATTTAACACTGTTCCAGCAAAAAAGAAACCACAACTACTGACCTCACAATACCTCTACTACTGACCCGTGAAATGTAAATATTAGCTGAGCACGTGTCTTTTTGATAGTATTTGTGGCTTCAGTATGTGATAAAGACGCACGTCAATATACTTCTCCATCACGGCTTTGGTTAAATGTACCAAATGATTGGTCATTGGCGACTGATCGTATTGATGAAAATCAATGCTTTTGAAGACATTTCTTCCGATAAAATGGTTCAAAGCTTTAGGTACCAGCTTGTTTTTTAATATTTGTATGGATTTAAATTTTCCCTCTTTAACCAGAGTTTCTTTTACGATCATTTCCATCTTTTTACATATATCTACAACATCATCAGATGGGAAAATCAACCCTTCCTTGTCTTTTAGCTTGATGGATCTGAAATGGTAATAAACAATAATAGATTACAAAATATGTGCCAAGAGCAGAGCAATATTTCAGTAAATATTATAAGTTCAACGTACCTATGGTTCGAATTTATGGTATCTGCTAGTAATCCAGAGATGCATAAATCGCATTTTATCTTTTTTAGCAGTGCGTGTACAACGAAACCGGCTATATATGTTACAGCTTGAAGATTAAATTCGGAAATGTCTCGTACCATAACATCAATTTCTTCGTCAAATAAGGACTGTTCCAAATTTATGTGATTTTCGGATGTTTAATTTTCTTCATATACAGACAATTTTTCAATGCTGCTGTTTATTTTGTTTGTTGAAGAACAGGTCAGTAAAGCTACTGTTTCGAGAGCTTTACAATTGCCAGACTCAAAATCGCGCAACTCGGATTTGACCAACAACTTTTTTTAGATGGATTGGAACTGCCTTGCGGTTGGATTTGTGTTGCATCCCCCATGAGTCCTAATATTACCAAACATGAGTTCTAAATGGTCTTGGCTTATTTTATAAGCGGGCAAGTACCTACACAATTTTTCGTTCTTGCTCTAAAAGAGCTACGTACATTTTTTTCAGGCTATGGATACACACAATGAACCCAATGAATCCAATTTTTCGTTTAGTCTCAATTAAAAGCGACCCGTCCACTAATTTGAGTGTCTTTAAATATTGCTCAGCCTTATCTAAACTATGGAACACACTGGCTTTATTTTTGGCGTATAATGGTTTTTTCAGTTGCAGTTGCTTCATGTCTCATGAATTGAGGACATCAAATAAATCATTGATCAATCTCAAAAAACTGGCTGTAGCATCTGTTCCCTGGAATTCAGGAATTTGCAACTCTGAGCAAAATTCTAAGGCATCAGAAACGCTGTTACTGAATAATTGCGACGCAAGTCGCACTTTCATTTTTTGATTTTGATAAAATATATGACCCCGGCGCAATTTGTTTGCCAAGTGTAAATGTTCCCTTTCTTGTTTTTCGTTAAGGCTTTCCAAGTACGACCACTTAATCAGTTGACCTTAACAGTTTAAAAAAGATCCATATACCTGAAATGCGTTTCGAACGAGCTTAAGCATGTGGCAAGGGTAAAAAAAAAACTGTATTGGCTTTTTCGTGATTGGATGTTCGAAGTCAGTTTTGATATTAGGGTATTTGAAAACTCCTCATAATTCCCTTGCCATGGATACATTAGATGGGCATCCACCTAAAGTCAGAGATGTGATTTCTATTCCAACTGGGTGCAAAAACTCAAGGCACTGTTGAACTAAACATGCTCTTTGTTCTGCTGTTACACCATTGACTAGAAAGAAGCCAACAGGCACCTTAAAGGCTCCGTTTATAGCAGTTACGAGAAATACTAGTGCCTGTGTAGCTTCCTCCATGTGGTCGCCTTCCATCATTACATTTCCAAAGTCTACTAGACCATGCGTTTTGTGACCATCCGACTCGACTCTCTTCCCTATCGCCATTTCGTCCATCACCAAATTGCAAATCAAAGGATAGTCAGCAGTGTCAGCTTTTGCCTTTAAAGCGTTTAAGGTTTCAGTCGTAAAGCCTGGCCTAGCGTCAACTGACTGATACCACTTTTTGATTGTTCGTGGGTGAGGTAAGCATGTTTCAAACTTTTGCCTCACGTAAAGATAAGCTTTCGGCGAATAGAAATGTAGCGTCAAGGCAAAAGCTCTTAATGCCGGTGAATATTTTGTTTTCACCATAGTACCCGTTCGTGTTTTCAAAGCAGTTCGAGCAACAAGGTCTTTTACTCCAGCATCCGAATCAGTCAAAAGCGAATGCGAGGAGTCGAGTCCAGTGCGCGCTGCGACGTAGACGCATTGATGACTAATTAATTAATTCATTAATTGCGGACATAGCGCGGCTCGGCCGCTGCTAATAGTTTTGAAACGATGAGTGAACCTATCGTGAATAAGCTACTCACCTTTCTGCTGCGGATACTGCGGGAAGATGAGATGGACGCGGAGCAGGTCTGTTTGGCGAGCTTCAGTGCCGCCGAAATCTGCGCAGCGAAGAAAGTGCTGTTCCAGTCCCTCGGGATCGCCGGCACATTTATACCTCACCGGAGAGGAGACGAAACCGGGGAAAAAACCCTTAAGGACATCATTGATGTTCTGAGGGAGCGTGAGAGCGACTTGCCTGAGTTCGTGGCGACGGAGGTCTCCAGATTGCCGTCCTGCATTCCAGAACATGTCGACGTGAGTGGCCTGCTGAAGGAAATCGTGGCTCTTAAAGCAGGCATGGCTGAAATTTTGAAAAAGTTTGACGATTCGCGCGCTACCATTGCCGAGTTACGCAAAGAAATCATCAGTTTGCGTAATAGTGCCCCGGAATTTCTATCACCAGCGGGGTCAAATTTCAAAAGTAATGACCGGGTGTCAAGTGTCAACTCGGTCAGTTTGCATGTTGCTGACACTGCGCATGCCGTTCCACGGCCCGCGTGCCCCCTCCGCCCCGCCCCATCCTCTAAATCACGTCATCGCTATGCTGATGCCGTAGCTGGTCTATCTGTCGCAGCCGACCGGAGAGACGCGCCCTCAAGAGCGCGTGAAGTTCGGGTTCCTCCAAAAGAGAAGCCCCCAAGCACCGATGTGGATAAGGAGGGTTTTACAACGGTGTCGAGGAAGCGCAAGCCGCGCAAGAGTCAGTGTGGTACTGCCGAACCGGTTGGTTCCGGTCTTCGGGTTGCCACACCGAGCAAGGCGCTATATGTATCGCGCCTGCATTACTCCGCCACGGCTGATGATATGGCGGAGTACGTTCGTCAGAAGACCGGCTTCTCGCTGAGGGTGTTCCAGCTGCGTTCGCGCCACTATGTGCAGTTCAGCTCGTTTGTGGTGCGCGTGCCGCGGCCGCTGCAGGAGACCGTCGCATGTGCTGACTTCTGGCCGAAGGGTGTAGTGTTTCGACGGTTCCGAGGCAATCTGCCGAATCCTACACCGGAGACGACGATGCAACGGGGCCACGCCGTTTCGTCGCCTAAATAGTTTTATTTGTTGTTTTGGTTTCGTGACGCATTGGTTATTACTGTAATGTCACGTAAATGTATTTGTCAATAAATAAATAAATAAATGATCTGCGTTAATATAACGGTTCCACTTTAATTCATCGAGCAGATCCTTCATGGCCGAAATTTTTCTTTTGTATCGTCTCGTTGTGGTTTGTAAACGTTTTATTTTCAATTTCTGATGTTTAATCCGTTTAGTTCGTTTTCGCAATTGCGGTTTCACAATTGGCTGCGAAAGAAGAATTATTTTTCGCTGTTTCGTAATTAATTGTAAAACAAGATTTTTTTTCCGTTTTCGCAATTGCGGTTTCACAATTGGCTGCGAAAGAAGAATTATTTTTCGTCGTTTCGTAATTAATTGTCAAACAAGATTTTTTTTTCCGTTTTCACAATTACGGTTTCGCAATTGGCTTCGAAACCGGAATTATTTTTCGCTGTTTTGTAATTATAATTGTCAAACAAGAATTTATTTTCTGTTTTCACAATCAAGTTTCGTAATAAACTACGAAATAAGTTTTTTTTTCTGTTTTCGTAGTAAACTGGCTAGAAGATTAATAATTTTTCACTGCTTTCGTAATTATTTAATTATCGAACAAGCATTTTATCGCTGGTTTAGTAATCGAACTTCGTAATGAACTTCAAAAACTGAACGAAAAAAATAACAGTAAAGGCGTTTGCCCATCACAACGTATCATACCATGACCGTGATAGGAACGTAACCGGCAAAAAAAGACCTATTTTATTGAAACGCATAAGACCTTACCCATCAGACCGTTCCATAACCGGTCCGTCATTTTCATGTATTTGACACATACGTTCATAGCACGGTCATAGTATGCTAAGTTGTGATGGGTAAACACCTTAAGTATCGATCTCCGAAAGTAAACTAGAGGAAATAAAAATTGTATCCCCTTTATTTTTGTCGAAGTGGAATAAAAACTTTGTTTACAATAAAAATAAAATTCTACATTACTTCCATAACAACAAATATTCTTTTACTTTAAAACAATTCTCGTGAACTTATTTAATACATAAATGGAGCAATGATCTCCAGACAGTGCCCGACCGTAATCACGTTATTACATAACTCTGCTATTGCTATTTTAATCTCTTCATCGATTTATTGATATTTTTTATTTACTTTCATAGCAGGTTTAAAATTACGAAGCTTAGTTTCCCTTTCTAAAACTTCCAGTATTTGTGCCAAGTTTTGGGACACCCTGTATACCTTTATGGTTGCCTCTCCGACATTAAATTCAGTGTTGCCGTTTGGTTCCGTTTGTTCCGTTTTTCGGAACTTTGGACAACCCCGCGGAACTTGGAAGGAACTTTCTATTTTAGGGCAATTTTCGAAACTTTTAAAGTCCCGGCATTAATTTATTAAATAACACACTAAAAATATTGTTCAAAAATTAAACTCATTTTTCTGTTAAAACTAAATAATCATGTTTCATGTTCCTATCACAAAAATACAGCTGATCCAAACCGGCTAATCACGCGAGCATACACACGAAGGCTTGAGCTGTGGTCGTGGCCGCTGATTGGTCGAACGTCGAACGGGTCAGAGCTGCTATAGGTGCTGTCGCTGTCACAACTCACATCACATCAAATCAAATGCATGTTTATGTTTATGTTTGTCTTTGTTTTGTTTATGAAGATAATTTATTAGGTCGCACTAAAGCTACTTACATGATTTAATTTAAATAAGTTTTGTTTGTTATGCAAGAAACTCTTCAAGTGTAACTTAAGTGTGTGAAAGTACTTTCTTCAAGGCGATGGTAAGTAAATTCAACATTTTTGTCATTGAAATCCAGAAACGAACTTTCTTTTTTATAGTTTAACGTTGAAATGATAAAGTTTTGATTTATCGAAATCGAACACTTGCTTGATGTTTTGAGTTTGTGCCCTACATGCTTTATTGAATAATGAATTAATGATTCGGATTATCGAAATCAAAACTAAACTTGTGCTGTACCGAGTTCTGACATTGTTTTCATATGAACCACGGACTAATACAATAGATTTACGGCATAATAGTTTTTATCAATTTAATTATGTACTTAAGAGTCCGCAGTAAGCTCGATTCTCCATACAAACGTAGTTACGCTCTCATTTTAAAACTACGTGTTGGATTGTAACGATACTTTGCATGTTTAATGAAATGAGGTATATCTATGTCTTGGAGTTTCCCAAAATCTGGGAGTTTTAGCCCAAGAATCTGTGAACGAATTGAAAAATAGTGATCACACACCAAGCACCTCAGCAGAAATAATGAACCTCCGCAGAAACTGCTTAGCATTTTACATAGAGGTTATTAATCAAATAAAACAACGTTTTGAGTTCAGTGATTCTTTATACAAAATCGTTGCAGCTTTAGAGCCTAAATACGCTCAGTCATTTGAACTCAAAGACTTAGCTCTGATTTTAAAGAGATTCCCGGTTGTGAAAGACTTTGTTACAGAACAGTCTTTACATACAGAATGGCGTCAACATGCATTCTTAGATCACAAGACTATTGGACTGAAGCCTGATTTAGATGTTGAAGAGTACTGGCCTCAAATCTTCAAATTAAAAAAAATGGGTCAAGAGCCTATGTTTCCAAATTTAAAAAAAGCCATGTCTCTGCTGCTTGTTCTACCTTTCTCTAATGCATGTGTGGAAAGGGTATTCAGCCAGTTAAAATTAATAAAAACAGACCAACGGAATAAATTAAATACCAGCACTATATCTGCTCTCATGACTGTAAAACAACACATCCCTGATTCTATGCGATATGAGCCTCCTAAATCACTTATCACTAGCAACGTAAAACTATATTAAGAGGTAACTACAACTACTATCTGAATTACTAATTTTAATATAATTTTCTAGGACAAAGTCTTCATGTGCAATGTATGTACAAGCTTAATATTTTTCAGGATCTGCATTATAACTTGGAAGAGAGTAAAAAAAAACTTGTTTTATTTTCGTGTGGTGTCGGGTTAGAATTTCACCATCCCCTTTCTTCCCGTGGGTGTCGTAAAAGTCGACTAAGGGACCAGGGTTGAAGTGTGTTGTGGGCGATGGACTAGCAACCTATCACTGCAATATCACATTTAGTCGATCTTTTATACCCACATTTATGCTAAAAGTGGCGCTGGAACATACGTTTCATGTGCTCTGCCTACCCCTTTTGGGAATAGAGGCGTGAATGTATGTATGTATGTATGTATGTATTATAACTAATTAAAGTAAAAAAGGTGATTGTACGAGAAATCTAGTTAACCTGTCAACATGATGATGGTATGTTGATAATTTATTTAATTTAATGTGCGATCATACCACGTACGCTATCTATATATTACATGATTTAGCATCTCTTTCTCTAATTTTTTTTTTTTCAGATTAAAATCAAATCTGTATTTTATGAGACGAAAATAAAACAAGTTTTTTTTTACTCTCTTCCAATTTATAATTATATAAATTCCATTGAAGAGAAGGATGCCGTTTATTAGACCTTTGGGCGGCTAGAGGTTTAAAATATTCGATAAACGGTATGTATATCTATTTCAATTGCATTATTTATAAGTATTTCACCATTTAAAAAAAAAAGGAATTTTTCAACCTAAAACGGAACTTTTCAGGAATGGCAACGAAACTTTTAGGTGAAGTAACCTGGCAACACTGATTAAATTACGTGCCATTGCTCTGAAAGAATACAATAGTGCGACTGATTGTTCTTTAGTAATTAATTGTCAAAAAGAAAATGAAGATGTTTTTAGTAATTAACTACGAAAAGAGAAAAAATATTCGATTGCGAAAACAGCCAAAAAATTCTTGTTTGAAAGTTAATTACGAAACAGCGAAAAATAATTCTTCTTTCGCAGCCAATTGTGAAACCGCAATTGCGAAAACGAACTAAACGGTTTAATCATATTGCTTTTCTTTTCTATCAGTATTTTTAATTTTCGTTTTCGAGGCGAGTCTTCAGTACTAGCCTGCGAACACATAAAAAAAACTTCACTTGTTTTTATCGAATTTGATTATTTTGATAATGATGATGACCTTGCACTGTCTACGAATACTAGTCTGGCCAGGGAAAGATAAGTCTAGAAAAGAGCGGGAATAAAAAAAACAGCGTGATGCAAGGCAAGGGCAAATATTTGTGTGATGAGTACGACCAGGGTCTGAACGCATTTGTCTCTGTTTCTTTGATGTTTTCTAGGTATTTTAGTATATTATATGAACACCCAATGTGCATGCTATGGCATATCGAGAAAAAACGCACTTACATTATCATTTGTCAATTGGCTTATATTGGTTACTCTGCGAGGACTCTCGATATTATCAGCAGGTTTTGTTGGCTGAAAAGATGAAGTGCTGACCTGTTAGGAATACAATAACAATTACTTTCTCATTCTCTGAACATAATTCATCCAGCTATATATGACATGGTAGTTTAAGAGGTTGGTGCAGTCCCTTCGGCCGTCTATAGAACCGGAGTTTCAGAACTATGATTATTATATGAGGCTTTCAAACTACTTGTATGGAACTGGTTCCGACCGTGACTATTAATTTACTTGTATACAACTGATTCCGATCAAGGGTATCTCTTGCTTGCCAGAATTTCATTTGCCCGAATTTTATCTGCCATAATATTCAATTGCCATAAAGTTGTTTTCTATAATTTTGTATGCCATACTCATTGTTTACCATAATAATTATATGCCATGAGCTCGCAACAGTCGCAACAAATTGAGCCGAAACGTGTCGGGTAGTTTTCGAGGTTTAATAATTGAGTGACCCGTTTTTATACATTCTAATAGACTGAAACTCACGTCAGTTTCCTAATTAGAATTAAACGTAGTTTACATTTCTTATTCTGGATATTATATTAATATAATTCAAAATTGTTTAAACGTTTTAACTTGAACTTACAACTTTTACAAGAATTACAAGCTTTTTAAAACTTGTACAGAATTCGTTGATAAACGTATATTAGGTACTTTTACAATAAGTATAATATAGAAATTTTAAAAATCTTAGTATTTAAGCCAAGGGGTATATAAATCATTGTGCTCAATCCATATACAACAAATAGAGTAAAATATTTTACATAAAGTAAAGACAAATATCCCGAACGAAAAATGAGGACTAGGCTTGTACCTATAACTTTTATTGTATGGCGAGAGCAGCGGTCTTGTACACATTTATTCCTTATAGAGCTAATAACGAAAATAATGCAAACAAGCATACACACGGACACGATAAATTAAGACTACATTTCATCCAACATTAAAAAGGACATACCTAAACATAACCATTCCCGTACCGTACGGTAGGAACTTAGTACGTATAAACTCCACGTACACAATACAACATTATATCATTTCACCTATGATTATAAGATAATAAGCACTTTTAGGTTAGGTTTAAGTACATTTAATAAGCTCACATTATCGTTTGCAGTGAAATAGGTATTTGTTAAAGGATAGGTACAGCTTTGTTAGTAGTTATTATGTTATGTAGCAGTAAAAACATTCCGATCCGACTGATCCGAGTACAAACGACCATGCCAGTCACGCCACACTAGTCACTACGTTGCCCTTCTTAAGCTTAAAAGTAGTTTTTTATAAATTCTAACAAAAGAATAGATGAAAGGTGAACTAGTAAATGGAAATTACAAATAAAGATTTTAAGTTATGTACAGTCAAGGAATTTAAATTCCTAGCCACCTAAGGTTCAATATTGTATAGCAAACAGTCATCAGAAGAGCTATCTAAGCACAACGTTACTTGACATATCAGACGCATTTGTTTGTGTTACTAGGCAACTGATATGATTAATTAAATTACGTTGACATGGTGAACTGTAAAACGTCAAGGCACTCCTAAAAATGGATGACAGTAATCGAAAATATAACATATATTTCGCTTTCACTCTTGCAATATTCGAATGAAAGGAACGCAGATAAGGAACATTCGGAATCAACGTTGAATTGTTAATACTTCACGGTTTGCGGCAAGCATTTTATTATTTTTCAAATTAATTTCGTATTTGAAAATTATTTCACAATTTTCTCGATTGACATTGACATCAACTGACATGTGTTTAATTGTTTATTAGATAAGTAAATGACTTTCGCAAAGAATGTCTGTATCTGTAATGTGCAGTGACAAATAATAGGTATTGAATTGACATTTCAATACTAAAATGAAAATTTCGACCTTAATGCATCGTGAATGCCTAACAACATTTCAACAAAATGGGTAGGAAATTAAATTCCTTGACTGTACCTACGTTGTAAGAAGGCTTGTATCTAGATCTGCAAGTGTTCGTATAGTGTAGTGTAACTACTAATAGTTTTAAACTTAGTAGGGCGAACGTGTGACGATTTTATGAACAAAACAACACGAACGAAACCACCAGCTCAATCTATTAAATAAAATACGAGTACTCACCAATACTCGTAAAATATCCAACACTGGACAACGATAACTGAACAGCCGGATATGTTTACGACAGTTACAATTGTTGTTGTTGATCGAAATCAATACCAAAGCAATGAAAAATACTTTGAAACCAAGGTCACGCACATGCACAATGTAAATCAAAAGCTACTTGTTGCTATCCGCCGTCTCCCGCGAGAATGACTGCGTCGGTGTCGGTCGGTGAGGTGAGGTGACTCTGCGGGTAGCGGGACTAGCGGGTGGCAGGGGCGGCGGACGCGGGGCAAGCATACAGGTCTTATCTTATCTTATCTTATCTAGATGAGGGCCCTTTCGGATGCACTTCGACCCAGTGGGATCTTTTGTGCATTTGCCCTCCCCTTACGTCTACTCCCAACTTCGCTCCATCATTTCCACATAGCGGATGATGCAGCTCAGCGGAAGTGCCTTGAATTCCTTTGGTTGCGGATAGCCGTTACCAAAATAATTCATTCTTTGTCTGGCAAGGGCATGACATTCACACAGTAAGTGTTCCATAGTCTCATCCTCCTCGCCACACATTCTACAGTCTAAGCTGTCTGATAGTCCCATCTTGGCCAAGAGATCCTTGACCCCGAAGTGACCTGTGAACACCCCAGATATGATTCTGAGCTGCTTCCTACTGGATTTCCAGAGTTTGTTAGTCCAGCCCGAGTCCACTCCTTCTATGAAGAGCTTTGAGTGCCTTAAGCCCGCCTCATTCCTCCACTCGTATTGGTGTTTGGTTTTGGCGTAGGCTTTAAAGGCCGAAATTATGGTTCCCTGCGAGAGTCCCACAAATGGTTCTGGACCTACAAAGTGGTTTGTAGACCCCCCTCTAGCAAGCTCATCCGTTCTTTCGTTGCCAATGAAGCCCTCGTGCCCTGGAATCCAAACAAGTTGCACCTTATTGTACTTTCCAAGCTTGTTCAGTGCCTGGACGCCATTATAGACTAGTCTAGATTCCATTTTCGGCGCCGTAAGTGCCTTAAGCGCCGCTTGACTGTCACTGAGTATATAGATGGTCTGCCCTCTGGTTTGTCTGTCTATATTCTCCTGTGCACAGGCAATTATGGCGTATGTCTCCGCCTGGAAGACGGTTGCCAAATTACCCATGCTTACACTACTACTGTAGTCATTCGCATAAATGCCTGCTCCCGTACCGGATCCCATTTTTGATCCGTCCGTGTACCATATACTGTCTTCGATACCAGACCTCGGTGGTTCTAGACCTTCGGCCCATTCAGCCCTGGATGGAACTTTTGTTGTGTAGTTCCTATGGAATACAAACTTGGGTAGCATTTTGTCGCTTCCCATGCTTGTTATTCTGTCTAAGAAACCATCAGTCTCCATGTTTGTGTGCTTAGTCTTTGGCTTACTGTCGCTCCACAGTTCAAGGGTTCTTAATCTGTAGAGCGATTTGCGTGCCTCTGACTTAATCACCAAGTGAAGTGGCGGTAGGTCCAGTAGGACTTCTAGCGCCGCTGTGGGCGTGGTGCGAAACGCCCCTGTTATAGCCATGCATGCCGATCTCTGTACCTTCATCAGAGCATCGCTGCATGTGCTCTTTAAAGTCCTTGGCCACCATACCAGGCTACCGTACAATAATATGGGCCTCACCATCATAGTGTAGATCCATCAAGTACCTTTGGGTTCAAACCCCATGTTTTTCCATACGCTGATCTACACATTCCAAATACCCTCAGTGCCTTTGTAATGGTAAGATCTGTATGCTTCTTCCAATTCAGTTCTTTATCTAGTGTGACACCTAGATATTTCACATCATTAGACAGTTCTAGTACCCTCCCGTACAGTTTTAGCTGCTGTACGCCTCGAAGGGTCCTTTTCCTAGTAAAGGGTATTACTACAGTTTTGCCTGGATTAATGGATAATTGGTGTCGGTCGCACCATCTCTCCACTGTCTGCAGTGCCTTGTTCATGATTTCCGATACCGTGCCTGGAAACTTCCCATTAACCAGTATCACTAAATCATCAGCATATCCTACCGTGTGGATGGGACCTTTATTGAGTTCTACCAGGAGTGAGTTCACCACCAGACTCCAAAGAGTTGGTGAGAGTACCCCATCCTGTGGACATCCCTTTGTGGCCGTCGCCATTATCTCATCCCCCAAGAGTGATGACTTTATTAGTCTGCCATTTAGCATATTGCCTATCCATTTACATATGGTGGGCTCTATACCATGATTAACAGCTGCTTCGCTGATAGCTTTATACGTGGTACGATCGAACGCTCCTTCCACGTCTAAGAAAGCTGCAAGACATAGTTCTTTATTCTCTATAGCCTGTTCAGCCCTGGTTGTCACCAGGTGAAGTGCGGTTTCCGTTGACTTCCCTGGCTGGTATGCACATTGTAGTTCGTGCAGCGGATGCCTTCTTAATGGGCCATCCCTTATGTGTCTATCTACCAGTTTCTCCAGTGTTTTGAGGAAAAACGACGATAAACTTATCGGCCTATACGATTTGGCTATATGCACGCACCGGCTATATGCACGCACCGGCGGTACGCACCTCTGTCTGAGACAGAGGTGCGTACCGCCGGTGCAGCATTTGCGCTATGCGCCTTGGCCTCATCCCTTGCGGGTCCGGCTTTCCCTCCTTCCTTCGTCATAGGTTTTAATTGATCCATGTGACCTTTTTCTTCTTGTTTCGTCGGATTGGCTCCCCACCCACCACGGAGCCCACACCCTGGGGATGCGTTAACGCATCAGGGCTACCAATCCGATATAGCGCCCCAAGAGTATGTTGTCTGTGAGTCCGCACGGTGCCGAGTTGCTCGTCATCTCCTCAGACGACTCACAACCCGTGCTCCACCGACTACAGGCCCCATACCCCAGGACACTCGCCCGTGGCCATCAGACTGGACACGACAGCCGATTGATCATGGCTGGCTAGACCATGACCGCCCGTGTGAGGTGAATCCTGAGCCGAAGAAGAGTGTTGTCTCCCAGCAGTACTATCCCGACCACTGGTCGACTCAGCCACCAGGACCTCCCTCTCCACCCGTACGGGTCCCCGCGCACGGCACAAACACGCGGATGGCATTTTACCGCTAACCATCCTTCTTTGTGGATGGAAAGCCCGCTGCGACATGCCATGTCATCGCTTACGGCTGATTAGATGGGATAAGCGGGATAGTATGGGTTGGGATATAAAGTATGGGCCCAACTGATTGTTTCCGTTCTGCCTGTTTCCAACGGTAGAACCAGGCAGTTAACAGGCGGTAACCTCGTGAAGGATCCCAACCAGTTTTGCCTCGAGGATCTTAGCAACTGTGAGCTCCCCCCGAGGCCATCTACCATGTTAACCGCCGGACAGGCTGCTACCATAGAGACAGACCCAACGCAAGTAGCGACCGGTCGCAAATTTTCCTTGTTCGTGGACCTGCCTCCGCCCAAGCATACAGGTGCGAGTGCGAGCGAGTGCGCGACACGCAACGCACGGCTGACAATAGCTCTCCCGCGTTACCGCTTTATGTACACCGCTTTTTATTTCGCATTAGTATTAAATTTGAGCAAATTAGTACTGGTGGGAAAACATCCGAAAAACCGGTTTTTTCTTTTCAAAATCCGGATTTCAAAACGGATTTTCTAACGCTCCGAAATCCGGATTTTTGAACTTCGAATAATCCGGATTGCATTCACTAGTTACTTGTGCCTGTGGTTGTATTTCAACCTCATCAGCTGCAGGTCGGTTTGTTACGTATGACGATAAATATTCATCTTCCTTAAATATTTCTGAGTTATAAGGATAAATACCTGTAACTTTAAAACTTTTTTGAATATTTCTTGCACTCATGGCCATTGAATACGCAGTTCCTAGTAATTCAGCGATTTCATATATCGTGATAGGTCGGCCCGGGTGGTTCGTCATCCAGATATCACACGTCGTATTGTAGTATGATTTTAGTGCGCCAAAACAAACTCGATATAGTGGTTGTACCGTTCTCTTTGGCATAATTAATATAATCTACCGTAACGTGGCTTTCATGATTATCGAAAATCAACAAAGTGGGATTGTCCTTTGAACATTTGACGAAGTTTTTAAAGTGTTTCAAAAACAATACGACATTCGGTCCCGTCATCCAACCAGAGGGGTTTGGAGCACCTGAGGCCCCTGGAGGAGCATTGTTCAGCATCCTATTTTGCCAAGTTTTTCTTGGAAAAATGAAAAAAGGAGGTACATGATTGCCAATTGCGTTTATGGCCGAACAACATGTTACCAGCTCACCTCTTTCGGCTGACGTCAATTTGGACACTTGCTTTATACTCTGGTAGGAACAACTTTTTTTGGTTTATGGACTGTTGTGATACCAGTCTCATCAACGTTATATATTTGCTCAGGTCCAAAGTGGAATCTGTCATACAAACTCTTCAAATTTTCAAATAACTTACTAACTTTGTGACGGTTGAAGCTTGTGGCTCTTGAAAGGCTTGTCGCCTCCGGTTTTCTTAGCGAAAGCTCTTTGTGCCTGTTCATGAAACCATGAAACCAGTCATATGTAGCTTCTTCTTTTTCTAACCACTTAGCATGGATCTCTTTTTCGTTTTCGACGGCAATTTGGTAGGCAAACTGTCTTACCTTTTTTGGTGTAAGACCATGGCAAAGCTTACTTGCTTCTTCGAGGTAAGCTGACGAATCATTTTCTTCTTTGTCTCAAAAAAATTGCGATTGTCTATAATTGGGCTCATAAGCAATTTCTGTTTCGCTTTCTTGTTGCTTATTCACGTATCTTTTTAGAGTCATCACCGAAATACCTTATTCCTTTGCAGTTCCTCTTTTACTTTTACCACCAAGAACCGCTGCTACTGCATTTTTAATATGTTTTTATACAGTTTATTTATTTTTTGCTTCCGGGCTTAGTTTTGTAAACTTGTGGCATTGTGGTTATCTGAAAGGAACTAGTGTACGTATAATTATCGTTTGATTAAAAATTTGATAAACTTGCATTGTATAATAAAATAACTTTTTCTAGTTTGTAGTGTTTTCAATCATAGTTTTAAGATATCTAACCAAAATCGAAAATAGCATAAAATTACGTTTACAAAATTATAATTTTGATTTGATTTTAAAAAGAAAAAGAATATTCTGTAAATAAATCAAATATAGTAACATAATTTTATTTGATATTCTATGGTATTCTATGCTAGACATGGTCCCCTTAAGGGACCTAGCGATCATGTCTCCCGCAAAAAAATGTACCAAGTATAAGTAGTTTTAGGTTAGAAATTATTTCGTAAGCAAAGTTATACTTTAGATAAACGCTATTTTTCAATCAAAACGCATGGCTAATCAAATATCTTACAAAATTAAACAGTTTCTTCTGCAAATCTATACTTTTTTGTAATAAATAAAAGCCTGCAAATACTCACCAAAATGCTCTTGCTCCGCCATAGAACATGTGAAGACCTGTCACTTTGAAACGTCATATAGTTGACACACCCTACTGTGAAAATAGTTTACCCGTACCATAGACAAAAAGTGTTGCCAGCAGTAATAAACGTAGCTTTGGTAGAATTTCCGTAAATTGAATGTACCGTATGTCCCACAGGGATCTAGTGTCCCTAGTTTCACCTATGGTTACACCATTAATATTGATGTAAAGTTACTCATTTATATTCTCAGTAGTGTGTACATCTAAATCAAAGGTACAGTTGTTAGAAGTTGACGGAACTGAATTGTCGTGAAATTTCTTATCATCAAATTCTGTATATTCTATAATAAGATTTTGTATTATCGGTTTTTAAGGCAATAATTTTTTTTATTTGCGGCAGAGAGGTATGTTTTCTGCGGCAACTTTTCCTTTGCACTTATGTTCTCTCCACTCCTCCAATTGCTTTTCATTATCTCTTTTCTTTATTTTTAATCTTATAGTCTTGCCATTTCTTTCGCAGTTCTTCAGTTTTCTTGTCATTAGTTGTAACTTGCTCGAAATATGTTTATATAAACGTAATTATACCTTGATCCCAATAATTAATAGCCACAACAGCAACTAATTCGTCTATACTGATTTTTGGATCGGGGCAGTTCACAAATGCTACATACTTTTGGGTCTCCTCTTGCAATAAGTTATACACGTCGTCCCCTAAAAATAGTGCAAGCATTTGTACTGGCAACATGTCTCTGCACCTTGCATAATTTGGTTCAGGAAACAATGGCGGTTCCCGCGTTAGATCTTCATGAATCCATGATCTTTACTTGCGGTTCATTTTCTTCAGCTCCTTCATCCGAAGAAGTTGAATCTGAAATATACTCAACAGACTGAGCTCGCTTTCTTCCTGTACTCGTATTCTTGTCGGATACCTACTCTGCTTTACCTTCCTCGATTGCTCCCACTGCGTCCACGTCCGCGTGAACGCATGCGAGAAGTAGAAGCACAACCTACGTGTACGGCGAGGAAACAGATTCGATGATGAAGGTGATGATTGTTACGAAGATCACATATCTCGGTTAGTTCATTGTATTCGTCGAGATCTGCGTAAGGTACTTACTTACTGATGAAGATGACAGGGCTACTTCACATGTTGCGTTGAGCTGGCGACCGCTATGATTATTCACTAAACCCCTGGCATCTTCATCACCCGAGTCTTCTTCAGACTGAATATTCGAGTCGGGAGGTTCTATAAATATCGAGTTGGCTTCATAATCGGAGTCCTCTTCTAAATTTGCTAATTCCTCGTGCAAAGTGAAGTTCCTAATAAACACTATTTGCATAAGGCTAATATTTTTATATACTCGGTGTCCTCACTATAGGTTACATTTCATCACATTTTTATAGTCTGCAATTCATGCTCAACTTTCTTATCTGTAGCCAGCCTAATATTCGCTTTACCATATGCCTCTCTGTATTCGGGTTTCCTATTTTCGAGGCAGTCTTATAGTTTTCCTTTTGCTAGTATCTTCAATTTGGTATTAGTTTTGTATCGTTTAAAATGTCGAATTTTTTTGTTATCACTTGAGCATAATCTAAAAGTGTATAACTAGAATATATTTTATTGACATCTCCTTCCAGCAGATGCTTGATTATAATATTACAAACTTTTCGGCGGCCATTATTAATTCAGTGTCAGTTTGTGACGAAAATTAAGCAAAAGAAAAAGCATCTTTTCAAACAAACTGAATAAGTCGTCACAAAACTGACACTGAGTAAATGTTTGATTAACGACTCACGCTAATTGGGTACACGAATTATTAAAAATGCCCCATATACATACAATGTTAATCAACGTTTATTAAAGTAAATGACTTCTAGTCTCAAAATGGAACAAATTAGTTTTATATTTTCTCAAAACATTTCTCATAAAACAAGACTTACTCGTAGAATACTCTTGGCTTTTTGGCCCTACTTCTTAACAATAAAATCACTACTAAAGTAAATCAGCAACCACGACTTTCAGTCTTCTAAATGTCAAGATAATTAACAATTACAATAACTTTTTTATTAATTCACATGAGATATCTTATCATTTATAAAATAACACGAGTAGCAAAAGTCTTACGATAATACATACTCTTATGATAAGTGAATATTAAATACTTTCACATCTGAAATTACTAAAAAACTTGAGCTCCAGGCACATTATGATCTTAAAACTAGTGTATACTTGTAACACTTTGCCCACGGCTAAGGGCATGAGACTGATCTCTTAGGGAGGTTCGGTTACAGCCTGAGAGTCATACCCCGCTTAAGTAAGAGTTGGGCGCCTAAAAAGCGAGGCCTGACTACAAATGGGAGGTATTAGCATAGCCAATGAAACAATGCAATTTTGTACATAAATTATATTTCTTTAGTATGTGACGTATGTCGTAGAGAGTAAATAATACAACGAGATTGGGTGATATAATCGACCTTTATTTAGGTAAAACGGTCTGTGGGTCGTTGTGTGAGTGACGCTTACATAGATTCTACGACTTAGATGTTATCGCTAATGCACTTTAATGTTGATCCTGTTTACACGAGCGTGAACCATTTGCAAGGGTATTGTATTTCAAGGCTGTCTCTACAATGTTGCATTTCATAAGATTATTCGATGTTGCGTCATACACTTATCCGATGCTTATCTATACAGACTACACTTAGCTTATAGTATTTTATGCAACTGTTGTATAAGTAGGGTCTTAAAACGCGAGTGTCGTGAGTTGCGATGCGAGCCTTGGCGAGCATCGCAATTAAAGACGCCACGAGCGTTTTAAGACCAAGTTATACACCGTTGCATACAATACTTTTTCTACGATTAATTTTAAATAAATAGCATTTCACTTTTCGGGCAGTAAGTTTTCCGTTAATTCTATTACTACTCACGCAATTTCTTCAGCGGTGCAGTTATTTTCTTCTTCGTCCATTTTAAAAGGAACGTAGGTACACATTTTTCTTCACTTCACAAACACGAATCAAATCTTAAGAAGTTATTAATAACGAATAGTTATCATATTTCGTCTTTTAATTTTGAACTGGAACTTTGGTGGGAATTTAGAAATATGACACATTGACACCTCTTGTTTATGGTCTGTTTTGTTTTTAATTTCCTTGCACTTGCCATCCGAACCAAACTGAATCCGGATACGAACCGAATCGGATCGGTTTATATTTATAAATAATACCAATAACTGGTAAAATATGTATATTAACACACAATAAATGATAATTTATTTTTATTTTAATAAATAATTTATGTTTTACAAATATTTGATAGTAAATAAAAACTCTTTATTTCGAGAAATTTGCTTATGAAGTTGGCACCACTGCAATATAGTGGCTGATTAAAAAAAGTTAGATGATTTGACATCGTGGTAAACAGTGCTTTTATGAAAAATGTATGAACCAAAAAAGTACACTAAAGTGTGCGTTTATGGGCCATAGAGCATAGAGTTTTTCGACGACTTATTATCGGCGTCATTGTATTTGAGCTAAAGCCTATATAAATGACAGATAACGGTACAGGAGAAGAAAGAAAGATTAAGATTTTCTTTAATAGTTCCAGTAGTTAAACTGTGGGACCGGCGCCCAAGCGTCCTTAGTGCGGTCCAAAGAACAATGGTTGTACTATTAAGTGTTGTAAAATGTAAAACATCTTACTAGAGTTAAATCCCTTGCTTTATGAATGTGCGTGTGTATAAGACTCCCTATTATATGGACATTAAAACGACTCACCCGGGGTCAACCCTGTTACAACCTGTTCAGCATTCCGTCACTCAAACCTAGCCGCGTACCCCGCCGGTCCATAATCTGTGACGGACTGCGTCTGCAATGACGAGAGAAGCCTCTTACAACTCAGGAGTCTTAATTCCGGGTTCTGCTGTCGCAGAGGGCTGGGACACACTCTTCAGCCGTAGGTAGAAGGCCCATTTAGGGCAGTAAGGAGAGATGTTAGAGATTAACCATGCGTTCAGGCGGGGAATGCCTGAGCATTCCCCGCCTTCAACGCTAGCCTAAATCATCCGATTGAGTGTACTATCGTCATCGGCCCTTTTACCACGGGGCATCAGTGGGATCTGCGAGATTGGAGGATTTACAGCGAAGACATGGCTCCAAGCCCAACCGGCATTTAAGAAAATTCATGCGTTTCGGCAGCCATATAGTACCGATTTAATACCGAGGACGAAACGGAGTTCACTCAAAACTGTTGAATTTCTAATAAAACATCCTGCCGCTACAGATGTACATCACCGATTTTATCGAACACACTCCAAATCAATCGCCGACAATATCCTCCATCTCGCAATGACAACCTCAGTTTTTTTTGTTCCCCCGCAGCGCGAGCGCAGACTTACGTTCCGTTCGCCAACAGCCAGTTGGATTGAAGAAAAAAAGAGATTAATATTTTGAAAACAACATTCGTACCTACTGAAAAAAGTGTAAATTTATTCTGAAAACAAAAATCAAACTGCCAAAGTTTAGAGACAAAGGGTTGCTGAGATATCTGTAATTTTAGAAAAATTGGCTGGCACGGTTACCTGTAAGGGTGGCTAATGAGAAAAAAAAACTAAAAGAAACAAGTTTATGTTTATGCTACCGAACAGTGTTGTTCCTACTATATAAAAAGCGGTGTTACATACTATTATAATAAGACGACCAATAGTAGGAAGGAATTGTAAGTTTTTGTAAGAGCGACTTAAGATCTTATTTTTTTCGTTCTCTATCGGTTCTACGTGCCACTTAAGTTTAATGATTCGGAGAGCTATATCGGTTACTTTGGTTCTGGCGCGGATAGCCTCATTTCTGATGCGATCACGCAGAGCATAGCCGTCCCCATTGCCCTTTAGGTGACTTTGAGCCTTCATATGAGGCCGATAGTAGGCGAATACGTTTCAGTGCCGTTTCAGATGTCATCACTCGCAAAGTGGCAACATACACTCGTCACAAACTCTCGTTGGACGAATATATGTGTAAATCATTTCTTTCCATTTAACCATTCTGCGCTTTGTTACAAAATTTGGTTTAGGAAATTTGAAATAAGTACAATACGTTTAATATTGAAAGAAGTGCTTTCCCCCGGCTACATGCCCCTTTAAAGCACCATGTCACAGAAATTTGTAAAGAAAATAAAATCAACGATAAAGGTCAGCAAGGTAGCTAAAACCTTGGGAAAGCTTCGGAAATTAAACAAACAAATGCCAATTAAGATTAAACACTTTGTAATCAGAATCAAACGTAATACGTATTAGTCTCAGAAACTGCATATATGAACTTAGATTTATATCAGGGGCGAGACCAGTCAACATCGCAATATAATAATAATTAAGAACTACCGACCTACTTTAATTACACAGGCTAGAGCTGATTCGTGTTACAACTAGGTCCTAAGTACTGGAGTCTCTCCCGTGAGTTACCAAGGTACTACACCTTTATTACACTGGACTACCTAATGACTAATTTGGCAAAGAATGGTACTAGGGATAAAATGCATAATCATTAGTATTTTCTCATTTAATTCTTTGTTGTAGGCACACCTGTATTAGAATGGATTGAACACACCTTAATTAACTGCTGGGGAAAGCGGCCATACAGCAGGCGGACTTTGAAACTAGGTAGATTCCTCCGTATCGCTAGAGGGACCCAAACTGAAGCTGCTAGTCAAGCATCTCACAAGCTGCCTGGCTGATGTCTTCTCTCTATTAAAACTTGTTTTCCAGAAGAACTCTCCTGGTCCTCATATAGAAAATATAAATATTTAGTTATCCCAACCCGCTGGAAATCATAATGAAATTGACATGATTAGAAACAAAACCAGCAGGGCCACAATAAGCCAAAGCAGTGAAACTCCACTTGCCACAGACTTGCAGCTACCGCTAGATTAATCTACTATTAATAGTCGTTGGGGCATTCCCAACCCGGACTGACCGTACGTAAAATTAGAGAAAATGATCAATCAAAGGAGTGCCCGAAGAAAAGTCACATGGCCTGAAGCTTTTCAGTGAATTATATACTCAAACCAATCAACACTTATCGTGGCTGAAATTGAGCATCCTCCAGTCACTCAGACAAGAGCAATAAGGCCTTTTATGGCCTCGAAAGACTTAATTCGAATAGGTACAGCAAGCAGCCTGCCTCTTCCAAATCGTTCAGCCAAAAAGCCATTTATGTCGCCAACAAGAAAGCAGCAGTTGTCAGAAAATAAATACAAGAAGCCTATTGAAATGTTTAATTATTTGTACTTTCCTGAGTATATTAGCCACAAAACTTTTAATATGACAACTAACTAACTGCAAAACAATCTCCTGTAATAAAAGTACCAGACCTAAACAATCAAAACCCTAGACTTACATTTTTGAACCTAACCGAAACACTAAATTTGTCTTGTTTACTTGGAAGTACATTAGAACAGTTACTAACTAATACTAATACAATGCCACTAAGACGACCCATCAGAGGTGAATGCATGTAGCGTGCGATGTACTAGTAGTCCTTCTTGTTATGGCGATTTTTTGGCCGAATGCTGGACTTTGTGATGTGATGAAAGCAAGCCGCTTTGCACATTGATAGTAGGGACCAAACAGCGATTTGACCGGAACATCAAAAGTTTCACCCCTTAGGAAACGAGATGGCGACTTCTTTAAAATATATTTCAAAAAATTCTACAACCTAAAAGAATGTACCAATTTCAGTAAGATTTTTTTACTTGATTATATAAAATAAAAGTATCAATCAATCAATCAATCAATATATTTATTCGTTCATCACAGGTACATGAGGTGGTAACATAATATTTAAAGGAACAGCTATGACGTGCCTTCTGGCGTACGAAACAATTTGTTCTTAATTACAATCTAATCTAAGTAATCTAACAATGAAAAGTATATCTCTAATACTAGATTACATGTACAATATATTAAATTCAGAAGTGTGCAACATGAGAATGGTTTAATACATATAAATATATATTACTTAGTAAATATTGAGTATTATAAAAAGAAAAAAAAGAAAGATTTATTTATTAATAATGTTCGAGACATTACGTCTAAAAGGAATGGTTCTAGGGGCTCAAGTTTATTGCCTAAACTAGGTTATAGTCGTAATCTGTGTTTTAGGCATAATTGGCCTTTGTTTTATATATTGCCTATCTAAACATTTGTTACCTCGCATCAAGAAAACAAAAAAATATTAACCAAAAAGAAACCTTGCGAATATTTTAGTTTGACATACTTTGCTATTTTGATCGTACACGAAGCAGTGTTTATTTATTTTATTATAAAGAAAAGGGCCTAGGAAAGAGAAAAAACAGTTAGTAAACGCTTATTTGGTGCGAGATCGCTTAAAAATTATATCCATCCGTCTTTTGGTGTGCATGTTAGGGTTCCAGCAAGCCAACTTGTGCTGTTTTATAATTACGCTCCTGATGAATAGTTGTCGAACTGTTAGTACTTTACATGATTGGTACAATTCCGTGGTCGGAAAATAAAACGGATGGAAGGTAGCCACTTTCAAAATGGCTCTTTGAGCACGTTCAAGTGTCAATAGAATGGTCTTCGCAGCCCCACCCCATGGCGTTATACAGTATGTTAGTATAGATTGATATAAAGCCGAGTATATCCGATGTATCAGTTCTTTGTTGGCAACGCTTCTTAGCTTTTTAAAGACAAAAATAAGTTTACGTACTTTAGCAGCAAGAACGTTTATGTGGCTTCGAAAATTCAGGTTCGAATCAATCATTATGCCAAGATATTTTATGGTGTCAACCTTTGATAAGCAACACATGTATTACATACCTGTTGATTAGCAAGAAAGCAATGGTGTGCTTGGATTGTGTCATTGTGTGATGGTTGCACAGATCTTCTCATAGAAAAAGCCATGTATTTAGTTTTTTGAGTATTGAGGGTAAGTAAATTGCGCTTTAGCCAATTAGTAACTTTACAGAAACCTTTTTGAGCATAGTCGTATACATCCGCCCAACTACTACCCGAGAACAATCGGCATAGGATATTAGGGAGCCATGGTTTAATTGAAGGTCACACAGGTCATTTATGAAAATGAGAAACAGGGTCGGGCCCAAAATGCTACCCTGGGGGACTCCAAAATCAACCATGTGGTCTGCACTTATGTAGTTGGCATCCTTGAACAAACATAGCTGCTTGTCCCTGATTCCTATCTGCTCCAGCTTGCTAAGTAATATTGGGACTGACACCGAATCAAAAGCTTTAGCAAGCTCGAGGAAGATAGCTAAAGTTTTCTGTCCTTGGTCCAGTTAGAGGTTACATAATCAGTCAGTTTAAAAACTGCATCATTTGTCGACTTTTGCGCTCTAAAGCCAAATTGGTGGTCAGAGAGTAATCTATTGTGTTCGAGGAAATTATTAAGCCGTTTCTTTATAATTTTTTCTAGTATTTTTGATAAATCTGGAAGTACGGAGATACGCCTATAATTATTAATGTTATCTTTGTCACCCGATTTGTGGATAGGAATCACGATGGCTTTTTTTAAGATGTTAGGGAAAATACCTTCATCCAGACACTGCTGGAAAATGTGCGTTAAGGGCTTGAAATTGCTTTATAGCATTAAGTCCGCCTTTTGTACCATAAGATATTCTTTTGTGCAATAAAGATTAAATAAATAAATAAATAAATAAATAAAAATGTGCTTAAATCGTTTTAGAATACTACTCGAGATATTGTCCCAGCCGACAGCGCAGTTCTCTTTTAAACTGCCTATTATCAATTCTACCTCGTGTTCGTCTATATTATACAAAACAAATGAGTCAGCACTAACCTGAGTCATTTGTGCACGTCTAGTGTGAATGCCGACATCTTTATTTACGATATTAATATTACTTGCAAGATTTTTGTCGACGTTAGCGAAGTAATTGTTTGCCATATTTACTGCCATTTCCGGATTGGAGTGCGATTTTAATATATCAGAATTAGAGTCACGTTTAGCTTCCGAGTTCGTGATATCTTTTATAAATTTCCATACTTTTTTGCCGTCTTTGCTTTTCTTCTCGAGCTCGGCTGTTTGAAATTGATGATTTAATTTTTTAAATATGTTATTGCAAAAATTTCGGTACCTTTTGTAAATAATTGTTAATTCTAGATTATCAGGAAATTGTTTGGATCGCAAATGCAGCTTGTCTGTGTCTCATGCAACGAATTAGACCAGGAGTAATCCATGGTTTTATGTACCTTTTGCTTCTTGGTAACGTGATTTTAGTCGTATTTGCTATTATTGCTTCTTGAATGCAGCCAACAAAATAATTTAGTGATTTGTTTACATCAGCTGAAGTGAGTCATACTCTAAGTTGGTATAGTGTTGTGTCATTGTCTATGCTGCAGCAAGACGGTAGAAAAATAATACGAGTGACTTGACAATTTATTGATTAATGTCATTCAATGAAATACATATAATAAACATTGCGTTATGTGATTTGATTTAATAAGAATACATTACAAATTGGCGACGAGGATGGAGGAAATTGAACGCCTTTCACGCCTTCGCGCATCTATACGCGGACAGCTTACCAAACTGCAACAACATCTACGGCAAATTCAAGATGCTTCGGACTTAGAAATAAGTCAAAGGCTTACAAGCCTTGACAACTACGAAAGAAAATTTGACAATATACAAACGGAAATAGAATCGGTGGCCGAAAACATAGAAACTGAAATAGAACAACGCCACACAACAGAGGAAATTATCCTACAATTAAAGCTAAAACTACACGGCTTGCGCCCGCCTGCGCCTGCTGCCGACGCACCCTCTACGTACGTATCAGCTTCCCTACACACACGGAGCTACGAAGGGACGCGCGAGTGCACTCCTACTACTACGCACCAACCGAAACTAAATTTCCAACCGTTTCAAGAAAGTGAAAACTTCACGTATTTTGTAAAAAGATTAGAAACATACTTAAAACTAAGCCACTGCGAAGATCCAAGAACACGAACACTCATGCTTCTTAGTTCTGTTCCCCCACAACTACATCAGAAAGCTTACGATTTATGTGCACCGGACGATCCCTGCGAATTAGATTTCAACGACGTTGTCAAAATATTGAAAGAATATATGGATCCGAAACCAAGCGTTTGGGCTTGTCAACACAAATTCATCACACGGACGCAAGATACACATGAAACAGTCATAGCATATACCTCAGAATTGAAACGATTGTGCCAAGACTGCGAATTTTCATGTAGTCACTGTAAGAAGTCAATCAGTGACAACTTTTTAACGCTACAATTTATAAGAGGACTACGTGACTATGATATACGCACAAAACTCCTCCAAGAAACCCAGATAACGAGTTTCACAGACGTCGTAAAAAAGGCGACGACGCTCGAACTTGCAAAATCAGAGAGCAGCTACATGTCACCCGCACACTGCGGCAGACAAGATCAACACGCTGTTCGAACGGACCCCAGTAAATATAAAGCAAGTAACAAACCTCTGTCGATCAGAGATCTGAAGGGAAAATGCTTCCGTTGTGGAAGTCAGGAACACCAAGCGAATAAATGTCGAAGCATTCATGACACCTGTAACAAATGCAAAAAGAAAGGTCACCTGGCGCGTGTTTGCCTTCAACACACTCAGGTTAATAAACAAATAGAACCTGAGCACGGGGAGCAGCACTATTCCGATAGCGCCTCTGACACTGTCGATGAAAGCACCCCCTGGGATATGAATTTAATACGATCCGGTAAAACAGACAAGTATATGATACATCTATCTATAAACAACAAAAACACGTGTATGGAGATCGACACAGGAGCGGCCCTCTCGACGATGTCATATAAAGAGTTCCAAAAACTGAACACAGGATGTAAAACATACAAAACTAACGTTACTATGAGAACGTACACGGGAGAGATATTCGCACCCATCGGCGTGACATATGTCACATGCAAATACAAAAATCAAACTTTCGATGGAAAACTATACATAATTAAACAAGATGTTGACGCTATCTTTGGACGAGCATGGATACGGTTAATAAACTTGGATCTAGCCAACATAAACCAAGTAAATCCGAAAGCACAACCCGAACTTGACAATATTTTTACGGAATTTGCCGATGTATTTGATGGTACTCTCGGATGCATACCCAACTACAAAGGCCGTTTCACCCTATGCGATGATAATACAACTCCAATTTTCGTGAAGCCCAGACGTATACCGTACGCTCTTAAGGACAAAGTCGACGACGAAATAGAACGCTTATGCAAACAAGGAGTAATCACAAAGGTTGACAATTCAGAGTGGGGAACACCAGTCGTACCAATCGTTAAACCCAACGGCAGCATACGCTTATGTGCAGACTACAAGGTCACCCTGAATAAAGCCATCAGAGATGAGCAGTACCCTATCCCAATCATAGAAGACATCTTAGTGGAAATGAATGGAGGACAGTTGTTTTGTACATTGGACCTGAGCCAAGCTTATCTACACATGATGATGGACGATGAATGCGCTATGATGCAAACTCTTAGCACGCATAAAGGTACATATAAGGTTAATAGACTTATGTTTGGCGTCAAGGTGGCTCCAAACTTATGGCAAAAGTTTATGGATAAACTGCTACTAGGAATCGCCGGTGTGAAATGCTTCTTTGACGACATCATTATCCAAGGAATATCAGAAGAACAGCTCTTGACTAGACTACGTCAAGTTTTACGTAAGCTACAAGAAAACAACTTAAAACTTAATAAAGACAAATGCTGTTTTATGAAAGAGAACATCGAATATTTGGGACACATCATCGACAAAGATGGGTTACATAAAAATAAGAATAAAGTCAAAGCAATTACGGACACGCCACCACCCACTAATGTTAATGAACTAAGAACATTTCTAGGAATGGCCAACTATTACAACAAGTTTATTCCGAACTTAGCTTCAATATCGAGCCCCTTAAACAACTTACTTCGAAAAGGCGTTCGTTACCAGTGGACACGGAAATGTGACGCAAGTTTCAAGAAAATCAAAGAAGAAATTCTTAGTGAGGGAGTTTTGACTCACTTCAGCCCAGAAAAACCTTTAGTTTTGGCTACAGACGCCTCGCCGACTGGACTGGGAGCCGTGTTATCGCATCGCTTGCCTGATGGATCCGATAGACCTATGGCGTTTGCATCTCGTACGTTAACAAACAGTGAAAAAAAGTACAGTCAGATAGATAAGGAAGCCACGTCGCTATTCTGGGGTTTAAAAAAGTTTTTCCACTATTGTTACGGAAGAAAATTCATTCTGGTGACTGATCACAAACCATTAACCACAATCTTCCACCCACACAAAACTTTGCCTGCTATGAGTACAATGAGACTTTTCCATTACGCACATTTCCTTTCCGGGTTTAACTACACGATCGAATACCGATCTTCAATAGATAATAGTAACGCAGATTATTTGTCAAGATTTCCTGTGGATACCATACCCCGCAACATAATTGACGTGCATACTGCATTCCAACTGACCCAAATGAACACAATCGCCGTCGATCGTTTGAAAATTGCGGAAGAAACTCAAAATGATGGCGAGTACAACAAACTGCTACAAGCACTAATGACGGGGACGACGGTGCGCCGATACGGTTATAACGACAACGAACTTACCATCCAGGACGGATGTTTGCTAAAGGGAACGCGAGTCATGGTTCCGGAAGGGCTGAGAAAACGGGTATTAGACGAATTACATTCAGGACACCTCGGAATAGTTAAAATGAAATTACTAGCACGAAGCTACGTATATTGGAAAAATATAGATAAAGACATAGAAGAGCTAGTAAAGAGCTGTCGTGAATGCCGGCTACACCAGAATGAACCCCCACACGTCACTCTACACCACTGGGAGCCGCCGACAGGCCCGTGGCAGAGACTCCACATCGACTTCGCAGGGCCGCTAAAGTGACATTCACTGTTCATAATTGTGGACGCTTACACCAAATGGGTCGAAATTATCCCAACTACAACAACGACCAGCATCTGGTGTATCAGAAAATTACAGGAGCTATTTGTATCGTTCGGTTTTCCTTTAACACTGGTCTCGGACAATGGACGGCAGTTCGTTTCAGCAGAATTTCAGAATTACCTTAAGAAAAGTGGAGTGGTCCATAAAACGTCGGTGCCGTATCATCCGGCTACTAACGGACAGGCGGAGAGATATGTCCAGACAGTAAAGAAAGCCTTAAAGAGAATGGATTCGGATCCAGGTAACCTGCAGGAAAAACTCCTAGCAATTAAAGAGCGCTTACTGAGAACGCCGAGTGTCACCACTGGCAAAACGCCGTATGAACTTATGTTTAACCGAACGATAAGGAATGCCTTACACGTACAGTTCAAAGCTAGACCGGGGGTGGTGAGAGGGACACAGATCACCGGAGAACGCTCCCCAGTCCGAACGTTTGTCGTCGGTCAGCGAGTTCAGATACGGGATTATAGTAATGGACGGAACAAGTGGGAGTTTGGAACTGTTACAAGGATTTTGGGCAGGTTACACTATGAGCTCAAGACGGATTCAGGAGAGACTTGGAAGAGACATGTAGATCAAATGTTGAGTACCAGGGTGCCAAGAGTAGACAGGACAGACAGCATATCGTAAAGATTTACAGCGGAGGTGTTGTGTCATTGTCTATGCTGCAGCAAGACGGTAGAAAAATAATACGAGTGACTTGACAATTTATTGATTAATGTCATTCAATGAAATACATATAATAAACATTGCGTTATGTGATTTGATTTAATAAGAATACATTACATATAGTTTATCTTATTTGAAATCTGGATAGATTCTGTTTTAGGGGGCTTGAGCTCTAGGGCATGTAAAAGGGAGTGGTGATCTGTTAGTGTAGAGTTAGTAACCAAAGTTGTAGATGGCAAATCACTTTTGATAAAGACATGATCTAGGCATGAACCGCTCCGGTGCGTTGGTAGCGTGTGTGTAATATGCCGTGAAAGGAGCAAAAGTTAAGATAAACATGACGTCTAAAGTCCTGACTATCCTCTAGTATGTTAATATTAATGTCACCTACCATAATTATGTTTTTATATACAGAGTGTTTTTTTAATATTATATCTAATGAATGCAGAAAGTTATCTGTGTTGTGGATAGAGGGTGACCTATAAATGGCGATGATGACGGTGTCACTGCCCAGTCTTAGGATTAGGCAATCTCAATCTTGTGTTGTTGGTTCTTCGGCAGAGATATGCATGTTCGACTTAAAATATATTACAATTCCACCATTTTGGTTAGTAGCAAATTTGGAGCTATAAATATTATACCCATCTATATCAGGAACATATGCATCTTTATTTTTTATCCAACACTCACTTAATATTATAATGTCGCAGTTACATTCAAGCCTTTCCAATAGGACTCTCAAACCATCCATATTACGATTTATGCTACGTATATTTTGAGACAGTATAATTAACGGATTATTCATTTTTGAGATTTGGTATTTACAATCTTCAACATCGCATAATCTCGAGTTGGATACAGTAAAATTATCTAAATCATTACTTGATAAGTTGTCCACAACAATTATTTAAATGAAGTGCTAAAATACAGTACCTTAATGTGGCACTCTTAGGCGCCCTCATAATCGGTTGAATTGATATAGCTAGTTACGGCATAAACGCGGGCAGGACACGTTCATCTCCCGTTTTCTGAGCCCTTGGTTTTTTGTACCGCTGACATGTCGCACAGACGGGGGCCGCTTCTTTCTTTGTACAGTCCTTCAAGGCGTGGCCCCCCTGACCACAAGTAGGTTCCTTTTCCCGGCAGAATTTGGTGGAGTGTCCATATTGCTGGCAGTTGAAGCATCGGGATACAAGGGTGAAGTCTTTGATGGGATAAGACGACCGGTTTAAAAAGACGCGTTCCTGGTTGATTAGAGCTTTGCGTATAGTGGGCATAACTTCTACAACAAAGTTGCAGGTCTGGCCATCCTTTTTACCAGATTTATGGCTCAATTTCGTTGTGCTATGGAAGAACTCGCGGGTCATTTGAGGGAATTTGGGAGCAATATTCTGGACGTACATCTGTTCAAAGAATTCCTTCTCAGTCAGTTCCTTAGGGAGACCATAAATAATGACCCTCGGCTTTCTTTTAACGGGGTCAGAAACCGACAGACCCGACGTGGTAAATTTATCGGACGCTTTCAATTTCTTGATGTCCTCCTCACTGGCAGTACTTATAATAACGCCGCCGTTTTTTGTTTTCCGCATACCACGAACTTGTAGATTTAGCTCTTCGGGCTTAATGATCTGTTGGACTAAGTTTCTTGTGTCCTCGCTACTTTTTTCTTTGTCTGTCGGGAAGACAGCCAGAGAGCTTACATTGGTTGGACGAATTAATTTGTTCGATGCTTTAATCATGCTCGCGTAGGTAGTCTTTTCTGCAACCGGCTGACTGCACACGACCTGGACAGAGGTCTTAAGGTCTTTTAATTGAGAGGCCAGTTCTTGTTTCTCGATTAGGTGTTGTATGGTCATGTGCGCTGCGATGCACTTTTGCTTCACCGACTGATACAATACGACAAGGTTGGCGGTCCCGATCGTGACTTTTCTGCATAGGCCTTAAATTTTTTGTTTCTGGTCGGGAGTTGAGCTTGCTCTCCGCCGCAACAGCGCAAACCTTACTCAGACATGCTTCAATGGAATTCATCCAGTTTTGCAGGTCCGGAGTTGTTACCAGCGCTGGCTGTGGGTCAGACTCTTGCATAGCCTCTTCTCTCGGTTGAGGGAGCGGGCTTCGTGGAGTTAGGCCACTTCGATTGAATGGGCTATTCATTATTGTAACCTCACTGGCAGTTACACAAAAGTAGGTACGTGACACACTTTAGGTATTAACTCGACAGAAAAATAAATATTTTGAGAGCGAAGTAATAATCTAACTATAAACACGTCCGTGCATGACGAACGCTCTTACAATAAGTCAAAAAAACTATACACCAATAACGTTCATACATCACGTAATATTAAAGTTTAATTGTGAACATTTCATTAAAACATTTAAAAACATATACAAGCTAAACAAATATACTAATTTTAATGTGTAATATCTCAAATGAGAGTGCATTTTATGTATTCCACATAAAAATAAATATTTGGCAAAAAACGGCGTATATTAAATATGGTAGTAGTCATTCATTGCAATCGGTGCGACGGGACTCTGTAGCAGTCGACCCTTTCTCAAATTAGGATGACATTTTATAAATTCCTTTTTGTATGAAGTACCATACAGGGTATGTGTCATTCGAGTAGTCCGCATTTAGGGCCCATATTACTTTGTAGCATGTATCAATTGCGTACCTAATAGACTGTCTTTCATAGATTACCAATCTGCTAGCAACAACTAAAAAATTATCGATATTTTCAAGAGACTCACTCACTAACAGTATTGTATGGCTGGATTTCCGATTCTATTTTTTGTAGTGCGGTTATGCAAAGTTCGATTGTCTGGCTAATTTCTGCACAGGACCTGAAATGCTTTATGAACTTCTCCCTTACTTCCACTTTGCTGGCTTCTAACTTTGACTTGCTCCCGAACCTCGTTTCTTCTTTTGACGGACTCCCGCAGTGTTCGGCGGCATGAATGGTGAATACGAATGGTAAATTAAATGTTCAAATTCAACCTTATCAAAGGCAAAACATAAATGCTAGCATAATTATTCCTTCTAAATGTATATGTCTAAATACTATATACTAAAACTGTTGGATCAAATAAAGGCTTTTTAATTTTAATTTAATTTAAATGTATATGTCGTGTTATACGTGATACTCACGACCCAGAAATAACCCTGTATAAAATGATAGCCGGTGATATGCCAAACGATCAAAGTTAGATTTGTCTTATAGAGCCAATAATTATAGTCTACTAAATTGGGCAGTTAAATTATAATTAACATTTAAATTTTCTCCAGTCATTCCTTAATTACATGATCAATACAAGAACTCCAACCACCTTCCGCAGACCATCTTCAAATAATTGTTTGACTTCTGCCATCTTAAATGTTTTGTTATTTGTTGCTACAGGTCCTTTCACCTGTACCCACACCACCTCAATCGGGTGGGTTTCGCCCACCACTTAACAACGTTGCAGCAATTCCAGATGAAGCCACGGCTAATGCAACGTGTTGGTTACTGCGAATTTCAGCTAGAATCAAATTAAGCATAAATGTTTTCCCTGTGCCGCCCGGGGCATCAAGAAAGAAAAGGCCGCCTGTACCACTCTTGACTCGTAAAATTTTGTAGTATATCTCGTTTTGCTCGGATAGCATTTAATATGGTGGTATTGTAGCTTAGCTCGCGGATCAAATCATTTGTCAGCAGCTGTCCTCTGTGCTGTGGCGTGGGCATACCGAAATCGGACAACTTTTTCCCGGAAATTGAATTTATTTTATCTTCTATAAGAACGAGTGAGTGAGAGTGAGTGACTGTCATAGTTAAAAGTTTCGTCGTATTCGAATGCAGCTTTATCAAATACCCCCGTTTTCGCGATATTTTGTTATTTGTTTTTATTTGCCTTTTTTGGTGTTGAGGGGCAGAGCAATCTGAAAGAGAGTACGAATAACTAAACTGTGTGAATGTTAATGAAATGAAGTGAATGTTGGGGAATGAAAAATAACGGAAGACGATGAAGGCAATTGGATCGGTTCTTTTTGCGTCATACTCGGCGGTGGAAATGATGTTAAGTCCATTTGAATAAACGGAGTTTGCGTGATCTGAGTTTGTGTATGTCGGTGACGTTAAATCTATGTATGTCGGTGCCTACTTCACCGACATCCGTGTACGTTGGATAGGTAAAATCTGGTTCAGCACACGGCTAATAAACGTCAAAGTGACACTCGACAAATTATTTGAAAACCGTAGACGACCTATGGGGGTTGCCTTCTTGACCAGAGCGCACATAAAGCGTACCATTTCGATAGACTTCGAATACCTGGTTATAAATTTCGGCTGCCGCAAATAATTCAAATAGGCGCCATAAGTATTAAGATGTAACATTTCCCTGTTGTACACCTCTGCGCTCGAGTAATTATTGCCACTCGGGTCATGCGTCATGATGGAATGTTGCGCCCAATTTCGAACGACGTAAGAAACGACTTTTTCTCGTATCACTCTAGCCTTGACTTGTGTGGCATACAAAAAGGTAGGAGAGACCTCTGAATAGACACGCTCCGTCACCGATGATTGGAATAACGCTTCAAACTCTGAAAGTGGAACTCCGTACTGCCCTATTCTTTCAATATAGTCGCAGAACTGTCATTCTTCTTCGTTGGTAAATATGTGTGGAAATCCGGGTGCACCGACGTTTTTATGTTCTTGTCTGGCCTTGATTCTGCTAATGAGCGTTCTTGTATGTATATTATATCCCGCAATCCGCAGCTGCTTTTCTTTGGGTTAAAACTTTCGACTCTATAGCCCGCAGGGTTTTTTCCAACGTTTCATCAGTGAAGGCTTTATAGCGCCGTGCATTAATCCCTCTAACGTACTCTCTGGGCATTGTCATCTAAATAAAAACGAAAACAGAAAAATATTACTAAAATCATTATTTTAAACCATGTGCATAGCAAGACCGTCCTCGAAAGTTTTTGACGACCGGTTAGCCTAGTGGGTAGTGACGCTGCCTACGAAGCTGAAGGTCCTGGGTTCGAATCCTGGTAAGGGCAAATGTTTGTGTGATGAGCATGAATATTTGTTTCTGAGTCATGGATGTTTTCTACGTATTTAAGTATTTCTGTCTATTATATATATCGTCGTCTAGTACCCATAACACGAGCCTTATTGAGCTTACTATGGGACTAGCTCGATGTGTGTAAGATTGTCCCCTTATATTTATTTTATTTATTTATTTTATTTTTTATTATTTTAGAAACTTTTTTAGCCATCACTAAAATATCTTGCTCTCTAAATGTCTCTAATACTTTATTGTCTTCACTAGCAGTGGACGGTGTAGAATTGCGTGAAGCGTTTGATGAAGCTCTGCTAATTTCCGGAAGTTCTCCACTCTGCCGAAGCTTTCTTCTCCGCGTTTTGTATGTTTCGTACAATTCACCGCTGGCATTCTTTTTTTGTGTCGCCTGCGGCCGCCAGGTACGCTGAGTAATATAAAACTACGCTTTCTTTACTGAAGAACTCGACGACTTCTGTATTCAGTTTGCAAAATTCATCGGTTGTTATTTTGCCGGAAGGCCGTTTTTCAAGTATATTATGTATTACAAGCCGACTCAGTTTTCTTCTGGAACCTTCTCTTAGCAGCCCTCCACCACTTTGTCCGTCTTTCAGTATGGCCCTACCATCTATACAAGCCTGAAAATCAAATATTTTAGAACTTAATAATATAATGCATGTCAACAAACAACAATTATGTGAGGTGGAAGAGTTTCGTGACTTGGCCTAATTTTTACATGGCATGTTTTTTATGGGATATTGGTTTCAGCTTACCTATTCTTTTGCTGGCTCTAAAATGAAAATCAATCCATGGGTCCAAGTGGGGTTTTACGGAAAATATGCAAATCAACTCATAAGCCTTCCCGAGGACTATCGTCGCATGAAAATTTGCATATCTTGTCCGTCTTTATACGCTTTATTTGGATGATTCGCTATTGGAGTTGATTTCGTTACGTGGGCTGGAGATGTCTGTGTGTTAGCTGAGTGTGTGTGTTCTGGGTGTGAGTGTGTGTGCTGACTGTCGTCCTTTTCATTATGCTCTGTTATAGTAGGTAGTCATGGCTGACCACCTGATCGAGACCTACTGGGTGAGCGGGGGTGCCTTTGAGGCGTGGGGTTCGCCTGTGAGGCGTGTGCCGAGAACGGTTGATATTCGTGAGCTGGACGTGTTCTGGGCTGTTCTCTTAGATGAGGTGGTAGGAGATGAGCGGATGAATGAGTCGGAGAAGAAGCACCGGGGCGGTGAAGTGATGTGTAGTGCCTTTCATTCCCACACTCTTTGCACGACTTCGTGGACTTGCACTCATTTTCATAGTGGGGGCCTAGGCAACGTCGGCAGCGGTTGCGGGCCTGAATAAAATCCCACCGGCCTTGAATTGGTTGGTCATTATACCGTGGGCAGGCGATGATCTTGTGCCCTTTTTCTCCGCAGTATGCAATATGCAGTGCATATTATTAGTGGCGTTTGTGTTTTGGGGTGATGGTTGAGCGGAGTAGGCCGGCCTGTGTTGAGCTGGGTAGTCTGACCGGCTTCTAACTGGGGTCATGGGACGCGATTCATGATACACAGGCAGTCGAGGCGAGCTTCGAGGAGAATTGACGGGAGACTGCCTGCGGTACTGGGCTGGCTGTGGCGAGTGCTGACTGCCTTGGGAGGGGCCTGAGCTGGACCGCTCGGTCTCTACACAACGCGCGTGCTCCTCCAAAAAGGTGATCAGATTCTTGAGGGTGGGCAGAGTCTGGCGTGATCCGTAATTACGTTCGAAAAGGGTCCGAAGTTCACCCTTAAGTTTTCGTACTACTATGGACACGAAAACGTAGTCACTTTCTTGCATGGGCAGATCGAGATTATTAAGGGCGCATTGCGCGGAAATGAGCGGAGTTAAAAAAAGGGTGCTTATATCGGAGCGCACGTGAATGTGGGCCTATGATGATGTCCACAAACCGGTCGATCAAGACTCGACGATTTTCATAGCGCCGGGTTAGAATGGTCATGGCCACTGCGAAATTTTCTTTGGTGAGCTGGAGGTGGGATACCATACTGCGTGCCTCGCCTGTCAAACACGAGAGCAGGTAGTGGAGCTTTACAGCATCCGAAATGGTGGACATGTCATCAGTGAGGCTTCTAAAGATGGCAATGAAGGTAGGCCAGTCTTCGACGTTTGAGCTGAACTTTGGTAGGGTAATTTTGGGCAGAACGGTCGTAGGCGTCGCTGACGTGGAGGGGTGGGAAGTCTCCGGGAGAGCCGCGGTCACGCTTAATTTTTCGAACGCGACTAGGATCTCATTGTAGTCTGTAATCGCGCTGTCATAATTATTAGTGTAGGTGGTTTCGGTCTCATCAGAGAGATCTTCATCGTCTAGTATTTCGTGGTAGACGTCCTCTAACTTAGATTTGTACTCCTCCAACTTCGAGTACCGACCAGTGAAATCTGACAGCGCATATTTCTTACACAGACTTTACTTACTTACTTAGTACAGCCGCGGCAATTTCCTTGAGCTGGGTAATTGCCTTTGTCGCCTCACGGAATATGGCTGCTTGTGATTTGGACGGCATAGTGTTAGTCGTTTCGTGTACTTAAAACTTACAAATGAGCTGAGAAAAAGAGTGCTAAAAATATGCGACACCCTGTACAACACGACTTGTGATGAGCAGACTTTATAAGTGGTGTATCAAACCAATAAGAAATTGTCAACACAAAAAAAAACTTAAGAAAAAAATAACCTGTATACAATCGTATTTAAAGTTCAACCTGTATACCTATTCAGTACATATATAATAAATTGCAATTTGAATGAGAGATCTAAAAAAAACTGTATACCAAACAAACATTATCATTAACTAAACTATAACACGTTAACTAGGTACTAAGTTACGACGTGATTACGACTACCTATTCTTGTCGTTGGGCGGATTTGTTCAAAAATGTGTATTGGACTATGAGCCTTATGCTTAGCACGCTAAGTAAGCTTATCAGATTTACTATTCTGATGCCGCTCTGTAAAATGTTATGATTTGAATTTGTTTACACGAACTACAATCTAATTATAAGTAAGTAGTTATATCTATATGTTGAGCTGAAGAACGAATTAGGCACGAACTATTATGAGGACAACACGATGTTGCTTATAAAGTAAAAAAAAAATGATGCAATCAAACGCGTCTTTGGGATAAGTTGCAAGTTAATTCGTAAATTATTCTACACACTGCCTGTTATGTATACGTTTCGAGAATGTTTGCTTATAAGGGCTGAGGATCGTTTTTCGTAACTTTAATGCAGTACCTACGTAGGTGACGTACGTAGGTGAACGGAATGTTCTGGAATAAATGTTATTTTGAAGGTAACTAATGTGATGTGGTACTTAATGATATTGTACCTTTGTTTTGAATGGGCTGAGTTTACAATGTAACGTTATTACGTTACGGGGTGAGTATTTTGGACTGAACAACGTAAGATTTTTTTTTATGGAATGTGAGTGGATTTTTTTCAAACTGGGTGTGGTTTTTTCGGGCTAGAGAGACTGTTTATCCACAGGACTGGGGGGGGGGGGGGTTAATCGAAGGACCAAAATATGTGATCGCTGAGGGCAATAACATGCGACGATGAGCTGAGATGGGGGCTAAGAGAATATGGGATACCTAATTTACTTGTACTGAAGGTTAACTGGGTTTGAGTTGGCCGTGGCGGCTTCAGCGCCTCGCCTTGCTGATGGGAGTCTCTTCTTCTATGGGTGAGAGACCCTGAGCTGATCAATCCTTCACACGCGCACTGACGGTAAATTCACTTTGAGTCACTGAAGTCTTGAGCTGATGAGTACGGATATCACAATCACGATAGTTAGATACCGGCCGGTATTAACAAGACACTTCCTTAGGTCCAGGTGAGCGTGGAGCACGATAATTCAACGACGCGTCTGCACGTGTCACCGGTCAAATGCAACTGGGCGCGGCGCGGCGGTTGCGCCGGCTCGTGAATGAATAAATGGACGAAAGTGAACTATTCCGTCGCGCGGTTGGCGCGAACAGTCTTCACTTCCAATGTGAGTTATTATCAGTCGTTTCCCTTTACCTGCGAAACAAAAGAACATAATTGTAGTAAAACATAATAATAATAACTTGTATTTTGTTGCAGCTGCAACTTTCTATTGATAATAGCCGGCCAGATGCAACCAACATGTGCAAATACAATAGATAGGAATTTTACTTAAGTGATTCATTGTTTTGCATTTCACAATGTGCTTAAATCATAAAGAATGAAATATCTTACCTGATGGATTCTTTAAGCCGACAGATAAACCGTTCATGAATGCTTGTCTTGCGTTTTGAATTGAAGAGTCAACCCATATCTTATTATTCGTATGACCTTCGTTGACCCAAGTCTCGTCCAAATAAAAAAACTTCTTATTGACGTTTCTGGCTTCCTTTATACTCTGCAAGTATGTCATCATACTATTGCGAGTTCTTTTCACAAACTTAAAACCCATATGTTTGAGTAGTTTGTAAAATGTCGTCCGTCTATAATTGGCTAAACTTGCATCGTCGTTTACTATCGCCAGTATTTTATCTAGAGATGGAATTTCATTCCTTGAAAAAAATCCATGGATAATTTGTCTTATTGCGTTTTCAGTGAAGCTGTCAGTCGTGCTTATCACTGATTTGCGTGTCTTTTGTTTTATCGGCGTTTTAAGGACGCCTTTCTTCTGCTTTTCATTTACAATTCTGTGTACGGAAACCCAGTGAATGCCTAATGACGAAGCAATTGTTTTTGCAATGTCATTTTTCGAGGCTTGCGATGGAGTCTCTTTTAAAAAGGTATCAAACAAGTTGTGTATCATTACCTTTTCTTGTGAAGAAAAGTGCTGTTTACGCCTCTTCGTTATCATTTCTTGTGAATTATCCATATTTCACCAATAATCAGTCCAATTTCAAGCCGAATCACAGATAAAAGTACGAAACAGTCCAAATTAACAAGCCAGGTCACTGAGGTAGCAGGTAACAATCCGATAAGCAAGCAGTGTCACAGGTTTAACAGGAATCAGTTCAGGTTAAAACAAAACAAAGATGTGCACTTGTATAACGCGTCCGCACCGTACGAGAGACAGATGTTGACTGAACGTTGACCGCCATGTAAACCCAGCATGTGCGCCTACGATATCCTTATCTCTGCATAACATGCATTTTTAGTTTTCCCCTGTTAAATTTCTTAAACGAACAGGGTATAGTTGTTCGATCGACAACTATAGCATAACGCCCGAAGTTGCAAAATGACTAATAGAGTTTACGTCCAAGTTATTAATAAGTCTTGATTGTAAAACGACGCATAAGAAAAAGTGTCTGTATAGCATATTGGTCTTGGTAGCAAAACGTCATGATTGCATACCGGCTAGGTAATATTAGATGAATTTAATCTCTGTAGAGAAGACTAGTTGTCTAGGTCTCGGACGAAGTCGCCAGCAGAAACTAGTGTTTAAATAATACAAGCTTTTGTAAAAGAAAATCTTTTATTCAAATACAAAACATCTCTTCTAAAACTCAAATTTCTTTTTTTTGTAATGTAAAATGCCATATATTATTTAATTCGTATTACGAAAGAGTGAACGCAAAAAAACGTGGAAAACCGTTATATTTTTCCTGTAATATTTAAAATGACATTAATAATTGTTAATTATTACAGATTTTTCTGTTCAGTAACTTAAAAAAAACACGCAGGACAGTTTAATCCCTTAATGATTTTAAATTATCAGTCTTCTGCAAGTACTCAATTATTGTAATCTCCCTCTCGTTAAATTTTTGTAATTCTGCTCTGCATTTTTTATCAAATGTGGCATCACTTTTACTTCTATGCCCATGTGAAAATAAATGATTATTTATTTTTATTTCCTGGAACTTGTTGCCCTTCTTTATTTTAAACAGAAACCTCATTAATGAGGGTTTATGTGGCATGCGTGCATTTAGACGCCTGTGCCAAGCTTCCAATGCGTTGTTAGTTGGGTGACGCTGGCCTGCACAGGATATTTCTGAAGGCGGCAGTCTCATCCATTGTCTCTCAAAATAACTAATGAAACTATCCATTTCAGGACAATTGGGTGCAACACCCTTCACAGTTAGCCATGCTTCTTGTATTTGCTCTGCAGGTATGTACGGCAAATTTGATGTCAACTTCGCAATCTTAACTCCGTCACGTGTGCTAGTAAGTCGAAGTTGCTTTGCGTGCTTCCAAATAGCCCGATTAAAGTGATAGTAGCAACCGGACAATGATGCAGTAGGAAAAACTTCTTTAAACACGTTTATTGCGCCCAATTCATAATCGCAATTAACTTTGTGAGCTTTGCACCAATGACGTCACGTATTATTGTGAAAAGTGCACGGTAAGTTTCTTCGCGTTTGTTGGAAAGTAAATAATACATATAACACTGGCACTATATTCGTGCTCTCATCGGTGCTGTTTAGATCTAGATGGACCGTAAAAAGTTGACTGAATGGCTTCGGTACACGCTTAAATGTGCCATCCCCGAAAAACAGATGACCGTCACGAGCACATTTTTTCATCTTTATACGGCAGCATTTGCTACTAAATATGAATATTGTATCGTTTTCACCAAATTCAGCAACTAAAAAGTTCTCTGATATAATTAGTGGTATTTTCACATCTTTGAGGTGCAAGAACTGCAATTTTTCTGACTTTAAATAAGCTCGCCTCGCTCTAAATAAAGTGTATTTAATCGACTCATATGGTCGTGCACAAATCGTTACATCAGGAAATTGTGCCTGGCAAGGGATGATGCTACGAGTATCTTCGTAGTTTTTTTTAATAGATTTCATATTTTCGCATCCTTTTTTTTTTCGCGTACTGCATTACAAAATCGTTTGTATATTTAGCCTTATTTTTTATAAAGCTTGTCCCAGAAAAAAATGTCGCTTATAAATTTGTAATAATTCCATATTAAATATTAAAATTCAACAAATTTTCCAATACAGTTTTATTTTATATTCCTTTCAATATTAGTATTTACACATAAAGATCACTTTATGATTTGTTCATCCAGAAACTTCTTAGTTTTCCCTTGATCCCTGCCATCAAGGTTTGTACATCATCATCGGTGATTAGTTTGGAAGCTTCATTCCACTTGCGTTTGAAGTTTTCGACTGAAGTGGCATTACTTTTATGTTTTAAAAGCTTCTGTTTCACACGAGCCCAATATTTCTCAATGGGTCGTAACTCGGGGCAGTTGGGAGGATTGAGGTGTTTTTCAACAAAATCGACATTATTTGCTTTGTACCACTCTATTGCTTTCTTCGTGTAGTGACACGTGGCCAAATCAGGCCAGAACAGTACAGGTAAAGTATGCCTCTTAATGAATGGCATCAATCGTTTTTTAAGACACTCATTCAGGTATATATCACCATTTATGGTTCCATTAGCAAAATATGGTGTACTGCGTTTGCCACATGAACAGATCGCCTGCCACACGAGAACTTTCTTTGCAAATTTATCCATTTTGATGACCTTATACTCTTCACTTACTGCTTTTCTGTCGGTCCCAGAATAATAGTGGTGTCCTGGAAGTGATTTGAATTCAAGTTTGCAGTAAGTTTCGTCGTCCATAACAGTACAATAATTTTTCTTCGTCATTTTTGAATAAAGCTTTCTAGATCTGGTTTTAGACTCTTTTGACTGTTTTGCATTTCTGTTGGGCACTTTAGTTTGTTTAAACGTTTTTATAGAATTATTTCTCTTCACTCGTTGCACTGTAGATTTTGACGTTTTAAACTTTTTGCCCAAGTCTCGTACAGAGAGGGTAGGTTTTTTCTGTAAAGCTGTTATAATCTTCTCCTCAATATTCTTGTTTACAAACCCTGGTTTACGCCCGTCGCCGTATCCCTACAGTCTCCCTGAACCGTTTTATAACCCTTTGAACGGTTCTTGTAGACGTTTTCAGCTCCGATGCCACTTTCTTCGCAGAGATGCCTCCATGTTGAACATATTTGTACAAAATTTTTTCGTGCAACTTTTCTTGCACCGACGACATCGTTGAACATCTAGTACTGACAGCGTTGTTTTTTTTATTTCAATTAATACATTAAAGACCATCCTAACGGAGAACATAGTTTTCAAACCTCTTTAGATTTCATCCTGATATACAACCCCATCTAATAATGAGCGACATTTTTTCTGGGACAAGCTTTACAAGAGTGTGAAGATTGCCGGACAATCGCAGTTTTTTCCCTATTTAATGTTAGCGATGCACTGCATTTCTTACGCTTACAGCATCGCCACAGAATAACGGACTACGCCCACGGAGGCGTCGAGGTTTTGTGGTGCCTGAGGATTTGCTGACTTTAAATTAAATTTAGTTTCTTAAGTTTATGAAAAAACTCATCATTTAAATATCAAGCATTCATTGCTCCGTAATCTTGGCACAAACTTGTCTTTCTTAAATTTACTTTTGGTGTGACAAATAATCTGAGGCACCAATTCTTTGCACGTGGCGAACCCGTCATCTGCGGCTGGGTACAGGGCTTCCAAGTCTTTGATGAGAGATATCTCTGTTGGGATTTAGGGGATAAAATACTTGTTGTTAACAGTTCTCAGTTCCCCTGTCTCCGTAAGTATATGCTTGATGATACTTCCCAGAGTTGTGGTCGGAGTGTCTAGAAGAAGTTTCGTCACTGCCTTCTCATTAAATCCGCGAGTTCCAAATTTGTACACTTTCTTAGGAAGTCCCCCAAATTTGGGATTAAGTACCACACCGCTCCTCAAGGATTCAATAATCCTCTCGGACTCGTCAGACAAAGTTTTCTTTGGCTCTGTTTGTACAGATTCGTCAGATCTTGAAGAAATTGAACTAGGAGATAGTATAGGATTAGTGACTAAGAATGTGAATGACCCCTTGTCCTTCAGTTTGTCAACCAGTACTCGTCCAGGAATGGCGCTGTATTGTTTAATTACCCCTGTTATGATATCTTTCACTCGATCTATGTTCTTCTCGGTCTTCAGGAATGCCAGGGCCACCTTTATCTTTCGTTCTGTCAGAACAGTCAGGTCATACCTGAGTTCCTTAGGTTCTCCTGAGCTTTGTTTCTTATACGGCCAGATTGTATGTCATCCTCGTGTTCCCCTACATCCTCTAGCGTTTCTGGGCCGCGCATGAGGAGCCGCCACGCCTTCTGACCCCTATGTGAAACACATTTAAATATTAATAAACCGTGTAAAGTATGCATCATAGACTACATTATCATAGACATAGCTATGATTTTATCCTACTGGCAATGAGCCAAATGCCACCCCATTCCATCTCCACTATTTCGACCGGTAAAATGTAGCTCTGTGATAAGTGATAACATCATCATCATCATCATCATATCAGCCGAAAGACGTCCACTGCTGGACATAGGCCTCCCCCAAAGAGTGCCAAAGTGACCGATCCCGCGCCACCCGCATCCAGCGGACTCCCGCAACCTTTACCAGGTCATCAGTCCACCTTGTCGGGGGCCTACCCACGCTGCGCCTTCCGGTACGTGGTCGCCACTCGAGAACCTTTCCGCCCCAATGGCCATCGGTTCTACGTGCTATGTGCCCCGCCCACTGCCACTTAAGTTTAGCGATCCGGAGGGTCTATGTATACTTAAATAAAACAAGCTTTGTTCACACCAAGAAGTATATTTTACACACTTTAATAAAAGGGTACTGTCACACTCAGTCTAGGAAAGTCTTCCTTTGTCACCAAATTTCACTATAAATGTCTAAGACGCACAGCATTTAAAGTTTATATACCAAAAGTATCAATACATTACCAGCTATCACAGCTACTTAGCTGCAGCCAGGATAAGCCGAGACGCTACTCCAGCGCCACAGTTGCGATGGTCCGCAGCACACCGAGATGGGTATACCGCGTACCCAATGGCGGTGGACTACCGGCAGGCCTTCCTTCACATACACGTTGGAGTCTGCACGTGTCGTACAGCTCGAGATATATTAAAGAGTTGAAGAGGGACCATTCCTCTGGTACGAACAGTTATCTAGCCATTATAGACTAGCGGTCATGAGTTGAACCTAACGTAGAAACCTGATTCTGAAACCTAAAGTAGGAACCCTGTGAACAAAAATGTTCAGGTTATAAACTTGGAATTTACGATTGAGCTTTTTAGAGTCTTTATCTTTAAAAATAAAAAGGTTAAAACTTACCGCGACATGGCGGGTTAAATTATAAAAGGTTAGATTTGCCACGTAGGCGATAGTAGGTGGATACTGCTGCGGACAAAAGAACACACGAGCATTATTATATGAGGCCCTTGAAACACGGAATACAACCTTTTTTATTAGGTTGGAAGAACAAAAAGCCGTGTATAAAGCTTACCATCATTGTGTTGTGTTGAAAAGGGGGCTTCCGCGAACTACACGTTCACATTTTGCGTCCCTCGCCGATAACGACTAAAAACAGAAACGAAAGGCGTAAGTTACAATGGACAAGAGGATGCAAAGCTGCTCCAAGACCATGTCACTTACCCCGAAATTGGTGATTCACGGTTAGAAGTGCATTTTCGTTACAGACACGAGCCGAGATCAGAACGAAATGCTCAGTCATGACCCTTAAGCAAAAGGTCGCGACATAAAAAAAAATGATTAAACGTTCCGTTTCACATACATTTCGCATTCCGATTGGAAAAGAACAAGAATTACATTACTTAAATTTTCGAGTCGACGATTCCCTACGAACTCAAAGATATACTTATATTGGCGTGGAACAACCCAAAAAGCAAGCAAAGAGAATATACGAGTCCTTCAGGAGACACAACTACCGAACGACATCCACCTGTAACGAAACGTAAATATGTTCGTGGCAACACCAAGAAAGAACATAGACTTTCTAAACTCAAAACCATACCACTCAAATTGATAATTTTATTGTTATAAATAATGTAGACATTCTTCCGATAATGCTTTAGTTATTAAATAATTATTGTATTTGTCTTTTTCTTAATGGACTGTATTTACGAGATTAAAATATACGAAAATGTACGAAATAAAGTTTGTGTGGAATAGTCTCTAAGTCAATGTAATTGAGCACTTACCAGGCTTGTCTGCGATTGTAGTAGGCAGAAGTCGGTGTCAGCAAACAGGGCAGAGTACTTTCACCAACTTTCAGCTAGCCGACTTACCTACAGTTCGCGAAATACCTTTCCTGAAGCTTCCACCGATAGGAGTCTTGTCGGCACTCAACTGAATTGACTTAAAATGGTTGTGTCCTGCTTCCACACTCGGTTTATATATTAAAATTATGTTATTTGCAACTGCGACGCGACAATCAGTTGTTTTACGGAATAATTCAGAGCAAGCCAATCGAAAACGACACGACAACTTTGGCTGCTACTAAAACGACTCAAATTCGACTCGTCATTGTATAGACAATATCTTTACTTTTTTTTTAAAATCTTAGTCCGATAATGTTGCTAGGCGATAATTGGTTAATTGCAATCTTTAACATTCCGCCCACCAAAATACGAGTTATTTTGAAATTTACTATAGCTATATGGGTTGGATCTCTTTAGAGGCACTACAATTCTATTAGGTACGTTATCTATAACTTACACTAAATAAGAGCGACGATAAAACTATTTAATTTTGTAAAGGAAGAGGACACAGTTTTACAACTGGTCTTTTAAGTTCACCAGACTCGGTGCGGACTGTCACAACCCTACAAATACCATCCGTTCCTGGATGGAGATGAACCACCCGACCCATTTTCCATTTCATTGGACTACATTGCTCATTAAGAATGAGAACAAGAGTCCCGACATCTATTTTGTTTTGACCATCGTACCATTTGTGGCGCTGTTGTAGAGTGTGCAATTATTCTAAGTGCCACTTACGCCAGAAATCTTGGTGGATTTTTTGAATCAGTTTCCACCTCTGAAGGGGGCCTAACTTTGCATCAACTAAATTACTTTCAGGTAATATAGTGAGCGGCTCCATCGTCAGAAAGTGGCCAGCTGTCAACACCGAAAAATCGTTTGGGTCGGAACTAACGGGTGATAGAGGCCTCGAATTCAACATGGCTTCTATTTGAGTCAAAACGGTATATAGTTCCTCGAAAGTGAGGCGCTGCGATCCTAATACACGCGATAAGTGTGTTTTGACCGACTTTACACCGGCTTCTGCCAAGCCGGAAAAATGCGGGCTACCCGGGGGATTGAACACGAATTCAATTTGCTCGGAACGCGCAGCTTTGGTCATCAAACCGTGCAATGCATTGGAGGCACCGACAAAGTTCCTGCCTTGATCCGAGACGAGTCTTGAGCAGCGACCACGACGCGCGATAAACCGGCGCAGAGCGGCCAAGTACGCTTCCGTCGTAAGCTCGGAAACAAGCTCTAGATGCATTGCTTTTGTGACCGTGCACACGAACAGGCAAATATACGATTTGAATGTGCGTAGGCCGCGACCGCGACCTAGACTAGTGTCAAATGGACCCGCGTAATCAACCGCCGAAGACGAGAAGGGTTTAACTTGGTTGATTCGAAAGGCTGGCAGATTGCCCATGATAGGAGGCTCAGCAAGCTTCGGATGAGCGCGAAAACATTTCATGCAAGATGAAGTCACAGAGTTTATAGCTCTTTTCGACGACATAATCCAAAAATCTTGGGCTATTAGATTTTGCAGCGTTTGCAATCCAGGATGCATAAGCCGATTGTGATAATCCTCAATGACCAGCGTTGTTAACCTATGATCACGAGGCAGCAAGAGCGGATGTTTAACATCAAACGACAAAGTACCTTTAGAAAGGCGACCGCCCACCCTTAAACAACCAGATTCGTCCAAAAAAGGCGACAATTTTCGGATCGGTTTGGCCACAGAGCGGAGCGACTTTTCCTTCGACAAACAACGAAGTACTGAAGCGAAAGCACATTCTTGGACATGCTTCACGAGAAAATGGAGAACACTGTGAAGTTCTTCAGGCGACAAATTAGGGTTTGTATTTTTCGACGAAGGATTTTGCAGGTTGTGCAAATATCGAAAACAATAAGCCAAAGTGCGCAATACCTTCTGCAACGACGAAAATCGATTTAAAATTGTGTCTATAAACGAGACGTTAGATGCTGTGAATAGACTATAAATCTTCTGTTCACTGGAAGCAGCGTCGTCCAGAATCATCTCTGACTGTGGCCAATACTTTTGGGGAAGGGGAAGCCAGGAAGGCCCCGCCCACCATAACGGGTTCTGGACCAAGTCAGCGGGTAGCAAACCGCGGGAACCAGAATCCGCTGGGTTTTCCAAACCAGAAACGTGATGCCAACATTCAGGGGGAACCTGTTCCTGTATGTGCGCAACCCTGTTTGCCACAAAGGTTTTCCACCTGGAGGGACACGATCGAATCCAGGTCAGGGCTACAGTGGAGTCCGACCAAGCATAGACACTGTCAAAGGTGTGGAAATCTTTTAAAGCTTCAGTGAACGAAGCGAGCAGGTCCGACAATAACACGGCTGATAACAACTCCAAACGAGGTATCGAGCACTTACGCAGGGGAGCCACCTTCGATTTTGCGCAGCAAAGACGCACGACAATGGAACCGTCATTTTGAACGACACGACAATAAACGACGGCACAGTAGCCCCTCTCCGAAGCGTCGCAGTACCCGTGGAGCTGCAACGACACGAAAGTTTCAATCATTCTACGGGGAATGGACAGTAAGCTTAACTCCGACAATTGTGACTTCAACTTACGCCACTCCTGAGCGATAGCACTGGGGATTTCACTGTCCCATTCGACACCAGAAACCCATAAGCGTTGTATTAAGTATTTTGCGAAAAATACAACAGGCGATAACGAACCCAATGGGTCGAAAATACGAGCGATGTCAGAGAGGATCGACCGCTTCGTACAGCGACAGTCATTTTGAACTGTCTTAAATGTGAACTTATCTTCCTTCGGGAGCCACGAAAGACCCAAAATTTTGAGCGACAAGTCATGAACATCTTCGAAGTTATGAAGTTGCTCCGAATATAGCTCCGACCCAGGCAGACTTCCAAGGAATTGAGGACTATTAGAGGTCCATTTACGCAAGTAAAGCTGAGCGGATGACAAAATTTCCACCAACTCCTTGCGCAAGTTTATCGCACTCTCGACCGAATCCGTCCCTGAAACAATATCGTCGACATATGCATCCCTGGCTAGCACTGCAGCACCGTGGGGCGCCCGAGCTGAGAATTCCTTCGCCAACTTCGACACACACCAGAGCGCCTGGTAGGGGGCACAGGACACGCCATAACTAACTGTGAGCAAGCGATAGTCCTTGATAGGTTCATCAGGGGATGGACGCCATAAAATCCGTTGATAGTTACAGTCTTGCAGATCGACTAGAAACTGGCGATACATCTGCTTGATATCTCCTGTGAAGACTATCGCATGCCACCGAAATCGAACCAACAAATCGAATATACTTTTTTGTAACTTGGGACCTGGCAGCAAGGTAGAATTTAAGGATTTCCCGGTAGCATCCACGGAACTCGCATCAAAAACTGTGCGCAAAGGCGTTGTAACAGAGTCACGCAAAATTCCCTGATGAGGTATATAGAAGAAGTGACCCTCAGACGATAACGGGGGATCCACTTCCGCCATGTGACCACACTCCAAATAATCATCCATGAAATTTACGTAAGCTTGCCGAAAATTGGGATTTACGATAAACTTCTTTTCTAAATTTAAGAGCCGCTTGAGGGCAATCTCTCGAGACCCTGAAAACTTAGGCTTGTCCTCAGTGTCAACAAAAGTTAATGGTACCACCATCCTTCCATCAGGATTGCGACAGTACGAAGATTCCATTAACTGTTCACACAACAATTCCGATTTCGAAAAAACAACAGCTCTAGGAGTATCAACACTTTCCAACTCCCAGAACCGCTTTATATTATTGTCCAACGAAAGACTCGACACGAGAAGGCAGTCTTTCGTCTCAACACTGGAACCACGACGAGAACGAGAACGAGAAGAAGCAACACCTAAGGCACACTCGCCCATTACAATCCAGCCGAACACTGTGCGGATGGCAATAGGCTGCCCTGCATTGCCTTTGACAACACCGGGTTGTAGAGCGGAAGCGAGAATATTCACACTAACCAGCATGTCAATAGGTCCAGGTTTGAAGAATGATGGATCTGCAAGATTTAAATTTCTAATATGCCCCCAAGAGGCGACATCAATTTGTTCCGAGGGCATATGAGAGCAAATCCGCGACAAAATGAATGCTTCCAACGGAAATTCATAATGGGACTCGCTATTTGTAGGGACAATTTCACAATCGACAGATCCCAGAGTCTCCGTTGACGTTTGGCCAATGCCATTCACTGATTGCCCACTAGCATTCTTTATGGACAATCCAAGTTTTTGAGCGCATCTCAATGTCATGAAATTGCAAGCACTTGCACTATCTAGCAATATTCGAATTGGTACCAATTTATTATATTTATTTTTTATCAGCACAATAGCTGTCGAGAATAAGACCTGTGCATTACAGTTTGGAACAGCCAAGGTTACCGGAGCATCTGAGACCTCTGATAATGCAGGTTCCGAGTCGCTGCTTTTATCAAAATGCAACAATTTGTGATGTTTGCCATTACATGTATGGCACATGACAGTTGATTTACAATTTTTTACCCCATGTGATGGCCGACAACAGAGGATACAAAGTTTCTTATCTTTTACCCTATTAAATCTCTCCATCGGAGACAATTTCAGAAATTGAGTACAGCTTTCCAAACCGTGGCCCGAAGCAGCACAAATTACACATTGGCTGACAGGCGGCACAACAAATGACGATTTAGATTTAACTACGGGCTTGTTAACAACACTATTGGCCCGAGACACCGAATTTTCCAAGGCCTGACTCCGCTTCTCGATGAAAGCAATTAACACTCCATAATCTGGTATGTCAATATTTGATTCGAGATGCAACTCGAAGGCTTCTCTGGTCAAAACATCCAACTTAGACCACAACAAATGATACAACATGAAGTTTTTATCAGGTAACTGATATTTTTCCAATATTTCTAAATTTTCTTTAAAGGTGCGACAAACACGATTCAATTCAACACTATTTTTCGATTTAACAGACTCGCAATTAAGCAACTTTTCATAAAACATTGAAGCAATTACTCTTTTCCGTTCATAATGCTGCTTCAATGTGTTATAAGCAGCAACATAATTCTCGTCACACAAGGGATAGTTTTTTATTAGGTTAAACGCCTCACCTTGCACATTGGTTAACAAATAATGGAACTTCTCAACTGCAGGAATGTCTTTCTTGTGAATTAATGAATCGAATATTTGAATAAAAGACACCCACTGTTCCATCTTCCCACTAAATGGGGCAATAACAATACGAGGCAATTGCACACACGAGCTCGGACTGGAAAGTGGCGGCTTTTGTTCTAACACTTGATTAGTGAATCGCAATTTAATAGCTTTTACCATCATTTCGAATTGCGATGACACTTGTAGCTCACTTTTCCTATCTCCGCTCGACAGCGACGATAACAATTCTATTTGGAATGCGTGGAATTCCCTCTCAAGTGCCTTGACATCATCAGGCGAGTACCCGGCCAAATCCGAGCTCGCGATGTATTCCATTCGAGCGAACGCATAATCACGACCTACGCGGTTTCTATCACACTTGTCACTAGCGTTATCACTATTTCCAGTTCCAGTCATTTTACCCGTACGAAACACAATAACACTTCACAATAAACGAAAACACCGACAATTATTATTTATTCTAACCTCAACTGAAGAACTAAACAATAACTGATTTGACAGCTTAGAAACGTTCCGAAACTAGATTTTATTCTATTTGACAGATCGCGACGTATACCAACACACAGAAACGAAACGCGTCTTCTATCCAAAGAGAATCAACCCAAACGTTTCTAAGATTACCCTCAAATTTGTACGAGAAAAAAACTATATGAACCTACAAAATCTTGTTAAAAACACCAAATATTCCACGATCGCCTTACAATACTATGCGGCTCGAAGACCAAATGTCTTTTTCTTAATGGACTGTATTTACGAGATTAAAATATACGAAAATGTACGAAATAAAGTTTGTGTGGAATAGTCTCTAAGTCAATGTAATTGAGCACTTACCAGGCTTGTCTGCGATTGTAGTAGGCAGAAGTCGGTGTCAGCAAACAGGGCAGAGTACTTTCACCAACTTTCAGCTAGCCGACTTACCTACAGTTCGCGAAATACCTTTCCTGAAGCTTCCACCGATAGGAGTCTTGTCGGCACTCAACTGAATTGACTTAAAATGGTTGTGTCCTGCTTCCACACTCGGTTTATATATTAAAATTATGTTATTTGCAACTGCGACGCGACAATCAGTTGTTTTACGGAATAATTCAGAGCAAGCCAATCGAAAACGACACGACAACTTTGGCTGCTACTAAAACGACTCAAATTCGACTCGTCATTGTATAGACAATATCTTTACTTTTTTTTTTAAATCTTAGTCCGATAATGTTGCTAGGCGATAATTGGTTAATTGCAATCTTTAACAGTATTAATTAAGGATTTTCTTGTCAATGAAGACCTATCGTTTATGCAAACGCGCACCGCTCTAGGCGTATCTATGGTAACTACTCATCTGTCAAAACAGACGTAATGTTGCAATTTATTGTTTGCTTTATTTAACAGCTTTATTATTAATGTTTGCATAATTAAATTAATCCAGAATGGAAAGGTACAAATAATAGAGGCAGTGAGGCATGATTTTATCCACGGCAACGTGAAGGTGCAGTGAATTTTCCACTTTGAAGTGATGAGAATGCGATCATCAGGATTGTGTCCTTAAATCGCTACTACAAACTATTCTAGCTCAACTGAAGAGTAAAATCAATCGTGTTAAACACTATATACCTTTATAGTTAATCATATATACGCGGGCTACTAGTGGAGTCTGTAATTTAAGTTCTGAACCTAGGCTTTGTAACTCTCAAATGTTACAATATGTTAGTGTTTTTTCGTTGGACCATTCTGTGACCTGCGACGACATAATTGCGACCAAGGCAGACGACGTGCTTCCGATAAGAGCGCTCGATTCGGAATGCATCCACGCGCGAGTGTGTGGCCGGCGTCGCGCGTACTCGCGATGGTATTGCCGGCCCTTTGACTCGCGCCAAAAAACCGACAAAATAGGGAGCGGTGGGCATGACGAGGAGCATGACGAGCGGCATGACGAGAAGCGCGGCCACACTATGTCTCTGCCTACTTCCCTCGCTACTTCCCACGCCGCTCGTCGAGTGTGTGGCCGAGGTATAATCGTGCGCTCGCGTTGGTAATGGAACCTATTGATTTGGTTTAGCGGTTAGCACCTAGAGGGCGCTATCCTCAAAAAAGTTAAACTTAACAATTAAGTAGGTATTTCGTACCTATTGGTTAGGAACGTGTTATTTCGCGTTACAAACTTCAACAACTTTTCATTTTGCAATTTTATTGAGGTGATCAACAGAAGGGAGGCTACCGCGCGCGGCCGCGTAGGAAACAAGCAACGGCGTGCTGTGATTGGTCATGACGTTCTCGCCGTCGGTGCACTAGACTCGCGCGCAGATCGTCGTGCGTTCAAAGTTAAGAAATAATTGATAAATGAATACAATGTGGAGCTATGGATGAATTACTTAGATATTTTATCAATAGATTATTATAATAAAGCTGCATTATATACGTCGACTTGATTTTTTTAAAGATTTATTTTTACTTAATTAAAAGGCTTTCAACATTAAACTGTTCATTTAAATTTAACCTATTGTATGTTATTAATTCAAACTTTGGTTATCTTTGATAGTTTTTAATAATATTCATTACTTAATCAAAACACACTTGTATAATCTTTTAAAGGAAATGTATTTTTTTTTTCGTTTCGGAATATACTGACGTAAGCACTTGACGAAAGTTTAAGCAAATGAAAGGGGAGATTATAATACTAAAATGCGATACGCTATTGAAGAAAAATACCACTTGCATTTAATATATCCCTGGATTTACAAGGGTCGCTATGAAAACGCTGTGTAATACCTAAAGCAACGTCAAATTTCACTATCTTTTTTTACTACTAGTAGTACTCATTATATTCTAAATATTAACAAAAAAATCGCGACCTTGGGAGATATCGAAGGTGCATTCACTTTACGTACCGTACTATAACACTTGCAAGCAAATAGCACTTACCCTATCAACTCTTTATAGGTATGCATTTAATATGTACTGACACTGGCAGATGAGTATTTAAACCTCATTCAGTAGGTACCTATTTCATTTATATATAAAATTAAGTTTTCAAAATAAGTATCGATTTGTTGATGTCATCCTTACCTTTTACAGTCACCGTCCAAATCGGCGTCGGGGAAGCTGTCGCTGTTGTCCTCGTCCAAACAGTGGTTGGTAGAATTCTTAATAATTCAATAAACCCATAACGATCGGACTCTGATTCAGAGTAGAAAAAAAAGCGTCTGGTGGGCATGTTCTTTTTCAACATTTCGTTTAGCACAATGGCCTCTGTCTTGCTGTTGATGATGGCCAGATATCCCCTCTCGGCGTCGCAGCTGTTCCAGGCTTCCGCCCAGTTCTCTTCCTTGTGGAACTTGTAACCCAATGCCAATAAACGCATAATTACCGGACTTTGATTCAAAATAGAAGAAAATGGGTCTGGTGGGCATGTTCTTTTTCAAAATTCCGTTTAGTACAATGGCCTCTGTCTTGCTGTTAATGATGGCCAGATATCCCCTCTCGGCGTCGCAGCTGTTCCAGGCTTCCGCCCAGTTCTCTTCCTTGTGGAACTTGTAACCCAATGCCAATAAACGCATAATTACCGGACTTTGATTCAAAATAGAAGAAAATGGGTCTGGTGGGCATGTTCTTTTTCAAAATTCCGTTTAGTACAATGGCCTCTGTCTTGCTGTTAATGATGGCCAGATATCCCCTCTCGGCGTCGCAGCTGTTCCAGGCTTCCGCCCAGTTCTCTTCCTTGTGGAACTTGTAACCCAATGCCAATAAACGCATAATTACCGGACTTTGATTCAAAATAGAAGAAAATGGGTCTGGTGGGCATGTTCTTTTTCAAAATTCCGTTTAGTACAATGGCCTCTGTCTTGCTGTTAATGATGGCCAGATATCCCCTCTCGGCGTCGCAGCTGTTCCAGGCTTCCGCCCAGTTCTCTTCCTTGTGGAACTTGTAACCCAGTGCCAATAAACGCATAATTACCGGACTTTGATTCAAAATGGAAGAAAATGGGTCTGGTGGGCATGTTCTTTTTCAAAATTCCGTTTAGTACAATGGCCTCTGTCTTGCTGTTAATGATGGCCAGATATCCCCTCTCGGCGTCGCAGCTGTTCCAGGCTTCCGCCCAGTTCTCGTCCTTGTGCAACTTGTAACAACTGCCAGTTCTTGGATTCCACTTGTAACCTGAGGGATTTAGGTACTTACATATTTCAAATTGTAATGTTTCCGAACATAATTTAATCGCACTAACAAACTCAAATACACCAGAGAATTTATGTACTCGTATTGCTAAAATTCAATGTTCGATTTATACGAGTAGAACGATTTAAAGTATAGTTCATATAGAATTGGCACGGAACGAAGATCTCCTAATTTTTAAGTTTTTAATGAAACGACGTAACTTAGGTAAAAATTAAAAAGAATATGTATATTTTTATAACATTATAACTACGAATATTAGTTTTTATTTATTACTAAAAAAAATAGAACTTTGGCCGTGATCGACTTCATCGTCGTCTGAACAGTCGTTTTGTCCACTTTCTTGGCCTGTTGGTTCCACGTAGATCGTAACGAATCGATGTTTTGGACAACTCTACATGTCTTGTTTAATTTTTTTTCATAATTTCCCAGCAATTTGCGATTGGTCGAAACTCATTCATTCGATTCGATTCAGCTCTTTGGGTATGAAATCCACTTGGTTTTCACCATACGACTCTATAACTTTTTTTGAATAGTGGCAGGTGGCTAAATCGGGCCAAAATTTCACAGGACCGTCGTGGTTTCTAATAAAAGGTAAAACTCTTTTCTGCAGACACTCTTTCATGTATGTATTCGAATTTATAGTTGACGTTGTAATGAAGGTCTGTGTCTTGAGACCGCAACTTCAAATTCCCTGCCATATCATACGTTTTTTTGCAAACTTTTCATGTTTGACGAACTTAGCAACATTTCCTCTTGCGTCGGCCACACAATATTTAGTGCCCGGTAGTTGGTTAAAATCGAGTTTTACATATGTCTCGTCGTCCAACAACAAGCACCCGTTAAATTTTGTCAAAACTTGGTCGTACAGTCGTCGCCTCGAGTTTTGGCTGTTTGTCGGTCCGATTTGGCTGTTTTACGACTCGATAACTCTTATAGCCAGCTCGAAGGCGAATTCTTCTAACCGTACTGCGATTTTTTTAAATTTTCTGGCCAAATCATAGTCCGATAGACTTGCTTAACTATATATTTTGCTAGATATTTTGCTTAACTGACCTTATAACTTTCTTCTCCAGATTCTTGTCTTGAATACCAGACCTTCCATTGGTTTGAGTCTTTCTCTCGATAGATAAGGTCTTCTTGTATCGTTTTATAACCATGCATCTTGGATCCGGACCAATACGTGTTTTCTAGGTTCACAATTTGTTTCCTAATTCCGATTTCCATCGTCGAATACTAAGAATTGCACAAAGCTAGCCCTAATGAATTTTCAACACTTAAACGTCACAGTCTTGTCATCAAATTACTATAGTCAGTTTTTTTAACACGGTACGAAAAAATTTGGTTATTGATTGGCATATGAACTGTACTTTATACGATTCACCATAAATATAAACTCCGAAATGTTTAGATGCTTAGATGTTTGGATGTTTGTTAGGTACTCAATGACGCTTAAACGGCTGAACCGATTTGGATGAAAATTTGCACGAAGATAGTTTATAGCCTGGCTTAAAATACAGGATAGCTTTATCCCGAGTCCACGCAAACGATGTCGCAGGCGGAATCTAGTTATTAAATGAAAAACAACTTTGAAAATTTGAACAGTCTAGCTATTGCTGATACGCAGACAGCCGGATGGACAGAGGAAGCTTAGTTACAGGGTTTCGGTTGATATATCCTTTGGAAACTCGACTCTAAAAACCTAGTTGATTTCCTTGACCCCAAATATGTTTATTTAGACACTTAGTTTGTGATTCTGCGTTATTTAGAACTCGAGATATTTTTGTAGTATTAACGTGGTATTCGGTCAGGTTAGGCATCAACCGAATACCTCGTAGGCAGGATTTTCCTTAAAAAATTTGATGACATGGTCCCATTTGCCTCTTTTTTGGTCGGTGTCGATTGTGCATATTAAATCCTTATTTAAAAGATTATTTCTAATACCTTTTATAAGGTGAAGGGGATCATATAGTGGCACAATTTCGTCATCGTCGACTTCGAAGGTATTTCGTCTCCACTCCTTATTTTCTCACAAGTATTTTATCCTTGTCTGGTTGATTAATTTATTAATGGCGCTCATGTTTGACGAGCCTTGGTCACAGTTGTTACCACTATAAATCCGGCTACCTTCAATATCTTGATTATTTCTCTGAACTGTTTCCGCTTTGAGCTGCCACCTGGCGTATCATCCTGGGAAACCTACGACAGTTCTTCTCAAACACGCTGCGATTTTGACGTTTATAAGGATTATAAGCAAGTGATAACACCGTGCAGCAACTGTCGAAGTCTTACTTAGATGAGGGTATTACAATAATTGCTATTTGTGTTTTTTATTTGCTATTACTATGAATTATTCAATTTAGAATAGCTTAACGTTACAAGATCTCGTACTATCCATAATTTTTCGAGAATCCTGAAATATCCGCGGAAAACACGGGGCTAGACAAGAATTAATAAATCGATACTCAGATGCTCTGCTATTTTGAAAGCCTTAGTTTTAGGCTACAATATTCAGATAAAAAAGTACGAAGAATACGCTTTAGAAACAGCAAAACTGCTTATAACGGTATATCGTTGGTATAACCTTCCTGCCTCCGTGCATAAGGTTCACGGTTGAGTTCATAGAATCTAATATTCTATTTTGCTTTTAGGTGATGACAGAGGAGGCCGCTGCCGCAGAGGCAAAAAACAAAGATATTAAATACTTCAGAGTTCAGGCAACATAATACAAGAAAGATTTCAAGAATAACAATTAATACTGACTCGCTCAATAGACTTTTGATGACATCCGATCCCAACATCACTGGTTTGCCGGATTTACCTAAAAAAGAAGGGTTTATTATCCAAGCCGTATTTCATTAATATCAGATCATATACATACAATCATAATAAAACGTTAAGATGTGTTTGTTAGATTTTTAGTACGCCTTTGGATTTCGACCGCTGTTCTATGAACGTGTGACAGCCGGCTGAACACTGCCAAATTAAGTGTTAACGACACTGACAGTCTTCTGTTCCTCATCAAACTCAGTCTTTTATCTGTTTGCCTGTTCGTAAGTTTTTTTTAATACAACGACGGTGGCAAACAAACGTACGGCCTGACCGATGGTGAGCGGAGCAGCCTATAGACGCATGCAACTCCAAACATCTTGATACATTTAGGCAGATCTAAATCCGGCTGCTTCAACAATCGTTTCATCATATATTTTTTTCTAATGCCAAATTTTGCACTTATGGGCTATTTGTCGATTTTTGACCCTATCATCATCCTGTTATTCCTTGAAATGGACCTTCCCCGCCTAAAAAAACGACTATCGTCATCCAATGGGCAGACCCCCCCCCCCCCCCCCCCTATTTTGAACTGACGTAATTTATGAATGGCCCCTTAATGTTATTAACGCGTTGACGTATTCATCAAATGTTTCGGCGTCTTTTATATTGCGCCTAAAGAACATTTCTATTAATGCTCTCGTTGCTCAGAGGTAAGAAATAGGTTGAGAATTGCTCTACAAGCGAATCATACACCTTAACCTTTTCCAGGTCGAAATTGTTAAAAGCTTATCTCTCTTTTGCCCCCGAGGCAGTAAAATAAATGTTGACCCTTTGCAGCCATTTTTTAAACTTCTCGGCTGTATGTCCTTGTTATGCTTGTCGGTGGTTGTTTCAACGTTTCCATTTTATCAGTATTAGTTGTTTTCATAACGAATATACTACCGACCGGTTCACGACTGCGCCATGTTACTATATGTATAATAATTTGGGAAAATAAAAAAATGTTAACTGTAAAGTTGCGATAAGTGGTTTTGACTAATGATTCTTTTCCAAATGATAATTTGAGAAAAATTGTACGACTAGTACAAGTGTCGCAACGGTTTATGAGCGCTCGGCGAAAGTGGTGGGGGTGTTTGCGCAGGTGTATACTCGCGCACAAAAATCTTTTGTTTTTAATATATTGATGGACTTGGCAATCGCACTAAACAATTTCATTTAGTATAATATGTATTACTTGTGAGTGTTGTGAGATACATTGCGTTTTCATGCGATGGCCAAGCAAGTCAATCTATTTATTTAAAACATAAAAGATTTTCTGATATGGTCACTATAAGATATTTTTAGGTTGTCTAATTACGTAATAACTTAAGGCAGAAGGACCCTTAAGTAGGGACTGAATAAATTAAGATTGATCTCACGACTTTTTACGGTAGAAGAACTGAGTTGAGACTTGGTTTTTTTACAAGTTATGTTTTTGATGGCATATTACTTACTTAAGCTAGGTTGATAATGATAAAAATGTTACTATTATTTATTTTATTCATTTTCCTTAATTTAATGGCGAAACCCCTTCCATAAATTCATCATCGCTGTACAAAGCGATTATAGAATCTGAAGCAAGGCCGGCACTCGTAGAAGGCACTTCATCTAGCTCATCCTCATCATCGCTATCTTCACTTGCTTCGCTTTCGTCCCCGACATGAATGACGAACTCCTCTGTCAACATGTCCACCACATGATCACTCTTTGCGTATTCTGCTTCTATGCTTTTAACTTTATTGCATAACGCCTCCCACTCTTGCTGCCCCATCAAATCAACCTTTTCTTTTACTAGCTGCATGGCAGTATTTATATTCCAGTTGACGTTTCTGCTGCCTACATATTGCTTTATGGCAGACCATGCCATCTCTATAGGATTTAAATCCGGATGGTATGGAGGCAGTCTTAAAATGGTATGGTTATGCTCAGCCACAATTCTGTCAATAGAGAATTTTTTAAATCTCTCTTTATTGGCTTTTATTAGATCATATAACTGCGGTTTCAACATAGTCTCATCATAATGTATCTCCTTTTCAGTTAACCATGCTTGCATTACTGCCTTTCTAGAATTTGATGTGGGTGCCATGTCGTATTGTTTGTTATGGTATGAAGCATTATCAACCACCACTACAGAATTTGATGGAATATTAGGTACAAGCTGAGTTCTAAGCCATTTTACGTAGTTCTCATGGTTCATGTTATCATGATAATCACCGGTTTGGGTGCCTGCTTTAAATGTGAGCAAGGCATTTTCAACAAAACCTTGTTCGGACCCAGCATGAACAATTACCACCCGTTGTCCTTTTGAAATGGGTTTTTTCAATCCTTTTGTGGAACCGTCAGTCCAGGCTTTAGGATCTGAGTGCGATGAATCCACATATGATTCGTCCGTGTAAATTATACTCCTGCCTTCCTCGCGGTACTTTTTAAGTTTTTCCAAATATTCAATCCGCTGCAGACGAATATTCGAAGTTTCGATCAGAACCTTGCGTTTATTTTCAGTTTTTTTCCATCGAAATCCCAAATTTTTTATAATCTGCCTGAGACTTGCATCTGATCCTTGATAATTTATGTCTTCCTGTAATTTTATTTTAAGTTTCCGAATGGTTGGTAACTCTTTGTTTGTGACATGGAAGTTATGTATGCACCTTTTTATGACACCTTGGTCAAAGTTGTCTATTCCGGTGACTGGTTTTGCTCTGGGTCTCTTTTTGCTGGGTGTTCTGAAAACTGCGATAAGCTCAGAACTATCTGCTTGGGTCACAATCCTTCTCACTGTAGCAACCGATGTGTTTGTAGCAAGAGCTGTTCTGTTTTGGAATTTACCCAACTTCTGGATGATCCCCTCTAGCTTATTCTCATTTAATTTATTAACGTCCGCAGTTTCTTCACCAATTTGCTTCAACTGATCACATAGTTCAGTATGTAGTGGTTGTGCTTCGGGACAAGCTCTTTTTTTATGAAGCTCGAGAATTTCAATTAGAGCTTTCAAGTTTTTCTGTAAAGAAGTAGTTGTCCGTGCAGTACTGCTTTTTATCTCCTTCAAACTGCCGATAATTTCTTGAGATTCTTTTTTTATGTGATTGTTTACGTCATAAACCATATTTCTAGCCTGGCGGGTTAATACTTTCTTTTTTGGCATTTTACCAACACTGCACGACTTACTTTAGATATAAACAACAAAAACGAACAGAAAACAACCAACAGATAAATCAACAAAACAAATAATCTTCAAAAAGTATGTGTGCGCAACTGTCCTTCTGGGACGCGAGACGTGTGAACGAGGCGCGGGAGCGGGAAGCGACTGAACGAACCAATAGGATGCATTCGCGCCACGTGGCGCGCTACCTCCCCGCGTCGCGCGTCGGTCCCCCCGCCAAAGAGACCGAAATAATGAATTCTGCGCAGTCAAGGTCACCGCTCATAAACCGTTGCGACACTTGTATTGGCATAGATTAACAAGGCGTCGAAACCCAGCTTCACACAGATGCAAACCAATTGGGTGTAACGGGGATTATGGTCCAAAGGAACGAATCTAGCACATTTCAACCTGTAGCATATTGCAGCCGTCAGACCGACAAAGAGGAGCAATAAATCACCATCGCATTCTGAACAAAGATATCTTTCCATTTTCTTTTCGAGCCCAGCGCACAATAGGGAATATACACTGTTTTTTTTATTTTATTTTATGATAGCTTATATAGTTTTATTACTGTTAAATAATATTCAGCACCAAAAATGTAAAATGTAGTATATATATATATTTTTTTAAACTCAAACTTTTTCAGGCGTTTTAAACGCCCGCCATTATGGCGCGCTTGGCACGTGACGTCAAAGTCTATGACAACAAATGTAACCTACAAATTGTTGAATTCTTGTTCAGTTGATTTTGCTTGGATTTTGCAATCACCACGGAAAAAGACAAAAACCCGATTTATAAATATTGCATAGTGCCATTGTGTAAAAATACAATACGGAGTTCACCCGATAAACTATTTTTGCTCGTCCCGAGAGGTGCGGACATAAGAAGAAAGTGGTGCGAAAGTATGAAGAGACATATGGTTATCTCTTTCAACTTGTTTATATTGCTGCGAAGATCACTTCAACGTAATTATAAGTTAAAGATGGATTTACCTACTATTTCGGCATCTGTTAGAACATTAAAACCTAGTTGTAATTTAGCATCAATTTTGCTGCGGCAACTATCACAACCATAATATTATACTGACTGATGACCGCTTAGACCACCTCAAGCAGATAGAACCACCACAATTGCGATCACAGATTTATAGATTACAAGATGATCATTGATCACAAATACATATTTATATCACAAACATTACTTTGCACTGCTCTTGACTTGCACTGCCTTATGTCGAGGTATCAATCAGATATTAATTTATATATTACGTTTGTTGTTACAGATAAAAGAGGATACAGATAATTATGTTGAGTATCAAATCATGACTTCACAAATGAAACAAAAAACTAAATTGCGAGTAAAAAAAGGTATCCTACCTCACAAATTTTATTGCCAAAAGGATATTGAGGCACAGCATCCACTAAGAAGTCAAAGATTCCAAAAGCAAAAATTAATAATAACGGAAAATGCTCTATGTAAGAGAAGTGTTCATACAAATATATTTATGCAAAGGTTCTCCATTGTATGGGCAAAAATCATTTCCCAAAGTGTCAGTTCCCAAAAAATGATTCCCAAATTATCATTTGGCAAAAAATCACTAGTCAAATTATTGTTTCGCATTTTATCACTTGGCATTATCTCCTATGGCAAATTATTAATTCGCAAATTATTATTTGGCAAAGTTTTACATAGTCAAGTTTCATTTGGTCAAACGTATAATTTGGCATACAACATTCATTTTCCAAATGCTTTCCTTTGCTTCATGTTATTTGGCAAAGTTTTACATAGTCAAGTGTGTGTTACACAAAATAGACCCTTCATTTTATTTGAAAAATGCATTTGCAACTGCACCTGTGCCATGCATTTTGCAGATACTGTGTTGTTTTTTCCAATTTAATACCTCATAGACTTCTGTGATGAAGGGCATTTAATTTCAATGCTGTAGTCGGCAGTTTCTCCATCAGGTGATGCACCCATGATGGGATGTAATGGATTCCACAATTCTACATTTTTTAATATTTATTTTCTTATCTTCCCCTTTTCATGGCATCGGTGTCTCTAAGTTTTGATGCTCCCATTATTGTTACGGTTAAAGTCCCATCAAAAACTTTGCAATGAGCAGCCTCATATGCCTTTGATGCTGTAATTCTCGTATATCGGAGCTCATGGCAAATGTGATGTGCGGGTTTACCCGTACACACATATCCCTCAGCCTGAAGGGCTATCGAGGGTTTCCTCGTTAACTCAGACGGTAAGGAGTCTAGCAGGAGCAGGGGTAAATGAGAACAGCGGTCGGATTAATACTTAAAACTGGGTCGTGCCGCCCTTTTATTAAATGCTAAACACTTATGCTCTACACAGGCGGGAACGGCGGGACGGTGGTACTCCGGCAGTGCACTCGGTATCCAAGCGGCCAGGTAGTATCACGGACGCGGGTTCGTTATCCCGGCAGTGCACTCGGTAATCAAGCGGCCAGGGATAACGCGGATCCTACCAACTCACTCCTCAGGCAACACTCGGGAACCAAGCGGCCTGGAAGGGGCGAGGGAAGCGGAATGTTATATGGGAGCCCCAGTCCGACTCGCACTTGGTTTTTTACTATTTGTTGTTATAACGGCAACAGAAATACGTAATCTGAAAATTTCAACTCTATAGCTATCACGGTTCTTGAGATACAGCCTGGTGACAGACAGACGGATGGACGGACAGCGAAGTCTTAGTAATAGGGTCCCGTTTTCACCCTTTGGGTACGGAACCCTAAAAAATATCTATAGTTAAGTTAGGTAAGAACGGTGCTCACTGACAGACAAAAATCGCTGAAGAAAACACGCTCCTTGTATGGGGACCCCATTTAATATTTTTTCTACTCCTGTACTTTTATCTGTCATTTACATAGTCCCGAACACTAATATAAAGACATACAAAATAAGTCTGCAGAAAAGTCTATACTCTATTCCCCATAACAGTACGGCACAACCGTGCTGTTTTGTCGCCAAAGCAGCCATACGCTTCTAAACCTGGGTAGTGCTACATTGTGCCACGGCCTACTAGACACGATCGAGTAGGCCGCGACGCGACTAATCTAGAGGGCCATGCCGAAACATAAAATACATTAGGTACTACCAACTTAACAAACCACTGAATGTATTTACTTCAAATAAATTATTGTACTAAAGGCATTGCTGCCAACTTTAGAAAAACCTTGGTCTTAATATGACAGTACTGGCAAGTTGAATTAAGAACAAAACCGACCATAAACAAGAGGTGTCAATGTGTCATGTTTCCAATTTCCCACCAAAGTTCCAGTTCAAAATTAAAAGACGAAATATGTCAAATATGATAACTATTCGTTATTAATAACTTCTTAAGATTTGATTCGTGTTTGTGAAGTGAAGAAAAATGTGTACGTTCCTTTTAAAATGGACGAAGAAGAAAATAACTGCACCGCTGATGAAATTGCGTGAGTAGTAATAGAACCAACGGAAAACTTACTGCCTGAAAAGTCAAATTATGCTATTTATTTAAAATAGTCGTAGAAAAAATATTGTATGCAACGGTGTATAACTTGGTCTTAAAACGCTCGTGGCGTCTTTAATTGCGATGCTCGCCAAGGGTCGCATCGCAACTCACGACACTCGCGTTTTAAGACCCTACAACCCTACAACAGTTGCATAAAATACTATAACTTTATTTTATTATTATTATTTGTTCTTAAAGCGGCAATAGAAAGATAAATTTTGTGAAAATTTTAACTCTCCCTATTACGGTTCATGAAATACAGCCAGCTAACAGACGGACAGACGGACAGAAATAGACTTGAATAATATATAGGTCTTGGCTATGTTAATAGTGAGTAAATTGAACTGGGAATTTACGAATTCACCGCCCTAGTTACGTAATGTACTATTCTCGACCACCCCTGAACTTATTGTACTTTACAACAAAAATGAATAATTGAAAAAATCTGTATAAAGGATAAATAATTTATTCTTAACATACTTAAGATTCCCATGGATGTTGAAGACTATTTGATGCTGACTGTACATAAACATGGGGGGCTTTTGCTAAGTTATCCACCGATACACAATTGAGAAACATGCACTTTTCTATTTGGTAGAATAAAAAACTATGGGTAGTATTTAAACGAGTGACTGTAAATTAAAGTTTTAAGTGTCAAAAATAATTAATTTAGGTTATAGGTAGTATTACTAAGTGACCACTTTGAGTGGTTACTAACTGGACGATCCCATGCTTTGGAACGCACGTTACGCCGTTGATCCCGGCTGTTGTCTATGACTGCAGTCGTTACGCCATGTTAGAGGTCCTTCGGGCGGCTTGAAAACTTCAAGTTGCCCACTCACTTGACGAGCCTAATCCCAATAAGGTCTAGTTCGCCCTCTGGGTTGGAAGGTCTGATGGCAGTCGCTTTCGCAAAAACTAGTGCCTACGCCAAATCTTGGGATTGGGTAGCGGACCCCAGGCGTCCTTCGGGAAGCATTGGTACTGGGTTAACGCTAGGAGGATGACGGTGATAATTAAGATTCCCATGAATTGAGAACTTTTGACCGCCGCAGTCGGCAACAGCCAACAACAAAAATCGTGCCTCAGACGCCAGCGACGGCTACACCAGTGAAAATGTGACCTGCGTGCGTTAGCGTAAGGTCCAATTTCGCATTTGCCCTGAAAGTGGCTAGGCATCTGAGGTGCAAAATTTTCCTTCTTTCCGAAGCGGTCAAAAAATTTTTTGTTACTTACCCTGTAAGTCATCATCACAATTTTTCTTCTTTGGTGGTGAAGTATTCTCAGACTCGCTGACTGAACCTCTCTTGCGATCGCCGTACTTGTATGATAGGTTGAGAACCTTGTCGACTAATTTTCCTCTGGCTACTGTGGAACGTCCATTTGTGGACTCAAGTTTTTTTAAAGGTTTTGTAAAATATGTGCCGACTGACTCTTTCGGAAATAGTGTAATTATTTTGGCCTCTAGCACATTGTATTCTTCATAGTTGATACGGCTATAAACAAAATTAATAATATAGTTTCATTCTTGCCAAAATGTTATGGTATGGTAAATGTTACGATGAGTTATTAGCATGTTATTAGTTATTGTGTGAAACACACTTAAATATTAATAGACAGTGTAAAGCCTGCTTAAGTGTCATCATTCATCATAGACTATGTATGATTTTATTCTGCTGGCAATCAGCAAAATGTCATTCCTTCCATTTTTCTCCACCTCCACTCTCTTTCAACCTAAAAATGTAGCTCTGTGTTAAAATAAACAAAAGTAATTAATTTATAAAAATATGGTTTTAATTAAACATTAAATAGAACCTTTACATGGTGCCGAAAACTTCAGTTAATAATCTCTCAACTGCAGCCGATATTGTTTTGGATTTCTTGCGCACGCGCCGGCCGGCGACGCCATCATGGCGGAATTGCAATTGAAACAATTAAAAGCAACCAAAGGTCAGTGCAAAGCATCTCTTACAAGGCTTGAAAAATTCATCGCTGATGAACGCAACAACGTCACGCTGGAAAATCTGACCGTAAGAAAAAATGGGCTTGAAAGCACTTACGCAAAATATCTCGACACATGCGTACAAATCGCGGCTTTAAGCGACAAGCACGCTGAAGACGAGGAAGACGACACCGAGGAGCGGTATTATACATTAATGGCATCATTAGAGCATGCCATCAGTCATCTTCGGACCCAGAACGCTCAGCAAACAGCAGAGGGCAGCGGCAGAATGTCTCACCTTCCTTCGTTGGACATACCGGTTTTCGACGGGCGGGATATCGCATACAAACCCTTTATAGAAATGTTTGAGGCCGTTGTACACGGGGACTCACGACTTCCCCTAGTCCAGAAGTTGTGCTTTTTGAAGAAATACCTGAAAGGGGAGCCGCTGCAATTGATAGACAACCTTCCAATAATCGCCGCGTCATACAATGCAGCACTGGAGTTGCTGAAGAAAAGATACGACAATCCAGCATTACTAATCAACAGTCATGTCAACGCGTTGCTGGACATTCCAGCACTGCATCGGGGCACATCGCTACAGCTTCGCGACTTGGTAGCAAAGGTGCGGCAGCAGCTAGCGGCTCTGAAGAACCTGGAGCAGCCGGTGGAGTCTTGGGATGCAATTTTAAGCTGCATCCTATTGAAGAAGCTGGACTGCTTTACTGTTCGCCTGTACCACACCTAGCGAGACAATGGTGAAGCCCACACTTTGAGTAGTCTTCTCAGTTTCCTAGAAAAACGAGCTGCAGTGCTTGAGGCGAGCCCTTCTGGCGGTGACACTTCTCAAAATAGAGGCAAATTGACAGCTCATGCTGTTGCTGCTGTGCCAGCTGCAATTCCTGACAAGCTTGACAAATGTATTGTATGTATGCAAGTGCATAGGGTTTATAAATGTCCTAAATTTAATTCTATGTCACCTATTGGTAGGCTAGATATTGTGACAAAACACAATTTATGCAAAATTTGCCTCGGCAATCATACCAAAAATGTAGGTACACTTTTAAGTGCTCTGTTTGTGGATCAAAGGCTCACAACACACTAATCCATGTTGCAGATACTAGCAATAGCATGGGTACTGAGGAGTCAAGCCAGAGCCAGTGTGACAAAGTAAATTTACATGCATGTTTAAATGTGAATAATGTCCTATTACCGACAGCTAAAGTATTAGTGTCCGATGTTCATAACAACAAGCATATAGTGAGAGCTCTTTTGGACTGTGGGTCGCAGACTAGCTTTTGTACTACTGACTTGGCCAACAAATTAGGGCTGCCGCAGTTCAACTCTGCCAAAAATATATGCACATTAGGAAATGAGAGCAGCAAAGTAAGCAAAGGCATTAAGCTTACCGTCCATTCTAGGGTTCAGGAATATAAGTTTGATGTCAGCTGTTCAATTATTCCAAAAATTACAACATCTTTGCCTCAGCAAGCCGTAAGCTTGGACAAGTTTACACTGCCAACTACGCTTGCCTTAGCGGATGACGAATTTCATATTCCAGGCGAAGTGTCCCTCCTTCTCGCTGCAGACATCTTCTTCAGAATAGTGCAAGACGGGAAGGTTGAGGCAAGCCCGGAGGATCCAGTACTGCTCAACACGCGCCTAGGGTATGTCGTCTCGGGCAGCATAAGTGTGAGTCCTTTATGCAATTTTAATGCAGTCACTATGCATACAGTGATTAATCCTGATCTTGATTCTTGTGTCAAGCAATTTTGGGAAGCCGAGAAGGTCCCTGAAGTGTATCTCGAGACCGTTCCAGAGCACGAGCATAGTGAACAGGTTTTTCAGGAAACAACCTCATTGGTGGAGGATCGCTTTGAGGTTAAATTTCCATTAAAAATAGAATTTCAAGACATAGATCCTTCTAATTCATTCACAATTGCTTTGCAAAGATTATACAATCTCGAGCGAAGATTTGCGAAGGACCCTGAGTGTCATAGCTTATACAGGCAATTTATACAAGAGTACCTTGATCTGGGTCATGCAAAAATAATTGATTTAAAAGACTGTGACCCTGCAGAGCAGCCCATATTTTTTCTTGCTCATCAAGCGGTCCTCCGACCAGATAAAATTACCAATAAATTAAGAGCCGTTTTTGATGGTAGTGCTAAAACTAAAGCAGGCCACAGCCTTAACGGCGTTCTCTGCAATGGGCCTGTGGTCCAAAATACATTATTTGATATATTGATGCTTTTCCGTACATACAAATACACTGTTCAATGTGACATACGTCACATGTACCGAATGATAGCCATGCACCCAGAGCATAGGCGTTTACAGAACATCTTGTGGCGAGAGGATGGCAAGTTACAGTGCCTACAGCTGCAAACTGTGACATATGGATTAAAAAGTAGTGCTTTTCTCGCAACAAGGTGCCTTATAGAGCTGGCCAAAAGGTACAAATCTCAATATCCATTGGCTAGTGAAGCTATCATCAAAAACAGTTACGTTAATGACGTACAGGGCGGTTCAGATACACTTCAGGGAGCTGTGCAGCTAAAAAACGAATTAATATCTCTCATGAAACTAGGCGGCTTCGACCTGCACAAATGGATATCCAATGATCCTCATATTTTGCAAGACATCCCTGATAATAAGATAGGCCTAGCCAATAGGGATATTGATCAGGATAAATCTATTGTTAAAATCTTAGGGTTATCTTATGATGCCCGAGAAGACCCATTTAAAATGAGTGGCCGTGTACTTACCTCTCCGGAGGTACCTACCAAAAGAAATGTACTGAGCTCCATTAGCAGACTGTATGATCCAATGGGCTTTGCTGGGCCTCTCACCGTCAAGGCTAAGCTCATATTACAACAGATTTGGCAATATGACTTAGATTGGGACACTCCGCTGCCTTCGGAGCTAGTTAAAATATGGCAATCATTTTATGACAATTTGATAAACATGCCTAGTATAGTCATACAGCGATACCTTAATTTGACTCATGCCACTGACATACAGCTTGTTGGTTATTGTGACGCGTCAGCTGTTGCATACGGTTGTTGCATATATGTTAAGGCTGTAGTAAATGGTAAACCATACATACATTTGCTCTGCTCAAAATCACGAGTAGCACCGCTAGCATCCAAATTGACAATTCCAAAACTTGAGCTTAATGGATCCTTATTGTTGGCCAAGTTAGTGCATCATGTTGCCCTATTGCTAAAAATATCAGATATTCATTTATTTTGTGACTCCCAAATAGTACTGTCCTGGCTCGACTCCCCGACACTCAAATTGCCTGCATACATAGGCAACCGTGTCAAAGAAATTAACCGACTGACCCAAAACATGTCATGGAAATACACGCCGGGTCTGCTCAACCCAGCTGACATTTTATCTAGAGGGGCAGATCCCCAGGACATTATAAGCAACAAACTGTGGCACCATGGCCCAGATTATTTGTCAGACAGCAATGAGTATAATTTTCATTTGTCAGTAATAACACCAGCTTTATGTAGCACAAATGTTGACCTTCATGAAACTGAAAATATTGTAAATCTAAGTTCAACTGTAGATGACAAGGCCATTGATCCCTTTTATGAAAGATTTTCAAGCATTTTTAAGATGATCAGAGTTACTGTCCACATATTGAGATTTATAAAAAAATGTAAAGGTAGTGCAATTGGCTCATATTAAGTTTCGGTTTCAGAGTGTAGAGACGCCTTAACTTTGATAATAAAAGGTGTGCAAAGGTACATACTTATCTTAATACCCGTGACAATCTTAACAAACTCCATCTCCTTAGGGTGGTGGAGTTTGATACATATGATCATAATCTAATTTTGTAACTTCGATTTTTTGGTTGAATCTTATTTATATAGCACATACTTCTCATACTAAAGATGTTGATTAATCTCTATTACCCACCATTCTCCACAAAGTCGGAAGAGGTGTTAGTCCTGTTGTCAACTTTTTAATCAAGATCTTTTCTTCTATGGGGGAATTCCTGTAATTGGATATGGCCGACATGTTAGACTGTATCCTTGCTGCCATCTGAACTGGATCTTTAGTAAATAGAGCGTACTGTATGTTTTTCTTAATGCCCATAGACAGTATCAGTCTCAGTATTTCGCCGGTGGGTGTGTGTGGTGTGAATGTCGGATTATCGTTAGCATCGTAGGATAATGTGCCATGAGGGGAACTGTAGCTACAATTGGCAGCAAATGAACTGACTGGCAGTGTGTCCCCTCCGAAATCCGAATGGGAAGCACTGGATGGTGTAGTGTGTCTAACCTGCTTTCTTGCTACTACTGCTGAGTCCAGTAGCTTCAGGTCTATGGCTTCCATGTATCCTGACATGGCAGATTCCACACCATTCCATGTAACAGTCAGATGCTCTAGTGTTCTTTCGTAGTCAGAGACTTCCTTACGGGAGACTTGTACCATAACTGTCAAGTCTGTGGCTAACGAGGTTATATCGGCTATTGCTTTTCGGGCTTCTTTTGATATAGCGATCTGATACGCACTCAACGATGCCGCAAACGCCCAGTACAAAGCCCAATACCCTGACTTTGCCGCCTGATGGTATGTACTCTGGAGCTGGAAAAAATCGTCTCCTGTCCGCGAGATTAAAAGCTCAAGGTTCCTCGCCATGGCGTTGGATTGGTCATTATACAACTTTCCCAATTCAGTTGCACAAGCTATTAATTCTGAACCTGGACGGTCTCTCAATTTAAGAAGGGTTTTCACCCTACCAAGGACCGCCGTCACCTTTCTATCGTGAATCATTTGAGGGTCCTCAGGGTTGGTGGAGGGTCCAGGCATGTCCCTTTTGAGGGCATCTGCAACACACTGTTGCATCGTCATTGTATCAGATACCTGGTCCAATTCGGCTTCTGAGATTGGAAGCTCCACAGGGGTTAGGGGTGATGTATTTTGAGTGGAGGACATAATTGTTTCGATAAGAGGTCTCAAAAGGTTAGAAAGAGTTTTATCGAAGTTTGAAGGAGCAAACATAAAAATGATGTCAGCTGCGCTATGAATAATAATGTATTACTTCAGCAGTGAGCTCATGTGTATTGAGAAGGGCAAGGGCATTACATCTAATTTGAAGTCACTTAACCCATTCGTTGATTCAGCTGGAGTCCTTCGGGTGGGCGGAAGGCTAGGCAATGCCACACACTTAGATTTCTCAAAGAAACATACTATAATTCTGCCCAAGCATTGTCATGTAACCAAATTAATTATTGCTCAAGAGCACCTAATGCTCATGCATGCAGGTTTAAAACTTGTCCTAGGTAGCCTATGTCAAAAATATTGTATCATTAATTCAGTCAGAGAGGTAAAATCTGTGATAAACAAATGTTTGACTTGTTGTAAGCTTAAGGCCACCGCTAGTGAGCAATTGATGGGTTCGTTACCCAAGGAACGGATTACTCCAGCACGCGTTTTTGAACATACAGGTCTGGATTACTGTGGACCTTTTGAAATTAAACTGTCAGCATTAAGAAGTAGTGTAAAAGGCAAGGGTTATGTAGCCGTATTTGTTTGTTTCGCCTCCAAAGCCGTGCACTTGGAAGTAGTCACTGATATGACTACTGACACCTTTATAGCTGCATTAAAGCGATTTATAGGGAGGAGAGGCTATCCACAAAGTATTCATTGTGACAATGGTTCAACCTTTCACGGTGCGAACAATAAATTAAAAGAGCTGCATGACTTGCACAAAAAAGAAAGTTTTAAGAAAGGTGTCAATGATTACATGTTACAGAGGGGTATACAATTTCATTTCATCCCCAAGTACAGCCCCAACCACGGAGGTCTATGGGAAGCTGCGGTAAAGTCTGCTAAGTACCATTTCAAAAGAATTGCTTCAAATCGAATTTTTACATATGAACAATTTAATACAATAATTATTGAAATTGAAGCCATTCTCAACTCGCGTCCGCTCACTCCGCTGTCTCATGACGTCACTGATTTTTCATACTTAACCCCATCGCATTTCTTGGTGGGATCTGAGCTAACATCTGCTCCTCAGCCTGACCTCACCGATGTACCTAGCAACCGTTTGCGCTTTTGGAGGTGCTGTGAACAGATACGGCAACATTTTTGGAAAGTGTGGTCCAAGGAATATCTATCTTTGTTAAACCAAAGAACTAAGTGGCAAAAGGAAGTTCCTAATTTAAAGATAGGCATGGTAGTATTGTTGCAAGTACCAAACACAGCACCATTGACGTGGCCTTTAGGTAGAATTAGTAAAGTTTTCTATGGCAATGATGGTAATGTGAGGGTCGTGGAGGTGCAAACCTCAGACAAAAAATTGCATTCGCGTGCCGTCTCAAAAATTGTAGTATTACCTGTAGAAATCTAATTGGTATGAAAATATGTATAAGATAAGTAAAATTTGAAATGTTCATTTCTATTTCTCAGTTATTTTCTTAATTTTTTATAATGATCTAGAGAATTTAAAGCATTATAGCATCAACAGGATGTGGTTTGTTAATAAAATATTATATTTTAAGTTTGTATCGTTACTGTCATGTGATAGCAACCAGAGAAGCAAGTTTATCATAAGTAACTGCGAAAAGCATTGTCTGTTTTAATTTAGTTGTCATATTGTATTGTGATCTCAGAAGATACATTTATTTTCGTTTTAAGCTTCCTCTAGTTGCTGTGTTGGTATAAGTTGTTGATACTTTATAGTATAGTAATGCACCTTCAGTGTACCTAATATAGTTGATATCTTTTCATGTGTAAGACTAATAAGTGTCATAGTGTTTATTAGTTTGATTCAGATGCATGTACGGGCATTTCCGGCCCCCCAGTTTATGTGTGAAACACACTTAAATATTAATAGACAGTGTAAAGCCTGCTTAAGTGTCATCATTCATCATAGAATATGTATGATTTTATTCTGCTGGCAATCAGCAAAATGTCATTCCTTCCATTTTTCTCCACCTCCACTCTCTTTCAACCTAAAAATGTAGCTCTGTGTTAAAATAAACAAAAGTAATTAATTTATAAAAATATGGTTTTAATTAAACATTAAATAGAACCTTTACAGTTATTCCTACTTACCAATTGACAATGTATGTATATATATGTTTTAGTATTATGTCAGTTAACTGACTTCTCTTGCTGTTATCAAGACAACCATATGTTTCATAATATTTAAGAATGCTATTGCCACCCGGTGAAGTTTGCAATAATGTCTCCAAATCAAATTGTGGGAAAGTTTTTCGTGTTTGAATGTTGACTGTCTTGGGAGACTCAAGAAGGCTGGTAACTTCTATGTCATCTAGGCTTATAAGCAAAGTATTATTGGATGCTGTAGTGAGCGAGTTTGTTTCTGTTGGCATCTGAAAAGTCACCAAAGTACTTAATACAAATAATAAACAAATGGTATCTAGTGTTTACTACCTTACCTACCCCACGGGAAATATGGCGTGATTTATATACATGTACAGCCATGATTAGACTACAAACATTACACAAAGTTTGTTTCGAGCAGCAACCATGCAGCTAATAGGTACCTACCAAGTTTAGTACATTACGTACCTGTGCTGTTATTAATTCCCGACATTCTCTGTTGGAGAACTAATAGCGAGGCTAAATGCGGGCACAATTCTTTAAGGCATTCTGGTGTTAATTTTGGGAAGTGTTCGACACTTATGCCATGTGCTAGAAAATAAGTAGAATAGAAATATGTACCTATACTTCTGTTCAATTCAAGTACAAACGTTCTCCGTTCACATTACAGTTATACTTAATGCTATAGAAAGGGTGAAATCAAATCGAAATAGAACTTTCTCGTTCTATGACTCATATGATAAGTACTTATTAAACAACTGTACCGATATTCGAAACCTAAGTATAATTGAGAGTGGCAACACTGTTCCTTCTGATCGGTCGTTTATTTACTATACCTGTCCCTTTCTAGCGCGCACTACATCCGTCTCCCTCGCACATTTCCCCTTCCACCTAGTGTTGCAATCTCTTTGCTGCCATCTTAGGAATTGCCTTTTTTGGACCGAAAATGCGAACTAACGCAGCACTATCCGTTTCTAACTCAAAACTTCTGCCATATGTATAGTTGTAAAACTTGGTTACACCAAATATAATTGCCATTGCCTCTTTATCTATTGCTAATATTTTTTTCAATATCGTTAAGTTTTTTACTTGCATATGCAATTGGTTTTACTATACCATTTAAGTCTCTATTTGATATTACCGCTGCCAATCCAGTTTCTGATGCATCGCAAGTCAGAATTAGGGGCAAGTTAGGATTATAGTGGTTTAGGTTTTCCATATTAGCCAGCTTATTTTTTATCATTTCAAACGTATCATCACATTGTGCCGTCCAATTAAATTTGTTATTTTTTGTACATTCATACAAAGGTGTAATTACACTAGACATGTCTTTTAAAAATCGAGCATAATAATATGCGCGTGGAGTACTTCACGTCGATCAATCCGTCGGAAGGTATCTGCGGGAACTAGTGGGAAGAGCAGCGAACTTCATGTTATTGTGATTTGAGAATTTGAGTTGAATGAAATTGAAACACTATAATGAATTAAAACAAAGAGTCTACATTCAATGATTACTTATTACACAAGGCTGCCCCAGCCTTTGCCAATTTAACAGCCATATCATTGCCACATTTGCCACGTTGGCCATTGTGTGCTTGGACATTGTCATAACTTGGAATTAAACTCTCTAATTAATTAACCCATTGTAGACTGAGTTTTTTTGAGGTGTCAAATTTTTGTAATGTTTTTATATGTTGATAATTAGAGTATATGTAACGAAATTTGAGTAATGAAAAGTTTGTGTGATAATTAGTTTTTAAAAAAACGCTGGTACCATATGGGACCGCTAGGCTCGTGCTGAAGTAGATTCGTAAATACTATGAAATTAATAAAGTGCTACAAAGAGTTTCAAATAAATACGATATAGTACATGTTCAACCATATTTATTTAATAAAATGATCTTCCAGGATGTTAAAACAAAAAAATAACTGTATTTACTTTTCATGAAGTTGGTAGTTTTGCATGCAGCACATCACATTTCGAGCATTCCAATCTCGACCGAGCCTGACAGGTCTCTTACGCGTGCACATCTTCGTCGCTTCTGAGAAGGGATGAGAAGATGGTTTTGGCCATCGCACCTCACGGAGTCACTTAGACGGCTGCCAGTTCGGGTATACATATCTCAATGTTTGCGGACGTCCTCCAGCAAGAGGTAGTTTTTGATATCGCGTTAGATACTGCGTCCTCAGCCTCATCCTCGGCCTTGTCCTCAGCCCCGTCCACGACTGCGTGATCTAACAGAACCTCTGGAATCGCTGTTGCTGCGGCCTCTTGAGTCCCTTACGAATATCTGGGCTAGATTCGGTATGTTTGTTGCGTCATGACCGACGTGGTCCTGAGGATTGATGCAATACAACTTCAAACAGGGCGTTGAGTTGTCTGCCGCTCAGATTATTTATTAAAGTACCAGCATCTTCTTCGCCTGAATATAAGTCGGAAACGATTGCAGGCTCAATATAATTTTTTGCAGGCTCAAGGTCCTCATTGTCCTCTAAAATTGCTAATGCCTCGTGTACGTCTTCAGATTTTTTTGGCGTATTTACACGATAAAATAAGATTATTAAATCGAATTTCGTTATAATCTTTCGATATAATGTTAAATCACTTTCGCCCATTACAAAAAAAATTAAACTACTTAACACAAACTAAACTTTATGGCGCACGGGAACCGCCTAGCGATCCCATACGGTACCAGTAACTTTAACGCACGGTAGCTATAATATGTATACCTACCGGTGCCATTTTAAATAAATTAACCTAAAGCCACATTACTAAATTAAACGTTTTTGCAAAAACATTCGTTATTTATCTGTTAGTACACAAAATATCATAACATACTTGAACAGCGTAAACATTTTTCCGCGTAATTTTCGATGCCCCAACTTTGACCTTCAATCACACGCAACTGATTTCAATAAGAACTGTTTTAGGTAAACAATGAGGCAGCGACGGTCTCCTAGATCAACTTTCACCAATGAAAGCCTGTCTTATGCGCCGCAATTTGGTCACACACGCGAAATTAAAACTCATAAATAAATGGTACCATACGGTACCCCTACTCTATATAATGGGTTAATGAGGTTTATTTAGATACACACGAATTACACACAACGTCAACGATCAGCCATCTTGGGTAAGAGAGAGGGAGGTGAGTGAGCGAGACAGACATATGACTTGCAGGGTTACCACAGGTGGGTTATTGTTAGTTGGGATATAAGGGTGTTACCACACCAATCGATCGATGCCATCGATCGATTATGTATACGTCGATCGACAGTTTCTACTATCAGCTAAACCTACCAGACCAAACGGCCAATATCGATCGGTGGCATCGATCGTTTGGTGTGGTAACACCCTAAGCACTTTTAAGGCGAGGGTGGGTGGACGTTAGTGAAGCGAAAGATTTGGCAAAATAAGCAGGGTGTTAGTAAACTGAGAGGTAAGGGAATTAAAGTTTGTTAATTGTGGGACTGAGATAATTTTTGATATATTTTTAGCTAAGTTGATTATATTTTTGTAAGCAATTGTGGTTTATTAAATTAATGTATGTACTTGTTTTTTAAATGTTTTAGAAGTTTCTAAGGGGATAGGAATGTGGCTATAAAGTAAAAGCTGAAGCAAAACGTTTTCTGATTTAGAAAAAAATACTCGGAGATTGTCCAAAAATTCTTGCACAACCATACGCAGTATTGTGGCACTAGCGTACAAAGAGGATATCAATTCAGAGGCATGACGAATTAGAGGTGTTTTCTCATTATTTTCTACTACTAATTCTTTTTGAACAGATTGGTTACTTTCTGTGGTACTTGTGGATGGACATTCAGAGATTTCGGTTGGAGTATCTATGTCAGTGTTGTGACGATTCACGTTTGATGACGACGAATGGTGATCTCTTATCAAATGTTTTTTAAATGACGCTGCAGTAAAATAATGTCGAAAACACCCCTGTTCACCGCAGTGAAAGTTAGATTTTGATACAGTAGATTTACAAAAAGATCTAATATGGCAGACTAACAAAGATGGAGATTGCATAGGTTTTTTACAATAGTAACAAGTACATGACATTTTTTTAGTCACTAACAAGTCCCAGATCAGTCAACAGAGTGTTCACTACCTGTGAGCGTCTATCAAATTGCGTTCTTATGATATAGAATCCCAATTGGATAAACAGCCACAGATCTTCACACTCTTCTGGGTAACACGCCCCCGTTTGATTGGTATATTTTAAAAACACAATCTACGGCTGTTAACAATTTTTTGAAACTGTATATTGTGTCGTTGACGACAACGTATGCAGATTTTACCTCGGCGCTGATCGATGCGACACAAACGACAAATGGCTTTTGCTGCAAAATCTGTTCTTTCTTCTCGATTATACATAGGTAGTGACTTCTGCTTCTGAGGAGACTTGCTTGATAAACCCGTCGCATATTTCCGCGCAACATAAGCCAGAAGCATTAGACAAACGTTGTTAATAGTCTCAGTGTCGGCTTCTGAAAAAAATGCAATAGTTATTGATCAAAAAAAACAAAAAAATATATTACCGCCCGTGGGTTGTACAAAATTTTGAGACTCTCCCATGCAGTTTCCGACCGCAAGCGCGGCGCCCCACTATTAAAAGTTGGTGTTTAGGGTGTCTTTTGGTTAGGTAATAAAACATTATATACGAACTTACGGGGTTTATATTTAGACGACTATCGTGTACAAAAAAGCAGGCGGACAGCCATAGCTTATTAGAAGAGAGAACAAAAAAAGATAGGTGGCGCTGCAATCGACAATATTTGTTGCGTTCAATTTAACACCCCCTCTCAACGAATATTTACCTATTTTATATAATGCAAAAGGAAATATATGACTCCACCTCAGTTTGTTCCAAAAAGAAAACTTAAAAATAATAATTACTTATTTCTAATTCTTACTTTGGTAATGTACAAAGAAAAAAAAACATGATGGCAATACAAACCAAAAGTTTACCACTTCTAGTTACATCATACATAGTTACTTAACATTAGGTACATCTGTACCACATAAGTTACATGACATGACCAATCATTTACAAACTAAAAATAGACTGAACAAATCTTTGAAACATAGTTGTCCCTAAAGGTTTGGTTAACAAATCTGCAAAGTTATCTTGAGTTTTAATATACTTTAGAGAAATACACTTGCCTTTAATTTTCTCAACAATGAAATGATATCTTGTTTCTAAATGTTTCAGCCTCTTGTTGTTTTTTGAATTGAAAGCCAATTTTATGACAGACTGATTGTCTTCAAATATTACTGTTTCACTAACAACAATTTGAGTAAATATTGCAACCAACAAAATTCTTGAATAGCCATACTTAAAGCTATATATTCTGACTATATATTCTGTAGAAGATAAGCTAACACTTAGTTGCTTCTTACAACACCATATTACAACACAATTGTTTAGATTAAACAAATAACCTGAGGTTGATTTTCTGTCTTTAGTGTCTCCTGCCCAGTCAGAGTCCACAAAACCTTGCAAACCTGTGTCAGTGCTATTGTAAACTAAAGCATAGTTTAGTGTCCCTTTAATATAACGCAATACTCGTTTTAATGCCTTGAATAACATCACACTGGCACAGTGTTGGTAACGACTGAGAAAACCCACCGATACACATAGATCAGGCCTAGTTCCACAAACCGCGTACATTAAACTACCAACTAACTGTCTACACTGTTTTTCTATCTCCGGGCTCTCAGATTTTTCATTTTGTAATAATTCAAACTTAAAATTTTGATCTATAGGTGTTGGAGCTGATTTACAGTGAGACATATTATAAATGTCTAAAACTTTAGATAGGTATATTTCCTGACTTATGACAGTTCTACCAACGCTTTGCTGAATGTCTATACCCAGATAACTTTTAGCTAATCCTAAATCTTTCATTTTAAAACTTTTACACAACTGAGCTTTAAACCTTTTTAGAGCAATATTGTCTGAGCTGAACATTAATATGTCATCTACAAACAATAACACATATATTTTATAATCATTGTCCTTCTTAAAGTACAAGCAATGATCATTCTGTGACTTGAAGAAACCTTCACTTAGCATGAAATTGTTAAACTTCATATTCCAACATTTTGGTGATTTTTTTAAACCATATAAGGATTTATTTAATTTACAAATTTTGCCACATGGAAGTTTAACCCATATATGCCCAGAACTATTTTTGGACTCCGATATCTTATTTTTGGATATTTGGGCACCAGGGGGGTTCTTATAAAAACTTCCTTCCAAAGTATGAGTTGGGAGGAGGGAAGGTTGTTTTTTTTAATGGGTCGAAAATTACCCCTTGGGCAAATGTGTTACCCATGGGTCGTTTTCGACCCATCGTACGTATACCCAGGCTGAAGTCAAAACTGTTGAATAAAATTGTCGTCGATAATAAAGTAACGTCGCTATTATCATGCCACCTAACAGCGCATATCCCGTTTGTCTCATCCAATTGGTAATCATAGTACCCTCTCTCCTTTTTCTGGCATTCCTTTACGTCCTTCAGTGGGCAGTTTTCGATACGGTTGTTGCGTACTGTACCAGTCAGAAACACGTTCTTTTCTTTGAGATCGCTGGCTAATGGCAGTCCAGTAAAAAAATTGTCGCAATATACAGAGAAATCTGTATTGGGATACTCCTCTTGAATTTTTGACACAAGTTTATTGATAACGTGACGTCCCAATCCGGTCTCAGCACGCTCAGAACGCCCTTGATAGGGGTCAGCATAATATAGACAGTAGCCCAGTCTCGTCGCAGCAATCCACATTTTGAAGCCAAATCTTATTGGCTTCCCTCTGATATGCTGCTTACAACCATGTCTACCGTAATATGGTACCATGGATTCATCAATGCTTACTTCTTGTTCGATAGGAGCATACTGTAGAAATTTTGCATTGAGCATATTAATCAGCGGGCGTACTTTCGCCATCTTGTCATTATCTGGTAGTTCGGAGTTATTGGCCACATGGAAACAACGCATTATTTCTTCGAATCGATTTCGCCGCATACTTTTTGAGACAAGGATATCGTGGGTATCTTCATTGCTTTCCCAGTACATGCGGCGGCGCGGCAACGGGGCATAACCAGATAAAATAAGAATAGCAATAAAGCAGTACATTTCTTTGTCAGACATAGAAAAACTCATGTTTCCCGTTTGAACAGCATAAATAACTGTTTGTCGAACTAAATGAACGATAACTTCGTGATCAAAAAACAACTCAAAAAATGTCACAGGACAAAAAAAATCGGACAAAGTGGTAACCGATCTAGGTAGTGGCATGGTCCACTCACGGTTATTTTCGGGAAGATCTTTCTTCATCCAAAAGCGCCCACCCGCTTGGCGTTGAGTAGCTGTTCCTCGCCCCCTTCCTCGCACTCTTTCATGACTGTGTTGCTCAAGTAGTGGTGGTGGTGGTGTATCATCTGACTCCTCATTCTGACCTCCAACAGGCTCATAACCTCCCGCGTCCTCTTCCACGCCCCCTCCCGCGTCCTCTTCCACGCCCCTCCCGCGTCCTCTTCCACGCCCCCTCCCGCGTCCTCTTCCACGCCCCCTCCCGCGTCCGCTTCCACACTCCCTCCCGCGGCTTTTCTCACGCCCTGTTCCACGATTGTTTAGTTCCAGTGGTGTTAATGGTATATCATCGGCTTCCTCATCCTCGCTTGAGGTAGTTTCTTCAGCAAACGGACGCCTCAAAGCTAGACTTGCAGGAGCGAGTAGATGTCGACGGGATAAATGATGGAAATACACATCCTCTTCATCGCCGGAATCACCATCAGATACCTTGCCATCGCCAGGAGGGTCAATATAAATATCAGCACCTTGTATCTCATCATCAAAGTCTAAATTTTCCAACACCTCTATTATATCATTCGTTGTAAGCGCGCGCCTAGACCCAGAAATAAAAAATAGCAATTGAATACACTCTTTCCCACAGGGTCGTTAACGACCCACAAATATTTTGACGTCTACCTCTTTGTCACAAACAATTATTTTCAAGCAATTTATCTGTCACTCGATAAGTACACTATTTAATTTTATTATAACAACCACTTGACAGGTATATTTACAAAAAAAAAATACTTACATTTCTCTCAGCAAGGATGCACTTTTTTGCCATAACAAATCAAGTCATAACTTGCACTGACACCAGCGCTCTCAAAATTCCCTATAAAATTAAGTTACCTATTTGTTTAATGTCAGGACGGACAAACGCTCATAGTCGGAGAAGGCATCAACTATTCTTATCGAATGTATTCTTAAGCCTCGTTATGGAAGCCTTTGCTCGGCCTCTTTCTGTAACAGCTAGTTTTCGCTTTGCGACTTCTGTGTCGGTCGACATTTTTAACCACTATTCTTATTCACAAACACAAATAATTCGAATCGTAGATACTGCTATAAATAGATTACTGATACCTTATTATGTTTTAATTTAAAGTCTAGCTAGGTATATTACACTTTTCGTTTCTAGAATAAAATTGCTTCTTTTTGTTAAACCAATAATGGCGGTTGGTCGTACTCGTACGTCACTTCGCTTGTTCGCTTGTCGGAACGGTGTTGCCAGGGCTCTTAGAGTCCACGGAAAAGTGCGGCCTAGTAGTTACGTTTCTTGATTCTTTTGGAAGACAATCTTATTCGAAAAATATCTCAGATTCATTATTATTTTAATTTTCATCCAAAGTATTTCCAATTTGCTTCTTTTAGGACTATGTTAGAACCAAATGGTTTCACTGATTTGCTTTATCTACATCACCTCAATGAGATTCTTCATTCGATAAATGTTGCGTGCTTCATGCTCCAGTTTTCTGTCTTGCCGCCGATTCAATTTGTTTTTACTGCTCGAAGGACCGTGTTGGAAGCGTAGACTTGAGGAGGCACGGTGAAGAAAACTCCAGTGATGTTGGATATTATAAATTATAATAGTATAAGGAGAAAATCAGATTACATGTTGATTCGTTAAGTTGACACAGAAGAATAACGTTATTTGTTGCCAAGCAACTCAAGATCTAAATTTCATATTTAGAACAGGTATTCATTCAACCTTTATGTTGCCAACACCAGCCAGAGAAATCACAAAAAGGTTCGAATACGGAACACTCCTGATTGTTTAAAATTCGATATTAGGTACTGTTTAATTGGGTAGTAACGGATTAAACTGGGAACAGCTCAAAGCGAACGCCTGGCAAACCTAAACCCAAAGTTTGGCCCAAGTAGCCGCAAAAAATTCTCCTCAATGTCATTAAGGTTGGCGCCACTGGACGGGCCGCCACCTGTACGGGCCATATCTGCACGAGCCATCGCTGCCTTTTTCCAGTTTCGCCTCGTAATCTACCCAGTATTATAAATTAATAAAAATCATTATTAAAATTGCATGAAAGTCAAATTTTATGCAATCGGCAACGACTACATAACTATCGGGCGTGCCGTAAATTCCATGCAAAAACAACACCCTGCGGCGGGTTAACCCTTTCGGTGCGAGACCCACGCTGCATACTGCAACGCTCCCACGCGCGCGCCCGGTAGAGCTCTGCAATACCTCTGCGCGCACATACATTTTTTCGCGCACCAAAAGCCATGATGCACCCTGTGTATCATTGCGCGCGATGGATCCGCATGCAAATCGACGCCGCAAAAAACGAAAGAATGGACGGTGTCATGCGGTATTTGTAACAACCAGTTGACTACGTCTGTGTATGTGCTCTGCCTACCCCTTTTGGTAATAAAGGCGTGAATGTATGTATGTTTTTTTTTTATGTTATTGTAGGCAAATGAGCAGACGGATCATCTGATGGTAAGCGATTACCGCCGCCCATGGGCACCTGCAACACCAGAGGTGCAACATAGTGTTTATATTATACTTATAAACATTTTTAAAAGATATATCTTACAATTTACATATGGACATGTATTCAATATCATCAGGTCAAATAAAAAAGCAATAGGTATTTCAATATTTATTTAAAACTTAAATTAATGTCTCATACAGATGGTAAATGTTATAAGTACATATTTGAAAAAGTAACATCTTAAAATTAAATTTATTGTTTCCGTGTAGATAATAGACATCATAGATCATTACTGACATACAAATAAAATATAATTTAAATAGATTTACAGATATTGTACCCACATCGGCATACAGCATTTTTTTATATAAGGTGTGGGACTGTAAGGTAATGTAAGCAGGCATGCTAAATTATTTGTGAAATTTATCAAAACATTTCCCTATGCATAACCCAGGAGCCCTCGGGCATCTGGCGCAACACGTGCTAACAAAAACATTTTTTTTTGTTTGTAACAGACAACGCATCGTTTTCGCTTTGTGTGCTTCTGTGTGTTTGTTGTTATTGCCACGCGGTAACTTGGTAACTTGGATAACGAATGGATCGAATTAGTCACTATTGTCCCTGACAATGCATTACCTGGCACCAAAAGATGCCTTGTTAAAATAGCGTGATAGCATGATGACAGTAATTGAAAATCACTAAAATATGGTATTTTCTTAGTGAAATTTTTATCATAGATTTCGAAAATTGCTAATATTTTTTAATTAAGTAAGAGATTATTACTTATTTTGATAAAATAAAACTGAAAAATACGGACGCCCGCCATGATATGTTAAACACCAATCAGAGCGCATGACGTCACGTTTGTATAAACAAATACCCATAACGGCCATTACCACAGATTACAGAGAAAACTTACGTACTGAACGAATAGTAAGACGGGGATAGAACCATGTTATCTGTCAGATCTTCATACGTCATTGTCCCGCTTTCTCGCTCGCACGGCCGCGCAAGACTTGTAAACTTTTTAATTTATGTTCATTCAATGTGCAATTGAGCGAACTAGGTAGCAAACATCAAAGGGCTGCGTTCTGTTTCTACAAACGTGACGTCACTCGGGACGCCATGACACTGACAAGCGTTTTAGCGCCAATTTGAAATTTAAAAACTAAAATGCTTTTTTTTCCTACTTAACTGTTATATTCTCTTGAAAAATCTTATTCGTTGTACATAATAAATGTTTCTAAATATTATAGAACAGTTTTTCAAAATGTGTCATCATGCCTATTCATCAGTGGCATTGGTATTTCAATTTTTTATACCACCTAAGTGTCTTATGTGCGCAATTGTAATAAGACATCATTTAGTCATGCCTATCTTCTCCACCCATATATTTATTATACACGGTGGGAATGAGTAACCCGCCAAATATTAACCACGCATTCCTGAGGTCATTAGGAGTAAAAAAAAAAATTAAATTTCTAACTCAAATTCAGCAAAAAAAAATTTTTTTTTTCTTGATTTGTCGGTTTATGTAAATAAAACTTGGATAACTATCGCTACTCCATGGAAATTCACCCGTTTAATAAAACGCTAACGATTTTTTTTTCAAAAAAGGATCAATTTTGGGAGTGTTAGCTGGCACTTTGCTATCTGTCAATAGCGACGCGGAACTGGCCAACATCGGTAGCAACGTCGCAATCAAAAGAGCTAAATGCACTTAGTAATCACGACAAATAGTTTACATGAAAATTGCAAATATCTTCAAAACTACGCCGGATTTGACGGAGGTTCATATGACATTTTTTGCTCCTAATGACCTAAGGAATGCGTGGTTAAAATTTGGCGGGTTACTCATTCCCACCGTGTATTATAAAACACATTTTGGCTTCTGTACTAATTCGTTGCGCCTTGTAACGTGATTTTCCCAATCGCCCGAGTGTTCCGTGTGTAACAACTTAAGCTATCGTCACCCAACCCCCGCTTGCTGAAAACCCCAGTATAAAGCTACCCGACATGAAAACTCTACGAAAACAAAAGCCTACTGAAGAATCTCCTCGCCACGCTCGAGAACGCGGAATAATTTGTAACAAGCTCTAACGTGACTGTACTGTAACTTATGTATACGTTAAATAGTGTGCTATTTTATTTACCTATTTATTAAACCTACTTTTGTTGCGCGCTTTTATTACGAATACCTGAAGGTTTGGCCAGACGTAATCGTTGGTAGTAGGACCCTGAAGTGTTGTGTACGGTAATAATGAAGCAGAAGAATGACATACTTAAAGAAATAAATAATAACTTGGTACATCTATATGATTCGTTTAATAGATACACTCAAGCAGACCCATAAGTATTTCACATTGTCGACATCAACAATTATAATTATAACTATCATATATTATGTCGTCCATGACTACTGTAACTTGTAATGTGATTTGAAAGAAATATTCTATTAATAGGTATGTTGTTAAGTTTTAGATGAATATTATTTAATTGAGAAATTAAGACTGTTGTGAATGTTATAATACATGCAATAAGTACTTGCTTTACTGCTATTAGCGGGGTCTTATTAAAATGTTATTAGTATTGAAATTCTTTGATTTCACTTTAGGTTGTTCTATAAATAGGTGTACTGTTATGTTTTAAGATTAATATTATTTAGACTGATGTTGTCAATGTATAATACAGTCGTCCGTCCGATATATGATGGCGACTGTACATGCAATAAGTACTTGCTTTACTGCTATTGGCGGTTTTATTAAAATGTTATTAGTATCAATTCTTTAGATTGTTTGTTCTATTACGGGGAATAGGTATACTGTTATGTTTTAAGATTAAAATTATTTAATTGAGAAATTTAGACTGATGTTATCAATATATGTATAGTCATACATGCACTACTGCATAAATGCTATTTTTGTTCCTATAAAAAAGTTAGCTTGGGCCAGCTTCACAAACTTTCCTTGTTTCATTCAGCTCCTATAGCTACCTACCTGCCTAGCTCTCTCTACAAGTCCATATCCTACATAATGGTTCACCGGATTATGGAACTGTGGTTGATGTAATTCACTTGGATTACTAGGAATTTAAAACATTTTTTGTGGGGATTGTTACTGACCGTGTTAAGTAAGAGACATTCGTTAAATCAATAATATAATGTTTTATTTCTGTATACTTACATTTGCAAAAAAAAGTCTTTAGTAGGTGATAACCTGATAATAATCTTACGCAAAATAATTTTCTACTATATTCGCTCGAAGAGCTTGCCCTGCCACCAAATCACCGTGAGGCACCTCCTCATGTGGCACATGATACAGGCCAAAATCCACGTCATCATCCTCATCCTCAATGTCTTGATCAAGTTCCACGTTGTTTTGGATACAGATGTTGTGCAGTATCACACAGCTGTTTATTATTTTTGATGCCTTTTCTGGTGCATAGTGCAGCACTCTATGTTTTAATAGGCAGCGGAAACGCCCTTTCAATACGCCATTGCACCTTTCAATTGTGGCACGCGCTTTCTTGAAGGCCTCGTTGTATCGCTCCTCTGCCATATTACTTGGGTCTGCAATTGGCACTTGCAGCCACGGCCTTAATGCATATCCACTGTCTCCTGATAAAATATAGAAACACAACATATTATATATCACATCCATACTAATATTATAAACGCGAAAGTGTATGTGTATGTTTGTTTGTCCAGTTTTCACGGCAAAACGGAGAGAAGAATTGACGTGGTTTTTAAATTGGAGATAGTTGAAGGGATGGAGAATGACATAGGATTGTTTTAATCTCATAAGTCCATTCCCTGAGGGGGTGAAATGGCGGGGTAAAAGTTTGTATGTAGAAGCTAGTTTTAAATAAATATACGCTCATATAACACATTGACCTAGACATTGCCAACTTGCATATGAATTAAAATTCAAAACACAGGGATTCTAATTAGTTTTACGACCGGACGACCGGTTAGCCTAGTGGGTAGTGACGCTGCCTACGAAGCTGAAGGTCCGGGGTTCGAATAGTAAGGGCAAATATTTGTGTGACGAGTGTGAATATTTGTTTCTGTCATGGATATTTTCTATGTATTTAAGTATTTATAGCTAATATATATATCGTCGTCTAGTACCCATAACACAAGCCTTAGCCTATACGACCTAGTCCTATAGTAAGCTCAGTAAAGGTCGATTTGTGTAAGATTGTCCCCTTATATTTATTTATATTTAGTTTTATATATTTTCTGTACTGTGTTTAGGGTTCCGTACCCAAAGGGTAAAAACGGGACCCTATTCCTATGACTTCGCTGTCCGTCTGTCACCAGGCTGTATCTCGTGATCTGTGATAGCTAGACACTAGCTCCCTGCGAAGGTTTTGCCGAGGGGCTACAGTATGGGGTTCTTCAAAAAAGGAGTGTTCAGGTTTTTAAAGGGTCGGCAACGCGCATATAATACCCCTGGTGTTGCAGGCGTCCATAGGCTACGGTAACCACTTACCATCAGACTCGCATTCGGCCGGGTTTTTTCTTTTGAGGTGTTTAATAATAGTACATTACGTAACTACGGCGGTGAATTCGTGAATGCCCCAGATCGCAGGTGTTTGTGGCCCGAACCGAAGGTGAGGGCTATAAATATGCGGTCTGGGGCTTTACGAATTACCGCCCGTGTTGCGTACAAAATTTTACGTCTTCATCTGGCCACAATGCGAGTTTTCCCGTACACGCAGCAAATACAAATACAAATTATTTATTCTGCAAATAGGCCACAAGGGCACTTTTACATGTCAAACGGTAATTTACAATAAAAATAATAATCTTACAATAAAAGAATAATAATCTTACACAATAATAATTTAAAATTTGCACATTAAGGACTGATATAACAACACACTAAATGTCACAAGTTAATGAAAACAAAACAAAATATGACCATTACATTCGATTAGGATAAGGTCTGTGCATTAACAGAAAGTTAATGATATTAATTCAGTATTCCAGAGATGTATAAGGTCTCTGAGCGTCCAAGTACAATTAATAATTATTCAATGTTCGTAGAGATGTATACGGTCTCTAAGCGTCAAAACAAAACAATAAAAAAAGGAATATTAATGTAATATTGTCAGTGATGTACATGGTCAATAACAATAAAACGTGTCAAGATCGGAATGATGTCTCTCGTCAATACAATAATAATAAAATAACACTAGGATTTAAGAAGTTAGGTACTATGCCCTTGCAAGCATGAACAGTCCGGACTCCACAGCGTGCAGTAAAACTCGCATTATGGCCAAGTGTGACGCAAAGAATATTTGTATTGTATTCTAAGAGTCAGCCTCATGGTCTCTTATACAAGTCAATACATCATTAACAACAGCATATATCCCTTACCCACATATATCCAGTACAGAATTTTTTTTTATTTATATCTCCTTCTTGTAACCTCAGTGCTGATTGCCGAGTGTGCCATGTGTACTGGCCAAACATGCCGCCATGTTTGTTTCTAGATTAAATAAATAAATGTATATGCAATAGTAGCATAGTATCTCACCAATAAGTTAATATGTTCCACCACGTTGATGAATTTCCTGCATCACCGGTTGCACTGCACTTTGATTCCAAATATAATTATAATGAGTGCACCCAGGGAACAGTGCATTCACGTTAATTATATTTAGATCCGCATCACATATCTGAAAAGTAACAATTTAACGATGTTTCATGAGAAATGCAATGCTTAAAAATATTATTGTTGTATATTAATGCAAAGACAGCTAATAGCTGATACATGCATATCAATGTCCACTTGTGTTTTGTCAATTTGTTTATTTAATTTAGATGTTTGTCCAGTCTATTTTTAAAAGAGATCATTGAGGGTGCACTGAACACTGATTCAGGCAAACTGTTCCACACTGTCACTATGCGGTTCAATAGAAAGTGCCCCCTGGGGTTGCTACTACGAGTCTGGGTAAGTTTCAGAGATTGACCTTTCAGCCTCTCGTTCATACTTCGAGTAAAGATATTGCTGATTCCTTATAAATTGTAGTGTCCTGTGAGTATTCTATATGTTTCTATCAAGTCTCCTCCTTACATGATCTAGCAATATAATTACACAAACACTAACACAGGCTACCCAACATTACATTCAAGCTTTGCAAAATTTTTTAGTACACAGAAAATAAAGAGTAATAATATAAAAGTGTCTTTGATTAACACATTACCAACTGAGTATTGATGGCATGATATCCTTTGCGGTTAACATAACTCCGCTCATCATATTCCTCGTTGTTAGGTGGAGGAAATATAGCCACATGGGTACAATCTATGCATCCAACTATCCCAGGCAAGCCATACAGTTGATAAAACCTTAAAAAAAAACATTAAAATGTTTATTAACCCTTATTTTGACAATGTAGGTAAGAAACAAAAAAAACTTTGAGCCTTTTTTGTATTTATTTCTTAAATATAATTATTCAGACTATTTAACATCAAGCAGAATTGACTCATTTGTTTTCTTTATGTGCTTTAAAGAGGTAAGTGAATGACAATCAACATGGGTAAAATTTACACTAACAACTAGATGAGGTGCTTACTTTTGGGCAATATTATTCAGTTCCGAAGGGTTCCTAGGAAACTTAATATATTTTTCCATAATAAGTGGGTTGTTGATTGCCTCCACTACTTCTTTTATTGATTTGGAGACTGATGCCTGTGAGATAGCTGCGTTTTTATTGCTGCCAACACATGTCTGGTAGGACCCAGCCGCAAAGAAATTAAGGGCCACTAGAACCTGCAAGCAAACATAGAGTATATTAGTCTTTGGGCAGGGTATATAGTCAGTCATCGAGTTACTAAGCTTCATTTTTAGCAGGTTATCTGGATCGGTTGCGTGATTATGAGGTCTTGAATTTAAATTCTCTATCAAATGTCTTTCGTCTTGTAATTTGTCTTCAGCGCACTCGGACATTTGTAAGAAATTTTCTTCAAACAAGACCATCGTCATCATCAACAAGATGCACGTCTTTTTCTTTTTTATTTAATGAATATAAGTAGCTGTCTAAAAAGACCAAATCCTTCCCACGTTGTAATTTAATTAATTCTGCAAATCTTACTTGCAAAGACATCTTGATAAGCAGACATAGGCTATTTTGACATCCGATGACATATATGCTTATCGAAAAATAACACACGCATTTCGAGGCCAGTATCTCGGCATTTCTATCAAAAGGACCCCGAAAAAGTTGTTAGGTAAATGTGGTTTCAGTCAATTTGCGTGAAATTTTGATATGTTATAGGATTAAGTGCCCTGATCAAATGTCCCTATAGGTGCTACCACGGTTTCTGAATCCGTTCCCGAGATACGATCGAGTTTATAAAGATACGGTAGCCCAGTGGTTCAGGCATGCGGCTGCCAATGAGTTTTTCGGAACTTATGTACAGAATATGATTTCATATTTACCGTTAGCTTTCCGGTGAAGGAAAAACATCGTGAGGAAACCTGCATGCATCTGCGAAGAAATTCAAAGGTGTATGTGAAGTCCCCAATCCGCACTGGGCTAGCGTGGGGACTACTGCCCGTTCCCTCCCTTCCCTCTCATACATGAGAGGAGGCCTGTGCCCAGCAGTGGGACGTATATAGGCTGATGATGACCTATATTGTTTTAATCCTTAACCTTTAATCCTTAAAAAGATGTGAATTTCGTGTTGGTTACAGCAACTTTCAACCAGTCTGTCTGACATTTAATCAGCAAGCTGTAACTAATGACTACACAAATATAGTATATTATTGGTCATACATACTCCTACATATTTTAGAAGTATGATTTTTTAAGGGGCTCCCGTCAAAAATCAACGAAATTTAGTTGTTTTCATTTCCACACTCGTCCTCGGTTTATAGAAGCTAGCTTTCCAGATGTAGATATGAGAAAGTTTGATTCCTGTTTAACATTTTTGATATTGAATAGCTTGAAAAATGTTAATACATAATTAGTTATAGACTCTTAAAGAAAGGTCTGTAAAAATACTAAACCCGACACCCTATCCTCATTAAAACGTTTATACACCTGAAAATCATACCTACTCATACATTCTGAACTTAGGTATAATTTTGATATGCGTTTTATATTTTTTTGTGTTTGTAATTCATAAAAATGGACAAAACCTAAAAACCGCAACGTAAGAATGTAGCCGGTGCCTACGCGGGTGACGGGCGGGGGCTCGTCAGTGTCGTTTCGACTCTGACACACGTAGGACGTGTGCCAAATTTTCGCTGCGCTCAGCTGGCTTTATTGGTGGTTGTCAACAATGTCAACTTGATGTTTATTTGGGATGTTGACACTTCATGAAAGGTAAGTTTCTTTCCACGTTTTGCTCTGTTTTGAAATTGACCTAACCACAATGTAATACGATATTTCACACTTACTTGTCACAGACGAAATGGCGCTGTGTATCAATGTTGGGCGAATGTTGCTTCATGTCCACGAGTGGTCTAGTGTTCGAACCGCACCGATGATTTTCTTTTTGTGTTTTATTTTTATTATTTTGCAAACAGCAATCGTTTTTTTTTCATGTTTTCCGAATACATCAATGTTTCCCAAATCTTTCTAGGAGGAGAAAAAAACGAGATGCCCTGCAGGCTTTGAATATGAACAGCGAAGTCTCGGCACAAACGATTTATTCATCTAAAGACGCAGACGGAAGGATTATCCTTTGGTAAGTATCTATTTACCATTATTTAATGTAATATTAATAATAAATTAATTAATTTGCAAAATGTATAATTTGACACAGTATGAAATTGACAATTGCGTCACATCTCCATTCAACGTTTTATAATATATGAATGTACTATCCATACCTACATAACATAACCGTTTTCTCTGATGTCAGTGTTTGTAATTCTAACATTCCTTTTTATAGTTATGAAGAAAGCAACGAAGATATTTCGATGTCGTTGAACCCTTTGTACGAAAAAGAAAATACCAACGTAGCTCCCGACGCCGACCACGCCGACACTGGCAATCGTAATGCTGGGTAAGATCTAAGAACCTATGCCTACGCGGGACATCTCACTCGTCCTTCCGTCTTTATGTCAATTACCAAAATACCTATACATCGGCCATTTTACAAAAAGGTGTACACTCGACTTTAAAAAAAATGATATACATAATCGGGTTTTTTCTACTCAGAATAGGGCACTTTTGAATGTTGTAAGAGAAAAAAAGTGTCCCGAGATATTTTATTCCATTCCGTTACCGTTTCCATACTAAGCTTGTACGGTGGTAACGGAACGGAAAACTGAAAATTATGTGTAACATTTTGGACAGTTTTCTTCTACTATTAGGTTCGAATGTGCTCTCGTTTCTGAGTAGAAAAAACCCGATTATGTATATCAACACTTAAAAAAAGTAGTCTACAACTTTCCGTAAAATGGCCCACTTGAGCATTTGGTGAAGGATAATGAACCGTCACTGCAACGGGCAATCGGTACCTGTATTAATTTTAGGTACCTACCTATCTGTATCTATTTTTATAAACGAAAGTCTGCGGTTTTCACTAAGGTTAAATTCAGACAAGCGTAAGTTTTTGTATTTCGAGGCGCGTAATTTCGGTTATAATATCTAGTACTGTGAACTGAGGATTCTGTGATTTGGTGAGTCGAATTTCATAAGCTCCGTTCGTAACTAAAGTGTCATGTCGATAGTAAATATAAATACATACATAATGATCACGCCTGTCTCGCATTAGATAGAGATAAGTTACGTGATTTACGTTACGTTACGTTACTTTCGTTTGACATATAAGGATGCAGAACAGATGTATATAAAGAACGAGATAAGTTACGTGATTTACGTTACGTTACGTTACTTTCGTTTGACATATAAGGATGCAGAACAGATGTATGCGAATGTTGGCAAAATTTTGATTTCAAGAAGATTATTTAGTGAATTTCAGGAATAATTTGAGAAAAATACATCATTACTTCATTCATGATTTGTTTGGGTTTTTCAGTTGGAAATTTCAGCAGAACCAATTACTACCCCGAAAAAAACAATTAATGGAAGAAGGATCGTGGACATCAATTAATTAAAAAAAAGTTAAGCATTTATTGGAAATCGCAAGCCATGGACCTATGGGCTGTACTTCTAAAGAACTTGAACTACATGGTGAAAAGCAAAATGGTTTACTGTCAACTCTTACCTTTCGGTGCAAAATGTGCAATTGCAAGTTTTATGTAAATAGTGATTGCTGTGATGAAAATGTTGTAAATCTTCATTGTTTTGCTGGAGCTGGCACGGTAGCAATTGGTTGCGGTCAAGCGCAATTAGAGACAAAATTTATATTTGCTGCGTGGTTCAATGAACACGAACCTCTAACGGTAGAGTTTATATTGAAAGATGACGTTTTTCGGCAGAACAAGATGAAAGCAAAATTAACCACATTCTACATGACTCGAGCTGGTGGGCCCACGGCACTCTCGAAATATGCCTATTAGAGATCCGCCACCGATCCAAGAAGCTATAAAAAGGAAGGAAGAAAAAAAGAAATCTCAACAAGCAGTCAGACCGATAATCAACAGGGTCTAGCTGACTAGCAACCCGCCTAATATGGCATTATACATCAAGCATTATACTGAAACTAAATCGGTTTAGTAGTTATTAAGTTTATCGCTCACAGACAGACAGACGTCGGTGGCGACTTTTGTTTATAGTAATAGAGAAAAGACGGTAGGGAAGAAGATTTATTGATGATTTATAGATTAAGCGGGATTGGACTGTAATAAATCTCGGTTATTCCTACTTGTTACCACCGAGTTCTTACCACTGGTCACAGCAGGGACTTTTTCTCCTTTTGTTACCCCCCACGTGGTAACAAATGGGGAAAAAAGTAGTTTCCCAGGTGGTATCAGATGAAAGAAAATGATGGAAGGAAGTTACAACTTGCTTGGTTGGTGGTAACAAAGAGGAAAACCCTTGAAATCTTATATCTATAGTTTAGGTCGGTTCACATAGGTAAGTGCTTCAGAAAAGAAACGTTCTATTTATACAGTGAATTAAAGTGTAAGATATTACGCACCCAAGCTTGTTTTTATGCTAAACCTTATACAGGAGGACATCCCAAAAATACCATACGACGTACCGTTAGGGCGTTCATTAACTTCATTAGTTTCTGATTACAAGAAATATAAGTTCGATATGGGGGTGACATTTATCTGGAGTTGACTGTTATTTTTAATGTTAAGGATTTATCTAAGTGTTTCAGGTACAGTCAGCTGCAGAGAAATGTGACACCCTGACTGACCCCCTAGCGCACTGGGGAAAATGATTTATTTACAACTAACTTATTCTGTTACTTAACCACTAACATTATTACATAGTTTCCGCTTTATGGCAAAAAAACCCGATATCTACGAGGGTCGCATTTGCCCCAACTGACCTGATACTATGCTTTCCGACTGGCAGTAGTAGTCACTGAGTAGACCATATTATTTTCAATCCACGCGTGCAACAGGCCCGGGTTCGATTCCCATAAAGAGGGTCTTTTTTTCATGACTTACTCAAAGGGCAACCTAAATTATGTCTTCAAATAAATATCTTTTTAAAATCCGGTTGTTTTCAACTTTTTGTTCATTAATTTTTTTAAGTCTATGCGGAAGCTGTACGTGAAATTAAATAAATAAAGGCGCCATCTAGTGAGAAACTAGTCCATACATCACGTTGCGTGGTATCTCGGTGATATGCATATCAGACCGTCCGTGGCGCTGTCATCGTTGATTATCGTAATTATGATAGCTTGTGCGGGGGGCAGGGTAGCCGGAGGCTCAAGGTCATTCAGAACGGGGACCCCCTTAAGAAAAATTCTACAAAAAAAACGTAAAAGCACATACGACAAGTCGCAAATGTATGCACCGATTAACCATTCTCCGCACGAATAATGATTCACAGTATTCGCACAAATCAGTAGTCGCAAAGGGCAGGGGGACAAATCAGCCCTTGTTCCTTGGAGATAACTATGGTCAGGTAACTGGTTATCTGTGAAGATTTTTTTTTCCTCAGAGATAGCCAGTTATCTCCAAGGATTCGTTTTGCCTCGCAGATAACTGATTTTTTTACAGTTATCTGCGAAGAAAATCCGTTCCTTTGAGATAGCCAGTTATCTCCAAGGATTGGTTTCGCCTCGCACATAACTGATAAAAAAATCAGTTATCTTCGAAGAAAATCTGTTCCTAGGAGATAGTCAGTTTTCTCCGAGGAATGGATTTTCGTTATAGATAACTGATTTTTTTATCAATTATCTGCGAAGAAAATCTGTTCCTAGGAGATAAGCCAGTTATCTCAAAGGAATAGATTTTCTTCACAGATAGGTGTTAAAAAAAATCAGTTATCTATAAGGATATTTTAACTGCCATACTTAGTATTTTTAAATATTTTATACAAACACAAACATACAAATTTATAACAGTTAATTAGATTGCTAAAATAAAATAAAACGCAATTGTACAAATAAACGCATTTTATTTCCAACTTAAAAGACAATAAATGAAATTTAACTATTTATGTCATAAAACTTAAAGTTTAATACGCATATGGGCATATTTTTCCAAGCAATGCCCAACGGTGATTTGCTTTTACAGCAACTGTAAGATTGCTTTTGCAATACGTGCATGTCGCATCAAATCTTCTAACTTTTTTTGTTGCCGTGAAATTTTCGTTACGATGAGATTTGGATATTCCATAATATTTAGCGTCGTTTTTTAGTACATTCAATAAATGAGGCAAGGTAGGTTTAAATATCGTACCCTATAAATCGGTTCACTCGCGAGTTCCAACCTGCCAATTTGTTAGTGGTGCGATTTTGTTCAGTGTAACAACACCATATATCTCGAAACCCACGTCGGTTCAACCAGTAGTTGTACATGTACACATTAAACTCTCTCACTTCCATTCCTTGACGATACTTCAAAGTCCATCGTAATTTTATCCGGGTTCCAAAGTGGGATTTGTGATTTTATGATTTGAAATAATATCTTGTAACTATTCTCCTTTTTCGTTGTCATAAGAGCATAGGCAAGTGGTATAATATTCGGATACTCGGGATCATTGCCAATATTGCCAAATGCTTTAATGTTGCCATGTCTCGCTTCTTCGGATGCAAATACTAATATTCGATTGCAATCGTCATTAACATCGGAGTAGTCTGCTAGCAGGAACTTGTGATGCATAGGTGGTACCACCACACCGACGGGATTTTCGCACACACTTTTCGATATGTTAAGTGCATTGTTTTTTGCGTTGTATAACCCCGTTTTTACTGCTGGAAATTGTGGTATCTGCTCTACTAAATGCACTCCTTGATCTTGTAAACGACAAACTGTATCAAAGTATTGTTTCGGACTAGGTGTTAAATCAGTAGTTACTCGTGTATGCAATAAGGGTATTTATTTTCTTACCCTATTTTTATTTAAATATGCATTGCATGCAATAAATATTGATACGCAATTTTCCTCGTGTTGATGCTTTTTATCGACATCTTTTTCTTGTGATAAGGTTATATACTACCACTGGTGTACCCTTGTTTTGTCGACAATCTTTTCATCGAATATTATTTCATCGACAACGATTCATCGAAACTTTAGTACTAGTAATATTGTTTGGCGTTATTTTATTTCAAGTACTATTCATTTAAATTTATCTCACTACGTAGAAAAACTATTCAACGAATATTACTTAATCGCTGATTTGCTTCAAATTATCTTAATTGGCACAATTACATAACCTTGCCATTCATTTCTTCGACGTATTACTTTAATACAATTTTATATGTCCTACTGCACATTTATACATTATTCAAATTATGTAAGTACCTAGTTAATTGTGTGACATACAAATATGTATAAGATGTATGTATGTATAATAAAACTAAGAATCATTGGTGTAAATCGTTTATAACAAAAAAATATCAGGGCGGACAAAAATGGCTTGTCATAAGCGAAATCTGTTTAGGTCGATTAGGTTAGGGTTCACTTGTGTCCCTCAGACCAGAGATAGACACCCCGCGCAGCGGGGTGGCGTCGACTCGCTGCACGGCTATAACAAGACGGCACGCGACCTCTGATCATCATGACAAATGATGAAATGTACAATATATATGTATAATACAACGAAGAAAAATTGGTGTAAATCGTTTATTACAAAAAAAACACACCCTAATGCAGGAGCAGGATTTATTTATTGATTAAAAGAATAAAAAAAACAAAAAGCAACAAGACATAAGTCTGTAGAGATATAAGACTTAAACTTTTAAATTTTTTGCTATGCATTTTAGCAACTTCACCTCAGAATATTCTGCTTGATGTTGTAAAATGGTATCTATTCGAGCATCTTTGTCGATATATCTTTTTTTTTGCTTTGCAGTGATTCACCACACAGAATCTTCTCAATCTCGGCTAAGTTGGATACAGTTTCTTTGATCAGTTCCTTGATAAGAGCATATGTGCCGAGATGATGTTTATCTATCAGTGTATTTATTTTATGATGCCAGCCCTCGGCTGAATTTTGGGTCCTTGGTATGTCCATCGTGTTACTTAAATGACAGCTCCAAAATTCAGGTGAATATTTAGGCTGACTTGTTGCAGTTCCAAAAATATAATTTTCTTCGACCCAACCAGCAATTTTCTTAGTATCCTCATCTTGCAAGCTTTCTAGAATTTTTTGAAAATATTTGGGTATTTCAGTGTCCTTCAAACTCTACGCTACTAGACATTTTACTTCGAGATTGAATTTTGCATCTTTAGCATATTTTGTTGCAAGGCCAAACTTTTGGACTCTTCTGAAAAATCAATTAATAATATTATTGCATAATTATATTACTGCGTCTCCCAAGAAAACGAAACGTGGCTAGAAAAGCCACACATTAGTATTAGTAAGTAATGTATATATTATTATAATAAAGCAGGCTTACATAAATGGAAAGGAATTTACTCCACCCAAACAAAACATTTGTGACAATGAGAAACCCATTAGTATGCCCGAAGACATTGAGAATGTACCCGTTGAAATATTGAGCAGTAATCCGCCATCCCAACCTGATATAAAAAATCCCAACTTAAGTAATTCCTTTCGTACAAGAATTTAAAATTTTGATTCAAAATACGCAGAACCTAAAAAACAAAACCGATATCATAGAATCATTCTTACTTGGAAAAAACATTCCAGTAGTATGTCTATCAGAGACGAGGATCTCTTCACATCAGAGGGATTCAATAACCATTGATGGATACGAGTTCGCGGCGGCATACTACCGCCAACATCATCAAGGAGGCGGCGTAGCAATCCTTACACAGAAACAAATCAATTATGTGGAAAGACCGGAGATAGCTGAACTGTCGCGCGAGAGTATAGTAGAGTGTTGTGGTGTAGAACTACCCGAACAAAATATGATAATTATTAATGTGTAGGTATAGACCAGATAGAGATATAAATGTATTTTTTGTTTGCCTAGATAAAATCTTTACTAAAATTAAGCAAAAAATGCTCAAAAAAAGTGTACTTGTGGTCGGTGATTTTAATATTAATATGTCCTCAAACACCACTACCACAAAGAAACTATCAGATCTAATGTTGACCCATAATTTAGAACAAATCGTTAATAAACCTACCCGAGAAACGAATAATTCTAGTTCCTGTATAGATCTCGTCTTTACCAATACGAAATCTCATACTATCGAAGTAATGGAACATGGCATATCGGACCATAAAAGCGTTTTGTATACAATTCAAGGTCAAACTGCAACAAAGACACAAAAACAATTATATATAACGAAAAGAATATTTAGCGAAAAAAATATGATATCATTTAGACTAGCTTTGCAAGACGTAAACTGGAATAAAATACTTTCCGCAAATAACAATATAAATATAAATTGTAATTTATTTGATGAAATCTTACAAAAGCTATTGAATAAACATATACCACAAAATCGCATCAAATTTCAAAACTCAAACCGGAAAAAAACATGGCTTACTAAAGGTTTACTTTTCTCTTGTAGACATAAAAGGCAACTCAAAGTCATTGCGAATAAAAGTAAAAACTTCATGTTTATCTATATAAACACAAACGCAAGTTGCGTCAATTAATAAAAGACAAGCGTGCAAATTGCTTGTGAGAACATTTTCTCGAAGTTCGGGGGTTCCATAACCGTTCGTCCAGCAGTGACTGTTAAATTTTCTTTGACTGCAATACCTAACTACTACTCGAACGCGCTTTGGTGCTCGGGCAATGCAACATTATTCAATATTTGATTAACTTAAATTAGTCAGTGAAGTGACCTTCTAGTGACCTCTACAACTCAATTCGAGTTGAGTGATTGATACCCATATAGTCTCATTCATTCGAAAAAAGATTACCTTCATTTCATCGATTTCCGATAGGAATCTTGAGCGTTTCGCATTTGCTGCGCTGAGTCGCTGAGGTGCAGGATACAATAAGCTATTGCTTTGTTATTGCGCCAAAGAACGTTCTCCGTGTGAAAAAACGAAACGCCAACAGCGCTCGGAAGTGGCTCGGACTTCTTCGGGTGTCTGCGCATCGCTTCGTTCCGCTCGCCGGCACGGTACTGCGAGTGGTCTTCATTCATTCGATTACATTTACGTTACGTTCGGCAGGAAAAGGCAGCGCGTGTACGCCATTTTGTACGGGTTTATTTTTTCTATCCTGTGTGGTTGTTTAAGAAAATTATCAAGCTTTTAATTTGCATTGTATTATCAGTTGACAAAAAACAAGATTAGTAGTGAAGTAGTGAAGTTAGTATTTACGCTGTTGACGTACGTGTTGTAATTAGTTGCAGTTAAGAAATACATTGCATTGTACTTAATTCTTATAAAGCCCATACTGCGATTTGGTACAGTGTACCAAGAATATATTTTGCGGAGAATAATATACTTTTTTCTATACGATTGTTGCCAGGTACGGTTAAGTGTATTTACTTATCTTATAGTACTTTTCTGTATTCCTTGCGAATCTCGTCTGTTTTAATTACCTTAAGTTAAGTGTATAATAAGTTTGTTTATTATTCCAATTATTTTAAGGTGCCACAACATGGCGGACGATGATCTAATAAAAAGGCTGCGATTACGAGGATGATGTCTTTTAAGGCTTCGATCGAAGCTACATCCAACGGGGACATAGATCCAATCTTGATTCAACAGGAAAAGGAGCGCCTTGACATGATTTTCGAAGAGTATAAAGAGCTCAATTTGGAGATTGCCTTGTTGGACCCAGCTGACGCGGAGCGCGTGGAAGATGTTGAAGACAAATACTTTCTTAGAGAATATACCACTTGATTGCCAGAATAAGGCATTTGTTGACTTTTCCAATGAAAAGGACCCAATTGTTAAAACTTTAGGTATTAAATGTGACCTAGTTTCAGATACACTTATAATGAGTTCCCCTTAGCAAGAAATTTGTGACCATTATACTAAAAGGGACATGTTATCATTTGTAAGCAGACTCTTTGACCCTTTAGGGTTACTCGGGCCAGCCATAGTTAGTGCTAAATTGCTGTTACAGCAGACTCGGTTTGAGCAGCTTCAATGGGACTCCCCATTGCCCGAGTGCCTTAATGAAAGGTTCAAAAGGTTTACAGTGTAGTCCATTGAATAAAAAGTTCTAGAGTGCGTGAGTTAGTAACGTAAGATGTTTCTTCGGAAACATGTCAAGAGTCCCTAGGTAATAAACATACTAAAAAGGAAAAGTTGAAAGGCCATAAAATTATCTACAAGTTGTACCTAAATATTTTTTTTCTATATCCTACCGTTTCTGAGTTACACGCAGTAAAAAATGATTTTGGCTCAAACAATTTCCCCATACTACATACCCATGTTTATCACATCCATCGATCAAAAAATATTTCTTTCTTCCAAAAAACTCAAATGTGCAACTTGTGACCGGTACTGATAGATTGCTCTTAATTAGGTCTATAATTGGTAAAGTAAACACATTCCTCCATGGAAGCCTTTAGGAGGAATCGATTGTCAAAATATTATATTAGGGTAGTTTGAGTTACTGAACTTGATCTTTTTATTTTTTCTTCCAAAAAAACTCAAAAGTGCAACTTGTGACCGATACAGATAGATTGCTCATAATTAGGTCTATCATTGATAAAAATACCAGATTCCACCACGGAGGCGTTTACGGGGAATTGAATTATATTAGGGTAGTTACGCAACTTGACCTTTTTATTTTTTTTCTTCCAAAAAGCTCAAAAGTGCAACTTGTGACCGGTACTGATAGATTGCTCTTAATTAGGTCTAAAATTGGTAAAAAAAACACATTCCTCCATGGAAGCCTTTAGGAGGAATCGATTGTCAAAATATTATATAAGGGTAGTTTGAGTTACTGAACTTGATCTTTTTATTTTTTTCTTCCAAAAAACTCAAAAGTGCAACTTGTGACCGGTACTGATAGATTGCTCTTAATTAGGTCTATCATTGGTAAAAAAAACACATTCCTCCATGGAAGCCTTTAGGAGGAATTGATTGTCAAAATATTATATTAGGGTAGTTACGCAACTTGACCTTTTTTTTCACCTTTCATGGGATGTAGCTCGAAAACGGCTGCGAATAGAAAAAAAATATTTAGGTACAACTTGTAGATAATTTTATGGCCTTTCAACTTTTCCTTGAAAGTTTTTCTCTAACATGTACCGTTTTTGAGATTTAAGCGAAAAATGAAAAAATGGACCCTTTCCCCCCCTCCCCCCACTCCGGGGCTCCTCCTAGTGTCCCGGGGTTTTAGTATGTTTATTACCTAGGGACTCTTGACATGTTTCCGAAGAAACATCTTACGTTACTAACTCACGCACTCTAGACCCCCCTTGGAGGGACTTATTCAATGGACTAGTGAGCCTAAATCAAATGAAAGACAAGAAATTTAGACACTTCTAATGCTAAGTCCATCGATATCATTGGCTATGCCGATGCGAGCACGAAGGCTCACGGTTGCTGTATATACATATTTAAGGATTGTAAATCTTGAAGGTAGTGTAAATGGTTACCTATCTGAATCACTAAATTTTTTTGTCCTATTTTCATTTCGGCATTTACTATTCGACAAACTTCGTTTGCCTTTTTTTTTCGTTTGTCCGATACTTTAGTTCGCGACGTTTACGGCTGGTCATATTATGGTTTAGCTTTTGTAATTGTTTGACAAATCCATGATTCCCAATTATTGGTATACCCGCAATATCGTTATACCGACGTAACGATTCGGTTGATAATCTGTTCGTATTTTATCAAATGGGCTTTATTATATTTGATATAATATTATTGTTTATACGGAGCACACATAATGTTACTAATTCATATGTTTATTTATGAAAATGGTTGTTACCTTATGCATTTTCAATATTAAAAACATTAGCAAAAAGTATAAAATTAAACTAAGGTTATCTTCCTAAATCTGTGTTTATGGTAAATAATGTATATGTCAGCGGGCGATCGTAAAATTCGCCAGATCACGAAATTCCGAGGCAAATCGCATACGTAAATGAAAAAAAATAAGGAGTGCGGACTGATTATCTCCAGCGAGTCGACGCCACCCCGCTGCGCGGGGTGTCTATTTCTGATCTGAGGGGCACAAGTGAACCCTAACCTAACCGACCTAAGACAGAGTTCGCTTACGACAAGCCCTTTTTGTCCGCCCTGATTATTGGCTCCCAACAAATACGGCCGCCATCGCATAGGTACGCAGCGCGACCAGTGGCCAAGAAAGAAACTACTTTTCGATGTGCCTGGTATAGAACTAGGAATATCGACGAATGCGTTGTTCTCATCGATCTGCCGTATTGTTTATCAGGCACATCGTGATAAGCCTGGCCAACTTTTAGGCATATCATGAAATGGCGGCGTTTCAAGTTATTTCTTCCGACCTGACCCATACTAATACAGTACATATGTAAGCATTAGGTAGTAAAAAAGTGTTCGGTTCTGGCGCTTCGGTGGCCGCTGCCGCGGCACGCTCCCTGCGCTCGCTCGGCTCGCGCGCTGTAGGGTCGCAGTTCACCTGACACTCCTCCTCAGTTCGCTCGTCGTCGTATCTACACCGACCTGCCTTAGAGTCTCAGTAAAATTACTTTTGAATTTCCCTCAAAATGAACATTTGGCTAAACGTATGAAATGCGGAAAGTAATGATGGATAAGTAAAAAATTGGCTGTGAAACAAAAGTTGTAACAAGCCAAAGCCCAAATGACTGTAGGGGTAAAAGTTTTTCGGACAATAACACCACGATTCTTGATCATTTCTTTTTATTTAATCCAAGTTACTTTACACAGAGAGCCTCACACTGACTGCCCACAGATAACATATCTCTTACTCAACGGAGTTACCACACTCTTCCCCCCCTTAAGACTATGCAAAACGAAGGTTTCCCTCATAACAATTGGGAACACTTTATCAATTGGTTGGCGTGTCTCTTAGTGACGCTACCATCTAATTCTACTAAATAACTAATTCCTGGCGTTAATACATCCACTACCTTTCCTAGAGTCCATTTTTTTTTGTTTTTCCTGTAATCGCGTATCATGACTTTTTCCCCCACACAAAAATTTATAGTTCTATTCCCCGTGCTATTGCTTTCCATTGTCTCCCGGTATTTAATTAAATTATCAGCTACATGTCTAGGTCTCATTAACGAAAATCTGGTTCTTAATTCCCTTCCGAAAACTAGCTTCGATGGACTAACGCCAGTAGTTTTATTAACACTATTTCTGTAATCAAATAATAACAGGTTGACCGCATAATCTAACGTTTTACCACTTTCAACAATTTTAGTAACATGGTTTTTAAATGTTTGGACGAAGCGCTCTGCCGCTCCATTAGTAGCCGGATGATACGGTGGAGAGAAGCTCTGTCGTACTACGGTTAATTCGCAAAAATCACTAAATTCTTTACTGGTCCAGTTTGGGCCATTGTCCGTTACCAACTGGGTGGGATACCCAAACCTTACATACAAACTTTTGAACGCATTTATTGTTTTAGTAGCCGTTATATTTGGCATGGCGAACGCTTCTACCCATTTAGAGTAACTATCAACCACAACAAGGAACATTTTTCCATAAAATGGGCCCAAAAAATCTGCATGAAGCCTTTGCCATACTGTATGTGCCTGTGGCCAAGTTGTTAATGGTACTTTTTCCGGATCATTCCGGTTCTGTAGACAAATTAAACAAGATTTTGTAACATTGGTTATGCTAATATCAATGGTTGGCCACCAAAAGTAAGACCGGGCTACTTGTTTCATGTAATTTGTCCCGAAATGGCTCAAATGCAACTCATTTAAGACTAAGTTTTGTAAGGTGTCTGGAATCACAACCCTTTGTCCCCATAATAAGCAATCCTGATCAATTGTTAATTCATCTTTCCTGTTATAGTAAGGTATAAGCTCTTCTTTTAAATTACCTTTGTCTGGCCACCCATCCACACTATATCTCATGACTGTAGCTAGGGTAACGTTTTTCTTAGTTTCTGTTTGAATTGATTTCCAGCTTAAGTTTTCAAAGTTTGACAAGGATATGTAATTTAATGAACTATACTCACAATCTTCCAACAAAAGGCTATCCTTGAACTTATCATCAGAATCAGAATTCAATTCAGTCGCATATCGCGACAGATAATCAGCCGGGTTCATATTACTATTTATATGTTTAATATGGAAATTATAGGCCATTGAAAATATGGCCCAGTGCTGCAGGCGCTTGCAAGCCATTTTTGGAATTTCTTTCTTTGGCCCAAGTATTCTTACCAATGTTTCATTATCTGTCTCGAGTTGAAAATGTGTGCCAAACAAATACATATAAAATTTTGTTATACCAAAAATGATAGCATAGGCCTCCTTTTCGATTGTTGGGTATTTATACTGAACATCATTTAGTTTTTTACTTGCGAAGGCCACTGGTTTAACAATTCCATCTTTGCCACGTACTGATAACACTGCCGCCACACCAGTATCTGATGCATCGCAGGATAGTTTATTTATTTCTTATTTATTTATTTATTCATTGTTATGTCATGCATACATAATAAGGTGTTACATTTTTTTTCAGGTCAATTCATGACACCCTGTAGGGGCACACAATAAATTACAATATTAATTAATTCTAGACTTAATTGAACCGAATCCTTACGAGTAGCCTACTTGATTCTTCACATTTAGGGCATATGTCAAATAAATTAAATATATCTATGTCAAATGCTTTAGCAATAATTTTATGTCAGATCTAAAACTACCTAAAATCATATGTCCTACTTTTATTGTACTTTATATAATATTAAATTTTTGTCGTCAAGGAATTCGTTTAACCGGTAAAGTGTTGTCAAAATGTGCCAGTGTCTCAGTATTTGCCAAAGCTTTTTTTATTTCTACAAAAGCATTTTCACACTCATTGTTCCATACAAGAATATCATTGCTTAAGCAGTTGTACAATGGTACCAATGTCATAGCCATGTTTTTCAAAAATCTGTTATAATAATTAATTTTACCGAGGAATGACCTTAGCATTTTAATATTTTCTGGGCTGGGAGCATTTAACAATGGCTTTATGTTTTCTTCAACCACCTTAATACCATCCTTACTAACACAATATCTAAACACAACAAGCTCAGTAACAAAAAAATTACACTTATTGATTTTAAGTTTTAGTTCCCATTGTGTAAATCTTTCCAGAACCATCCTTAACCTATGGTATGTTTCCTCCAATGTACGTCCACAAATGTACACATTATCAATATAAGCGATGACCCCCTCAATACCTGCCAAGCGTTGTGACATGAGTCGCTGGAATGACCCTGGGCCCGTACTGACTCCATATGGGAGAAATAAATATTTAAAAATACCTTTTTCTGTCACTACTGTGGTTAGCTCCTGCGACTCACGGCTCAATGGTGCTTGTAGGTAGGCCTCCTTTAGATCCAGCTCACAGAAGAAGGAGTTTCCTTGAAATTTTAAAATAATGTCATTAAAAGTTGGTAGCGGGAAGTGATCAATTTCTAGGCTTTGATTCAACGTAGTTTTGTAATCGCCACACAATCTGACTGAGCCATCTTTTTTTTAAACTGGTACCACAGGGGTGCCCCAATCGCTGTACTGAGTTCAGTAGCCTATCTCCATTCTGTCCTGCTTCTCAAAACTATTCGAGTCTCTTATACAACCAGTGCTGTCAGGAATAGCTGAAACCTGCATATCAGACCGTCCTATCTCCATTCTGTCCTGCTTCTCAAAACTATTCGAGTCTCTTATACAACCAGTGCTGTCAGGAATAGCTGAAACCTGCATATCAGACCATCAACATGGCTTTAGACCTGGTCGTTCAGTAATGTCGAACCTAGTGCCTTTTGTTTCTGACATATGTGAGCAAGTTGATAAAGGACTAGAGGTGGATACTATCTACACTGATTTTAGCAGCGCCTTCGACAAAGTCGATCATTTGATTCTATTAAAGAAGCTTAGCCATTTTGGCGTGGGTGGCAACTGGCTGAGGTGGTTCGCATCGTATCTCACCAAAAGACCTCAAAACGTCGTTGTTCATGGCAACAAATCGGAAACATATTACGCTGAATCTGGGGTTCCACAAGGCTCGCACTTGGGTCCAGTGCTCTTCTTAATGTTTATTGATGACATTACGAGCCATTTTAAGCACTCAAAGTATTCGCTCTACGCAGATGACTTAAAAATTTATAAATCTGTGGCCTGTGAATCAGATGCAAGAATGATCCAGAACGATTTAAACAATATACTGTCCTGGTGCTACATTAATAAAATGACTCTCAACCCGAATAAGTGCTTTTTCATAAAATACAGCCGTAAGAAAAAACCGCTTGTGACAAAATACGAGATAGGCGGTGTTGAGCTATCAGAAGTGACTGAAATCAGAGATCTAGGTGTAATACTTGACAGTCAACTTAAATTTCATGCTCACGTAGATTCAGTAGTAAAAAAAGCCGCACAGATGCTCGGTTTCCTGAGAAGAAACTCCAGCGACTTTAACCAACAAAAAACTAAAATTATCCTATATAACACTCTGGTACGCAGCCATCTCGAAACCGCCTCGATTGTTTGGAGTCCTTTCTACCAGGTTCACTCGCAACGGGTTGAGAGCATACAAAGGGCGTTCACAAGATACCTTGCATTTGGTACTCCTGGCTTCTCACACAGAAATACCTATAACAGTCGTCTTGCTAAGTTTAACATGGACAGCTTGCGAGATCGGCGGCGAATGATGGATTTTTGTTTCCTGCACAAGATAGTAAATGGGCAAATAAAATGCAGCAATCTGTTAGAAAGAGTCTCGTTAACAGTTCCTCGCAATTACCCTCGGCGCCCTATACCTAAACCTTTCGCTACACCGGTCACCAGGACAAACCTTGGATTGCAGTCTCCCATGGTGAGAATTTGCTCAAATTTTAACGACATTGTCAGCCAAAATGAATCCATCGACATTTTCCACGACCGCCTACCTAAGTTTAAATCGACATTATTGCCGAAAGCAATATAATTCAGTCACTGCTATTTTATTCTATTGATATTAACATTTAATTCTGTAACTATTGGTTTAGTGGTTTAGTTCATATTTTGTATTGCATAAGCTATAACTTTTATTGTTCTCACTGCAACATGCGTAGCCAATGTTATGTACTTCCGTAATTGTTGTATATATCAGAAATAAATACCTCCTAATATACTAGCTTTAAGTGAAATGTGCTTAATAATAAATAAATAAATAAAAGTAGCCGGACGTATTGAGCCAGTTGGCTCAATACGTCCGGCTTTCAGTAACCTGGCTATTTCATCATCAACTTTTGATTTTAAAGCGTATGGGACATTCCGTGCTGGTAAGAATTTTGGTTTACTATCTGGCTTCAGTTGTAATGCAATTTCAGCTCCCTTACACTTTCCCCAACCTGGTTCGAATATGACAGGAAAGTCCTCTACTATCTGTTTTACATAACATTCTGTTAATTTTACACTATTTATTTGTTGCTCAATTTTTGGAGGCCAAAGTTTTAAGTGAAACAATAAGTCTTTGCCTATAATACGTGGATGACTATCAGGCATTACATAGATTTTCATTCCTTTACATTCAATAGATCCAAAACATACTGTCAAATCTTTTATTACACCACAAGGTTCAGAGATGGACTGATTGAAACTTATCATTTTGACACTAGTTGGATGTAAATCACAAGTGGGTAAATATTTGCTCCTATCTGATACTGTGATCACAGTTACATCAGAACCTGTGTCCATCTCAAATTTTAATAGTTGGTCATTAATACTCACTTCTAAATACAGAGGTTGCACCTTATTATTGTTTGTTTGCAAGTAAAACACAGTAAAACACTGCAAGGTTCCTCCTGCACCATTTGTTCTTTCAGGTCCATCTTCTTCCTTTCTTGAACTATGTTTTCTTCACCCTCCTCTTGCACATGTTTTACTGTACGAAGTTGTCCAAATCTCTTAAGACATGTCTTGAAAATATGTCCCTGTGCCCCGCATTCGCTGCAAAACTTATTCTTCAATATACACTGGTCCCTTCTGTGGCCCATTTTGCCACAACAAAAACACTTGTTATTGTTTCTAGCTGGAGGCATTTCCTGCTTCTGCACTTTAAACACATCAACCGGGTTTCCCCTTTGTTTACATACTTGAAATGCCATCTCTGCTGTTTCCGCTGTCTTCTGAATGTTTTCAAAAGAAGTATCTCCCACTTTTAGTAGTTCATAACGAATAGTCTCATTAATCACTCTATTAAGAAGCCGTTCCTTGAGTTCTTCCTCTAGGTTAGTGAAACCACAGTCCTTTGCCAAGCCTCTCAACGCCAACAAATATTCTTTAATAGATTCCCCGGTCTGTTGCTTCCTATCTTTGAACTGAGCTCTTAAAATACTGTCATTTTTCTTGGGATGAAAGTAATCTTGCAACTTGGCTACTACCTCGGTATACGTGAGTGATATTGGAGTTTTAGGTGCACACAAATGTGTTAATTTTTCGTATGTTGGTGGATTTAATTTTGTAATTAAAAGTGGAAGTTTTTTTCCTCTGGAATGTTATTTATTAGTATGTAGCAGTCAAATTGTTGCAGATAGCTGTTAAAATTGCCTCCCGAAAAATTGTCTAACGTGGCTAGACCCGCCATGTTAGTTTGTTTCGGCTTACAGACACGATTTGCTTGGATATGATTATGGAGGAATACTCTTATTTCGTCCAAAGTGCACTGATGCGGCAATTGTATTTCCAAACTTGTACTTATTGCCACTAGTTGTTCTTTGCTTTTCTCATTAATCCAACCGGTTTTCCCCTCTTGAATTAGTTGTGAAGTTTTTTCATCCATAACCTCAAATTTGCATTGTGCAATGCACGTAAAGTGTAGTCAACACACCCCTCGAATGTTTTATACTGCACCCGTGTTTTCACTAGTCTCGTCGCCAATATAGTAATGTTATATTTATTAAATAACACCACGATTCTTGATCATTTCTTTTTATTTAATCCAAGTTACTTTACACAGAGAGCCTCACACTGACTGCCCACAGATAACATATCTCTTACTCAACGGAGTTACCACACAACTGAAACATCTGAATAAAATCAAATGGTAAATGAAAAAAGTAATGAATTGTATATTCGGAGAACTCATAATAATACGAAAAGTTTTCGGACAAACGATATTCGGTCAATAAATTTTAGTGATTGCGATAGGTTACCAGTGTAAATGTTGACCTTATTTGTTCGAAATCGCGAGTTAACCCGATGCAGCAATTGAGCGTTCCTAGGCTAGAGCTTAATTCAGCCTTATTATTAGCCAAATTGGTCAAAAAAGTCTATGACATTATTAAGAACAGATTTTAGGTAAATGTTCAATTGTTCTTGGATTCGCAAGTAGTACTTGCTTGGCTCGCAACAAGTCCATTGAAACTTAGTGTATATGTTGCCAATAGGATGAATACATACATAATATAGCTCAAGGATTTCCCTGGTATTATGTACGCACTAATCAGAATCCAGCTGGCCTTCTTACGAAGGGCATTGCCTCTTATTTATTACAAGACAATGATTTTTGGTTCCATGGGCCTGCATCACTGAAGTCAGCTGACTTTTTGCCTGTGAGTATGGTGTGAAATGCCAGAAGAGATTCCTGAGTTGAAAGTTTCACTTGTCATCAATATAATTATGAAGGTCATGTCATCAATATAATAAAACTCAATTAAATTATGAAGGAAAGCTGCCATCAGCGCATCCGTCAGATGAGACCACAGAGGGGAATGGTTCATTGCCAAAGGTAGTGGATGGTACGTGAACTCCACGGGCCAACGCGACGAGTGAAAACAATCGCCGTCGTCGCGCGTCTTACAGTTCTTTGGCAAATGAAAATTGAAAACGATTACACAATTTTATTTTTACTATAAATTCTAAATTACAAATTAGCCCGACAATTTGTTGTGAGCACGACCGATGCTAGGTACGAACTGGTTCACTTGCCCTGATCTACCTATTCAGCACTTATAGGGCGGACACCCCACTCACACACATAACACCCCCCTTATCACTGAGAGGACCTTCCCGTGAAGAAGGGCGGCCCAGTCGGAGCCAACTCGACGCCTGGGTTCCTCGGGGCCTCGTTTCTTGTGGATCGGCATGATTTCTGTTTTCTCCACACCATTATTCCGATGACGATGAAAATTAGTACATATAGCGGTCCTGTCCAGAAGAGGTGTGTATTATTCTCGGAATGGAATTTCTCTAGTTCTTGGACAACATCCTTTTCCAATAAGGCCTCAAGTTTATATAGTTGATCTAAAGGCACCTTTTCTAATTTTAGAGGTCGTGCAGAATTCATAACTGTTATATTTGATAGTTGGAAGGATAACAGTTTAATAGCCTTTCCTTTAATCTGGTTCCTGTAGTTTTTTAGAGATGTACTTTTTGTAGTGAAGCTGCAGCCTTCCGAAATTTCAATTAGATATGTTCCTTCAATGAATCTGGTCTCTTCTTCGTCGCATAGTAGTCTCGATTTGGTTCGTTGGGGGCAGGTTATAGCATAATGGTAATCGTCAAGTTTTTGGAGCAGTTCGAAATTAGTTTTAAACGCAGTATACTGACAGTTTGCAGTTATCTCGTGTTTTAGGATCAACAGGTAAATGCAGTCATCTGATCTCGAGGTAATGGTGAAGAAGGGTTCCTCGCAGTAGTATATTTCTTGAAACTGTTTGCATTTCTTTTCCATGTACTGGTGTTTATCGCCGCTTACAGCCAAATAGGGTTTAGGGGGGATTAAAATGGTCGAATTGTAGGTGGGGGTAGGAAAAAGTTGATAATAGGTATATGTTTTTTTTTTTGTATTTTTGTACATTATAGGGAACTTTAAGACAAATACAATTCTGTTATCTGCATAGAAGGAACCACAAGTAATGATGTCATAATAATCTCGTATCTCAGTATTTTCGTTAATAAGCATTTCCTGTTTATCATAAAGCTTAAACAATACATTAGACATGAACATAATACTATCAGAACCTACTACACTGTGATGCGTTATACCTAATTTGGAAAAAGCAACTGCATTTACAAGCATTATAACATAATCGAGAATATTCTGTGAGTTGGTTTTTATCAAATTGCATAAACAATTAATTTTGATATAATCGGGTAATCGGTCGGTGTACGAGCACACTCGACATTTTACTATTTAAGCTTACGATGCACCCGAGCGTGCGTCATTACGCTGTTTACCTAATACATTTTATTACTTTGTTATTTTAGTGCAATAAAGGTACTCAACCAGGACGGTTACATCTTTTACTTAAGATATCGTTCCAATCAACATAACAAACCAACATTAACATATAACGTACGTACATGTATGGTTTAATAAACTGTTAGACCCTACATTTTTGGTCCTTCGAACCGGATATTCTCAGTGTGATTGTGTCTTCTATACAGTGGCTCAGTTTGGCTGGCTTCCCACAAGCGGGTTCCACCAGTCTCATTGAGCAAGAAGAAACAAGGGCACGATCGCGCGGGATTGAACCGGACAATCAACATTTCATTCTAAGGAAACAACAACATCAACAATGGAAACTTTAAAGAGACAGTACATCATCTTCGAAACCATCGATAAGATGAAGAGCAACTTCCAGAAGGATTCTGCTGGACGTAAAACCGCTGACTACATTGAGAAACGAATGTCAACACTGGAAGCTCTCTGGGAAGAGTTTACCGCGAAAGATGAAGAGCTCAAGCTTTCAGAGGACAAGACCATTTTGAACGAAGACTACGCCAAGTTGGTGGACAACGTCAAGAGTTTGTACAACGTGTTCAAAACCAAGCTACAGACCTGTGTACTTTCAACAACGGAGGAAAAGGGTATTCCATCGCAGGCTGATGAGTTATTCAGCCAACAAACAACCAACTTTAGAGCCTTTACTCGCATGGTCAAGAACATAGACTTCAACCAAATCCTCGAAAGATGGGAAATTGAGGACAAACTACAAATGCTACAGATGAGGTGGAAGGCGATCGATGAAGTTCACTGGAAACTGGACAACATGTTTATTGGTGCAGACGTAGATTACGAACAGGAGTACACTCAGCACGAATCCGTCTACGAGTCTACTAAGAAACAACTTCACCAAAATCTAAACTCCACGGCTCATCAACTCCAAGCCGTGCCCAAGGTAGAAATTCCAACAATGTCCGGGAACTATACCCAGTGGCCAACATTTATCGATTTATTTTCCGAGGCAATTAATAACAACAATATGATAAGCAAGGCACAGAAAATGCAACATCTGAAAGGCAAGCTTCGCGGCGAGGCGGAGCGCATCGTCCAACATTTATCAGTTTCGTCTGAAAACTACGACACTTGTTGGGAGCTTCTCAACCACCGATACAACAACCTGCAACTACTCTTCACCAAGCAAATGCAATTATTCCTTAACCAACCAACCATACAACAGCAAAATGCCTTTGAAATTAAGCGACTTCACGATACCAGCCTAGAGGTCGTGCACGCCATCCACAATCTGGGTGTCGATACTTCATCATGGGACCCATTTTTGGTGCACATTTTGACCAACAAATTGGATTCCGACACCTACGCATCCTACATGGAAACAAGAAAGAAGCCGCGTGAATTACCGCATTTCGACGAATTCGTTGAATTTTTGGAGGGTAAATTCACAGCATTAGAACCTGTGGTCAAGCGGAAACAAACAACTTCAAACCAACATAGGACCAGTCCCGGACAAGCCCGAGACTTTCCTACAACGTCACAAAACGATGGACACAACAGCGGCAAGTTCAAGCGATATATTGCGAAATCATATCATGCCAACACTGAACGTAATTGCCCAATATGCAAAACAAATCATATTCTACTCTATTGCAAAACATTTCAGAACATGACTCCAAGTGCTAAAAAGGCAACGATGTCGCAATTGAACATTTGCGGAAATTGTTTATTCTCGCACAACGGAAAACAATGCACGTCAATCAAACGATGCAAGGTGTGCAATACGGCACATCACACGTCGCTACATGACCTGTTACGTGACACCGCCCGTGCGCCACCGGCTTCTTCAATGTCGGCGATCCAAGAACAACCTGAAACCTCGGACAAACAACGGAAGTCTAACAATCAGGAAACTTCAACGAGGTCCTGCTAGCTACTGTCCAAATTAATGTCAAAGCTGCTGATGGTACCTTCATGCAGCTTCGCTGTCTTCTGGATCAGGGATCCCAGATAAACCTGATCACTGAATCTGCAGCTCAACGACTTGGCCTCAAGAGACATAAACAGAACGCCACGGTGTCAGGCATTGGAATGACTGCCAAACAAAGCAACGGAACTGTACAATTATTATGCCAGTCACTATACGGGGATCATGAATTCTCTACAGATGCACTAGTTATGACCAACATGATAAACAATTTGCCAAATTACTCATTCGAAAAACAACAATGGTCTCATCTCAGCAACATCAACTTAGCAGACCCGGACTACAATATTTCTAGGCCTATAGACGCCTTACTGGATGCTGGAGTGTATGCAGATATAATAATGAATGGCATTCTTAGAGGTCCTGCCTATGCCCCAATTGCTCAACAAACAAGACTCGGATGGGTGCTCTTGGGAAACGTGAAAACATTCAACTGCCACGCGGTGCTCAACAACCTTGAAGACATCGCTCAGTTCTGGGAAATCGAGGAAATAACCGAACAAACTAGCAATATGACTCCAACTGAGGAATATTGCGAAACATTATACAGTACAACAACAAAAAGATTAGAAAATGGGCGCTACGAGGTGAAAATTCCAATGCAACCCAATTTCGAAGAAAAACTTGGAGCTTCTAAGCCACAGGCAATAGCGCAGCTACTTCAATTAGAGAAACGTCTAGCGAAAAACGAAGAGCTACGCAACAGCTACAAAAGCTTCATAAACGAATACATAAAGCTAGGACACATGAAGTTGTGTACCGTACAGCGAGAGCCCAGCTGCTTTCTCCCTCATCATCAAGTAATGAAACCTGACTCCACCACAACACGCCTACGAACAGTTTTTAACGCTAGCAGCCCCACAAGGTCAGGAAGAAGTCTCAACCAACTTATGGAGAGCGGTCCAAACTTACAACAAGACCTCCAAGCTATAATTCTTCGATGGAGGTCATATCGCCACGTATACACGGCGGACATCGAGAAGTTCTACAGACAGATCCTTATAAAAGAGGAGGATCAACATTTACAAAAAATTGTTTGGCGAAACTCGCCATCCGAACCAATACAGGAGTTTCTGCTTTGCACCGTGACATACGGAACCAAGGCCGCAGCCTACTTGGCAATGCGGACCATCAAACAGCTGATCGCAGACGACGGGTCACAGTATCCCCTCGCAGCTACGATTTTAGACCAACAACTTTATGTCGACGATCTCCTTGGCGGAAACAATAACCTTGAAGAAGCCAAAACATCGCAACAACAACTCATCAAACTACTACGAGCAGGGGGCTTCAACCTACGCAAATGGGCTAGTAATAACCCCTGCCTACTTGAAGATTTAACGGAAGATCAAATCAGCTAAAACTTGATCGACTTTAAGAACGTAAACAACAACAAAACACTCGGGGTGCTATGGAATCCCTGCTCAGATCAGTTTACGTTCAACATCGCTGACTTAAGTCCGCGCACAAATGACGTCATCACCAAGCGGTCATTGCTATCCGACTTATCGAAACTATATGACCCACTGGGATGGCTTTCTCCAGTTACAATGAAGGGCAAGATCATTTTTCAACAAGTATGGAAACAGCCTCTGTCTTGGGACGAGGCCCTCCCGCATCAAATCCAAGAAGAATGGCGGACCTTTAGAGCCCAGCTACCAATGCTTAACAACATAACAATTCCAAGATGGGTCGGAGATGTACAACAATTACATGGATACTGCGATGCATCTGAAAAGGGGTACGGCTGCGTTATTTACGGCAAAAGTACCAATAAACATGGCCAAATAACAATTAAACAAATAACCGCCAAGACTAAGTTGGCGCCTTTAACCAGACACGTCACTCTACCGAGACTTGAACTTTGTGGAATGGGCTTACTTGCAAAATTAATGCGAAAACTTTAAATTCGCTAAACAATCAGACAGTACAAGTGTATGGATGGACCGATTCAACTGTGGCATTGGGATGGCTACAAGGCGACATAACACGATGGAAGACATTCGTCGCCAACAGAGTCACTCAGGTTACCCAAATCATGCCCGCCAACTGTTGGAGACATGTGCGCTCGGAAGATAACCCCGCGGATTGCGCGAGCCGAGGCATACTACCATCGCAACTTTTAACACACCATTTATGGTTTGAAGGCCCACCATCGCTATCCAGCGACATAACAACACTAACGGAGACACCAGTATATAGTAACACACCAAACAAACAAACAAACATGCTCTATACAATCGACATCGCCGGTTATAGAGACCCTTCTGAACAATAACAGCTCTATGACACGTGTAGTTCGAACGCTCGGCTGGGTGTCGCGTTTTGCCAACAACGCAAGCGGAAAAAATAAGTTGAAATCGCTGCACTTAACAACGTCGGAACTAAGGAATGCGCAGACTGCAATAATACGGACTGTGCAAAACAAACATTTTAGCGAGGAAATTGCGCAATTAAAGAAACATAAAGCCATATCTAACAAAAGTCGACTTTTAAAACTAAATCCGATTTTGGACGACAATAACGTGCTGCGCGTTGGTGGTCGATTAGAACATGCGTGTATAACATACGCACAGAAACATCCAGCTATCATTCCGCACGCCGACAGGCTGACGGAGTTACTGATACAACAAGCCCATAGAACAACACTTCACGGAGGCCCGAGACTCACTCTGGCGCATCTGCGAAACAACTTCTGGATACTACGAGGTGTTAGAACAGTGAAGGATCAGCTTCGTACTTGCATCAGGTGTCACCGATTCAAGCCAACAACCAACAATCAAGTTATGGCAGATCTGCCGGCACCCCGAGTAACACCATCGCGACCGTTCACGCACACGGGCGTCGACTTCACTGGTTATGTTGAGGTCAAGGCCAACAAAGGACGAGGAATTAAAACAACCAAGGGCTACGTAGCTGTTTTTGTTTGCCTGTCGACTAAGGCTATACACCTTGAGCTAGTCTCAGACTTGAGCTCCGAAACGTTCTTAGCGGCACTCCATAGACTGATTGCTCGCCGAGGTCCACCCCAGCATCTCTACAGTGACAACGGTACCAACTTTACAGGTTCAGCTAAGGTGTTGGCACGAGAAAGGAAGGAAGCTCTTGAACGTTACGTAAACACTGAGCTGTTGGCGTACTTGGCCAACTCCAATATTGAATGGCACTTTAGTGCGCCGGCGTGGCCTACAGCCAATGGGGAGTGGGAAGCTGCTGTGAAGAGCACGAAATACCTCCTGAGACGTGTTCTCGGGGAACAGAAGCTGACATTTGAAGAGTTCTCCACTCTCCTAGCGCAGATAGAGAGCTGTCTGAACTCCCGGCCTCTGACGCCGCTAACAGACGACGTAGACGATCTAGAATATCTTAGTCCTGGACATTTTCTGGTCGGCGGTCCAGTACTGGCAGGGCCACTATCTCCAGAAAAAGAAACACGCAACATTCGCACGCGCTGGCAACTAACAGAAAAGTTGCACAAGGACTTTTGGAAGCGGTGGTCGACTGAATACCTACATACCCTACAAACTCGCAGCAAATGGAACAAAATCAAAAGAAACCTGAAGGTCGGTGACATGGTGTTGGTGAAAGAAGACCACATCCCTCCGGCAAGATGGCTTCTAGGAAAGGTCATAGACACGCACCCCGGAAAGGATGGTCACGTGAGGGTCGTAACACTGAAAACAAAAACAAGCATTATGAAACGACCAATTACTAAACTGTCACCATTACCAGTAGATGCCCCAGACAAAGAAAAAGAAGATTCAAGCTTGGAAACACAAACGCCCAACCAACAACCAACACAAAAACCAACACGCACCCGAAGGGCGACAAAACCGGGCTATAATAGCTACACATGCCTGCTTTTTCTTGTGCTGGCATCATGTGTTCCTGCATCAACACAACAAACAACAAGCGTTATCATGCTAAACCCTAACAAACTAATTTATTTCGATAAATTAGCCGATATGCAGATAATACAGGATCAATGGAAATTGATAGTATACTACAACATGACAACATACTGGGAAGGATTGAAGAGCGTGGAAAACTACGTTAACCGTCTCACCAATCTTGGCAGCTATGAAACAGCATTCTCCACCGTCACCGCCCAGCTCAAACATGAATTAAGAGAGCTGAAACATTATAACGATATTTTAACAACAGATCACGGATTATATGCGAAGAGAGTAAGACGAGGCTTGGTGAACGGCGTGGGATACTTAGCCAACTCTCTATTTGGCGTGCTAGATGAGAGATTTGCCCAACAGTACGACAAGGACATCCAGCTTGTGCATAATAACGAAAATCACCTGCTGAGCTTATTAAAAAATCATACATCAATAATTGAAGCTGAATATAACCTCTTGAAGAGACACGAAGAAGTTATGAACCAACAATTTACAGCAATAAACAGACATCTTGAAGAATCGGACCAACGGAGTAGAGCTGATCATGAAGCAGTAACGAACAACATATACATAACAGCAACCGCACTTTCCGCTAACATCGTGATGGGCAACCTAAGGCGATTACAACAAATGCTGTTAGACTTAATAACTGACGTCAAAGACGGACGTGTCAACATGCATCTACTGAAACCCGACCAATTCGAAGAACAACTAAACATCATCTCCGGGCAGCTTCCGGGGGAACTATCTCTGCCATGTGCGAACACGAAACATTGCATCAGAGACATGTACAAACTGTCGCGCGTACACGTACATATAACGTACAACTTTATAATTTTCGAGTTTAAATTACCGCTAGTAAACACAGAGCAATATGAGCTGAATCGTATTATACCGATCCCGCAAATACTATCACGAACAACACAGAGAATCGTGATAACAGCAGAATACATGGTAGTCAACCTAAAAAAGGATGCGGTGATACCACTAACACATCAAGATATTACATCGTGCCTGCAGTTTAAAGAACATCATATACTATGCAGTATGGCCCTACCTATCTACGATACAAAATCAAGCATTAACATATGTGAAGCTCAATTAATTAACAGTAAAAACATGTCGGCTTGCAAGACGATATCAACGGAGTGCGCCGACAACTGGATCCGATTACACAGGCCAGGCGCCTGGTTGTTTGCGTGCTGCCAGGAATGCGCTATGCGCACATTTTGTCCAGCCGGCGTGACGCCACTCGTACTACGCGAAACAGGAATTATCACGCTTGATACGGGATGCATGATAAAAGGAGATAACGTTGTCATCCAATCACACAACAACTTTCACAGTGAGATGACAATAAGCGAAAACAATCTTTATATACAAGAATCTTCTATAAACCGCGTCATCGTTGAGAAAAACTATAGTGTTGTCACTGAAGATCATCGAGAAGCATTACGCAAACTGAAAACCAGCATAGACACTGTGAAGATGCAGCAAGATTCCTTGCAAAATATAACATCATCTCACGAAACGCATCACTACAGCTTCATATCATTTATTGTTATCTGCACGATCGCAGCTAGCATCTGGGCCGGCATCTACATGAGACGCAGAATGCGGAACACTGCAGCGCGAGCCATCACCAGGGAGCAGAATCGCCAGAAACCGAACAATGACCACGGCGATGCGTCATTTCGACATTTTCGACAACCGCGCGACTCTGACACCGTCAGTGAGGTGATTGTACATGCCGCAACCGCAACACACGTTGACAAGACAACTACGCCTTAATGGGATTAACTTTCTTTTCTTATTTCTTGAATTTGGCAGCATGTACGAGCACACTCGACATTTTACTATTTAAGCTTACGATGCACCCGAGCGTGCGTCATTACGCTGTTTACCTAATACATTTTATTACTTTGTTATTTTAGTGCAATAAAGGTACTCAACCAGGACGGTTACATCTTTTACTTAAGATATCGTTCCAATCAACATAACAACCCAACATTAACATATAACGTACGTACATGTATGGTTTAATAAACTGTTAGACCCTACATTGGTCATATTGACATCACTTAGTATTTCGTTTAGCGTTACTCGAATCTTATTTTCATTGGATACGATGGTAGAGAGAGTGACATTGAACGTTTCCAACATTTGTTTATTAAAGCTAATTCCAGAGTTCAATTTGTTTCCAATAACATCTTGGTTTTTCTGTAAGGTTTGAATGGCATTGTTGAAGTGACGAGCGTCGTCGTGGTCTAAATTGCCAGTGATGCTTTTTATGATGGAACCCAAACCGTTGATGAGGCCACGTTTTTGTTTGGAATGAGTTTTAGATAAGCCATTGAATTTACCATATATTGATTTCAGGTCGTTCAGGAAAATCTGATTGGTCGTTACAGGGGTGTCGCGGAAATAAAGGGGGTCTGCAGACTTACTATATTCTAAGTAAATGCCTATGTGGCTCTCTACGTTACTTATACTATCTCTAAATCTACTTAAATCATAATAATGTAAAAATACGTGCTCAGTCATCTGAACTTTAGCGGTCCCCAGTTTGAATGGCAATATGCCAGGGTTGTTATCCAGCTTCGTCATGGTTACTTGGCGGCCCCATGATGCTCCTGCTAGGAGAGTCCTGGAACAAGGGCTTTTGTTGTTTTAAGGGCACTCTAAAGTTCTTTTATGATGACTGATGTCCCTGTCATCTATCACCTTTATCTCTAGATTTCTCTTAATTTTACGACCTACATAACGAGGCTTCGTTTTTTGACGGGTAGCCACGGGGTTTTTAACATATAAGGCGTGATTCTCCTTGTATTGTGGAGGATCGGACCTATCTTTATTAGCAATCGACATTACCCTTTCTTGGTGTTCCAAAAGGGTCTTGTTAATGTTTGCGTATAATTCTTTTGTGACATCCTTATGTCTATTTATGTAATGCTGTAAATAAACACCTTCAATATCTATATCAAATAGATCTCTGTTGTTAAAGTGACCATTTATGATCTCAATTGGTTTTTTCTTGGTTGCAGAAAGAATGCTATTGTTATATCCGATAATAGCGTACACCATAATTTCGTGAGTTGTAAGATCCGAATGATTCTTGCTTATTATTCGGATGTGTTCCAAAATTGTTGAATGGAACCTTTCTATAGCGCCGTTCGATTCGGGATTGTTGACACTGATTAAATGAAGCTTTATTTTATGCAGTTTGGCAAGTTCCCTTATTAACTGATTTTTGAATTCTGTACCCTGATCAGCAGTTATACATAGTGGGGGAACATGATGCGACATGTAAATAGAAAGAGCGTTTAATAACTTCTTAGGGTTTTTGAAAATTGTTTTGGGACCCTTGTCGTTTTTGGAGATAGTGAATATTTTCTTCCTCCTTAATGTATTGTAAAGCCGTTGGCATGTCCTCGGGACGCATAGTCCTAATCGTAACACCTAGTGGGTCTTTAAGACCGCTCAGGAAAGTTTTCAGGGTTTGTGATGAGAAAAATTCGCGCTTGCAAATCTTTTTGTTTTCATCCTGTTCATGTAAATTGACATAGTTAATTATGGTGCTGAGCATATGCATGCACCGGTTGTAAAACTATTGAGTTGTTTCATTCTCTGGACGCATATTTATAAGATCCCTATTGAGACAATTTTCGTCACGTTGGTCGGCGAATTTTTTTATTAAGACTTGTTTTATCTCATTCCACGAAAACACGCCATTTATAGTAACGACCTCTTCAGCTTTTCCTTTCAGTTTGTTAAGGACACTATGGAGCAATACCTGGTTATTAAAATGATTGGGCTGTGCCACATCAAAATATTGGGCCAAAACGGTATCGCATGTCGTTATAAACCTATGCAACTGGTTTGCATTTCCATCATAATCAGGAATGACAGTAAGAGCTATTTTTAAGGAATTAATCCTGTTATCTGCCATTTTACACAATTACATACTGTATATCCACAGAAATATCTTATAGAATTAGTGAACTACTTATTCTAGTGTACAAAACAAACGAGATTCTATTTAAATTACACAGAAATGCAGATATTATGGCTTTTCGGTTCGCTTGTAATGTACAAAAATACAAAAGAAATATGGAAAAGACTCACAGGATGGCGACGGCAGGCAGCATTTCGGCTCCGAAGATTCAATGACTAGGCCTTTGATGTATAAAAGCACTAGCCTTCCTTTTTCGACTGCGCCACTTATAGTTCTTTGGCAAATTAAACTTGAAAACGATTACACAATTTTATTTTTACTATAAATTCTAAATTACAAATTAGCCCGACAATTTGTTGTGAGCACGACCGATGCTAGGTACGAACTGGTTCACTTGCCCTGATCTACCTGTGGCGACACAGATTGCTTAGTAGGCATTTCGCGCTACTAAGCAATACGCTCGTCCCACGGCCAGTCCTTGCCCAACTTCCTCGCCGCCTTCCTCCTCGCCGGGGAGTTGGCGGCCACACGCAGGTGCCTCGCCCGGCTGGAGCATAGGGTGGAAGCCCTGGAGCTCGCCGGCGAATCGACACCGGCGCGCAGGGTCACCTCGGTGCGCGAGGGACCCCTACCGACGACCACGACGCCAGCGGCATTGCCAGCCGCTGCAACGGGTGCAGCATCGCCACGTCGCGCCGGGAGCGCGCCACGTCGCGCTCGGAGTGCGCCGCGTCGCGTGGTTTGGGACTCCACGGCGGCAGGCGACGAGCCAGGGACACGGCACATCCGGGTTGGGACCCCGGGTGAAGCGCCAGCACAGCCGTCGCCCGCCCAGCAGCCGAGCGTCCGCGACTGCTTCTACCACCAGGAGCATGGGGCGAGGGCACGCAAGTGCCGGGCGCCCTGCCGGTGGCAGCTTTTGACGCCCGCCCCTAGGCCCTCGAGGCACAATTAGGCAGGCCGCGGGCGTAGGCCAGCGGCATCGTACACGTAAGTGACAGTGCGCGATAGAGTAATAGTGTTTTCTAAGTTTTATTTTTCTTTCGGTTAATTCAAGCGTTTACGGAAAAGCTACTTAAGGCGTCGATACCCAGAGAATCGTATGTCAGACGTACTGCTAGTCGCAGAAAGCGGCACAATGCGGGCTGACTACGCCGGAGCGTTCCCGATTAATTGCGGGACTCCGGGCAAATAATTAAATAGAAATGGGCCACCTTAAGCATTCCGGAAACAGCTTTCTAGTACGATGTGTTATTCTTCGCAAGTGTAGCTATACTATGTCATTAGCAAAAAATTTTTTTTTTGTGTGCAAGAAAAATATGAACCCAATCTATGTATGTCGCAAAGACAAAAATATCGTGTTCCGCACAGTGTTTATGTCATGCGGGATCAGCGAGATCGACGGTAGGCAAAAGGGTTCTGTACACGAACGTTGTCAAACCGGTCATCGCTGGGCCGCATAGAATGTTGGTTAACGCATGCTGAGGGAATCAAACGGTAGTATTTAGCAAGATTATGAACGTGGCAGCTCGAGGTATATTTCGGGGACGAGATAGTGAGAGAAAAGCACTAGTATCCGCCGAACTCTCGCCGCTGACCACCTAGCAGATTGGGCACCATGCAACACAGCGTTGCTAGCCCATGGTAGCCACAGGATTAGGCACCGATGCTGAAGAATTGCCAGCACGGACGAGCTAATTCAGGGTTAACCAAACAATCCGCATAGTGTCATTCCCACTCAGCATTCGTGACGAGCCAACATCAATGTTACAACAATTTTATATTCGGTCCCATAAGAGAGACCCTTGTTATAAATATTTAAGTAGTTCGATATTTTGTTTGTTCAGTTCGCTACACCTACTCGCAAGTATTCGCTTCGCGCAGGAAACGCGCTCTAGTTCGCGGAACACAGCGCTCGCTCGAGGCAAAGTGCCGAGCACGCGTAATACGCAGCCTGGGACGATGGTCATGGGTAAATGTAATGCGACCCGCCCACATGCTGACGAAGTGAATGCCAATGCAGTAAGCGAGGCCGTGCTTGAGCGTACATTGTAATGTTTAAATATGGAGTCAGATAGGAATCATGATTTGAATGTATTTTTCCTTTTTTTTAAAAAATGGGGGGGATTACTGTGGCGACACAGATTGCTTAGTAGGCATTTCGCGCTACTAAGCAATACGCTCGTCCCACGGCCAGTCCTTGCCCAACTCGCGCACTGTAAACTCGCTTTGGTTAATAAATAATAAATAGACTTTCCCGCTGTTTCGCTGATCACTCCCCAAGGGCACATTTATCCCACATACCTATTCAGCACTTATAGGGCGGACGCCCCACTCACACACATAACACGCGCAGGCACGTCGGCGCCGCACACGAGCTGCAAGCCTCCCCCGCCAGCAACAACGACCGAGAGAGGACTCGACAGATACTTCCTCAGCGCCGCCACCCTCAACCTCTGCACTCCCAGTATTTGAGCTGCCCACCAGCACCCCTGAGGATACTCGTATGAACAACGAAGCCACCGTTCACGACAGCATCGAGGATCGCCTGCTATCAATTTCGGCTCCTCGAGTTAGCTGCGGCGGAGCGTCGCCGCAACACGCGCCGCGGGTGCTCCCGGTGAGCGTGTGCGCAGTGTAGCAAGGGGACACTCCGGTCCGGGACGCTGTTGCACCGGCACCAACCTTACATGCGCGCGCTCCCGCGTCTGTTAAGGACTCATCTGCGCAGGCTCCCTTACGCAAGACCGTGCTATACACTGACGGAGTAGGCGTAGGGTTAGGTGATGTCATGCACGGATTATTAAATCATGCCGTAATCAATAATTGTATGCCTGGGGCCTCTCTTGGACGCATCGGCAACCAAATCGCCACCGATTCGTTCGACAAGTACTCAACATTAATAGTGTGTTTGGGTGACAGTTCGAAAATCAATAAACATACCTTGAGTATTTTCACTGAAACCCTCACTAAAGTAGCGAATAGTAACATAAAAATAATTGTCTGTGCGTTCCCATTTTCAAAAACATTATCTATAAAACAAAATAATGACATTTACAATTTGAATTCATTTTTTTATAAGCTGACATTATATAATAATAACGTATCATATTTTGATACTAACAAATTTATTAATAGATCCTTTGTCTTGACACGCGGAAATTCGCATCTTCCTAGGAAGCAGAGATGGGCAAATGCAATCGACTAATGATTAACAACTAAGATTAACAGAATTAGTTGCGACTGACGATTTAAAACGACGATTGATCGATCTTAGTTGTATAGAGTGCAACTAGTTTAGTTGCAACTAAATTAGTTGCCGATTGATTTCGGACAACTAAATCGACTACTTTTCCACGACTATTGTTAGAAGCAAATTGAACAGAATGGCTATGTTAACAGACTGAATAGAACATCTTAACGGATGTATTAAAATAAAATAGTCAGGGAATAATTACGATATATTACTTACGATATTTTGACCATTTCTATGGAGTGAGATCTCTGTGCTAACTCTTATTCTCTTTGATAATACCAAGTGAATGAGCTAAAATTGTGTAATACACGATTTACTGCGCCAGCGTCTTTGTTTTACAAGAAGCTTTTGCAGCCATACACACAAAATCATGCTTGTATTGGCTTGACGCAACCGTCGCGTCACGCAGCGCCTCGGGTTCGTACGCTTTTGTCTTCGAGGTTATTTTTTTTATTATAGAGCGGAAAAACAAAATAATGATATGCATTATGAAGGAAACTGTATGAAATACCAAGTAATGACATTATGAAGAAACATTTTATGAAAACTGTTCATTATGAGTTCCGATGATACAGAAATTTAGGAACATAAAAGGTAGGAAGAAAAAAAATATGAAGAGTGATGATTATGATTACAAAGCGGTATACTAGACTAGAAAAAATCGACACATCAAGTTTATATGAGCCAATATGGACCCCTTTCCAAGCCTATGCATAGGCAAGGGACAGAGAATGCTCATGCTGCATCCGGCGTGTCGATGGACACATGGCATAAGCGTCTGGGCCACCAACCTGCCAAAGGTATGAGGGTTCTCGGTGACGGGAAAAATTGCATGAAGTTTGTTTTACAGAAACGGGACATCATGCATGGTAGCTGCGTGTCGTGCCTAACGGGGAAAGTGCCTAAGGCGTCGTTCCCTACCGTTGGCAGCAGTCGCGCTACACAACTCGAGATCATACATTCACATGTGACTGGACCAATGCAAGTGAGCAGCTGGGCGGAGCTCGCTTCTTGCTGACACTGACTGACCATTGTACCAGAAAAACGTGGGGATTCCTTATGAAACATAAGTCAGAGGTGAGTTCTCATTTTATTGCTTTTAAAAACATGGTCGAGAAACAAAAAGCTTTGCCGATAAGAATGAAAGAAAGATACATTTATTCACAAACACACAGGACACACATATTAAACAATAGAATAAACAAAAAAAAACACATAAAACATGAAACAAGCAAAATAAAGCTTTTTCACACCGACAACGGTTCTGAATTTGAAATTGCTACACTTGATATTAATTTAAAGAAACATGGTATCATACGTCGAACCTCTGTGCCCTACTTGTCAGAACAAAACGGAATTTGTGAAAGAGGGTTCCGCACTATATTCGATGAGGCAAGAGCTATGCTACATGAGTCTGGACTTTGTAATCGTTACTGGGGAGAAGCTGTGATGACAGCTATTTATTTAAAAAACCGATCTTCTACCAGTGCGTTATCAGGCGGCATACCTGAACGCTTATGGACTGAGTCGCCAATAGATGTTCCCCATTTGCGCGTTTTCGGTTGTACTGCATATCCTCAAATTCCAAGCCAAAAACGTCGTAAACTTGATGCGAAAGCTAAGGAATATATATTTACGGGCTACGGTTTGAATTGTAAAGGATATCGTTTAATAGATCCTTCTAATCCTCATGCAGTTAGACATTCCAGAACAGTCACCTTTTTAGAGGATAATTTTATTGGAAAACTGCCAAATTGCAAGACCATTTGTAGTGATATGGCATGAACCGAAATAATTTTAATATTGAACAGAATAATGATCTTGATGAGTCTTTTCACTTCCAAGTCATCACTTGATGGTTGTGACATAGGTAAAGAGGCTTGCGTCGCGCTGGGCGTCGTGTCCTCTCCGCCGGAGTCAACACCTGGTAAGGAGCCGATGTTGTCGGCTATTCTCGACACATCTCGTTCTCGTACTGTACGCAGAACGCGAGGTACTCTCCCAGATCGTTACAAGGACTGTGACTTATCTATAATAGCTGAGGGTAGTTGTCTAGATGAGCCTGCATCATCTGAGGAAGCCGTGCAATCTCCTGAAAAGGGTGAGTGGTGTAAGGCTATGCAGATTGAATGTGATTCCTTAAATAAAAATAAATAAATAAATAAAAAATAAAAAAGCCTTTAATATTCCTCAAAAAACTTAACCTGAGTACAATAAAATTTCATGCAAACTCTTTTTAAACATTGTTACCTATAAAATTGCATTTAAATTTGTGTTTCCCTTCTGGTAAAAATTAATAATTTGGTTAAGAAATAACTAATGATTTCCTTTTAAATAATTTACGATTAAATAAATATTTTATTCCATTTGGATTGAACTTTATAATATTAATAATGTATTCCATTTAGATTATAATTAATAATAATGATAATTCCGACGTGCTTTAAATAAAATTGTCGGTGCGATATATATAATATTATTGTGTGTGTTTAGTTTTAAGGACCCCTCATAGGGTGAAGGCCTCCTCCAGTTGATTCCATTTTTCTCTGTTTTCTGCCTCTTTTTCCCATTCCTTTCCGGCGAGTTTTATGATTTCGTCTACCCATCGTTCAGGCGGTCTCCCTCTCTTCCGCTTTTTTGCCGGGCCTTTCCATGAGGTGACTATTTTCGTCCACTTTGTGTGGCTCATTCGCGCTACGTGGCCCGCCCATTTCCATTTTAATTTTTGTGCGTGTTCTGAGGCATCTATTACTTTGGTAGTTTTTCGTATAGTATAGTTTGGAACTTTGTCCTTTAATTTTTTTCCTAACATACTTCTCTCTATACCCCTTTGGCAGACTTGTATTTTATTTCTAGTTGTGTTGTTGAAAATCCAATCTTGACATCCATAAGTCAGGCAAGGTAACAGGCAGGAATCAGCAACTTTTTTCTTTATGTTCACAGGTAGAGTGTATTTAAAAATCTCTTTATGGCTCCAATATTTCCTCCACGTGATATTTATGCGTCTTTTCAATTCTTGGGCATGTCTGTTCTTTTTAAAAGACATTAAACTGCCAAGGTATATATATTCGTCGACGTACTCTATATTTTTACCGTCCACGGCTATGGGCACGGTAACGCTGTTCGTCATTATTTTTGTTTTACTTGTATTTATCTCAAGACCAATCTTTAAGCTTTTTGAGCATAATTCCGTAAGCATCGACTGAAGTTCCGTCGGCGACTCCGAAAGAAGTACGATTTCATCGGCAAAGCGAAGATGGTTTAATCGATTGCTGTTTATCCAGATTCCTTTCTTAGTCCATGGTAAGCTTTCCATAATATTTTGTAGAACAGAAATAAAGATTTTTGGTGAGAGCGGGTCGCCCTGTCTTACGCCTCTACAAATTTTTATTGGCGGTCCGATTCGGTCTAGCTTGACTCTGCTTGAGGTTTTTCTGTATATATCTTTTATGATATTTATATAGGGGTGAGGAATTGATTGTGCAAGTAGAGCGTTCCATATGCTTTGGTGAGAAATTGAGTCGAAGGCTTTGGCATAATCGACGAAAGCCAGGTAAAGTGTAGTATTAAATTCTTGGTACTTCTCGATGATTTGGTCCAGCACGTGGATGTGGTCTATGGTACTATAATTTATTCTGAACCCTGCTTGTTCTGGTGGTTGGTAAGTTTCTAGTATAGGGCTTATTCTTGCTTCGATACAAGATGAAAATAGTTTGTATATACACGACATGAGGCTTATTGGTCGGTAGTTACTTACATCTGCTGGATTTCCTTTCTTGTATAGCAATATGATATCCGATTCGCACCATGGCATAGGGACTTCCTGTTCGTTCAAAATTTTATTAAATAGAGTGGTAATTGGTTGAAGAAGACATGGTAAACCGATTTTTAGTAATTCGTTTGAGATGCCGTCCGGGCCTGGGCTCTTGTGTGTGATTCCTTAATTAAAAACAATGTTTGGACATTGGTGGATCGGCCCAACAATGAAAACTTTGTTAAGTGTAAATGGGTTTTTAAACGGAAGCTTGGGTAATTTTTCTTTTCGTTGCTAACTTCCTTCGGATAAAAAAAACTTCACGTCGTGCGGTGCGGTTTTATTACGAATCTTCTGTTTCCTGGATGGAATGTGGTGTAATCCGTGAGAAGTGGTGATTTACAGCGGGTACGGATTACGGATAGTCTTAAGTGTTTGTGGCGTATTGTCGAGCAAAAATAGTCGGCATCAATAACGGAATCTCGTTGATAAGCGAAACGCTGATAATTCGAGTGAAAGGCGGCGCGGGCTCAGTTTTCTATCACGCATGAGTGTAACTGAAAATCAATAATCTACTACAAATGGAGAAAATCCTGCTAAAACGGTTGGAGCTACGAAGGAATGCTCTACTGGCGGCCTATGATTCGGCAAAGGGAATATACGACACGGGTGCCATGGACGTATCTGAAGCGGCTCAAATTCTTATAAAATTGGAGACGAGGGACTACACCGACAAAACTATACTAAACAACGTGGAGGTGGTAGAAGGCGCTTTGTCTCTCCAAATTGATATTGAACACTCATTAAGCTCAATGCGTCCCGCTGTTCAAAATGCGACTTTTTTAGTAGGATGTTTATCGGGGGTTTATATAATTATATAATGGATTCAATATAATTCCACATTTCTTTATATTTATTCTTGTTTTGTTTTACCACCTTGATCACTTCACTCTCCAGTAGTCTTCCACTTTTCATGGCATCGGTGTCTCTAAGTTTTGATGCTCCCTTTATAGTTTCGGTTAAAGTCCCATCAAAAACTTTATTTGCAGCCTCATATGCCGTTGATGCTGTAATTCTCGCATATCGGAGCTCGTGCCGTAAAGGACAATCGCTTTGTGCAAGTGCAGCTTCTTCGCATGATTTGGAGTGCATTGTTTGCTTACAAAACTCAATAAATAGTAGTGCACTTTGTGGTTTTTTCTGCATCATGCTTACCAAATTATAGATGGAAAGTTTTTCAGAGTTGCTTGGCTCTTTATAAAATTTCATCAGTTGATTCTCCATGTCCCCAACTTCCTTGCTGTAATTTTTGACCACAGACAAAAAAACTTACTTGTGAAGTCTGTATTGGCACAAGTTTTCCCCCGTTTTGGCTGTTGTGTTTAGGGCATGCAGCACAAATATCTTTTGCCTTAATAATCTTTAAACTTGTACCAACCGAGGACTCAGTTCTAGAATTCCGTGAATAGCGCCCGCGCGCGGATAGGTACTGTGCACGAACTCAATTTAACAATGAAATGTGAACTGTAGTGATTAGGTATTACGTGTTTGTGTGGTGTTAAATAGTGTTAACTCAAAAATGCCTCCACGTCGTCGCAAAAGCAAATTCTGATCCTGACGATTCCACGATGTCCGAGGGGCAGCTCTCTTCGTCCCTGTCGGCGTTCGCAAAGGCTCAAGCTAAATCGAAAAGTCAACTGGTTGAGAGTAGAGATGGGCCGACTACGGGTTTTGTCGCATAGAAGGCCGACTAGCTGACTAGTCGGTAGCCCAGAAGGCCGACTAGTCGATTAGGCCGATCGTGGACTTCGGCTAAGTTCGGATGCAATCAGGAAACTTCGTTTCGCTTTGCCGTCGCGCTGTCTGCATGTGTTCGCGTTGTGACAAGTTTTGTTTACAGTTTAGCGGCGTGTTTCATTTTGTGAGCAAAATAAAACAAACAGTGATCTAAATATCGACTAGAGCAATTGATTTGTATTATGTCGAACAGGAAAGCGTCTCGTTGTCCTGTGATCCATAAAGTGCCGACTAATTGGTACATTTTGCCGACTTGTCGCCCGTCGCCGTCTAATCGCCGACTACAAATGAGGCCGGACAGTCGGCTTTCCCGACTAGTCGGTACATCTCTTGTTGAGAGCCTTTTTGCCTCAACGACCGCGAACTCGCAAGACAAGCTGCCCGCCCCGTCTCCGGCTCCATCTTGTGCAAGTGCCGTGTCTGCACAGAGCCCAGTGCTAACTTCGACAACTTTACCGCTCGGTTTACTGGCTCAAGTCGCGACCCTGACGTGCTAGAAGCATTCGTAGACAACATATAAGTATACAAGGAAGCTACGAATATCAGTGACCAGCACGCGCTCCGAGGTCTTCCTATGCTACTTGAAGAGCAAGCCGCACTGTGGTTCAGAGGGGTCAAGGCCAAGGTAACTTCATGGGACGACGCGCTCAAAAAGCGAACAAATGGCCAAGGCCAACAATGTGTATTTACGTCTTTGGCTACCGTGTTAAATCTTTTTTTTTTCACAACAGGCAACCTCCATAGGAGTATTTTTCGGATTAATTTCAAAGTCTAATCTTGGTCATATTAAATATTGTAGTTCTTAATTTGACTCGTAAATAATACCTTAGCATACATAGACACAGATATAAATTATTTCCAAATTATCAAATCAGTAGTGGATGTTGTTTATAGTTGGCTGAATGTCCGAGAGTATTTTTTTTTATCTTGGCAACACATAGGGTAGATTTAAAAAAGTGAGCTGTCAAATATTTTCACGGAAAAGATGAAGGAGAATCTTTCGTAGTCGATACAATTTTACTGTAATCGAGATGCATCTATAGTTCCTACGTACATTTACAGCGAATGACTATAAAATAGTGAGTACGCCGTGAGCGGCGTCGGCGTAGGCCGTTTCTTTTAACCATGAATAGTGGTAAGTCATTTCGAATGAAATAGCCGGTCCTCAGCGGGTATTTTGTACGCTAGGTTCTTATTAGTGTTCTTTTGTTTTAGCTTAAGCTATTAAAGCAAACCGTCTGCTGATCATGCCCGACGCTAAAGCGATCAAATCTTCCGTCTAAACCCTTACTGGTAAGCTAACTTTATTTTCACAAACATGTTACGAAAGGTTATATAGTTAAGTGGTACCGAGTTCATGTTTACTATGATTCCTTATTCTTTTACAGCGGGAGAAATGCGACGCGGCTTTGAAGCCCAAGCATTGTCTAGCCAGTATAAATGGCTGTTTGAAGGAATTACTTATTAAAGCCCTTGGCTCAAGGTATGTAGTTGAGAATGCCGTAAAGGATAGACATAAATAAGTGAACCACAAGAAGGAAATGTAGAATAACTGAGATAATCTTCATTTCAGGGCCTTGTATGACCCCGAGTCAGTCCTGCCGGACTCCGGTGTAAAGGAGGTGCGCTTCCTCCCGTCAAGGACCAGGAAAACTATGAAGTCCCTGAGGAATAAGCGGTTCGGCAGAGTAGTTCGGCGCGGCAACACGCTGAGGAAAACGTAATTGCAAGCCGGCCCGGGTTTTAAATGTAGGTCGCAGGTTCAGCTTGCTATATAAATAGTTTCTTATAAAAAAGCCCCCTCGGGTGAGTAATTCTGAATACCTTTCTACACACACACACACACACACTGGCCTCTGTAAGGTTCGGGTTAGGAGTCAAGTTAGATAATATCCAGATCGATATGTGAAATAGTAGCAAGTTACATAACTTCCTATCATTTATTGGTTTCATTTCACCACCTACTTGAAATGAAAGGGAACCGTTTGAGAGTGATTTCCAACTTTTTACTTTGTGCCGTGTCCTCACACATGCCTACTAGTGCCATGTAGTTAGTTATATACACTCACATGTATTCTATACGTGTATCAGTATAATATTAGCGATGGCTGCGTCTATCGAAGTTAGTCGTACAGTAAACTCCTCACAGTGAACACGCCTCTTTTATTTTACCGACCTTCTGATAGCATCACCCCTAATATCTCAAACAACTAATTATCAGTAAAGTGGTGACCCCGACGCGTCCTAAGTCACGCGTACGCGTATTTAGAACTTTTTGTTCCGGTTCTGTACAATACTCATCGCCATGACCAACGGCGCGCAACAACCAGCTAAAACACAGCAGCAGCAGCACGACGAGCAAGCCCTGCAACAGCAAGTCCCGCAGCAGCTCACAGCCATCACCATCTCGTCACGCATTCCTGAGTTTTGGCGTCAACAGCCGAGACTATGGTTTCATCAATTCGACGCTATCGTGGATCCACAAAAGGCAAGTGATCTACATAAAAGTCAGCTTTTGATTGCTAAGTTGGGAAGAGACGAACTGCGTGATATCAGTGACATTCTCGAAAACATGCCCGAGCATAACAAGTTCGAAACGATTAAAACGCGATTGATTTCTGCTTATGAAGAATCAGAGTCTAGACAATTTAATCAACTTTTAAATGAAATTGAACTAGGCGATCAAAAACCTTCGCAGTCACTTAGACGCATGAGAGAGTAAAAAATCGCCTTCAAGACGACACTTTTGAGTTATTATTTGTTGGTCGTCTACCCCAATCCATACGCACAGTAATAACAGCGTGTGACACAGGAGAAGTAAAGTTAGATAATTTAGCTAAGATGGCAGATAAAATAATTGGAAATACTAAACCATCTGAAATGGCTGCCATAACGACCACATCTTCCAAACCCGACAATGACAAATTAGCTCGGGAGGTGGCAGACCTGAAGTTAGAAATACAGGCTATTAAGCTAGGTATGGCAGGTAGACAGCCTAGGACCCATGACCGTAACTCACGGGAACGCACGAACACGTTCAAAGAGTAATAGTTCAAGTACGGTACCATTTATGTCACAAGTAGCAAAGCCAGGCGAACCTAATTATAACTGTTATTATCATTTTACATATGCGGAAAACGCTCGCAAATGCGGCGATCTCCCTAACTGCCGTTACAGCGCCCGGTCGGAAAACTAAATCCGACAATCTATGTGTATAAATCTATGTGTGCCACATAGATAACGTTGTCGGTGTCGAAAATACTTATCGTCTATGTGTAACTGACAAAAATACCGGTACCCGATTTTTGATTGAGACCGGATCTGACGTCTCTGTTTTAGCTGGAAAAAGGCAAAACACGACGTCAGACTATACATTATACGCCGCGCCAACGGGTCAAAAATAAAAACATTCGGCGAGAAAACCATCTCAATTGATCTTGGTCTACGACGTACAGTCAGCGTCAAATACTACGTAGCAGTCAATATCACCAAATAGTTGGAAACGTCCAGAGTGGTAATTAATATCGACTAAGCCAGAGCGATCGAATTGTTCAGACCATCCACTGTGTACAAATCCACCGAACCATATATAAGATCAAATACTTGGTGACATTAAAGAAGCCGTATCTACCTTAACAACAACACCGCCACTGGTAACTAAGCATCCGAAGTATCCAAAATATGGTATACACTAGAAAACTGACCTTTATTTTAAATGACATAAGGTTTTAATATTAATCTTTTATCTCGGTCTAATGATACTCCGCAATGGATTAGGTAAGTAAAAATGACAAAACCTGTATGTATGACATTTACTTAAGATTCAATTTAGCTTGACCTATATGGCCTTAGACTCCCATTTCTACGCTCAAGATATGTTCAGTTTCTTCCAAATTTGAAATTTGACAATCACTGAAAAGAGTACCTATACCTGTCAGTAATCGTTTCATCTCATTCATTTTGAGCATGACGTATAGATAAATATTAGGTAAATTTGACTGTACGCAGTTAGTATTAAATAGATAGTGACAGCCAAAGTTACCAATTATACCGTTTCATGCCTTCTTTAAGTGTTACGGTATATTTGGCTACATTGTCTTCTTCAAACAATGCATCAATAAAATAAAACAGATTTTGTGTTATAAGATACATGTTTTATTGAAACACAACACTCAACACACAACAGCTCTCGCCGAGTCTATTATAAAATAATTAGAAAAAGCCTCTTTCTTACAACAAAATATACTTAAATAAAACATTTAACTAGTATTTAGTATATCCACCCTCGGCAGTTTTAACATCGTATAGTCGTTTACGCATGGACTTTACGGCATTGTAGCAAAATACATCTCCTCTCAATGAATCCCATGTTTCAAGGACGTGCCTTCGCAATGCCTCGGTAGTTCTTGCTCTGGTATTGTCCCAACGTTGAATCATTATAGCCCATAAGTTTTCTATTGGGTTTAAATCTGGGCTGCGTGGTGGAAAAATAATTTGATGTAACGACTTTTTAGTCTCAGTGTTAGCCAAATATGTTTTGACAATATTGCTGTTGTGCACAGAACTGTTGTCCTGAACAAAACTGACCTTTTCATTGCGATAAAACACTTGTGTGGTAGGCAACAAGACATCGCTTAGGATATTTTTATACTGTTGTCCGTTTAACCGTCCGCCAACTTCAACTATTTCTCCAGGACCGGCTTGCGACATCCAGGCCCAAAAACCCAGTGTGATACGTCCACTTCTATTGTTGACTAATACGTTTCGCTCGTCGTATCTTGTGTTGCCCATCCTCCATAAGGATAGACGACCACATGCTGACGAACAAAATACTTTTTCGTCTACAAACACAACGTTTTCAAAATTGTGGTTCAAGTACTTGCTTGCAAACTCCAATCGCTGTGTTTTGTGCCTCCCAGTAAGGGCACACTTTTTGGCTGGGATTCTGTGGTTTAGGCCACCCTCCTTGAACCGTCGTCTTATTGTGGCTTGGGACAGTCCAAATTCTGCACCCATATTTCGTGAATTTATAAATCGATCACGTTGAGCTAGCTGGACTATTCTATTGTCTTCGTCAATAGTTGTTTTACGTGGACGGCCTGTGGTCACATGACTGTTAACATTGGATTCTGTATTCCATCTCTCTACCCAGCGGTAAACCGTATTCCTCTGAAAATAACAATAATGTATGTATACTCATATAATGTATTGATTCAGTGCCATGATGCAGATAACAAAGAGAACAGTCTACTTACGCTTATGCCCAGTTCATCAGATATATCAGTTACCGAGACGCCTTCCTGTCTTAAACAAATAATCTTATGCTTTTTTGCATCGCTAATACGAATCGTGTCCATTCTGTTCTCATCAGTTATTTTTTTTATAATTAAAATTCAAATTACGCTAGACTTTGAATGACGATGACAACATGACAATCTTGCACTTGACAGTATAAGTATGTAGGTAATCCATTTTTAAATTAAGTTTCTTCCATGTGGCCAGTGATTTTCTTTTATAACATGTAATCTATCTGAAGTTACAAATAGGTTGTGTATGTACGTAATATATTCGCTAATCTTGAGTCTAAACATCTTTATCTACATTCACTTAAGTGTGAAGTGTTGACACGTGCAAAACATGGCGTTTCTTGTCGATTCATTATATTCATTATGTTTAGCAAAAATCAAAGCTGCCATGACAGACAATATGTAAAATATATCTTGGGACGTTGTAAAAACATACCAAACAAGGATTTTTCGGCTACCTTTGCCAAAATGCGTATTACGCGATGTTTTTCAAGATTACATCCACGACATAAACTTAAAGATAAACTTTGAAAAAGAGCAGATTATCTTCATTGGTATATGTACCAACTGCCATTATTACGGGTTTATGGGCGATGAAAAAATTTATGAAGAAGAAGAACTTGAACCCGCATTTTTATTTTGTAAAATGTGTGGTGGTCCATGCTTCATAGAATGTCATCATACAAGTAATTGTAATTGTCTAGAATATGTGACTAGTTTTGGTAAATATATTAATTTTAATGAATTGTAATTTGTGACTTTTTTATATAATGAATTGGTTGTTTTTATTGATTAAAGCGTATTTTTTTATATGATAAATTGGTTGTTTTTATTTATTAAAGCGTATTTTTTTAATGCTTTCTGTTTATGTGTTTATAATCCCTGAAACGAGCTCTTCTACACAACAAGGTGAATATCGTCAGGAATTCTGATAAATTTAGTATTTGACTGGCATAGTGGGTGCTATTAATTTGTGTAAATTAATGGTTGTTTTGTAGTATTATTGTATATTTTGGGTGCTAGGAAACCAGTGACGTTGTTGTCACGATATAATTGATTTATGAATGCTCTCAAGTATTCGGCGATGTGCATGTCCCGGTATATTTGTACAGAATGGAAGGTATGAACAATAAGATCACTGAGACTGATTTCAAGTTAATGACACTTTTGGATGTGACGAACTATTTGGCTACTTTGCCTGCTACAATATATTTGACGCTGACTGTACCGTCAGATGGACATTTATACTTGCAGACGTCCAAAGGTCAATTATAGGTGCTGATTTTTTGACCGCTAATAAGTTAATGGTCGATTTATACGGTAGGAATCTCATAGACCAAATGAACAACCTATCGCGAGGCACTAACATCTCAAAAGATACTGAGCCAAGTACCATACGGTCAATAGATGTCAATAACGAGTACCACAAGTTATTACAAAAATTCCCTGACATTACTAAAAAAGAGAATTTTAAACTAAATCCAAAACATGACATCCAACACCACATTTATAGTACCGGTCCCCCAGTCTATGAAAAGGCACGCCCACTTAACCCAAAAAACTACAAATTGGCCAAAGCCGAATTCGAAAGAATGACGCAACTAGGCGTTTGTAGACCGTCCAATAGTCCCTGGGCAAATCCACTCGTATGTGTCGAAAAAAAAATGGACAGGAAACAAGAGCGTGTGGTGATTACCGTAGATTAAACGCACAAACAATTCCCGACCGTTACCCATTACCGAGACTTCTAGACTTTACTTATACCCTAAAAGGAAAAACTATATTTTCAAAAATTGACGTGCGTAAAGCCTACCATAATATACCCATGGCTCCCGAGGATATTCCAAAAACGGCAGTAATCACGCCTTTTGGATTATTCGAATATACAAGAATGAATTTTGGATTACGTAACGCAACGCAAGATTTCCAGAGATTAATCAACAATCTACTTAAAAATCTAGATTTTGCATTCGCGTACTTAGATGTCATAATTATTAGTTCTGAGTCAAAGCAACAGCATATCAAACACTTAGAGTTAGTTTTAGAACGACTGAACGACTACGGACTGACTATAAACACAAATAAATGCGAATTCGGAAAATCGGAATTATTTTTTTTCGATTATCTCATTAGTAAGGACGGTATCAAACCTAGCGAAGAAAAAACACAACTCATTTCAAACTTTCCTTTACCAAACACAGTCGAGGAACTTCGACGATTCCTTGGCATGATGAATTTTTACAGACAATCAATCCCGAGAGCCGCCGAAATTCAAGCACCATTAAACGCGTATTTACATAATGCCAAAAAAGACGATAAAACAAAAATTACTTGGACTGAAACTGCATTAAAAGCATTCAGCCTATGTAAAAAAGGCATCAATGAAGCTTTAGTGTTATCGCACCCCGAAGTGTCCGCACCACTTATATTAATGACCGACGCTTCCGGAAACTGCGTAGGCGCAGCTCTACACCAAAAGATAAGCGATAAGCTAGAACCCTTAGCGTTTTTCTCAAAAAAACTTACAGAAACGGAATGTAGGTACAGTACTTTTGACAGAGAATTGCTAGCTATTTACATGTCCGTTAGGCATTTTCGTCATATGATAGAAGGCAGAGAATTAACGGTATTAACAGACCACAAACTGTTAACTTACGCACTAACAAAAAAGGTTTCTCCTTCAGATTCACCCCGACGCCTAAGACAACTAGACTTTATATCTCAGTTTTGTGACAAAATTGAATACATTGAAGGTGACAAAAATACACTAGCCGACGCTTTATCGCGAATAAACGAAATAACAATGCCTACTTTAGTAGATTACAAACTGTTAGCCGAAGAACAAGAAAATGACATACAGTTACAGAAACTCAAAACCCAAAATAACCTACAATTTAAATTAATCTCAATGCCAGAGTCCGACACCAAAATTACCTGCGAAACGTCGACTGATAACGTCCGACCATACTTACCATTACGTTTCAGAGAACTCGCTATCAAAACAACACATAATGTGAGTCATCCCGGTATCGTAGCTACTAAAAGTGCTGTTAAGAACAGATACTTTTGGCCAGACATGAACACGGACATTAAAAAGTTTGTGAAATGTTGTATTCCTTGTCAGAAATCAAAAATTCAAAGACATACAATTACCCCATTAGGTGAATTCGATGATGCCTCACGTCTCGAACACGTACATATAGATATTATTGGTCCATTACCACACTCTAACGATTTTAGATATTGCGTCACAATTATAGATAGAGTGACGAAATGGCCTGAAGTGATTCCCGCAAAAGACATAACAGCAGAAACGGTTGCGAACGTCTTTGTAGAACATTGGATAGCCCGTTTCGGTTGCCCTAAACGCATCACTTCAGACCAGGGCCGTCAATTCGAGTCTGACCTATTTATACAATTATTAAAAAGACTCGGTATCGAACGTGTTCGAACGACAGCGTACAACCCTAAAGCTAATGGCGTTTTGGAACGATCTCATCGTACGTTAAAAGCCGCCATTATGGCCAAATGTAGTGAGAATACGCAATGGTCAAGAGAATTACCATTAATATTACTAGGTTTACGGTCAACCATAAAGGAAGATCTAGGGTACAGTCCGTCTCAATTCTTGTACGGGACAAATCTCAGACTGCCAGGTGACTTATTCACTACACCTAAAACCAACATAAACACTAGTGAATATGTGAACAAACTCGCCCACATCCTCTCATCCGTTCCAAGTATTGCAAACACACGTTCTCATAACAAAAATTTCAACGTTTTCATTCATAAAGACTTAAGTACCACTTCACATGTGTTCCTAAGAAATGAGGCACGGAAATCTTTAGTACCGGCATATGACGGGCCTTTTAAAGTTGTATCTCGACACCCTAAAATGTCACTTACTTCTAGTTTTATAACTCATTGGTAGAACTTTCTTTGCTGAATTAGATGGGGTTTATGCTCCACTAGACTCCGGGTAAATCACTCCTCAGGCTAGGAAACCCATTCACTGTGATAACGCCATCGTTAGAGCATTAAACCAACCGGAGCGGCCATTGACAGGCGTTCCCCTCTGCCTTAGTATATGACCAGTGGTCATACACATTGTATGGACTGACGTTTATCTGACGTAGCTATTTTCACGTTACGCATACATTTGACGTTCCCCTCCCCCGCAAAAATCGGCAGACTTTTTATGTATAGAAAATGACCCATGGCCGCTCCTGTTGGTTTAATGCTCTAAGGATGGCGTAACGTTACAACCGAAGCTAAATAACGTTACTCAAACGGCCCAACGAAGACAAATATCATGCTTCCCAACGAACAAATGACCAACGATGGGCCTCGACGTCTTAGGCTACGGTTGGCTGAATGAATAATGTTAGTTAGTTACTGGCCCAACGAAGACAAATATCGCGCTTCTCAGCGAACCAATGGCCAACAATGAGCCTTTTTATCTTTGGCTACCGTTGGCTAAATAACGTTTGTTAGTTGTTGGTCCAATAAAGCCTGTTTCAAACGCCCAGAGAGGGTCGTTGGATGCCTCGCGATACGCGGGTACTGAGATTACAAACTAGGTTAAAATTGCCAGGAGAGCCTCACTAAATATGCCCCGGAGTTTTTAGTGGAAGCCCCACAAGCCCAATTTCATAAGAAAACCGCAAATCGATGTACAGTTTAGCCGGTATCCTGCTGTTTCGGCAAAATATTTTTCGCCAAATTTCACTTCCCACAAAACTCATGGCAGTAGTTTCATTTCCCAAACGAAGAAATAGCACATTTTTGTTTCGCATTTTGTTCATTTGGTCAAAATATCATCTGGCATAATTTTGCTTTGTCAAGTGTTATTAAGACAAAAGTTTATTAAGCAAACACTTTGTTCGGGCTAATATTGTTTTCCAAACAAAACATTTGTTCAAATTTGCATTTCGCCCATTAGGTATCAGGGTGGAAAAAATGGCTTGTCGGTCGGTTAGGTTAGGGTTCACTTGTGTCCCTCAGACCAGAAATAGACACCCCGCGCAGCGGGGTGGCGTCGATTCGCTGGAGACTCTATGAAAAGGGCGAAACAGACTCGGGGCTTACTTGCATGCATGCTGCTTATTTGCATTATAATATATATTACCTAAGTACCTAGAGTACAAAAAGGACATATAAACTTACCTGTAAATTATTTAATTTTGTTTTTACTCGCTTAGCAAAATATGTAATCTAACTTACATAGATTTCGTATGCACTACACAATTAGGAACTAAATCGTATGCCATGCAATAATTTGGAAACCGAATGTTATGCCAAATAATACGTTTGACCAAATGAAACTTGACTAAGTAAAACTTTGCCAAACAATAATTTGCGAAGTAATATTTTGCCATAGGAGATATTGCCAAGTGATAAAATGCGATAGAATAAATTGACTAGTGATTTTTTGCCAAATGATCATTTGGGAAACATTTTTTGGTAAGTGACACTTTGGGAAATAATTTTCGTCCATACAATAGAGAACCAGTTTAGCCATTTGGCACACGCATACTAGAGGTCAAAACAATTTTTTTGACCCGCTGTTCCTAAAAAAATTTCCCTTACGGGGGGAGTGCCGGAACATTTTTCTTTTTGTATAGAAAAAAAAAATTTTTTTTCAGAAACCTGTCGTGTCGTAACGTATCGTGTGTATTTTCAAAATTGCTTTTTTGAGGTTAGATATGAGGATATCACGTATCATTTGCGGTATATTGAATTTAAAAAAATCAGCCATATCGTGTCTGGAGGAGCCCAAACTTGGTATGTTTCGAAAATTATTTTTGTTTTAATTAAAAAAATATGGCTACAATGTAATGTGGTATATTTATACACGATAGGTTTCTGTAAAAAAAAAAAATTCCATACATAAAGAAAAATGTTTCGGCACTCCCCCCCTAAGGGAAATTTTCTTAGGAACTGCGGGTCAAAAAAATTGTTTGCCCTCTAGTATGCGTGTGCCAAACGGCTAAACTGTACTATCGGCTGCATAAATGCATGGACACCTTACGGTCTACTTTCGTTTGGATCATTTGACATACAGCTCTCGCATAGTTGCACGTCGTTCACAAAGCGTGAACTAGATGGCGTTGCTGTTGATACACCTTTGGATATAGAATAATATAACTAAATGCACTATTAAGTGACACTTGTAATCATCAGAAGTGTTCTCTTACGGGTATAATTATTAACAAGTCTAGCAAATGCTAATACACAGGAACTGTATTTGAGTGTGACAACTATAGTATGTGTATGCTTTATTCCAATGCAATCGATAAGTATCGGTAGCCTAGTGGTTAAGCACATTAACTCAATTAACTCTGCGGAACCAAAGATCGATTCCCAGCCAGGGTATGGCAAAGGTAGCTTTTTCCTTTTTTTTTAAATACATTTCTTGAAATTGTAAATAACAGTGAATGATAGTCTTTAAATAAAAATGTTATTCAGTTTTTAAGGATTAAAACGTTTTTAAATGTTTTAATGATCTTTATTCAGTTAACTACAGTAGATATCTAATTGTTAACGCAGTTTTATAGTTAGCAATTTCCTACCATTTTATTGAGCTTTAAGGCTTAAGTTTCATTTCCGAAAATCGGAAAAAGATTGAAGCCTTACCCCAATACATATTAAACTATTGACAATTATTAACTAAAGGCCGGGTTAAAAATTAAAATCATAACATTCATAATTCAAGTCAGCCGAACGCTTGTATAGTGTGGCGTGGCGTGTGATTGATATTTGCAATAATGACAATAATGTTATTCGGGCTGACATGGTTACTTACGTTACAACATCATAATAACATTTCTCAATAATTATGTTGTTTAAGTAATAATAATTCACCATCACTTTTTTAATAGTCCAAAAAAGAATACAATCGGCAGTTTAATAATAACAGCTAAGGTCTACTTAGAAAAGTCGTCCTTCAGGAGCTTTTCAAAGTGTGGAGATTTGCTGAGTGTTGCTTGCAGGAACTTAACTTGGTGATGAGTGAAAATGCAGAGTAGGCTTAACTTTGTATTGAAGTAAAGTTACTACTGTTCCGAGAGAGGAGTCGGACTGGAATGAACACTGGGGGACGCAGCCTCCCTATTTATACGCTTATGCTAAGACAAAGAGTCGTCAAGGAACCCCACCACTTACATGCGCAATAGTGTTCAAGATCACATAGTTTCGTGGTCCTGTCATCGTAAAGTATATGTTTTATTACCATTACGTGATTACCACAATAGTATGCTCTTGACATGGGATTAGTATAATGAGCCGTAGCTAATTATAATATCCGTATTGTGAAATACTAAGTTGTTGACAATGTTGCAATAAAGTGGGGTGCCTTAACTCCTCCCTCCTTAAGATAAAAAATATTTTTTTTTTTTTTTTATAAAAGACAAAAAGATTTTTTATATAAAATTATTTTAGTATTGTTAATCATGATTATACAAAATAATTATAAGTAATTATACAAAATTATTATACGTAATTATACAAAATTATTATAAGTAATTATACAATATTAAAGCTTAATATTATCCTTAAATGTCTTTTATTGCCTTATTCCCGGCACGAAATCGCGGTCACTTCACTAAGGAAGTTTTCACTTTCACTTTGCACTTCGTTGATAGGACTTCGACACCTTGTAATATGTTACAAAACCAATGGACAGTTTTTTATCATAAGCTTTTGCAACAGATTACCAAGTGCTGGGATGTCTCAGCGTTCGATTGTTCGTAGTCCTTGCAGATCATTGCAGGTCACTGTGTAGCGATAGCGAAGTTTTTTTTTCTTGACTTTATTGGTTGGTGTTCTGAGTTTTAATCATCTTGATTTTTCTCATTCACTCAAAGGAAAAGGAAGGGAAAGGATAACATTTATAAGCTTATTTATAAGTTTAAACAGTAAAATATTATGACCTATTTTGAAAAAGTAAGAATACAATTCAAATTATTTAATTAATCAAATTACGCTAGTCAAATTATGATTATGCATGCATACATATTATCTTAGTCAAAGCTTTGAACTCCTTCAGGTAGTACCTCTTTTTTTGATTACGGTCTAGACCTTTTATTTTGCTAGATTAGGCATTTATCACCATTTTCTAGATTGAGGATATCCTTCATTTGATTAGAGTAGGGTATTTTCCCTTTTTCCTCTTAATCTAGGGAATTGTTCCCTTTTTTATTTTTGAGCAATTAACTCATGAGTACTCTTTAACATAATTCAATGATTTATGTCATTTTACAATATCAATGGAGTAACGTATACCGTGCAGTCACGAGAATTCATACGCCTCGATGATTTATGTAAATTTATTTTATGGATCCATATTAATAATTCGAGAATCAGACACCGTGTTTCTATCACGAGAATGTGTGTGATCTCTTACATTTTGATTCATGTACATGAAGAGTTATAAAACGTTAGATATAACACTGTAGTAGAATCTACATGGAGAATTCTTTATATATACATTTACTGTATATTAAAAATGCTAGGTACGAACTGTACTTGAAGCAATAAAATCATACAATTGACACATTTTTATGTCATATCTATGTGTCGTGTTGCGCAACTTAATCTATGATCACAGAATACTTTTAAAGACGTCAATTGATAATGTACATTTTTACATTTTTAATTTTGCCTTTTGGGTGGGAGACTATTCGCCGTTTTTACATAATTAATTAGGAATCCTCGTCTTGACTCGTAGGGTTTACACAATTGAGCATTTGTCTTACTTTATTCGGACGTTTAATGTTTCTAAATGGTACGGTGGTTTCTCGTCCTCTAATTAATATTGGAGCTACATTTCTATCAGGTCTTGCCATAATAGTAGCTTTTTCATATTTCGGTTTATCTTTTGCTAGACGTTTATTAACCATTTTTGTATAAATTTGATCTCCTTCATGAAAATTTTGGCTGGTTGACGTGGATTGTAAACTTTTCCTGGTCATCTCTTTGGACTGTATCATTCTTTGAGAAATTGTTTTATATAAAACTTTAGTTCTCTTATAATGATCACTAATTAATTTTTGCATATAATTTTGATTAAAATTAACATCGAATACACTACGTGCTTCAGTATGTCCAAAAACTATTTCAAATGGAGTAAAGCCAGTCATTGAGTGTATACTATTATTGTATGACATAATTGCGTAAGTCATTATGTCAGTAGCATCGGTATTTTTATACGTATACTTTGCTAAACGATAAGTTTCTATGATCGTACTATGGAATCTCTCTACAATTCCCATAGACTGAGGATTATTGGGAGTTCCAATATGAAGATTAATTTTATATAAACTTAGTAATTCTTTCATAAGATTGTTATTAAATTCAGATCCCGGATCACAACTTATTTTATGCGGTAATCCGTATTGTGAAAAATATTTGATTAAAGCCTTGATGACTTCCGGAGTTGACCGGTTAAGTATTAGGATTGCTTGTCCTAATTTGCTAAATGCATCGACTAATGTTAAGTATAGTTTTCCATCTATTTTAAATAAATCGATAAAAATTTCTTCGAATGGCTTTTCTTGAGTTTGCGTCATTTGAATTAATGGATTTAGAGGTTTGCGATCATACTTCATTTGCTTACATAATTCGCAACTGTTAATGACAGCGGTAATTACATCTTTCATTTTAGGAAAGTAATATTGTCGTTTTAATTTATTATACGTCTCATTAATACCTCTATGACAAGTTTTACCATCATGATATTTTGTAATTATGTCCTTTTGTTGCTCTTCGTCTAGTAAGACGGTAACACGTTTGGTGCATTCTATGAATGGTATTGAAGTTTTATCAAATAGTCGAGCGACTGTTTCGTTAAAAATATCTTTTAACTGTGGTGAGTTAAAGAAGATAAAGTATTTTTTACTTGGGTTTAAATGATCTTTAATAAAATCTTCTATGAATTTAGAGTCCAAAGGCAAGAAAACGTCTATAATTTTTCCTTTAATCACGGTTTTTACTTCATTTTGATACCAGTGATTTATAAAAATTTGATTAGGTTTTATGTCAACAGCCTCGTATAATATTGGGATTATTGAATTTTCTTGTTGGATTTCAACATATTCTGGTTCATCCTCATTTTCAGATGCACTCAGAGTTGTTTCTGAAATATTATCAGAAATATCTGTTGTAGAGAGTGGGATGGAAGACGATGGAAGATTTTGATAATTTCTGTTAGGATTTGCGTTATCCTGGACATTTAAAATATTTACTTGAATTCGCGATAAAGCGTCCGCATTAGTATTTTGTTTGCCTTGTTTATAGATTATTTCGAAGTCATATTCTTGTAATCTAAGTCTCCAGCGAGTTAGTTTACTGTTAGGCTCTTTAAGTGAATAGAGCCAAGCTAAAGGTCTATGATCCGTATAAATTTGGAATCTCTGACCGTAGAGATAAGGCCTAAAATGCCTTACTCCCCAAAGTACCGCTAACAATTCCTTTTCGATCGTGCTGTACTTTTGTTCGGCTAAGTTCAATGTACGGCTCGCGTAAGCAATGGGCTTGTCGCTGCCTATTGTTCCCTGGGAAAGAACTGCACCTAAAGCTGAGTTTGAGGCGTCAGTTGTCAGAATAAAAGGTTTTGTAAAATCGGGATACTGTAAGATTGGGGCATTTGTTAAGAGTGTTTTACATGTTTCAAATGCGTTGACAAATTCATCGGTGGCTTTCACCTTTTGTCCCTTTTTCAGCATTTGAGTCATGGGTTTCGTTATCTTGGCGAAATCGGGTATAAATTTCCTATAATAACCTACTAATCCTAAGAAACTTTTAATTTCCTTAGTATTGGTAGGAAGCGGATAGTTTAAAACGACACTAATTTTATCTTCATTAGGTTTTAGACCATCTTTTGTTATTTTATGGCCTAGATATAGGACTTCCTTTCGTAAAAATTCAGATTTATCTAGTTGGATTTTAAGGTTCGCTTTTCTTATAGTCTCAAAGACCTTTTTCAAGCGTGCTAAGTGTTCTGGAAATGTGGAGGAAAATATGATTATGTCATCTAGGTAAATAAGGCAGTGAGTTCCCTGAATTCCTTTCAGTATGTTATCCATAGCCCTCTGAAAAGAAGCGGGTGCTGTCTTTAACCCAAATGGCATACGCTTAAATTCGTAATGCCCGTTAACAGTACTGAATGCTGTTTTAGGCTGGTCGTCTGGATTCACCTCTATTTGATGATATCCCGAAGCCAGATCTAAGGTTGAGAAATACGAGCTTTTGCCCAATTTGTCAAAGATATCGGTGATGTTAGGTAAAGGATATTTGTCATCTATTGTGATTTCATTCAGTTTCCTATAATCTATTACCATACGATATTTTTGCTCGTTGGAGGCATCCATCTTCTTAGGAATGACATGAACAGGTGCGCTCCAAGGTGAAAAAGAAGGTTGAATTATATTAGAATTAAGCAGTTTATCGACTTGTTTTTTAATTTCCGTCGTCTGACTAGGCGACTGTCGATAAGGCTTTACATAGATTGGATTATCCACTTTTGTCCTGATATGATGTTTAATTTGGTGGGTGAAAGTTAGAGGAATTTCTTCTTGGAGGAATATATCTCTATATTCATAGCACAAATTAGTTATCGCTTCCTTTTCTTCGAAGTTCATATGCGAAGTACGTAATTTTATTAAATTTTGTCTTAACAAATCATTTTGTTGAGAATCGATTATATGATTACATAATATTTTGTCATCGAAAGTTTTTATTTGGAATGGTGAATAAATGTCGATTTTCATTTCTTTTTCCGTGGAATTTTGCACAGTTGTTTGCGCGAAACCGTTGTTACATTGTACCAAAGCACATGGCATTGTAAGTCCTTCTGAGATTTTAACATGGTCGATTATTCCGTCATCGTTTGCCAGTTCCGTTGGGATAATGACCCTTTGTTCAGTACGCGGTTGAACCGTTAAGGTTAACATAAGCACTTTTACTGATTTCGTGTTTGAAAATAGAATTGGAATTTTCGTTTTTGAAGTTAACAATAATTCATTTTCTAAATCAAGTGTTACATTTAATTTCTTTGATAAATCAATACCCAGTAATCCATCGTATTCTTTATTAATATCATATATGTAAAATTTATGGTCAAGGTCCTCATTGAATATTCCGAACAGCGGTATTTTTACGACCGTATTATGTGTGCTAATCGCATGCGTAGTTATTACATCAAATGGCTCAATTTGTTGGTATTTTGAGTAATAATTATTCATAACATTTTTATTCAGAAAACATCTCGAACTACCGGTATCAATAAGTAATTTTAATTTTAAATTTGGAATTATTATGTAAGGTAGAAAAATTGTTTTTATAGGCTTTGACTTTCGTTTGAGGCCCTCACTTGAAAATTTGGTTCGTTTGTTGAGGTAGACGGTTGTTCTTGATAATAGTTATTAGATATAGTTCGGTGAAAGTTCACATTATTACGTTGCGGATTCGAGTTCGGCCTTGGCGTATGGGTTGGTTTATTCCGTGGAACAAATGCAGGTCTATTCGCAACCTGATTTGGTCTCGGGTTTTGAATGTGGGACGATGAATTCTGCGACCCTTGAAATGGCCGGTATGAATTATTGTGGTATCCCCGGTTTGAGTTTTGAAAATTATTATTCCTTATGTTGGAATGTTGGAAGGAAGTACTCGGGACATAGTGATCTCGCGTACCGGATGGTTTATTAGAAGGTTTTTTGTACTGATGAGGTTGAACTTTTCGGTTTTTATAATAATGTTCATCGAAATGAGCTTGTTCTAAGGCAAAACGTAGAGCCTGTTCTAACGTGTCTGGTTCTTTAATTTGAATAGCCCTTAGAATTCTTTCGGGTATATTATATAGAAATACTTCCAATGCTGTATTATTATAAATGTTCATCTTTATTTGCATCGTTGACTGATCGTAATTCTCAGCTAGTTTTGAAAATAGTTGATTTTTAACTGATTGAATTCTCGCACAAAATTCGTTTAACTTTTCCCCACTTTTGATAGTTATGTTTTCTAATTCGGTTTTCAGATGTTTTTCGGTTCTCTGGTCCCCGAAATGTTGAATGAGTAATTGTTTTAAAAGAGCCCAATTTCTTGCCAAGTAATCATTTTCACTGACCAATTCAGCAGCTTTACCAATTAATCGAGAAGTTATTACTTCTAATATATACGCGTATCTGTCTTCCGACCCATCTCTATACTGTTGAAGTACAAAATCACATTTTCGCAAAAAGCGACTTAACTGCCTAGAATCTCCGTTATAACTTGGGATGATTGCCATCATTTCACTTAACGAAGGCATATTATGCATCCTGTTATTTGATTCCGGAATGGTAGGAATATTTAGAGGAGGCATTTCTGGCATATACTGCGGAGCATACGCAGGAGGAATGTCAGGGCGATATGGCGAATATCTTCCTGTTTCGTCCACTCCCTCATCCGAGCTTTCTCTTTGAGTTTCTAACGTTAAATTTGATTGCATTTGTTGCGCAAGATTTTCGGCTTGATTAATTTGGTTATCGGCGGCTTGCGCTAATAGATCCATCGTATTAAAAATTAATAAAACTTATTTATTTAGGTAATTAAAAATCAATTTGTTCGATTTTAATTCCGAATTTATCAAGAGCTGAAAAGTAAATTATTTTTATGAGAAACAAAGAATATACTCGATTTAAATTATTTAAATTAATCAGAGTACAAGGACGAGTCCTTAAATCGTGTACGACCTTTATAAGGATTGTTGCACACTCTTGATTCTCTAAAAGCGTAATAGTCCCCTTTGGCATTCACAATTTAAATTCATATACTATTATATTGACTAAATTATAGTCACAATATAAATCAGATAATATACTATATTATATGATTATACACAATTAGATAAAATATAAATTGAATACAACTATTAAACAGGTTTGTTAAGGAAGGAACGGTGTTTGAGTGATTATTCTCCACCTTCTGGATCCTCCCGATTCCAGTTTTAGTCCTTTCTACGGATTATATGGTTCGTTACAAAGTTTAACACTCGCAGTAGCGTTCTCCAAAATTTGATGTTGAAAATTTTGCAGGATCGTTTCTCTGATAAGTTCTTGATAGAAGCGAACTCGCAGGGCAGAAACAATAAAGGTTGGCCACTTACTTCAGTGTCTTCGTCACCTGGAGTTCTTCAGAAGAATCGTACGCGGCTGCGCCAGAAAAGTCGTCCTTCAGGAGCTTTTCAAAGTGTGGAGATTTGCTGAGTGTTGCTTGCAGGAACTTAACTTGGTGATGAGTGAAAATGCAGAGTAGGCTTAACTTTGTATTGAAGTAAAGTTACTACTGTTCCGAGAGAGGAGTCGGACTGGAATGAACACTGGGGGACGCAGCCTCCCTATTTATACGCTTATGCTAAGACAAAGAGTCGTCAAGGAACCCCACCACTTACATGCGCAATAGTGTTCAAGATCACATAGTTTCGTGGTCCTGTCATCGTAAAGTATATGTTTTATTACCATGCTCTTGACATGGGATTAGTATAATGAGCCGTAGCTAATTATAATATCCGTATTGTGAAATACTAAGTTGTTGACAATGTTGCAATAAAGTGGGGTGCCTTAACTACTTACTTTGGTAATTTGTTTATTTTGTTAGCAAACATTTGTTTTGTTAACCCGGCCTTTCATTACCTTAATAAATAAATCTTAATTTACGGCTTCAGCTAGTATTTAGTGTAACCTCCTCTTTGGTCGATAACAGTTTGCAAGCGGGAACGCATGGATTCAATGAGTCTTTCACATAAACTAGAACCACGAATACTTTCCCATATTTTTATACAATGTGCCTCTAACGCTTCTGGGCTTCGTTCATTGTGATTTTCCCAGCGTTGCACAATAACACCCCACAAATTTTCAATAGGGTTCAGATCCGGCGATCTAGCAGGCCAAGAAACTACTTGCAAGATATCTTTATAACGGTCAAACCACTCCCGCACATTACGCGAACGATGTATAGGGCAATTATCTTGCACAAAAGATATCACAGGTAATTCTTCTTCTGGATACACATTTCGGACGGTAGGTAACATAGTTTCCTCCAGGACATTCATGTAATCCACGCTGTTTGCGCGACTCGGCATCCTCACTAGTTCACCCGGACCGGCTGCACTCATCCAGCCCCACATATTGACACTTATACGACCAGATTCCATGTTCGGCACTACGTGACCACTATCATACCGCGTATTATTGCGACGCCATAAACTCAAACGTCCGTGTTGACTCGATTTAAAACACTTTTCGTCACTAAATATAACATTACTCCAGTCATCATTTAAATGCCTTAGGGCAAATTGTAATCGTGCTGCTTTATGTGCTTCTGTAAGCAACGGCTTGACGGCATGCCTGCGATAGTGCAAACCCTCGTCATGAAGCACACGACGAACAGTGTTTACACTAGTATGGAATAAACCAGCGTAGTGACTTGTTGGTATAAACCCATTTTCTTCGTACTCGGTCACCATCGCTGCACGCTGCGCGGTATCAATGAGACGAGGTCTACCCATTCTTTGCCGGTGTAGCAAAGATCCTTCCTCTTGGAATCGCCGTACCCATAAAGCAACCGTTTTTCGCTGCAACAATGACAGTTAATAAATAGGTATAATAAGCGAATAGTTACCACGGCGTCTATTAAAACAATAAAAAAAAACTACTTACGTTTACACCGGTTTCACTAGCAATTTCTGAGAAATTGTGGCCTTCGTTACATAAGGCTATTATTTGCGCCCTTTTAACAAGATCAATATTAGATCGAGAACTCATCATCAAATGTATAAATACGGAGGAAAAGATGAAAAACAAGTGAAATAGGAAATCGAATTAGAAACGGCTGACGAACGAACACGCAGTGAATCTTTGTTATAAAAAAATATGGTAGTTTCATATCATCTATATCTACCCTCTTTAATTATTATACGAATCCTAGTCATAATGAATATAAATATTTGAGCATTCAAATTAACTGATAGTGAATTTGAACCATGCTGTCAATTAACCCGGTGGCCCAGTGGTGAACTATACAGGTCATTATCAACCTAGGCCGAAGGTTTCAGGTTCAAATCCGCTCCCAACCATGATGTTGGGAAAAAGTGTTTTTGGAATTATCTTTGGAATATTTACTCGTTGTGCAGAAACACAAGGATACAAAAGAATAAATAAACAAAGCCAGCGAACAAACAAAAATCGGAAATGTATTCCAATTACGTCGTATAAATCCGCCATTATCATAAATGCTATTGGCAAGATTACTGAATAATAATGTTACCCAAGAAAATACAAAATACTATGACGAGAACAAAATAGATCATGTGCCTTTTTATTTATTTTTTTGTTAACAACGCCATCTAGTTAAATCTTGCAAATCCTCTGAGGTCTCCATTGACATCTATAATGATATTCACCATCGCGCCACATAGATGGCGTAGGATTCGGTCGCCAAGCCAAACTATTTCTGCATTGACCATGCACTTATGCTGCCTGCTGTACATCGATTTGCGGTTTTTTTAAGCGTAGGGCTACCACTATTTCACTAAGAGCCGTCAAGTACGGTCAGTAGGTCAAAGGGTCGAGTCAAGTTATTGTCGTGATGCCGGAGTCCTCGCGGGCCTGTGGATGCCGCCGTTCACCACGAAGAATTTCAATTCTCGCGGAAGCACAATTTGGCCAACTCCTTCACTCCTGGTCTTCTAGCGCACAATGCTTAACACTGGACTAGCGCTCCATAATAACGATTCCACTTAAATTACTACCATTATTAAATTAGGAGACACGAAATACAAATACAAATTATTTATTCTGCAAATAGGCCACAAGGGCACTTTTACATGTCAAACGGTGATTTACAATAAAAATAATAATCTTACAATAAAAGAATAATAATCTAACACAATAATAATTTAAAATTTGCACATTAAGGACTGATATAACAACACACTAAATGTCACAAAGTTAATGAAAACAAAACAAAATATGACCATTACATTCGATTAGAATAAGGTCTGTGCATTAACAGAAAGTTAATGATATTAATTCAGTATTCCAGAGATGTATAAGGTCTCTGAGCGTCCAAATACAATTAATAATTATTCACGGGTATAGCAAAAACTCTGAGCCGGAACAGGACTATAGACAAAAGTCCTTCCTTTTTTTAATGCGCCGGTGTTGCCGTATGAAATTGTTAAGGACCCTTCTCACGGGTCCGAACAAAGACAAATGGCGAAAGTCATAGCGTACCGATCACCAACGATGGGCCTTTACGTGTTTTGGAGAGTTGTCTTTTTAGAGAGAGAAAACGCAAACAGTGCGTGATGTCCCAATATGCGAGTCTGCCTGCCGCAGAGCGCGTCACGCGCGCGTCAGGCCGCGTCGACGGCGGCGCCGAACACGATCGGGCACGGCACGTTGCCGTCTATTAGTGACGTCACAATCTACTAGCGTCATCGTTTCAAATGAAGTTGCGTTTTCCTTTTTCTAGAAAATATGACATTATTGTTTACTTTATTTAGTATCTACACCCCTATTGGATTCAGAAGATTCGAATTCTGATTCCATTCAAGTAATGGTGAATATCACAACCAATACCTGGTACTAGCGCTGTGCAGTCGAGGCTATTTTAAGTGCAAGAGAAATAGCACGAGGTAATATTACCCAAAGAAGATCCTTTGACGTACGTTTGCATGATCAGTATACTAGCCCGCGAGTTAATCTTAACGCAGCGCGCAGATATTGTGATGCATTGGCACAATAAAGCCGTCAGTTACTAAGAGCTGGCAACATTGTCCTAGGAGCGCCTTCGACTCAAATATCAGCAGATCGTCTGTTTTCTTCATTGAAAATTGTGCTCAATCCCCTGAGAACTAATTTGAGTAAAATCTTTTTAAATGATGCTCATCTCATCATCCTAAACCATCGCCATTGTCAGGCTTTCATCCTACTGTGCAGCATCTCCTTTGGCACCTACATCCCCAACAGTCCCGCTCCTTCCCCTGCAACAGCTACTCGATCAAAAAAAAAAACTATAATTGTGACAAAAAAGAAGCCAGCCAAACCAAAACCGCTCACACAGTGTTACAGGAACTGGCAGTGTCCAGCAGGATACACACCAAATTTGATATTATATTTTGATTCCATGGCCGAGTGCATTTAAAGATACGTTGTATAAATAAAAAACGAAATTCCAGTGATTTTTTTTACAATATTCTACCTTAAATCTATCCTTGATATCCCCTTTTCTAAGAAAAATACACTAAATTCGAGGAAAAAAACTCTTGCCAAGTTTAGGGTTAAAATATGTAAAGTTAATAACTGAGACTGTTGTTGCGCTCAAACCAATTAATAAAGTTAGTCGTGTACACTAATGGTTACCCGTGGTTATAATTTGTAATTAATAAGTGATGTGATTAAAACAAATAATACAGTGGAATAAACAGATGTTTAGTTAACCGGATATTTGATAACCTCTTGGAAACCGCGTTGGGAGTGGAGAAAGCCAGGCTCAAGGCGGTGTCGAGGCCCGAATCTGGTGCTTGGCTTCACGCTCTCCCTTCTCCACATATGGGCACCCTACCCTCCTCGATAACGATTCCATGCGGGTGGCTGTTGCTCTCCGCCTTGGCTGTGATGTCTGTGAACCGCACACATGGGGTTCTGCGGTGCCACAGTGGAGAGCAATGGCCACCATGCTCTCAGCTGTTTTAGGTGTGCTGGCAGATTCCCTCGCCACCACGCCCTGAATGACATCATCCGGAGGGCGCTGGTATCTGCCAATATCCCTTGCGTCCTGGAACCACCGGGCCTCAGTCGGTACGACGGAAAGAGACCTGACGGCCTCACTTTAGTACCCTGGCAAAGAGGTAAATGCTTATTGTGGGACGCCACATGCGTCAGCACGTTTGCAGCATCTCGCCTGGGCCGCACGATGCGAGTGGCAGGCTGCTGCTGAGTGGGCGGCTACAAGTAAAAGGGACAAATACGCAGTGCTCTCACACTACTTATTTATCCCTCTTGCCGCAGAGACCACGGGATGCTGGTGCTCCGAGGGAAAGACTTTCCTTAGGGAAGTGGGGCGCCGCCTGCGGGAAAAAGGCCTCGACCGCCGCCCCGGGTCATTCTTATTGCAAAGGTTGTCCATCGCAATCCAACGCGGCAATGCAGCGAGAGTGATGGGCACCTTTGCACCGGGAGTGACGCGGGGTGGGTTGTTTGAGTAGTTTTAATTTAATTTCATTTATTTTTCTGCCTTGTATCTATATTTAATGTCGAATTTGAAATAAATACTCCTTTATCTTAATCAATTCTTAAGATATGTATACTCCTAAACTAACCTTTGTTATTATTATGTAATAAAATACTTACCGTAATCTTAAAATTCGATATCGCTTGAAATGTAACATATTTAAAACAAATTTAGAAATAAAGTTATTATTGTATTATGACAATACAAAAGTAATATGCTCAATGCTTTTTTTTAGAGTGTAATTATTTAGTAAATAGTTGGTAGGCTACTTTTTTGAGGTACAGTCGAGTCCTCCAATAAATATACAGACAATCTTTCAAAAATATCTAGGTATACATAATCTTTATTGTTACCGACATGACGCATGTGTAGATATTTTTGAAAGATGGCTGTATAGATATTGGAGAACTCAACTGTGCTAGGGAACTAAATTTTCAGTTTCTACATCTACATATTATTGTTGCAGCTTGCAACACCGACGCGCACACCACGCCCAATTAGATGACAGCATTCCGCGCATGCGCACTGCAGCGCCGAAGTTTATAAATAGAACCACGCGTGCCACCATCTTCCCTTTTTGCATTGTATCCATACAGCACACGCGCGTCGCATACTTACATTACATTTTGTAATCTAAACTAAAAAGAGTAAAAACTATAAATGATAAAAACCTTATTTCATTTAAATCTATCTCTCAAACATAAATTGGCGACCGTGATAGGACGCGCGTGTGTGGGATCACCCTAACTTTTTTCCCGGCAGATGGCGTTGTCCGTCGGCCATTTTGAGGCCCTGTTTTGGCCGTGGTGGCGGCATCGATTGAAGACCGGCGAGCAGCGATTGCCGAGAAGATGAGCGCGCCGTTGGACGGTGGAGTCGGGCCAGCTACGAGAAAAGCTGCACGAGGGTCAAGACCCGGCAAGCCAGAGACGACGCGTGGGGCGTCGGTGGTTGCTCGCCCAGGACGCCAAAGCCACGAGGAACGTGCCGTGATCCCCAACCAAACCCTTTATAACCCTAACCCACTTTAACACAGAAAGAACATTTGGTTCTCAAGAAACAGTGACCGGTGTCAAATTTAATGAGTTAACTTTAAGGTTAAACAAGGTAATTGAGTTATCCACTCGCTTTGATGAGCTGCAAACTGTGATTGAAGTGAACAACAGTGACCAATTGGAAAGTGAACTGTCTGTCCGGGAGTATTGAGTCTCAAATGAGTCTTCATTTGATTTTAGCTATTGCAACCGCACAAAATATTTTAGAACGGTCTCAAGGTCCGAAGGAATCTCCGGACACTCCAGTGAAAACTTGCTCCTCCGGTGGATGTCATGCCGAGCCTCTCGGTTTCCAGTTACCAATGATAAAAATAAATAAATTTGATGGATCCTATTATAAATGGATGGAGTTTAGGGATTTATTTGAGTCTTTAATCCCATAATAATGACAAAATTCAGGCAATTTATAAATTCCATTACCTAAATTCATATATGGAGGGTGAGGCGGCTCGGGTGATAGCCAACTTGGAACTTTCAGCTGTCAATTATGCTGAAGCCTGGGCGCTACTATGCGACAGGTTGAGCAACAAAAGGCAATTGATCACTAACCATTTAAATGCTTTTTTTAACATTGATTCTTTACAGCGCGAGTCTGATAAAGCTCTTAGATTTTTAAGTGTCATGTTACAAAAAACCTCAGAGCGCTGAAAACATTGGGTCAGATCACTGAGCACTGGGATACGATGCTGGTTCACTTATTATCTGCAAAGCTAGATTCAAGCACTAATGCTAAGTGGGAAGAGTATAGGAACACTATTTAAGAGTGGCCTACACTTGATGATTTTAAGGAATTTCTTAAAAACCGTGCAGACATTTTAGAAAATCTGTACTGGTCCAAACGGGATAAACAAAACTTATCCAACCATAAACCAGAAGTGGTAAATAATAAACCTTCATTTAAACATGATAAAAACATAAAAACTTTTGTAATTTCAGAGAAACAAAATGAACACATAGGTCGGCCGTGCGTTGTGTGTCGCAGCGACCACAGGGTGTATGACTGTCCCGCCTTCCGGCAGATGTCAGTGGACGAGCGGTGGGCGCGCATTTCCAGCCTCCAACTGTGCCATGTGTAAACACACCTAATCATTCATCTAGTGGGGCTACCATGTGTTACGTATATCAGAACGCACCCTTGTAAAATAAGATAGCAACACTGCTCTCTCTCGCTCGCCCTTCTCACGGCACGCAATGGCCGACTAATACACGTTTTATAATCAAAGACTTTTCTTTACTTTAACCCGTCAAGACCAACCATAACATGGTGTCAGAAGTTCGAAGTAACAATCGTCCGCCGTCGTCAACTCATCAGTAAGTTAACAACTGTCCGTCTTTAAAAAGAAGCATAATTCGTCAAGATGACGCCGCCGGTTCCGCCGTCCGTGCCACCATCACAGCCATCGCAGAGCACCAGCCGCTCCTTGCCGCCATGTAATTTCATGATGGATTTCAACTCACCAAACCAGTCGCTGGCCTGGCGAAACTTCAAGACCAGCCTAAACATCTATCTGATCGCCAATAACCTAGAAAATGAACCGGATAACAGACGAGTCGCCATATTGCTGCATACATTGGGTCCAGACGCTTTACAGTTATTCTACTCATTCAACGTAGAATTAGATAAAATATGCTACAAAGACCTATTGCAAAGATTTGAGGATCACTTTACGCCAAGAGCAAATATATCGGTGGAGAGGCACAGGTTATTTAACAGGAAACAAGGACCGTCAGAAGACATAGAGTCGTACGTCACAGATCTGAAAAACATTAGCATGCTGTGTAATTTCGAAGGTCTTTCTGATGACATTGTCAAGGACATATTTTCGTGGAATCTCAATCCAACAAATGCTTACATCAGGGAACATCTCATAATAGAGAAACCAAAGACACTAGATGAAGCAGTCAACATTGCCAAAAGTATAAGGAATACTAGACTAGAAACGCAAGCATTGTCAAGCGGAGAAGTTTGTGCTGTAAACAGCAAGCGAAGTCAAAGTCGTCAGGAAAACACAATTAGTTACAGAAGTCACAGTCGTCCAAGGGCTCAGGATAATCAAAGCAGGCAGAGAAGTCATAGTCGTCACCGCACTCCGTCTAGTCAAGAGAATCACAGTCGTCAATATGCACCGTCCAGTCAGGATAGTCATAGTCGCCAGTATGCTCCGTCCAGTCAAGAAGTCAAGCGATCATCAGGAACCTGTTACAGATGCGGTCAAGTTCATCGCACTAGATGTCCGGCGATGGGAGTGACATGCAACAACTGCCACAAGCTGAACCATTCCGCCAAATGCTGTCTCAGAAAAAATGTCAGACTACTTGTAGAAGAGGATCCTGCTGATGCTGTATTCGGTAACTCAGACACTTTCTTCCTGGGTAGCTTGTTTGTGAACAATGAAATTTCTGTCAACACGGATAATAACCCTTACCAGACTAGTCTCTTGATCAATAACCTAAAACTTGATTTCCTGCTTGACACTGGTGCTGACACAAATATCCTGTCCTTCAGCTCTTAAAATAATAATAATAAAAAACTTGGATTACCTCTAAATATAATAGTAAAAAGCAGTCATAAATTATCCACCTTCAGTGGAGAAGTGCTACCCACTGTGGGTCAATGCACTCTGTCTGTCACTCACAACAATAAAGAGTTTAAGGTCAATTTTCATATTGTCGATCTGCCTTGCAAAAATATTATAGGTCGCAAGAGCTGTGAGATCCTAAAAGTTGTCAAAAGAATAAATAATGTTGGTTTCAATTTGCCTGAAAGAGACATACTCTCCGAATATTCACACCTATTTGAGGGCATCGGCTGCCTCAAAGACTTTGAATGCCACCTTGCCTTAAAACCTGATGCTGTCCCATACATAGATGCATGTCGTAGAGTCCCATTTTCACTTGCCAATGACCTGAAAAAAGAAATAGAAATGCTAGTCAAAGATAAAATCATAGTCAAAGTCGAAGAGCCAACAGATTGGGTTAACCCTATAGTCCTAGTTTCGAAAAAAAATGGTAAATTAAGATTGTGTATAGATCCCAGAAAACTAAATAATAGTATCATGAGAGCTCACTACCAGTTTCCCACTATCGATGAAATTAAGCATAGCCTGTCAGGAGCAGAATTTTTTACAACACTAGATGCAAACAAAGGTTTCTATATGTTGAAACTAGATGAGGCTTCATCCAAGCTTTGTACTTTCATAACGCCGCTGGGTCGCTACAGATATCTCAGGTTAATTAATAAGGTTAAGGAATTAATGCCGCTCCAGAAATATTTCATGCTGAAATGTCCAAACGATTCAATGTTTGATGGAGTAAAAGTTATGATGGATGACTTGCTCATTTATGGTCGCACAAAACAAGAGCATGACTCTGCGCTAGAAAGGGTACTACAAAGGGCACAGGAAATAGGAATTAAATTCAATAAGGAAAAGTCAATTGTATGTAAAAAACAAGTGAAATATTTAGGACACATCTTTAACAAAGATGGTGTCAAAGTCGACCCAAATAAAGTAGAAGCAATTTGTCAAATGCAGCGTCCCACAAATGTTACAGAATTGCAAAGATTCTTAGGGATGGTCACATACTTAGGGTCTTACATTGAAAATTTGTCTCAAAAAACATCTCAATTAAGAAAACTCTTAACTAAAGATAGTGAATGTTCTTGGCAAGATGAACATGACTCAGAATTTAAGGCACTGAAAGAATGTATAACAAAAGCACCTGTCCTGACTTATTATGATCAAAATAAACCTATTACTCTGTCCGTCGATTCCTCAAAAGATGCCATGGGTGCAGTAATTTCCCATGATAGAAACCCTATTGCATATGCTTCAGCTTCTCTGAGTCCATGTCAACAGTCATACTCCCAAATTGAGAAGGAACTCCTTGCAATCCTATTTGGTTGTATGAAGTTTCACCAATATGTTTATGGCCGCCATACATTAGTCGAAACGGATCACAAACCAATTGTCACACTCATGAACAAGCCAATTTTCAATATTCCTCCCCGTCTACAAAGAATCATGTTGAGATTACAGCCATATGACTTGAAGGTGACATACAAACCTGGCAAATATCTCTATGTCGCTGATACTCTGTCCAGAGCAGCATTACCAGAACAGTCCTTACTTGAAGTAGATGCAGACCTAGATTTACATGTCAATTTAGTGCTCAGTTCACTGTCAGTCAGTCCAAATAAATTAAAGTCCATCCAAGAACAGACTTCACAAGATGAAGCATTGACACTTTTAATAAAATACTGCATATCTGGTTGGCCAGAACACAAAAGATCAGTCCCTGATATTATAAAGCCATTTTTCCCCATAAAAACAGATTTGCATGTCATTAATGGCATTGTTTTCAAAAAAAATAGCATTATAATACCTGTCACTATGAGAAATGATATATTAAAACAAATTCATGAAGGTCACCAAGGTAGTCACAGCTGTCAAAGGTTAGCAAGAAATTTAGTATATTGGCCCAACATGTACACAGAAATAGAAAAATATGTAAACAATTGTCACATATGCCTCACATATAGACGGAATAATTCCAAACAACCTCTACAGCCTCATGAAGTCGAACCAATCCCATGGTATAAAGTTGGTGTTGATTTTTTTGATCTTAATTCAAAAAAATATGTCATAGTCGTAGACTATTTCTCTAAATATGTCGAACTCACTCAATTAATAGGTGGTTCCACTAGTGTTATAGTGATCAATGCACTAAAAGCAATATTTTCCAGACAAGGAAGTCCCACCATTCTATTCTCCGACAATGGTCCGCCATTCAACTCCCAAGCCTTCAAAGATTTCACAACAGAATGGGATATACATCACGTCACATCCAGTCCTTATTATCCACGATCTAATGGCCTCGTGGAAAAAACCATTAATACCATCAAAACCATACTAAAAAAATGCTTTGCCGATAACTCTGATCCCTATCTTGCATTACTACAGTATAGAAACACTCCAAAAGATAGCTTGTACTCACCTGCTCAGTTACTCATGTCTAGGGTTCTTAGAACTAAACTGCCAATATTAAAACAAACCATGAAACCTAAATTACCTAACTACAGGTATTTAGCAAATAAAACACAAACATTGAGTCACAAATCAAAAATGTATTATGATAAACATACAAAGCCTTTGTCTTCACTGAAAATCGGTGATAAAATATACTTTAAGAAACAGCCAGATAGTATATGGTGTCCAGGTACTGTTTCCAATGTAGGTCCACAACCCCGGTCGTACACGATTGATTCTCCCGATGGTATCTTCCGTCGCAATCGTGAGCACATTCTCAAACCAAAGCAATCTGATCCTTTGCCTGACTCTGGTAATAGTCCACCTCAGTCCCCAGAAGACAGTGTTAGTCCCCGCGTTTCGCAGAATGTCCCTGAATCACCACGGTTGTATCCTCCCTCGAACCATCAGTCTCCTTGTCCAGCCACTCCTACCAGTCCTGCTGCAAACCCTGTAACAAGAACAAACATATTAAACACACCTAATAGAAATATAAATCGCCCAAACCAAACTTACTCGTCATTCGGTCGGGCTATAATAAAACCTCGAAGATTTTGTTAATAAAGTAACTAAGCCACTGTATTGTAACAATGTATAGTAAAATTTATTGTATTGTGTACGAGTTGTGTAAATTGTAAGATTAATAGATTATTTTCAGGTTGTTGTTGATAATGACAGACGTCAGTCAAGTTGAAGTGTCAGCTTGACAAGTGTCACTTTAGAGATGTTTAAGATATGCTTAAAATTGTTAATAGATTAATAATAGTTACTTACGTTTCGTTTCACCCGATTGTAATGTCTTTTTTTCTTTTCATAAGGGAGATGTTACGTATATCAGAACGCACCCTTGTAAAATAAGATAGCAACACTGCTCTCTCTCGCTCGCCCTTCTCACGGCACGCAATGGCCGACTAATACACGTTTTATAATCAAAGACTTTTCTTTACTTTAACCCGTCAAGACCAACAGCCTACCAGTAGCGGTACGGCGGAGCCTGCTTCCTCCTCTACTATGTTGACATCTGACAGTGCAGAGGTGCCGCACACCTCCACTGCTAATTCCTCGCTGTCCAGTAATGAAGTATTGCAGCACTAAGTGGTTAATCCTTGCAACAATAGGAAAGAAACCGTCAAGTCTTCTTACCTGAGTGAAGCATTGAGGCAACCCCTACAACTGGCATCTCGGCCCACAGTTGCCACAACCGTGTTAGGTATAGGTAACACTCCACTTAAATACAATTCAGGACGTTGTGCCGGTATGATACAATCTAAAACCAGTAATTATAGCGCCAATGTTGATTTTCTGGTCCTAAACCAAATAACTGACCACTAACCAAAAAATATTTTGACATAAGTCACCTAAATATACCAGGGGCTATGAAACTTGCAGATCCAACCTTTAATATTCCTAGCCAAATTGATGTTTTGCTAGGAGCGGACATTTTCTGGCATATTGTAAGCGGGGAGCAGAAAACTCGCCCGTCTCCCAATAGCCCCACCGAACTGATATCTTCCAGATTGGGATGGTTGCTAGCAGGACCAGTCGCTAGCGCAGCTATTCATACAACATCAGCAACCACTCGCCGCCTTCTCTCTCTGTCTGATCTGTCTAACCAGATGTCGAGGTTTTGGGAGACAGAGTAACTGCTCTTGGAGGCAGAGTCACTTGGGAATGTGTTCGAGCCACATCCCATAGAAAAACATTTTGTTGAGCATACTTACCGCCAGGATGATGGCAGATTTGTAGTAAGGTTACCTCTTAATGAGACACCGGCATAAAGGCAAAAAGGCGCTTATTCAACTTAGAAAAGCGTTTTAGTAAACAACCTGAACTTAAATCAATGTATGTTGATTTTATAAATGAATAGGTACAAAGACCTAGGCCATCTAAGCGACTCGGTGTCTCCTTACAGAGCAAATCACCTTCCGCATCACCCGGTGATAATAAATAGTGAGACTACTCGCTGCCGGGTCGTTTTTGATGCTGCTTGTCCTACATCGATCGTCTGGATACTCCATCAACGATATCCAGATGGTAGGCCCAAATATACAAGATTCCTTGTTTAACATATTGCTTAGATTTCGGCATTATAAGTATGTCCTATCAGGAGATATAGAAAAGCAGTATAGGCAAATTCTAATGAATGACGCTGATCGTAACTTACAGGTTATTCTATGGCGTGAGGACGAGCACCTGCCTGTTCGCTCACTCTCCCTAAATACTGTTACATACGGATTTGCATCTGCAAGTTTTTTTGCCGCTAGGTGTTTGTGGCAACTAGGGGCCGAGTGCAAGGTTCCTTTAGTTAAGACTATTATACAACATGATTTTTATTGGGATGACTTATTGTCAGGAGCAGATTCCGAGTGCGAACTGCTTCGCATACAAGCCGGAGTCTCACAGACCCAACCTCAGGTTGTTTTAACTTGCGGAAATACCGTTCAAGCTCAACTGTGTTGTTAAAATCAGATTTTATTAAACAACAAGATACTAAGTCAGGCGTGTCAAACACTTGGATTGGGTTGGAATCCCAGCCGGGATATATTCAATTTTGACATTAACATTGATGACACCAATGACACAGTTACTAAGAGAACAATACTGTCCAAAACTTTTCAAGTGTTTGACCCCTTAGGGCTGCTAAGCTTATGAACTGTCAAGCCTAAGATTCTCATTCAAAAATTGTGGGCGGCCAGTATGTCGTGGGACGAACCAGCTCCGTCTGAAATACGGAGAAGCTGGGCGCGTTTCATAAAAAAACTTACGTCATATAAAGAATTTGAAAATACCTAGATTAGTGTTAAGCGACTCGCCGTCCACAATTGAAGCGCATTGTTTCTGTGACGCATCATTGGCTGCCTATGCTGCGTGCATCTATATAAAATCAATTTCGAGCTCAGGTGAGCCACAAATAACCCTACTGTGTGCGAAGGACAGGGTAGCGCCCATCCGTCCAGTGACCGTGCCCAGGCTGGAATTGGCTGGAGCCTTGTTAGCTATAAAGCTTCATGACACTGTAATTAAAGCCCTAAGGCGACCTGTCTCACGCACCATTTTTTGGACAGACTCTGCTGTTGTGCTTGCTTGGCTTAAGGCCGACATTTCTAAACTTAAAACGTTTGTAGCTAACAGAGTCGCTGCCATAATCGAGCTGGCCCCTGGAGCTGACTGGAGACATGTGCCTACTACTCAGAACCCGGCCGACCTGGCAAGTCGAGGGGTGGACCTGCAACATGTCTCCAGCGCCGCTCTGTGGTGGCATGGCCCGGAGTTCTTACTGAAGGCTGAAAATGAATGGCCAATGCTAGACTCTGTCGAACCTGAAGCTCTGCCTGAAGTTAGGCTGACAGCCTTAGTTGCAAATGCAGAGCCTGAATTTGTATCATAGATTTTGATAGATTCTCCAAATATAAAAGATTAAATAACTGCAAACCTGATCAATCAAAGTTGACAGGCGAACTAACTTCACAAGAGCTCACAGGCTCCCTCCAGGCTTTGGTGAAGCTTGCACAACAGCAATTGTTCCCTAACGAAATTGATATATATTTCGTAAAAATAAAACGTTAAGCTCTAAATCAGATGTCGCGTCTCTTACGCCCTTTATTGACCCGCAAGACATCTTGCGAGTCGGGGGGTAGGCCGGATGCTTCCGGTTATAGCTATGACAAGAAGCATCCCATGTTATTGCGTGCAAAGCACCCACTCACCAAACTCATATTCAAACACGAACACACACGTGTCTTACATGCAGGGCCGCAGCTCCTCTTATGTTCAATTCGCGACATTATATGGCCGGTTGGAGGCAGGAACCTCGCACGAAGCACGGCCCACATTTGTGTAACTTGTAGCCGCGCCTCTGGTAAAACGTTAAAAAAATTAATGGGTAATTTGCCATTACAGCGTATAAAAGTTGATTTTCCGTTTGCGACCACAGCGGTAGATATGGCTGGGCCTTATCTAATAACTGATCGCCGGGGCCGCGGCTGCAAGATAACTAAATGCTACATGTGTTTATTTATATGCTTAAGATACAAATGTGTTTATTTGGAAGCCGTTAACGATTTATCTAAAGATGCATTCGTATTAGCGCTCCGCAGGTTTATCGCGCGCCGCGGCAAGCTTGCTGAGATAATATCAGATAATGCTAAAAACTTTGTATCTGCTGCAAAGGAAATATGAATTTCTGAAATTGTATAAAAATTAAATAACAGTAAATAGATAATAACATAAATGGTAAAAACCTTATTTCATTTAAATCTATGTCTCAAACAATTATTAGATCGTTAATTGTTCTTAAATTATATTTAATATTTTAATTTTTTATTTTATATTTTAATAACTAAATGTATAGACAGTATTATCATAAAACATTTCAAAGGTAGTCTACGAAAGTTATCAAACGAATTTGCCTCTGAGTTTCGGAATAATGTGAGGAACTTATGTAGTACATGTGATACTCCTCTGTTGGATAATAAACTATACTGTAACATACCTAATATAGCGATGCGTCTTAGAAAAATAAATAACTCAACAACTTTTAATATTATAAAAAAGCTCAATGACAATAAAAGTCCTGGCTTCGATAAAATACGCGTTACAGATTTAAAATGCATAATAGATAAAATTACACCAGTGATTACCCATTTAACTAATTGTTGCATTAAAACAGGTACCTACCCTGATGAGTTGAAGGTCGGCCTCGTGCGTCCAATCCATAAAAAAGGATCTTATACGGACCATAATAATTATAGACCCATTACTATATTACCATGTATAGATAAAGTAATTGAGAGGTACATCGGGACTGAGTTACACCGATTCCTAAGCGCGAATAAAATTATAAATGAAAAACAGTATGGCTTCCAGCGGAACCGAAGTACGTCTCAGTTACTAAACAAATTCACAGACGAAGTAAATAGTTTTTTGAATGAAAAGAAACATGTAATTACTGTATTTATAGATTTCAGCAAGGCGTTTGACACCCTTAATTATAATACGCTATTTAGCAAGCTATGGCAGAATGGTATACAGGGGCCGACACTGAAACTGCTTCAAGATTACCACAACAAGCGACGTACGATGGTTAAGATAGGCGGCGAGCTCAGCGACCCGACGCGCACAGAGGAGGGCACAGCGCAGGGGTCCATAGTTGGGCCGACCGAATACTTAATTTACGTAAACGACATGTGCAACATCTTCAGCGGGGCCTCCGTATACCAGTTTGCCGACGATACTTGCTTAATTACGGCACACTCGGACGTCAGTGAAGCACAAAAAATAATGCAACTTAACTTTAATCAACTTTGTAAATGGGCTCACGACGTAGGATTAGTAATAAACTCGAAAAAAACTAAAATGGTCCACATTCACTCTTCACATGTAAAAGAGGCACAGATACCTAGAATAATAGCACACGAACACCATTGCCTACATAAGCCTACTTATAACTGTACTTGTGATGAACTTGAGTCGGTACCGAAACATATGTACCTAGGACTGGTTATCGATAATAGACTCAATTGGAGACGGCACGTTGACCACATATCTTCCAAACTTAGATCAATAATGGCGCAAATGGCAATTCTTAAAAATAAATTACCATATAAAACACTGCGTATGCTGTACCTGTCACTTGCGGACTCCATTATTTGCTACGGCATAACCAGTTATGGGCGTACCTATAAAACCTACGTAGAACAGATTTATAAGCTTCAACTCGCATTACTGAAAACAATTGTACCCCAGAAAATTAAAGATAGTCTTAAAGACAACCATTCGGGCCTATTCAAATACTGCAAAGTAATTAGTGTGTTCAACAGGTTTTGTTTCTCGACACTGACGGAAGGACGTGAGGCTATACCCTACTTAGTAAAAAAAACGCGCCCCGGTCACCTACGTAACTTAGATTACTTACGCTCATATGTTCTGCCTAGTGTAAACAATAACTACGGGAGAAGAACCAACACCTGTTTAATACCTGATATACTTAACAACCTACCCAAGCATATATGTAACGACTTACTAGATACACTTGATAACCCGGGGAAATTTCAATCTTTACTAAAAAAGTACTACCTAGAATGTGAAACCCAATTTACAATGTAAACTACGTTGTTGTTTGTTACATTATCACTGTTTACAACATAGATAATAGGTATAAGTACATAACCTTAATTAATAATAGTGTAATGTTAATCTATTGTTAGTGCGGATCGATCCGTGCGATCTCGCCAGCTATTATATAAACCTACCAAGGTTTCCAATAGTGGCTAAGGAAAGAAGATCTTGTAAAATTAAACATATTGATTTAATAAATTTAAAAAAAAAAAAAAAAAATTATGATCACTACGGGAAAGATCTCTTTTATTTACAAAAACAATAAATAGTCTTATAATGAATAAACAGAGAAAACAGAATTTAGTTAATTATTGATATTATGTTGATTTATCAAAGCGTTACAAATAAAAATACATACATTTGCTTTAATATCATTATATTATAACAATCTCTTACAACGAAGAGAGAACTGACTTTATGTGGCTTTTCACTGACAACAGTGACAACCAACCATCAATCAATTCATAATAAATGTCGCCTCGCAACACATCCAAAAGCTACATACAGTACATGATGTCAGAAGTAAAGCGAATTCCGAAGAAAGAAAAAAATGTCTTGTGAGGAGGGAAAATCTCAAAACATCATTCTCGCCAACGGGCTCCGTCCGTTACACCTCGCATCACAAAATGGCGGCAACCAAGAATGTCCGAATTCAGAAAAATGGAAACGTTGTAAGCAAAAATTAGAGATTTATTTGAATTAATTATAATGAATATTAAATAGCCATACTCCTAAATGGGCCGATTTTTCTATCGTTGTATAGTTGAGTTTTTGTCATGTCCTACCAGTTCCCTAATCATTATAGACCACTTTGAACTTTTTTGGGTAACGTTTTAATATTATACATAAGATTACATCGCGAAAAACAGGAAACAGAAAAGAAAGTGAAAAAACTTGAAGACGAAATACTGAAACTAAAGGCAAGGAGTGTAATTCTGGAAACAACTGTCAAGACGTCCTATAAGAACTGTCAAACTAATAAGGAGAAAAAAATGCTTAAAAAAATAATAGTTAGCACTGACGAAAGAGTAAAAAAGACATACGTCTCTAAGGTATGAGGGCTCAGAGGCCTGGCAAGAATGAAGAAACGAAGATGTATAACGAACCAAATACAGAAAGAAATAGAAAGTTTCTATGTCAGGGATGATATAAGCCAAATAACAGCCGGAAAAAGACAATGTCGTACTTTCAATAAAAAAAAAGGAACAGATTCGCTACCTGACTGACACTGTTGCCAATTTATACAACATTTACCGGGACCGAGGTGGAAAGTTCAGCCTCTCTGCTTTTCACAAATATAAACCTTTTTATGTTGTTTCACCCAATGTTCATAACAGGGAAACTTGCTTGTGTATCAAGCATTCTAACAACGAATTGCTGTTTATTTCGATGAAAAAGTACAAATGACTAGAAAATTTCAACTCGATAATGGACGTTATAAAAACGCTTTGCTGTGATACCCGATCAAAAAATTGCATGTACGGAGAATGTAAAAAGTGTAAAAACAAAAAAATAACTATAATCACACGGACAATACGGATCAAGATTTAGTAGAGTGGAAGCAATGGGCAGTTGTTGATCATAAGTATACAAAGACGGAAGATAAGTTAAAAAAGAGGTTACGACTAAGAAAACCATTACAGTAACAAAAGAAGGTACGAAACGTGAATTGGTCCGTTTTTGAGGAAAATTTAACAGCGTTCAAGGTCCATCAGTTTAACTGGTTACATCAGCAGAGGCAATACCAGAAATGCATAAATGAGCTACAGCCACACGAAGCATAGATAATTTGCGATTTCTCAGAAAATGACAGTTGTAAAATGGGTGAAGAAGTTCATGCATTACATTTTGGAGCGTCAAAGAATCAAGTGACATTGCATACTGGTATGATTTATTGGAGTAATAAATCGCAATCCTTTTGCACTATATCTGGCGATAATGCTCATGAACCTGCTGCGATTTGGGCTCACCTCCTGCCTGTAATAAGAGAAGCGAAAAAAATCGAACCAGCTACAAGAGTAATTCACTTTTATTCGGACGGACCAACTTCCCAATACCGGCAGAAAAAGAATTTTTACCTGCTTAAATTATTCACAGATAAATTACAGCTTGACTATTCAACGTGGTCATTTTCGGAAGCTGGACATGGAAAGGGCGTAGCTGATGGCATAGGTGGTTATATTAAACGAACATTGGATCGTGAAGTTTCATTTGGTCGGGATGTTGAGAATAGCCAACAAGCATTTGATCTGCTTTTAAAAACAGTGAAGACTGTTAAGATAATCCTACTACCCACCTCTGATATTGACAATATTCGAAAAATTACGCCAGAGAACCTAAAAACAATAGTAGGAACCATGAAAATACACCAAATCTCGTCTTCAGTTTCAGGCGCCATTGATTTCAGAAACTTATCTTGTTTTTGTGGCCCCAAAAGGGTATTTGTCAGTGTTTTAATCCAAAAACACATGAATTTGTGAAACAATCAACAAAACAGTCTACAAATGTGTTAACCACTATGCCATCAATATCTCCCGAAATAAATAGGAACACTGATGCAATTTCCAATGCCACTGAAGCGGTCAAGCTCGATCACATGGCGATTTCAGTTACGGCTGACGTTCATGAAAACACACAAATGACTTCCAACTACGCCCCAAAACTTTTAACCACCGCTGCATGTGACAAAGAAAACGTAAATGTCTTAGACCAAACAGATTTTGAAAACAGAACTGGATTCCACATATTTCAACGATATTAATGAACTTTTGATTCGTGGAAACATCAGTATATTTCCACGAATTACGCGACTGTTACAGAAAATGAGATAATTGATATTTTAGTTGAACAAGAAGAAAAAGAGCATCTTGATTGTATGTTCGATATATTCGCAACACCTGATCCTTGTGCGACACAAAATGTCCTTTACAATGATTTCGAGAGTTCAAGGTCAAACAATCCGATATACTCCACAGAAAACTTTGCCAAGTTACATTGATGATGCTGAGCCTCCAGCGAAAAAAATTAAAATACTAGGTAATTTAAATTTGACAAACGAAATTAATGTTTTGAGAAATGAAACCAAACCCAAGTCTTCAAAGTCAATTAAAAATGTTATTAAGCGTTCTCTTCCCTGTAATAAATGCGAGAAACATTTTCTATTTAACTTGGATTTGATTCAATGTGCTCTATGCAAAGTTTCTTATTGCACCAAGTGTATTGGCAGCGTTGACTATGACTTCGTATGTGATAAATGCTCAAGTGTATAATTATAAATATTAAAGTGCCACTTGATATAATACCTATGTTGTTGTTGCTTAAATGATCTCAAAATATTTTCAGTAACTCTAATTTTGCTAGTTCCTATAACAACGATCTCAATTATTATAAATATCGTTTACTCAAATATAAGCTTGTTCTTAAGAAGAAAAGTATATGTTGAATATAAGTTTTAATGTTTAATATTAAGCTGCATTGTGTCAATTAGGGATACAATAACAGACTACTTATAAAAAAAAATCGTTAATTTAATATATTATAGTTATTGTGTTTATAATTATAAGTATTATAGTGCCAATTGATATAATACCTGAAGTTGCTAAAATGATTACAACATATTTTCAGTAACTCTAAATTTGCTAGAACCTATCATAACGATCTCAATTATTATTAATATCGTTCACTGAAAAATAAGCTTGTTCTTAAGAAGAAAAGTTTACGTTGAATATAAGTTTTAATGTTTAATTTTAAGCTGCGTTGTGTCAATTAGGGATACAATAACAGACTGCTTATTAAAAAAATCTCGTTGTTTTAATATATTATAGCTATAGTGTTTATAATTGTAAGTATTATAGTGCCAATTGATATCATATAATACCTGAAGTTGCTAAAATGATTACAAAATATTTTCATTAACTCTAATTTTGCTAGTTCCTATAATAACGATCTCAATTATTATTTATATATCTTTTTACACGTGTTAAAAGGGGAGTCATAGCTAATATAATGTTATTCAAGAAACATTATTTGCATCATACATTAGCACAAAGTATAAATCAAATCTTATTTAAACATTGCTATTTAATATTATTACATAACAATACCTACTAGAAATACAATAATACACAAACCACAAATTACAAATTACCTAAATCTAACTTTAATCGCCCCCTGTCGTTCCTGGCGCAAACGTCCCCATAATGCTGGCGGCATTTCCACGCTGGATAGCCATGGAAAGCCTTTGCACGAGGAACGACTCAGATCAGAGCGGGGTCCTCCCCTTTTTGTCTGAGTCGACGGCCTATGTCGCGAACAAACTGTTTCGCGTCCGCCCCCCAACACCCCGCTGTTTCCACTGCCAAAGGGACAAAAATATATCCCGGTCCCAAAGGAGCATATTTTTGCCGCTTCACCGCCGCTTAGGTCTCGGCAGCAGCTGCGGCAACGCGCGTAGTGCGACTGATATGGGTGGCGGCGAATGTGCTGACACATGTAACATCCCACACCAAACACCGCCCCCTTTCCCACGGCACCAAAGTGAGGCCATCTGGCCGCTTCCCATCAGTGCGGCTAAGCCCCAGCGGCTCCAGCACGGACGGAACACCTGCCGACCTGAGAGCCTTCTGGACGAGATCGTTGAGGGCATGGTGACGCGGATGCCTACCGGTACATCGGCGGCAACTCAATGCGTGATGTCCGTCAGCACCCACCATGGTACCGCAGATGCAGACATGTTGATGACACACATCACAGCCCAGGCGGAGAGCAACGGACACACGCAGTGAGTCACCATCGAGTAATGTGCCCAATTGAGGCGAAGGTAACGCATTCAACCGCCCCCCAGATTCTGACCGCGATACCGCCAGAAGCCTCGCAAGGTCTGCCCCAGCAGCACCACCAATAAGTCGATCGAAGGTGGCTTTGCAACCTATGTCATCCCACGCTCGCTGACCTTTGAGGCTCTCGGGTACGGCCGCCCCTGGGTTGAGAACCGACCACGCCACCAAGGCGTCGGCCACATATGGTATGCTCGCCCTGTCGCCATTTACAGATAGTATATTAGGGACTAGGTCTGCTACCCCATGCGCCGACGCCAAGAAAGCTGCCGTATATCTTTTTTATAAATATATATTTAGATACAAATAAGCTAATACTTAAGAAGAAAAGTTTATGTTGAATTAAAGTTTTAATGTTTAATATTAAGCTTCGTTGTGTTAATTACTGATAAAATAACATACTGCTTCTATTAACGATCTCGTTGATTTAAAAAATAATAGTTATCTTGTTTAAGTATAGTCCTGTGGGCAGCAGTAATTTGATCTGCATACCTTTGCCTATTTTTGTTCTTAAGAGTCCCCAGGGAGTTCGACTCTTTTCTCTCTATTTAATTTCTATTATAATTTCTTATTCCTTCCTCCTCCTTCTTCTTATACCTACATTTAAAATACGAGCCAAATGTATGTATGGCGAGCCGACTTGTGTGGAGCTTCTTAGGGAGTTTTAAAGGAATAAGAGTGAACTACGTGAGTGAATTTCACAGTCGTGTTTTTTATTATCGTACAATGCTTTGTATTTTTTTTTACTGTACAGTCGCCATCACATACATCTGAGCGGTCAAGGTGTTCACAAACATCTGAACACGACTTCATTGTCAAAGCCATAGAGTGCATGTTCAGATATTTTTGAACATCCTGAAGAGTACAGATGTATGTGACGCTGACTGTACTACGAGTATGTGCAATAGGTGTAGGTTGGTTTTTTTACGGTTGGTTTTTCTACGGGGCTGGAGCTTATACTCCAGCCCCGTAGCACGCTAGGTTTTATGTTCGACTTAAAGAATGTGTCCCCTTGCACTCGCATATTTGCCAGCATGGGACGAACGCTTTATGTCCGAGATAAAACTTGGCGTACTAGCCCTCCTGGAGTGTTTTATTTGTTCAAATAATATCTAGAAGCTAAGTAAGTACCTAATTAATACAAGAAAACAGAAGTTATGATTGTTTTATTTTGTACTAGTTTCTTCCCGCGACTTCGTCCGCGTGGAACACGCTTATCTCCTAGCTGCATACAATGAACAGACTTCCGACCCTTTTCAGCTTTATTATATGTATAGATAAGATATTGCCAAAATGTGGGTCACTGTGGATACACCCCTATTCGTTCTTTACGTTCCACTGAGAAATTGTCCTACATTTCTTTTGACTAAAATATTAAATTTTGCAAAATATACAATCTCTAGTCAGTTTTTATGGCTGTTAAAGATATCTTAACACGTTTGTTTTGTATTAAAAAAATACATTTCCTTTCTGCTTAGTCGTTTCACTGAATTATAATAAAAACTAGGGTACATTTTGTACAAAATGTAACTCAGTGTAAATGAAAATCTGTTTTTTTTCCAAGATTTTGGTGTATTTAATAATATTTTTTTGGTTTGAGAAGGATTATTGAGGCCTATGTTTATACTTTAAGGAATAAAATTAATAGTTTTCGAGTTTTGGAGTACTATCCGATCCTTTACAATTTCGGAACGGGAACGTCGGACCGCTGATTATCCCACTAATATGCAATTATCTGACAAATTAAAGCATTAACCTGTGGATTTCTATATTTTTTACATAGCTTAATACTTGAAAGACATAAAGAAAGTATTTTTTTCATCAGAATCACCAATTTGTATTTGAACACTACTTTTCCAAAATGCGACAACGGTAGAAAAATCGGCCCAAATGCTGTCGGCGACGAAGGATTAGCCTTTTAAAATTCCTTCCACGTGGATTGGAATAATGAAACGCTTAAATCAATCATAGACAAGTTCGACACAAAATTTAATGCATTAAAGAACGTCACGGTGGAGAGATATAACTTCTTCAAACGTCAACAAAAAAGAGACGAGTCATTTGTCGAATATATCACATGCCAAAACAACTTAGCTCACAGTTGCGAATCTAAAGAGTTAAATCAGTTTGTAGTCAAAGATATAGTCATCATAGGCATAAAAAACAAAACGATAAAAGAAAAACTGCTTCAAAAAGAAGACATTCAAAAAGTCGGCGAAGCGGTGCGGTTGGCGAAGACGATTGACTTATCAAGCCAAAGTCTAAACAGCTCACACAAGAAGAAAGCAACCAAGTACAAATCGTCACAATAAAACAAAGGCTTCAGGAGTAGACTCTAAATTCAGGACGAACCATTTTCAAAGAACAACAATATCAAATTTAAGGCCTAACGACAGAACATGCGAGAATTGTGAACAAGTCCATCGGATAAGATGTCCAACGCAAGGGAAGATTTGTGATATATGCAAAAAGCTCGTTCAACAAAACGATCCTCAGCTTTTACCACACTCTCCGCAACAAACACTGAAACTGTTAAAATACCTTGCAATGAGTAAAAGCTAGGCGTAGGTGGTTTTCCGCCGACCAGATTTATCTCCTTAAGTCATTTAAAGTTATGTCTGAAACAAAGAATGTTATATCATTAAACCACGTCCCAACGTAACAAATATTTCCATCGTCCAATCGGCGACACTCGCGTTATACTTACCAAAATGTCCATTGTGTCATCGCAGCATTAGGTCGCGAGATGCGTTGAGATTAAAACTACATTGTTAAAATTGACTCTAAGTTAAACAAACATGGCTTTTTCAGCCGTAGCGCTCCAATATGTGACCTCTTCTCGCGTTCACATATTTTGCAAAAGACCCGTTCTCCGCGATTTGACAGCCAAGAAACTTTAGCACAGACAATCTAGCGTCCGTCCTCCCGTACCACAAAGATCGACTTGCATCAGTTGCACTGAATGCATGAAGACTAAAGATTTATTAACAACTCGCTTCAATGTTTCTAAAAGATCTATTCTACGATTACTAAATTATTTGTAAAGATATTAATAAAACAATAACATCGATCGGTCTGAACTGTTATCGATTTTATTTGCAACCTCGGTGCGCTCGCAGTTCCGCCGAACATCAGTAGGTGTCGCCTTCCCTTGAACGCCCGAGAGTCGCAGATATGCTGTAATAGATGGCGCTATGAGTCTTAAAACCCACAACAAACGCCTCATACAATTAGACCGTAACAAAGTAGCAAACAATGGAAAAGGAACAAGTTAGAGTTATATACACGACTGTCAGAAATCCTAGACCAAATAGTATTGAACGGGTCAATAAAATTATGGGACAGTTATTTAGATCCTTTTGTAATAAGAATCACAAAGGATGGGTGACCTCATTACCGAAAATAGAAGAATTATATTATAACACCTACCATAATAGCACAGGCTTTACCCCTGTGAAATAATGTATGGAAAACCAATGGAACTAACGTTCGATAGATTCATACGAAACCCAGAAATAAAAGATGTAGGACAAATAAGGAAGAAGGCAAAACAAAATTTAGAAAAATGCAAAATATGGGAGAGAAAAGTTTAATCGAACTTTTAAACTTATAGAAAACCAAATTGGAGACTAGGTAAAAGCAAAAAGAGTAAATAAGTCTGATGCAGAACGAAAAATAACAAAAAAAATTGATCGTTTGTACGAGGGGGCCACGTAGTAACCGCGCTGCCGTATCAAAATGTAAGATATACCGGGTGGAAAGGCACGACGATCCTTTCCGCAAAAGGGGGATTGTTTAGATTTAGTACTGTATTTCCTCTAAAGAAACTAGGCTCATATTCGTAAGCGTTTTGAAGTTATAGGCAGTTAACTTTTAATGCAAAATACTGCGAGTGACAACCCTCATTAGGTTCAGTAACATTTTAACAATAACACGAGGGTCAGTGACCTTTATCAATACGGATATGCAATTATAAGTACGTAGTAATAGTAGGGTTGTCACTAAGAAGAACATTTAACCCCCCTTTGCGGAAAGGATCGTCGTGCCTTTCCACCCGGTATACTAACACATCCGGAAGTATTAGGGGAAAACCAAAGAAATCTGTTGAACTAGGAACGATCCGGAAGAGGATCACAGCCCCTATCCCTAAGCCGCCGACCCAACTCCCGCATCAAAATCTTTGGCCTCCGTACCCCAAGGACACATTGAATGAACATTTTGACTTGTTGAACTTAAGATTGATTTCAATAATAGCATTTTTAAGAACATTTTCTAACCGTTGATTGTGTTTAGCTTGATTTGACCCATATACTAAGATGTCATCGACAAATATCAATACGTCTGGATCCGCCGGCCTCTGAATAAAACTGCCATAACTTAATGAAATATTTCACCGCTGCTATAGATACCTTTTGACTGCTTTCAGCATCCAATTGTATCATCCAGAGTTAGCATCAAGTTTTGAAAAAAACAGAAACTCCTGATACGAGTATGGTATGACTTTGCTGATGGCTATAGGCAGCTGTGTTTGTTTTATGTCTAGATTTGACAAAAGGAATGTTTATAGAACTTACTCTTTTACCTTTGTGGAAACAGCATTGTGCAAAATGGTTTGGCTTTTTGCATATATCACAAATCTTCCCTTGCGTTGGACATCTTATCCGATGGACTTGTTCACAATTCTTGCATGTTCTGTCGTTAGGCCTTAAATTTGACATTGTTGTTCTTTGAAAATGGTTCGTCCTGAATTTAGAGTCTACTCCTGAAGCCTTTGTTTTATTGTGACGATTTGTACTTGGTTGCTTTCTTCTTGTGTGAGCTGTTTAGACTTTGGCTTGATAAGTCAATCGACTTCGCCAACCGCACCGCTTCGCCGACTTTTTGAATGTCTTCTTTTTGAAGCAGTTTTTCTTTTATCGTTTTGTTTTTTATGTCTTCAAGCGGATGTGTCCGAGTATGGCGAGTCAGCACAGTGTGGAGGTGACTACGTAGCAAGACGGGCAGTATGACATGCACGTAAGCACCGCCTTGGACGAAGGAGACCGCTACAGTGAAGACAGTGACGAGGTATTTATTATGACTTTACTATCGGCTATGGCATATAAACCGATTATGATACAACTAAATGTACAAGGTAAAGACTTGGCGATGCAGTGTGATACGGGTAGTGCAGTGTCCTGTATAAGTGAAGAGTTATATAAACAAATGTTTTGTAATTTAGAGATGAAAGAGTGCAATCTTAAACTACGATATTACACTGGGGAGTTAGTAAAGGAATAATAAGACCGATAGTTAGGTATAGAAATACAGAAAAATGCCTCGATCTAGTAGTCGTCCGGAATGGGAAAACTATATTGTTAGGGCGACAGTGGTTGTGTGAATTAGGCATACAAATTCCAACGACGAAATATTGCGAAGTGAATAATGTAAAAGATAACCAGTTTAATTATAGTACATTCAGTTCCAGATTCTCTGATGTTTTTGCGGACGGCCTGGGGAGACATACCGGTGGCCGGGTCGGCATCCACCTGCGCGCGGGTGCGCGCCCTGTGTTCCTGCGCGCGCGTCCGCTGGCGTACGCGCTGCGCGAGCCGGTGGAGCGCTCGCTGGAGCAGCTGGTGCGCGACGGCGTGCTCACCCCCGTCGACCGCTCTCTGACTGGGCCACGCCCATTGTGCCGGTCGTTAAGAAAGACGGTAACATCGTATCTGCGCTGATTTCAAACTGACGTTAAACCGAGTGTTGGAAGTCGATCGTTACCCGTTACCCAGGGTAGACGATCTGCTGGCAACTTTGCACGGGGGGGGAACGATTTAGCAAGATCGATCTTTCTCAAGCCTATGCGCAATTTGAGCTGGATGAGTCAAAAAAGTATACAGTAATAAATACTCATAAAGGATTATTTATGTACAATAGATTGGTCAGTGGACTTGCGTCTTCGCCGGGCATTTTTTAAAAACATTTAGAACAGTTATTCGCAGATATTCCGCATGTAGGTGTGTTTTTGGATGATGTTATAATCACGGGTAAAGATACACAGACGCACATAAACAACTTGCATAAGGTATTTGAGCGACTGCAGGCGTATGGGTTGCGGGTCAGAAAAGATAAATGCGCATTTTTCGAAGATTCAATAAGTTATCTAGGTCACGTCATAAGCAAGGCCGGTGTCCACACGTGTCCGGATAAAATTAAGGCTATTGTGAATACCCCAGCGCCAAGCAACGTGTCGGAAGTTCGGGCGTTTATTGGTATGATAATGTATTACGCAAAGTTTATCACGAACGTCAGTTCACTACTCACACTGCTATACAATTTGTTGAAAATGGGGGCAAAGTTCATTCTGAGTCCAGACTGTCAAGCGGCGTTCCACAAGGTTAAGCAATTTTTGAGCTCGAGCGAAGTGTTGGTACACTATTTTTTTTTTTTTGACCCTGACTGTTGCTATAATAGGACGGACCCAATATAGCGGTCGAACTGCGTGGTTGGAGGGTGGCCTGGGGAAAATCCAGGGGAAGCCTCCGGCACGACCACGCGGGGAAGTTTGTACACTGGAATACTCTAAGAGTTTGCGCTCCAGTGAGATTGGTTGAACGGTATCAACCGAATCTGGGGTGTGAGTGGTATCGAACTACTGGGAGTTTTATCGCTGGTTCGCTAAAACCTAGCCTAGCTGAGAAGAGTCCAGCAAGAAACTCAGCTAGGCCCGACTTGCGTCGGACTGACTCTACCCGGTATGCGGCGGTACCGGGACGAAAGCGGACTGTATGTGTCTGTGTTGTCTCGCGGTGGACGTCCCCGCCGGCGGGAACGCTGAAGTGTACGCGATGTGTTGGACGCCGAAAGCGCAGCGTTCCATCTTTCGATGGACGCTGTGATTTCGTCGTCCGGGTCCGTGAGTGTGTGCCTAGGACGCCGGACCGTGCGGCCCCTAATCAGTGAGCGCCGAGTAACGACAGAGGGGGGAGGGATGGGGACGTAGTCAGCAGCCTTCCTAACTAACGGATTCCTATGGTGGGGAGCGTTATCAAAATAACGTCTGGCAGCCTGCTTAAAGAAACCATACATGGTGCTAATCTCCATGTCGTGGTGCAGGCTGAGGTTCGATTGGTACCACGGGGCACCAGTCGCCCTTCGGAGAAAACGATTCTGAATGACCTGAAGCGGCTTGAGCGATGACATAGGCACGTGAGCGAATGCTACACTTGCATATGTCATGATTGGACGAACACAAGTCTTGTAGAGTGTCAGCTTATTCCTAAGTGACATTTTACTAAACTTGTTGATCATCGGCCCTAGCCTTCCTAGCACGAACAACGCGCGGTTGCGTACCCTACGGATGTGGCTACGGAAAGTCAGTCTCCTGCTGTTGGTACACTATTCAAGTTCCCTACCTTAAGTACTGACGGCGGATGCGTCAGGAGTGGGGGTAGGCTGTGTGATCTCCCATCTAACACCGGAGGGCGAGAGGCCGGTGGCCTATGCGTCGCGTACGCTGACCGAGACCGAGCGGGGGTAAGCGCAGATTGATAGGGAAGCTCTGGCTATAGTGTATGGTGTTCGGAAATTCCACCAATATTTATAAGGCCGGGAATTCATACTGAGAACGGATCACAAACCACTCACATATATTCTCGGAGATAAAGTAGGTATTCCAGTAATGGCGGCTTCGCGACTGCAACGCTGGGCTATTTTGTTATCGGGATATACCTACAAGATTGAATATATACCTTCAAAAAAAATTGTGCAGATGCGTTATCTAGGCTCCCACAAGCCCCAAAGGCGAAGCCAGGCTTGAGGCCGCACAGTGAAGTGACGTACCACGTACCTCAATTTTGTGGAAAACTTCCTACCCGTTACTAACGAACAGATCAAGTCTGCTACGGCTCGTGACGTCACGCTAAGTAGGGTGTTAGTGTATGTACAGCAGGCAGCATAAGTGCATGGTCAATGCAGAAATAGTTTGGCTTGGCGACCGAATCCTACGCCATCTATGTGTGTGACGTTTGGTATGTCGTTCGGTAAGGGGGTGGCAAATGAGCACTACCAAGTCATCATAAAAAATATATATTTGGGACTCAGGTCCCGTAAAATTAAAAGAAGGGTCGTGGGTGGTCTATGCCCGTCTAGATTGGCCGCCGTAGCTCCGGTACTCTCCTGGCTGGTCGGCGGCGGTCCGAAGCAGGGGTCACGCTCGGCCGGCTGTGATGAGGAGCAGGAACGGCGGCGGGCGAACGTCGAGCGGTTCCAGCCCAGGCCGCCAAGGTGGTGGTTGTGCGTTCCCAAATTTTAAATTAAAACGACGCACCCTGTGGAATATGCACTGGGTTAAAATTTTGTTCATGTTCGCTCTGCTTTGTGAACACCCTTTCTTCAGATACGACCATTTAAATAAGCCGGTGCACCGTAAGCGTAAGCGTGTTTGTGTTCAAAAAGCAGAGCGGAGTTACAGTAAGCCTAATGCAAAAGAACAGAAAAGCAATACTAACATTCTAATGAAGTAGGTAGGTACAAACTACTAGGTATGAGAACAAAGAAACGCAAAGTCATTTAGCCACTAATAATGCGCTTAGCAACAAATGCAATGGGTAAATAAAATAGATTTAAATTTAACATTAACTCGGGGAAGATCACAAGTAAGCTACTTTACTGGTAAAGCTAAGCTACTTATAATACCTATTACTAAAATAACGTTCAACACTTTGCACTGCACTTACCAATAACGTGGGTGCTGTATTTCACCAATTTATATTGGTGCCAGGCGAAGAAATGTCGCCTCAATAGGTGTCCGCGACCACCGAATAAAATAAAAATATTAAATGTTTAAAAGCGCGCCCGAACTGCAAGACGACACCTATTTCTTTGTGTGCAATTCGGCACGGGTCTGTTGTCTAAAGCGGCGGATCGCGGACTGCCGAGCCGCGCCCGCGCAACCTGCATCTAGAAATTTCCATGACGTAGACGCAGCGCGGCACCGAGTACAGTCGCGCAGAATAGTGTGAACGCTTACGAGTTCGTAATATGTTTTAATCTTATTTTACTCAATTAAAATAGATTAAAATTTATATTAGATAAAATTTGATTAATTTGTGTATAAATAAATAATTTGATTGAATAGGTAATAATTTAATAATTCATTAGGTGTATAATTAAAATGTAATAATTTTGTATAAATAGTGTAAACAATTCAGTAAAAATAATAATTTAATGTATATATATCAATTTATTTGTAAATTATAGTAAAAATGAAGGCTATAAAAACGACATGTACGTGCAACGTTACATGTGGCGCGATGGTGAATATCATTATAGATGTCAATGGAGACCTCAGAGGATTTGCAAGATTTCACTAGATGGCGTTGTTAACAAAAAAAAATGAAAAGGCTTATGACTTCTATTTTGTTCTCGTCATAGTTTTTTGTATTTTCTTGGGTAACATTATTATTCAGTAATCTTGCCAATAGCATTTATGATAATGGCGGATTTATACGACGTAATTGGAATACATTTCCGATTTTTGTTTGTTCGCTGGCTTTGTTTATTTATTCTTTTGTATCCTTGTGTTTCTGCACAACGAGTAAATATTCCAAAGACAATTCCAAAAACACTTTTTCCCAACATCATGGTTGGGAGCGGATTTGAACCTGAAACCTTCGGCCTAGGTTGATAATGACCTGCCTAGTTCACCACTGGGCCACCGGGTTAATTGACAGCATGGTTCAAATTCACTATCAGTTAATTTGAATGCTCAAATATTTATATTCATTGCGACTAGGATTCGTATATTAACTAAAGAGGGTAGATATAGATGATATGAAACTACCATATTTTTTTATAACAAAGATTCACTACGTGTTCGTTCGTCAGCCGTTTCTAATTCGATTCCCTATTTCAATTGCGTTTTTCATCTTTTCCTCCGTATTTATACATTTAATGATGAGTTCTCGATCTAATATTGATCTTGTTAAAAGGGCGCAAATAATAGCCTAATGTAACGAAGGTCACAATTTCTCAGAAATTGCTAGTGAAACCGGTGTAAACGTAAGTAGTTTTTTTTAATTGTTTTAATAGACGCCGTGGTAACTATTCGCTTATTATACCTATTTATTAACTGTCATTGTTACAGCGAAAAACGGTTGCTTTATGGGTACGGCGATTCCAAGAGAAAGGATCTTTGCTACACCGGCAATGAATGGGTAGACCTCGTCTCATTGATACCGCGCAGCGTGCAGCGATGGTGACCGAGTACGAAGAAAATGGGTTTATACCAACAAGTCACTACGCTGGTTTATTCCATACTAGTGTAGACACTGTTCGTCGTGTGCTTCATGACGAGGGTTTGCACTATCGCAGGCATGCCGTCAAGCCGTTGCTTACAGAAGCACATAAAACAGCACGATTCCAATTTGCCCTAAGGCATTTAAATGATGACTGGAGTAATGTTATATTTAGTGACGAAAAGTGTTTTAATTCGAGTCAACACGAACGTTTCAGTTTATGGCGTCGCAATAATACGCAGTATGATAGTGGTCACGTAGTGCCGTACATAGAATCTGGTCGTATAAGTGTCAATATGTGGGGCTGGATGAGTGCAGCCGGTCCGGGTGAACTAGTGAGGATACAGAGTCGCGCAAACAGCGTGGATTACATGAATGTCCTGGAGGAAACTATGTTACCTACCGTCCGAAATGTGTATCCAGAAGAAGAATTACCTGTGATATATTTTGTGCAAGATAATTGCCCTATACATCGTTCGCGTAATGTGCGGGAGTGGTTTGACCGTTATAAAGATAACTTGCAAGTAGTTTCTTGGCCTGCTAGATCGCCGGATCTGAACCTTATTGAAAATTTGTGGGGTGTTATTGTGCAACGCTGGGAAAATCACAATGAACGAAGCCCAGAAGCGTTAGAGGCACATTGTATAAAAATATGGGAAAGTATTCGTGGTTCTAGTTTATGTGAAAGACTCATTGAATCCATGCGTTCCCGCTTGCAAAGTGTTATCGACCGAAGAGGAGGTTACACTAAATACTAGCTGAAGCCGTAAATTAAGATTTATTTATTAAGGTAATGAAAGGCCGGGTTAACAAAGCAAATGTTTGCTAACAAAATAAACAAATTACCAAAGTAAGTAGTCCTTAGCTGTTATTATTAAACTGCCGATTGTATTCTTTTTTGGACTATTAAAAAAGTGATGGTGAATTATTATTACTTAAACAACATAATTATTGAGAAATGTTAGTATGATGTTGTAACGTAAGTAACCATGTCAGCCCGAATAACATTATTGTCATTATTGCAAATATCAATCACACGCCACGCCACACTATACAAGCGTTCGGCTGATTTGAATTATGAATGTTATGATTTTAATTTTTAACCCGGCCTTTAGTTAATAATTGTCAATAAACTTAAGCCTTAAAGCTCAATAAAATGGTAGGAAATTGCTAACTATAAAACTGCGTTAACAATTAGATATCTACCTACTGTAGTTAACTGAATAAAGAGAATTAAAACATTTAAAAACGTTTTAATCCTTAAAAACTGAATAACATTTTTATTTAAAGACTATCATTCACTGTTATTTACAATTTCAAGAAATGTATTTAAAAAAAACGGAAAAAGCTACCTTTGCCATACCCTGGCTGGGAACCGATCTTTGGTTCGTCATAGCGCAGAGTTAATTGAGTTAATGTGCTTAACCACTAGGCTACCGATACTTATCGATTGCATTGGAATAAAGCATACACATACTATAGTTGTCACACTCAAATACAGTTCCTGTGTATTAGCATTTGCTAGACTTGTTAATAATTATACCCGTAAGAGAACACTTCTGATGATTACAAGTGTCACTTAATAGTGCATTTAGTTATATTATTCTATATCCAAAGGTGTATCAACACCAACGCCATCTAGTTCACGCTTTGTGAACGACGTGGAACTATGCGAGAGCTGTATGTCAAATGATCCAAACGAAAGTAGACCGTAAGGTGTCCATGCATTTATGCAGCCAATAGTACAGTCGGGCTGGCCGGTTCCGTACAGTGATGACGAAATTAAACCGTTCTTAACACGACGTCACGAGTTGTATGTCGACCGTGGTTGTTTAATGTGGGGGGTATCGTGTGGTAGTACCAACCACTTTACGCGAAACGATCCTTAAATAACTACATATAAGTCACATGGGGATAGTGAAGACGAAGGCGCTGGCACGGAGTTACGTGTGGTGGCCAAATATTGACGCAGATGTGGAGGCGCAGTGTCGGCAGTGCGAGACCTGCGCCGCGGAGGCGCCGGCACCGGCGCACGCCCCTCCGAGCCCATCACGGCGAGGTATGGAGCAGGGATGTAACAGAGTTCTGCTTCTGCTTCCGCAAATGAGGAAGTTCCGCTTGAATTTACACTTCCGCATCGCATCCGTTTCTGCTATTTTTGATGCGGAAGTCATAGCGGATGTCAAAGTTTAGCGCGGCAGTGGGACACGGGCTACGCGCATTAGAAACAAACAGGTTTATACCAGTCATTGTCGGCGCCCGGCTTTTTTTATTTTTTTAAACCTAAAAAGTCTCACATTTTTTGCTAAAATAAAAATTATTAATATTTAGATTTATTTTTTTAAACGGACCTGCCCTTAAGCTCCGCTTCTGCTTCTGTTTCCGTATCCGTTTTAAGTTCCGCTTCCGCTTTCGCATCCGTTTAACTAAATTTTTAACATCCGCTTCCGCTTCTGTTTCCGTTAAAACCACTTCCGTTACATCCCTAGTGAGTAGACTGCATATAGACTTTCTAGGGCCTTTCAAGGGAAAAACGTTTTTGGTAGTGGTTGACTCGAGTTCCAAGTGGTTAGAAATTTTTGAAATGAGCAGAACGAACGCGACGTCAGTTGTAAGGGAACTTAGGGCGATTTGGTTTACCACGCGAACTAGTATCAGATCAAGGACACGAGCACAGAGATCAAACATTTCTTGGAGATCAATGGCATACGGCAGTCTTTCTCACCGACCTACCATCCAGCATCAAACGGGGCCGCAGAAAATGCTGTAAAGTTATGCAAACGCGCAATTAGTAAGGCTTTTAGAGACCAGACAGACTTGGACGCGGCATTACAGACTTATTTAATGTCGTATAGGAATAGTGTACATAGCACCACTGGGGAAAGTCCGGCAGTATTATTGCAGCGTAGGTCATTACGGTCCCGGCTGGATATGTTGCGCAGCGGAAACGCTCTGCAGAACCGGGTGAGTGTCGCGCAGCAGCGGCAAGTCGCGCACGACGCGGGTGGAACGCACCGGCTCTTCCAGCCCGGAGACACGGTCTGGGCTCGCAACTTTACCGGAATTGACAAATGGGTAAAGGGAACGGTACTAGGTGCCGAAGGTTCCGTACATTGGATGGGGGTAACGGTAGACAAATCCTAAGGCATGTGGATCAAATCAGACGCAGATCGAGGTTGTCGAGTGTTCCTTGCCCGGAGCAGCCCACTGAGGCAACCGAGCGGTCCCCGGGGGCGGAGGACGTGGCTGCGCGCCGGCAGACGGAGGTGGGCGAGGAGAGCGGGGAGCAATTACAGAGAAAGTTAGTAATAAATGAGGAGTCAAATAGTGGTGATGACACATCAGAAGCTCATATACCCTCTCCACATCCATCTCCAAAGCCACAGCGGCGATCACCACTAAACCTCAGGCCCTTACCAAATAGAATTCGTAAGTTAGAGATAGATTAATAGATTTAGCGGGGAGGTGTAATATATGTATTGTGGGTAGATCTAAGTAATATATTATAGAATAAGGTAGGCATATATGTATCTTGGTTTCAGTCTTCGATTAAACCTCCAACTGATAATATCTGCGTGTGTTATTCAGACTACCCAGACTTCTTACACTCCATATTCCTGGATTTTATAGTAACCTTTCGAACAACTAAACGCAGGTAGTTTCGTTCGGAAATTATCGTATCATTTTCACGTTTTAGTGGTCGAATTTCGATTTGTTTATTCTTAATTATTGATAAGGGGATAATTAGATAATCCTTAGTAATATTCTTCTGCCGTCAAGGCTTTCACTCATACAGTAAGATTTATTTTACCAATTTGGTAAAAATATTGTTCATTTAGTGCTTCAGTGTTGCTAGTTGGATAAACTTGTTGACATGGTGAATTTTTGGGTGTGGTTCATGGCATTTCGCCGATTGCACTTCCACGATGTGAAGCAATTTCGTCGTCTTTCTTCGTGGAGTCTGATTTTCATCATGGGTGAGTTTTGCAACCAAATAAGTGTTGTTTCGCGTCTCATTACGTCATTACTAATGAGATTTGTTATTATTTCAGCCTGGGGCCATGATTTGCTAAACTTAACGTCACAACCTAACATGAGTATATCCTCCTCTCGTTGAGATATATTTGGTGAGTAATCACGTATTTCCTAGTTCCATCATCCTTGTCAGGATGAATTCTGATCGTAGGCTTATTCTTAACGCGTGTTAATTTGATTTCCACAGCGGACCGTTCATATAACCTGCCGCGTGTCGAAATGTCGCCGTGCATACACATGTAATAATTTAAATAAGAAAACCCAGTAAACCTGGTAAGTTTCCACTATTTCGCTACACACTTTCAACACAAATAGTGACTTTGACTATAATAATATGCACTGTCATTTAAATTCCAAACCACTAATGGTATGAATCTCTTTGTTACAGGGTTTTTATTTGTAGTGCTAGTTTATCTAGTCAATTACATATGATTCTTACTTAACGTCTAAATGGAAGGGGTATGGAGGTTGGACATTGCCTTCAGGGGTTCGCTTTCCGGACCAACCTGCTAACCTGCGGGCAGCGGTAAACTTCACACTTCGACCCTAGTGTACTTCCAAGACTGAGTGAACACTAGAAACTGTATGTATGGTGTTTTCATCTTTCTAAGTGCAAATCCATTTGACTCTTAGTGTAAAACATTGAAAAGTGACTATATTGGGTATCAAGGACAACTACATTATTAGAACATAAATCTTCATGTGCTTTCCACTGGTGTAATCTATATACATGACTGGAAAGCAAAACTCAGGGTGTTGTTAATATTAAGATTTAAATAGTAAATAGTGTGCTGTAAGTGCAGGTACTTATGGAACTTACAAATATATAAACTATTTCCTTACCAACCCCGTTGTTTCATTTAAACATATCATTCGATTGATGGGGAACCACCTGGCGCCTAGACAAGTAAATGTTGGTGTTTCCTTACTCCGAGCTGGCCTACTCCCACCTCTGAGACATGCTCGTTCTAGCCGTACTCTGCTTTCCCAATGAGTAATCCTTTAATTTTTTTTTGAAGTTTGCCATTGTGAACCCAGACTATTACAAAGTGTTCCCATCATGAATCATAATCTTCATCCTCCTATCGTTATTCCCGGTTTAGCCCCTAAAGGAGCCCGAGTACCGGTTTAACACCTAATTCCAAGATTACGGTTTTACGAAAGCGACTTGAATAACAACTAAATAATATTTGGTTGTTATTTATGGTGGATAATATGATAAATATTCGTAAATACTTATTACCGCAAATATTGTTGAGGATGCGTACGCGACTACGCGTAGGTATCATCCGGTAACCTATCGCAATCACTAAAATATATTGACCAAATAACGTTTGTCCGAAAACTTTTCGTATTATTAAGAGTTCTCCGAATATACAATTCATTACTTTTTTCCTTTACCATTCGATGTTATCCAAATGTTTCAGTTGTCCGAAAAACTTTTACCGCTACAGTCATTTGGGCTTTGGCTTGTTACAACTTTTGTTTCACAGCCAATTTTTTACTTATCCATCATTACTTTCCGCAATTCATACGTTTAGCCAAATGTTCATTTTGAGGGAAATTCAAAAGTAGTTTTACTGAGACTCTAAGGCAGGGCGGTGTAGGTACGACGACGAGCGAAGTGAGGAAGAGTGTTAGGTGAACTGCGACCAAACAGCGCGCGAGCTAGTTTGACCAGCGAGCATTATGCCTAAAACGCAAAGTGACCACTTATAGGTACCTAGGTTAGGTTCGTTAGGTTTCTTCAGACGCCCGAAGGGCAAACAGACCAGAAATAGGAGCCCCGCGGGGGGCTCCGTCAATATCGCTAACGTAACCTCAAAACGACGAAAATGTGATGTAGGCATTTTGCGTTTTAGGCATAATGCTCGGTGGTCAAACTGCAATGTGGGCAAAACTCCAACTAGGCAAATTGCGTTCAGGACCGTCTGAGACCAACCCGTAAAAAAGAGTATATAAGGTTTTTTTAATTACACTTAATTTATAATATACGTTCTATTTCCGGCAAGTGGATGCCTACACACTACATTTCTGTTCAGGGAGGAGAATAACAAATATCCGTGGGCGTGCTGCGATGCAACCGAACGTAGCCGGACGCAGAGGGGCAAAAGTTGGCGGTTATGGTTGACATGAAAAACACCTTAGTTGGTGTATTAAACCAACTAGTGATATTAAACAACTCGCTGGTAGATATTGCCCAAGCGATAAAAGATAAATAAGTAAATTGTACCTTTTATGTACTGTGCCGGCGCGCGACTTTATCTGGATCGTGACGATAGGTGGTTTCTATTTACTCACGCGTTGATTTTGATAAGTTTCCAAACATATAGAGTAAGTTAGTGAGCTAAAAGAAATGTATATAAACATCGTAAAATAGAAATACAATCTTTTTTAAGAATTCCCTACAAAGGTATCTTTTACTCACCTACTAACTACCCCTAAAGTGGTGACCCCGACAGAAACAAGAAGAACACTCATCGTTGGAGTGAGCCTGAAGAGACACAGCTAATGGAAGTAAGTGTCTGCGATTTTCATATATAGTAGTCGAGAGGAACTGACAAAGTAGTCTCGCCATATTTAATTTCGTCAACTACTATTATATTTCACTCGTCACTACTATGTCGCCAAAAACTCCGAGCAGCGCTAATACTGAATTAATGGAAGTAGCGTCAACCTCAGTAATGTCCCGCATTCCAGAGTTTTGGAGGGACCTTCCGCGGTTATGGTTCACGCAATTTGAAGCAATCGTGGGGCCACAGAAGCAAGGAGATGAATATAAATATAACATGGTTATTGCGAAACTTTCGAAGGAGGAAATTCAACAGATCAGCGATGTAATTACCAACCACCCAGCGGACGCCAAATACTCCACAATCAAGGACCGATTGATAGGCTGCTATGAAGAATCCGAGCAAAGCCGGTTTCAGAGATTGTTGAGGATTCTTCTAGGTCTTCTTCAATAAATTGACAACTTTTTCAAAGTCTATGGGCTTTAATTAAATGTATAAAAAGTAACAAAAATATAAGGTGTGCGCTTGAGCGCGATCGGATAGCGTCTGCTGCAGCGGGCGCGGGTGGCAATCCCGTTAGACACGGTATCGACACCGTGTCGAGGCGCGGTGTCGCGGGGTGTCTTGCGGTGTCTCCAACATGCTCCCGCGCCTTGAAAGCTCCTGCTTTCAAGAGCTTCTTTGTTCAGCACCTCCATCTTCATCCAGCAGGGGGCATATACAAGAGATGCCACGTCGTACGATGCCCTTATTGGTTCTGACGTCGACTACGCGGCAGAGCCCATCAGAGCCCTTGTGTAACTGCACGATGCGACCTAACGGCCATGACAACGGCGGGCCGTGGGCCTGCTTGACGAGGACGAGCTGTCCCGGCTGCAGGCTGGGCTGTTGCACGCGCCACTTGGCACGCTGCTGTAGCTGAGCCACATACTCGCGGCTCCATCTGGCCCAAAAGTGTTGTCGCACTTGCTCGATTCTTGCATATCTGTGCAATTGGTTCGAGCTGGCTTCCTCGAGGTTCGGCGCTGGCAGTGAGGTCAATGGTCGTCCGATGAGGAAGTGCCCTGGGGACAACGGGGATAGGTCGTTAGGATCGGACGATAGAGGACAGATAGGGCGTGAATTGAGAATAGCCTCAACTTGCGCGAATATCGTTATCAGTTCTTCATACGTAAAATGCATATTTCCAATTATCCTTTTAATATGATATTTTGCGGACTTCACCGCGGCTTCTATTAAGCCAGAAAAGTTAGGCGAATACGCGGGCGCGAATCTGAACTGTATATGTTCATTTGCAAACTCCTCTGACACAGAGTCACAAGAGTTATAAAGAAACTGACCTATTTCTTTACTGGCCCCAACGAAATTTCGGCCGTTATCCGAAAAAATCTCGCGTGGCCGCCCTCTTCTAGCAATGAATCGCCTAAGAGCTAAAATAAAACTTTGAGTACTAAGGTCACTTGCTATTTCGAGATGTACGGCTTTAGTTTTTAAACAACACATGATACACATAAAACACTTAATTAGTCTTGCGCCACGTCCCTTTTTATTAAGAATTAGGAATGGACCCGCATAATCTAAAGCCGTGACCTCAAATATGTAACCTGGCGTTACGCGCTGGGATGGCAAATTTCCCATAATCTGGGACGCAACTGCTCCGCGCACGCGTTTACAAGTTGTACACGATTGATATACTTTTCGCGCTAATAATCTTCCTCCGATAATCCAATACTGTTCGCGTACGCTTGAGTGCAGCAGTTGGGGCCCAGTGTGTTTTAATTGTTTATGAAAGTATTCATAAATAAGGGTGCTTAAATAATGTTTATTTTCTAAGATGATGAGATATTTTTTCTCGTAAGAGTAATCAGAGTTACATAATCTACCCCCCACGCGCATAACACTGTTGTTGTCAATGAACGGATTTAAAGACAACAACTTAGATTTTTTATTAATCGGAACATCATTTTTTAGGAGGTTAATCTCGTCAGAGAATGAATTTCTTTGAGCCATTTTTACAAGCTCCATTTCAGCCGCTTGCAGCTCTTGTACATTTAACAGGCCTTGAAATTTATTCTTTGGCAGTTTACAATTATTTATAAGTCGTAAAATGTATGCGACTGTCCTTCTCAGCCGATTAAAGCTGGAAAAGTTTTCCATGTTTATGAAATCAGTCGGTGGATTCACGGTTACGTTCATAACCTTAACAGTTGATTTAATTTCGGGAATATCTGAACTTAACCCAACTGATTCATAGTGAGATGGCCAGGCGGTCTCGCCGTGCTGAAGGAAACTCGGCCCTGTGAACCACATTCCGTCTGGCGTCAGCTGATCGGGCAACACTCCGCGGGATCCTAAGTCCGCGGGATTCAGCGCAGATGGGATGTGATTCCAATCAGCACCGCAAGACAATTCCGTTATCTCTGATACTCGGTGTAATACAAATGTTTTTAATTGCATCTTATTGGACTTGTATACATTCAACCAAGCTAGAACTATTTTTGAATCAGTCCAAAAGTAAACCTTATCAACATTCCGGCGTAAGGAGTTTTTTATTTTATCGTATAATCGACTCGCTAATAATCCGCCCAATAATTCTGCGCGCGGAATCGTCACAGCTGGCTTTAAAGGCATGACCTTGGCCTTCGCACAGAGCAGCCGAACCGTTATTCCCTTATCGCTTACCGAGCGAATGTATGCGCACGCTGCATAAGCTAACATCGAAGCATCAGAAAAAAAATGGAGTTCTATTGTATCCGCGTTCGATTGCAATACGTAACGATCAATTTGGAACGTACATAAAGTACCTAGTCCACGCACGATTTTATGCCACGTTTGTTTTATTTCGCAGGGTACCTCATCGTTCCAATCTAACTTCAAAACCCAAAGCCTTTGTAGTAATATTTTAAACGTAATTGTACACACACATAAGAGACCTAACGGGTCAAAAATGCTGGCAATCGTGGATAAAATCGTTCGTTTTGTACATTTCTGATCGTAATTACCTACATTGTTAAAATCTTTAGCACAGCTGATTGATAATTTATCCGACGCCGGGGTCCACTTAATTCCAAGCGTTGAACACTCGCTATTAAAGTCGACATTTGTTTGTTCGTTGAAGTTATCCGTGTCATTAAACAGGTAAGTACAATTCGATTTTATTTTACGTAATTTCATTTGTGCATCTGCTAAGGTTTGTGACACAGAGTTTAAGATGTAGGTCAAATGTTCAGGGTTGTCTGTCCCTGTTACCAAGTCATCAACGTACATATCTTTTTCAATTATGGTTTTTATAAATGAGTCATCACAAGTCTTAGCAATTTCATGTAAACATCGTATGCTTAAGAATGGGGAGCAGGACATGCCGTAACAAACAGTATCGAGGCGCAAATATTTAATGGGTTCCGTACTATTTTCGCGCCACAATATGACTTGCAAATATCTATCTTTTTCGTTAACACGAATTTGGCGATACATTTTTTCAACATCTCCTATCAACACATATTTATGCTGACGGAAACGAGTGAGTATTGAAAAAATGTCGTCTTGTATTACAGGTCCAACCATCAGCAAATTGTTCAAAGAAAGACCAGACGACGTTTTACAACTCGCATCAAAAACCGCTCTGCAGCGGGTGGTGGTACTTTTTTCGCAAAAAATTGGAAAATGGGGTGAGTAGTTAGCTACGTCTGGTTTTTCTATTTGCGTAAGGTGCCCTAAATCTTGATACTCGTGAATGAACTCGCAATATTGTTGTTTTACGTGAGGTTCCCTTTCGAATCGGTTTTCTAAATAACTTAATCGTCTTTTGGCTATATGAAATGAATCCCCTAATTTTTCGGGTGACTCTTTCAAAGGCAAACTCACGCAAAATCTACCATCGGGCAATTGGTATGTATTTTCGACAAAGTGAGCCTCGCAGGCTTCTTCTTCGGCTGTCCACTTCTCCTTCTGTGGGAGCTCTTCCAGCTCCCAAAACTTTCTAAGTTGTACGCTGATTTCGTGGCTAAAGTTACATTGTATTTTGTTGTTATGCGATTTATTATAATTGTTATAGGCACAAGCGGTTGGACCTACAACCAGCCATCCGAAATGCGAGTTCTGTAAAATTGGTTTGTTTACTCCTAACTTGATTTGACCTTGTAGGATGAAATCCCAAAAAACATCAGCCCCTAGTAACAATTCTACTTGTGAGGGACTATTAAATGTCTCGTCAGCTAATTTAATATTCTTAGGTATTTCAAATGATGAAATATCGACCTCGTTAGCCGGGAGATTATTTGCTATTTGATCGATCACGAAACAATGCACGGATCTTTTGATAGATCCATCCCTGGCTTGCAAGTTTATCTTGCACCGTCGTATAGCTGTAAATGATATATTATTGATGCCTGTGACATCAGTGGGCTTGGTTTCCACAATGGGGAGAACGTACGCGATGGCATTGGTCTACCGCTTTGTCTACGACATCTACTATAGCTGTCGATAGCAATACTTGCGTAGCTACACATGAAGACAGTGAAACCGGGCATGCATTTTTAGTATGGCTCTCACCTTGCGGCGAGTTGTTAGCCTGTGAGGTATTAGGTACCTGTGTATTATTTGGCACGTACGTTCGATGTAACAATGAGTTATGTTTATATCCACATATTTTGCATGGATTTGCTCGGCATTGATATGCTCGATGACCACCTCGAAAACAAACTGCACATACCTTTAATTTATATATCTCATTACTTCGCATTTCAGGAGTCATTTCGAGAAATTTACTACAATTGTAAACACGGTGGTCACCCTTGCATATCAAGCAGCATACCTGAGGTAAGTTGGTCGTCGTTGGTTTAGAAACAGCGGCCACAAATGTTTTTTGAGCTTTATCTAATCTTTTTTGAAATATTTTTTCAGGTTTATCAACGTGACTGCCACCACTTCTAGCCAACGACTCCAGCACATCGGCTCTGCTACGAAGAAAGTCCGTAAACTCAGAGAGTTTCGGAGAGTCTTCGAAACTATTTCTTTTTTCCTCCCATTTTCTTAATGTGATCGGGTCAAGCTTGGAGGAACAAAGGAAAACAACTAGAGTGTCCCAGCAGTCTACTTTCTCGCCGAGGCTCTCCAGTGCTCGTAAATTTCTTGCTACGTGATCACTTAAGTTCCTCAAAGCTTTATCTGACTCTTTCGTCAATGCCTCCATTTGGAATAAAGACTGTAAATGGTTGTGAATCAACTGACGATTATTATCATATCTATCACATATTAGTTTCCAAGCTACGGCATAGTTGGAGGCAGATATTTCTAATGATTTTATTACGAGGGCGGCGCTGCCCTCAAGCGAGGTGCGTAGGTAATGAAACTTGTTTACCTCATTCAGTGAACTATTATTATGCACGATAGAAGTATATGTATCCCTAAATTCAAGCCATTTGCTATAGTTACCATCGTACGAGGGCAATTGTATTTGAGGCAATCTAACATTAATCTGTTGGCTTGATTGGCTACAAATACTCCTATCGTCGGCATCAGCAAATTTCTGTTTATTTGTTTCGATAAATTCTTGTGCGCAATTAATCAGATCAAAGAAATCGTTTTCAATCTGGATGTTTTCTGACAGCTGGTCATTTTCATTCGTTATTGACTCAATTTTGTCCCGCACTGCATCAAAATCATTGAACACGATTTCAAATCTACCTAACCTCAAGGTTAACTCATTAATTTTGCTAGCCGTAATATCTATTTGGTTCACAAATTCCGCATACTTATTTCTAAACACAGTTACTTTTCCTTTAATTACACTACGCTTTTTTAATAACTCTTTTAACTCTGTTTCAGACATCGTAATCAATGAACAAGTAGTAATAAAATGTAATAAATACCGTTTAATTCGGCAAACCTTGCAGTTCAGATTCAAACCCACGTGGTTGTCATAGGCTTAATGATGTGCTACCACGCCGATCGAGTGGCCGCTGCGCGTGATCTTTTGTTCTCCGCGTGGCAACAGCCTTTCGGCCGCTCGACTTGTTTACGCAAATCTGGAATAATCGGCGAGTGCAATAAATACCTATGCACCAATGCTGCAATTTTATATTTCTGATTGCTAGCTGGTTATAAATGGAATAAAGGGGAATTGATTCTGATGTTGTACATAGGGATATTTTCGATTAACTAAGTTCGTTAATAAATTAATTACTTTAAATTAATATGTGAGAACGCTATATTTATTAGAATTCAACTTTAATTTGTTGGACACACTATTTTGCAACGTTAATCTACTGGTGCCAATTTCCACGTGCACGTGCCATATGAAAACCCACCACGGTACTCGTTTAGCTAAGACTTTCTCTGGAAAGGAAGTTGGAACTAATGGAATGAAAAGAAGGGCACTCCCCTGATATTTGTTGATCTGCAGTCAGGAGTTCAGTTCTTCACGCCTTCCACGTCCTCGACTTTATGCTTGAAGAAGAATCCGAAGAATCAGAAGATTGCAGTCTTCTGTCCTGTCACGGTCGCCATACAATGTTGAGGATTCTTCTAGGTCTTCTTCAATAAATTGACAACTTTTTCAAAGTCTATGGGCTTTAATTAAATGTATAAAAAGTAACAAAAATATAAGGTGTGCGCTTGAGCGCGATCGGATAGCGTCTGCTGCAGCGGGCGCGGGTGGCAATCCCGTTAGACACGGTATCGACACCGTGTCGAGGCGCGGTGTCGCGGGGTGTCTTGCGGTGTCTCCAACAGAGATTGTTATCGGAAGTAGAACTTGGGGATCAGAAGCCTTCTCAGCTCTGGCGAAGAATGCGGGATTTGGCAAATGGAAAAATTAATGACGGAACAATTAAACTTATGTGGCTCCGGCATCTACCCTCATCAGTTACGACAGTATTAGCTGTGACCGACCAGCTTTCGGACGAGAAAATTTGCGAATTAGCAGACAAAATTTACGAAAGCACGAAAAATGCGGAAGTATCCAGTATAAACAATCAAGTCAGTAAGGTCGACGACGTCACCAGTTGTCTAGCAAACGTAGTGACTCTGCAATTCATTTATGACTGAAAGACATAAATGAATTGCGCTTGCAAAGCAATTATCATCGACGCAGCGCTGATCACAACACATTCCGTCGACGTTAATCAAGATCAGGGTCACGGAGTCGTAATGACAGATTATGTATATATCATCGCCAATACCGGGAAAGAGCAAGGCAGTGCCAGCAACCATGTGCTTGGAGAAACAGGAGCTACAACACATTTCAGGGAAACTAATCCACGTACACAGAACGGCGGATCTGTGTGCTATATATCCAAGTTCCCGCCTTACGATTACAGATAGGAAGAGTGGAATAAAGTTTCTTGTGGACACCGGAGCGACGATTTCGGTGATATATGCTGTATGCGGCCAATGGTACTACAATAAATACATACGGCGAGAAGGATTTAACACTAAACATCGGTCTTCGCCGGCCCTACAGTTGGACATTTGTGATAGCTGACGTCAAACATGCGATTTTGGGAGCAGATTTTTTGGAGTATCACAAGATTTTAGTCGATGTTCATGGGCGCAAGTTGATAGACAAAGTTACGGAGCTTACAACGCCAGGAACTATTGTTAGAGTAAATCAGCAGTCCATTCAAACTATTAACGGAGAAATGAATCCACGGGTTAAGCAGATATTAGAGAAATACATCGACATAACGAGTCCATCGTCTATGAAGAAGCCGTCAAAGCATAATGTGAGACATTATATTTTAACAGAGGGCCCCCCGATTGCCTCGCGTGCCAGGCCGCTGCCACCAGCAAAAAAGGAGTTTCAGAAGATGATGGAGATGGGAATATGCCAGCCCTCCGACAGTCCTTGGGCGAGTCCACTTCACATGGTAAAGAAGAAGAATGGCGTGTGGAGGCCGTGCGGAGATTATCGCATGTTAAATAAAGTTACTATTCCAGATAAATACCCACTTCCTAGGCTCTTGGATTTTACTTACACTATGGAGAATAAGAACGTTTTTAGCAAGATTGATATACGGAAGGCTTATCACTGTATTCCAGTGGCGGATGTCGAGAAGACTGCTATAATAACCCCCTTCGGTCTATTTTCTTTTCCCTTAATGCCGTTTGGGCTACGAAATTCAGGTCAGACTTTCCAGAGATTCATGGACTCCATCTTCAGGGACCTGGACTTTATGTTTGTATACGTCGATGACTGTTTAATTGCATCACGTTACGAGGCGGAGCACTACGAGCATTTGGAAGTCGTGTTTTCACGTCTACATGAAAATGGGATAACAATCAATATTGAGAAATGCGAGTTTCTGAAAACTGAAATGGATTTCTTAGGTTATCATATAACGAGCCAAGGAATCCAGCCTACCAAGGAGAAGTTTGAAGCAATCGCCGAGTTTCCAAAACCGAGGACGGTCAAAGAATTAAGGCGATTTTTAGGTACGGTAAATTTTTATCGCAGCAATTTGCCCAATGCAGCGCAATATCAGACAAGTTTAAATGAGTACTTGCACGACTCCAGGAAAAATGACAACTCCCCTATCGTGTGGACACCCGAGGCAGAGCATGCTTTCGTTCAGTGTAAACAGAATGTCATGGATGCGATAACCATTGCCCATCCGCTGCAGGACGCACAGTTGGCGCTTTTTACGGATGCAAGTGCATCATGTGTGGGAGCGGCGTTGCAACAGAAGATAGGTCTTAAATGGCAGCCCTTAGGGTTTTTCTCTAAAGGCCTTAGCGAAGCCCAGAAGAAGTATTCAACCTTTGTTCACGCAAAACGAACATGTTTTATTAAAGTCAAGTGTTCATCGATATCAAAGAATCATAAATCAAATTAGCCGCGCTTTCAAAAGTCAATTCCTTCATTCACGAACGGCGCGATGCCCGCGCCACCAGGCGAGAGGAGCTGTAAGCTAGGAGAGGCAAGATGGCTCTGACATTACTTTTACTTTCGGGGAGCGAATTGTAACAGCGTGTTTTTTAGGTTAAATTAGCACCTAAGCTTTTTGGAGTTCAGTTTTGAATTTAATCCAAGTGTGTGTGTGGCATAGTAAATAAAACGCGAAACGTTCAGTCGAGGTTTTATTTTATCACCACATCATCAAACTTTTCCTGTGGCGCGTGCGCTGGGTAGCGGCGGCCATAGGTGGTGGCCCAGAACTTCTACGTCTACTCATCCAGGGCGGCGAGTGACGACGGGCGGCTCTTAACCCACATCCAGGGCGGCTGCGGGGGACGACCGCCATACTCAACCTAAGTATAACTAATAGGCCTAGAATAGCCAACATTTTTGGTGGAACCCATGACGGGATTTCAGAACCAGCACGGTCTCTAAACGCGATGATCGCAAGTCACACCCATAACCCAGGACGGGACGGGACAACGACGCGCGGGGTGCGAAGGTCAACGAGGTCATAGGTACTGCGGGCGCAGTGGCCTGAGAATATTCCAGTGCGACAAGGATCGGAAACTGCGAGTGTTAATTGTTATTGTTATTATAAACTCAGTGCGCGAAGGGCAATTATCGTAGTTTTACAGTAATAAGTGAAAAAATCGACACTAGGTATTGCGTCATCATATTACGTAATCACTACTCATTATTGCATCAGCCAGACGCGTGGTGAGTTACCGCGTCACTTGACAAGATCATTCATTCAATCGGTCATCGGGTATCGTTCAACGTCAACTGTCAACTTAACATCAACAACGGCTGCGGTAAAGACAATAAGTGTTACATTTAGATGTATTTGTGGTGAATACTGTTTAAAAGTGTACAGTATTCAAAATATTGGTAAGTCACTAACTGCACGTAAATTCAATTAGCCCATTAAGAATAACTGGGTCAAGTTATTATTTCATTAAGGTCTCATTAGTTTGTGACCTACTTAGTTTGTTTCACATTTTTAATTAAACTCATTAATTGTGAACATACAGGATGTATTGCGATAAGGTCATCTTAATAAACTGAAGAATTTACTGGTATTTGCGGCTGCTAGGTATTAAGGTTAAAGGTCATCATGTCGACACTACGCACGGCCAAGGCACAATTTAGGTCTCGCTACCAGATGTTACTCGAAATTGGAGGGTCGATAGACACTGCTCAGGGGGGAGTGACAGCGGTGGTAGCTAGGCGACAATTCCATGCCTTTTATCCGCAGATAATATCAGCCTATGAAGTCATTATCAGCGCCTCGGAAGAGGACCTCTCCGGGGAGGAGAGGGAGCAGTATAAGCAGCAGTTCTCCATCATCAATAGGCTATTGGTGAGACTTGAACAGGCGATCGAGCCGGCGACAGGGAGTCAACGGCCCGAAGAGAGCAAGTATCAAGGTAATGTATCATTTGCTAAGTTACCGGCAATAGAGCTGCCTAAGCTCACGGGGAAGGTCCATGAGTGGCTGTCCTTCCACGACCTGTTCCAGTCACTAGTGCATATCAGGGATATTTCTAATGCTGAAAAGCATTATTACCTAAGGGCGTCCCTGGACGGAGAAGCTCTAGCCCTAATAAGGCAGCTGCCCATGGACGAGGCAAATTATCCCGTAGCACTCAAGCTGCTACAGGTTAGATATCAAAATCAAAGGTTATTAGTAGATACCTATTTGGCTAACATAGTAAATCTACCTGTCATTGGTGAGGGTGGTCAACTGCAGCAGCACTTTTTTGACCCCCTACGAGAATCTCTCCAGGCGTTGAAGAAGCTGGGCATGCCAGTGACAGAATGGTCATATGTTATAGTCTATCTTGTTTTACAGAAGCTCCCTCTTAGAATCAGGACAGCCTACGAGGAGCGATATGACAAGGACCCTCAGGTGCTGCCCACAGTCACCCAACTTCTGGAGCTGCTGGACGAGCAGTGCAGGGTGCACAGGACCGTCACTCCAGGGACACCGGCGCCGGCGAGAGGCAGGAGGCCGCCGCCACCTCAACGTGTGCGTCACATCCAGGACGCAGCGGGGCCTGCAGCGTCAGGGAGACAGCTGCAAGCTCCACCCAGTCCACAAGAACAGGTGACACCCAACCAATGCTCGTATTGTCATGGTGAGGACCACTCACTCTACCGGTGTGAGGACTTCCGTCTAGCGGTACCAGCTGAACGGAAGTCCTGGGCTAAAAAGACCGGACACTGTTTCAAGTGTCTGCGTCTTCACTATGCACGCGACTGCACTCATAAAAACTGGTGCTCTCACTGTCGGGCACAGGAGCACTACTCATTGCTGTGCACTGGTAGCATTATGCCGGCGGCGTCCACGTCACAGGGCCAAACTGCCGTGCATAGGGTGAGTCGGGACAGGGGTGGATCAAACTCAAACAGCTCGGTGTCTCAGCCACCGCCACGGGAGTCACCCGCCCGGCCGCAGCGACGGGAGTCACCCGCCCGGCCGCAGCGACGGGAGTCTCCAATGCGTCCACCGCGACGGGAGTCGCCGGTGATGAGCGAGGCTCAAAACATATGGCGCACCAGCCCACAGCCGACACCCAGGGTGCCGGCACCAACCCATCAGCAGCTGGGTGGACACGTGCCACGTCCACAACAGGGGGCGCGGGCGAGGCAGGCTCAGGTCACCTTTGAAGAACTAAGGTTTGGTTCTCGGCATCATGCTAAAACTGAATGACGGGATAAGACTGTTGGTAGCATAAGGGCGCAGAAGTCGATCACTATCTGCCCAACTGCTATGATCATGGTCAGATCGAGCTCAGGTGAGTACATAACAGCACGGGCGCTGCTGGACACCGGGGCGGAAGTTTCAGTCATCAAGCAATCACTAGTAGAGAGCCTACGATTGCACCAACAGTTTAGTAACGCTAAGTTATATGGAGTAGGTAACCAACGGCTAAATGTGCCGGGGTCCGCGGTCACATTAGTAATCAAGCCTGTAGGGATGCAGCTACCTATCATCAGCACTAGAGCCGCAGTCATGTGCTCACTAACTGGAAACATACCTTCAGTCACATCATCATTACGGAATCAATTAGGGTTATCAAACATCACCTTAGCCGACGAAGGATTTGATAAGGCTAGTGACGTAGATGTCATAATAGGCTCAGATATGCTAAGTTATGTGCTAGATGGGTCAAAGCTATGCATTCACATGGATTTACTTATGTGACCAAGAGCCTCATACTCTCGCATGAATTCCCGGTATTTCTCTGCAAATATGGGATATTTACTCATTTTTTTCTCCAATGATGCAAATCGTTTCATTGCTAAGGCCCTCGACTCACCCAGCGGTGGCCTGTTTGACAGCAATGGTAGTCTGACCATGTATTTACCATCGTTGGTGCGAATAGTACTTGAATTATACAACCTCTCGCATTCCACACAAACGCATCGTATGGTCACGTGTGGCACGAAGTCCGAGCGTTCGGTTCGATTCATGGATTGAGCGATGGCAGTATATAATAGCATGATTTCTTTGGCAATGCATCAATCAAAACGGTGCTCCTCGGAAAATAACAGCATCAACGACAACATGGGTGTCCAGAGTTCAAAAGACCAGATCAACTACAACAACGACAACGGCCTGCAGCAGCAAGAGATGGATGAAATCAAACAGCTTCTACTCGAGGAGATTAGGGCCAACCGCCACCTGGCCCTTCTTCAACTAATCGTGACGGTGTACATCCTGTTCGCCTTCATGGGGTTGAAGCTCCTGGATAGAAGGGTGAAGGCCGTCGTCGACAGCCGCAGTCAGGCCACGGGCTAATTTAAGGGGGGAGAACTGTGCCGGCGCGCGACTTTATCTGGATCGTGACGATAGGTGGTTTCTATTTACTCACGCGTTGATTTCGATAAGTTTCCAAAGATAAAGAGTAAGTTAGTGAGATAAAAGAAATGTATATAAACATCGTAAAATAGAAATACAATCAGTTTTAAGAATTCCCTACAAAGTTATCTTTTACTCACCTACTAACTACCCCTAAATGTACGATTCTAACCGAACGGGCCGAGCCGGAGCGCGCCTGAGCGCATTTTACTAGTTGCCAAAGGAATTTAACACTTGAACAAACGTTACATTCTTTATTTCAATGGATTCGCGGCCGGCCGGCTCCTCACGCACGTGGACGGCTGCGATAGGCTGTCGTCGCGTTTGACCGGCTCCGGCTGGCTTTTGCCTACTGCACTCTATTAAAACACGGTCGGCTGCCACCGGGTGCTCGCGTCTGTTGCGATGCGGTGCCACGCGACCCGGCCCGGCCCGTTCGGTGGGAATAGTACATAACTAATCAATCAATTGTTTTTAAGGCTTAAAATCGATATCTGACAAAATATTTCAAAGTTAAGTTAAACCAAAAATACTGACTTACACACAAATTATGCACACTAAATAAATGCAGAACTGTTTTACTGTACTTATGTCAAAAATCCTTTAGATATATCAGTTTTAGAAATTCCGTAGTAAGATTGTACAATTAAGAGTGCAAGTTAGTATTTTTAACCCCCAACGCAAAGAGAGGGGTGTTATAAGCTTAACGTGTCTGTGTATCTGTCAGTGGTATCGTAGCTCCCAAACGGATGAACCGATTTTCGTTTAATTTTTTTTGTGTCATAGATTATTTTATCCCAAGTGTTCTTAGCCATGTTTCGTGAAAATCTGTTAAGTCGTTTTTGATACATCGATCTTTAATCATAATCAGAATCATAATATATTTATTGTCAAGACTGTGTACAGAAGCTCACATTTTATTTAGTTCCAACAGTTTATCTATTTCGGACGTACAGTAACAATTTAACTTAAAAATAGCCCTTAAAAATAGCCTAAAACTCAATTATCTGTACTAAAATATTCATTTAAATTGTAGAAGCATCTAGTAGCTAGCCATTCTTGAAATTTCCTTTTAAACTGGGTACCTTCAAGCGAATATTACATTCCGGTAAATCCATATCCATACAAATATTATAAATGGGAAAGTGTATGTGTGTGTTTGTTTCACGGCGAAACGGAGCGACGAATAAACGTGATTTTTGAAGTGGAGAATCTAGTTGAAGGGATGGGAGTGACATAGTCTACTTTTTGTCTCTTTCTAAGCCCACCATTTCCCTAAAATGGGGGGTGGAAATTTGTATGGAGCCGCGATATAGACGAGTTCCACGCGGACGGAGTCCCGGGCAGAAGCTAGTGATTAAATATTTTAGTTTTTTACCTTTTTTGACCTTAGTAGACCATGTGAAGGGCCACATGGGAAGCAAATGAATCTGCATCTGTGGTCAGAGCTTACAGAGCTCCTAAATGCGGGTGCCACAGGTGATACCAAAACTGTCGAAAAGTGGAGCAAGGTAATTGCGACCTTAGTAGACCATGTCAAGGGCCACATGGGAAGCAAATAATCTGCATCTGTGATAAGAGCTTACAGAGCTCCTAAATGCGGATGCCACAGGTGATACCAAAACGTACGTCACGTCAAGATCCTATTCAGGATATTATAGAAGAAAACATGTCTGGTGTTGAATATTTAGATTTTGATATTGTATTGAATATTGTAATATAATGGAACGTTTTTGACCTTTTTGGGGTTGTCAGCAATGAGCAGCGGCCATTGCCCCCACCCTCTTGTTCTTCCTGGCTATGTAGGACTAAGATGTACCGTGTACTCTTATGCAAGAAATATATTTTTTTTATGTTCTAAAGAAAGTCTATAATCTTTCCAACCAACATAAATTTGGTCCTTCGAAACCGTGAGTAATTGCGATGCGATTACGTGCCGGTAAGTCCATTTTTCGATTGGCGGGAGTCGTGTGAAATATCGAGGTTTGCTGTGTGTCGGCGCCATTATAACCCGGCCGTGTGCAGTGATGCCTGCTATCGACCGCATCGACCCGGCGCAGCGATCTCCGCATCGGGGCGGGGTAATACGACAACCACGCTTCGACTTCGTCAATCGACATCACGTAGTTCGATGAACACGGATTTATTAGTGAACATATTGTTTCAAATTGAAAAATTGTTAATTAGTGCAGCTACTCGTAACAGTGATGCGTACTAGCGAACGCTCACCATGGGCGAATAACTGAAACGCCTCGTCGCCGGTCGCGGCCAGTGCAAAGGCGTGATTACGAAGATGGAAAAATGGTTAAGTTCCACAACCGTAGATTTTTCAACCTTAGATTTGATATAAGTGAAAAAGGAGCGGCTGCTTACGGCATCCGGCCAATATGCCGACTTGAATATTGAAGTGAAGGTGATGGATTCGAGCGACAAGGAGGACTTCGACGCTGTTGAAGAACAATTTTGTTTGCTTCTGGCAAAGCCAAATAGTCTAATTAGTGAGCTCGACACGGACCACAACGAGCGAGGTGAGCAAAGTGTTGTATTTAACAAAAAATCGGCCTTTCAACGGCTGCCAAGAATCGTCATTAATAGTTTTAGTGGTAGCTTAAACGAGTACCAACACTTATGTCCTTGTTTATGTCGGTTGTTGATAACAACTCAAAATTGTCAGTATGTGACAAGCTGTATTATTTGTTGTCGTTCTTGGCGGGGGAAACCCTTGACGTAGTGAAACATTTGCCTCTAACTAGTGATAGCTATGCGGTTGCGCTTGATTTACTCAAGCAAAGGTATGACAACAGGGCAAGGATGGTCACGCATCACATAAATAGCATTTTGGATATGCCACAGATTACAAGGTGCACTCCCATGGCCTTGCGTAACATAGTAAGCGTAGTTAAACAGCACCTCGGTGCGTTGAAAGGTTTAGACCAGCACACAAATTCGTGGGATAGCATAATGGTATGCATTTTTCAAAAGAAATTAGACCAGTACACTGTAAGGTCTTTTTACCTTGAGCAGCAGTCCACGGACATGCCCTCATTAGATTCGCTTTTCAATTTTGTAGAAAAGAATGCATTAGAAACCTTGTCGCAGACCTCCGCCTCCAGCCCTCCGCAATGCGAGAGGCCTCGGAGAGCATCACTTGCTTCGAGTTATCGAGTAAAATTGGATGAGAATAAGAAGATAAAATGTAAGTATTGTCTTTCTCAAATACATAGGCTGTATGTTTGCCCTAAATTTAAACTAGCCAATGCTAGTGAGCGCATTAGATTTATAGAAAAAAAACAAAAGTTTTTGCAACATTTGCTTAAATGAGCATGCTGATAAGTGCAAGTTTAACTTCAAATGTGCTGTGTGTAAGGCGGCACACAACACACTATTGCATACAAATATAAGCGTGCAAAACCCTGATGAGCAGGAGAACAGTGAAGAATTACCGACAACTAGCAAGGTGGGTCTGATATCTAATAATAAAAAAGATCCTTCCAACGGTGCAGGTCTAAGTAAGGGCCAAAGATGGCACCTACATTTAAACCAGGGCAATCCTGGATTCCGAAAGTCAGGTATCATTCATTCTTTCTGATTTAGCTGGTAATTTAATGTGCGATAAGCAAAAAGAAAACAATGTCATTTTAGGTGTGGCGACACAGATTGCTTAGTAAGCATTTCGCGCTACTAAGCAATACGCTCGTCCCACAGACAGTCCTTGCCCGACGCGCACACTGAACACTTGCCTTAATAAATAATTCATTATAATTACTCCCGCCGTTTCGCTGTGGCACATACCACCAAGGACACCTACCCCTACATAGGCATTGGCAGTGGCCAAAAACAAAGTAGGGACTAGGGAGGTAGCAGACATTGTCATACACTCTTGTGTCAATAGTTACAAATTAAATGTGAAGTGCTGTATTGTTGATAGAATAACTGAGGATATGCCCCAGTTTAGTTTTTCAAGGAAAAATTTAAACATTCCAGATAATATCATACTGGCAGATCAGCACTTACGTGGTTGCAGAGGCTGTACCCATTCAACATAGTTCGGTATATCAGACAAGTTTATTTGCAAGCAGTAAGGTCAGTCAATCTTGTTCACTATTAGACTCAGAGTCAAGGCAACTTGAAATAAGCCTTGAGCGGTTTTGGCAGGCTGAAAAAGTGCCAGAGATTTTTCCTGAAACAAATACAGAGCATGAGCTCGCTGAAATTAGCTTCCAAGAGTCTGTCAACCTAAAAAAACCGGACAAGTGCGAGTCTGACTCGCGCACCGAGGGTTCCGTGCAAACTAACAGTAAACTCAAGGTAAAGTAAAAGTCCCAATATATTTGTTAAATTACTTATTTTAACCCAACACAATAGAATTCAATTTCAAACAACGACTAACTTTTACACCAAGACAATTGAATCGCGATCTTTTTTTGACCTGCTATTGAAAATAAATATACGCGTCCCAATCCCAACCCCATTAATTCTAGAAAAATCTTAACAGCGCGAATGGGGTCAGCGCCATCTATCGGCCCCATTTGGTACTAACGTGCAAGGGCAATCGGCTTAGTATGTATGTTGGTCTTTTAGCGATTATTGTTTATCACGTGAACTGATCTCGATTATTATTGTTTTATTTGATAGAGAGTACTTCTATTTAACCCTGTGTTTCAGGCGCAGAAGGACATACATATTATCAAAAATAATCACAAAAATATAAATCTATAGGTACAAAAATTACTATGTTAGTACTCATTTATTATACTGTGGATCATAAGACTACGCTGATGAAAGTAGTCTGATTAGTCAAAAGAGATGTTATGTAATTAACATCCCCACTAACAATAGAAATAGAACGTGTAGGTAAATGTTTTTGTTAACACTGTAGCATGTACCTGTTTACTTTTATGCAAAAAGCTTGGTTAGGGTTTTATTCGTCGTAGTGTCGTAGGGTCGTTTTTAATGTGACGTTTTGAAAAACAAAATACAATTGCAATGTTTGCAGGCAGGATGCCAAACAATACCCGTGGAAACGGAAGTTCCTCGATGCAGCGTGGACAGCCCGCTAGAAGAGGAAACGATCGAAATGCTCGTCGTGCGTACGAATTTCAACAGCGTACCGCTTTCGACACAGATTGGAACCAAGCCCGAGTTTATGAAGAAGATAGGCCTGTGAAGCCTAGAGGGCCGACCAATCGTAGCCAAAACTGGAGGAAAGGTGCGAAGAAGAATCATGAGAAGAAGGAGGTCAAGGATGACGCCGCTGCCTCATACGATTTCCGCGCCAAGGAGGAGTCAGCCCCAGTTGACGAGCCATTGTATGATCTTGGACCGCACACGAGTTCAATACCTGTGCAGGAGATATATTCGCAAAACTGCGATTTTTCAGGATACATTCGACCAGGTGGAGAGGACGTATGAACAGGTATACTCTTGCTTGCCAGAATTTCATTTGCCCGAATTTTATCTGCCATAATACTCAACTGCCATAAAGTTGTTTTCTATAATTTTGTATGCCATACTCATTGTTTACCATATTAATTATATGCCAGAATCTTTGTTTTCCATAATATCAATATCAATACTCTCATTTTCCATAATCATTGTGATCCATAACTACCACATGCCATAATGTCATTTGCCATCCATCTCAACATTCATAATATTCATATGTAATAATGTGGGTACGTATTGCAGTGCCTTAAATGAAAAAAAAAATACCTCGAACCTATCTGCGATCCAGGTCGGTTTTGCCACTAAGTAAAAATAAACTTTTCTCTGAGATTAGGTACCCAATGCCAACATAGTGGTGTATCATAGGCAGTAGGGAACAGGGGCTTAGTGGCAAAACTGACTCGGATCGCGGATAGGTTAGAAGACGGAAGCGGGAGCTTTGCTCCCGCTTTCGTCTTCGAGGTTATTTTTTTTATAAAAGAGCGGAAAAACTAACAAATTAACAAAGATGAATACGAATGCATGTTTAGTATGGCGTTTAAATATTCTATTAAATAATAGTATTGCAAACAATAATCTGGAAAACAATACGTATGGCATTCGTATCATTAAGACATCCAATATTCGGGTAAACAAGAGTATGTCAATTAACTATTATGGTAAACGAAACATTCGGGCAAATGAAATACGGGCAAGCGAAGTTCGGGCAAATGATTATTATAGTATGTGAATGTCGGGCAAACAATAGACAACCCGTATGAACAACTTAGAGGTATAGACCCCAGGCTGGACCGCCGATTGCCATTTTCGATGTTTCAGCATTCCATGACCACAATCTTAAACTGTTGTGCGATTGATGTTACCCTGGACAACGGAGAGAGGAAATTGGGTTCAACCTGCTGTCAAGATTTGCTTGCGGAGGACCTTTGTATCCCGGACAACCTCTATCACTATATCACCAACGTCGGAAATACCACCACAGTAACTGGTGAGGAAGTCAAGTTTAACTTGCCCGACATAGCCGTACCCCGAGCCATGGAACCAGGAGTACCCGCCGGTTCATTCGGCCCTGTGAATGCAAATTCTCACAATGCGTACGAGTGCTACATATCGCCACTGGTCACCTCAAACAGAGTCTTAAATTCGCGAAGACCACAAGGAGAAGATCCCATTCCTCCGCTTCCCGCAGTATTAATACCGGCTGGAGCCGATGCAACTCCAAACCTGCTAGGACATGGCCCTCCAGATATCTTGCCCCCCGAGGCCCGGGCGAGAATTGAAGGTTTCGACTTTCCAGGTGGAGACTCAGTTGCTGCAAGACTGCGCATATGCCCAGAGCTAATGAGTAGAGTCAACACCGTCCTGTTCGAGTTGAAGAATAGATTTAAGATGAGAGACATTGGACGTTCATCCCCAGGTCTCAGAAATTACATTACTCCGAAGCAAATCCCGGGTAATGTCCAATTCGTTAGAGTTCCGGAGGCTACCCCCGATGTCCAACGATTAAGCTACCGTCAAGTCCAAATCCGAGCATCATCTAATTTCGGATCATCTACCGCAGGTCAAAACAATGTGACTGTTTTGCGAAGAGAAAATGATATTAACGATTCAATAAATAATATTATGTACTGGCTCGAAAAGAACAATCTTAGAGTAAACCTCTCGAAAACCAAGATCATGCATTATGGGCAACGCAAGTCCAACATACCACACACTAGCATATCATATGAATTGGGTTTATATTGATCAGTCTCTTAATTGGAAAAGACATGTTGAGGTAGTGTGTTCAAGATTAGCCAAATCGTCATATGCACTGCATAAACTAAGGCAAATAGTGAATGTAGAGATTCTTTTGTCAGCCTATCATGCACTAGTAGCGTCTATTTTAAGATACGGGGTCATATTTTGGGGAAATTGTACGGATCGGGAAAATGTTTTAATAGGTCAAAAACGATGCATTCGAGCTATGTTTGGCCTGAAACCATTAGATAGTAGTAAGCCATACTTTAGACAGCATAAAATATTGACATTCCCTTGTATCTATATTTATGAAGTAGCAGTATTTGTTCGCAGCAATCCTGATTTATTTCAGCGGGTAAATGGCGCCAGTAGTGCTCTAAGACCACGCGACAATAGTAAAATAAGACGCTTATTCGCCAACACTGCTTTACTAAAGAAAAGTGTGTTTGGTTTAGCCCCTAGAATTTATAATAAAATACCCAAAGCAATTAGGGACAGCCCAATTAGAATCTTTAAGCGTGAGATGTGGGGAAATGTTATTATAGCTTAAATGAATTTTTCAATGACATTTTATTAAATAAGTGAAAGGATATAGATAGATTCGAGGAATGATAAATTATTATTATTATTCTAATGTGACTGTATGCATGATGATTTAATGTGACGAATGTAGGTTTAAATAATTAGATATATATTATGACTGTAATTTTATCCAAAACATTTTAATCATCAATTTATAATTTTGACATTCTTAATCTTTTATTGTTTGCACATTGTAGCCATATAAAATAGTTTGTACGCCGAAAGGCAAAACATGAAGGACATTATTTTGACAATGACAGCTGTATGTATTTTTACTCATGTTTAGACAAATAAATTATCTTTATCTTTATCTTTAGAAAGAGCTAATAATGCTCGAGGATCGTGCTATACGATAAACGGAGCGATTCCCGCTGGTTGGTTGGCAACTATAAACAACAACTTTAATATGATTGGAGAATATGTCCCAACCATTGGTGTTTCTAATCCAGCGATAAGGGTAATGAAGTTTATTTCCCATGCCCCAGGTGGCTCCAGGCTAACAGCCCTCGATAATTATATTAAAAAGTTTATGAAGGTACGTGACCCAATTTCCCGAAACATATCAAAAATAAATAATAAATACCAAGTATCAAAAATGGTTACTCCGTACTATAAAGTATTGCCATATAAACGATGGTGCTGCCCTCATTTTTTGTCAACTCTTTTTAGACAGACTGTATGTACGTCGCAAAGACAAAAATAGATCGTGTTCCACACAATGGTTATGTCACGCGGGTCAGCGAGATCGACGGTAGACAAAAGGGTTCGCGAACTTTGTCAAACCGATCATCGCTGCGCCGCATAGAATGTTGGTTAACGCAAGCTGAGGGAATCAAACGGTAATATTTAGCGGGATTATGAACGTGGCAGCTCGAGGGATACTTCGGGGACGAGATAGTGAGAGAATGCGCTAGTTTCCGCCGAACTCTCGCTGCTGGCCACCTAGCAGATTAGGTACCGATGCTGAAGGATTGCCAGCACGGCGTTGCTAATTCAGGGTTAACCGAACAATCCGCGAAGTGTCATTCCCACTCAGCATTCGTAACGAGCCAACATCAAAGTTTGCAACAATGTTATATTTGGTCCCACAAGAGAGACCCTTGTTATAAATATTTAAGTAGTTCGATATGTTCTTTGTTCAGTTCGCTACACTTGTACCTACTCGCAGGGATTCGCTTACTCAGGCAGGAAATGCGCGCTAGTTCGTGGAACACAGCGCTCGCTCGAAGCAAAGTGTCGAGCACGCGTAATATGCAGCCTGGGACGATGGTCATGGGTAAATGTAATGCGACCCGCCCACACGCTGACGAAGCGAATGCCAATGCAGTAAGCGAGTCCGTGCTTGAGCGAACTTTGTTATGTTTAACCCTCTGATGCATACGAAGCCATACGTGGCGTCCTAAATATTTTATTTTTTAAAAGTAGGTAGTACCAAAAAGTGAGGTATGAGTTAGAAATATTATGTGTCTTTAAAGTTGATATTAGGGGGTAGATATTTTTTTACCTTCTAAAAGTCATAACACGGTTAGTTATGATACCTGCAATATCAGTTGCGCTTGTGAATACGTGTTTACGAGACTATCCTGATTATAATTATATCAAAAACTGTTTACGGAAGGGTAGGAAGTGATGATAAAAAAATATGTTTAAGGTTTATTAGGTATAAATTTATAGTTTGTGATAATTTGCTATGATTTTTCTGATATTTTAGATAACAATATGGCCAATTACATTACAGAGCCATATTTGGATTCGTATGCATCAAGTTCAATATATGTTTAGCCATAAATGGCCTCGCATGCGTCAATGACAAGAATAAGTTAAAAGTGTTCGAGAACAAATTTGTTAATTTTTCTGTTTAGGTATGGACGTTTCTCGTTTTTACGGCAGCAATGCGAAGGTTAATCCGATACCAGGTGATGGATCAATCAGTATGGATGAACTGGTGTCGGATTCCGACAGTGAATACACACCAGCCCCTTGTAAAAAAACGCCAGTAATCATACCAGCCTCAGATTCCTCAGAGAGTGAGGATGAGTATGTTCCTGCTCCCAGGCCTACACCAAAGAAAACTAAGGGAAAAGCAAAACAAAAAGTTGAATGGAAGTCCGAAAAAATGACAGAGTATGATGAAAGTCAATTTTCATTCAAGGGAAACACTCTTCTTCCGGACCAAGTCATGAAGTTGGACACGCCAGGTGATTTTTTTCACTTTTTCTTTACTGACGACTTGATAAATTACATCGTTTATCAGTCAAACATAAAAGCTGTGCAAGATAATGTAAATAAACCAATCAACATCACAAAGAAAGAAATGGAACAGTTTATTGGAATTGTAATGTACATTATAATTTTTTTAAATGAAAGGAAAAATTGAAAAATTTAATGCTCCGAGCCGGATTCGAACCGGCGACCACAGGCATTCATGGCCCGTCGCTACTACCAACTGAGCTATCGGAACAATCTGGTTCGGGCACCAAATAAAAAAAAAAAAAAAAAAAAAAAAAAAAAAAAAAAAAAAAAAAAAAAATATTAATTAAAAATTAATTAATTAATTTCCAAAAGAATACGACAAAATGCCTGGTGAAGGATCAGGTGATGGTTTGACTGATGGTGGTATTTACGGGAATCTGGGAAGTACTAACCTTGCAGGTGGTACGGCTCCCCCCCTTCAACCAAAGGGTACTTATGCACAGCAAAGTGGGAAAAGGGTTTCTCAGGGATCACAGCCAGCTGGGGCAGGGAATCCATCTGGCAAGGAAGACAAGAACAAGGAAGAGGGGGGTGCTGGAAGAGACGAGGGAAGGAAGGATGAAGCAAAATCTTCTGAGCCATTTGGGTCTGACCCCACCACATCGGGGATTGGAGATTGGAGCATCTTAAAGGATTACCTTCAACTTTCCAACACTGACATACTGAGTGTGACCACAGGTCAGCTGAGAGCCATAAACCCAACGGATGCAGAGCTTGTCAAAGCGGCAATTATAGGCAGGGTTAAGAAATCAAATTTTGAGGCAACAGTGGCCTTAGTAAAGTTGATGGCATATGAGGGGTTCAATCCTGTAACCACCATCAACACAATGGTGGAGAATATGAATGCTTACAATGCCACAACACGAGATAAAGTGTGGAAATTGAGCCTGGACAACCAGGAATTTATTGTGGAGGACAAGGCCAATTTGGCTGAGGATGTTTTATTCCTTGTGACTGTCTTCATCACAAGAGGCAACAACCTAAGGAAGATAATGATTAGCATTGACAAAGCAGTGAAGAGTGCACTGACAGCTAAAATGGATGCATACAGAATCAAGAGTGACAGTGATGAAGAAGTTGTTCCCAGGAAAAGGAATGAAAAGGTGGAGTTAACCTCAAAGGATGTAACTCTTAGCAGGATAGCAGCCAGCTTCCCGCACATCACATTGGCAGTCATAAAGAAAACTCGCATCCCTGGCAAGGTTGACTTGACTTGCATCAAAATGAAACATCAGATACTGACTAAGAGAATTGAGGAGCCCCCAGCAGTCTTATATATTATTAGTCTTATATATTAATCTTGTTTAAAAAATTTATAATTTTCTTTAGCAGCGTTACTGCTTAAAAACAAATATTAATTTTGTAATGTACATGTCATTGATTAAACTTCCATCATCAAGAATGTATTGGTCGAAGTCGGTGGGGCAAGCTTTTGTCAGTGACGTGATGTCTTGTAATCGATGGGAACAAATAAAACAATTTTTGCATTTCAATGATAATGCAAATTTAATGCCTCGTGGTTCCCCTGGCTATGATAAGCTGTTCAAAGTGAGACCTTTACTAGACAAGATTAGAGAACGGTGTTTACTAATACCTAAAGAAGAATTTCTGTCTGTTGATGAACAAATCATACCTACAAAGGCTAGACAAGAAATTAAACAATACAACCCTGCGAAGCCTCACAAATGGGGTTATAAAAATTTAGTTATCAGTGGAGTTTCAGGCTTCAGTTATGATTTTGACATCTTTGCCGGTGAGCAGAGCAACACGTATCCGTCAGATGCACCCGATCTTGGTGTCAGTGGTAATACGGTAATAAGGTTAACTTCCACCGTTCCTCGTGGTCTCAATCATAAAATATTTTTTGACAATTGGTTCAACAGCCCAAACCTACAGGTGTATTTATTCAAAAATGGTTTACTGCCCCTGGGTTAGTACGGCTCAATCGCGTACCAAATGCTAATATGCCTACAGAAAAAGATTTAAAAAAGCTGGGCCGCGGGAGTATTATTGAAAAAACAGCAGTCATCGACGACGTAAAACTGAGCCTTGTCACCTGGTACGATAATAAACCAGTAAATATGCTTTCAGCATACGTTGGTAGTGAGCCACATACAACAAAACGCCGATTTTTCAGAAAAGAAAAGCAGTTCAAAGAAATCGCTTCTCCTCAAGCAGTCGACTTGTATAATCATCATATGGGCGGTGTAGACATACTTGATTCTTTGCTTGGCCTATACAGAATTCAGTTGAGGTCAATTAAATGGTATAAAAGAATTTTTTACCATATGATGGATATGACAGTTGTCAACGCTTGGCTGTTGTGGCGCCGCTGTAATGAGATATTGTACCTACCACTTTACGATTTTAAACTGGCTGTGGCTGAAGATTTATGTCGAACAGGGGTGGTATCTAGAAAGCGAGGACGTCCCAGCAAAAGCGCCACTGGAACGCCATATGGTACTCCGACTCACAACCGACCAAGTACGCCTTTGTCGAGTCATGTCATGTTGACTCCTACTTCAAGCTTATACAGTGGCGATGGCCTGAAAAAGAAAAGTAGGAAACGCCCAGCTAAGCACCAAGATGTTGTTGGATACTCTGTAAACGCAATACATCCTTACTCTATGGTAGCTGTTTATGTCAACAGCGTTGGCTTTTATTTTTGCCTCAGTGCTAGTCGAATCCGCTGTACGCTCCTCTCCTGATCTCGAATACATTCCATAACTGAGCAACTTACTGTTTCCTTTGCACCCTAAACCCATCAGGTTATGGGCTTTAACGCATAAATTCGTTTAGTAATATATTACTGGCCTCGCGATCTTTTAGGGAAAAAAGAGAAACAAGACGACGTCGGTCGCTGGTACGTGAAAAATATGGCCGGGGCGAATCCATTAGTAATGGAAAAGCTGAAAGGGATTGAAAACTACAATTCGTGGAAGTTCATGATGAGAATGGTGTTAATCCATGAAGACCTTTGGGATTACGTTGAAAAAGAAGTCGACGAGAAAAATCCTGTAAATGTCAAAAAAGGACAAAAGGCGCTCGCCCGAATTGCGCTGTCAGTTCATCCTTCTGCTTTTGTTCACGTCCGAAATGCTTCATCAGCTAACACGGCCTGGAATAATCTTCGAAAAGCGTATGAAGATACTGGTTTATGCCGCCGACTCGGATTATTAAGAAGCTTGTTCAGCACTAAACTCGCTGAATGTGAAAGCATGGAATGCTATATTAACAAAATAAGAGACCTTGCACAGCAACTACGTGACATCCAAGCTGGACTGGACGACGATTTTGTCGCAGTTATTATGCTCAGCGGCTTACCCGAGGACTACGATCCATTAATTATGGCGATTGAACACTCAAATTTGAAGTTGTCAAGTGAAGTCGTCGCTAGTAAATTAATACAAGAAAAGCTTCGTCGGGAAGACAAACAGGAAAATGTCACAGCTCTTGCAGCTACACGTAAGCTACCGAAATGCTACGGATGCAAGAAGACAGGCCATTTCAAGAAGGATTGTCCCAAATGGAACAAAAAGAAGACTCAAAAGGGAACATCGAGTCCGGAGTCATCAAAGGCGCTTCTTACGGCCTTTTTTTGGTACCTAGATAGTGGTGCAACAAATAGCATGTGCCATAGCAAGGATCAGATGCAGGACTTTATAGAGGAGACACCGTTACCTGTGACAGTGGCGAATGAGGACAAAATGTTCACAGCGGGAAGAGGAACTGTTCAAGTGAAACTGCGGAATGGGATCGTAAAGACAATAAGTGACGTCTATTACGTGCCTAATCTAACAGCAAATTTACTGTCAGTTAGTTCTTTAGTTAAGAAGGGGTTTCAGGTAGTGTTCGAAAGCAATAGTTGTCAAATACTAGATAACGAGGTGGTAGCGGCCACAGCTACATTAATAAATGGTGCTTTCGTTCTGGACACAGCCCGGCAAGGTAATGAAAAAGCTGCAAATGTAGCAGTGAAATCCGAGACCTCTGGTATTCCTGTACGCGTGGAAATGGACAAGGATTGGCATCGGAGATTGGCACATCTCAACCGAAGGAGCATGGAACTTCTTAAACAAGGTATGGTTTCAGGAATTTCATATGATAATTCTAAATTTGAACCATGTATTGCATGCATTCAAGGAAAGACAAGTAGATTACCCTTTCCTAAGAAGTCTTGCAATAGAGCTAAGGAAGTTTTGGGACTAGTACATACAGATGTCTGTGGTCCAATGCCCTGTTCCTCCTTCAGTGGCAGTAGGTATTTCTTGTTGTTCATTGATGATTACACTCGGAGAACTTTCGTGTATTTCCTAAAGAAAAAGAGTGAAGTCTTTGAAAAATTCAAGGAATTTAAGGCTTTAGTGGAGAACCAGACGGATAAAAGGATCAAAATCCTTCGCAGTGACAATGGTGGAGAGTATACCAGTTCTGTGTTTCAGGCTTATCTCAAGAATAATGGCATCCGGCACCAGACCACTGTTCCAGGCACACCAAGCCAGAACGGGGTGGTTGAACGTGGAAACCGGACTGTCATGGAGGCTGCCAAATGCATGCTGCCCACACACACCCACACCCACACACACACACACACACACACACACACACACACACACACACACACACACACACACACACACATACACACAACAGCCTAAACCTCCCTCTTTGAGGGTATTATTGCAGCCTAAACAGTTTGACGGATGTCGACATGTGAGGTGTCGTTGGATTTCTCTTTATCAGGGGAGTGACGTAGGCTATATAATTTTAAAAAAGCAGTTGAATGGTTTGAAAATTCCTTTGATTGCACTTGTTTCGGACATTTTTTTTTATACGTCCATAACATTATTAGTATATTATTATTAGTATATCTCAGTTATTGGGGTGGACTCCTCAGAGGGAGTAGGTCCTCCCGAGTACCAAATTGGTTATGTAAGTTATTTTTTATTAAATTAATTGTAAAATGAATTCACGTAATGTATTCATGTATAGAGATCTGTCATTGTCATAATCTATGAAAAGGGACCTTACCGGGAACTGTGTGGCAATTCCAGCAGTTGGTGAGGATGAAGAGCTGATCCTCTCAGTTATTGGGGTGGACGCCTCAGAGGGAGTAGGTCCTCCTGGATCCCAAATTGGTTATGTAAGTTATTTTTTATTTAATTAATTGTAAAATGAATTCACGTAATGTATTCATGTATAGAGATCTGTCATTGTCATAATCTATGAAAAGGGACCTTACCGTCGGTTTAGACATCCAAGATACAGGCTTCATGTCGTGTGCAATTGTGTGAATCAAATACATATGTATATTATATAATTTTAAAAAGCATTTGAAAAGTTTGAAAATTCTTTTGATTTCACTTGTGACGGACAATTTTATTTATACGTCCATAAAATTATGAGTATATCTGAACCTAGGTATTTTAGTGTAAAGCCTCTAAATACACAATATTTATTTACTTATATCTAGTTAGTTATATCTATAATACCTATAATTTATTCATAGACATTGAGGGACCTAAAAAGGAAAGCAAGAGGGGAAAATGCAGCAGCAAAGCGGGCAACAGCGGTGACCGGGAACTGTGTGGCAATTCCAGCAGTTGGTGAGGATGAAGAGCTGATCCTGTCAGTTATTAGGGTGAACTCCTCAGAGGGAGTAGGTCCTTCCGAGTCCGAAATTGGTTATGTAAGTCATGTTTTATATAATTAATTGTAAAATGAATTCACGTAATGTATTCATGTATAGAGATTTGTCATTGTCATAATCTATGAAAAGGGACCTTACCGTCGGTTTAGACATCCAAGATACAAGCTTCCTGTGGTGTGCAATTTTGTGAATCAAATATATATGTATAGTATATAATTTTAAAAAAGCAGTTGAAAAGTTTGAATATTCTTTTGATTTCACTTGTTACGGACAATTTTTATTATACGTCCATAATATTATTAGTATATCTGAACCTAGGTATTTTAGTGTGCAGCCTCTAAATACACAATATTTTTTTACTTATATCTAGTTGGTTATATCTATAATACCTATAATTTATTCATAGACATTGAGGGACCTAAAAAGGAAAGCAAGAGGGGAAAATGCAGCAGCAAAGCGGGCAACAGCGGTAACCGGGAACTGTGTGGCAATTCCAGCAGTTGGGGAGGATTAAGAACTGATCCTCTCAGTTATTGGGGTGGACTCCTCAGAGGGAGTAGGTCCTCCCGAGTCCCAAATTGGTTATGTAAGTTATTTTTTATTTAATTAATTGTAAAATGAATTCACGTAATGTATTCATGTATAGAGATCTGTCATTGTCATAATCTATGAAAAGGGACCTTACCGTCGGTTTAGATATCCAAGATACATGCTTCCTGTCGTGTGCAATTGTGTGAATCAAATATATATGTATATTATATAATTTTAAAAAAGCAGTTGAAAAGTTTGAAAATTCTTTTGATTTCACTTGTTTCGGACAATTTTTTTTATACGTCCATAATATTATTAGTATATCTGAACCTAGTCATTTTAGTGTACAGCCTCTAAATACACAATATTTTTTTACTTATATCTAGTTAGTTATATCTATAATACCTATAATTTATTCATAGACACTGAGGGACCTAAATAGGAAAGCAAGAGGAGAAAATGCAGCAGCAAAGCGGGCAACAGCGGTGACCGGGAACTGTGTGGCAATTCCAGCAGTTGGGGAGGATGAAGAGCTGATCCTCTCAGTTATTGGGGTGGACTCCTCAGAGGAGTAGGTCCTCCCGAGTCCAAAATTGGTTATGTACATAAGCTATTTTTTATTTAATTAATTGTAAAATGAATTCACGTAATGTATTCACGTATAGAGATCTGTCATGATTATAATGACCCTCTGATGTCAGTTTCTGTAAAAATTACGATCCTTACTTTAGCGCCTAAGTCTTGGGAGTTTAAATAGACTTGCTGAAGAATTTAATACGTCTAGACGGCAAGCAGGGAAGGCCAAAGGACTGGTAGAAAAAAGTAGCATCTTATCATTGCCGAATCCCCGTGGAGGTCGAAAATTGTCACCCGAAGTAACCCAATTTATCTGAGAGAAGACAATACGCGAATCATGCCTAGAAAAAAAGACTTCGTGTCTGTAAAGTTAGATGATGGAAGGAGAGTGCAAATTCAGAAGCAACTGTTAATGTGTAATATCAACGAACTGTACCAACAATTTAAAGTAGAATACCCGGATATAAAAGTGGGTATTTCAAAGTTTTTCTCCCTACGGCCTAAGCAGTGCATTTTAGCCAGGGACTCAGGTACGCATGTAGTTTGCGTTTGCGTTTACCACCAAAATGTGAAATTAATGCTAAGTGGAGGAGATATTTCACAACTTACACGCGATTCGGATATTCATCTTACATCATATAAGGATTGCTTAGAGAAGATGATGTGTCCTAATCCTACAGCAATTTGCCACCTAATGACACAAAAATCACCGGCCTGTGAACGATGTAGTGAAATCATCATCTGAAAAAAATATTCGACGAAAACCAAATAACTAGTGTACTTACACATGGGTTGGCACAGACCGTTTCACACTCGCCACTAAAGTCCTTCCATCTGACGAATTCGTCGACAACCTATGTTCAGCTTTAGACCTCCTAAAACCACATGCTTACATAACCAACCGTCAATCTGAATATTTCAAAACATTAAAAGAGTCAATTAAATAAGGAGAAATAATAGCACAATGCGATTTTGCCGAGAACTACAGCTTTATTGTCCAGGATGCTGCTCAATCGTTCCACTGGAACAATGACCAGGCTACACTGCTCACATCTGTGTATTATTATAGACAGGGACCAAAGTTAGAACACGGGAGTATAGTTATGATATCTAACGACCTTAGACACGACACTAGCCGTTTTTATACGTTTCAAAAAAACTACATCATCATCCACAGGAAAACGGCATAGCAGCAAAAATAATAATTCATATTACTGACGGAGCATCGCAATCGCAAAACCGATTCAGCTTCATCAACCTCTTTTATTTTAAGCAAGACTTCAAGATAGATTCCCCTGGACAAAATGGACATCCAAGACTGTCGCTCTCAATGTTACGATAACGCTGCGGTAATGGCAGGTCATCGTACGGGCGTGCATCAGAGAATATTGGAAAAAAATGAACTGGCAATATTCGTCAATTGTGACAACCACTCGCTCAATTTGGTCGGCGTTCATGCCGCCAAGCAGGATGTCGCAATGATCACATTTTTTGGAACAATCGAAGCCTTGTACGTATTTTTTTCCCATTCAACGCTACGCTGGGAAAAACTTAAGGAATCCGTGCCTATAGTTGTGAAATCTGAATCCGAAACCAGGTGGAGTGCAAGGGTGGAAGCAGTTAAACCAATCAACCGATATCTCGACGACATCTTAAACCTACTAGAAGACATGTCTATTGACCGCAATCAAACGAACGATACAAGAAGCGAGGCAAATAGCCTTTACAATCGCATGTTGACCTACGACTTCCTCACCCTGTTAGGATTTTGGCATAATGTACTTTCATCGATCGATCGTGTGCAAAAACGGCTCCAAGATCCTACCATGAACTTTCATGATGCTGCCCTGGATATAAAATCACTGAGAAACCATTTCTCAACCGAGAGAGAAACATTAGTCAATGAGGCAATAGTAAAAGGTTCTAAACTATGCCAGGATTGGGAGGTGGTTACAGGACGGCGCACGCGACGGAAAAAGCGAATGCCCGGCGAGCAGGCGACGGATGCTGGGCTGTCTGCCAAGGAGGAAATCGAACGTGTAATGAAAGGAACCATTGATCGATTGATAATTGAAATGGACACCAGATTCACGCGCCTTAATTATATAAACGAGAAGTTCGGTTTCCTTTTGAATGTAAAAAATATATGTTACGGTTATAACGACCTGGCATTTCTTAAAAATAAATGCTTAGAATTTGGTACAGTATATGGTCGTGACATAGATGGCCACCAGCTGATTGAAGAAATTGTCGATGCTCGTATGTTGCTGTCCACAAGAAAGGACTTAAACATAACGAAGCCACAAGAGCTTTTAGAATTTATAGTGCAATATGGAGATGAAGGAGTCTTCCCAAACCTACGTATTTCGTTACAAATACTTCTAACCATTGCAGTATCGATTGCAAGCTGCGAGCGATCGTTTAGCAAATTGAAACTAATACTCTCATATTTGAGAACAACAATGGGACAACAACGATTGGTAGATCTGGCGTTATTAAGTATAGAGAGAGAGGAAACTGAGCATATGAATTTCGAAGAGATCATAAATCAGTTTGCCGCACAAAAGGCAAGAAGGGTACATTTGTAAGTTAGGTTACTTTCTAATCTTTAAGTGATGATTGATCTCAATTGTAAGCAATTAGCAATACTAGTAATAAGGTTAAAATAAATGTTTATTTTTCAGTTTCATTGAGTTTTATTTTTTAATGATCCAATTACAATTTTAACATAAATCAAGCAGGCAAGTAAGAGACACACGTAATAACCTAAATACGTACAAACTGTATCTGTATATTGTGTATGAAGTCTAAAATAAACGTAGGTATATTCAAAAAGTTTATAGTAACTCTTTCGGTTAGTTTGGGGGTCTACAGGCTACGTTTGGGGGGCGCAAATTTGGTGCCTGCCCCGGGCTCACAAACACATTGAAGATCCTCAGAACTTGCAAAAGAAATAAAACTCTTTTAAAAAAAAGAAAATATATTTAGAAAAATCTTTTCTTGACGATATACCCGAAAACTTAAAAATGGATGTCCATGGCGTTTGCACGACGACCACAATACCGATTTCCCACGAGGCCGAGGGTGATGTTAGCATAATTCATGAATCAAGTGAACTTGAAAATGGATGTCCATGGCGATTGCACGACGACCACAATACCGATTTCCCACGTGGCCGAGGCTGATATAAGCATAATTCATGAATAAAGTGGTGCCAGTTTAGAACTGTCTACTCTTTCACCGGAGCCTAAAATTTCGAAAATTAAAGGTACTAGTTTGGGTTACAGACACTGAGAGTAAGAAAACGCCTACAGCTGGTTTTTGTTCCTGGCGGTGGTCGTGGCGCTGGATTAATTGCTGCCAGGTACATATAGGAGATTTTGGAAGACCACGTCGTCCCTTATGCCGGTATTTTTGATGACGGGTTCATGCTAATGCAGGACAATGCCATTTGTCATACGGCAAGGGTCACCGCTGCCTACCTCCGCGAGTTGGGCATCGATACCATGGTCTGGCCAGCGATGAGCCTGGACTTAACCCCATTGAGCACATGTGGGACCGAGGAGAGGGAAGAGGAACGTTCGGGCCCGGAATCCTGCTCCAGCCACTGTCGACGAGTTGAAGATTGCCTTGCTGGAAGAGTGGGAAGCGATTCTTCAAAATTACATCAGGAAGTTAATAAAAGCAATAAAAATGTATAGTTCAAAGTTAGAAAGATCACAAAAAACTACGGCGGAATTGTTCGCGTTTTGAACAACTATAATGCGACTGCTGAGGTCACCGCCGTTTCATCACCGCACACCGGGATCAACTTTGCTCCAGATCTTCGCGCGACGTTGATTAACGAAGCGCTCACCGAGGCCCTCGAGTTACCGCACGGAGCTGACGTCTTCCTAGCGGACGGCGGTACTGACGACTCTTACCGCGATCCTGCACTCTTCCATCTGCAAGTGCATGCCGCGTGTCACACACTGCGCGTTGGCGGCGCGCTTCTGATCAAGTCGAGCAATTTGCACAGAGATAACTACAGAGCGTTGCTGCCCGCTTTCACGTCTGTTCACGTCATGAAGCCGGACGCTTCCCGCCCTACCAACACCTAAGTTTACAATTTCGCGACGGGCGCCGACGAGGGCAGTATCTCGCAGGATATTCTGGACGTGCTGGAGGCGGACCTGATAGTGGTGCGTCTGCTGGCCTTGGACGGACTCAACACCTATTTCGCGCATGCTCGCGACCCGTCTATTACCGTAAATTAGGCCCAACCAGACGTTCCCAAAATGTCGGGATCGGAAAAATAAATGAGGCAAAGAGTATATATGCTGCCTACTTGCATTATTTAGAGTTACTTAAATCTGGTTTTAGTGCTGCAGAAGTGTCAGAAGAATTTTCAAACATTAAAACAGTATGGAATGACGCTGGCTACATCGACATTCATAATTTTTCTACGGCATCAAAAAAACACGATCGATCCGATAAACACTTGGAAGCTTCTCTTAAATTTCACACTTTTGGGAAAACCCGTATTGAGACGCGACTGAACTCTCAGATACAAATTGATATTGATAGACATAACGCGAAAGTCGATCGAAATCGAAATATTTTTCAGCGGCTGATTGACATTGTTTGCTTTTTGGGAAAGCAGGAGCTCGCATTTCGCGGACATGACGAATCCGAAGCGTCGCTTAACAAGGGTAATTTTTTAGAGATGGTCGAATTGATGGCTAAATACGACGGCGTTATATAAAACCACCTGCAAAATTCGACTAGCTCATTTACGGGCTTATCAAATCGGATTCAAAATGATCTAATTTCTAGTGTGGAATCTGTGTTGAATGAAACGATAAAACGGCAAATAGCTGCCACTGATTTTGTTGCTGTGATGGTCGATGAAACTCCTGATGTAAGCGGAAAGGAACAGCCGATTCATCAAATATGTTGACGTAAGTTCCGATCGCATCGTACCAACTTTAAGTCGTATCGTACTACAGATTCTGATAGAGTTTGATTGTTTGTCGAAATTGATAGCGCAGACATACGAGTACGATGGTGCCGCTGTTTTGTCATCTGAACTCAACGGCGTTCAGTCGTTGGTTCGTGAGCAATGTCCTCTTGCTCTGTATGTCTGGTGTTCTGCCCATGTTCTCAATTTGGTGCTATCGAAATCCTGTGAACGTATTCCTGAAACTAAACGTTTTTTTAATGTCATTAAAACGTTAGGCAATTTTTTTTCACAGCAGTACCAAAAGACAAAACCATTACAATAAAATGGCTGATCTGAAAAAATTGCCTCGCGTTGCCGACACACGCTGGACGTATAATTCACGTACCGTAAATGTAATCTGCCATTCTTGTTCACATCTGATTAAGTTGTTGGAGGACATGGCAGAACACGAAAACGCCTGGGACGGCGACACATTTTGTCAAGTATCATCATTTTTGCACAATTTGAAAGAATTTGAATTTCAGTTTTTGCTCCGTACATTTAATGAAATTTTCGCAGAAACGGATATACTTTACAACATCATTCAAAAAAAGACGTCTGATGTGGGTTATTGCGTAAAAAAATAAACGAATTTGAAGCATTCCTGCAATCATTTCGCTCGAATTTCGATGCAATTTTCGAAGACGTAAAAATTATAACCGGGCCAAAGCGAAAACGCAACGTTGCAGATGCAAAAACGAATTTTAAAAGATTTTTTGTCGAAATCGTAGACAACATATATAACGAGTGCCATGACCGTTACCGCAATATGAAAAAAATGATTTTTTTTCGGTTACTATCCAGCGAAAATTTCACAAAATATAATGAGAACTTTCCCACCGGAATAATTAATGCTTTTGTCATCGATTACAATACATTTAGTTTCAACGTAGACCGCCTGATAAATGAGCTTAAATGTATTTATAAAACAGACGACTTTCGCGATATGAGCGTCTACAATTTAGTACAACATTTTGACGAATACGAATTAAATGTAGTTTTTCCCGAAGTTCTTCGATTGGCAAAATTAATCGTCACTGTTCCCGCCAGCAGCGCTTCCACCGAGAGATCGTTCTCTGCGCTCAAACGCATCCACACATATTTGCGAAACACGCAGGGTCAGCAACGACTCTCCGATCTATCTAAAATTTCGATCGAGAAATCCCTCTTAGCGGAAATGAAACGCCTTCCCAATTTTTACGACTCCATTTTACAAATATTTTTACAGAAAGACAGGCGAATAGATTATTTAATGTACAAATAATTAATTATATGAAGAAATAATCAAAATGTTTATTCTGCCATTGGGCCAAGGACACTTTCTCATATTATACTCCATAACTCCCTGTAGTCTTCCGTTACCGCAATACATTTATTTGTTCAGTAGTTTTATAAAAAAAACTAATTTAACTTCGGACGCGCGCACACACACACTACTGAATAACTTTTATCTAATTTGGTAATATAAAAAATAATGAAACCACCAAAGAAAAATGCTGAGAGGCCACTTCGATTATCCGCAAATTGATATGTCTATAAAATCAATCAGTCTTCGGATATTTGACGTGGTTAATTACGTACGTCATTATGTCATTATCAGCCGACTTGATCACGAAATCAAAGACATCACGCATTTTTTTTTTTGGTATATTTGTAGCTCTCTTTTTTGCCTACCCAGTCTCAAATGTCTTTGCACGCCACTGCTCACGCCAGGTTTCACTTCACGACTCAACTCTGCAGTATCATCTCCGAGTTCAACAATTTCAAGCTCGCAAGAATTGAACGTAAGCGTACCTTTTCTACAGAAAAGCACCTAAACCTAGACTTTAAACCTGAGTCCCGCCTCCGCAGCGGTTGCGATAGCATCGTTTCTACTAATATTGTTACTAGAGCTAGATTTAGATTGTATTTTATTTACTTCTTCTGCCACATTGCTAACTCAATAGTAAATAGTACATTTTTATTCTCTAGACTCTAGTGAAATTAAGTCCTTAGTACACATAGTACACAAGAGGGTAAACTGCTCCTTAAACAGCGTCTAAACCCTTTGGGGGATCAACTACGACGAAATTTAACCAGAGAGATTGCGACAGAAGCAGTAAAACATGAACAGAAGGCTCCGATAACAAATCACATCTACGTGATTTGTTATCGGAGCCTTCTGAGACAATTCGAAAAATTGGCAGAAAACAGCTCTATTTATTACACTAGAGGACACTAGAGGAATTCTCGCCGTGCCTCGACTCGTCTTGCCCCTCCTGTGGAAAATCACCGTGACATCATCTCTTAAAGCGAAGCGGACCTAATAGATTCAAAGAACACTGAAATAGAAGAATGCTCTGGCTCCGTCCGTTCGTCTGCAGACAATTTAACTTTGTGATGAAAAGTGGGCCCTTACAAGAAAACGGCGCCGCCAGAGTGTCTTGTCAGACGAAGCATGTCCGTACCTCCAAGAATTTTCCTGCTTAAAACGATCTTGGGGATATTCTTTGGTAAGTTTACCAAAATATGATTTTTTTTTAATCTAGAAAACGAAGTGGACTTAAAGCTCCAGCACGAACGAAAATTGTTCGAAACTTTTTTCTGGAGGTTATTCTCTTTCTACCTCCAAAACAAAAAAATTGAGGAATTGACCCTATAGCAATGTATTCTTGGCATTTAATCATTGTTCACATAACGAGAATTTGCGTACACCTTCCGCTTGACTCCAGAGTTGTTCGAAACTTTTTTCTGGAGGTTATTCCCCTTCTACCTCCAAAACAAAACGGTAGAGGGATTGACCCTAGCACAGCAATGTATTCTTGAAATTGAATAATAGTACACAAGACCACAAAAAAAAATTGTTTACGCATACCTACCTGACGACCGGTTATTAGCCTACTGGGTAGGGACGCTGGCTACGAAGCTGAAGGTGCGGGGCAAACCCGGTAAGGGCAAATATTTATGTGATGAACATGAATAGTTGTCGCTGAGTCTTTGATTTTTCCATGTATTAAGTATATCTATTAAATATATTGTCGTCTAGTTCCTATTAAACAAGTCTTAATGAGCTTACTATGGTACTGATTCGATTTGTGTAAGTTAACCCCCAAGCTTCTTTTCTTCTTTAACCGGAACTAAGTATTGGATACTTTTGCTGAGTGAAAATAATATAAGAATTATTGTATATTGAAGCTCTACGACAGGGCCGACTACCAAACGCCCCGTCGGGGAGTGCCGACCGTGCATCTCGACGAGGGCACATACCGAGGATGTAGACGATGGGGAGGAGGAGCTAAAGGGCTATATTGGAGAGGGAGCAAGGGCCCTAGACTCCACGGAGAGGATTACACCCATGGCGGTACAAGAGGCCTCCAATAAAAGGGGTAGAGCAGAGGGGCAGTGACGACGAAACGGCACCCGAACGGAAAAGGAACTCCTTCCTAAGACGGCACCCCGTGGAGGAACACACTGACTTCAGAGCTGCCAAAGCTCAAATCCGACGATCACAGTTGCCAGAGAACGAGAAATAGGCAGGCAGACGATGAGCTGGGCATCGACCACGAGAGAGTGCGGAAGACGGCTACAGGGGCCCGTATAATAAGAGGTTCCCGGGACTCATAGCGGCCCGCTTGCAGATAACCTGGCCGGGAGGCTCCGGGGCCTTATTGGAGGCGTGGCGGAGGTCACCAGACCTGTCAAAAAAGCGAAGGTCCGGGTCAGCGAATTTGACTAATCCGTGACCTCCGACCACATTAAGGGAGAGGTGGCATCCAAAAGCAGGTGCCCAGAGAGAGAAACGTACAAGCCAGAGCTTCAATGTCGCTGTGTTCTGACAATGAAGCAACAAATTCACCGCACCCGCGTCAATCACAGCCGTTTACGTCATCAGAGCCGTCTCCGTCACCACAGCCACTTTCTTCACCACGACCGCCACCTTCGCCACAGCCGCTACCTACATCACAACCGGCTCCTTTACCGCGCCCGCTGGAGCCGGAACTAACGTCGAATCGACGCCGTACCAGACCGCACGACGACCCAGTGAACATGCAAGGTTTTAAATTACCTAAACAGCAAACCAAAGAACAACAAAGATGCCACAGACATGCTTTTTTTAAGTTACGCCGAAAAATTTTCTCCGACACTGCAAGCAGAGATTAGGGTGGATTTGGCAAAATTGTTCGCCGAAGCGGAATTGAAAACTATACACGAACGCAAAGCACGCGCCAGTACTTTTGGTCTCGTCTCGTTCCCTCATTCGCCGACATACACGATGATCAGTGAAGTCTGAAGACGATAATGAATCGCCGACTGCGGAGGTTGAGATGATGGCTGACACGAACGAACAATCAAACACAGATATATACCTAAGTAGACGCTTCATGTAATAAATAGGCCTAGTAATAAATTGGGTTCGGTGTTCAAATTCGGGGAGTACTCGTACTTAATTAAATTGGCATTATTTTGAACTTGTTTTATTGAAACTTCTATATTACAACTCACGGCACAGCCTATTATATTCACGCCAAACCATTCTTTTCTCGTTTATTGGATGAATACACTGTCTTTTACACTTCCTAGAAGCGGCTGCCAATAATAAGAGCACATGCACATCCTCCATGTCAGAATCGTCCGATTCATTTGAGATTCTTGACAAACTTGATAGCGACATTACCGTAGCGATGTTTCGAAACGAATGACCAAACCACATCGAGCGAGCGGGTCCACGACGCCGGGACGCGAGCGCGATGCTGGCTGGTTGAAGGCGCGAGGCCAGCGCGTGCTCAGTGTGACCGGCCCGCCCCGCCCGCATCACGCGTTCATCAAGCCCGGCTACCGTCCCCTTGATCGAGTAAGATAATGAAAGTGTCGAACGGGCTCAGTCAACCCAGCCTTGTCTTAGTGAATATAATGATCATTTGCTCCTCACTAACATAGTTTCCGTAAGCTGACCTAACAAAATACCTATGGACCACCGAAGTCTGAAATAAATGATTTTTATTTTATTTATCTTATTTGCATGGACATAACAACTCACGTCCGCAATGGAGTCTCCGATATTACCACTTGTAACGATCCGGTAACAAAGAAAGTATCACCTGACATACAGCGTATACAAAAACCCGTTCTGAACATCTCAAGCCCAGATATTTCGGCTGATATACTCCCAACTGGCTCTGAAAATTTCGACAACCTTACACGAGATTAAATTATGGAGGGATCGTTCATAATTAACGAAACATTGAAGAACGAAATGTTTATAGATATAGCAAATTAAATACTTTTTTTTAATGCCTCGAGGGTCTTTTTTAGATTTAACTTAGCTTTAATTTAATTTAGCTAATGTTATACTTATCATCTTGTATATACTTTAGAAAATAAATGTTTTTAATCAATACTTTTAATATATATAAAAGAGAATTTAAAAATATGTAAATGAAACAAACTCATAATATCAGTCATGTTAACACCGGAAATGTTAATAATTAAAAGTCATACTTTCGGATCATGTCGTTGTGACTGTAGTACCTACGTAGTACAGTCGAGGACAAAGAGATGTATACACTTTTGGACCTAATCGAAGGACAAAGAGATGTATACACTTTTGGACCTAATCGAATGCGGTCGCCTACAAATTGTAGGCGACCACAGGTCAGGTCAGGTACAGGTCGATTCACGAAAGCTGGCGCGAGATTTGACAGAATTTCTATGAAAATAGCTGTCACTCAGTAGAAATCTCGCGCCAGCTTTCGTGAATCGACCTGAACCTACAAATAAACTTTTTTTTTCATCATATTTAAATAGTCAATTGCGCTGTCTCAAATCGAAAATTTACAAAATTTTACGAATGGAGACAAAACCCCATGCTCTTTCGAACGAACCCGTGCCTAATTTGGACCCGGTTTGTTTGAAGTAAACGAAAAGACTTAAATCCGTAAGATCCGATTCAACCATAAGAAAAGTGAGATTTTAAGCCATGGGTACAAATGATCGATCAAAATGATATATGTATTCTGCATTTATATCTATGTCAAAAATGAATTCCCGGACTATGTGCGGAATTTGTCATCAAGTAATCAATCGTTTATTGCGTATCACATTCATACATCAGGTAGAAATAAAATGAGTATATAGACACATATGACGCCCTGCAAGGGCACAGCAATTTGAGAGGGTTAATATTTGAACGTAATATTTTTACATAATAAATGAATTCAAAGCAAAACGAGATGGCGATAAATAGATTTTCAAAACATTATGTATAAAATATCATATTACTCGTACAGTAATTATCTATTAACTTATTATATTATAATTATTGGTGTTCTCTTCAAAGTAGTCGCTTAAGTTATAAAAACATTTACTGATGAGAAATACTTTTAGATGTTTGGTAAATAACGTTGTTTTCTCTAGGTTTTTGATTGAGGAAGGTGGCTGGTTATATATTTTGATCATCATGTGGTGAGGGCTAGACGTTACCATTTTCATTCTGGAGAAGGGTCATCATCATCATCATCATATCAGCCGAAAGACGTCCACTGCTGGACATAGGCCTCCCCCAAAGAGTGCCAAAGTGACCGATCCCGCGCCACCCGCATCCAGCTGGAGAAGGGTAGTTTAAGTTTATTAAGATATCTATCATTAGGGGTATTAAGTTCAAAGTATTTTTTTACGAATTTACTGGATTCAAGAAGGGTAAGTAATACGAGGTATAACAACTAATCATATAACGGTCATAATATATACGCTCACTGTGTATAAGTTTGTTTAGTATAACGTTCATTGCACATAACGAACGAAAGGTATAATGTCAAAATATATAATTTCGTAAAGTATAACGTACTTTAGACATAATATCAATTGATATATCGATTTAAGCGTATAATATTCATAACACCTAAGGTTTATAACATATATTACTCAATTAATCTAACATCAAAAAGTATATTGCTCGTATATTATAATCGTCTTCAGTTATTTTAATAGCAATGCCGTATGAAGGAATATATATGAATTTGAATAAAAAAACATTAAACGTTTTTAAGACTGAAATTAAATTTATTTTTATATCAAACACGCCAATTATTTTAACCTAACCTTACCTAAACACCAGCGTGTCGACGCCACCCCGCTTCGCGGGGTGTCTATTTCCGCTCTAAGGGACACAAGGCAACCCTAACCTAACCTGCAAGTAATACCATTGGTAAGAGTGCTTGTTGTTTTTTACTGCGTGGGGCTTCGCCCCCCGAGCCCCCCTTTTACTTACAGCCCTAACCTAATTTTCTGTATTGTAATCCTCATACGAAAATATACTATGCGTTATGATCGTTATACGTTATGTATGTTATACGAAAATATATTATATGTTATGATCGTTATAGGAAATGAAATTATTCAATTTGAGTGTTATAGAAAAAAACGTTATATAATATGATTATTATGGCTATTGACCGTTATTCCTTATAAAAGTATTGGTATTGTTGTTATAGCTAACGTTCATTATATCCTGTGAACGTTATTAATATGAAATTATATATACTGTTGTTATATCTCGTGGGACGCACCCATTCAAGAATGTATATAGAAGTCATTTCCTCTGGTAGATAGCTTTTCAGTGACGAGCAATAAAAAAGTAATAAAAGTTACTGAAAAAACCCTGTTTTTGGAATGTAACTTGTGTGAACTGTGATTAGAACTAATTTTAATTCAGCACTGATAGTACTGATTATTGCTAAGTTTTAGAGATTTAATGAATGTTAAGAAGAGTTATTTGAATCTATGATTGTTGTAAGTTACTTGTATGAAGGTATTTTTTGTTAGGTTTTTTTTCAGAATTTCTATTATATTTTCTAATTAATAGTGCTTTGTGGTGAAGTAAACTGTACTGATTAGGGTCAAGGGCAAAAAATACGACCATCCCAGTCTAATGGCATGTCCAGTGCTTTTGGAAATAAAAATTAGATTACATTCTAGATTATTCCAGTGATCATATTTTTTATTAAATTTGTCCAGATATTGTTAATTCATTGTTAACTAAGAAATCTTGCGAATGAAAGAAAATATTACCTTTAATCTTAATTTATAAAAAAGTATATTTTAACTATTCATACTTTTTTTTTTTGTCCAAGCAGGGTGTGTTGATATTGACAATTAAAAAAGTGGGACATTGCGTGGATATTAAAAAACCGTATAGGTTTAAATATGTAATTAAACTATCCTTTTTTGTATTTTGACCTCCTATTGTTACATTTTAGATATAAAAATTATTTAAAAAGACGAATTATAAGTTGTCCTCAAATTTTCTAATTTTCGTAACTCATGCTTAGTTACGGTAAAACCGGTTATATTGAAATCATTATGAAGGATCCCATCACTATTTTCATATATGGCAACACTTAGGAACTGCCATAGAAGTTGTTTGTCTATGGTTGTCTCAGTCTGTGTAGATTAATTGACACATGTTGATCTAACCTCTAAAAGTGAAGAAAAAAATCTCATTGTTAGTAACGCGATTTTTGGTCAAAAGTAAGTATAAAACTGTTGTGTTTACCTACAATCGTAAAGATCTCCTTGGCCATTCATGAAATTCGTATGTAAAAAGTATTTCCAAGCATAACTTTTAGCTACAGAATTTAAAGCATCAGTTTTTTTTTACAAAAATTCTCATGTTCGTTACGTTTCGTTACATAAGGGCCTTTTCATAATGAAATTAAAACCATAATAGGCCTAGACCATATTTTTTGGTTGGGGTATAGGAAAGGTGGGCCAGTTTTGGGACTTAGAAAAATTTAGGAGTCGTGAAATTTATGTCAATATAACACCTCATTTTTATTAAAGTATCCTTTAAAACATGCTAAAATAAGCATGTTTTGTTATTGTAATCATTTTCTCTCAGATCAATATTTACCGAGATATTGGGGTTTTTAAGGTAAAAATGCTTGCTGAAAATATGGTACATGGGTTGAAAACCGAAAACTGTAGGTTAGGTTAGGTTTGTTTTGTGACCCTGTATAGCGGAGCGAGCGAAGCGAGCGGAGCGTCAAAATGCTTGCTTACATGGACCCTCGTAAATAATCTACTATTAGGTACCTACATAAAAATATGTTATGCATTTGAACCCCACTATCTCGGTAAATATCGATCTGAGAGAAAAAGTTTAAAGAATAAAATATGCTTAATTATTTACGAAACGGGACTTAATCGTGTAATTAAATTGTTATGAATTTACCTCGACGTTTCGGACGACTTGTCTTCTCGCGACCATGGACGGTACAAGTCGTCCGAAACGTCGAGGTAAATTCATAACAATTTAATTACACGATTAAGTCCCGTTTCGTAAATAATTATGTGTGAAAATCGTGAAAGTTTAAATCAATATAAAATATGCTTCTTTTAGCGTAATCTACAAGATTCAAACTATTTTAAGCTCAAACTAACAAGAAAAAAATTTTTGGTCGTAAATTTTCTGTCCTAAAATCGGCCCACCTTTGCTATACTCTGACCTATTTTTTACACCATCAAATTACTTTCAATAAATCATGGTACTTGATTTTTCCACAGATATGCCTTTGACAAATGCCGAAAGGCAAAAAAGATATCGTGAAAAATTGAAAAATAACCCCGAAAAATACGAGTCGTTACGAGTTAAACATATAGAAAGAGTGAAGCGCAACAGAAAAGCTGTAGCAAATCTTTCTGAAAATGAAAAGAAACGACAAAGACAACGATGGAGGGAAAATTCGGTTAGACATTATCAGAAGAAGAAGGGCATCCAAAATGAAAATGAAGAGACAGTATCAAATAAAGATAAAACTACAGACCACAAAGATGTCATGATCAAAAAACTTAAAAAGAAAAATATGTTATTAACTATGGAAATAAAAAAAAATAATGATACAGTAGAATTTATGAAAAGAAAAATGAACAGTATGAAGAAACAATTGTATCGCCTGAAGAAGAAGTTAGCAGTTCCTCCAACATTACAAGAAGAGCCTGAAGATTTGCATGAAAATGAAGTTGTAGTACCACAGGATTTCACACCAAGAAAGCAAACAGAACACGACTTAAAGAATATTAGCTCTGAAATAGACCGGAATTTAGTGAGACCGCAAATTCTTCAATTAAATGTTCTAACTGCAGCTCTCCAATCGGAATACAAAACCAGTAATAATAAAAACAAACAAATTTTGAAAAATGTTGTGGAGAGTCCAGTTACGAAGAAATACAATATTAAATCTGCTTTGCACAAGAGACTAGGTCTAAAAAGTAGAATACGTAGAGCCCTGTCTAAGCGAACAGATAAATCTTTAGAAATAACAAACTTTTTTTTGCGAGATGATGTTACTAAAGCTACAGCTGGAAAAAAAGAATGTGTTACAAAAAATGGCGTAAAGATGCAAAAACGGTTTCTCCTTGAGCCTATGACAGAATTATACAAAAAATATAAACAGGAAGGTGGGAAAGCGTCATTAACAAAATTCTGAAGAGCCAGACCATTTTATGTTTGCATTTCAAAATTAAGCGAAAGGGACACTTGCGCTTGTATTAAACACAGTAATCTTCATTTCAAAAGTCTGAAACTTAAAAAGTTAGAGATTTTAAAGACAGACTCCTTGACAGAACTAGTGAAAGAAATTGCTTGTGACACCAAATCAAAAACATGTATGTACAATGAATGTACAGAGTGCAAGAACAAAAATATCGACATCGTTTTACCTGATCGCAATACAGAGGTCGCTTGGTTAGAATGGAAACTTAAGACGGTACCCTATAAGAAAACGCTCAATGGTGTACAAATAGAAAAAACAACAAAAAAGTTTGTGAAAGAAATAGTATCGAACAATGTTGGCACTATGGTAGAACAATTCCAAGATGAAATGAAAAAATTTAAAATGCATTCTTACAATATTCAACATCAACATAAACAATTCAAGATTTGTGTTGAAAATCTGAATGAAAAGGAAGCAGCTATCATATGCGATTTTTCGGAAAATTATGCATGTAAACTTCATACCGAAATACAGTCAATGCATTTTGGTGGTTCAAGAAACCAAGTATCACTGCACACAGGGATTTTGTACACTTCAAAAAATAAACCACAATCGTTCTGCACATTCTCCCCTTCACTAGAACACAACCCGGCATCTATTTGGGCACACTTGGAGCCAATCATAAATCACATAAAAACGAATTTTCCAGAAGTTATGATACTACATTTTTTCTCAGATGGACCTACGACACAATATCGTCAAAAACACAACTTCTTCTTGCTTGTTCAGCAAACAGCAGTATTATTTGAGTACTGCACATGGTCCTTCTTCGAAGCCTCACATGGAAAGGGACCTGCAGACGGTGTGGGAGGGGCCATCAAAAGGGCACTAGACAGACATGTTTCATATGGTACGGATATCATAGATGCAAAAAGAGCATTTGAAATACTACAGGACCAAACAACAATATTGTTGTTCTACATCGAAGAAAAAAATATTATCTCAATGCGTAATAAAATAATTCCTCTTGTCCGCCCAATAAGTGGTACTATGCGAGTTCATCAAATTGTCACATCACCAGAGACAAACAAAATTCGTCATCGAGAAGTCAGTTGCTACTGTGGTGCAGAGCGAGGAAAATGCAACTGTTTTGACATTAAAGAACATACACTTTTTGAGCTAAGACACCAATCTGAACCAGGACCATCAAACCCACATACATCTAAAAGAAGAAGGGCACCTAAAAGGAAGAGAGAGCTATCAGGAACATCTAAAAATAAACCTTTGCAATTACAGACACCTAAAAGAAGAAAGGCGTCTCAACGGAGGACAAAATCGTCAGAATCTTCCTCCAGTGAAAATGAAATGGAAGTGATGTATGACGACAGCGATGATAGTCCATATGAAAATAGAGATAGTGAGTCTAGTGCTAGCAAGGAAGATGTTACATTGGATGGGCAAGTTGAAAGAACAATGGAGGCAATTGGTGGAGCTAGATACGAAGTGGAGAGGGAGAATGAAATGGAAGAAGTTTATGGTTTTGAAGAAAGGGAGAATGAGTCAGAAAATAATCAATCAGATGGAGAGATCGAAGGAGATGTAGTTGGTGAAGATACAGAAAATACGCTAGAAAAAAAGAGGAAACATACTGATGATGATGATAGTTCAGATGGTGATGATAGTTCAGAGGATGAGGATGATAGTTCAGATAAGGATGATGTGAAATTATACTGTTTTTGTAACAAGCCAGAGAAGGGGCGAATGATCGCATGTGATAATAACCACTGTAAAATAGAGTGGTTTCATTATAAGTGCCTAGGTATTGTCCAAGCGCCGAAAGGATTGTGGTATTGCAAAACATGTTTAAAATTAAGAAAACGATTCAATAAAACAAAATAATAAGAAGTTAAAATAAATAATAAATAAATAAATATCAGGGGACACCTTACACAAATTGACCTAGTCCCAAAGTAAGCACTAAAGGCTTGTGTTATGGGTACTAGACAACGATATATTTACATATATAGATACTATAAATACTTAAATACATAGAAAACATCCATGACTCGGGAACAAATGTTCGTGTTCATCACACGAATATTTGCCCGTACCGGGATTCGAACCCAGGACCGCTGGTTCAGTAAGCATGAGTTAGTACCACTGAACCAAACGTGTCGTCCAAAGTTATGTTTAAAATTAAGAAAACGATTCAATAAAACAAAATAATAATAAGTTATTATTTTTATTATCCTATATTAAACCTATATATATCTGATAACCGATCACAACGGCGCGCGCGGCTGATGCGGCAAAAGTCAGAGTACGAAAACCTCGGAAACGGCGTCATACATTTTCACTCTGATTATTGTCGCATAAACCACGCGCGATCGCATGTATAAATGTATATATTTATTTTTAACCATTTTTAACGTTGTTATGAATGCGACTTTACTTTCTCATTTTCGTTACATTTCGTTACATTCTAATTTTCGTTACATTTATTCTCATTTGCGTTACGGATGTAAATTTTGAATTTGACCCATTATTGTACAGTTACAGAGATTTATATAATGTTACCAACGATTATAAAAAAGACCTTGTTTATTTAATTTTTAAGTTTGATCAATATTCAGAAGATTTGTTTGTTTAGTTTTAAGTATCTGCAATTATTAAATAAAGGATTTGTTTACATGCTTTATGAACAATGTTTTTTTGTTTGAATATCTCTAATAGTATAGATTGAAATAATGTTACAAAAGATAAACACACTTCTAATGACACACTTTAAAGTTCACACTTTAAAGTTTGATCAATATTGAGAAAATTTAAATGCCGGGGTAAATATTTGCAATTATTAAATAAAGGATTTGATTATAATCAAAAGCTTTCCTTAACAATTATGCTACTTATCTCTCCTGTTTCCCTCTTCTTAATTGGTGGATGCTAACTGGTCCACAGGCGGACGCAATCTGGATTTTTTGGACACAAACTGGGTGAATCGCCTAAACATGAGATATTTTATACAAAAGTGTGCAGTAAACTTAAAATGACTACATGTAATCCATTTTTCCTCCAAAATTTTTACACAAGCTATTTTATTTGCTGTCTCAAACTTACCAACTCCACTAAGTGGACGGGAACAGGTGAAATGACCCTTCAAGCTCAACTATCACAATGAATATGAACATCTGCAACAGCTAAAAAGTGTCTAGGTTGTCATGAATTTCATGTTAATTTGCCATATAAGAATAATTGTATTGAATATTCAAGTTCTTTTGATCCGTTGCTATCGTCAGTCTGGATGTCTTTTTTTGTGAAGAATTGAGTTTTTTGTTTGTTTCTATTAACCATGTTACTAATTATAAAAAATACCACATTTTGTGATATGTCTATTTTATTGAGATCCTTTGTTGATTAAACATTTTCTATAAACTTCATGGTTTTCTTGCAATACCACAGAACATATTTACCAGTGCTAGTTATGCGGTATTGCACTATCACCGACAATATGTCAATACTATCTATTAATAGCAGAAGTTGTAACCCCGACAACTTATACTCCCTATGATAGAGAAAAGAAACAAAGAGCACTAACTTAAAAACAACTTTCATCAAAATAACATTATAGCCATTCAAGCAAGTGCATCCTGCGAGGACAGAACTGGCAGTGGTTGAAGCACTCACAATCTACAAATAACATTTATGTTTTATTCCTATTTAGAGCACACAACAATCAACATTTTTCCGTTATAGGCACTTAATTAAGAAACTTAAAGCGCACTTCTATGCCCTAAAGCACAGTTCAAGTTTTGCTTTTTCTCCACAAATACCTAATATCATCGAGATCTTCAAATCATAACACGCAAATGAGTGTGGCTATGTGCTGAATAAACCTTGACCAAAACTCGCTCACTACTCATTTATTATCCTTAGATATGGAAGTCACTTTCCCCAGCATAAGCAAATACAAATGTAGCTCGTGCAGTATCTCGCCATACCAAAGTATTTAAGATCTGCTTTGAAGACTGGTGCGAGAAGAGAACATTCGCCAAAAATTCAACTACCAAGAGGCATGAACAAACACCAATGACAAAGACCACAAGAACGAGGACATTTCGATTTCATAAGCCAAAAAACTACAGGCACAGGCAAAAGGACGAATGTTGTTGAGGATTTGATTTTATTCAATGGACAAGCTGCAAGCTGATCGTTAAAGCAGCATTGCTAGCATTCGTTTTAAACGTTTTACTTTACCCATACCCAATGAACCTAACCTAGTGCCAGTCAGGAGACCACAGACTAACAAGAATAAGAGAAATGGGCCATCCACATTATGTCATTTTACCCCAATTTGTCAGTACAACATGTCGAAGTCAGAATTGGGTGTAGCGTACAGACGTAACAACTGCAACTACAATTTTTTTTTTTTTTTTAATTTATTTCATGACCATGGATACAGAGTCCTTCAGTCGGAATAATAGTTTACATTTAAACACAAATATAACATTTTGTCATCTACATTACAAGTAATAAGTATTATAATTATAGCATTAGAGCTTACGAAATGTACAATAATATAAATTGTATGTAATAATCAAATTTTTTCTACAGTTTTTAAAATGAATTTAAATACAGGTATGAAATAGACAGGGTTTGATAATAAATCTTGAACGAGGCGGGGAACACATAATGAATTTTCATCAGCAACATCACTAATGACACTGACAAGTGTCTGCCTTTGAATAGCAAACGTTTCACACTCAAATATCACGTGTTTTATATCCGCATTTTTCTTAGAACAATAGGTACATTTATCATCACTTATAATTTTCATCCGATTGAGATGTGCTGGAACCAAGCAATGACCAGATCGCAAACGATTAATGCACGTTATGAACTTCCTGTTAATGTATTTGAAGCTGTTATACCACGGTGCTGTTGGTAAGTTTTGCTGTAGTTCTGCGTACCATTTTCCTTTTGTCTCTGTAGTAGCGTCCCAGTATTCCTTCCACATTCTCTTTGAAGAGCTTTTAAACTGGTGATAATAATCCGTAAAAGGTACTTTAAATGATTCTGTTAAATCAACGTCGTGGTCGCGACGAGTCGCAAGATCCACAACTTCATTTCCAGCTATGCCACTGTGGGAGGGAACCCATACAAATTCTACATTTTTTCCTAACTTAAGTATCATATCCTTAATTCTATATATAATATAATTTTGTTTATATGCTAAATTATAATTGCATAAGGTGGATAGCACACTCTTAGAATCACTAACTACTAATATATTTTCACTATTTACATTTGTATATACATAAGTCAAAGCAGCTAATATTGCCCAACCTTCTGCAGTAAATATGCTACAATCACTTGGTATTTTATAGCATTTAGTTAACTTCATTTGAGAGTCATAGTATGCTGATTTAACATGCTCACTCTTAGAACCATCAGTGTACAAAGTATAGAAGTTTGGATTTTCACTTAAAAGTTCTAAGAAATCATACTTATTTTTCACAGAATCTAGATGACACTTAATATCACGGTAGCTAAGCAAAGTGTTATATGGGCACTTGTAAATTGGCCACTTGTTACTGGTGTACATGTTTCTTGTCAGGTTTTTTGTACATGTTATTATGGTTGGAATTTCAGGTAAGGAGCCTGAAATAAGAGTACTAGCCGAAATACTGGATGTCTCAACTGACTGTGTGATTACTGCGGGATGCGTGATTTTCTCCAAGACAACACTATTATCACAGGACAACTCTTTCAAACAAAATCTCTCAGCCAGCTGTAAACGTCGTAAGGACAATGGAGGTATACAATTTTCAATTTCCATAGTGTTAATAGGAGTGGTGCGCATAGCTCCACTTATCACTCTCAAACCCATATTCTGTATTACATCCAACTTTCTTAATAAGGTACTACTGGCATTCATATAAGCCAAGGAACTATAGTCAAAATGACTTCGGACTATGCTTTTGTACAACATATTAAGAGTTTTTGGGTCAGAACCCCAAAATGTCCCTGCCAGGCTTCTCATTACATTTATGCTCTTCATGGCATTCTGACATATATAATTTATGTGCTTATCAAATTTTAACTTATCATCTATAACAACACCTAAAAATTTATGATGACTAACAATAGGAATTAGATTGTTATCATATATAATATTTACAGCAGACTGTGCAAATGGGTCTCTACTGAATATTAATACTGCACTTTTTTCTGAACTTATTTCTAACTTTAAAGTGTTGCTATAATAAAGTTGTAGTTGGTTTAATGCTGCATTCATATTATTTACAGCCAAGTTCAAGTTCTGATTTTCACTGTACAAAAGTAGGTCATCTGCAAATTGCAAGATTTTAACTTTGGATGTATTTACATAACGAAGGATTTGAGATGTATATAAGTTGTACAACAGAGGTGACAATGTAGCGCCTTGCATTGTCCCTTTACTTACATTTCTAGGTCCATGTAGTTTATTATTAAATTTAACAAATAAGGTTCTATTGTGTAAGAAATCGAAAATCCATTTTAAAGTTTTACTTGGTAAGTCCAACTCATGTAAAACACGAATCAGACTTTCAATGTTAACATTGTCAAAGGCACCTTTAACATCTAAAAAAACACATACAACATTAGAGTGACAGAGTTTTGCCTTTTTAAGATCAGATATGAGAGATACAAAGCTTTCAGAGCAACTTCTGCCTTTTCTGAATCCATATTGAATATCTGGTAACTTTCCTTGTGTTTCAGCAAAGTAATCTATTCTTAACTTTAACATATTTTCAAAAAGTTTCCCTAAACATGATGATAAGGAAATAGGTCTGTATGATAAAGGATTATTGACAGGTTTATTTGGCTTTAGGATGGGAATGACACATTGTGTTTTCCATGATGACGGTATAACTAAACTATTCCATAATTTATTATAAACTTGTATTAAGATTTCTACAGCAT